>OX638395.1:0-1402500 GCA_951813805.1 Limnephilus auricula | reverse complement strand
TGCACCTCAGGCTGACAATATCAACCTAAATAAAATCATCAAAATCGAATTACTCATTTCTGTCCTCCAAAACTGGACAAATTTTAAAGATTTTTTACTATCTGTATAAGAAAAAAATACTCTATGTTCGTAAGATTTGATTTAAAAAAAAGCACTTTGGCGTTCAAACCAGGCATTTTACGATTTTTGGAGGTTCCTAACTCCTATGAGATGTAACTTATCAAAAAATGTTAAACGTGCCGACACGCTAGTGTTCAATATCTATATTATATTAAAAAAATATTTGCAGTAGTGTCGAAATCCAGAGAGGAAATTGGGGAATAGGTTTTTATGGACAAAACGTCGCACAAAAAAAATAATAAACGTTGAATTCTTTTTTTTCTAAAATTTTCTAAATTCAATTTGTTTTGATCTTCCCGAAGGTTCAAACACAAGATACCAACTTGATTTATTTGAGTTTTAACGAGATATAATATAAGTCGATAACGAGCACTGTTGCTAGTTAGTTAGACCATGTTCCCAGTTCAGTTGAACGTCAACCCGAACCCGGCGATACGGTATACGGTGCGCGGGGCCAACAAACCAACAAACAAACACACCGTGCGCCGGATTCGTCAACAGTTTGGTGCGATCGTGTTTTTGCGCAATTGAATCAATTAAATCGCAAGCTTTGTAGAAAACAATACCGCAGCGGGCAGCCGCCCTGGGGCCCGTTCTACCCCCCTAGGGGGCCGGGCCGACCCATAAACCCCTCCCATCCACCTCCCGTTACCCCCAACCCTGTAGTCATACAAATACATATTATTGCAAACGGTTTCGCTTACGTACCCTGCGAACGAATTCGATATGCAATGCGATTTGATATAGATATTACCAAAAAATCTTAGCGGTTGCCTCGAAAATTCTTTTTTTTGTCTTGCAATTCTTAACTTTTTTTTAATTATCTACCATCTGCATCTGCAATTTCTTTCCTATGTTATAAATAACTTTTTTGTCTTTATTAAGTTAGTAGTATTTTTTGTTACAAATGATTTTTTGTAATAAGTATACAATTTGGTGCGTTATGCATTTTTCCTTGTTGCTTGCTTGTGCTTATAAATAAAAGCTGTACATTAAAAACAAATACAAAAATGAAAAAAAATGTTAGGATAAGTAAACAGGCACATGAATAACAATTTTTTTAAATTACCGAATTATGTATTAAAAATTAATGTTTTACACATGGGATCTATTCAGGGCACCCTGTACGTACTTGGCTTATTGATCAGTGATTCCTGACATTATTTGGAGTAAAAAATGTTAATGAAATTTTGGTCTCCGGTGATATTTTTGATGATTTTTTTCTACAAAAACATAAAAAAATAGTAGGAAAGTTCGGGGCGGGGTAAGTGACGGGGCGTTACTCGAATGAGTGACCAGTGGTTTCATGTTGAAGAATGTTTGTTGTTGTTTGATTTTGAAGAAAAAAATATCATCAAAAAAGTCAGCGGAGACCAAAGTTTCATTTACATTTTTTACTCCAAATAATGTCAGGAATCACTGGTCAATAAGCCAAGTACGTACAGGGGCACCAACAAGAAAAAAATATCATCAAAAAAGTCAGCGGAGACCAAAATTTCATTTACATTTTTAACTCCAAATAATGTCAGGAATCACTGGTTAAAATAAGTCAAGTACCTACGTACATTAACATCTTGTATATATGCACTAAAAATATATATTAAAATTTCTTACGTGCATAATTATATGTCATCTAATTAATAATAATTAATTAAATTATAATTAACAATATTTTATAATTTGTAAGACCAGGTCAAATAGTTTAAGCTATAATTTAACATAGTATAGTATATATTGAAAATGGCTAAAGCGCCACACAGCTGTGATATTACAGATGAACCTACACAATAAGGCCTTCGCTCATGGAGAAACTGAAGCAAAACTAAAACTGCGGGTTGCCATTTATAATTTATAATTTAACATAGTATAGTATATATTGAAAATGGCTAAAGCGCCATACAGCTGTGATATTACAGATGAACCTTATACAATACGGCCCTTTGCTCATGGATAAACTGAAGCAAAACTGAAACTGCGGGTTGCCATGGTTGCCAGCAAAATTTCTCTCACAGCGCAAGTCAATTTTACGATTTCACTTATTATTTCAGCTTGTTTAACCGTAGACGAAGAACACTTCAGCTGTCATTTCAGTCATCTGTCGCTGTCATATTGGTGCTGATATTATTGACGGAATATAAAACAAAAACCTCGAAAACTGACAACAAAACTGGCGCAACCGTGGCAACCAGGCAAACTTTCAACGGCCGGCCGCGCCAGCTAGGACCCCGTGTTGCGAGGGACTGGTTGTGTTGCCACTCACAACGGGTTTTTGAGAAGTTGTGTAGTGCGCGGATAATCACATTGAAAAACACAGAAAAGCGAGTTGAGTTGAAATCTGTTTTTTTTTTCAGTTGCCCGTGAGCACTAAGCTTTAAGCACAATTGTTTAGTTTCCATGACAACTCAGAATTATGCAATTTCAACACCCCTTTGAAAAGCCATTAAAAGTTATGGAAAAAAAGAAAAGTAGCCCGTGGTCTAACCTATTTAACAATTTTTTATCACTTTTAATGACTTTTCAAAGGAGGTGTTAAGGTTGCATGATTCTGAGTTATCCGGTCACCGTTTGTTTGTACTTGTGTTAATCAAATCAAGTTTTCTATGCGTCTTTTCTTTCCAGCGTGGATGTTATGCATTTAAAAATATTAACTGCACGTGTGTAGGTCTTTATCGGAAAATCTATAGATATGTACACGGAGAAAAATGTTATTCGATAAAACGATCATTTTAATAGTAAAAACGGTTAAAAACGGGACTGAAGTTCTTACGAAGAAATTAAAAGTGTTTTAATGTTATTGGCGGGAAAATGTAAGAATAATTTGTTGATATACGTACGAAATTACGTATACCAACAAATTATTCTTACAAGTTCCCGCCAATAAACATTGAAGCCCTGTTAATTTGTTCGTAAGAACTTCAGTCCCGTTTTTAACCGTTTTTACTATTAAAATTATCGTTTATCGAATAAAAATTTTCTCCGTGTACCTATACGACACACCTGTTAATGAACTGTTGTTTTAATCTTTTTTACCAATTGATTCTTTTTTAACCAGTTAATTATTTTTTTAACCACTTACTTCTTTTTTATCCACTTACTTCTTCTTAACCAGTTACTTATTTTTTAACGACTTCTTTGATTGACAATTTTTTTGAATGAAACATTATTGTACCTACATTCTAATTGAAAACATATAACTAAATGAGAACGCTGTAGGATTGGTAACATGACACACACTGCTTTTCAAGAACTCATTTGGAGGTGTTATTTCGTATCGGTTCAATTCTGTATCCTACAATCTGCGAAAAATACTCTGCATAGACCATACATCAGCCGATCGATATTTCATTCTCCCGATGTCAATATTATATATAATAACAATAGCTCAAAAGAGTGAATTGGCGCAACAATTCACTCAAAAATATTCATTACTTAACTGTATTTCTTGGTCCCACAATCTTCAAGAGCGCGAGCAGTCGGAGTTCACTTCGCCAATGCACGCCTGATTGCACCAACACAGTGGTACATTGTGCGCCAATTAACAACCCACCCATCCATGCATGGATTTTCTTTCAGTCTCGTACTATAACAGGGATCAGATCAACTAACTAAGGGCGGACTATCCTCGCCCTGAGGCGGCTCAACCGCGCCCGTTCACATGCACCCAGTCAAGTGAATTCAATCAGAAATACTAGCAAATCAAAACCAAAAGCAAAAAGTACAAAAAGCCAATATGAATCAGATTTTATTTGAATTGGATTTTTCTAACCCTTTTGATAAGGGATGTTTTTCATATTCGCTGGATTGTTGAAACTTGAATAGTCTTTTTCTCCCCGGAAAGATCTTCAATGGTCTGGAATGATCGCAGAAATAACGATAGCATATTGTGTGATTATTCACAAATGAGAGAATTCTGGTTCTTTGATTTTCTTTAGTGTTTTTTTAGTGCTTGTAATGTTTCTCAATTATTTGATGCATTTTAGGAGTTAAGTGAACCGATTCACTGAGTTTCGCGGGAAAATCATGAGATATTTTGAAGTCAACAACTGGAGCTGGTATTATTGTGTTCCATTCTATTCGTATTCCAGTAATTGTGATAAATAATTGGTTTAAAGGTTTGTGAGGCCAAATTTATTTTTATAGACATTAAAATATACATCACATTACTTGTGTTGGCAAATCATGAGTAACAATTTATTATAAATTATGATTCATATAATTGTACATAGGTATAGAGGGAGATCTTTTGAGCTGTCCAGCCGGAGTCTCTTGACCCGTCACCTTGCACCACGGCCGGAGGCATTGATTCATACGTCCGTCATTCCTGGACACATTGAACCCCAGATTCCTACCCACCCCTCAAACCTTATTCCTTCCCAGAACCTCTCCCCTCCTTCCTTTTCATAAAAAGATCATCCACATAGCATCCCCAAGGATGACATAAGCCCTGAGGGTTTTTTTTTTCTCTGGGCCTCCTGTGTGGAGCGAATGTAAAAAAAATTAAATATATACAATACATTGAGCACCGATATAAATAATTATATTTTCATATCCCTTTTTACTATCCGTGTTTAACATTCGATATTTGACAAAGGACGAGCTTTTTTTAAAGATTACATAAAATATTCTCTATCATTCATTTTATATTTTTACCATTTTGCTTCTTACCTTTAAATTCATATAAGCTCGTATATATTTTTCACTAGTTCCACATAGGAGGCCCGTGGAAAAAATCCCTACGACCTAAACCATCTTTGGGGATGCTGCGAGGAGGGTCTTTTTAGGGAAAGGAAAGAGAGTAAGTTCTGGGAACGAAAAAAAAGTGGTTGGTAGGAATCTGGGGTCAATGTGTCCAGGAGTGACGGACATATGAATCTTTCCCTCTCACTGTGGTGTAGGGCGATGGGACCGAGAGATTCGGCTGGAAAGGTCAAAGGATCTCCCTCTTAAGAGGGAAGACCCATACGCCGCCAAGACCTAAGCGAAATTCAGCGAATAGACCCGGGCATCCGGTATTTATATTTTGTTTTAAAAATTATTATTAAATTTATACGAATATAAATTTTATCATACGGACATGTGTCTTGTGGTAGTCGAAAAGCATGTAAAAAAAACTGTAAGTAAACAAAAATAATTGATACATAAAAAAAATATATATATATCTATCGATAATAGTGTTATTGAATTTATCTACGACTGCCATGTTAGTTTAATAAAAATACTTATTTTTTAATTTACGACGATTTGTGAATATACCTTACATTTTGAAATTATGACATGATCATGGTCTAGAATCTTATTGTTCTGTCATGAAAAGCGTACGAAAAAAGTCAATTTAGCAAGTATTTTTCATAGCTACTATTAGACCACAGTAAAATTCACAATGATTAAAATTACAATGATATGACAGTTTGCAATTTTTCATCTCACAATACCATTTTAATAATTTAAATTTTGTATCCAAAAGGACACTTTAGCGACATCTCTGGCAGTTGTGGTCATTTCGCAGTTCGCGAGCACAATATATTTTAATGTCTCTGGAAGTACAGAGAGACCGCCAAACAACCAATTTGATAAAAATAAATATTTAAAACCATTATCGAGATCAAACAAAAACATATTATAATGCCTGACCAGCTACGAAAATAAAAACAACAGAAATATACCAGAAAATTTGGCAGTGATCAGTTGAACCTATTAAACCAAACACCTTATAACTTATCAAACACTTGGCAGAAGACAAGTAATTAGATGATCAAACACTCGTGCGCGTCTAACCTGCGAGTATCTGCCCCCTTTGCCCCAAACCGGAATCCTTGGCGCAAGCACATCGCCGAGTTGCGCCACCGGGAACTGGAAAATCGGGCCACTTACGAATACTATACGGTTAAGGGGAGATGGGGCTACGAGTTATGGGCGACTCGTCACTCAAGATTATTATGAGCGAAATGAAATATTGTATTTTATTTACGTATATCTATTTTTTTTACGAAAACGTGTAGAACTTTACTACCGAAGTTAGCCGTGAAAATCTTCTCACATGGTCGATCTGATATTTTTTATCAATTTTGTAATTTCCAATGATGTATTTATAATATTTCCAATTGAGAAATATTATATTTTTAAACCGTATGGGCGTATGGGTAGAATACAGGTAGGTAACATATAGTATGAATGAAAGTATGCGGGAAACTATTTTCCGGCTACTTTAAATATATTTTGTTTTGAAAAGTTTTATTTTTCTATCCAAATTTGTTACTTAAAGTAACAAATTTACATAGAAAAATAAAACTTTTGAAAACAAAATGTCTAGAAATTGTTACATAGTTAATGCCCAAGAAATACAAAAAACATAAATATATTTTTATATTGAAATACAATATTACATTTTAAAATACAATAAAAGATTATATTTAGCCCTAGCGATCGTTTTTTAGTCTTATGATACTACTACTTGGATAACGAAAAAAACTTGCCTAAAAACCTTCATGTGATTTAACTTTTTTTTTTCTTTTTAAAAGAAAGACAAACATTCCCGGGTTACGAATAACCCAACAACATTTGAAAATCTCCTACTACCACCACACTAAGCGAAATATGTTGCTTGTGTTGTGATGGAGGACTAAGTCAGCCGAGGATTCGAACACGGAACGCCTGGGTGGGACCCAAACGCGATGCCCACTCAACCACTGACCGGACTTTATTTGTAGAATTCCGCCCAAACTAGAGCCTACCCAAACTAGAGCCTACCTAATCTAACTTCTAGCCCTTCGTTATGTCATATAACATATCGTTAGTATAACATACCAATGGGACAAAAAAAGTATTGTAAATGGATGCTATCAGCCGTCATCTCATACGACGAAAGCAATTTTTCATTTTACGTAATAAAATTTTTGAAAGTAATATTTTTCTATCGCTCCGGATGCAGTTAGTTGTGTTTTATAGTAATTGATGAATCGAAAGGTTAAAGAAAAAATATTCGTGTTAAGATGATAGACTTCGCTTTTCCGCCCATACAAAAAGGACGCCCGGGAAAAAAACACTTTTCTACATCGAAAATTGCACAAAATGAATATATTTTTTTATACTGCCTTCTAGAGGGTGAAAACTATGTACTACTACTATGTTTCGAATTTTTGATGCGTTTCGTATTAACGTAAAAATTCACTGTCAAACATGTACGATTTATCAAAAAATATTATTTAAGGAAAAAGTGCTGCTAACTCAACTCTCATAAAGAATTATAAAACTATAAAAAGCTACCGACATAGTTTCTTCTTTCTAAAAAATATATATTTTTTAAAATTTCAATTTCGTGAAAGTTTCGGGCTAGAAAAGTGTATTCTCCATAAACCCCTTTTCGAGCGATTTCTGTAGGTAAATTTGAGCTTTGTCTCATTGGCACATTTCGCATTCGCATGTATTGTAAGTGTGCGTGAGCTTATTGTGAGCGGGACAGAATGACAGACGCGGGTGTTCCGCGTGTGGTTCAAAGTTTAGCCTCTTAAGCGTGTCCAGTGATTTGTAAAGTTTACCTATATCGATTATTAGAAGTTGTTTAGATGTAACGGCGTACGCCACTGTCTCCTAATGAAGAGATCATCCCCACTCCCCCCGACACAGTGCAGTGTTATTAGGGCCCTTGTCCCCGCCCCAGCACAGTCACACTATTGCACGAGAAGGGTTATTACATTACTGAAGTTATTACCACCTCGTGTTGGTGTTATTGCCACCGTGAAGAATCGCTATAATCTCGTACCTAATGCCCTCGCCGACTGAACCACGAACAAACTTCTAACCACCCCGTCACCCAACCAACTAACTAACTACAAACTGGTTCCTATGCCGCACTGTTACGAATTGGACGACAATGATATAAATTTATGGTTACAAATTAATTTCATCGAGAGTAAATTTAATGGGGAACTAATGAAAGAAAAATATAAGATACTTAGGTAGTTAAATACTCGCATCAATTGAATTAAATTAAAAATATATATAGCATTCGACGTTATAGTTTAGCCATCTACGAGTGGGTATGTCAAAAGTTTTGACGATGCATTACGACACTAGTTTTATTTGTTCAACTTAAGGTGATCCCCTAGTCCTTGAAAAATTGGATATCGGAATCCCCGCCTCCTTTTGAGAGGGATATACAAATACCTGACAATACTTTTTTGTAAAGGTTGGAGAAGATATTTGACGGTTGTTTTTTAGGTAGATTTCGTAAAGGCCTGTAAAAAACATTATCTCCTCTCCTTTGTCTGTTCACCATTGCAGCCTGGGAGAGACTGGTTGAGGGAGACCTTTCGACATCTCCAGCAGGACTCTCTCCGAAACATCGCTTTGCATCCGTTGTGAAAGGGATGGATTCAAACGAACGGCACTCCTGGACACACGACCTCCAAATTCCTACTCACCCCTCACACCCTTTTTATTTCCAGAACTTCTTCACCTTCATTCCCAAAATTTACCCTCCTCCCAGTATCCCCAAAGATGACACAGGCGTGAGGAGAATTATTTTTCTCAGGGCCTCCCGTGTGGAGCTAATATAAAACAAATCTGAATAGCCAGATACTTCACCCACCTTTCTCTACCCCTTCTCCTTAACCTTCCACACTACCTCCAACCTCACAACATACCCCAATTAAGGATGCCGTAAACTCACTGGCTCCATAGAGTTCTGAGCAGGTGGGACTCTTGTGCAGTAAATAAAATAAAATTTTAAAAAATCACCGAAACATTTGAATTGAGGCAAACTACATATTATTAAAACCTTTGGATTGGATATAGCCTCCATCTTAGAGATTATCTCAAGGTTCGTTGGACGAAGTACAAACCGGTAAAAAAAGGTTATCTAAAAAACTTACTGTGTGTGTAGGTATATGGGTAATAATATTCTGTGGGTAAGTACATTATGTTCAATTGTTCCCAAAACAAGGCCGCGTATATAATTCCATGTAAATTAGACAGAGCATTGTATCTTACAACTCGAGAATTGATGTTCACTGAACGGTTATAATTTTATTCTTAACAAAACGCCATCACCGTTAAGAAAATATCTCCCATACTTGCCTACATCGTGGTTTACTCAAAATGACTCCTCGTTTTGATTCACCGCATTATTATTATACATTTTTCTATTTAGTTTAAGTGCTTGCAAAAACATTCGGCTAAATATTGTTATTTTGATTTCGCCTAAGGGATGGATTAGCCTTTGCTAAATAGCTACTATTTCATCCCTTGCAGCCGGTATATAGTAGAAGGGTTGAGGCTCGCTGTTCAGTCACCATGATGCATTGTTCATATCTTTATATATTCACCTCCATGTTTTCAATAACATCGCTGTTATTTCAGTAAACAGAATACTTTGGTTTCGATTTAACGAGGGTGGAGTGGACTAACACAACAATAAGTTATAGTCCTGGATCGCCTGAGTCAATAAGAATTATTAGTTTCTTCTATACAGTTGCATTGTTATCAAGAATAATATCGCAGGAATTTCGAATGCATTTTTATTTTCTGCAAGTGAGGTTTGAGCAAATATTTGGTCAAGAATTGTATTTGTATTAATCAATATAGATAGATTTACTATTATTTTGTGTTCCAGGAATACACCCCCAACGTCGATATATTTTTGCTTCCGAAATTGATCAATGAAAGTAGTATAAAAACAGGGCATTTAAATCAGTGTATTGCTATTGTGGCAAAGGGTTATAATTCTGAAATGGAAAGTGAATAAATATAGTTGTTTTTATTTATTGATTGGATATCGGTTGAACAATATGGTTATTTTGAGTCTATTTCGTCAATATAGTAGAGCCATTTTGTTTTTCAAAGAATGAGCTGTTCAAATTTAGAAATGGTTGATATCTTTGTTTTTCTGATGAAACAGGTAAATTTTTGAACTTGTTAAATTGTTTCTTTTGGGAATTTAAAGAAAAAATCTATTTGTAGTAAAAATTGTGGTTTTTGAATTTCGCTTTCCCCCTTGCTTTAATAAACGCTTGTATTTTTTTCAGGGACCATTCAATATGGCCAACCCCCCTCCCTGTGAAGAGAACTGGGTTTTAAAAGATACATGATTCCTGTTTTTTCGTCAGTTTAGGCATATTTTGGTATTGTTAGTGCATGTGAGGAGTGTTGAAACAAAGACGGTAAACTCCACCATTGTTCTAAAATGAGTTAGGTATGGCGATGGGTATAATAGAGAAACAAAAATACTATTGACAGCTACAAAGGGTTTGGAGTATAAAATTTATACATTTACATTATATATTTTAATGACAGTTACCCATATATTTTTTAGTAAATATTTTTAGTTCTGCAACAAAAACGGTAATTTCCATTAAAAAAATAAAGGGTACAGAACGAAAACGGCAGTCTCCCTGTGGGCCAATATAGCGACGGAACAAAAGCGGCAATCTTTATCTATTCATTAAAGATATTTAAATAATTTACCGTTTAATCGCAATTATTAACAAAAATTGTGCTTTATTGTTCATAGCGTGGCAAAAGAACTAAAAAGACATTTTGTGTATTGCTGAAAATGAAAATAATTGGAGATTGGTGTCTTTGTTTCAACACACCTCACGTATATACCTACTGCCGTGGTAAGCAAAAACAAGTTATTAAAACAAAAAAAATCGAAAACTTCAATCTCTAGGACATGTTATGAGACATCCGGAGAAGTACGAGATCTTGCATCTCATAATGCAGGGAAAGTTTGCCGGAAGACGGGGCCCTGGAAGAAGGAGGACATCATGGCTAAAAAACCAGACAGTGGTTTGGCCAGTCTGCTGTAGAGCTGTTCCGGGCCGCAGTAAACAAAGTTAGCATAGCCACGATAGCCGAAGATAAGCAAAAACGCAGTGTTTTCCTTGACCGTGAACACTGTGTTTTTACTTGCCGGGGCCGTAGACTCAATATTGTGATAAAGAGACGAACAACTAATTGAAGACACTATAAATTGTTAAGAAACTTGTTTCATTATTCGCTAATCCTTACAACTAAGGGGCATGAAAATTGAGGATTAATATTTTTTTACAGCAAACAGGAGTATTTTATTAGATACAGCTTACTTATTTTATTAATAATGTTATTTTTTTATTATGTGTCTCTCTAAAATCTTCATCTGTTCATAACCTTGGATGTGCGTCACCTTCCACTGTCTCAAATTGTGACAACACGACATTAGACTTGTGTAAACACGCTGGACATAATTGTTTATTCAATGTCAATCTGCCAAACTGGACAAGACGGTGGGATAATTAGGTGACTGCTAGAAAACAAAGCCATACAAATATACGGGGTAATAATAGATGTTGGTGATATATCTGAAATGAAAATGAGAGTGTTTTTCTTGAAATGGGATAACACGAGAATTCGAAGCCCTTCAAATTGATGACCATCAAAATAAACAATACACTTTTCAACAAGGGATGATAGTTTTACTTATAAAATCTGTTCATTTTATTTTTTATATAATATTATTTATTTAACAGGTAGGTAGGTATCTACATTTAAATTGGACACAATGAAAAGATCTCTCGAAAAAAGCACCGGGCACACAGCATAGATAAGGAATATTTGACAAGGAATGGAACACTTTGTTTAGAACGTTCTGCAGATGATAGGAAATAATTCAGATCGTAGATCGTCCAACTTTATCAATATGTAATATCTTCTAGTGTTCAGTTTTGGAAATATGCGTCCATCATGACCGTTATTTCGAAGGTGTTTTCTCTTGGGCCTCGGCCTGATTGAACAGGCGGGTGATTGCGAGGAAACCTTGCGCGGTGGCGGTAGTACGTAAAATCGCCCATACCAGTCGCTTGTCGCTTTCCGCAGTGTGGCCACAACGGGCGTTTACATACGTTTGCTATTTCGCGCCCGCAGTCACTACCGCGCAAGAAGACTAAATCTACTAAAAAGAGTCGAAATGAAAAAACTTAGTCTCCAAACAGCCCTTCCATTGATATCCTGTAAGTGGCCAGCTCAGGCACGGGGGCTCCATCGAAGACGGAGTCAAGTCAGCCTCTCAGAAGCTGGGCGTACTGTACAGGACTCGTAGATACTTTAAAAGTACAAAATTGCTGACCCTGCACAAATCGCAAGTACACCTTACTGTCGAATTTGGCAGCCCCGAAATGGTCTTGTTTGGATCCCCAAAATCCCCGAAAAAAACCCCGTGCAGAAACGGGCGGTCCGATTGCTATCTTTAGAGCACAGGCGTCGGGTAGGTATGACTTTTCTATAGGTCTGGGATGAATATTTTTTTTTATTTTTATAATAACTTATTGAGTAAACTTTAAATCATATAGGTACTATAGATTCCTAAACGGTATTTTGAAAAACAAAATTTTAAAACTATTCGGTCGCACCTGCGGATTGAACCTAGTTAGATTGAAATCAAATTATGTCAAGATCTTCAATTTTCTTATAATAAGGGTGACCTATGGCAGAGATGTTGGTTATCCAACAAATAGTTTAAATAGCGGTACCCATGTCCGCCTCCCAAATGGGAAGATCGTAGCGATCTACATCTTAACATTACTGCTGTATAATTGATTAATAAATTGCTCCGAATTAGTTTTCCCTTGATTTGGACCGGCTACTTTATAGATACCCACGTAATATTGGATTATTTCTTTTATATCATTTTCGTGAGTATTTTGAATTTTCCGATTTTCTAGTTTAAACATTTTATTTTTGATGATTTCATAGATAAGTGACAGGCAGCAAACATTTGATGATTTGTTTAACGTCAAACTGCCGAGATGAGGAAGCTGCTGTCATCATTATCTAATGTCCGATGAAGCATCTCGTCCAGTCTCAGTAACCATGGGAACCGAAAACGGATGGACCGTTCCCAAATCTCATCAACATCTTGCCATGACATCACCGCTGCCGAGTGCTGTATTTACGTTGGAATAAAAATGTGGATGGAGACGTCAAGAAGACGTAATCTCAAAATAATACAGGGTGATTAAAATAAATATTTATCTAAATCGTACGCACGCTGAATCTATAAAAAATAGTCTTTTTATAATAGAAGTCTCAAGTTCAAAGGATTATATTAAGAGGGTATTACCAGAGAATACGGGAAATTAATCCTTTTTAAATCAAATTCTAGACGTATTGACTCCTTTTTACGAAAAAACATAAATTGATTTTGAAAGATTGTTATTTTATTTGGTAAACACAGTTTTTAAATTTTGAAAAAGTTTATTTTTAATATAGGTACTAAGGTTATACCGTTGGTCGTTGGCAGATTTGTTCAATTTTTAAACGGCATAAAATATTGTATTATACAACACAAATTTCAAATCATATAATCATAAACAATATAAATCAATACATAATCTGGTAAACACATTTATCAGAATTTTAATTTTAGTCATTAAAAAATAAATCCGAGAACGTATTTTGTGACGAAAGTACCACAGTTTTTCTGTTTATTTAAGGTCTTACCAACTAAAATATTTCAGTTTTTTTTTATAGACTTATTTTGTTTAGTAATCTTATAATTGAAAGATCATAAATACTTAGGATCAAAAAATACTTACAAGAAGTACATAATTAATTTAATATATCATAGTGCGTTTTGAGCATTTTTATTGCTTACTTATTATAATATATTAAATTAAGTATTGAATGAAATAAATCGAGATTGAATTTTTAATTTTTATAATTTGATACGGCGAATAAGCGATCTTTCTCATTGAAACCTCCCTGTACAGTTGCAAGCATTTTAAAACTTTTATTCTCAGCTGCTGGTCGATAGCTTTGGAGTCTATTTTATGTCTCCCTCAACCAGTCTCTCCCGATCCGGAACGAATGGGAAAGAACACGCAGGGAGAAACAGTTTCTTTATTTAAGTTGCATTGCAGCGCATGCCGGGTCAGCTTGTAATTAAATAAATAAAAAAATATTTTTTTTTTTTAAATAAAATACATTTACATTTTTTGGCAGCATCGCGTAAATTGGTCAAGTGCATTGTACATATAGTTTTGTGTCGCTGGTGTTTTAGTCATAAGTTTATATAATCTGTAGTTCCGTAGTTAGAAGTAAGATTGCAGAAATGTATTACAAATTTATACAGCGCACTTGAGGTAATTTTTGAAAAAAAAACGGCGCTATATAAATCATCCAAATATTATTATTATTATTATGACATATTTATTAGATAGATGTGGATCCCAATCATACGGCACCTCTTATTAGATAGACATGGTTCCCAAACGTATATACAGCACATATTTATTAGATACATGTGGATCGGAAACGTACGGCACATATTTAGGGACGACATACCTTTAAAGAAATGAAATATTTTTATTAAAATATCGTCCTTTCAATATGTGAACTGTAGCGATAATGACAACTTATAACTGATCACAATCGCAACAAAAGTTTTAAAAAAAAACCTCCCCTCGCAGTCAATGTGCCAACAACCCTTTTAGTGTCTCGAATTCGAAATGCGGCGTCCATTACGCCAAATTTTATTCATTTAACATTTCACGCTGTGACACAAACGTGTCAACCCAACTATATTACAAACAACTTCCATTGATGCCTTCATTATAGGAATAATAACACCCAACCGTGACAGTCATACAAATCTACGCAAGAAGAGGGAACGTTTCATCCATTCTTTGTTGTTTCATTTTATTTTGATTTGATTAGATTAATTTTTAGTCCATTTTTGTACTTTAAATCGGGTTGCTACCTCCTTACTTTATTTAGTTAACAATAAAAAAAACACAACACTGAAAAAATAAAATGTTACAACAAAAGCATATAATAGAATAAAATACACTGCATGATAAAAATGATTAAAAGTCTTAACGAAAATTGCAGAAATTATTTACGTCTATTTGTGTCTCGATATATAAAAGAATTGAAATAAAAAATATTTGAACTGATTATTTTTATGGTGAAATATAAGAAATAATTGTCTTCCCAACGGTAAATGAAATGTCATTTTTCTTCAAAGAGTTTCGTTTTCTTCGAAATCATGTTTAACGGCTAAAAAAATACATGTAGTAATTAATAACATATCACTAAAATAAGTACACCAGTGGATACGCAAAGTGTCAAAGGGTAAAATCTAAATACTAATTTGCACTGATTGGTCCTTGTTACGCATTCGGACAATTTGCATGTCCAGAGCTCTAATAATTTCCAAAAGAAAAAGAAAAAAAACTTCATACATGACCGCGGGCCACACGCAAGGGCGCCGCGGGCCGCGGGTTGGCCAGGGCTGTTATAGGTATATGGTCGAGGGGCAAGACTCTCGACTCTATGAATATTTTTAATGAATTTGTGTTATTTCACTATTTATTAATTAATTAAAAATAATATTTAGTATAATTGCGGCACGTTCCAGAGTGGAAGATACTCTCAGTATCGCCCTGGTGTAAGACCACCATTCAAAATTGAAACATTGTTTTAAATGGCTTTAGCCGTGTTTTGCGACTGGATCTGAATAGCCAGGTAATTCCCGACCTTTCTCTACCCCATCTCCTTTCCCTCCTCACTACCTTCAGCCTCACAACATACCCCTAATGGGGATGCCATGGTCTCACTGGCTCCAGAAGGGAGCAGTTAGGGCTCTTGTACGGAAAAATCGATAGAAAAGGCAATTTTCTTTTCTTCAATAATCGCGAATTCAAATTCTGTAAATAACTTATTTATCTAAACTTGTTTTCCTTTTTTATTTTTCATTATATCCCGTCAAAGAAATCGTTGGTTTTTGATCATTTTATTAAATAAGCTTTGTATACAAAGTGCTTTGTTTTCATTTAATTTCAATATTTATTTATTTTTTACAATTATCGTTTTTAGAAGCCAGTTCTAAAAATGATAAATGACAATAAACAGCTGATAAGTAAAAAAATAAGTTACTTCGTAGAGACCGATTTTTTACTAATTTGACCTAAAAACTTCCATCTTCGGGCTCGATCTACTCGAAAACGAACTCAAAAAGTTATATTACTAATTTGGCGATTATTATACGACGTAGATTATTCATTTGTATTTACAAATATTTCCTTATGTATCATATTAAGAATGTTTAATTGGTTGAATCTACAGAATGCTGCTGCCATATGACAGCCTTGTGGGACTACCCTAAATTTGTACAAATGTTTAACTACTAAATAAAAAATAAAAAAAATCATAAAATTTTTGCTTATACCATTAGTTTTCAGACACCATCTATCTATACGAGTAAGTACCTAAGTAAATACACGAATTTTGAAGTCACCCAAGTTTATATCATATATTATAATATCACACGTTGGCGTACATTTCAGATGAGAATGAAGATTTTGAAAATCTATTATCCACTCAAAAACGACTTCCCTAAATATGTCAACTTCCAGACTTTCACATATCCACCGTTAAAGTAATGACGTATCAATATTTGACGACATTTCCCTCCTCCGTATCGTGTCAGCCCGCTCCGCCCTACCCGGTTCGAGCTCCGCTCAGTCACCGGTTCGCCGGAACGTGTTTTCGGGACGATTGGGCCAATCCTCCCTCCGCAACGCGCCACCCTATCCGGGAAATACTCCCTCATGTTGGCTACAATAGAGAGGAAACACATTTCGGTCGGACTCGTTATTCGTCGGAAAGTTGGCAACACTGAAACTTGTAAACACGCTTAAATATTATTTGCGCCATTAGTGTTTTCGCTTTACTGTTTTTGTTTCTTGGTGAATTTGAGTTGGCAGAGATGGATTTAGGAAATTGTAAGAAAGTTTGTTTTAGTGAATGGGGAACATTAAATGCTGAAAGAGATAAGGGAGGTAAAGGAGAGGCGAGAAATAGAATTGGAAATAATCAGTTCATTCAGGTTATTTAACTTAATTATTTTTGATTTCTTTTTCTTCATCATTTAAAAGCAAAAAAAGTACCTAGCTCCTGTCCGAGATAGATATTTGATATACCTTTTAATAACAAAAATAAGTTTTCAGTTTGGTTTGGTATTTTGGCCTCAAATGCAAAACTACATTTTGCATGAAACCGGCCGCGCAGCCGTTCCTCTTAATATCAGTTATATTTTAAAATGCGTTCGAAAAAGTTTGGGGTTTTCTATGTGATTTAGTGAATAAACTAGTGAATCTACATCACATGTCTAGTATATATAATAAACGAGTGAATCTACATAATATGATGTAGATTCACTAGTTTCCTACTACGAGTTTTAGGACGACGTGTATAACCAAAATCATTTCAAGCAATGTTCTGAATTTAAAGTGGTTTTCTAACCAGGACTATACTGAGTGGTTATCAATCTGGAAACAAAGCTATCCCACATTATTAAATAATTTTAAATAGTTACAGCCTTACTAAAAAAAAAAACACTCCGCGGCCGTTAAACGGTGTTTCTGTAGCACGTTGTGTAAAGTCTGTACATTTCGTTTTTCAAATTCTTACTAAACAAAATATATGGTTTTGATCTGACAACGTCGCCATTTTACCAGCCTTACTAATAAACTTTCTGAAAAATTTGTACAATGGTCAAACAACCATGTATGAAGAATCCTTACTAATTAAGAACTGACAAAAAATTGTTCATGGAAAGATATGTACATTGCTTACACGGCCAAGGAGGGTAGTTTATCTGTTGTATATATTGGTTCCATTTGTAATTTTCAACGAATTTCGAATTTTTTTTTTAATGTCCTATATATTTATTATTTTTTGAGATGTCGTAAAAACAAATACTATTTTAGAACCAAAATTTCTAATTCACAAATCTAAAATATACTTAAATGTTTAAAAACTGTAGTATTTTAAGCTTCAAACATCAAGTTGAAAAAAAAACTTACTTACCCCAAACACTTTCTATTAAAACATTGAAATTTTTGGAAAAATTCAAAATTCAAAAAACACAGTCCTTTTATTTAATGATTTTGAAATAAATCTTTCACCTCACTTTTTACTCCTTCAAACAATAAAAAAATATAAAAAATCTTGAAATTCGCTTTTCATTCCCAAAAATTTACAATAAAAAAAACTCACGTTTGAAAACATTGCTTGCACATCTTAAGACATTAATTTCTTTGATACGTTTACTAAAATATGTATTAGACATTTTAGTCACCAAAAAACATCACTTTCAAGAATTTATAATAAAATAAAGATCTTAAAATGAAAATTATTTCTGAATATAACCTATAGAACCATTTTCTGACAGTTCAACTTAGAACACGCGATTTTAGTGTCACAATTTGACTTAAACTAACGAAAAACAACACATATTAATAGTAAATATATTGCGTAAATTAATATAAGTGCGAATTAGTCAAGGATTGAAATCATTAACGAAAATATCATCTTAATCACACGCGCATTCGCGACCGACTTTTTTCCGCATTTCCGAGGCTATTTTTTTTCAGCGGGAAAGCAATGCGCAGGCGCATCAATCACACCACCTAGCGGATTATTATGAAAACTCCAATTTAAACAAGTAAAATACGGCGTTGTCAAATCTAAAGATTCACAAAAACACAGTTTAACGGCCGCGGAGTGTTTTTTTAGTAAGGCTGTTAATGTTTTAAATAAATAAACCCCGCAAATTACACCTTCATACACAAAATTTAACTAATTATCCTCGTAGAGGTGTGCAGATATGATATACCGCAGTATAACAAACGTATAGAATTTATTTTTAGTTAAATACAACAAGGATACAACTATTTCGTCTTTACACCATTGTACGTAACAAAAAATGGAGAATGTAAGTAGATTCGTTTGACATCTATACCATATTATTATTAAAGGCATTTTTTAAGTCGATTTATTTATGAAATTGTTAAATAATGCACAAAAAATAATTATGCCAACTCTCGGGTCACCCCTTTGTCTCTCTTGCGGGCAATTGGCGTGAAGGGTAGTTAGTAAGTCCCTTACAAGTAACTGGCATGGATGATAGGTATTCATGTGAGATTATGGGAATTTTTTAATCTGCTAATTTTCCTGAAATTATTCATTTTTTCTGAAAACTTTTCAACATAATCCGGGCCTTATTCCAATAAAACCAAAACAAAATTCATCTGCAAACTCTTACCATGAAAGAGGTGGTCTGTAGGCGTTTGACACGAAACAATGTGCTTTGTTTCTCCTCTCTGCTTCGTTCCTCCTCACCTGCTATAGGCGGGAGGGTCCCCCCTCCGCCCGGAGGACCCGGCCTGTGATTGGCCGACGCGGAGGGGGCGGGGCCCGAGAACACGCCCCTTATTCTGGTTTATTGTGGTCATCATTAGTGGAGTTATCTGCGTTTGTTGCTTTCCAAAGTGTTATTTAATGATGGATTGAATTGTAGAGATACCTAACTAATTATGGCTTCGCGTTGATAAAGAATGGATATAAGATATGTAGTGGCAGTGTTGAATATGGGACGTTAAGATGAGATTGAATGAAATTAAAAGAAAATAAATTTCAATTTTTATTCGAATAACTGTCTTTTTATAACTTTTGAAGGTTATTCCCATCTAATTAACTGAAGAAAAAGATAAAACTAATAATCTAAACGAAAATATGAGAAAGATGGAGACACAGAAAAATGTAGCTAAAAAGGTAGCTGCCAATAATGTGGAGAAAAAAAAAGTCGAATAAAATATTGGTAATTCTAAAATTTGAAATATGCGATTGATAAATATGAAGTTTGCATAAGAGTTGGCAGTGGCCTAATTGGTAAGGCATTTGTCCCGGTAAGACGAGAGGTTCTGGGTTCAAGTCCGTTTTCTTTATTTTGTCTGTGTCTTGTTCTTTTTCATATTGTCGTTTAGATTATTGGTGTTATCTTCTTCTTCAATGAAAAAAACTTGTGAAAGTAGATACATATTGATTGTTATTAGATATATAAAACATTTTAGGTAGGTAGAGAATAAATTATTATTCTTTGTTTGGAAGTATGGGAGTATTCTTCTATTTGGGAGGCGGGTATGGGTACCGCCGCCCCGGGAACCATTTGGTTAACCAACACCTCCGCGTAGGTCATCCCAAGTAATTCGCTACATTTGGCAACTTAGTAGGGGCGCCCGGGTTCATTGGTACAAGATATATGAGATGGGTACAAGTTTTGGTACAAGCTGCGTGGCGGGCCAAATCGGGAGAGACCCTATGACCACTCCAGCTGCTCTCTCTCAACCTATCGTTTTGCACCGCAGTTGGAGGGATGGATTCATACGTCTGTCATTGCTGAACACACCGACTCCAGATTCCTACCCATCCCTCGTACCCTTTTCCATCCCAGAATTTCCTCTCCTCCCTTTACTTAAAAACACCCTCCACACATCCTCTAGGATGCCAAAGGTCTTTTAAAGGTGGAGACTTACTAAGGCGCGCCGTGGAGCCAAGGCACTGACAATACATAATACTTGATACTACCTACGCCCGTGAGGATTTTGCTAGCACCCGGCTCCGCCCGTTTGGCTCCAGTCCAAGTCCAGCCCTGCACCTTACATATTCATGGAATGTAAAACACACACACACACACACAAGAAAAAAAAATCTAATAAGGGAGGAAATATGTTTGTATATATATACAAACTTATGGTTCTCTTAACTGTATATTTTACTCTCGAACGGTGAGCCTTGCACTATAACACAAAATTTTCTGTCCGATTTTTTTACTCTTTCCATCAACTATCTCAAATTTTTAATTTTCACAAAGTCTTAGGCCTATGTAAAGTTTGTTATTTTTCACAAGTTTGAATTTTAAGAAAAGCGATTTTCTATTGTAACATTGGCTCCCGAAAATCGAAAAATCCCTTTGCCTGCGTGGTCGATGGGCAGGGCTCTCGATTAGTAAACCGAATGTCGTGGGTTTAAATCCCGACATGCACAAATACATTTTATTTAATGTAATATATCATTGAGGAAGAAGATAACACTAATTTGTCATATTTCACAATTTATTCATTTAAAATTACCTGTATATGGTAGGATTTTGACAGACTAGAAGATACTCTCAGTGACGCCAGAGTGTAAGGCTATCATTCAGAATTGAAACGTTACATGAATAGTTTTAGCCGTGTTTGGTGAATAGCCAGGTACTTCGCCACCTTCCTCTTTCACAATTCCTGCCCCTTCTACCTTCTACTACCTTCAGCCTCACAACATACCCCAATTGGGGATGCCATAATCTCATTGGCACTATGCGGGAGCAGTTGGGACTCATGTGCCGTATTTAAATAAAAAAGAAACGTTCATTTAGAAATAATTTTTAAAATAATACATGGGTGAAATCGAAAAAAAATGTATCTTTCGAAAAACATTGAATTAATCTGTTAAAAAATTAGGGGATGACGGAAGTTGGTTCCATTCAAATGTTTCAAAAGGGTAGATATCTATCTATCTATAGCGCCCTTGAGATGATTTTTCACGAAAACGGCGCTATACAAATTAGCCAAATATTATTATTATTATTATCTACCTAGACTGAAATATTCAACACCAAAATCTATTCTAGGGCGATACCGTTAAGCGTGATGATAATAATAATATTTGGATGATTTGTACAACGCCACAGGTCACCCCAAGTGGTTCGCTACGGTTGGTGACTTAGCAGGGGTGTCCGGGTTCATGGGGTTAGGTTTGTCCGGGACTTGGGGGCGGATGCGTCTGCCGACCACCTGCGT
Organism: Limnephilus auricula; assembly: GCA_951813805.1. Classification (NCBI taxonomy): domain Eukaryota; kingdom Metazoa; phylum Arthropoda; class Insecta; order Trichoptera; family Limnephilidae; genus Limnephilus; species Limnephilus auricula. The sequence goes on along the minus strand of OX638395.1, from coordinate 1,380,724 downwards.
GGCAGGCCGGATCGGGAGAGACTGGTTGAGGGAGACCTTTCGATCTCTCCACCCGGACCCTCCCGACCCATTGACTTGCACCGCTTGGGAGGGATGGCTTCACACGTCCATTACTCCTGGACATATTTATCCCCAGATTTCTACCAACCCTCAAACCTTTTACCTTCCCAGGACTTCCTCTTCTTCCTTTCCCTTTAAAAACCCCCCACACAGCATCTTCAAAGATGACTTAGGCCCTGAGGGAATTTTTCCCCCAGGGCCTCCTGTGTGGAGCTAAAGTGAAAAAACCGCCGTTTTTGTGAAAAACCAAGGGCGCTGTGCAAAATTATGACATATGTCTACTACTTTTGACACGATGGGCGATGTGTGTCATCCCCACACCACGGAGAAAGACTCTCAAGTCCAACCTTCAGGGGAACTCGACATCAGGGGAAACCAAGGTCATCCTTCACGGTATGGGTCCAGTAACTTCTTAAATTGGCCTGCTAAACAAGCCGCCTCGTCAAGGCTTCCTGACCCCTCGTTTCTCATCCGTTACAACGATCCCAAAACCTCGGGGCGATAGCAACAACTTTCCAGGGCGTCATCAAGATGGGTAGATGTACGGGTGTAACAATCCTGACGCGGATTCAGCAGGATGACTCCGATAACTTCCGAATACTCAACGGTCTGGGCTAGCAAAAAGGCCGCCATTCTGATAAAGTGGGAATTGACACATATTCACCACGAAATAATATTAGAACGCGCTCCTCAAGCGACACGCGAACTCTCCCGCTACTCGTTACGACTTTCTTAAACTTTTTACATGCCAACCAAATTAAAATATACTTAAAAGTAATTGACCCATCGGAACAACAGCCATTTCACTGAGCTGTCGCCCCAAGAATTGACGTCACCGGAAAATTGCCTCCTCTCGCCAGATGCCGTAACTAACGAATTGCCAGTCGAAAAATTTAGTATAAGGCTAACAAACAAAACATTAACTGGCCATGTCATGTAAATAATTATTTACGTGACAATTGCTCTATCATACTTCTAACTACAGACTAGGCAAACCCTTAACTTATGATTTATGATTAATAACTTATGGCTAAAAGATTACATCCATCGGCTCGTCGATCCCTAACACAAAACTACATGCACAATGATTTTTATCAATGAACTTGAGAAATCCATGCGAATTAGAGCAAAATCATGTGTTTTTGATTTGAAAATTTGATCGCTTAGAAATATTATTTATTTATTAAAGAATTTTATACATAGTGTACATATTGTGTTATTTCGCCCGCCACGCTAGGGATGTCCCTGTGTTATGGCAGGTGAAGTATGCAGGTTATAAAATTTAAGGTAATGAAGTACATTTACTGATAATATAATAATGCTTCAATTAAATACTACGAGTAGAACACATCCCGGCCTTAGAAATATTCGAGATTTTTTTTAATGAGACTTTCTGTAAAAAAGACCTATAAAAAATACGTTCAAGTGCAAAATCTCCTACTAATGAACCCATTTTTGGATAAAGATTTATTATATAATCTGGTAAATTAAGTTCTTTAGCGAATGATGGGAAAACATTATAATATTTTTTATCTGAATTTCACAAAATAAAACAAAATAATGCATGTCGCGTTGTTTTTTTTAGCATGAATCAAAATGGGCGGCGTTCAACAAATTTCGAATCGAGAATTAAACCTTATGCCATCCACATAAATATTATATGAATTTTGTATCAGTTAAGCCCCAGCTGCGGTAGCGAATGGACGTCCTTACTCTACGTCGCTTGGTTCCGTAAAAATCGATTTTAAATTTTCTCGTTATTCTAATAAACAATGAGTAAGAAAGGAGTTAAACTTTTTTTTTCATCCCTCAAAATCCCGCAAAATTCCTCGCAAAAAGAGGAGGAGAAATTTTTTCAAGGACCAGGGGATCACTTATGGTTTGCATAATTTATTGTTTGTTAGAGAAATTTAGATACAGTTTGCACGCGCAGGGGATATAATTGGGAACATGTAGGTAGGTACATCTTCGTATGATGAATGAAGAATGAAGACATTAAATAGTGACGAACGCAGCGTCACGCCAGATGATAATGATGTTGTCCTGCTTGGGAACCGACTGGGAACCTGTAGGTGGTAGGTGGTGGGTGGTAGGTGATGGAGTAGAGATCACGGAGATGAACAAGGTTCCAGATGTTAACACGAGGGGCAAAAGCCACAATAATCAATTAGTCCCCAGTCCCCACCTTCATACTAACGTATCAGTGGCGGCGTGATGATATAAATACAACGTTTAGATAATGAAATAAGCCATTTAAAAAGGTATAAAAAATAGGATTTTTTTTAAACTGGAAAATCATTGTAGGAACTTGATACATTCGCAAAGGAAAAAAAACGTGGAAAATAGTTAAGCGTTAAGTTAGATAATACTGAAGACAAACATTTATTTTTAATTTTTTTTAAAGAATCTTGACACGCTACTAGACTTTTAAAACGCGCCGATCCAAAATAATGTTTAGAATCTTCTTCTAACCTCCTGGAGGGAGTGAGGCTATGGCATTCCCAATTGTGGTATTTTATGAGGCTGAAGGTGGTGGAGAAGGCTATTCAGACCTGATCATCAAACACGGCTAAAGCTATTTTAAGCAACGTCACGATTCTGAATGGTGGTTTTTCACCAGGGCGGTACCTAATGAACGTACCTATATACCACTATGGAACGTGCCTCAAATACGGGGACAGGACATAAATTATTTTTAATGAATAAATTTTGAAATAACCGCACTAATCCAATTAATAAAAAAGTAAGGGAGTATGTTTACGAGATATGAGAATGCTGATAGAGAATATGTTAAAAGAAGTATAAATGAAGGGAACTCCTTCGAGCATTGAACGCGGTTGGCGCTAACAAAAACTGTCTAAAGTATCGAAGCAGTCCACAATAATTTCCTGGTACCTATCCTGATGTATGATGGCAGTGAAGCATGGAACTGCTAGAGGAAAGATGAACGTAGACCGAATGCTGTAGAAATAAGATCCCTGAATTGAATGCCTACACGGAGAAAAATGTTATTCGAAAAAACGATCATTTTAATAGTAAAACGGTTAAAAACGGGACTGAAGTTCTTACGAACCAATTAACAGGGATTGGCGGGAAAATGTAAGAATAAACATTGAAACCCTGTTAATTTGTTCGTAAGAACTTCATTCCCGTTTTTAACCGATTTTACTATTAAAATGATCGTTTTATCGAATAAAATTTTTCTCTGTGTACGTGCAGTAGATCAGCAAATAATGCAAGACTGATGTAGGCATAATGAGTAGTTTTTGTATGAAGAGTTTGGGCATGTAGAATGAACGAAGAAAGGAGTTCTAGGAGAACATACGCCGCAAATGTAAATAGTAGAAGAAGTCGGAGACGCCCGAGGAAGACTTGGAACGATCAAGTGAATCAGATACATGAGTCGGGCCATGTCAAGAGTCAGAATAATGGAAGAGTACCTATGTATGAGGCCATCCATGAATTTGACTGAGGCAAGGAGTGTGTCCCAAGAACGATTTATTTGGCCGTCTCTGCCTATCCCTGTCGGGAAATGGCGCGATGGTTAGTTAGTTAAGAAAAAAATGTATTAAATGTATGTTTTTATAGTGAAAAATTAAGAAAAATCATTAAATAATAGGTACCACGGTTGTTTTCAGTGCCGTCCCTGCTGTTCATAATCTATCCAGCAAATCTTTCATACCTTGGGTCATTTTTCTACAGCAGCCAAAAAACTTCCCATTCTCCGAGTTTAAAGTTCAGACGTTCTCCTCATTCTATTAGGTAAATATAAATTGAAGCCAATCGAATAACACTAAATATTTATGAGGCCGAATCAATGCGACAAATATTTTTTTAACGAATCAATTAAAATTAAAAGGGCATAATCGTATACGTGTATAAGTTTGATAAAGAAAATCGATTAAAAGTAGGTAGGTAACTTCTTGAAAAGGGATTATTTTAAATGTGAATACTGCTCAAGAGTCCCAAGTGGTCCCGTCTGGAGCCAGCGAAACTACGGCACCCAAAATTGTGAAGCTGAAGGTAGTTGGTAGAGGAAGGAGACGAGGAAGAGGAAGTCGGGGAAGCACCTGGCTATTCAGATTCGGTCACCGAATACGGCTAAAGCCATTTCAAGCAAAGTTTTAATTATGAATGATGGTCTTACACCACGGCGATACTCTGGAACTTGCCGCAATTATTTTTAATGAATTAATTGTGAAATAACACAAATTAATTAAATATAATTTATTTGCGCAGGCCGGGTTCGAACCCGCGACCTTTGGAAGTCAAGAGCCTTATCCCTCTACCACGGAGGTGGTCATGCCGTTAATGAACTTGAAAAATTACATCTTTCAAGCATTTTAACTTAAGAAATACACTTAATTAATTAATTATAATAAAATAATTTTTGTGCCTACTTTGTAGCTTGTCTGAATTGTTACCAAAATCAGTTCCAGCTTTGAAAATCAAAGCATATCCAATTTCTAGAGATAATTTAACCTGGAGTTACGAATACACATAACCAAAAAACACCTATGTACACTCCTCTTCTATACACAAGCAAATGCTTTAAATGGAAGAGTAGTAAATTAATATAAGATGTTAAATAAAATATATTTATAATGTTATAATTAAAATTAAAAAAAAAAAAAAAAATTAGTGTGTTAAATATCAAAAATATTAAATCCTAGGAAAAACTTTCCCTGATTAAACAGTAGGCATCTTCTAGTGTAATGAAAATGAAAATATATCTTTTCAGTTGTAATAATATTGTGAAAATTAAAAGAAAAAACAAGAAGCACCACTGCTACGTTAAGCTATCGTCATTATTTAATTGTTGTTATTTATAGTTAATTGGTCTGTTTCAATAAGCAGACCTTGTTTTGAGTGAATTGAGCAATTAGTAAAAAACACGTTTGTAAAAACACTTTAATTACTCACACACTTCACAAGCTCATCCAGAAATAGATCCAGATTCCTTCAGTATTTTCCAGATTTCACATCGGACACCTGCGCACCTCACCAACTATAATTTGATTCGAAAAATTCCACTGTGCGTACCAAAGAAAATTAATCGATCGTCTAAATTGGAGTTTATATTAATTTTTCGTTGGAATAATTTAATAACTTTTGAAGGTTACACCTATCGATGTAATATATCATTGAAGAAGAATATAATAGTAATAAATCTAAAGAAACACAAAACAGAACAGGACACAGAAAAATAAAAATAAAATCTCTCGTCTTATTGGGAAAAATGCCTTAGCCAACTGTATCTCTTATTTTTAAGTCATTTTTGTCGAACTCATGTTTATCTTTTAATTTTTGCCATATAAAAGAAGATGTAATAGATGTAAGATGTAATAGTACACAACTGCTAACCCTGTATAAATCGCAAGTGCGCCCCACGGTTGAATTTGACAGCCACCTCTGGTCTGCAACCCCAAAGTACCTGAAAAACACCTTCGACTCTGTGTAGAAACGGGCGGTCCGTTTGATAGATTCTTCCGTCTTAACAAACGGATTGCAATCTTTGTATTTCAACGGAAAATGCTCCGAAGAACTAGAGCCATTGATCCCCTCGGCACCGGTGCATAGTCGGGAAACACGACAAATGCGCGTCCAACATATACGGTTGACATCTGTCACATGAGAACGGGTTGCTTCTACGACTCGTTCTTGAGTTTAACAGCTCGGCTGTGGAACGATTTGCCGGCCACTGTGTTTCCTCCTTCCTACAACATGGGTCTCTTCAAGACCTATGTTCACTCCTTCCTCTCCTGAAAAAGATCCTCCACGCAGCATTTCCAAAGATGACATAGGCCCTGGAGGAATTTTTTTCCTCAGGGCCTCCTGTGTGGAGTTGATGTAAAAAAAAAGATGAGATTTAATAAGATAATATTGTATTGGTAAGACAAGAAAACCTGGGTTCGAGACCCAGTTGCGACCGTTACCTTTTTATTTTTTAAATATTTTGTGTGTTATTCTTTTTCATATTTACGTTTAGATTTATTAGTATTATCTTATTTTTCAATTATATATTATATTGGTGGGTATAACCTTCAAAAGTTATTGTAACAAGAGTTATTCCAATAAAAATTGAAAAAAAAAACCTTCTAACGAATGTAGAAAATGTTGAAAGTGTTGCCAAATGAAGAAATGCGAATAATTCTCACGCGCATCATAATAAAGTATTTCCATCAGAAAAAGTATAATAACATGTAACCTATTTCCATGACAGCTAATCAAGCTCTTTATTATATTTCACCCATACAAAATAAACCATCAAAAGACATCATTTTTAATATTATGTAAAGAAAATCCAAATTACGTAGACATATTTCTGAGATACGAACAGGGGAAAAGGAAAAAAAGCACGTAAAAAAGTTCTATAATACCTATCAACGCTTCCGGCAGCAGATAAAAACCCGCTGCCGCACTTTGAAAACTTCAACGGTTCTTTTTGAAAATAATAGAGGGCGCCTCTTCCGTTTACAACGAGCCTAAACTGTGCAGTCATTGTGATGTTGATACTAAACTGTGCAGTCATTGTGATGTTGATGAGATATTCCAACAGAATCTAGTCAATAAGAGGGTAAGTAAATCGGCTGAATGCTAGTATTTCTTACCGATACAAGGATTACGTATCTACCAAACTATAGATAAGTTTTTTATTAATTTTTACTAAGAATATATGTACAAAAATTTTGACCGGAAAGTACCGAAGTAAAGTATCGCTGAAGATCAAAACGCAGATCAAAAGCGCCGTCACAATTATTTACCGGAAAGTATGAGATCCGCCAACGCCAATGATTCATGTTATATTTTGTTTATGTCTAATGGATTATTTGTTTTGCTTTGAATTGATGTTGTATTTCGCTTATTATGCACTCAAAGGAAAGGTTACTATTCAAATCTTATTTGGTAAACATTAAACCGTAAATCTGCACCTTAGTTATTTCGATGTAAGCTTCGTCAAAAGCTTTTTGACATCTTAATTATTGTTATTCGGAAGTTGCTACTAGAGATCTACTTCAGAAAGATTTGAAATCAGTATAGATTTTCTACAAAAGGAATATTGACAAATATGTTTTACAATCCATTTACATCTCCTCCATTGTACCGACTCGTATTCCTGAAACAATATCCTGGAAATAGTAACAAAAACACGTGAGAACCGACACAAATGAACCACCATAATATAATATGCATATGATTTAGGACCTGTCACTCTGAAAGAGCGATCTCTGGACTAGAATTTTATCTTTCGCCTGTCGTTAATTAGTTTTTTCAAGAACTTACTTTAGTTGAATTCAATTTTTTGATCCAGTGTCATTTCATTAATGTTTTTAGTTTTAAAAACTTATCTGTCTTAGATACTGAAAGAGGAATAGTCTCATTATGCAAACTAAAATCTTACATTTTTAGGTTCTCATACACTTTCAATAAATGTACGTACCTGAGAGTATCATTCTTGTATTGCCTATAATATATCTTAATCACATTTTCTTATGGATTAACACTATTCGAAGCCTTACACAGCAATCTGTCTCTTACAGAGGGACGAATGACGTTTGGGAGGATAAATATTCTATTCTAATCCTTGTAATTTTTGCTTTTGTATATTATTATTTAAATATATATCTACCAGGATTAAATATTAGCATTTCCAATAAATGTGTTCCCAATTATGTCTTCTGTGTGCAAACTGTATCTAAATTTCTCCAATAAACAATTAACAGTGTAAATCTTAAGTGACCCCCCAAGTAAGTATGGTCCTGTATATTTTCTGCTGTACGGAACATAAATAAATAACAATACATATACATTTTAACGCAGCATCACTTTCATTGGTTAAATGCATTGTATCTATATATACTTTCGTATAAGTGATCGACAAACCGGTGGATGCAATCTGTTAGCCATAGTTTGTCTATAGTCTGTCGTTAGAAGTAAGATAGAGCATTGCAAAAATACACGCCCATGAGGTGATTATTCACAAAAACAGCGCTATACAAATAATTAACTATAATTAATATAATTTACTACTTACTGTAGATACCAGCAGTGTGCATCTGTAAATTCAATATTTTGTTTAAATCTCATGTTGAAAAATGATTGAAAATAAAATCGAAAACAACTCTAGATATCCTTCACGACTGCGGACAAACTCCACCCACATGTAAATGCGACCATACAGAAAGGGTTAAGCAAACTAAATTCATAGGAATTATAATAGAGACCAACTTACGCTGGACCGACAACATAACTTATATCACAAACAAACAAACAAAAAAGAGTCACGTATCTCATAAAGACAATTAACAACACCTTTCAAAGAACAATCCTTAGGATCATATTTTTGCACTTTGTCAATCCATTATCACATATGGCATACTGGATTGGGGAAGTGCAACGAACATATCAATAGACCCAATTGAAAAATTACAAAATGCAATAATTAAACTCATCCTCCAAGTTCCTTTCTACACAAACTCGAATGAAAATTACGAAACACTAGACTGACTATAAACATTGTTTTGTATTATTGGAACTTTTTATCAATGTAAACTGCTGTAATCATTTGCGAAATGTGTGTTCGAGAATAGAAATAAATAAATAAATAAAAACTCTTGGTGGGTTAGATATCTAATTGTTGCCTCGAATGGACGTCAAATAAAAACAATACAATATCCCGAAAGCGAGTTACTTACTACCATATTCCAAGACCAAACACACGCACAGAAGCCGGAGTTGGAAGTATAACGGTTTGTTTGTGATGATTTAAGGCAAAGTTTGTTATAAAGCAGGCATTGGCAACATTGGGAATCCACAGCAAAGGCGAGAATCCGCGAATGTTTGTGTTTGATCTCGCGGTGGTCTTCAAAAGGCGCCGTTTGCTTATTTTGTTACAATATCAAACATTCGGTTTTTTTAAAGAAGTCTTTGCTTTGATATTTCAACCGCCATCGACTGTTTACGTTGCGGCGTGAGATTCTAATATAAAGTCTGTTCGGTAATAAGCGATTCGTAGAACCGACATAATATTTTTTCTTACTAGTTTTCAATAATCGCCATCCCAAAAGATGTACGTAATGGGAAATGCCACCATATTCTATAATAGTTCTAACCAGCTGACTTTCACAAATAGCTAGTGCACTTTACTGCGGAATTTATCAGCAAACAAATATTGACTGTGTTAAAACAGATAACATTTATTGATTTCCCTACCTGTGTTATATTTTAGTTTACATCTATTTCTGCGGAAGGTGCTCGGCGTCATTTTACAGCGGGTGGAGAAGCCAAACGCTTGCTCGAATCTTTATTTATTTATTAATTAACGGACTTACGTCCAATTTTCAAAAACACATCGAGATAATAATGTGAATTGTAAGAGTAAAGACGATATATGAAAGCAAAGAAAATATACAAAAATTACAAAATAGAAGTGAAGGGGTAAGTAGTAATAATTCTAATGTTTCTTCACTTGCTTAGTGATAGAAAAAAGGCATTTAAGGCTAGTTGTTTCACAAAATGTGAACAATTCATAAAGATTTAAAAGGTAATTAAAATGGTTATTGAATTTTATATAACATATTAATATTCTGTATACTTACTTTCAATAAAAAAATGTACACGGGTGACAGCTTTCCTGTCAGAACGGGACGTTTAACGTTTCACATTCTAGTACTGAACATCACAGTTGTGGAATGACTTTTTAGAGATGTTAACGATTATTTAGAGCTTTTTGAATACTTTTTGTTACGCTTTGAGTAGCGGTGAGGACACATAGTTTATCTTATTTTCATATTTATAATAGTCACTCAAGAAGGACCTAAGTAGAACAAAAGTTTCGACAAAGCGTGTGTTCCGTACCGAACGGACTATAATCCCGTTCTCATTATTAGGTATAGAAGACTATTTGTCTTAAAGTACCGTCAAGTGTTGATGGAGAATCGATGGAGCCGAAGAAAGGGGGTTATATCCAGTACCCAGAGGATGGACCAGAGTTGCTCCCGAGACCTCTTTATATTGAAGATTGCTGCATAAAGATGCTTTGATGATCAACTTTGATCCATGTTGTGCATTACCTTTAGTTCAGGAAAATGGTCATGAATCACTATGGTCCACAAAACTCAAACGAAAAATAAATTTTATGAGTAAACAGTTAAAAGACTTACCTGGTGCATGTGTTGTTGGTTATTTTTTCTTGTGGTGCGTATATTCAATAGTCAGATATCTCCAAATACTATGTTTTGAGATAACGTAGCATTCTTCGAATGCCCACAATATATCAAATATTATTTACACGTGTCTGTGTTTTACATATTTAATATGATATGAATTATCACCGGCAAGTATAATTAATGGTCAGGTATATTAGCATCGCATTTTGAAATTTCCTACTAGTGACCCAGAAAACATTTTTTTTTTTTTGTTATTTCACTACAAGTTTTTCGTAAATTTTAATTGATTTGGTGGTGTTTATGAATAATCTGAGTATTGTACCAGATAGAGGATACACTTTTATATGTAAACACCCATGAACTCAATGAACTGAATAATTACATTTTTTTTTTTTTTAAACTTTTTAACTTAAAGAGTTAAACCTCAAATTATAATATTTTAATTCTGTTTCGGATTTTCGATTGACTTTCGCTAATATTATCTTCATTTTTAATTAAAATATTATGAATAATTACACTTGCGAACACAAGCGCGAGCCGAGGTATATTCACTCAATATGGTATTTTCACAAACTATCAATACCGTTAAAAATTTGTGGAAGATTTATCTGATTCTGATGATTGTACTTGCTAAAGAAGTGTAATTTTAATATTTTCATTCATTACTATTGATTCGAAAAACCGCACATTCCGAAATGGTTCCAATTGGCATAAAATCCATCGCTGACTGGTAAGACGGCTGTCACCAACATTGCCCGGCGTGACGTTAACGCCGCCGAATTTCCGAATAAAAACGAGTATGTCATTTTGGCTGCAAATCCAAAATGGAACATTTTAAATCGTTACACAAAATTTATTCGTCAAACATAAAAATAAAATAAAAAAAACCTTCATTGTAATTTTTTCGAGAATAAAAAAAACATTGAAAATATCGTATTCATGGTTCGGCTCGCTCGTTTGGCTCGCGTGTGTATACGCAGCCTTAGAGGGAAATACTTAAATAATTAAACATCGAAGATGAATGTTGTTATAAATCTACTTATTCACTGCCCCCTTTTTAAATACAAATACCTGTCATTGAGTGCCTTATCAAACGTACAAATTTGTCGTTTGTCGTTGCGTAAAATATATCAGCTTGAAATTATTCAATGAACTCAAATTTGAATTTGGAATTGATTGTGTGAAGAATAATTCAGAAAAGTAATAAAGTAGTTAGGTTAATCAGAAAAATATTTTATGTAAATTTATTAATAAATATTTCTACCTTTGAAATATGTCTTTTTTCCGTTTAAGTTTTTGACAGATTTCTCTCATCATATCATAACTATACCTATACGTTGTGTTAATTCGAAGAGACATAGATGATCGTCTCTCCAATTCTTTCTAAAGAAAATTGGCAATTTTTTTTTTTGGAAGTCAATGATCCTACAATTATTATATAATGTGATTTTTATCATGTATATCTACGTAAGTGAAATACATAATTATCCAAAAGCATCACAATTCACCACTCACAGTTGTTGGAATTATTCTGGATTCGGAGAGTGGTTATTATTAAAGAATATTTATCAATTTATTACATTTTTTTCTTTCTATTTGACAAAACCTTACAATACGTCGAACACTACAAAAAATAAGAACTGATTGACAAATACATTTGGAAGCATATTATTTATCATTGACTGCCCTTTGTGACAATGGAACAATGTATTGAGCGAGAGATGATCGATTTGCCAAAAGCAAAGATGGTGTATTATTTGTATAACAAAACTTCAAATAAACCCCAACCAAGTATCTTCATAGGCACAAATAATATCTCTTTTTTCAGTTAAGAATGGTCTTGTTCGGTTAGATGTTATATTATTGACAAATGTCCTATTTTTCGCGGCTTAGATTAGCTATCTATTTGTCAAATGGTGCAAGTAATCCCGACCCCAAAATATCTTTAAATATTTATAAGGTGTGACACCGTTAAATAAATAAGAGGGCGTTAGTCTGATCTCTGGACCGTAAATCTCCTCCAGTCGGGAGATAAATCAGGGGCGGATTAGAGCCCGAACCACTAAACCCCGGATAGTTTTTATCCGCCATACGACACCCGGCTTTGCGCGGTTCCAGGGAAATTCTGAAATTCCTCACTTTTAGTACTATTTGTTTACAAGTCCAAGATGTAATCCCGAGTTTCGGTAATCTTTCCAGAGTTATGAAATATACTTTCTTGCATAAATACCACGAAATTATTTAGCCTTTTGGATAATGACTATACAATAATAATATTAAATCTTAAACACACTGGACACGCGGCAAGGTTGAGAGGGTACCGCAAAATAGTACTTTTTAAATCAAATTCTAGACGTAAAAACATAAATTGATTTTAAAAGATTGTTAGTTTATCTGGTAAACGCACATTTGAAATTTCGAGTTTATTTTTAATATACTGAGGTTATACCGTTGATCGTTGGCAGATTTGTTAAATTTTCAAACGAAATATTGTATTATACAAAACAAATTTCAAATCATATAATCATACAGCAAAATAAATCAATACACAATCTAAAGACATTTTTCAGAATTTTAATTTTACTTAAATTAAAATCATTAAAAAATATATCCGAGAACGTGTTTTGTGACGAAAATACCTCAGTTTTTCTATTTATTTAAGGTCTTACAAACTCAAATATGTATTTCAGATTTTTTTACACTTTTTTAGACATTATTGAAAAATCGAACAATTGAGTTTTTCTGATATATCGGTTGAATTATTGGCCAACATTATTAGAAAGTTTTTCCATAGGAAAGCTAATAGCTCAGAAATATAGAAAATAATTTGCAAGGCAGATAGAAACATTACACCTTTAAATTTGTACGACGAGAATGCCAACATTTCTATAAATACCAACCAGAAATTATTAGATTCCTGGTCAAATAAAATTGTTCACGCAACACACTTCAATTATCTCAACCATACGTGTATGTTGACAAACTTTCGCCAAACAAATGGTTGAGTATTGGATAGTTGAGCGCAAAAACAGAATGATTTATGCTTGCCATTCAAGATAGAGGCATTAATACTAAAAATTATAAGAAGCATATAATGAAAGATACAAATAAATTGATGATTTATGTAGAAATGTATGACTTTTCCGGAAACTACAGAACTCTTATATTGGGATTTCTGTATTAGCGCCGTCCGAGTATACATTTAGGCACAATCAGGTTTTAAAAATAATTGACCAAAGTTTGGTAATTGAACATAACTTGATTGACTGCCGTAATTACTACCACATTATGAATACGAACCAAATTCATTTGTAGAAAATGAATTTTATATTATGTGTTATAAAATTATCGCCCTTGAGGTGATTTCTCACAAAAACGGCGCTATACAAAATATCCAATTATTATTAAAATGATCCCGAAATCAATGATAGGTATTCACTATATTTCATTATCTCCTTTTAATTTTTTATTTTTGCTTGATACTTTATTGTTTGTACTTTACACTTTATACCATATTTTTCTCTATATATTTATATTTTACCTTTATCTACTACTTATTACCTTACTTACTACTTACTTTTTACCGTTTTTTCTTATATTTAACTTACATTTATACTGTTATTCTTCATGTTGTTGTACTATTTATATGTTATTTCAATTATGATAATAGCAGACGTAGTGCCGTATATGTGAAAACAAATAAATAAATAAATAAAAATAACTGTAGTGTAGAAAAATAATTTCAACTTGGGAGGCGGGTACGGGTACCCTGCCCCGGGAAACATTTATTGGATTACCAACACCTCTGCCATAGGTCACCCCATGCAGTTCGCTACGTATGGTGACTTAGCAGGGGTGCCCGGGTTCATGGGGGGTGAGGTTTAACCAGATCTTGGTGGCGGATGCCAAGTGCGTGGTAGGCCGGATCGGAGAGTCTGATTCGGGGAGACCTTTTGACCTTTTTAGCAGGTCTCACTCGAAAAGTTACTTTGCACCGTAGTGGAACAGATAGATTCATACGTCCGTCACTCCTGGACACACTGCCTTCTAATTCCTACTTACCCCTCATACTCTTTTCCTTCCAAGAATTCCTCTCCTTTCTTTCATACCTCCCAAAAAAGACCCTCCACACAGCATTCTCAAAGATGACATAGGCCACGAGGAGAATTATTTTCCTCAGGGCCCCCTGTGTGGAAAAAACTATTCAGAAGCAAAACTGTTTCTAACGAATTTTCAGCACGCTATGTCATTCCATTCATAATAATAACAATAATAATAATATATATTGTAGAGCACCGTTTTTGCGAGAAATCACCTCAAGGGCGCTGTACACCTTATTATGACTTCTTAGGCTCTACCTAGAACTATTATTTACAAATCGATAGTACTGTCAAATCAGTAGTAACAACAACAATCACCTTCATTTGCAAACTGAAGTAGATCGATGGCACTGACTTTATGCTCGAAGACTTGTAATCTAGTCGGTCTTGCATAGCTATAGAGCTTAGAAATATCCTTAAACATGAAACTTTTTTGACAAAAAATGATTTAACTCGAGGGAAGCCGGAAGTAAAATTATTACAAGAACGAACATAAAAATAATAAAAAATACATTTCCTTTGCAAAAAGCGCACGAATGAGTAAGTTAGTTGGCCATAAATGCTATAAAAAAAAACAATAATTTATGTCTTGATGCGTTTTTGTTCAAATGTTAAACTTAATTACTCACAAAACACTTAAATACTACTAACACTGGTTTCGCGTCTACCAATATTAAACCAACGTAAATTATTTCTCACTAAAACACTCCATCATTATTTTCGTTATAAAGTAATAAAGCAACAAATAGGTTATTATGTTCTGTGGTTCTGTGGTACAATGTGTTATTATTTTATAGTTTTATTACGTGCTTTTGCTTGTAAAGGTTCCAGTGATAAACTACTCTTCCCAGAGACCGTTTAATGTGGAATATAAATTTAATTTTAATTATTTTATTAATGAATTTAATTTATCAGCTCTTAGTTGCTGGGGTGTTAAATTGAGGAAAAATTGTTAACAAGGAAAACAATAAAAACGAAAATAGTAAAAATTAAGAGAATAAAGTATAAGACGGCCGGTGAGGTCTCGACTTCCAATCCTAAGGTCACGGGTTCGAACCCGGGGTGCGTAAATAAATTTTATTTGATTCATTTGTGTTATTTCACAATTAATTAATTAATAATAATATATCTACACATAGATAGTATATTTGCGGCGCGCCCCAGAGTGGAAGATACTATCAGTATCGCCTTGGTGTAAGACCAAAATTCAGAATTGTAACGTTGCTTGAATTGGCTTAAGCCGTGTTTGGTGACCAGATCTGAATAGCCAGGTACTTCCCCACCTTCCTCTTCCAGTGATTTCATTTCCCTCCACACTATCTTCAGCCTAACAACACACCTCAATTGGGAATGCCATAGTCTCACTGGCTCCAGACAAGAGCAGGTGGGTTTCTTGTGAGGTATTCATATAAAAAAGAAATTTATAAAAATGACTGTTGAGTTCTTTGAATTCATGATGCGTTTTTTTTTTACTAGATTGATCATCGAGCATGTAGCTTAATTCCAATGAAAGAAAATGGCAATATGTTTAAAGCTTGAGGAATCTAGGTAACAATGGCAGAGGTTTTTATTATCCAATAAATGGTTTCCGGGGCGGCGGTACCCAAACCGCCTCCGAAATTGATGAAAATTGTTATTTCTTCAAATTATTTTTAAAACCTCTGGAATAGCGCCTAAATGTCTGACATCTCTGACCCCTACCGAAAAAGCCTAAATATTAATCGTCGAGTAAAATGGTTTGCTTCAAAAGGTATACACCGTCCTCTTAATTTAATAAAAACACATGGTCGAAGCTTCAATACCGGCTCCTCGGCGGCCTCAAATTGTTTAAATTTGTTTTATTGAAGTGTAAGTTTATACCAAATGAAACAAATACTTAGATTTAAACCACTTTATTATAAAGTGGTTTAAATATAAGTATTTGTTTCATTTGGTATAATGTCAAGCCACAGAGTGTTTGCTTTCTTCGATAATGTAAGTTTATAGTTATAGTTACTGTAACCAAGTTATATGCAGCTTTTATTTCCTAGTCGATTTGAGTGTCCGTGCTAACAGTTGGGTTCGAACTTTTTACGTGACATTAATATGATTTTTTTTCTGTGTTTGAAACAATACAATGAACAGGATCAATACATTTAATAGGTAAGAAAGAAGTAGGATGTAACGTTATATAATAATTTCTAATACATTGATATCCACTGAAAGAAAAGTGGAATGTAAAATGTAAGGAATAATGTCTAATAGTTTAGAAGTTTCTCTAATTCTAATACTATGCAACTTAAAAAAAAAAGAAATATTGCAAATAAAAAGTCGTACCCATAAGTTGTAAAAATACTTTTAATGTATTACATAGGTTCAAGATTTTTTTTGAAAAGTAGACATGTTGTTAAACACGATTTATTTAAGTAGTTAGCAATAATTTGTAGAATTTGGGACCGACTAAGTAATAATTTTTAGAATTTGGGACCGACTAAGTAATACTTTTTTATTTAAATTAAAAAAACTTTCTATTATTTAGTTTCTATAAACTAAGTAATAAAATTGTTGCTTGTGTAAATATAAAGCTTACTTCTTTTTTAACATTAACTCCACACAGGGCGCCCTGAGGAAAATAATTTCCCTCAGGTCCTATGTCATCTTTGGGGATGCTGTGTTGGATTCTTTTTATGGAGAACTAAGGAATGAAACATAGAGGCCGGCAAAACGTTCTATAGCTGAGCTGTTGAACTCAAGAACGAGTCGTAGAAACGATCCGTTCTCGTGTGACAAATGTTACGTTATACAAATGTTTGGCGCGCTATTGACGGGTTTCCAGACAGTGCGCCGCTGCCGAAGGAATCAATGACGCTAATTCCTCGGATCATCTTCTTTTAAAATACCGGTAGAACAAGGACATCATTCGTACCCGATGCCTGCGCTATAAATATTGCAACTCATTTGAAGATAGGAGAATCTATCAAATGAACCGCTCGTTTCTGAGCAAAGGTTTTTTCAGTTATGTTGGGGCTCCATACCAGAGGCAGCTCTTGTAGAGTAGATATTCTAAAATAATTATTGTATTTTTAGCAACATTTATACAGCGGCTAACAATTATTTACATTTTCAGTTTCACATCGAATCTAACATTTTTATTCTTACGCAATATTAACATGAAAAAGTTATGCGATTAACATTGTAAAGAGCGTAAATGTTAATAATCCACTTTAAAATGTTCACAGAATGTACAGTTTAAGATTTCTTTTTCTCTATGTTGAGACGTTAACGATAATTAGAAATGGAATTTTGGAACATAAATTATTTTATTACCATGTAAGATGACACTGTAACAAGAATTAAAGATACATTATTTTAAAATGTTTCCATATTGACAAACGCAGTGCATCTCAGGATGAAGTGTTAAAAAAGCACATAAATCCGGAGAGCTTAATCCCGGTATTAGCCCGATGAAGCACACGCGGTGAACCGATCTCGTCGGAGCCATTTTACACAAATAAGCGTAAATCTGTGTCAAGTTTTTGTCCCGGGGACATATGTCGGGATTATGCCGGGATCCCAACTGTCCCGGGAACACAAATGTGTTTTTTCCTCGTATTTTGATGGGCGATGGATCGGGAAATTCGTCGCCTGCGCGCGATTTAGCGGTCGGCTTTCCGGCTGATTTGAGGGAATCATTTTGTTTGCACACATGTGACAGGTGACAAGTGACAGGTGGGCGGTATTTGATTTCTAATGTTTTCTCATTTCTATGACTTTAGTTGCTTTAGTTTGTTTTGTATTAACGTCGGAGCGAAACACTGAACATAATTCGTCTATTTATTTAAAATATCTAATCTGCATTTTATCTAGCAATTAATTATCTAGCGTTTCCCACTTTCAAACAACATCCTTCTTTCGATAGTCCGGGTTATTGTATTAACGGGCGAGTCGTTCAAATCTGTATCTGAATTCGCCCATTGGAAGAGTGACCTGACATCTGAATTTGGTAGACAACAAATTTGACGTATTTTTTTTAAACCTACAATTATTTTAAAAGGTTTTTGGCACTACATACTAAATGGATCTACGGTGCTTTTACAACAAATTAGTTTATAATCTTTTCTTTAGTCGGTTCGTCGTTGCTGAGGACCGTGACCCCTATTCCAATTTCTATGGTGGACAAGGTACCTCCACACAAGGTTCTGATGCGCTGCGTGGAGAGCTGTGGACAACGCGTACCGGACGCTAGTGATAATTGGTCACTCCAGTGCATTGGTGACCTTCCTCTGCTTGTTCTACCAAAAACTATGCCAGTGGCTATGAGTTTCTCCAAGTTGAAGTTCTCAATTCGTCTAGCTCTTCCAGGACGAACAAATTATTATGTTATACATAAACCAATCTAAAAAAAAATCTTTCCTAAATCCTTTCGTAAAGAGGGAAAATACATCTTGTGAGAAGATCAAATACAAGGCTGCTTATGAGTTAAGAAATTGATTGTTAGCACTTAGGTAACCAATGAAATTTTGTTGTTAGATTAAATGATGATTGCATTTGACCAGCGGCTGAGAATAAAAGTGTAAAAATGCTTGCAACTGTACAGGGAGGTTCCGATGAGAAAGATCGATTATTAATTTCCATATCAAATTTTTAAAATTTAAAATTTAATATCGATTTATTTCATTAAAAACTTGCTTTAATATACCTATACCTATATTCAATTAAGCAAAAAAAAGCACGATGATAAATTATTAAATATCGTGTACTGTATGTAA
Organism: Limnephilus auricula; assembly: GCA_951813805.1. Classification (NCBI taxonomy): domain Eukaryota; kingdom Metazoa; phylum Arthropoda; class Insecta; order Trichoptera; family Limnephilidae; genus Limnephilus; species Limnephilus auricula. The sequence continues at coordinate 1,361,647 of OX638395.1, read as the reverse complement.
GTATTTTTTGATCATAAGTAATTATGATTTTTCAATAATGTCTAAACAAAATAAGTGTATTACAAAATAAGAGGTATTTTTGTCACAAAACATGTATTTTTGTAACTAAAATTAAAATTCTCAAAAATGTCTTTCCAAGTTTTTTTTAATTGATTTATTTTGCTGTACGATTATATGATTTGAAATTTGCGTTGTATTATACAATATTTCGTTTGAAAACTAAACAAATCTGCCAACGACCAACGGTACAACCATAGTATATTAAAAATTAATGTAGTTTTAAAAAAAATTAAAAATGCGTTTACCAGATAAAATAACAAATCTTTCAAAAACAATTTATGTTTTTTTGTAAAAGAGTCAATATGTCTAGAATTTGATTTGAAAATGACTAATTTCCGGTATTCTCTGCTTAATGTCAATTCCTATTAGTTGTGAATTACTTAAATATTAATATGATTAAAGGTGTGTGAATAATTCGTGTTATAAAATGAAACGACTCACCGAAGAATAGTAATTAGTAGTTCATTTTAAGAAGAATAATAGTCATCATAGAACTTTAGGTGTGCAGTGTGCATAATATAATTATTAATTAAATAAATTGAAAACTTGAATGCTGAAGCGACGAGAAAATGTTTAGGTGTTACTGATCTGGACACGAGAAAATGTTTAGGTGTTACTGATCTGGACACGAGAAAATGTTTAGGTGTTACTGATCTGGACACGAGAAAATGTTTAGGTGTTACTGATCTGGACACGAGAAAATGTTTAGGTGTTACAGATCTGGACACGAGAAAATGTTTAGGTGTTACTGATCTGGACACGAGAAAATGTTTAGGTGTTACTGATCTGGACACGAGAAAATGTTTAGGTGTTACTGATCTGGACACGAGAAAATGTTTAGGTGTTACTGATCTGGACACGAGAAAATGTTTAGGTGTTACTGATCTGGACACGAGAAAATGTTTAGGTGTTACTGATCTGGACACGAGAAAATGTTTAGGTGTTACTGATCTGGACACGAGAAAATGTTTAGGTGTTACTGATCTGGACACGAGAAAATGTTTAGGTGTTACTGATCTGGACACGAGAAAATGTTTAGGTGTTACTGATCTGGACACGAGAAAATGTTTAGGTGTTACTGATCTGGACACGAGAAAATGTTTAGGTGTTACTGATCTGGACACGAGAAAATGTTTAGGTGTTACAGATCTGGACACGAGAAAATGTTTAGGTGTTACTGATCTGGACACGAGAAAATGTTTAGGTGTTACTGATCTGGACACGAGAAAATGTTTAGGTGTTACTGATCTGGACACGAGAAAATGTTTAGGTGTTACAGATCTGGACACGAGAAAATGTTTAGGTGTTACTGATCTGGACACGAGAAAATGTTTAGGTGTTACTGATCTGGACACGAGAAAATGTTTAGGTGTTACAGATCTGGACACGAGAAAATGTTTAGGTGTTACTGATCTGGACACGAGAAAATGTTTAGGTGTTACTGATCTGGACACGAGAAAATGTTTAGGTGTTACAGATCTGGACACGAGAAAATGTTTAGGTGTTACTGATCTGGACACGAGAAAATGTTTAGGTGTTACTGATCTGGACACGAGAAAATGTTTAGGTGTTACTGATCTGGACACGAGAAAATGTTTAGGTGTTACTGATCTGGACACGAGAAAATGAATTTATTTCCGGGGCAAAAAAAAAGTACTTCCTGATTTTCTTGTATTAACTAACTATTTGTTAAGGTGTTGAGAACTTGTTGAATTATTTTTTAGCGGTTACCACTTTGCGGGTGTTTATACCAATCTAGTTAAAGTTAATTAGCTTGACTACAGTGCGTACCTACTGTATATTAGCTTGACTACAGTGCGTACCTACTGTATATTAGCTTGACTACAGTGCGTATCTACTGTATAGTATTCCGGGGGTTTATACCAATCTAGTTAAAATTAATTAGCTTGACTACAGTGCGTACCTACTGTATAGTATTCCGGGGGTTTATACCAATCTAGTTAAAGTTAATTAGCTTGACTACAGTGCGTACCTACTGTATATTGTATGTCTATCTATTATAGTCCACAATATATAGAGCACAAGTATCGTCATACTAGACGTGTTAGAAGGAAGAGACAACTAAAGATGTACGTCTACCATAACATAATATAAGTTTACCATTATTTAAGAGATTTTTTTTATAGAGAATACCTTACAAGAATCCAAACTGCTCCCGTCTGGAGCCAGTGAGAATATGGCATACCCAATTGGGGTATGTTATGAGGCTGAAGGTAAGTGGGAAAGGGAAGGAGACGAGGAAGAGGAAGGTGGGGAAGTACATGTCTATTCAGATCTAGTCACTAAACACGGCTAAAGCCATTTCAAGCAACGTTTCAATTCTGAATGGTGGTCTTACACCAGAGATACCTGAATGATATTTTTATGTGGCATATTTGTATAAATAAGGAGCTGTTGTGCATAATTTTGCATTATTTTTATTTATCTACACTGTAAAAAATTGTTACTCTCTTTCCATTTTCTGTATCGTGAACTTTGTCATTTATTATTCACCTGTAAATTTATCATATTAACCCACACTATATTATCATTTGTACGTCCTCTGCAATTTAAAAACTGGTTTTAGTTTATATGTTTTTTTATTTTTCTATTTTCATATAATATATTATTTTCACTTAAATTTACCTTTTATTGTACTATATATTGATTTATAATGTTCATTTCTATAAGTTTATCTTTTTTTATTTAAACTTTGTATTATATAACACTGTACCATACAGTTACCATGTAAAAGCCTATTAGGGCCTTGAAAATTAATAAATAAATAAAAACCTTGCATAAAACGTACAACCTAATAAACAATCTTATATACTAAGACAGAGGAATTATCTGCTTGAATGTAAGAGAGCTTTAGGCAGCTTTTTTCTCCGCATTTCCGCCTTTGCCTGTTAATGAGATAAACACCTGGTGTATGATTTACCTAATAACGTGGCCTGAAATGTGTTGAAACACATTAAATATTTACGATTTCCTCCGACGAAGTCCTCAATTTATGATCATTGCTGCCCTTAATAATTAAGAACGAAATGTTTAATGTTTGCCATACAAATAATTATTAAATAAATTTACCAATAATTAACACCGGTGATATTCTTACTAAGAACGAAGTTCACTATAGTAATATTGGGTATGAGGATAAGATATTATATCATAATATTAGGTCAATAGAGATTGGTGTCAGTATATAGAAAACGTATGAAAAAAAAAACGTTTCTCAAAATTACTTGTCATTACGACGTCATTTGTCGACAAATGTTCCGACATCGTTACAGTATCCATCAGAAGGGGTTACGTTCAGATTCTGGTGAAGTGCATATTATTACGTACGTTTTTTTAAACTTTATTATTTTTTTTTAGATTAGCTCCACGCAGGAGGAAATTATTTTTTCTCAAAGCCAATGTAATTTTTGGGGATGCTATATAGGGGGTCTTTTTAACGAAAGAAGGGTAGGATGTTCTATCTAAGGAAAAAGCTTGAGGGGTGGGTGGAAATCTGGGGCCAGTGTGTCCAAGAGTGAAGGACGTATGAATACAGCCCTACGTCGCTCAACCGTCGCTCCCGATCCGGCCCGCCATGCAGTTGGTGTTTTATATTCACCCCCGTTCCAATAAATAAATGGAAAATTTCGCAGATTTTTCATGGTTAGGTAGACACGTAGATACTCTCAGTGTGCTCGAAATGGCTTTAGCCGTTTTTTTTGTCACTAGATTTGAATAGCCAGATATCTCTCAGCCTTTATATTCCTAATCTCTTCGGGCCAAAAAGGCCCCTTTCTCTTTCATCTTGTGTTTATGTTAATTGGTTGTTGGAAAAATGATATTGGGATGCCATATTCCTACTTGCTCCAGACGATTTTTTTTATTTATTTAGAATAGCGTAGAAACCAAAAAGCATTGTTTGACTAGTTATGTTGAATTTACGTCATAAAATCCGTTATTGTACCAACCACATATATACGTACCTAATACATTAATTTGAAGGAGATTCTCTCTTATTATTCAGTAGCCAGAAAAAATGACGGTTATTTACCAAATGCAGACGGTGAGATCTCATTAAGACAAATTGGTTTGTTGATGTGCGGACGAACTGGTATCGAGTTTCCAATACTTTGCAAAACAGAGAGTCAGGCCAGAACTTTCGGAAAAAACAATTTGTTGTAATTTTTTTCAGATTATATTACAAAATTATGTACCACAGATCCCGATCGATTCTAATTATATCTAATAGTAATTTTTTAGAAGGTGTGGAGGGGTAGTGGTGCAATGCAATACGTCAAGCAATTCAGACTATACAATAAATTACAATTCTATCTTTTCATTTAATTATAATGTCAAGCCACAAAGTGGTGGCTTTCTTCGATAAGAAACAATATTAATTAGAAATTATAGTCCACAAATGATGAAGGATATTTGACTGAGATTCATTCCAGGCTGTCTTCGAAATGATGATGGCATTCTTGCATTGGTGTAGCATGCGGCATAAACTCTGCATGCGGTGGCGGAGAAGTGCTCTGATAGAGTGCACTCGTCCCACCAAGAACATTTCCTTAACGCTGCAGTATCTTGGTAGGTTTAACATTTAGCGACAAGCGTTAATGTAGATGACTTTTAGATAATGCCACTGCAATGCAGTCTAATCTACCTACAGTTCTGATTTCTGATGAGTTGCAAAAATTTATATTTATTTTAAGGTTTAAGTCATTTATTTTATTATATTTGACTCTTTAATATGACCACAGGGCCGTAGAGGGAATGCACAGAGGATAGTCGAATTTGTTAAAGAGAAGTCGGGGACGGGGTGTCCCCGGGGTGGGAAGTGAAACGAATTATTAATACGTCGAGTGTCGAAATAACAGAAACATGAAAATAATACCAAAGTTTTGTGATGGAAGGTATTCGCACCTTGATAGAGTTGACTGGCTTTCAATCATCACTCCTACTTTAGTAAAATTATGTTTTAGTCGATTAAATGGTTTTATATTTATAGAAAAATTCCAAATATTTATTTCCAACCTGTCTCCTTTTAAGAATTTTTTTGCTTTTTCTTTTAAACTCTATTTTTGTTGGATGAAAAAAATTTCGACAAATTCAGAAGCTTTTTGTCAGCCGGTCCTGCATTAGAGGGTTGTTATCGCCAGTAGTTATTTCGGTACAATAAATAACGCCCGCTCGTATTACCCCGTGAAGCAAAATCTGGGTCTTTGGACAGCATATTGTTTGGCCTTATTTAGTTCTGTTTAGAGATGCCTTTAAGCTTGACCAGGACACCTTTTAGTCCCCTTGGTTAGGGAAATGTCCATGCAGGGAAACGCCAACAGATCTCATATCAACGTTTAAATGTTTTACGTAATCTGATATGTAGTCAGTGTTTAGTGTATAATGCAGGTGTAATTGCTCTGAAATGCGATCTTTTCCTGATATTAGATATGTGTTTTTGTTTATCGACAATGGTTTTAAAGATAATTTTGTTTGTTTGCTTTAGGAATTTAGATAATTGAATCAATAGATAGTAGGTATATGCTTTGGTTTATTTTTTGTAATGTCTAGTACAGTCTTCCATTCGTCTGAAATACGAAATAGTCTTAATTTCTTCTAAGAATTCACTAGTTTTTATAGATAAATTAAAACACTACCTATGATTATGTTTCCTTATTTTCTAATATTAATGCTCTTTTAATCAGCTTATCAATGATAACATTGATCTATCATTCTGAAAGAGGTAATACATATTTTGGAATGCCAGAGGTTTATTTAAAAACATGTGATAAAAGAACAATCGATATTGGTTTATGCAATCTTGAATATACAACAAAACCTGTAGGTATTCTCAATACATGGGTACAAACAGAGGCAGGTATAGACCGAACAGGTCGTTTATTTGAAAAAAAAAGTTGTTTTTTTAAATTTGGTTGTCAATGACCATTTGACCTAAGGAGCAGACCACCTCTTCTTTCAAAAATATTAAAATCAAAAATTTTTATGTTTCCAAATGTTTAATGACTATTTGAATTACGAAAGTGCTCAGTTAAAACATTATGGAAAACATGACATGAGTAATTTGGTAAATCTATTTAGCGAGGGATTTTTTTGTTGTTGATATATTTCGTTTTTTTTTTGTGACAGCAGACACATGTATTTGTCATACATATATATGTCCCCAGCTCTAGGTATTGTGAATAAACAAAATCAATTTTTCACAAAATATCTTCTGCTGCAATAGTCTAACTACATATCCCCACCCTCCCTATATCTTCCTTGGCCCACACATCTCCTGGCCTCGTTAGGAGAGTGTCCACTCTGAGTTCTCCCTCTTCCCCTGCCCCGTGTTTTCCTTCAACAGTGTACAGTTACTTTGTTACAGAAAGAAATAACGAGGTGTACGGTTCGGACAAACTAAGGGGTGAGTCTAGCCGGAGATAACAAGAAATAAGAACTATCTGCGCGAAATGTTATTTGAGAAATTTAGATATCTGTTGTCCACTATGCGAAAAGAAAGCAAAAACAAATGTAATGAAAAAATCACAGGGTAATCTAAAATATTTCTAATTTTCTCTTATTTAATAAATCAAAACCAAAATCTACCTATTTAATTATAAACCACATTTTCTGAGCAACATTTTATTTTAATTTTATATAGGTATGGAATTATACAATTTGTAAAGAAACTACACTATCTCGATAACTACACTATACAATTCTTAGGTGGGGTGAAGTAGCATAATATTGAATATTTCGATTTTCCGGCTCATGCGAACTCTCGCGGGACATAAAAGCAATATCCGAAGTAGACACCATCTCGAAACGTAAACGGAACGTACAAATAAATTTACAGAAACGCAAAATGTTTAACTTTTTTTTGATATTTCTGAATTTTTCTTTTTATTAAATTGTTAGTTACATGTTTTGAGGATTTTACGACCACCATGCTAGGCACATGCCCGTGTTGTGGTGGCCTAAGAAAAACATTTCGCTACCCTCAGACTATTATAGGTAGGTACTTTATCGCTTGTCTGAATTTTTCGCACGAATGACACTTACAATCACAGCAAAGATATATAAAAAAATATTTTGTTAAGTGCCTTGTCCAATGTACACATGTACCGAACCTATAAAAGCTTCAATTTTGCCAATATCTTTAAAATTTCTTCGCTTTAGAACGTCATCTGTTTCGCCCAGTAACGAGAAACAATTGTGTTTCAATATAATGTTCAAACTAAATCTAAAAGCTTCACTTTTCTTAATAAAGAAATAAAATCAATATAACAACAATTGTGTTTAATGACATTTTCATTGGAACAACTACTTTAAAACCTAAATTGTTTTTAACTTACCAGCATCATATCTCGTCATATCACCTAGGTAACATAACGAAACATTAATTTTATGAACGAATTCCCCCAATTTTAGGAGGTCATCGTACTAAAGTGGACTATTTGACCACCAGTTCTATGAAACATTTCTCTCAATTAACTTCATTCACAACTTTTCATCGCCGACGATTGCATTATTGTCACAAGGGCGTAACATAAATCTTTATTTCAATTATTAGTTCGTGGGAGCAAGAGAGTCGTCCTTAGACAAGCTGCGACTTGAACGAGTTCGAGACAGACTCTTCAATAAAAGTTACATTGAGTCTGTTGATGATAAAAGTGGACGTTCATTGATCCATTCATATATTCTACATTCATACAACTGATAACTGGCCCTCCATTCATAGCGGTCACTCGCCCAAAGTTTCATGTTTGAGACTTATCATTGCATACTGTACAAGTATTTCTAGGGTTCTAGGGTTGGATTGGTACAACATTTTCAGTGATTAATCTTGGTATTTTAAATTTATCATGAAAGAACATTTTTGAATCTATGAACTAACTTTTGGTATGTGGTAATTGGTGTACGCAGAAAGTTCATCCAATTTTTCTAACAACAATTTTTGAGACAAAAAGAAACAATAAAAAATATTCATAATTGCCAGGCATTGAAGATTTGAAATCAGTTTTTTTTATTGGACTCCAATATTATAAAGTCTTCCTGCTTTTTTGTGGGTGTTGGAAGGGGTTTTCACCTGGTTTAATTTTTTTTAATTTTTTTTTTAATTTTTCTTTATTCATTAAACTGCTGGTTACATATTTTGAGAATTTTACGACCACCACGCTAGGCACATGCCCGTGTTGTGGTGGTCAGTTGTGGTTAGAAGTGGTCAGTCAGTTTATTAGTCATTTATCATAAATAAGTCGATCGCTGTGTTAAAAAAATACCGTTAGTATTGTTTTTTTTTAATAAATTAACATGGTGAGTTGGCACCACGTTTGGGTCCCATCCGCAGGAGACACTTTTTTTTACGAAAGATCAATTAATGCTCTATTATGCTCAAGTATGCGCCCATCGTCTATCAAGAGACTGGTTGAGGGAGACCTTGACTGCTCCAATCAAATTTTCTCGATTTTTCGCATCGCATTGAACCGCAGTGGGAGGAATGGATTTATATCTCCATCATCCTCTCATCCTTTTTTCTTTTCCAGAACCTTATTTCCTTTCCCTGAAAGACCCTCCACACATCATCCCTGAAAATGACATAGGCCCCGAGGGAAATTAAATTCCTCGGGGCCTCCCGTTTGGAGCTAACGTAAAAAGGAATTGCTTTTTAAGAGGCTAGACTTTGCACATTGCCTTTCTGTCCCGCTCACACACACACTTACGATACAGGCGAATGCGAGATGTGCGAATGGGACAACTGCCGTAAAATCTCATATTTACCTACAGAAATCGCTCGAAAAAGGGTTTCGGTAGAAAACATTTTTCTACACCCAAAATTTCACCAAATTGTAATTTAAAAACAAAAACAAGTTTTCGAAAGAAGAAGCTATGTCGATATGTTTTTATAATTTTGTAATTCTTTATAAGAATTGGGTTAGCAGCACTTTTCCTTAAATAATATTTTCCGATAAATTATTACGAAATTAGATTAATACGAAACGCACTGAACATTTAAAAACATACCGATATAGCTTCCACCTTCTAATGGGGCCAACAGACCTAGCTATAAAAGCGCAAGCGTTATTTGGCTTGGCCTACTTCAGCATATCGTTCGCCACACATTCCCATTGGGAATGTACGGCAACCGATATGCCGAAATACGCTAAACCAAATAACGCTCGAGCTTTAGAGCTAGGTCTGTTGGCCCCATAAAAGATAACACAAAAAATATATTTGTTTTGGGCAATTTTCAATGTAGAAAAGAGTTCTTTCCCGGGCGTCCTTTTTGTATGGGCCGAAAAGCGAAGTGTATCGTCTTAAGGGTCTACGCTTTTTAACTAACTTCGAATGTAGTTTATATTTCCTAATACAGGACTGTTTGACTTGAGATTGAATTATTTAGTGACGTGTTGTGTTGGCAGAGGACATTACGGGACCCGCATAGCTGTACGACACGATGTGTTCCCAGCAAGACCAACCAACAATAACCAACACTCGAGAATTCAGCAAAGCAATCTAATTAAGTTCTGGTAGTGAGTGTTCCCTTCGCTATATTAAAGGTGAATAATCATTTAAGTAAGCCCATTGAATAACCGACCACTGTTGCACATTTATTTGTTTTTAGTGGAAGTGTTTTGTGTAATATTATTATTAATATAAATAATTGGATAATTACTCATGTCATAGCCGATTTCGTGAAAAATTCGCCCTTGAGGTGATCGTATAGATATGTCTTCCTAGGCTCTATCTAATTATTTACAAATACATTATCAAAACGTACTGAAAAGTGTCCTCTGTGCCCTAGATACTGGGCATAGAGGACACTTTTCATCATCTATTTACAGTCTACATAATCTTGCTGATGTCTCACCAAGTTCCGATGCGAACTAGACACCTTAAGATATAAATTGAGTAATAATGGAAGGTTTTAAAATCTCTATATCCGTTCCCCACCCTCTCATACCCAGAAAAAAGAAAGAAAGTTATTTTAACAGGAATATTCAACGGTAAAATATTTAATTAATTATGCGATAATTCACTTTTCCAGTTAAGGCCAAAAATAACACCACTGCGGTTAACCAAAAAAGGTCACGGCGATACAAGAAAAGGCAAGTAGAAACAAGAAGATGCAAAGTTAGCCAAGAAGAAGCCACAAGAAGCAAGAAAACCCAAGAAGAAGCAAGAAGAGATAAGTCGAAAGCAAAAAGAAAGAAGTGAGAAACGATCTCCAACCAAAAATTAATTTATCCCTGCGCATCCAGATTGCTTTCTGGATTCCTACGCAGAGTATTAAAAATTATTGTGAATTGTTAATTCGAATTGTGTAGCAGCTCGTTGAAGTCATCTAGCACTCACTTAAAACTAATTTAATTTAGTCGGGGTCAAAACAAACAGACCCCCTAAACTCATCATATTCCCAATTAAGAGTTAAGGAAATGAGTTCAATTGGAGTGTGGGTGTCCAATGTGTCCAGTCAGGGTAGGTGCCATACAAATGAGTAAACCCATGAAGTTTACTTGGACTGGCGACTTCAAAATAGCTGTGTCATTTAGGGGTTGGGGTGGTGTTGACGAACATACAATTTGTTCAACGAGTTGGCCACCAAATCAATTACACAATTTCTTGCGTGATTCTAATATTCTTACTGTTATGACCTCGTAATAGATAATATATTTTTATTTTTAACTTTTTAACTTAAAGAGTTAAACCTCAAATTATAATATTTTAATTAATGGAGATAATATTAGCGAAAGTCAATCGAAAATCCGAAACAGAAAAATCAGAAAAAGATACGGATACATCTGGATAGCGCGTCGGCCCGGATTGCCGGAGTCCCAGGTGTATCCGTATCTTTTTCTGATTTTTCTGTTTCGGATTTTCGATTGACTTTCGCTAATATTATCTTCATTAATTAAAATATGATAATATATTTGTTAAGACTAGAAGAAAAACTTTTTCATAAATGACAATTTGCAAGACAAAATAAACTTTAAGTTCTTTTTATCAGTTATGCACGATGAATCTTGGACTAATGTATTAAACGAAATAGACCCAAACAGTGCGCTGATAACATTTATGAATACGGTTGAAGCTTACATAACTAAAGACACCACAAAAAAACCTCAAAAAAACTACACACATAGAGAAAAAAAAATAACACCATGGATCACGAAAGGAATAATCAACAGAATTCATCAACATCATCAGCTCTAGGTAGACTGATAGAACCTAAACGAAAGCCAAATACTAAGTTTGGAGATCGTGCATTCGAAGTATCTGGGCCTAAGGCTTGGAACAAACTCCCTCCGGAACTAAGGTGCATAACAAGCCCAACAGAATTTAGGTCAAAACTAAAAACCTACTTATTTAGGCTCTCATACCCTTAAATTTAATAAATCTATTTGTATTATGTATTGCCTATAATTTATCTTAATCTATTTTCTTATTAGATTAACATCATTCGAAGCCTTCACAGCAATCCGTCGCTTAACGAGAGACTGAGACTTCATTTAAGAAAATAAATAAAATTCATGTACTACTCTCATTAAATAACATAATATATATCAAATAATTACTTTTCCAACAACATGTGTTCGCTATTATGTCCTCTGCGCGCAAACTGTATATAAATAAACATCTTTTAACTTTAATCTCAAGTGACCTACCAGGTAAGTATGGTCCTGTACATTTTCATTGAAAAAAAAGATATATATAATTTAAAAAAAAAAAAAAAAAAAAAAAAAAAAAAAAAAAAAAAAAAAAAAAAAAAAAAAAAAAAAAAAAAAATAAATAAATAAAATAAAATAAAATAAAAATACATGTACATTTACATTTTTGGGGTGCACCGCGCTGGTTGTTCAGTTGCATTGTACATATAGTTTTGTATCGCTGATCAAAGAACCGGTGGATTTGCATCCATTGTTTTAGCCAAAGGTTTTTTATATTTTCTAGTGTGTAGTTAGAAGTAAGATTGTAGAAATTATTGAAATTTGTACAGCGCCCTTGAGGTGATTTTTCACAAAAACGGCGCTATACAAGTCATCCAATTATTATTATTATTATTATTATTAATTCATAAAAGAGACGCAATGCATATGCGAGTGCACAAAAACCCAAATGATAACAAACTAAAGAAATATTACTTACTATACAGAAACCTTTGTAATAAGTTAATTAAACAAGCAAAATATAAATATTACAAAAGAGAAATAAAATCAACCAAAAATAAAATTTGGAAAGTTGTAAAAGAAACAAAGTTATCACTTATTCCAGCCCGAAGAAAGACTCAGATATGCAAGAAGCATTAATAAATGGAGACAAATTCTCAGTAAAAAGTGAACGTCATAAAATATCAAATTATATTAACTCACTTAGTGCTAATTTACCGGAAAAAAATCTTCAATAAAACTGCACAACAGAAGACTCTGTATCCAAAGTACGCTCTACCATACCACTAAATCACTAGTTAATGCTTACAGAGTAAATACAAAGGAAATCTCGGATCTCATTAATTCTCTCAAACCAAATTGCGCGATGGGGCCTGATAACCTTTCCAATCAAATACTAGGAAATCTGCGAGAATACATACTTATACCACTTCAAAATATTTTAAACCAAATTTTTAGGCTTGGAATTGTCCCTGATCACTTAAAAATAGGATGATTTACTCCAATATAAATCGGGAGACAAAACCTTGAAATTAAATTACAATCACTATGCTTTTTTCACTATCTAAAATTATAGTAAAAGCGTTTGGTAATTAAGTTTGGGCGTAATTTTTATTTTATTAAATTCTTTCGTTGTATTTTAACGCTTTGTCTGCTGAGTATATGATAAAAAAATAAAACAATAGCCAGGTACTTTTCAGCCTTTGTCCAACACTCTTCGTCCCTTTCCGACATTCCACATCATTCTCCAGCCTATTGGTACTTGATTTTACACAAAACACCTCATATATCATTATATTGTTTGTTATAGGATTTGACGTGTTATTAAGATTATTAGGGTTGACTATAAACGCACGATAAATGTAACAAAATTATTACATAATTAGATATTTTTCTTTCAAAAATCTATTTGGTAAATGATAAGGGCAATCCGATGGATATTAATACCATTTGTTACCCTTTGTCCGTTTTGTGTAAGATTCACCCATCTAATACAATAAAATAACCACCCACATGACAACATAGTGGGATCGTAATAATAATTTTATTGATGGTCAATCATTTATTGTCATCGATTAAGTTTGACCTCTTGTCCATGTGATATGATCATCAATATCATTTTAAATTTACTTAATAAGCAATAATTGAAAGCAAAGATACCCACCTTATAAAAGTCAATAGGTTAGATACATAAATAAAATAATGTAAAAGCATCGATTGGTTGAGTACCTCACCGCATTGGTCACATAGGCTTCTAATAGCACAGTAAAATCGATGGCTTTAGAATATCGGATCGGTAGGCCAATGATTTTATAATTTTTTTCCTAGCACGGCCGCATTGTTGATAGCAAGGCTGATATTGATAGGGAATAAATAAGTAAAATTCTCAAAACATGTAACTAGTAGTTTAATGAATAAAGAAAAATAAAAAAATAAAAAAAATCGATATGCGATCGCATTACTGGAAAAATAAAAATACTAATAAATTGATCGTATCGATTTTAACATAAATTGGCGTTTCGCATGTACTTTTTTAAACTAAACGGGAGTTAATTAGTCAATGAGGTCTTTAGTCATTTTTCAACCAATTTCGTTTCTTCAAGATTAAACTTAATTAATTATTTAAGTCTATGGATCGCGTATACAATATCTTTCAATTCTAAGAGGTTCGTTAGTTCCCTATCACTGTCTCCAGGCGGTTGGGAGTAAAAACAAAAACAATAAGTTGCTCTTAAATTGCAAATGGAACCTAAAAATAAGTATAATAGCCTTATTAACAAACGTATTTTAAATTTTACACAGCCGATAAACAACCATTTATGTATTGTAAACGGAGATTTATCAGTCGTGTACACAAAGTTTAAACACGTTTATTAGTAAATCTTTAAGTATTTAAAATAGAACTTTAGACATATTTTAGGTACAGGCTTAGAATCTAAATAACTTTGGGGAAAAAGACAATTTTGGCCAAAATGTCATTTAAAACCCCAATGCCCGAGGGGCAGGATCTTGTTATTCCGAGTCCGATCAATAATTAAATTAAAACAAATAACTTTGTATTAAACCACTAATATTTTATTTTTATTAATAATTCAAAAAAGATACATAAATTACAAATACATTTTATACACTAATTAATTATATAATATATATGTTTAATGTACCCCCATAAAAAAGCAGGGCTTGTGTGTATGGGGGGAGATATTATATAATCACAATTACCTACATGTTTCCTGAAGGTTTCTTCGTCAGGGTAGTAATGACATTAGTACTCTGACGAAGAAACCATCGGTTTTGAAACATGAAGGTAATTGTGATTATATAATAGTGGTTTAATACAAAGTTATTTGTTTTAATTTACTTCAAAATGACGCCACAAAGTGATTTTGCGAAGTTTGAAGAAACGATCAATAATTAATTCACTTGTCGGATCTGTGGTCTTGGATGGTTTATCACACATAGGTATACCTAAATCTCTAATCGAGAACTAGGTTGTGCACGTTAAGAGTACCCTGTCACTTAATTTTAAATACTGGGATATCTGGTATGAAGGTTAAGAGTTATAAATTTTACAAAGTATCTAGGCATCGCAATGAGACGTTTTGTGAACGAGTGGTTTTAAGTGACTTTATTTCTAATTTTCTCGATTTTCTGGAGAATAAAGTTCTTTATTGGTATTTTGTTGTTGAGAGTACAGCCACTAAACAAATTTTTAGTTGTTGTTAGGGTTGTACATCAGGGTAGGTGTATGGTGATGGACATTGTAACGTTGTCCGAAACGTTAGCCAAATGAGGTAGCGCAACGCGGCATAACACCCCAAAAATACCCTTCGCTGTGAAAATCTAAAATCATATTTTATAACTATTAATAAAACTGAACTGTAGTTTAAACTTAAGGTGAAGACATGCGGAAAAATGCAAAATCGTATAAAATCTTGTGTATTAGTTTTGAAAATTTGATCGCTTAGAAATAATATAGATGCTTTAATTAAAAACTGTGAGTAGAACACATCTTGGCCTTTGAAGTGATCGAGTATTTTTTTGATAAGCTTTTTAATAAGCTTAGAAAAAAATTATGCGTCTGACCTATAAAATATGGTTAAAAGTGAAAAATCTCCTACTTACAAATCCTTTTTCTGGTATTGTTTTGTTGAATAATGTAGCTAATTAAGTTTCTTATAGAGTGATCGGAAAACATTTTAATATTTGTATCTGAACTTCACAAAATAAAATAAAACGTGCATTTTAGCGACGTTTCTTTTCAGTGAATAAAAATAGGCGGTACCCAACGAATTTGTAAGTGCGAATTTCATCCTTATGCCATGTACAGAAGGATTTTAGCCCGTCGCTCATTCTGCGCCCAGGGCCCGGGGCAAACGGACATGCCTTAGTCTACGCGGCGCTTCGATTTTTAAAAATATACTTGCGGAAAAACACTGTTGTTTGCTAGAGATTAGGGTTTTTATTGGTAAACGCCCAAAAATCGTTCGCTCCGCCCGATTCCGAATGAGTCAAGGACTAGTGGATCATCTTAAGGCAGATTCGATTCTAATTTGTCTGAGCGTATATCGAAGTCCTATTTTATTTGGTACTTACTGCGTTTTGCATTTCGCTGCCTGTAAATTTGTTTGTACCTTGCGTTTCCGTTTCAATATGGTGGCAGTTTTAATGGTTCAGTAAAGATTATTTTTCAAATTCTGAATCGTCGTGTTTATTTGAACTTTCTTATTCTTGCATTTTTTCCAATGTATGGTACCTAACTGCGTGAAGAAAATTTTAACAAAGAATGTCTAATTTGATATACTGACTTTTATTTGAACAAATTGTGTAATTCCTTATTTTATTAAATATATTATGATGGTTTATAATTCAGAAGCTAGATACTTACAAATCTTATCTTATGAGATGAAATTTTTCGATTTGATAAGAAAAAATTAGAAACCTAATTTTTTGGACGTGAGTTCAACTATTTACAGAACCACTAGTTAGGTAGATATAGTAAAATTTCTAACGTAATTAAAATATGCCTTGTGAAACAATAGATGTTTATTTGTTCTAAATTATAGGGGCTGCTAGATACCTACCGCCTGAATAGAAACAGAATACCTACATCCCTCTCCACAAACAAATAATAATCAAATTACTGAAGAGCTTACATCCATCCTTCCATCCTTCCATCCCTTGAACACGAACACGTCAATTATATATTTGCAGACGTACAATAATACAAAAGCACAGTAAATTTATTTCTCATACAGAGTATCGAGTCGACTCGGACAATAACTGCTGTGGTCTGAGGATTGAGGATGCCTTGTGGTGTATGGATTGTATGGTGTGTGTGAACGTGTTTTGTATGGCAATTTAGTTGAAAATCTTTGTTGTCCAATTAGCCAGACTATTCTGTACCAATTTTGTCTGATGACACCAAATTGGGGTCGCGATGGCGGACGCAGGCCTGTGGTTGCCAAATCAACACCGCGAGCTATTTATTCATTTGTCCAAATCTCAACGCCATTAATTTTTCATTTGGTTTGTTTACTTTTGTGATAAAACCACTGTTGCATCTGAAACTGCTTACCAATTACAGCTTCAGACGAACTCGAAGATGGATTGTAAAGAAATAATGATGTTGGGAGACGAAATGGTGTTTGGTTAGGAAATATGTGTAGGAAAAATAAGATATGCAATGAAAAGGGATACCCAATCTACTGAATCTCTGCCAAAAAGCACATAACACAATCGCAATATAGTTCCTCTGCGATACCTCGAGGTAATTATCGTCACAACAAAACGAATAAGTAAAGACCAAAATTTTTTTCAAAAACCAAACAAAAACAAATTTCTTCCACATTTCATCACTGGTCACTCAGCTAAGTAACTGCCCAATGCCCAACCCTACGCTCCGATCCTAACTGTCCAATACCTCCTGATTTTTTATGTTTTGAGTTGAAAAGAAAAACATCAAAGATGTTACCTGAAATCATAATTTCATTTTTTATTTTTTACTCCAAATAATTTCAACAATTACTAGTCATGTACATAACGCTCTGTATATGTATATTGGTGATAGATACAGGGGTACGCCACGTCGCAACAAGTTAGACATTATTTTGTAAATTTATTTGATTCTGAAGAACTAAAGATATTCAAAATGGGCGAATTGCTTTACCTTGATCCAAATCAGAGAACACAGCAATGAGATAATAAGAGAACAAAACTCTATCTCCGATTGTCTTTACTTTAGTAAAGTCTTTACTGAAGGTAATATAACAGCAATTGGTAATATGATATTAATAAAATGTTCTGCACACCTACATGAGCTGTTGTCGCTGATACACAGACAACTCAAATAGAAACACAAAACAAAATGTTTTCGTTTTGAAACTATTTGAATGGGCATAATGGTTATGGGGGTTCACACAAACGTTCGCCTTTATGGTTCCGTTATGGGATTTACAATAATAATATTCATTTACGGAAAAATATCCAAAATAAGCGCATTATTATTATTTGTAAGTTGTTTAATTCCTTTGTTGCGACTATTTGGCTGGGAGGAAAATGCGGGTTATAATTACTGTAGCTGCACAATTTACAGACGGTTTATTGGGGAATTTATGGGAGATAAATTAGATTGAATGAGATAAACAAGCAATCTAATATCGATTGAAAATATCAAAAATAACGATAGGTAACGATTTGTTGATGCGGAATCGAGAATGTTTTTGTACGCTTTATTATTTCAATTGGTTTTATATAAATTTAAAATTCAATCCTGAAATCAAATGGCTATTTTGAACCAGTCGGCTAACTTGACCCCTTGTTTGTAAGTCTTCCAAGAACGTTGTTACAAAATCAGCAGAATTGCAAAGCAAAGCCATGTTAAGTAACTCCAAAAATGTAAACTTTGGTCAAAGCTAACGTTGGACACCAGAACAATTAGAAATACTCAAAGAAAATCTAAGGAGAATAATAAATTCTAGGTGGTTTCTAATAGACTATTTGATTACAATTGGAAAGCAGAAAATCTGATTGTCTGAAGATCGATCGAGCTCTGACATTATGAAATTTAAACAACTATTCTGCCAGAAATTTTAAGATATCAACAACAATTATTTTAAGATCGCATTACCGCATTTCTCTCGTGAGTGATACAGCTGTGAACAAATAATATTATGTTGATAGAAGGCAGTCACTCTGCGGTTTGACTTTTTTTTTATAGAGAATACCTCACGAGAGTCCCAACTGATCCCGTCTGGAGCCAGTGAGACTATGGCATCCCCAATTGGAGTATGTTGTGAGGCTGAAGGTAAGTGGGGTAGGGAAGGAGATGGGGGAGAGGAAGGTGGAAAAGTACCCGGCTATTCAGATCTACAAAACACGGCTAAAGCCATTATTAAGCAACGTTTCAATTCTGAATGGTGGTCTTACATCAGGGCGATACTGAGAGTATCTTCCACTCTGGAACGTGCCGCAAATATAGTATATATCATTTTTATTAATTAATTGTGAAATAACACAAATTAATCAAATAAAATTTATTTGTGCACGCCGGGTTCGAACCCGCGACCTTCCGATTGGGAGTCAAGTGTCTTACCACTCGACCACGGACGGTCGTCATACTAATGAAATTAATTTGTTTATAACCACGAAAATTATTTTAATTCATTACACCTTAACACTAGCATCATCAGGGTACAAAACTAAACTTATCATAAAATACATTGTGTGTGCTTATATACCTACATATAAAACATAAGATTGAATTTTGCCTCATTCTGTTTGTTTTTTGTTCATTTATGAAAAATATTTAGAAGTCAGTGTGTTAAAAGTAGAATCCTCTATCTATAAATAATTACATACTTGAAGTGAAAGTGAAATAATTACACACTAAACTGCGCTATGCAATTATTACAAAGTGTAGAAAATTAACCAGTGAATCAAATACAAACGGAATATTTAGAGTTTCGTATAATGTGAATATGTACTAATTTTGTGTGGATGATGTTGTAGCATGACTTTTTCAATGTTGATAACATATACTGGAGAAATAAAAAGGGATAATATTCTTATAAGATATTTGTGTGATGTTAACATGGTTGGCAATATGAAAGGCATTGTAGTTTTAGGGGCGCCGCGCGTTCCGGAAATGAGTTTGAGTGAAGTGTGGGGTCAATAATACAGTTTGCACAGACCGGAACTACCTCGCTGCATGCGGGCGGGACAATACTCCTACTGCATCTGTACTGTCTAGCTAAGGCCCGGTATATCAGCCAGTCCGTATCCTTGCTATGAACGATATTCCTTTCTCCAATTTAAGCGAGCTAAGTCTACCGCATAAGCTTCAATAAGCCTCAGAATAGTTCCATTTTTAGACGCCGAGGCGCTAGTAGTTATATGCCAAATCTCACATTTGTAAATTGCATAAGTAAATTGCCTAGTTTTACAACTATCGACTATTGTATCCGTCAAGCGATGAGGAATGACGATGTTATTAATTGATAATCAATCAAAAATAGTCACGGGATAAGGGATTTTAAAAGTTTCAACGTCAGTTAATTTCAATAATAGTGCACTGACTCTAGCAAAACGAAAAACTAATTAAAAATTAGTGTACTCGCATATTAGCACCATGTTGGTTGAAGTGGGGAACTTTATCAAAAAATAATTCGTATATTAAACCCTCCTAAAAATAAACTGTCGTCGTTTTTGAAAGATTGCGATCATAATATCAAGATTTCCCGGTGCGTAGAGATTAGTTTTTCAAGGAAAAAAGAAACACATTCCTTTAATAGATTCATAGACAATACACGTAATATTGGTGTCATCAAAGCTTTCGACCTCTATATAAAATTTAGTTCCAAATTTGTGCGAAGCTCAAGCCGAGCTCAAAATCAACTGATATACTGGGCCTATCTGTATTAGCTCTAATACCAGCAGAGGACATTATAGCTCACACCATAACCGCAGATAGAAGTGCAGCGGATGCACTCGAGGAGGGACCAATCAATGCAATGAATGTGTCAACAAACTGTATTTTAGAGCTGCAATGGGCTAGATTGTAATTCAAGTATCTAAACATCATGCATTTCTTAGCAGGTTTAGGCAGAGAAGATAATTTACCATAAGACTCACTTAGCAGACACTTCTTTCTAACAAATTCATACATACCATATTATGAGAAGTATAAAATATTTGATACTTTTGATCGTGCCATGTATACCGTTAGGCCAGTGCAATTAGCGCAAAAAAGGGGGTCGCGATCGGAATTATTCCGGTAGTCCCAATTTTTTTATATGTTTTACATAGTCATCTCCTGATGAAAAATCTGAGTTTTCGACCTTGGCGCACTTGAGCTTTCGTCGCCATTTTGAAAAAACCAACCGGTTTCGCCCCAAAATCTAGTTTTTCTCAAATATCTCGTTTCCAAAACAAATTTTGGCTAAAGTAGCTTAACAAGTTTAGTGGAACATAAAATTACCTACAACTTTTATTTAAAATAAATTCTTCTATCTCTAATACATATCGAGATATGCAGTCGTAAAAATGTGTAAAAGTTTATAAAAACAGGTAAATTGCACCACATGGTTTGGTTTTTTGTACATATCTTTTTTCCAGTACAATTTTGTGAAAAAAATACTGAAATCAATTTTATAGAGAATAAAATTTCATAATAGAAACATAATAGGTATACGTTTAATGTTTTTATCTCAATGAGGTATTCAAAAAAATCTACTTATATCAATTTTGTAGAGAATAAAATTTCTAAAAGAGGTGTGATTTTTATGTTTTTTGCAGTTTTTTTCACTAATAATAGGTGAAAATAGAGAATTTACCTTACATTTTTACATATTATAACTATGAATTAACGAAAGTGGGTGGGGGGGGGGGGGGGGGATTACACCCCTCCCCTACATTCAAGTGAAGATAAGAATGTGGTATTCAATGCTCAGGAAAATCAGGCTTTTCAGGCAGTTCAATCTAAACTGATTGATATACTGAAAAAAATAAAAGTAATCGGACCTACTTCCCAGCTGTGGGTTCAGTACTTCCAGGTGACAATACTGATTGAGCTCGTATATTGAAGCGGAGCGTTCTGGAAATTGGAAGCTCCATCTTGCAACGGTCCTAAAAATTAAACCTCTCTTTCACGCAGCCGCCCACTTTTATTACGCCAAAAGTGCACATCTGTATCTTCAAGATATGTTGACATTGAAAGAGAAGATGGATCTAATAGAATATGAAAGATTTACTAAAGAGGGTTTCTTTACGATTCGACGATCTCCACGACGACCACTGAACAAACTCTGATGATCGATTAAAACATCTGGAGGTTTGACCCAAGGACGAGGAATTACATACAGTTCTATTCTTCGTTGGACTGCTGGATTTGTTTATCTGCGTAGCATTTATCGAGTAATTCTGTGGAGTTGAATAAGGAACGTCAGAACAACATGTAGAGATGAGGCCTACACGAATTAAGAGGGATGATGAAAACGTCCAAACTCTCATAGATTGGTTTGCTTGCCATGAACCATTTTCTAAAACAAATGTGATTATGTCTATAAGCAGTGGCACGATCGGGGATAGCAAAGAAACTTGTCACATATGGCTGAAAAGATGGGTAACTTCGCTATGTCTAAGGTTATCAACCAGAACTTTTTAAAACCTACACTTAAAACGTAAGGATGCTATAGTTTATCTTGCGGTGGTGACGAGCGGCATAAAAAATCAGGGTGTGACTGTGACAATAATTATCCAGTAATGCTATTCCATCGTATGTGTACTGCCAAAAAGTCTGAAATTGAACTTAAAGAATATTTCCAATATGAACTATCTCCTTTCCTACTGTCTCTTTTCTCAGAGGAAGGCATGCGCAAAAGAACCGAGTCCATATTTTACACATCGTTCAACTCTTTACCAAATAACACAGAACTGGCAGTAAAATACAAGTAGTTGATGGAGGATATTTTCTACATAAAGTATGGAGTCGTGCTCAACCTTATTCAATAATTTTTCAGCAATATGTCAGGTATGTACAAAATCATTATGGAGCCAATACAGAAGTGGTGTTCGATGGATACCCAGATTCGGCTGAAAAGAAAAGCACTAAAGAGTTACAACTTCTATTGAAGTTTTGTTATGAAAGCAGTCACCCAAAAGTGCCTCAGGAAAAGTTTCTGGAAATGAGAAGAACAAGTCTCGTTTTATTTCCCTACTTAGAGCCTCATTTGAAAGATCGCAAATAACGACAGTACAAGCTGAAGAGGATGCTGACGTTCTCATAATAACCACAGCAAACTCGTTGTCATCTCAATATGATGCAGTCATAATCATTGGTCAGGATATCACCTGTTGGTACTCCTCACAGCTCTCTCACTTCCAAATGTATATTACCAAAAAGTTGGTGAAGGCAAATCACCTTGTACTTATTGTTACTTGTAAACGTACTTATTCGCATATTCCAAGTTCCAAAAGCAAAGCGGGAAACAATCATTTTGGCTGCCGAACAATTCTTTGCACTTTTGTATAGTGGCAATGAGAAATCAAATTTGGAAAATTTAAGGTACATCCTTTTTGTCAAAGGAATGAAAAAAATCAATTTATCCAGGCTACCACCTACCAAAGACGCAGTCCAGCAACATGCTTCAAGAACTTACTTGCAAGTGCAAACTTGGCTTGGTCACCATAAAGATCCAACTGAATGGGGGTGGAAGAAGGCGCTGTTGGGTTACTAACTTCAGTACCAACGTTGAAGGAGGCTGCACCTTAGGCGTTGCTGAACTTTATATCATGCCTAAAGGTTCTAAAAAGGTTCCGCTGGAGAGCGCACTTGTAGAAGGTCAGGTTTAAAATGCTCCCTAATCTGTATTCACTGTAATGGAAACTCGTGCGAGAATGCTGTGGAAGCCTTCGTTGATGATGATGACGAAGAATTTGGTGACTCAGTCGGCACAAATTCGGCTGATGAGACATATGAAGTATATATTGTGGCCCGTAAGTGGCAGTAAGAAACAGAACTACAGTCAATAGTCAAAAATTTTAAAGAATATACTTTTTTTTCTTCTTTTTTTAACATGTTTTTGTACCTTAGTTATTAATTTTATTTATATGTTGTATTTACTTTGATGGTTAATGTTGCTAATATGTATGTTACGTGTTATTTCAATAATAATTGTTTAAAAAAATAATAATCAAGGTATGCCAAATATAAAACATTATTATTCTTCTGATTCAATCTTTCGCCTAATTTTTGTATTAAAACCTGGATACCTAATTCAGATAAAAATATTAAACATTTACCTATTATTTTTCTTATATGAAATTTTATTCTCTATAAAATTGATATCAATAATTTTTTTACAAAATTGTACTGGAAAAAAGATATGTACAAAAAACCAAACCAAGTCGTGCAATTTACCTGTTTTTATAAACTTTTACACATTTTCACGACGGGATATCTCGATATGTATTAGAGATAGAACAATTTATTATTAATAAAAGTTGTAGGTAATTTTATGTTCTACTAAACTTATTAAGATGATCCACTAGTCCTTGACTCATTCGGAATCGGGCGGAGCGAACGATTTTTGGGCGTTTACCAATAAAAACCCTAATCTCTAGCAAACAACAGTGTTTTGTTATTCCGCAAGTATATTTTTAAAGATCGAAGCGCCGCGTAGACTAAGGCAAGTCCGTTTGCCCCGGGCCCTGGGCGTAGAATGAGCGACGGGCTAAAATCCTTCCGTACATGGCATAAGGATGAAATTCGCACTTACAAATTCGTTGGGTACCGCCTATTTTTATTCAGTGAAAATAAACGTCGCCAAAATGCACGTTTTATTTTATTTTGTGAAGTTCAGATACAAATATTAAAATGTTTTCCGATCACTCTATAAGAAGCTTAATTAGCTACATTATTCAATAAAACAACACCAGAAAAAGGATTTGTAAGTAGGAGATTTTTCACTTTTAACCATTTTTTATAGGTCAGACGCATAATTTTTTTCTAAGCTTATTAAAAAGCTTATCAAAAAAATACTCGATCACTTCAAAGGCCAAGATGTGTTCTACTCACAGTATTTAATTGAAGCATCTATATTATTTCTAAGCGATCAAATTTTCAAAACTAATACACAAGATTTTATACGATTTTGCATTTTTCCGCATGTCTTCACCTTAAGCTACTATAGCCGAAATTTGTATTGGAAATGAAATATTTGAGAAAAACTAGATTTTGGCGCGAAACCGGTTGGTTTTTTCAAAATGGCGGCGAAAGCTCAAGTGCGCCAAGGTCGAAAACTCAGATTTTATATCAGGAGATGAGTGTGTAAAACATATAAAAAAATTGGGACTACCGGAATAATTCCGATCGCGGATCGCTAATTGCACTGGCCTACGTCCCCATTTTCAATTCTTGCGCGATTTCCTGAAAATAATTTTGAAACATCATGTTCTCGAAAGGTACGTGTCAAAATTATTCTGTGTGTACCTTTGACCAATAGTCAAAGTGTATACAGGGTGTTAAGGTACGTACTTGAGTTACTTTAACCAGTGATTCCTGACATTATTTGTAGTAAAAAATGTAAATGAAACTTTGGTCTCCGGTGACATTTTTGACGTTTTTTTTTTTTTTTTTTTTCTACAAAAACATAAATAATAGTAGGTGTTGGGTAGTTGGGGGCGGGGTAAGTGGTGGGGTGGTAACTTGGCTGAGTGACCAATAAGGTCATGTAAAAGAATTTTTTTTTGTTTGATTTTGAAGAAAAAATATTTTGAAAAAAAAAAATTTTACATAAAAAAAGTCACCGGAGACAAAAATTTCATTTACATTTTTTACTCCAAATAATGTCAGGAATCACTGGTTAAAGTAACTCAAGTACGTACCTTAACACCCTGTATATACCCGTCATCGCGGTTTATTTGACAATTCTACTATGTGTCTGTTTCATAATATTTTAATCGGATTTTGTTGGTATTATCTTTGTTAATTATTAATTCATATTCCACTGAGGTATATGAACTTCAACAAGATAACAGTATGCCTAATAAAATTGGTTTTTATTTCATTTACGACAATACTGCATGGTTACAATAAAGAGCTATCTTTGAAGAAAGAGCTGTCTAACAATATAGATTCAAGGTTCAGGAATTTAAATTGGAAAAACTCTCGCAAAGTGAAGAGCGAACATGATACCTTTAGTAATCTTGTATCCTTGTTCTTGCTAAATGTTTTGAACAATTTCTGACGTGGGTGGTTCGATTAAACGTGTACAAAGCATTACTGCTAATCCCTTGGAATGAAGCAATTCAGACGGTTCCATTACAAACCAACAATAATGTGTTTCAAGAAGTGTCTAAGTCGGTTGGCTCATCGATAAAATTAATTCAAGTGGTTTTCTAATACCATGTGAATGAAACGAATATATTATTGAATATTCTTCCAACGAATCAATTAACAAGTAACAAATTATTTAAGGTAATTTTGTGCGATGTTTATAGAATTTAAAAAGGAATCAATTTGTTTCCACATCTTAATTATGAATTATATTTTCCACATCATAATTATATTTAAGTTTCCACATTTTAATTATAATTATGTAAATACTGGCGCAGAGCCGAGAAAAATAAATTACTGGTTTATAAAATAATACATTTATAAAAAGTAGATGCCTACCTAAATGTACCTGTACCTAAGTATTTTAAATAAAAAATAAAAATTGCCATCGACCCCGATCATTTATCAAATCCTACTATCATTGCACCACATAAACACGTTCATTACAGAACATATATATTATATGTATATTGTATATTTAGATACAGTCTGCGTGCAAACTGTATCTAAATTTCTCTGATAAACAATAAACAGTGTTAAACTTAAGTGACCTCCCAGGTAAGTATGGTAAGTATAGTTTTGTATGAGTGATCGACGAACCGGTGGATGCAATCAGTTACTATTTTAAGAACGGTGGCATAAATTCATTATAATATGTGCTGAAAATACATGAATCATGTATTATGGAATTTTAGAATGTTTCATACTGAATCACATCTGAAATTACATTGTTTACTAGCGCGGATAATTGAAATTCCAATTTTGAAAACAAAAATTACAATAATTTTTTTATCGAAGAAATAATTAATTCACTGTCTTCTCATTTATGTTTATAGCTCGTGATGGAAACGATTTATCGAGATGAAAATAGTTTGGATAATCCTCATGAATCTAAAATTAATCAAGATACGTCATTTCACACAAAGGTACTACAAACTACACGTGAAATACAGTATTCGAAAAATCGATCGTCCAGTTGATTTGTCCTTCGAAAATTGAATAGAGAATGCAGTTAAATGTAAAAGTGTAGCCTTTATCTGGTACAATACTCATACTACGCTACAGAAAACTTGTAGTGAAATAAACAAAATAAGTTACGTTTTGTGGGTCACTAGTAGGTTATTTCAAAATGTTACGCTGATGTACCGTTATGCCTTCTGGTATAAAGCATTTTTAATATGTAAGACACAGAAACGTGTGAACAATATTTGATTTATGATTGGTGAGTACCTATTCGAATATTGAGTTCCTCTAATCTCAAAACTTAGTATTTGGAGATGTATAAGTAATCAACTGGACGATTGTTATATCTATTTGTTTCTGATTGCATAGTAAGTAAAATAATAAATCGATTAAAATTCTTTGACCAAACAACATAAACGACTCGTAAATCTCTCCGCAGATCTCTGTTGCAGTAAGTACTGTTCTGATCTCTGATCTATAACGGGGTGATACGTCACTATTTGATACACAAACAAGATTCTCGTCGCAGGAACTGGTGCTGGTAAATATTTGTACAATGGCACAAAGCACCGCCCGCTCCTGTTACTTGTCACGGTTCCTCGGTAACCAGTTCCAAGTAACGTTTGATATCCCTCATCCTCTAAACACGAGATTGAACTCTTGGAATTGAGATGAATAGGAGAGTTATCAATCATGGATTGTGTCGGTCTGCGGTAGGCGGAATTGGCAGATCTTTTCAAAATTGACCTTTCTGGAGATTGGTGCACTTTTCTGCATTTGATTGGTTGGGATATCGCTATTTGTGACAGTCTTGATGTCTTGAACTTCCTTAGCCCCTCAGGCCTCGGGCATGTTTTGTGAGAAGGTCAATATATTTCCGCTTTGCAATAAAATTTGAATGATCCGAATGGTCATGGAATATGTCCGAACGTATCCAAAAACTAAAAACTATTGAATGAAATAGGTTTTTAAAGTTTATAATCCGAAAAAAAAACATAATTTTTAAAAAAGGTTTATAAATGGCTCACCTTACATTTTTCCAAACTAAAATTACTGATAACTGAAAAAAAACACACCTATTTTATTAGACGAATGCATTGTTATAGCATTGTTATTAGCATTGTTATTTTAGCATTGTTAACATCACTTAACTTTTTTGTCGTTTCATGTGAAAATAATTCAAAAAAAATTCCCAACATTTAATCATTTTTTGTCAAATTGTGGTTCGAAACTCTGATTTCATAAAGGTTACATTTTAATTATTCTGTGGTTAACTTTTAGATTAGAATATCAAGCGCGGTGCTTTCTCATTCTAATACAGTTTAGATTGTATTTTTCACCATGATAGTAAGGGAGCCACAGCGATTTATATCAGATCATTTGAGTTGTTTCCAAATGCGAACAAATTAGCCTGATGGGTTAAACATGGATTGGTCCTTTTCATAAACCTTGTATTACACAGGATCGTTTATTTTATCATGAATTATACACGATGTCGGGAAACTCGTAGTAAAAGCAGGAAACTAGCGCAACTACATCAGATATAGATATAGATTATATATAGAACCCAACATTCTGAGCATTTCGTTTTGTTTTCCCCTATAATTTTTTTCGACAACTAAAGGGTAATAAAAACTTTTGGAGACTTCTTCGCATTTAAACAAAACATTGAACCGCTGACATTATAACGTGCTAGCAACCGATTTTTTAAAAACTTAAGATGATCCACTAGTCCTTGACTCATTCGGAATTGGGCGGAGCGAACGATTTTTGGGCGTTTACCAATAAAAACCCTAATCTCTAGCAAACAACAGTGTTTTGTTATTCCGCAAGTATATTTTTAAAGATCGAAGCGCCGCGTAGACTAAGGCATGTCCGTTTGCCCCGGGCCCTGGGCGTAGAATGAGCGACGGGCTAAAATCCTTCCGTACATGGCACAAGGATGAAATTCGCACTTACAAATTCGTTGGGTACCGCCTATTTTTATTCACTGAAAAGAAACGTCGCCAAAATGCACGTTTTATTTTATTTTGTGAAGTTCAGATACAAATATTAAAATGTTTTCCGATCACTCTATAAGAAACTTAATTAGCTACATTATTCAATAAAACAACACCAGAAAAAGGATTTGTAATAGGAGATTTTTCACTTTTAACCATTTTTTATAGGTCAGACGCATAATTTTTTTCCAAGCGTATTAAAAAGCTTATCAAAAAAATACTCGATCACTTCAAAGGCCAATATGTGTTCTACTCGCAGTATTTAATTGAAGCATCTATATTATTTCTAAGCGATCAAATTTTCAAAACTAATACACAAGATTTTATACGATTTTGCGTTTTTCCGCATGTTTTCACCTTAACCAAAAAAATTGTCTGATGCCGAGATTTTAGGCTTCCCAAAACTAAACTTACGTCCACCCAAGCGTGTTATATAAAGGGTAAAAACTTTAAATAAACCTGCCTAAAGCCTTAAAGGAAGCAACAAGACTTGGCACTTTTCATATCATATTATGTAAAATAAAATTACCAAGTGTATTTTTGTTACTCTTATACCAAAGTAAATGTATTTTTTGAATTTTATGTATTTTACGACTTACAATTTTTTCGAAAATATTTATTTTCGAAAAAATTGTGAGCATTTGCTCAAATAAAAAAAAACACATATTCCACAAAATGTTTGACTTGAATTGTTTCTAATGCTTATTTAGATGTACTTTGATTTTTAATTTTATTTTTTGCTTTTGTGTGAAAGAGAGTCAACTAATTTTGTGTGAATTGAATGTAATGTTGATTTAGATGTACTTTGATAATAATAAAAAAATAACATGTAAAAGCCCAGCAAGGCGTGAAATACAAAAAAAATAAAAAAATCAACTCCAAATGCGATTTCCCGACTTTTAAGTAGGTATAACGAGTTTCCGTGTTATATTCTACGATCTGATCTCGTCGGGTACGTAAATGTTGCACACCAGTCCTAAATGAGTGTGAACTGAATTCAATCCGTGCTGAAAATATTGTCATAAGCGTAGAAGTTTATAGAACACCTTTATTAGCTGTTCGGCGTTCTTGTCCTGTTGATCGTTTCTGTCTCTCGCAATGATAGCGGCCAGGCCAGTGATAGCGGCCACTAAGCCGTGGTTATTCTCACATTGTATCGTCTGGCTTCATTGCAACCAGATAATGCAGCGGGATTAGCTGCAAGTCAGCCTGCGATGAAGCGGATAACAGATTCGGAGGAGTAGAGACGCCAATTATATTTAGCGGAACCTACACAGGAACGGAGTCACACATACTGAATTATTACATTTAAGGTAGGTACATCGCAACGTGTGGCCAGTATGATTGTTGTGAAACATCTATTTTCATAGAAAATGTATCCATGGTTGCTAAGTAGCCCAGCTTATACGTTGATCCAGTATGTACTTACCTTTAATTAAATGACATTTAATTTGTATTTAGTTAAGAGACAGATTGAGGTGTGAGGTTTCGAATAATGTTAAGGAATTGGTTCCTTTATTATCCAAATTAATTAATCAATGCCTTAAAGAGGGCACTTATTTATTTATTTAAATTCATGATCTATCGAAAGTACATATAGTTTATTGTGATATTTCACCCTCCATGCTAGGGATGACCCTGTGTTATTGTGGGTGAATTTTAGTATCCAAAAAAAATCCAATAAGAAAAGCGTGGTAAATTGTAGGTAATACAACAATACAGGTAGGTATATCCAATAGTTCTTGAAAAATTTGAAATCGGAAGGGTCCCACCTTTTTTGGAAGGGATATAAAAATACTTTACGAGACTTGAGAAAACTTTTTTGGAAAGGTTGTAAAACGTATTACAGGTTGATTTCGCAAAGGCATGTAAAAAAACATTAACTCCTATCTTACGCATTGTTTATTATAAAAAATAAATTTAGGATCTATTTCACGGAACCAAGCGACGTAGGGTCTAGGTACGTTCATTCGCCACCGTAGCGGGGAATCGGGGGAGTTAACTGATACAAATGCTCATAATCTTTACGACGGACGGCACACGGTTTAATTCTCGATTCCGAATTCGTTGAACGCCGCTCATTTTGATTCATGCCGAAAAAAACAGCGTGAAATTGCATTGTTTTGTTTTGTTTTGTGAAATTCTGGCACAAGTATTAAAATGTTTTCCATTCACTTTTAAAAGAACTTAATTTGCCAGATTACACAATAAAACTTTATCAGAAAAAGGGTTCATTTGTAGGAGATTTTGCACTTGAAAGTATTTTTTATTTTTTTATAGGCCTTATATTTTATTTTTTTCCAGACTTACAAAAAACTATAAGTACGCCCCTGAACTCTCTGCGAGTTTCTGTAGGATGCTCGATATAGATTTCTGATTCAAGATCAAATAATTTAACTCTTGGCCTTTGGGATGGATAAAGAAGTAGGTACCTACTCATAATATTAGATATACCTATCCAGTTGTATACTCAACAGATGTCGTTAGTACATGTAGTCATGTGTAGTTTTAAGTTTTTTTTATATGGATACCGCACAAGAGTCCCAACTGCTCCCGTCTGGGGTCACTGAGACTAAGACATCCTCAATTGGGGTAGGTTGTGAGGCTGAAGGTAGTGGGGAGAGGAAGGAGACGGGGAAGAGGTAGGTGGGTAAGTACCTGGCTATTCAGATCTGGTTACCAAACATGGCTAAAGCTATTTCAAGCAACGCTTCAATGCTGAATGGTGGTCTTACGCCAGGGTGATACTGATATTCTTCCACTCTGGAATGTGCAACAAATAAAATATATATTATTTTTTATTAATTAATTGTTAAATAATACAAATTAATCTAATTAAATTTATTTGCGCACATCAGGATATGAAACCTGCGACCTTCGGATTGCTAGTCGAGAGTCTTACCCCTCAACAACAGAGGACGCCTTCGATTATTGGTAGATACAATTATTTCTTCAAAAACGAGTGGGTGGTGCTAATAGTGCTGTCCCCACTTCATGGAATAGTTTAGAAATGTAAAAATATTTTTGTTATGTTTGGTGTTCTATTACAAAAATACATAATTATCATTAATTTGTGTCCATACAAATGTTTAAAACATTTCGCATTTCTCTTTGGACTTCGTGACAGATATTTATCATTTACACAAAAGCTGACATTCTGGAAGGTTTAATTTGTTGAGATATCTCCTTGCAAAGTGCCGCCTGATGTATCGGCTGGACCGACCAGAGGACACTTGACAAAGGACTCGAGATCGTAAATATCCTAATGAAGATGTCGCCTCCCGCGTGATTTAGGGCTGCGAGGGACTGAGCGGGGGCGGGGGTGGAGGCCCTAGGCGGGGACTCCGCCCACAAGTGCTGAGTGCAGCGATGGCAAGGTTCACCAGTGAAGGAGAAAATAAGGCGGATTTTGTTTAATTTGTTAACTTGTAAAGAATTTGTTTCGTGATAAAAACTCACTAATTAATAGACTGATTATTGTTATTTTGTATGTCGCCTTACAACTAAAAATAAACCCACTATCTCCGCAGGCCGTTTTGATACAAAGCTTATTTTTTTTTTTCGATTTTTTTTTGTATGAAGACTTTCAGGAAATTTCAGTTTTGCCGTGCGCCGCAACGATTTCCTGAATATCTTCTTACAAAAAAAAAAATCGAAAAAAAAAAAGAAAAAATTTCGGCCATTAACGAATTCAATAATTTTATAGGCAACTTTGGCTGATAATTATTTAAAAATATAATTTTGCTCTATTTACTAGATATAACATAAAAAAATCGTTTATGTAGTGGAAATTTTAAAATACAAATGACTGATTTACAGTGGAACTCAAATTGGTCGTATAAAAGAAAATTTCTACCCAATAAAGCCCGTTTTTAAGATATTTAATTTATTTTATTATATTATCAAAGTGGTAAGGTAAGATTATTTCTTAATAATCTACAGTTAGGTCACAAAACAGCCAAATTTTACGTTTATCTGTAAATAAACATAAGTTCATTCTCAAGAAATGTGAATAATATCATTATGTACCGGTCAGTGGCCGCGTTGGCATCGCGTTTGTGTCTCACCCAGACGTCGTGTGTTCAATTCCTCGGCTGGCTAAATCCCCCATCATGGCACAAGCAGCATATTCCGCTTTCTGTGGTGGTAGTAGGAGATTTTCAAATATTGTCAGGAGAAAAAAAAATGATAAGAATAATAATATGTTATTAAAATAAATGAAATTGTAGATATTATATATATTTTTTATTTTTTATTAATTTAAGTAATTAATTTAACTTTAACGATTTAACTATTAATCACGCAGTTGCCACTATATCAGCACGAACATAAAAATAAAAGAACGGTTATAATATTTGAACCATAAATTGTCCAAAAATGCGGACATTTTGAGTTAACACATTATTAATCTGGCGCATTATTATTTCAGCAATAAACAACATTTTTAAATTCCATCCTTTCACACCTCTCCCTTGGCTCAACTCTTCAGACACCTTCACCAGTGGACTCAGTACGTCCCATTTATTCCGGAATCAAACCTCTACTCGTCTCCCTCTTTCTCACTCGCAGCCGCTGGGCTTTCTCCCTCCCGCAGATCAGACTGACTCGACTCTTGATTTGTGGCCTCTGACTCTCTCGGATATAAGTTTTAAAATGTTTATTTTATATTTTTATAATCCATCAAGGGACAAGATCAGCTCTACGTAATTCATCATTGAAGCGTCGTCGCCTCGCTCCCATTTTGGTTATGTAATTACGATGTTCGCAATTAGCTCAATATCATCAAACATAACTAATTTTGGTTGTAAGTGTGTCTGTGAGTTATGAATTAAAGCCTCACTTTAATGCCGCGTCCACACGCTTGCCAAGCCTTGGCAAGCTTTCACTAGAGTTTGAACAATGTTCTCTTTAAAAAACGAAAACGAACTGTTCTTTATAAAACGCTAACTGTTTTCTCAAACTTTGGAAAAAAACTGGTTGTTTTGCGGCAGTTTGGGAGAAAAAAAAATGGACTCTACTCTACCCAGTATCTGGTACAAACCCATTTATATATCACACAAATTGCCTCAAAACAGCAGATTTTTTCCCAAAGTAATAGAAAACAGTTCGAGTTTTATAAATAACAGTTCGTTTTCGTTTATTAAAAAGAACAAAAAGTTCCAACTCTAGTGAAAGCTTGTCAAGGCTTGGCAAGTGTGTGGACGCGGCATCAAAATTGAGACTGATTGCGTGAAGCATTTAGATAAGCGATAAAGTACCTAATAACTAAATTACCTGTAGTGTTGTAACATAAAATTATTTTAATAGTCGTTTTCAAAATTGGAACTAACGTGTTTATAATTCAGACAAACGATGCAATACCTACTTACACATATCTAAAATATGTTTTTTACACAAAATTATTTTAACTCTTTATTCAAATGCTTATTTAATTTTTTTAGCTTAATCTTGACAAATAATGGCAGACTTCGTGGTTTTTTCAAGAGACTGCCCTTTTCCATTTTTAAGAAAGCATTATTTACTAATAAAATATCCCGTGATTTTTCATGGATGAACTATAGGTAACTAAGAACCCTTGTACAGGAGCTTCGGCATCGTTAACAATGAAAAATCTTATGTTTAAAATAATATATAAATAACGCAATGAAGCTAGCATGTAAGATTTCACCTTTATCGTTAAATTGGATTAATATTACGATGAAACCTTAGAACATATCAAACTTAATGCGAAACATTTGTGAATATTGTTGGAAGTTCACTTAATATTTTAAGTAGGGTTATTTATTAGCGAATGTAATCGAATATCAGTGACTTTTTATGGTATCCTGTTTAATATTAATAAGGATTGAATTTAGAGTTTCTAGCCAACGGATGTTTTGCTTTTGTGGAAAAGTGCAAAAGGCAGAAGAAGAACGAAGTTGTGGGAAGGAAGGTATTATTAAAAATGTGATAGTATAGCTATTATTAAGTACTATATAATGTATGGTCACTTGACTTTTATTTTTAAATTTGTTAATGATATTTTAGGCGCCCTGATTTATTAAACCCAATTACCTTCCGTATACCAACAAGAACTACTCAACTACTTCAGTTGTGATTACTATATGTAGTTTAGTACAAAATATAAGTTCATTGCTTTATGTTGACTACAGTTTGTATTGGCAGAAAATGTCGTTATTAATTCATTTAAAATTAAAAAAAAAACCTTTATTTCAATTTGTTATTGCCACAGAATGTATTATTATTTTCGCAAAGTTTCTAAAAATTTCATTTCTTTCTTCTGTTGAAAATAAAGAGGTTTTATGTAAATATTAACAGAATAACCTTCAGAAATAATATGTATATACAATATACAATCTTTACACAGAAAGTTTCACTTTGTCCAAATTCTTCACAACTGTTTCGAATTCCATCTGTCAACCCTTCACACTGAGAATTAAATTCACATTCTGTACTAACTAAAGGTACCTAAGTTCTTCGGTCGCGGTTGGACGGTGGTAAAACCTTGTTCTTCCATACGTCATCGCTTTCGATGTCAAGAAGATGGATCCATTTGAAATAATTCCAATGTTGGCAGGATACTTGGGGAATGCCATCAGTCATCCGTCCTGAAAGGATTTTCCTTACAAGTCCCGGTTGGCATGCGACGCTATAATGTTCTTATTATAGCGCGATATTTTGCCGCTTTTATATTATTGTTCCGATAAGCGATCTTAATATTACACATTTCACGAACAGTTTGTGTCCGATGATGAATCGGTAGTGCCCTGTAGCTTGTAGTTTGTACAAGTACCGAGATTAGCATCTATTATGTCCGTTAACGGGCAGCGGCAGGTCGGGCAGGTAGCGAGAGTCGTTCCCTCTTTGGTCTGGAAGAATACCGACGTCAAACATCAAACATCAAGACGTTCAGAATTACCTAAGTCGATAAGGTCACCTACAGTCCACAATTCGTTCGAAAATGCTGCTTTTTGTAGGCACTGGCTCCATTCAGATTAGTATAATTAGAAAATTTAATGCTACAATGGGAACCAGCACTTTATGTAAACCAAGCATTGTCGCAAAAGATTTTGATGTGTAGAAAATGGAGCTTCCCCCAAAAATACCCTGAACAGGAAGGGTACCCATACCTAATGCCGAGGTGAAGAACCTAAATTGCATAAAATCATTGGCTTTTAAAAAAAATCAAATTATTCTATATTCACAACATTTTCTATTATTATTAGGTCGTTTTCACTTCCGAGAATTTGTTTCTTACGAAAATCGAATATACCTACATTTCTAGTACGATTTACTTTTACGAAAATACAAATAGAAAAATGAATGAAGAAAAAAAGAAAAAAGAACATGGTGTCCAACAAATGGGACAAGCGGGAAATTGGTAAATCTATATCACATTAATTTGGAGTCGATTTTTTATGTAATTTTTTTGACTTGAGCTTTCGCTCCCGACTAAATCGAATTTAAAGTTAAAACTACCAAACAAAATTTGAAAGAAAATGGTCGCTAGGGGGCACTATCAGCTGTTTACGTAAAAAATATATGACAATCGATACTTATACCCAGATCGAAATTGTTTTTTGGGTTCTCAATGTGATGTAGAAATTTGCCCGCTAAAATAAAAATGACTTAACTTATAACCTATAAACTTATAGCACTGTAGGTAGGTATTCTAGGTCTGCCACATTATTGCAACCTTTATTCTCTAACTTTATAACTTTTGTATATATACATGTATTTATAAAGCAGTAAACAGTCCATCTAGTCTTTTAAATCTATGTACACTCTTCACTCCATTTTAAATATGTATTCTTGTCTAAAAATATTTTTTTTAAATTGTTTAATGTTGCGTTCTTCCCGAAACACATTGAGAATGATTATAATTATTATTCTTGTGTATTTGTAATATGAATGAATAAAAAAATAAATAAATGAACATCGATTTAAATTAA
Organism: Limnephilus auricula; assembly: GCA_951813805.1. Lineage (NCBI taxonomy): Eukaryota > Metazoa > Arthropoda > Insecta > Trichoptera > Limnephilidae > Limnephilus > Limnephilus auricula. The sequence goes on along the minus strand of OX638395.1, from coordinate 1,325,172 downwards.
ACAAATAACTTTGTATCAACCACTATTATATCATCACAATTACCTACATGTTTCGAAACCGATGGTCTCTTCGTCAGGGTAGTAATGACATAAAAAAAAAACTGAAAAAAAACCCTGACTAAGAAACCATCGGTTTCGAAACATGTAGGTAATTGTGATTATATAATAGTGATTGATACAAAGTTATTTGTTTAATTTAATTCAAAATGACGCTACAAAGTGATTTTGCGAAGTTTGAAGGAACGTCGATTTCTTCAAATATCAGCAAAAAATTAAAACCTGTCAAAGAAACCACCAAAATAGTAGAAAAATTGAGCATTGTTCTATTCGTGTCGAGACAATAACCAATCACAGACATTTATTTATATACCTATTTAACATTTGTTTTGTGTGGGAATTGTGATCTTATGATCGTAGTCTCTTGAGACCAGGAGAGGAGAAAGGGGAAGAGGTTTGCTGTGGCGCGGAGAGGAATGGTGATCGATCAACCGCGCTCAATAGGATGATCGTCCTCGGATGACAAAACAAATTAAAACATCACAAGTATGTCGGCAGGAGGTTTGCCTTGTTGCGACACGGGTCGGGGAGAGCCAAAGCAAAAATATATGGCACTATTTAAGTATGTCAATATAATATAAAAAATATTTAATATCTATTAATTTATTTTACAATTTAGGAACACAAAACAGGGTTAACATAAATAAAATACATGGAAATAACATTAATAAAATGAATACCAATTTATAAGCATAATAAGTATGTATATAGAACCACAACAATAAAAACAAGAGATGATAAAGTTTAAGGTATGTGAAGTCAAGGGAAAAAAAGAAATTCGTGATATTTTGTGAATTTTTAGGGGCTATCGCTAAGTAATAATATTAATTTGATACTTTGTAGAGGGCCGTTTTTGTGAAAAATCACATCAGGGGCGCTGTACAATTTATTATGAATTCTTACCGCCGTTGTTCCCAATCCTACGGAGCCAAAATTGAAGCTCAACACTCCGACCAACAGTCGAATTGAGTGTTACTAAACAAATCGCTTTACTGATCGGAGACTCGGATTGATCGATCGAAAAGTTGGGAACAACGGCCGTTAGGCTCTATCTAATTTTATTATTGACAAACAGATACAGAAATCATACTAACCTGGCAGATCACTTTCGATAAACACACTTTTATTAGAATTTTTATGCTTGGAGAAGACACGACTTTGCAGGCAGAGAACTATTTACAACACTGGACGTTGCATGATTTTACATTTGCTACCCTCCATTTCCGTTGATATTACATCTATGAGAACATTAGAAGCAAAAGATTATATTTATTTAGAAAGACTGGAGCATTTTTATTTTTTTAGAACTGGAGAATTTTTATGAAATGACAAGTTCCTATTTGCTTACAATTTTATACAACTAGTTAGTTACAGTGTCGCGGCCTGAGAGGGTGAATGTAAGAGGTTTTTGACATGGATTTAAAAAGGTGATTTTTTAGTTTAGCTTTAAATTCTGTGAGTCTGTGATCATTGTGTCATTCAATATATTAATAATTTTGATCATTGTGTCATTGAATCAATAATTTTGATATATTAAAATATATAGATAAACAATTAATAGTCGTAAAATATAAACAATAAATATATTTTTTTACAATACTTTATCACCACTTTTTTTTGAGGCACCTTTACATGGTTGAATTTCATAATATTTCAAATGATCGTCCAGTTTTGTTTGGGTCCAAGGATCTTCAGTTTTGAAGACAATCATTTATCAAAAATGATCCGAGATTTTGCAAGGGTATACATAATATATCAATTTGTTGTTTTTACAAAACATAAACAAATAATCATCGAAGCAATAAGAGTTTCCAAGTAGACATGTAAAAACCTCGAAGATTTTAAAACAGGGAGATAATAAAATACTTAGTTTAACCACTTTTATTGTTTTAAAAAAACCAACGTGTTTCATAAGCAATGCTTAACTTCATCAGGGTTTATTTAAAAATAATTACAACAATATACTTAAATGTCAATGGATGGGAGGGAATGGGAAGGGGAGAGTGGTTAAAACTACTTATTTTTATTAATTCTGTACAAAAATTTTAATTTTTCATTATTTGAAATCTTTTTTGTTAAAGTGACCTAGAAAAAAGTTCTAACTTCATAACTTCGAATTTTGCACACACATAGACTTTTTGCATTGTTATTATAAGATACTCATAGTGTTGAATAATAAAGGTTTGTTGCAAAACAAACGTGATGATATTTTACAATAAAACCTAAAACCAATAAATATCCACACAAAACAGGCCAGAATTTCGGTTATTTAGAAAAAAAAATGTATAATTGCCATCCACCATAGTTGAGTTATATATATTTTTGATAGGTAATAAATTAGATATCTGTGAGATAAAAAGGTCGTATTTGACCATTATACAGCAGTCAGTGAACCGGTACAGTTAGCTAATATTTACATTGGAAGATCAGCGCTGGGAGAGCCCCCCGCAGTCATGGCCCGCCACATCCATCATCACAGGTACAGTCAGTCAAGAGGCCAAGCCAACATATAACCTGCTGCAACCACCACTAGCTTTACATACTTGGAATAATGATGTTTTATGCCAAAATAAACTTTTTCCTATTAAAAACAACTTTTACTTTGAATTTAAAAAATCAATCCTGATAATATCTATTAATATTTTGATGATTTGTATTGCACTGTTTACGTGAAAAGTCACCTCAAGGGCGCTGTTCAAATTTATAATATATTTCTACAATCTTAATTTTTTCTACAGACAAGACAAAACATTGTAACAATTTATGGCCAAATGATTGCATCCACCAGTTCTCAATCACTAATAACAGACTATACAGGGTGTTAAGCATCGTACTCGACTTACTTTAACCAGTGATTACTGACATTATTTGGAGTAAAAAATGTAGATGAAATTTTGGTCTCCGGTGACTTTTTAGATACTTTTTTTTTTTAAACTTTTTCTTCAAAATCAAACAATATTTTTTTTTCCATATGTCATCACTGAGCCAACCAACCGTTCATCCCACCCCTAACTTCCTAATACCTACTGATTTTTTATGTTTTTGTAGAAAAAAAAAACTTCAAAAATCTAATTAGTTTATATATTGGCGGGAAAATGTAAGAATAAACATTGAAACCCTGTTAATTTGTTCGTAAGAACTTCAGTCCCGTTTTTAATATTAAAATGATCGTTTTTTCGAATAACATTTTTCTCAGTGCATACGAATTTTTCTGAAATTCGAAGAAATAAAAGCACTGAACATAAGAAATAAATGTCGATCTTACGAACTCGCGATTTGGTCCACAAGAGGTTTGTTAGTATCTAAGTAAGTAGGAGATTTTGCACTTCAAAGCATTTTTATTGGCCTGATACTCTAAAATTATATATTTTTCTAAACTTAAAATACTTATAAAAAAGCTAGATTACCTACTCAATATGCTTCTACAATACTACTATAGTATACTCGCATGCCATCAAGTTTTCAAACCAAAAACACTTGATTTTGCATTAATTCGCATTGCGTCGCCTTAAAGAAACTGTTTAATCCCGGTTAAAAGCATTTTATTTTAGGCGTTGTATTTATTTAAAAGTGTTTATTGCATTAAAAATAATCCACACAACTTATAATCAAATTTAATCTGGGAGGAAAGGTTGAAAGAAAATAAACATACTTAAAACGGATATCTAACTTGTTACGAGCGGTACAAAGTGCAATGCACTAGATACCTGGAAACTAAATTATCTTCAAGACGAAATCAAAGAAACTTATCCACCTGGAATTAGTATCCGAAACTACCTTAAAACTTAAGATTAATCTGCCTATTACATATTAGTTTATATATATATATATATATTTAAGAACAGTTTTGGGGCGGATTAAAAGTGTTTAACGGTATTTTAATCCACAGTGAAAATAACTTTAATAAAACAATGTATATATTAATACCATTTACAGGTGAGAAGCTGAAAAAGCTTAAAAACAAATATTTTTTATCATTCAACACTCGTCTTGAATAAATTAGGCCAGCTAAAAGCTGCATTTATAATTAAGTACCCATGAGTGCTAAAATACTTACCCACCTACTTTAACCTATGAGGCTAATTTGCTCATATTTGACCTCATAGAAATCGTTGTATCTCCCTGGTTGTCGTGGTGAGAAATATTACCTAAACGGTGTTAAAAAGATAAAATACCACGCTTTATAATCAATTCAAGAAGTTAACTACAGAAAAAATAAAATGTGCACCTCAATGAAACCAAAGTTTCCGGCCGCAATTTGAGAAAAAATTATGAAACTTTGTGAATTTTTTTATTAATTATATTTTATTATGAAACGAAAAAAGTGAGTTAACGACAACGTTTATAATAAATTTGTCTAATAAAATATATGTGTGTTTATCTTTACATCGTTATAATAATTTAAGTTAGAAAGAACGTAACGTGAGCATCGATCAAGTATATCCTTGGTCGAAGAAGGTGAGCCATTTTGAAGGCTTTTTTATGTTGGCATTCAAAGTTTAAATACTTAATTTCTATGTTATTTATATATGTTCATTTCGAAAAACTAGTAATCACATTTAAAAGTATATTTTATCACCCTTCAAAAACAGTTTTTGTTTTTGAATACATTCAGAAATAATTCAGTTTTTTAAATTTTATTGCAAAGTGAAATTTTCTAACCTTCTGACAATATGCACGAGGCTTGAGCGGTTAAACTTACCCTACGAGTATTAGTATTTCTAGTTCCGTTGTGTAACTTTTTCAAAGAGTTAAAAACGCATGGAGATAGATAGATCATGATATCCCAATTTCCCACGATGCCGTAAAGATGTTTAAATCAATATAAGAAGAAAAACAATTTTCAAAGAGATCGCTCAGTCACGCTGTTTATATGCTTGACCATTGTCTTTGCTTACAAAAAGAAGAAGCTCAAATGAAAAAAACGATAATGTGCAATTATTTGTTTAATTTCACGGAACGTTCTCGACAGCTATCTATCACTCGACATTCTCCTGCTTCTATGCACTTCCTCTCTTCCTGCGAAACCTTTTTGTCTTCTCGTCACTGCAGCTACTATTCTACATCGTTTCTTACATTTGGTCTTCCTCGCTCTTTACAAATATTGAAATAATGAGACGTGTCTCGGACTAGAGCCAGCTGAGAGGAGCTCACAAATGTGCAATTTCAAACAATTGGACCATAAATATTCCACAGAAGAACAATGAGCCATGGCGTTTTGTCACGCTTGGATTGGTTGCCTTTTTGTGAAACTGTAAAACGCTGATGGCTTTGCTTACTGTGTATTGTTTGCATTATGTGATTTATTTACGACTTTCAGTAGCGATGGGACGAATATTTTAATAATTGCGTAACGCAGAAGGTAGGACATCTTGAGATTAACTCAAATTTAAATAAACCCGATTAAAATTAACATTTGATGTTGGAACAGATTATTTCTTTAGATTATAATAAATAACCAAATCGTTTTGCTTATTTAAGGCCCATTAACCAGCGACCCAGGATTCAAGTTTTTTACTTGCGATCGTGCCCTTGCAACTGTACAGGGCAGTTCCGATGAGAAAGATTGATTATTCTCCGTACCCAAAAGTTTTACGAATATCTCAATATCGACTTTATTTCATTCAAAATTTGCTTTAATATATGCCTCCATTCAAGTAAGCAAAAAAAATGCTCAAATGCGTGACGATACATTTTTTAATATCGAGTACTTCTTGTAAATGTTTTGATCATAAGTATTTATGATTCTCTCGAGAAAACACGTCTCGGATTTACTATTTAATGATTTTAATTGAACTAAATTTAAAATTCTGAAAAGTGTCTTTACCAGATTTTATATCGATTTATTTTACTGTATGATTGTATGCTTTGAAATGTGTGTTGTATAATACAATATTTCGTTTGAAAATTTAACAAATCGGACAACGACCAACGGTATAGCCTTACTATATTAAAAATTATCCTAGTTTAAAAATTTTAAACATTACTTTACTTTAGAAGAAGGTAGCGCAACACGGCATAATACCCCAAAAACAAACAACGAAAATGCTTTTGCCCGTGAAAATCTAAAAACGTGTATGACTTTACCAGATAAAATAACAATCTTTCGACATCAATTTATGTTTTTTTGTAAAAAAGAGTCAATACGTCACGAATTTGATTTAAAAAGGATAAATTTCCGGTACCTATTCTCTGGTTATATGTTATGTCCTAAGTAAGATATTTGGGAAGGAGATAAAATTATAATAGATATGGTTGGAGGCAAAGTTAAAGAAGAAAATCCATATTTATTTAATAACACACTTCTGACGTAATATGTCTTTTCAAATACAATTCAGGCTTAACGGTAGGTATATTGATACCATAAAAAATACTAATTTCAGTTGTCTGTGCGTGAAATAATAATCCCACGTAATTTTTTTTACGTCTAATGAACATAAATTTGCTATGAACGTATGTGTCAATTTAAAAACTAACTGTGTGGAGATACGCTTTTTAACTGTGTGGAGATACGTTTTTTAACTGCGTGGAGAATAATTCGGAGGGTGGATGGTAAGCAAGCATCTTCCTCTAATCATAAAATGATTTTATTTTAATACAATACATAATTTTTCTATATTTGAAATGAAATTTTTTTCCAATTACAAGGTAAATTTCTGGTTGGCTTTAATTCTTAGGCAAATATTTAATAAATACTTTCAGCTTCACAAATATCTATTACACACATAATATCTCGCGATTTTTATAATAATATCTACATATAATACCTACGTCAGGACAGCTTTAATTAACCCTTTTTGATTCAATTTGAATAGCAAAAGTCTGGAGATAAAAAATCAAAACAAAACATTTATTTAGAGACTTTGAAAGATGGTTTGTGAAATTTAATGATTCATTGCAATGTTCGTTATGAGATAAAAATTATTATGAACTATTTTAGTAACTTCCTCGAAGCCTCTTTCTCTTAACAGAATAGCAAAAGCATGAAAAGATAGCTCAATAGCTAACTACTGAATGTCATCTATTATTGCAAGAAGTATGTATATTAGTCATGCAATGATTTCAGCCGAATCTGCAAACAGTAGTCGCATTGTCTCCAAATGAGAAGATCTGCAGAGGACAATAGACTCAGTGTTATAATGATTGCTCCCATGGGATGGTCTTCTTCGCCTTCGTCTCCCCCCCTCCCCCTCTGGGCTGGTGAGGGGATGGAGTGGGGAGAGGGAGGTGAGGTGACTTAAGGAGGTTGTTGGGAAGTGTAGAAGTGAGGACGGGAAGGAGAGACAACACGCGGTGCGAATGTAATTGTTTTACTGCCCTCGGGGCGCTGGAAGATTAACTAGGTGCTGGGAAGAGGTGCAGAACCGATGGTTTGTGGGTGGGAGTAAAGATGATGGTAAGTATGTTTTCCTCGAGGTGATTTCTCACAAAAACGGCGCTCTACAAATTGCCCAATTTTTATTATTATTATTATTACTTACATATTTTATGCAAAATGTAGGTAAACTATTATAGTTTTCTTTGGAACAGGTTTTGGTTAGTTATTATCTAGTTATATGTTATTATAAATATGTAAGTTTTTTTTAAAGATTAAAATCGTGTTCTTTTTTCTTATGAAAATAAACAAAAATATATGAGCTATGGATGCAGATGATGAGACGACCTACCTGATTGACGATCCTATAATATATTTTTAATTTTGTTTAATTTAATTTTATGATCATTAATTTAATTTTTAATTTTTTCTATTTGTTTTCATTTTATGTTTTAATTAGGTATCTACCTAACATGTAATCTCATTTTATTCCTTTTTGAATTTTAATTTACTTTGAATGTAATATGGCAGACTGGGATCGCACTATCCTCCCAGTCCCGCTGGAACAAAAACTTAAAATAAAAAAATAAAAAATATAGTTAAAAAGATGGTGTACCCAAATACAATAATATTTTTTTTTCTATTTTATTAATTTTTGGGCGTCCTAGAAATGATAAAAAAATATATCTACTTGGTGTCTGGAAACTCATGGTACAAGCGGGACACTAGCCAATCTTCTTCATATTTGGAGACGATTTGTGGTAGACATATATTTTTTTTTATTTGAGCCTTCATTTTCGGTTAAGTTGGAACATTTAAGGTCGATTTTGAAAAAAAAATTGTTTGCATTGGGGTTTATATCTGCCGTTTAATATATTTTATAATTCGTCAAAGCGTAGACCTGGCTCCAAAAAGTTCTTTTAAACCCTTTTTGATGAAAAGTATAATAAAAAAATAAAAAAATTGTAGACATTTAATTTTTTTTTGTGATGTACATTTACTAGTTTTCATCAGCCACCAAAATACAAATTCTTTAGATACTTTGTAAGGATGGTAGGTACACCAGATTATGAATAGAAGCAACATACTTATATTTTTTATAATATTCAAAATATTCGATATTTACATATTTGAATTTTTCTACCAATTTAGCTTTAACATTATTTATCTCTGGTTGACAACCTCTGGAGTAGACCCAGTAGGAGCCCGATTCGAAACCCATCCATTGTCTGGTGTCCAGATTTATGGCATCTTGAAATAATGTCCCTAAAACACGAACAAAGTTTGCTAAATAAAGTCATTATCGAGGATCATGGGAATTGCTACCGTCTGCAGTAGAGAGCGTGACACTTTGCCTAAAGGGAAAATACTCACACATCTGAGAAGTCGATTGTGTTGGGAAAATATGAACAAATACTTTGACTGAGTTATGCACAGCAGAAGACAAAGCTATTTCAACATTAAAAACAATTGTAAACAAATTATACAAATGCTTTGTTTAAGAAAAAGTCATGCGAAATAATGCAAAATCATTCAAAATCACGTGTTTTTGGATTGAAAAAATTATCGCTTAGAAATATTATAGATACATTAATTAAATACTGCGAGTAGAACACGTCATGGCTTTGAAAATAATCGAGTATTTTTTAATAAGTTTGTAAGTCTGCCAAAAAATATATTGGGCCTATAAAAAATACTGTGCAAAATCTCCTACTAATGAAACTTTTTCGGGTAAAGCTTTATTATATAATGTGGCAAATTAAGTTATTTAGAAAATGATCCGAAAGCATTTAATATTTGTGCCAGAATGTCCAAAAAAAAAACACTTTGGCGGATGGACGTCTTTAGACTCTTCAGAAGCTTGGTTCCTGAAAAACGATTTTAAATTTCATTGATTTTATGATAAACAATGCCTAAGAGATGTAGAATTTTTCAAGGAGCAGAAGATCACCTTAAAAACAATTGTATACAAATAATACAAATTGCTTCGTTTATTTTATGACGTATACACGTCGGAAAGAATATTTTTTATTTATTTATCACAAAATCTGGTTGTTTAAGCTTTTAAAGTCAATAGTAGATAGTCCTATCATAAATTGTAGATATATTTTAAGTATATACAAATCCGCGTTGATGCCTGATGCTTTAGATTTAGTTCAATCTTGGGATGAAGTTTTAATCTACGATTTGCTTTAGAAACGTCATCCGACAAACAGATTATGTAGGTACCATTTGTTAATCCTATTTAGCGAAGAAAAGTAAATAAGATAATATTTGGTCCGTTAATCCATTTGGTAGGATTTCTTAATATTAAAGTTTTTTAAAGATATTATTTTGATGACGTTTGTATTTATTTACAACTAGCTTAATTCCCCGGCTTTACCCGGACTTTACACAGAGTTTTTTCTTATTCAGGGCCCCTAGCACACTCGATCGATAAGGATCGTATCGATAACTTTCGGTAAATTCTCATCGTTACCTAGCATGACTGCAAATCGCCAACTAATAAGTGACAGTTCACAATGACTAAGTGTCCGTAATACATTCGACATTAACTGTTGTTTTTACGTTAGCGATCTGTAGTTGTCCTAGGGAACGATGAGAATTTACCGAAAGTTATCTTATCAATCGTTATCGATCGAGTGTGCTAGGGGCCAGATGTAGATAGTAATTTTCTTCATATTTTGAACGTCAAGGGCGCAAAATTTAATCAAGATGTATCAACATTCTATGTTAAGGGTTGGAAAAAGGGGGTGGGGTGCTTTTTATAAATCTCATATACATAGATTGTGTTTTTCTTTCTATTTAATTAAGTCCAAAATTTCATCAATATCAGAATAAAACAGTAGATTTGTTTTAAAAAAAACATCAATACTATAACTGTACAATGTACAGTACTGTACACACAGTTATGTACCTATGTATTCGAAAAGGTTAGAATTTTTTTCTGTCAAATTTATTCAACGGTGGTAACCGAAAACCTTCGAATAGTGTAAAAACGGATTTTTAAACTTTGGATTATACTTATGGGTACCGCTGCCTCGGAACAATTAATTTGATAACCACCACCTCTGTCGTAGGTCGCTCCTAGTAATTCGCTGCGTTTGTTGAATTAGCACGTTTTCCCGGGTTCATCGGGTGATGTTTGTGTAGATCTTGGCGGCGGGTGCATTTGCGCACCTAGTGCGTGGCAGGTGGATTCGGAGAGACTGGTTGAGGAAGACCTTTTGACCTTTCCAGCCGGACTCTCTCGACCCATCGCCTTGCAATGCAGTGGTAGGGATGTATTCATACGTCCGTCACTCCTGGACACATTGACCCCTAGATTCCTGGCCATCCTAGATTGATGTTGTTGTAGCCAAAAACATTTTTTTTAAACTTTAATTTGTTGTGTGAAGATTTTCAGTATTATTTCAATTCTTCAAAATTCTTCTAACACCAAATTCAAATATTGGATTTTTATTTTTCAGCTACAACATCATCCAAGTCGTATTTTTAAATCTTAAAACTGTAGCTCACTGAAAAGTCACGGACCGCTACTGCCACACAGCATCCCCAAAGATGAAATAAGCCCTGAGGGATTTGTTTTTATCTCAGGGCCTTTTTTAGCTATTGTAAAAAACGGCATAGGCAAGTTGAATAAATGGCTTCATGAAACGAATAACTTAGCATACTTATAATTTATTGTTCATATTGGAGATGCTTTCAAATCTACTCAATTCCCAGCAATAAGCTTCCCAGTGGGTGGGACACATTTATTCAGATAGAACCTTTCATACTTCCCGTTGTTGTTCTAATAGCCTTCTGTTGTACCACTCGCTGTTAGCACGCTTTTGTCTCAGAGCATAATAATTACATATTGTGAGAAGACGAAGCAGATTCTGTGCCCAAAGATGACAGGAAAAAAGGTGGCAATAAAATTCAATGTACCTGATCGGATACGGACTGTAAAGCGCTTATGGATTACCAGTGCGCTACTGGCATGCTACTGGGTAGGCACATGACAAGACGAAGCCTAGTTTTTCACTTCGAATTTTATCAACACTAACATTTTTAAAGTATTTTAGTTAAAAGGTGATTATATTAGTTCTTTCCCTAATCCTCCTCCAATTTATTCACTGTCCTGTTTTGAATCCACCAATGTGCATTAGATGTTTTTTGTTTTGTTAATGCTGTTAAGATGGTAGTCGTGTTTGATAGTACCTTTTTATACCGCCAGAGCGCATGAGCGTTGCGACTGTTGTGGGTTCAATACGAACTACTAGTTTTTAAATCTTGATAATAAACATGATAATCGAAAGGATGATTGTTGAAAAACGTAGATAGACAGAAAAATTATTTTATCCGCCCAATAGAAATCAAAAGTTCCTGAAAATATAAAAGTATAAAGGCAATAGAAGAAAAAGAATGTTAAAACTTAAAAAACTATAAAATAAAAATCTTTTTCCCGGGATGTAATCGTTCGTACCCGAAGGATTTTAATTAACGATTCCAGTGCATAGTTAAAAAGTGGATGTCATTTTGCTGTCGGATGATTTTTTTTCTATTAAAAACAGAAACATATTCGAAACTGATCTCAGTGATCACACTCTTACACGCGCGACGGGATCACGTGATACGCGCGCTGTTTACCGTGTTACCGTGTTGCTGGAACTAGACGAAGTGCTTATCACGTGACCCGCTAGGCTATACCCGACTACATTATAAAATATTTCTTCAATCTTCGCAAAATTACTTTGTGGTATGATTTTAATTAAATGAAACTAATAATTTTGTGTAAACCACTATGGAGCCCTCATTTCAAGCTCTAACTCAGAAATTCCAAAAAGTGAGTATGAGTATGGTTTAAGACGAGCCAATTTTTACTCCAAATATGTTTAGAAACCGATGATTTGTTCAAATTCTGCGACACAACATAATTACGATCTGGGTTTTTGACATAATAGGTACTATGCACGATGGAAAAACTGGACCAAGCTAAATGAATAGAAAACTCAGCTAGGTAGTAGGTAGTAGGTAGAGCGCGGGTGGCAACAGTTGCAACTAACTGAAACTAACTACGCCATTGTTTATTTATGGCTCCACTGAAAAAATCACTCAGATCCTGAACTAATGTGGCGTTAAGTTCTCAGCTCCTGAAAGATAACTACGCAAAGATATAGGACTGCCGGAGACAATGAGGGATGGTGATCTGTTCAAACGACGCGTATTAAACTGCTAAAAGAATTACTCATATTGAGAAAAAAGCTTCAATGTCGCTGACAGGGAGGGCTGTATGCTCTGTAAATTGGAAGCGAGACTGATCGGTGGATAACTAGGCGTTTGAGCTGAAATAATGAGTGCTATGAAATACTTACTAGAAGTATAATTTATAGACATTTCAATGAGAATCTTTTCATTAAATTCGTAGAGCTTTCTGGGGAATATTTTTTTAATATACATTATAACTACTAATCAAACATAACCCTACCCAAACAAATAAAAAATAAAAAGTTTGCTTCTGGACAGAAAATATTACCTTAATATTATTTACAAAATCTTAAATATTCCTACCTGCTTTTGAAGAAAATTATTTGTAGAACTTTAACTGCTACCAATTTTAAGTCTACGATACTGCCGACACGGGTTGAACCACGGTGCCCTTCTTGACAATATCAAAGAGGATACTGCGTTTCTACTTATGTCGGCAGAATATCTCTTAATCCTAAACATGCGAACACCTCAGCACAAGTTCTCCCAGTGAGGTGTTCACAAAATGCTACTATTAACCTTCTTATATACCTTTTTACATCCTGTTACTGAATATGAACTTTTTTTTTGTACTACTATGTAAACCATTGTAATTATTTGTAAAATGTATGTACGAGTATAGAAATAAATTAAAATTTAAAAAATAAATATTTTTGAATATTTCTTAAATATTTTTTTTATATATAATTCCACTCTTAAGGTATTAAGGGCCGACATTCCGATTTTCTACCGATTTATAACATATGTCCCTTGAACACTTTAATTTTCTAAGTTCTTAAAAAAATATATATTATTTAAAAAAAATATATATATATATTTTTTAAATATATATATATTTTTTGAAGATAATATCTAAAGATTTGTGGAGCCGAAACGTTAATTACATAAAATTTCCACGATAGAAAAAAATCGCAAAGTATGCTCCGAAAATTATTATTTACACGTTTGTTTTTGTTATTTTACAAGTTATCTGTATGAAAAAAATCACTGTGTTTCTTTAAATGCTACTTAAGATGTTGAAGAGAGATTTTTCTCTGTTGTAAACGAGTCGTGTTTTAAACATTTTAAATTAAACATTTTCCCAATTTTCGCTCGAATTTTTTCGTTTTTGATATTAGCGCGCTCGCTCCAACATTCGTATTGTCGTATCTCTCCTTCTTATTCTTTTTGGTACTACAGGTTCTTAAAAAGATATTGTGATTGTGAGAACGAGAAAAGGTATTCATGGCAATAGATAGTTGCAAAACAACTGGTGAAGCGCAAGTAACTATATTTCATTTTATTTTAAATGAATTATTTTAGGGCCGTCTGTTTCAACGCTAGCTACGGTAAAAGTTAAAATGCTAGCTTTACACTTGTAAGTTTTGTCGTAAGTTTACGACTTCTGGCCAATGGGCACACACAAAGTATTATAGTGATTTATTTTTGGGTTATTATGCAGTGTTCCGCTACCTCCTTCTTTAGCTAATGTTTCGGACTGCGTTATAGTGTCCATCATCACAACACATCTGCCCTGATGATTGATGAAAGGTTGGCTAAAGAAGGAGGTACCGCAACACGGCATAATACCTTAAAAATAAATCACTACTATACGAATAATATATTTCTGACAACTCTGACTATATTAAAAATTAATAGACGCTATTGTTTAAAAAACCAACATGTTTCATAAGCAATCCAGGTTTACTTATTAGTTTTAAGTAAACCCTTACGAAATATGTTGGTTTTTTAAACAATAAACGTTAACTGGAAGAACTAAGGATTCTATTAATTTTTAATTAAAATCGTGCCACAAAATAACACATGTTATTTTTTCTTAACATAAACATTTACATAATTTTGTTTAATGTTCATGAAAATTGTTGATGAACATTGAAAAAAATACATTTATCTTTAGAATGAAAAATCACATAAATTTAAGGTTGAAAGTGTTGCATGTAACCCCGTCTTACTCTTCTAACTTGAAGGAAGGTATCTTTGCATATTATCTATTGAAATGTTGTAAGTGAATTGGCCCTCTACAGGGTGTGAGGGTGTGCGAGGGTGCATATTGCTCCGTAATACAACATTGTCACTGCTTATGGCTCTCGAGGGATATCTCTATCCAACAAAACCAAAGGCTATATCAATAGCAATGTGCTTCTCAGATAGAGTTGTCATTAGCGGCGTCGGCGAGACTCACACGGATCTGGCCTTTGTGCCAAATAATAAAACAGCACGGTCAAAATATACCAGTCGAATAATAAATAAAAAAAATAACACAACAACACCCCATCGGAAAATCAAAAGTCACAAGTCACGATCTACATTCAAATGAGAAATGGGTCTTAGGGTAGTCTCCATAAGACATGAAATAGGTTAGCAAATCTATTCGGAAACAGGGCTGGCGTCGGTTGGAGCTCACCCATCTCATGGCAGGGCGTGGCTCAATGAAAACTAAACATTTGCCAAAACTATCAAAAAGGTCCCAGAAGACAGGATAATTTATTTTGTCCGTGCTATTGAAAGAGCTTTTTGTGGGAAGACCGCCTTGTCATGTTCAGACCGACACTTACCGACGTCTTTATTTATTGAAAGGAATTAAAGAAGCCGACATTGCGTCCTGACTTCTGACGTTTATCAATTTCGGCTATTTTGTTAAGAAAAAAAACCTTTTCATCGCTGATCGGGTAAAGTAGCTCTTAAATCGCATTGTGATAGGGTCCACTTTGGTACCCGGGTAGTTTAATGTGTTTTGGTCAATTTTGCGCACGGCGACACGACTCTATAAAAACATTTTGGGGTTTCGGTGACTTTTACAAAAGGACGAAGAGAAATGGTCGAATTCATTTAGGAATATAAATATTTCGGCATTTTGACTTAGAAACAGACACCGGAGCTTTTCGAAGAAGGTCAAATGGAAGCGCTTCGAAAAGTAAAAAATACTGTAAAATTCGATTTTGTGATGCACATAAACTTTTTTACATTATATCATTAAACTTTCGTACCTAAAAGAATAATAAAAAAATGGTAAAAAAGGTTTTATAATTTTCTAGGAACCAAAAATGAATTTATTTACCTACCAATATTTTTAATATCTAAAATCATATCTATATGTAAATCATAGTACCTACACCATAAGAAGTTTATTTTTGCTTTAATTTATAAAATATAGGCTATCAAAGATTTTAATATTTTATGATTTTAGAGGCAACTTGGACAATAATTTGGGAGTTAATTTAAACATTAATTCGCAAATTTTTGTCTATATTTTTTTTATAATATGATTAAATATAAAATGTAAAACATTGTTTTTTTATTTTTAGATAGAATTTTGATGGGTGTTAATTTAAATTACAAATTACCTATTTACAACGGAACAAAAACTTGTCGTTTACGTATTGAAATTACCACCCAAAGACCCACTTTTTAAATTAAAATTTTTATTTTTCATTATATTAAAACCAAGTATTAGGCAGATTTTTTTTAATAGTTTTTAATAACTCACAAAAAAATTTCGCTTTCTAAGAAGTAGTAGATGTATTCAACCACACGGAATATAGTTACAAACTGGCAATAATAAGAGACCTCAACAAATCATTGTTAGCATAATACCTACTTCTGCATGGTTTCATATAATGTGATAGTATCTATAATTAATCTCACGATTACTGTTCCACTATTGCGTACATAACATGTTTTTTAAATGCCCGTATAGCCTTAATAATAATAAAAAAAATTGATAATTTGTAGAGTGCCGTTTTTGTGAGAAATCTGAAAAAAATAGAATTTATGATAATATTCTTATTTGATGATGGTTATTTTATTATGAATTTCTGTTGGGTCCACTGTACAATGCGTGGGAGATATACCAACTAGGCTCACGATATCGCTTGACGGAGGTCGCTATGGTAGGTAGTGGGTGGATGATATGGCATCTCAATATCCCTTTGTTTTCTCAAATTTTTCGGTTACGCCTCTGACAGTTTTCCAATGGAGGTAAATATGCAACTCATGTTTTTTTAAAGGGTTTATTGACAGATTTATAGAACAATAAAGTTAGTGGTGTTGGTAGAGAAGGATACCAAGAAATATATGACTATTACTACATTTTTGGTACATTGAAAATCAATGCAGTAAATATTATTTAGTCATTTTGTCACGTCAAAGAGAGAGCAGAAGCAACAAAGACACAGCAAAATAAGTGAGGTTTGTAATTGATGGTATATATGTATTAATAAAACTGTTTCAGTTACCTATTTTCAACTCAATAGGACCAGAAAATACTTTTTTTATATTATCTCCAAAAAAAAGAGGGCATGAGGAAAATAATTTCCATTAAGGCCTGCTTCATCTTTGGGGATAATGTGTGGAGGACAACGACCAACTAAGTCACGCAACTTGAAGAGAGCCGTGTTGTAGGCGGGAGGAAATATAAAGGTCGGCAAATCGTTTCCCAGTCGAGCTGTCGAACTCGTAGTCGAACAGTCATGATTTTATTAAATTTAGAAATGACTCAAATTTCTTTTCACATAAAATTTATTAATATCGAAAATAACTTTCATTTATCATATTTTGATAATTAACAAATAAATATATTATACATATAGATGTGGAATAAAATGAAATATATATTTTTTAAATTTCTGCATATATCTCAATTGTTTAATGTAGTAACAGTCATGTGACAGATAGTAACCATTTTCAAATTTCAATATGTGATTAGCGCTTTTGGCGTGTTTTCCGACTATGCACCAGTGGCGAAGGAATCAATGACGCTAGTTCTTCGGACCACATTTCATTGATATACCTGTAGAATTATGACGGCATTCCCATCTGACGGCTGTAATCTAAAGTTAGCAATATATTTGTTAACCTCCCGTTTTTGCATAAAGTCAATGGTTTTTTCAGATATTTTGAAGCTTCAGAGATGGCTGCCAAATTTAACAGTGGGGCGCACTTGCGATTTGCACAGGGTTAGCAGTTGTGAACTATTAAGGTATCTGCGGGCCCTGTATAGTACACCCATCTTCTGAGAGTAGGTACAATTCTGTATAAAATAACCTATTATAAGATTATTAGGCGTTATAATTGACTTTGCCATTATCACAAAACAGAAGACTCTACTAAAAGTCGTTGTCAAGCCATATCGGCGTAAGCCCCACGAAAGTCCTCGCCGCTTTGTCACTGGCAATTTCATGTATTTAGCGGTATTTAGTAACTCTTTGGACAGTGTCATTCTAAAGCAGGAAGTGCTGACAAAGAGCAGCCGTTCACTTCCATTTACCACCCGACAAGGTAACAACACTTTGTGCTGAGGATACCGCAAAATAGCGAAGTCGTACACTAGAATTGCATAAGAAGTAGAAGGTGTCACAGCTAAAGATAATAATAATAGACAGATATTATGTGAGAGACTTATGTGAGATAACTTAAATTTGAATTTGCGGCTAAAATACTTGAACAAACTGAATATTTATTTTTTTATCAAAGGTATTGCATATATCGGGCACGGATACATGGAGAAAAATGTTATTCTAAAATAAACTAATTTTATTCGTAAAAACGAATTAATAAATTAATTATTAAATTAATTTTGCGAAGTTTGAAGAAATAAAATGTTATCGTTTATAAATATGATATCATGAACCTATACGTCGATACACTCTACTGTAATGTGCACACACTACAAATTAAACCTACTATAGATTTGGTTCCATTACAGTTGATCCGCTGACAGTTGGCCTTATATACTATATGGAGTTGGTTTATGGAAAATACGGTATACCTATTTACACAAAATATAAATAATTGTCCCCGAAGCGGTGTACACAGAGGATTTACCGTCGTATAACATAGGCATAAAACATATTTTCGTTCAATATAATGCATCAAGGAAAAAAACTTCTTGTATGCTGTACATACCAGCGAACCAAACATCGACGTTAAAAATAAATTAATTTGATATCCAACTTATTATTAAAGGAATTTTTTAAGACGATTTTTCATTTGAAAGTGGTAAGTAGGTAATGCACAAAATTTTTTTTTTATAGTAAATATCATTTCGGGGGGCCAACTCTCGGGAGATCAACCGTTATCATAGAATTAGTTCAGTGCAAAACGTTGCGTACGTTCGAAAGAACAAATAACTATCTATAGGTGTTCCATATAAATAAAATCGGATATATTTATTTATCCGAGACACTATCTAGGTAACAAATACGTTCTTTGAACACTTGTTTCCAATGAAAAAGTTAGCTGGTATATGGAAAAAAAAAATAGTCGAAGATAATATTGTTAATTCTAAAATTACAAATATTCATGAGTTGACAAATATGACGGTTTTATAATAGGTAAAAATGGCTGAATTGTGGGTTCGAGTTCCAGTTGCGACTGTTATCTTTTATTATTTTCTGTGTCTCGTTCATTTTCATATTTTATGATTATTAGTATTATCTTCTTCTTCAATGATAAATAACTATTTACCTACATTGGTTTCGAAGTGGTTAATATCTACATTTCTAACACGAAGGCAAAGAATAAATAACCGTTTACCCTCAACATAACTGAAAATAGAAAATTCTTTCAAAAATACCTATTTGTTTATACTCTTTAAAAATACTTAGAAAGTTTTCTCGCAGCCTTTGAAAATACACTCACAAATTCCGTTCGTACAAACGCCGAAATGTAGAGATATCCCATAAAACTCGTGAAGAAATAACACGACTAGAAAATGTGTAAAAATAAAAATATTTTGAATAATAGAGACGTGAGACATCGTCATTGGCTGCCATTTGTATGCCGTGTTGGCTTAACAGTGTGTGAACGTGTGTATAATGTCATTATTTAGCACTACACACTCCCATTTTTAGATTTTCATGTAGCAGATGTCTCTCAATTTCTGGATATTCCGTTCCCCGCGTGAAACAGATATGTTTTTAAACATTTGTTTTCCTTGTATTCTTTTCTATTTTCAAGATGACTCGAGTGTTCAATAAATTATTACATTTTCTACCTTTAGCAAATACTTAGAGCAATCTAATTGTAGGCACATTTTTAGGGGTTGTTGTAAATATCATTCTTGCTTTATATATCGCTCTTGGGGGATATGAAAATGGCACGATATTGCCAATAAGCGTCGTCCAGGCCTGACCAGGTTTTATTTTATTGGAATGGCCTTCCAATTGGTTTGAAGTCAGAAAGCTGTTATGAAATCTTTAAAGAAATACTCATCCTTTTACAAGGGGTTTCCAACTTTAACGATTGAGGTTATTTTTTCATTAAACGGTGCTATAAAAAGTTGTACATTATTATTATTAAGTGTTATTTTTTAATGAAGACCCGTTGGTAGGTACGTCATACTCGTATATTTATATTCATTCTTGCTTGGAAGCATTTTTCTTCAGGTTTAATTGATAACTATTTTAAAAATATACAAAAGATAAAATACCAATATTTACCTATTTCCGACTTTTCGGTGTAAAATATTTTTTTTCCTCAAAACAATTTAAACATCTTCGTACCTGTTCCCACGCAAGAAAACTATTGATTAAAAATATTTTTTTATTTTTGACATTGTCAGCTAGATTTAGACAGTGTAAAGGTAGAGAAACATCGATCAAATATTATCCAGAAAAGGCGTGTTAATCTTAATGTATGAACACCGAAAACAAATAAAATTGGTTTAAGACAACATTTATCAAAAAGAAAATGTATTATCTCACAGTCGAAAGGTCAGAAGAAGCGTCGCTTTCTACCTTTTGTTGGTCTGGACGTAGCAAATGTTTCTTCGAACACGTTTGACCCCACGCTCAAAAGACTATATAGTGAAAATATTTTTTCTAAATACGTACGAGTATATATGAATGAGGCGTTAGAAATATTTTAGTTAGGGGCTCTCATCGATTTTATCATTAAAAATTTAATCAGCTGTATGAATATTCAAAAAAATGTTAACCTTATAGATAGCTTCTAGGCGGCCGCGGCGTATCGATTGAACTAACAATAATTGATAAAAAATCTTATATTTCTTTCTAGCAAAACAACTGCATCACGTAAAAAAATTACATAAAATAACACATTTGCCAAAAAATCAACAATCTTCGCTGGTTTCGCGTAAATCTACTTTTATTATAGGTATATCGATGCAGAGAACGGAACATGCCACACCGCGACCGCACCGCTCCGATGTCACACCACAAATAGAACCATCAAATACCATCATGAAATCTAATGTCATAAATAAATAAATGGACCGAAAAGCGCATTGTTAGGAAAAATACAAATATAAATAATATTGCCAATTCGTTCCGATCGATTGAAAAGATTTATTCATTTTGCCTACCGGTGCGGTGCGGATAGGGAATGTGGATATTGTGTTTGTGCCGGGGCTTATTGCGTACTATACGTAATGTGAGGATTGTGAGGGGCGAGTAAACAAGAACAAACATTACGAAATCATATTTGCCACTTTATCTAACGATTGACAATGTTAGAGATTTACATGCGTATTGCGGCTATCAACATTATTTAATCCAGTTCAATCCATATTCGGGATACAGATTAGGGTGGAGTGAAATTTTTTTTTTCACTTCACGGTAATGTAATAGTCAAAATTTGGTGCCTTTTAGGTTTAATTTAAGCCATGTAAAATATTATTCAATTTTGTTTAGGGTAACTGCCTCCGCAACGGCATTGAATTTATGAAAATAGTCGGTTTTACACTCTAATTGGAAGTCATATTTATGTACGATATTCTTGAATATGCATACCAATTTTTATCAAGAAAGTTTACTTGGTATAATATAGATTCGACACAAAATAAAAAGAAGTTGGAATTTGTGTTTTATAATTTAAATAAGGAAATAGAGGAAACACGGGAGGTGATACTTAGCTTGCTTGCACTTGTCGCGTCGCGCGTCGTCAGTGCTCTTGTTCGTGGCTCGGATCAGTCGCACGCTCGTTTGTCGTTAAAAATACGTTAGATATTTAAAGGCGTTATTGAAAAGAAAATAAAAAAAATCGACACTTAATTTTCCTACATTATCGAGGACATGTGGTAGGTATGGAGTGTCTGATAGAGCAGCAGCAGCAACAGCATCATCTGTTTTGTTCGACATTGGGTCTAATGTTGAGGTCATTGATCGGCACAAGTTACGAAGAGAGAGAACTAAAACCAGTGAAAAAATAATGGAAAATGCAACAATTACAGAGCTCTTGGATTTATACTTTGACGGGAAAAAAGAAAAAACTTTGAAAATTATTAAAAAGGGTGGTAAATGCTACAGGACTATGGTTGTGGAGGAACATATCTCACTGATTCAAGAGCCGGGATCCATTTACATGGGATACGTGGTACCTGATGTCGGTACAGCAAAAAAATAGAAACCGCGATAACAGGGTTTCTGTTACATAAAGAAATTTCAAAAATAGAATTATGGCAATTGGTAGTGATGGTACAAATTTTAATACTGGAAAGTATGCTGGAATTATAAAACTGCTTGAGAAAAGGCTACAAAAACCACTTCAGTGATAATTGTTTGCTCCACATGAACGAACTGCCTTTGAGACATCTGTTTCTTCATCTCAATGGGTGTACTTCGGGACCTAAATCTTATATTGGTCCACTGGGAAAATCACTGGAAACCTGTGAAAAGCTGCCTGTTAAAAAAAATTAACGCATTAAAGGTCAAATGCTACTGAGCTCAGACCAACAGTACTTGTATAAAATTGTTTCAGCGGTAATTTCAGGTGAATTTCCAGAAGACCTAGGCAATAATACTCCAGGAAAACTATCACATGCCCGTTGGATCACGCGTGCTAACTGAATACTACGTTTGTATGCATCAACTGAAGAACCATCTGAAAATTTTAAACTCTGGCTACTTTTGTGGACAAAGTTTACGCACCTTCTTGGTTCTCAACCATCACGCAAAGATGGCACGCGTCATCTGTTCAATGTTATCAAGGCCTCCAGATACCTGCCAGAAACTCTAAAAAAAATTATAGATCCTGTTATCCAAAGAAACGGCTACTTTGCGCATCCTGAAGGGATTCTTCTTGCGATGATATCAGATGATAAAAAAACATGTTAGACAGCTGGAAAATGTATATGCATACTAAAGGCACGCAATACTACTCAACCTCCAACACCTAGACTGTTTCAAGTGCCATTGATAGATTTTAATGCTTCTACATAAGTAGAAGCAACAAAATGAAGAATTGATTTAATAAATTGGCAGGAAAACTTAACCGAACCATCGATTTTTTTTAACTTTTCGGACCAGGAAATTCAGAATATCGTGGAATCTGGTGGTGAAAGCGAACTTTTGTTTATAAGGCTTCCCTGCCATACTCAAGCTGTCGAAAGAGCTGGAAAGAATACGACAGAGGCTTCCATTTCTCAGTGCACAAGAAAGTCGCAATTAGGTGCAATAAATGTCAAGCTGGAATCGCGAAACAAAGTGCCTAAATTTGAAACTAAAAAGGATTTTAAACCTAAACAATAATGTATAAGTTTGTTTCAAATTTAATTTTTTTACAGCGATGCCTTAATAAATATCTTAATTATATATTGTTTATCATTAAACACCTACTTACCACTAAATTAATCACAATGTATCGCCTTATAAACTTTAAACTTTTTTTACCCTAATTTTCAATTTTTGGGGTCACTGCGGAGGCTGAAGATCTTAATCAAATGAAATGAAAAATTCCACGTATTTTTACTTTAACATAAGGCACAAATCCCCCCCTCTTAGAAATCTGAATCTTAAAAAAAAAATTTTTTCATACATCCGTGCTCCATGCTAATACAGATATGATCTCTCACATTTTTTTTTCTGAGTTTCATTACAGTTCAATTAATCTTTCTCTTGAATCGCAAATTTCGATTTTTTTTTTCAATAATGCAGATAAAATCAATCAGGAGATGCCTTCCCTGTAATGGAGTAAAGTCACTTATAAATTCATTCGTCGACTCGCGTATGGACTATTATTGTATAGTTTAAGTGCCGGCCTACCTCAGAAACAATTTAATACAATCCATTTTCATTGTTTGTTTTTGGGGTGTTATGCTGTGTTGCGCTACCTGATCTTCCCTGATGATGGACATTGCAACGCTGTCCGAACGAAAATGCTTTTGGCCGTGAAAATCTAAAAACGTATCTAATACAATCCAGTCCGTTGTCAATGTTGCGGCGCGAATGATTTAGTATACAGTTTGTTTTCATTTATTTAAAATGTCACCACAAAGAGAAATGAAACAGATTAAAAACCGGGGGGAAAATTCAGAGGTTTTGAAAATTACCCTTAATAATTAAAGACTGAAACATAAATTTTATTCACGTATATATTGCGTAACATCAGTGTTAGTGAGAAAAATATCAACAATGAACGAATAAACACAATCAAGATGCACATAATAAAATGTCAAATATTATTCTTTAGTTAGGTAGTTATTATCTACTTTTAGATGATAAAGCCGTATTTCCTGTGGTTTAGTGAAGATTGGGTAATATTGGCATTGTTGATGGGCGGTAATGCCATTGTTGTAGGATAATGTGAGATATGAATAGAGAATGGAAATGGCAGCGGAGATAATATGAGACTGAACCTGACTCTTGTTTCTTAGGCAAACTGTCGGCACCTCCACTGTTCCACTATTCCAAACAGTGAAATAGGTACATTCTGAGGATTCTTCACATATACCCCAATGAACAGGGCCGATTCAGGATTATTTCTATGAAAATTTTACACGTGAAGAATTGTCACCCTTTGATGTGACTTTACATGTATACATTTGTACATTTTAATTTTAAAGCCCCTTTCGCCAAGAAGAATAAAATGATTATGAAGTCAGAAATTTTTTGGCGTAATAAAAGTTGCTAATTATTTTTTATTCTGACACTGGCTCCTCTTTTAAACACAAGCATCCGCTTCTGTCGAAGAGAAAAATAAAAAATCAAAAAATCTGTGAAAACGTATTTTGTAATTTATTGTTATCAACATTGTTATACCTTGTAAACTTATTGGTAAAAAAAATATTTTTTTCAAGTTGCTAATTATAAATATGCTTTACAACAAAATACTCATGTATGTATATGTTTATCATAATATCAATAAAGTTACTACACATCGCTCTGTAACTATGTTCACTCTTATTATATCTAATTATACTTATGGAACTCCTTTGTATAAATTTTCATGATAGTGAAATTACATACTGACTTGATTGTACCTGCTTATATAATTCATTATCAGTTTATTATTCTATGTGCCATACACTCATAATTTTTTTCCTGAACAACTTATCTATAAAATTGTTTTCCAAGTTAAAGCCTTAAAAACATTCATTAATAAATAAATAAATAAAAAGTCAATCATGTTTACAACACAATCGCAGTTTACAACAAAACATTACATTAAAAATAAAAGACAAACAGGTTGTATTAAAATCTTCGATATTTGATCTGTCTTAGCTGGGGATCCAAGAGTTGGTGTCCAATTTAGGTAGATATATGTATTTTGAACAGTGGAAGTACATTACACAGCTTTGTTGCAAAGTAACTACATTTTTTCAGTTAAAAATTGTTTTACCGGAAGTAAGAGATCAAGGACGATTAATTACAATTCATGAAATTTTTTAAGTTAACTTTCAAGATTTGTGTAATTTCTAAGTTTGTAAGTTCTGTTATTATAAAATTTTATAGGGCAGTTGCTTTATAAAACTGAAATAATCACAGAACTTGAATTAAACTTTCACTGAACTGGAAAAAAACCTTTTTTTTTGATGAATTGTTAATTTTTTTTTAAACAACACGTTCTATTTATTCAGTACAACGATTTGTTTGGACAAGAGGTATGTTTTTGTTTAAGTAGTATGTTTTTGTTTAAGTAGTATATTTTTGTTTAAGTAGTATGTTTTTGTTTAAGTAGTATGTTTTTGTATAAGTAGTATGTTTTCGTTTAAGTAGTATATTTTTGTTTAAGTAGTATGTTTTTGTTTAAGTAGTATGTTTTTGTTTAAATAGTATGTTTTTGTTTAAGTAGTATGTTTTTGTTTAAGTAGTATGTTTTTGTTTAAGTAGTATGATATTGTTTAAGTAGTATGTTTTTGTTTAAGTTGTATGATTTTATGTAAGTAGTATATTTTTGTTAAGTAGTAGGTATGTTCAATTCTTGCACACAATTTGAGGAGTCAACGTACCTAGTACCGTTTGCGCTAACAAAAAGATGTCCAAAGAAGCGAAGCTAGCAATGGGGTGCTTGTACCTACCCTGATGGTATGGCAGTGAGGCATGGAACTGGCAGAGGAAGGATGAAATTAGACTGAGTGCCGTTGAAATGAGATCCCTGAGCCGCGGGTGTAGTAAAACCACGTATGATCGTGTGAGAAATGTGGAGATCCGCAAAGAATGGAAGGCTGATGTAAGCGTAATGAGTAAAATTAAGAAAGGGACCCTCAGATGGTTTGGGCACGTACACAAAGGAGCGTAAGGAGAATATTGACGCAAGTGCGAATGGTGCAAGATGTAGACGCCCGAGGAAGACATGGCACGATCAAGTGAATCAGATACTTGAGTCGGGCCATGTCAAGAGTCGGAAAAATAAAAAAAGAATGTATTAAAAGACGTATGAATGTGAATGAGGCGAAGAGGCGGTCCGTCCTCTCTGCCTACCTGCGGGGAAACGGCGTAATGGTTCGTTAGTTAAAGTTAGATTCATCTTGAAATGGACATCACGATACGCTATGTCCATCAATAGACACTAACTGAAATATTTTATATAACCCACTTACATAATGCCTTAGTCCTGCTCTGTGAACAAATTTAAAGGTGCAACGACATCCTCTAAATGTGGGATCTCCCATAGTCATCTATTAATGGTGGACTTAACACACAATATAACAATATTATTATTATGTTATCAATGAGATTGTGTTGTTGGGATTCAATTTGCTGATTTATCATTGTGCTGGATACATTAGTGGTGTCGTATAAAATATCAAATTGATACAACCAAATTTCGCAACGTCATAACTACACAGGCAGTGAAAAAATCCTGCGTTGCAAGCAATGCCGAAAAAACGGTTTGTGTTGAAATTTTTGATAATCTCCCCGTTTCCCGTCAAAATGATTTTTTTTTTCTTGTGTTGTATTTGGTTTGAGACATTTTTTTTGGCTTTCCGCAGATCTTTAGCCCTTAAAAAAATTGGCGTATTTTGTCAGAGGCTAAAAATATTCCCGCTTTGCAATAAAATCCAAATAAATGGAACATTTGTTAACGTATTCGAAAACTAAAAACTGTTTTCTAGAGGTGATGAAATAGGCTTTCAAATTTATATATTAAAAATTACTATGTATTTTTTTAAATAAAATCTTTTTTTGCGAAAACTTTAAAAAGTGTTCAAAATGGCTCACTTTACTTTTTTTTCTAACTAAAATTACTGATAATGAAAAAAAAATAAAACACATAGTTATTTCATTAGATAAATGAATTATAAATCTTACTGTCACCTCACTTTTTTTCGTTTCATGTAAAAAAAATTCTTAAAAAATTCACAAAGTTCCATAATTTTTTTTCAAATTGCTATCGGAAACTTTGGTTTCAGAAAGGGGTAAATTTTATTTTTTTTGTGGTTTTCATTTAGATTTGAATAGATAGTTTGTTGTATTCTCTTTCCAATACCGTTTAGATCACATTTCTGACTATGATAGTAAGGGAGATACAACGATTTCTGTGAGACCTATGTGAGCTGGGACAAATATGGTCTCCTGTGATTAAACGGGTTAGTAATGTAATATGGCAACAGAAGCTGATATGTGAATTTGGTACTTATGGATTTGAATTTATTTATATTATTAGACATACTAATTTTGGTTGTCGGTGCATGGGTGCATGGGTGCATGCGTGAAGTGATTGCATATTCCTGCGTAATGCGTAAACTTATTCAACTTCAATTAACTTTTAATTGTCAAAATTATATATGTCATATCAGACAACCGAAGTAGGTACCATAATTATTTTATTAATAAATGATCCTTTATTTGAAATGTGTATTTCTTTTGTTAAAAATAATTAAAGATGTCGTAATTTTTCAAGTTTACTAACACGACCCTATGGAATAACAAGGTTCCATCTGTTGCGGTAACGTCATGCGATAATGAACTCTAAAGTAGCTTACTATAGATCCTATAATCGCACAACGTTACAAAGGCAGATGGAACCTTGTTATTCCAAGGGGACGAACATGCAAAAACAAACTTTTTTAAAGTTTACTAACATTTCTTCTTTTGACATGCAATGTTCTTATTTTTTGAACATATTTTTTGTAAATATTTCAGTTTCATATTTCAACATTTATAACTCTCATGCAAGTTTTCATCATCTATATTTCAATTAGACTTTGTGTATTTTGTGTCAGTTAACGCCTAATAATGGTGGCGAACGGACGTTTCTAGACTCATATTACTTGGTTCCGTGAAACATGTTGCAATCGACTTTAAATTTCCCGGTTTATAATAAATAATATCTACGTATGAAAATGAGTTTTATAGGCCTTCACAAAATCAACATGTAAAAATCAACTCTCAAATACTTACTCCAACCTTTCCAAAAAGTCTTGTCTCGAGTATTTTTAAATCCCTCAAAAAAAGAGGCAGTGCCCCTCCATTTCTAATTTTTCAAAGTCTAGTGGATCGCCCTATACGTTTTGTATGTATTCCGTTTAAAAGTCTTATAATAAAATATTAGGGCAACATATCAATTATTAGATTTTCTTCCGACAAAGAATTATCGATAACTGTTTATTGTTAAAAGAATTTTTTCACATCCTTGTTCATCTGAGTTATTATATAATAGGTATTATCGCTGTCTTATTATTTCCCCATGAAATAAAGTAGTTCTCCGCGTAACACGGGAAGTGTGCTAAATTCTAGAATAACAGCCCCAGAGTCCCGCACGCTGAAACAACATCTCCACTGATCCTCTGCCTTCGCGGTCCTTCGGTCCTTTGAGAATCACCGCAGCATCCCGCACAATGGCGGGTCGCTTAGGACGCTGTTTGTGTAAACAAGATATCGATAAACTCTAAATAAAAGCCCTCATGGGTCCGAACCCTGCAACACAACATTAAAATATAGAAAAAAACATTGCCAATAAGTTAAAAAGTCACTCCACTACAAACCGAAAAAGATCAGCTAATGCACTTGTGTTTGCTCTTTGTGCAAGTTTGCAAAGTTTTAGGGGTATGTTTTTTTAGTATAGGGCTTAAGACTGAGAGGTCTGGGCAATTGATAATGTTAAATAGATACCAGACCACCCTGCTCCCTTAGATGCACCCCTGTCTGGCCTTCTTATAGGGCGGTTTCTTTGCTGGTGTGTGGAACAGTGGACTGTGTGGCGGAGTGGACTAATTTGCAGCTTATACGCGTGATTAGAGAGTTTTGCCTACGAAAACACCAGTAGCCAATACACAATAATACTTAAGCATTTATAAAAACTCAGGTAAAGAAAGATTACAAGTGGGTAGGGCCAACATAATCAAATGTGCAAATAAACGGTAGCTGATGTGTAGTTTTCGGCGCCAAAGCAAATTATTCCCACAATAAATATTTGAATAGAGCTGAAGTCGTGGATACCAACGCAACGTGAAAAAATATTTCAAAACCCAGAACTTCTTGTAGACTATTTGTCCATATTTTAGTTTTGCTTGATGAATTGTAATAAACCTTTTTTGAAACTATAATCATCTCTTTAATATTAATAAGAGGGGCAATTTCGAAATAAAATGATTTATTAGTTACCCTGTAGAGGTGAGAATTGTTTACGAAACATGTCGGTTGTACCAAAACATAAAAGTGATTAAAACTAATGTTTTTTTGTTTTAAGTTTGCGTCCGAAGTAAAAAATATTTATCTATTTTTACTAAGTACTACCATCGTATAGAAACAGACACTTTACCCCTTAGATCACGTTATCATCGTTTTACAACATAGACATATGAATTTTACTAGACGAGAACATATGGGAGAGCGGTAAAAACCAACTACAACGGGTCGAAGAGGGGTGAGTTGACTGTGATGATATGTGATTCGTCAATAAATCAATCTTACAGTATATAGGCATATATTACAAATTGAAATTTGCAAAGTAGAAATACGGCAAAGTAAAGTTCGTAGCTGTTTTCCGAGTCGAATATTTTGTTGCCGTATTTAATTCAGACACTTTTACAAATGTTTCATAATTTACTCACTCTAGTAAACAGCGACGAGCACCCTCGAGAAATAATAATAATAATAATAATAATTGGATGACTTGTATAGCGCCGTTTTTGTGAAAAATCACCTCAAGGGCGCTGTACAAATTTCAATAATTTCTACCGTCTTACTTCTAACTACACACTAGAAAATATAAAAAATATGGCTAACCTATGGCTAAAACAATGGATGCAAATCCACCGGTTCTTTGATCAGCGATACAAAACTATATGTACAATGCATCTGAACAACCAGCGCGGTGCTGCCCAAAAATGTAAATGTACATGTTTTTTTATTTTTTTATTTTTTTTTATTTTTTTTTTTATTTATTTATTTATTATAATTATATATATTTTTTTTTCAATGAAAATGTACAGGACCATACTTACCTGGTAGGTCACTTGAGATTAAAGTTAAAAGATGTTTATTTATATACAGTTTGCGCGCAGAGGACATAATAGCGAACACATGTTGTTGGAAAAGTAATTATTTGATATATATTATGTTATTCAATTAACGTGTTTGGGAAAAGCAAAATTAATTAATGGGCGGTACAGAGTAGTACATGAATTTTATTTATTTTCTTAAATGAAGTCTCAGTCTCTCGTTAAGCGACGGATTGCTGTGAAGGCTTCGAATGATGTTAATCTAATAAGAAAATAGATTAAGATAAATTATAGGCAATACATAATACAAATAGATTTATTAAATTTAAGGGTATGAGAGCCTAAATAAGTAGGTTTTTAGTTTTGACCTAAATTCTGTTGGGCTTGTTATGCACCTTAGTTCCGGAGGGAGTTTGTTCCAAGCCTTAGGCCCAGATACTTCGAATGCACGATCTCCAAACTTAGTATTTGGCTTTCGTTTAGGTTCTATCAGTCTACCTAGAGCTGATGATGTTGCTGATCTAAGGGTTGACTGCCTTGGACCAATGTTTTCCGGGACGCATAGTTCAGAGATGTAATGTGGAGCCATTTCATTGATGGATTTAAACACCATCCAGCACAGTTTGTACTGGATTCTTTCAGGGCACTTAAGCCAGTGAAGGTTGCGAAGGTGTTCTGAAATGTGCGAATATTTAGAGACCCCGGTTATGAGCCGTGCGGCTGCATTAAACACGGATTGAAGTTTGTCGATTTGACATTTCGGAAGGCTAGCATAAATACCGTTACAGTAATCGAGACGTGAGACTACGTATGAGTTGATGAGTAATTTTGTTGCCTCTGTAGGAAGGTTTCTTCGAACTGATTTAAGTTGTCTTAGGTGAAAAAATCCGGTGCTTACTGTCCTATTTATTTGACTTTTAAGCGAAAAGTCCGAGTCTAGATTAACGCCAAGAAGTTTAACTGTTCTCTTTGGAATAATATTGCTGCCAGAAATGGAAACAGGTGAATCGTCTACCAAATGTTGCCGTTTGTTTGTGGCCGCCCAGAGAAACTCTATCTTAGATGGGTTCAGTTTCAGCTTGTTTGAAGACATCCAACGAGTTATTGCTTCTAGGCATTCATCTACACGGATTTTGAGACTGTTGATTTCGTTTGGAGTGCAGTAAAAATAAACTTGCTGATCGTCAGCGTAGCAGTGAGACAAGAGACCAAATGACTCGATTATTTTGGCGACATCATTTGTAAAAAGGATGAAGAGAAGTGGACCTAAAACGGATCCCTGGGGTACCCCTGAAGAAAGTGCAGCGAAATTAGACAGCTTATTTCCAACCTTCACGGCTTGTAAGCGATTAGATAGATAGGATGCCAGCCAATTTTTGATGTCGGAATTCAAACCAAATGCCTTGCCATGTATCACGATGTCATAGTATATGTTACTAAAACTGATTATATTATCTGAATAAGCTTTAAATAATGCTTACCTATGGAATGCAATACGGCAATTGGGTTCATTCTCCTTTTCACTTCTATTTTTACACATTTTAATAGCACTAGCTACCATTTTTGCCGTGTTATTTCGTAAAATGTACCGATGAGAGCTCGACGCTGGTCCGCACAAGAATGATGACGTCACATTGTCTAGATTCACGCATGCCATACGCGAGCTCAGCCGGCTCCAAATGGAACCGGTATGGGGAGGGGGAAATAATACGCTCTCATCACTTAAAGCAGGTCTAGTAATATTCAAATGTTTATGATTTCCATCAATAAAATGGATATAAAAATGATTTCATATCTTATTCATCTCGTTGCTAATATCTTGCCCAAATTCAGATAGCAGAACCACATCAACTTTACTGGTAAACACAGGTATTATAAACTTACTTTAGCGCCCTTGATGTGTTTTTCAAATATACTAGGGTCAGTCAAAAAGTAATGCCTCCTATTTTTTTCTCCTTTAACTTGTCAAGAAATTAGAATGCAATTACACAGCTTGAAAACCTTACTATTGACCATTAATTTGTCAGTTTTCAATATAATTTCCGTCCATTTTTACAGCTTTATCAAAATTAATCTTACGATGAGCTTTTCACATCATACTGCCTTTACTGAGGGAAAGAATGCATTACAATTCATTTGTAGTTATCCGGCGGTCAGCGCGAATGATGTCATCGACTGAATATTGCGAAGTCACTGCAGTGAACTGCCTACCGCTACGCTTTCACCTAACAGTGCTGACATTCACTGTATCATCATCTTATACATTTTCAGCCTTTAATGATTACGAAAGGGCGTTTCACCTT
The DNA here is from genome assembly GCA_951813805.1 of Limnephilus auricula. Classification (NCBI taxonomy): domain Eukaryota; kingdom Metazoa; phylum Arthropoda; class Insecta; order Trichoptera; family Limnephilidae; genus Limnephilus; species Limnephilus auricula. Next base: position 1,292,624 of record OX638395.1, on the reverse strand, counting down.
CTGCATTCAAGAATTCAAGCACAGGACGCTGTCTGATGCGAATCTCGATGTCGGCCATTTTGCAAAAGACTGCAGTGCTGCCACCTGTTGACGCATAAAGTTACTACTGCAGTAGATTGTAGAAGAAGGTTAGAGGAATAGCGCCAAATTTAAAAAAAAATACTTAATTGACTTAATTGTAGTAGAAAAATAGGAGACATTACTTCTTGGCTGACCCTCGTATTTGCGCAATTTTTTTAGTCAGTTACAATAAAAAAAATATTGAGTTAATAATTTCTAAGACGCGCGCTGTTTACGTTAGAATTTACCTCGATGGGTCTTGAACAATCTTATAGTATATATTATAGGAAATTAATAGTATTATAATATACAGAATCTCACAAAAAACGTTAAACTAGCGTATGATACTACTTGTAACTTGTTACAGACGCACATAAAGATGTCACAGAGATGCACCCTCCTGGCAGTCAGGGCCAAGGCTATAACTCAGTGAGCGGCCAATGGGCCAATGAGCTAATGGGCCAATGGGCCGGGAGGGCGGGCCTCTATAAATGAGCTTTCCGTGTTCGCGCGCCTAATATAAGGGAAACCGCCATTTGTCTTGTGGAGCTTTTGGACCGCCCAAACGAATGACGAATTCATTCTGCTTCTATCCCGTTTCAACTAAAGTGACTTATCTCTAAATCGCAAAGGCAATGATTATCAATCAATCATTGACTTTTGTGTAGTGTTAATTCGAGTAGCCAAGTTTCTGTAAAAAAAATTTTTAAAGAAGTGATAAAAGTTTGGGAAAAGGTATTTTGGTCTTATTTTTGATAATTTTGGCTTTATGCTAAAAGTAGATACTAAATACCTACCACCAAAGTCAACAGAGAAAAAAACTTTGCCAATTGGCGTTGTAACATTGTATTTTCTATGCATCGGATTACGTTAAAAAGTTAGATCTTTAGAATGAAAATTGTAATTTATTAACCATATTTTGCAGGCTAACATTCAGTAATTAAATTAGCATAATTGGGTAGGTATGGTCCTGTATATTTTCAGCCTGTTAAAAAAAAAACAAGTAAATTTTTACATTGTTCGAATGCATAATGCATATAGTTTTGTATCAATGATCGAAGAACCGGTGATGCAATATTTTGTCTATAAGTTGTTATAATATTTTATCTAGTCTGTAGTTAGAAGTAAGATTGTAGAAATATATTATACATTTGTATAGCGCCCTTGAGGTGCTTTTTCACAAAAAACGGCACAAGTCATCATATATTTTTTTCACCAGATTTACAGGAACGGGTTTAGTTTTTCCCATAGGAAAAACTAAACCCTTTCATACACTTTTCCATATAAATGATCATCTAGTAAATCGACGTTATGCAAGTGTATTATATAATTATAATTAATACAAAACAATACAAGAACAACACGTTAATCTACCAAACTATTAAATGGGAATATAATTCACCGTCTCCAGATATTTTCATATCAGAGGGTTCGGCTCTGTGGAATTCCTAATTTGACCGATAAATCCTACTGATCCCTCAATATAAATATTTAAAAAAATCTTTCGTAATTCTACATGTATTTAAAATGACTGATTTTTGCATTTTTATATACAAATTCTTTGACAAATCTAATATGCCTAAATTTTTAATAAGAGAGCTAGGTATAATGCCAGTAGCCGAAATAACAAAAGGTAATATTTTTATAGTCTGAGAATGCCAAATTCTTTTAATTTCATTTCCTAAATCTGTATACTTTCTTATTTTTTCAGAAACAGATTTTTGAATATTACAGGAATTTGGAATAGCTACATCAATAATATAAGTTATTTTTTTATAAAGATGTCACAGAGATGCACCCTCCTGGCAGTCAGGGCCAAGGCTATAACTATTATTATTATTTCATGCTTTAGTACTAGTTCTTGGAGATATAAATTATTACGAACCCACCTTCTTACCTATCATAAGTTAACATTTCTGATTTTTTTAGTTGTAATTGATATTGAAGTGATTATTTGCTTGACAGATTTTTTTTAATTATTTTTTTCTAAATAGATTCCTACCTAACTAACTAACTAACTACCTATCTAACCATCACGCCGTTTCCCCGCAGGGGTAGGCAGAGAGGACGGACCGCCAAACAACTCAGTCATGGCACACACTCTTTGCCTCATTCACATTCATACATCGTCTCATACATACTCTTCTATTTTTCTGACTCTTGACATGGCCCGACTCAAGTATCTGATTAACTTGATCGTGCCATGTCTTCCTCGGACGTCCCCTAGTTCTTATACCATTCACACTTGCGTCATATATATTCTCCTTACGCACCTTTCTTCGTTCATTCGCTCTAAATGCCCAAACCATCTCAGGGTCCCTTTCTTAACTTTTTACGCTTAGCTTAGTTTATTCTGTTCCCAATTTGCAAAACATATAATACGAGTCATAATTCTGCAACGATTTTCTATTATTGCTTGGAAAAAGACATAACATTTTCACCACTCTAAAAAATAATGTATTTTGCAAAGTATTATAGCAGGACACACACAGCTCTCTTCAAAGACTGAAAAAAATCAACACTCTACTTTTATTTGTATTGATTGATTTACAAGATTTGTCTCTGCTCTTTCACAGAGACGGATTTTTATAGCTCAATGATTCAAATCAACGTGAGAAAAATTATATCTAACATAAATCACGCGTCGTGTGTTGGCGATGGAATTCTGAATATTTCATTATGCCCGAGATATAAATACTTCAAAATATTGCGCTCATAAATTAACCCTGTTCGAAGAAGAAGGTACGAGTACATTAATGTTTAGTGTCTAGCGTAAAACCTCTAGAATTAATAATAATAATATATTATTTGAATAAATCAAAACAAAATATGGTCGCTCGTAAAAGTGGCGGGAAGCTGTCTATGCGTGACCCGTTGCCGAGTTATGTTTGATTTGTGACCTACTTCCTGGGACCCGAAGCGCGTTGTGGGTCTATGACGAATTGTGTTGTCGTCAACGTGGATATCTGCATTACCGCTGTAATCCATAGTGCCCTCCATTATGCGATCCCCTTTGCAAATGGAAGCATGAATTGCTGAAGGCGGCGAAATACAAAACAAGCGCCCTGTATCTACACCATTTGGGTGGCAACGTGTCCTAATTAGATACGCTTGAATTTCCCCTCGAACCTCTCCAATCTAGCGTGATGCATTCAGCTTTTAGGCGAACACTACCTACCCCGATCGTACTGTACTTGTGGTCTTGTGGACACTGGTGTACCTACTTGTGGACACTGCTGTACCTACTTGTGGACACTGGTGTACCTACTTGTGGACACGGGTGTACTTGGTGTAACACTGATTATGGACCGTGCTAGTGATATGGACACGGTACTTGACAACTTGGTGACCTACCTGACCTAAGGCTAGCACATGGTCGGTCGAAAAAACCCTATATCAATACGATATTGACAAAATCCGTCATCCATGGTCAGTTATCAGTATTTGCGAGCATCGTCTATGATTGTTATCAGATATTCCGACCGACGATTGATAAATTTTAACGCGGTCTCCATATAGTATCAGAGATCATTCGGTTAACTATCAATATACACATTTTTTAATGTTGTTCGTCATGCAAAATTACTGGCTTATTTTATGAAGGCATTGAATTAACGGAACTTTTAGAATTGAAAGAAGTCGTAAACACGATCCATAGACTAAATAATGCATCTAAAACTCAATCAATTTATTCAGTTCGAACTTTGGAAAACGAAAATGGTTGACATATGAATAAAACCTCATTGACTAATTAATTCTCGTTTAGTGTCAAAAAGTAAATGCGGACTGTCAATGCATATTTAGGTTAGTATTTCAATTCAACATTGCCAATTTATTAATATTTTTACGTAATTGATTGAGTTTGAGTGGGAGTAGCTAGCATATATAGATTTCTTGTTTATTCCCTGTCAATATTGGTTCGGCAGTCAAGGGTGAAACCGTGCTAGGAACATCGATATAAAATCATCGGAAGTTACACCTATCGATCCGATATTGTAAAGTTATCGATTTCACCGTTCTAAAGCTCCTACAGGCATTAAAACATCAAGATATGCTTTAGCACTGTAATGCAGGTAGGCGTTGATCAGTTACGCATAAAATTCGTATCTAGTATATACTGTATTAATTTAATGTTAAGCAAGCCTAAGTACCTACTTAGCGAGGGTCAAATCACACCTGGGAAGATAAATTCTAATCAAATCCTTGTACGTACTATTGTACCGCCCACCATAAAATAAGTTTTTCCTAGAATTAATACCAGGATTAAATGACAGCATATCCAATAACGTTTTGTGTATCCAATTAGGTCATTTGAGTGCGGAACTGCATCTAAATTTCTCTAATAAACAATAAACAGAGTTAATCTCAAGTGAGCTGCCAGGTAAGTATGGTCCTGTATATAATATAAACAAATATTATGTACATTTTAACGAAGCATCTCGTTCATTGGTCAATATTCTACATAATAATATATCAGTAGAGCAAATTTGAAATGCTGTAAAATACAATAAATAAGAAATGAGTTCAATATGTCTTCAATTTTTTCTTGGAAAATAAATGCGTCTTTTACATCGTGCATTTTAAGAGGTTTTTTTTTCTGGAAAATTTAAAATAAATTAAATACTGTTCATAAAGGAATTTACTAAAAATTATTAGTATTTTAAAAGATCTGTTAGATCTTATTTTATAATCAAATTTCATAATTATAAGTCTACAAAAATAGGAGATATGAATTTTTGAAGGAATAAAAAAAACTTTCAAAATTATTAAAATACTAGTTTTAAAGATTTTTTATTGTTGAAAAAATTAATATAGGTATTTCATAACCTAATTTTTAATTAAAACTGCAGAGTTTGTAGTTTAAAACCCCAATTAAGTAAGCATTGCTTATGAAACACGTTGGTTTTTGAAAACAGTAAAAGTGGTTAAAAGTAAGTATTTTATTAATTTTAATTTAAAATAGTGTCATAAAATGAGTTATCTGAATTTTAAGAAGTAAAAAACTTTAATTTCGAACTCCTGAACCATTAAAATTTTGTCCTTTACAGCATTTCAAATTTCCCTAATCGATATAGTTTTGTATTGGTGGATGCAATCTGTTAACCCATAAGTTGTTAAAATATATACTGTTTAATTTAAAATTAGTAATAAGATAGAGCAAATAAAAAAAATAAAAAAATTACAGCCCCCTTGAGATGATTTGTCCCAAAAACGATATCATACAAATCGTCAAAGTATTTTTGTTAGTATTACATTATTTGATTGAAAGTATAAGTTCAAATAGCTTGGCTTTTATATTAAGTACCCTTGTTTATAGATCGTCGGTGCGACCAAGTAAAACATTTTATATGAAATAAGAAGTTAGATGTTCTGTTGAAGTAGATCTGTAGCTAATAAGTAAATTAGCTCTTAAGGAATTTAAAGTTACACCGGTGTCATCTTCAAAACCAGGAAAAAAATTCGGCACTTTGAATATTGTCATAAACATTTCATCGCCCATCATCGGCCCTTTTCGTGTATTTAGGTTTAACTATTGGGGATGCCGATCCGGAGCACAGATGTTGGCAGGAGATGACTGTTTGGTGTGTGTATGTTGTGAAGACGTGTCGTGTTGTGAAGTATTTTACTTGTGCGGTGTAGAGTTTCGGCGAATCGGTGACATCAAAGGATGCTCTTTTATCCACCCATCGGTGTCTCGGAGGCTGAATTTTATGGTAAATGAATAATGTCGATCATTATGGCAATGAGAAACGGCGCATGTGAATTCCAGTATTTTTTGTAGAAGCTGTCAGGGAGGTAACGTCTAGTGTGGGATCACTTCACTGATTGACACAGATATTGATACAGCCGTACACACCGACAAGACTTACACACTTGTGATCTACATCAGAATATAAATGATATAATAATACTGAGCTAATTTATAAAAAAAGTTTTAGTGTGGTATATATTAGTCTATGATTTAGTTCCTACATTACTTTAGTTATATATAAGTTCTTCGGGTTACATGGTCTCGTTGCCGAGTGGGGCCTAATGTGACCGAAGGTAAATGTGCGGACTCTCTACCTACCCCTGCGTGATGGTTAGTTAGTTAGTTATAATATATCATTGAAGAAGAAGATAACAATAATAATCAAAATTCAAATATGAAAATGAAAAAGACACAGAAAAATTATAAAAGATACTGTTCGCATCTGGGACAAGAACCCAGATCTCTCGTCTTACCGGGACGTGTGCTCTGCCAATTCAGCCATTGCCACCTATTATAAAACCACTGTAATAGGGAAGTTGAGTGAAAAATATTTTGACTAATAATAAATATTTTCTTGTAGATGACATGCAAACCAGTATTTTTTTTTAAAGTTCGTTTTCATAATTAAATTAATTCTACAAGTTTGAATTTTATTAAAGCCCGCGAAAACGCCATATAAGAGATTGGAGTGTGTGTGACGTTGTCTCACGTCATCTGGTCCCTTGTTTGTGTGAAATATAAGGGAAAATATTTACAAAACCGGGACACGCTTAATATGGACGAAAATTTTTTTTAAAAGGATGTAATAGTTAGATATTAACTAGTACTAATCAATTCAGTTGCCGGAATTTCGAAAAAAGTGCAGTTTAATGGTTATTTTTTCAATTTAAAAACAAGAAATGTCATTTTGCACCGACCGCTATGTTAGGAACTATTGCAAGTTTCTATGAAAAATGACATTTCGTGTTTTTAAATTGAAAAAATAACCATGAAAATGCACTTTTTTCGAAATTCCGGAAACTGAATTGATTAGTACTACCTAGTTAATATCCAACTACTACAACTTAAAAAAAAATTCTTCGTCCATATTGAGCGTGTCTTTAATACTAGCAAGGGACCAGATAACGTCACAAACTCTTCCGCACGGTATTATACTCTTAGCCGGCGTTTTCGCGGGCTTAATAAAATTCAAACTTGTAAAATTAATTTAATTACGAAAACGGACTTAAAAAAAAATTACTACTATTTAAATTAGCATGTGAACGTTGATAAAAAAAAATAAAAAAAGGAGACAACTTCCTTATTATCAAAGTCATATTTCAAATTTCAGAATTAACAATGCTATCTTCGACTTGTTGTATATGACTATGTTTTTTTCCATATTATCGGCAGCTACCTTTTTCATTGGAAACAAGTGTTCAAAGAACCTATTTGTTACCTAGATAGTGTCTTGGATAAATATATCCGATTTTATTTATATGGACCACCTATTGACTTTTGAGTCCCATTTGCGACCATTATCTTTTATTATTTTTCTGTGTCTTGTTCATTTTCATATTTTAAATTAGTTTATTATTGTTTTCTTCTTCTTCAGTGATTACATTGATGGGAATATCCTTAAAAAGTTAAAAATAGAGTTTTTCTTATAAAAATTATAATATATGTTTTAGATAGGTAAATATCTGTGATATTTTTAAAAATCAACTGTCCATCTGGTAGGTTCATTATGAGTTATGTAGTTTTATTCAAAATCGTAAAAAATGTGATATTGAAAAGAGTTCTATTTTACAAACAACAATTCAAAATTCTTTTTTTACTGTGAATAGTAAAATATACCCCTCGAAGAATATGACCACAAATTATTTACAAAATCCTAAACCATTTATAATCACAACCGAAGCATAAAAAATATGACATTTTCATCAATACCTCGCTGAAAGCCATTATTTATTAGAATAAGTCAAAAAGAAAGCTAATATTCCTTTCTTAGCTGAACACAAGTACGATAATAATCTGACTTTCGATCTGGATTTGATTTTAAATAGAATTTTGAAATAGAAGAAAGCGGCGTTGACGGGTGTAGCCAATAACTGTCCGCAGCATCCCCCCCTTCCCTTCCCCCCCCCCTCCCTCGCTGGACCATTCTGATCTCTTTGTCAAACGGGTGGCTTATTGTCAATAACTCTTTACCCAATATCCACTTCGCCAGCAAAGGATCCGACGAACCACCTAGGACGTTTGGGATAAGTCTTTTAGACATTTCGGCACATTTATATAAACAGTACCAACGATATTTTACAATAAATATTTCATTATGTTTTGAAGATGCACGGTATCCGGAAACTTGTAATACAAGCAGTCTGGTGAATCCAGGTGAAATTTAGAGTCGATTTTATTTATTGTACATTTGAAATAGAAATTTGTAAGTTTTAACATTAGGTCAAATAAGGTATAAGTGGATATTAGATATATGTACAGTGATAATATGACAAGTACAAACTACGAGTAGGTACATCAAAGATAAGGTGCAATACAGACGTGAATACATTATGGCTCGGTCAAAACTAGGCAGTGCCTGTTCTAAGAAGCTAATAATGGCATTTTTTGTTATTTGGTAGATCAAATTGTAAAGATTTTAAAATTATATTAAATTTAGTTATTTGAATACGCAAAACCTATACTAAAGGCGCATAGAAGAAAAAAAAAGTTTTTTTGAGGAAATAAAGGCTCTCATTGTAAATGGTCAGTTCATATTTTTCAATAATATTTCCCAATCTGTCCTAACTAAACTAATAACGTAATAACCATTTTGCTGTTTTTGGACCGAAGGATGACAATTCACGCAGTTTCAGTTGTGAATGGATTTTATGATATAAGTTTTTTTTTATTTGAGCTTTCGAGTAAATCGAGCCCCAAGTTGTAATTTTTTAGACTAAATATAAAAACAAAAAAACGGTCGCTAGGGGGTTAATATTAGTTTATTAATGTCCTTTGATATGCGGAGAATAGCTTCTTCCTTCCAAAGCGTAAATATTTTTGAATACCCAAGTTATTAAAAGAATTGATTAGTTAAAAAAAATCGAAATGCTCTGATCTAAATTAATGAATATCATATGTTTGATTTTTTGTGTTCTTCACGCCATGAAGATTAACTAGTTTCCCGCCGGAACTATGAGTTTTCGGACACCGTGCATAAAAAATATTAATATTTTCATCAAATGCATTAGTTTGTGGCAATCATTAATATTTAAAAAACCGGCGAGATTTCGCATGTAATCAAGCTTGTTAGTGTAAAAATTACAACAAACTAAATTATTTCATTGGTTTTAATTATCTCTATTAAACAGTTTCAAAAGGCAGAAAACTGACATTCGTTAGAACGTTAACATTTCTATTCCCTTTAGCGGAACTTTAAAAAATCTCTTTCTCAACAAATAGTTTCTTTTAATTTTAGTAAGTACATATGTAGGTATTTTACCTATCATTAGGATAGGTATCTATTTAAAAATATTATCGAGGTTCATTTTCATTATAATTTCACTTAAAGGTAGGTACTGTTTCAAATAACTAAGATAGGTACCAATCAACACTTAAGAAATAAAACACGTCACTAAAACATGCAAATTGAAATGATTTGTTTACAAGTGTCGTCGAGGGGTTTGGCAACCTCCCGCAGAGGGAGATGGGACACGCGGAGAAGATAAAGACAAGCCGCGATGCCACCCAAGACTGCTAATTGCTATTTCGGCACTCCACCCCCCCGTACCCCGGATAGTTGAACATAATCCAAAAAATAAGCGGCAAAATAACAACACACCCCTTTGTGTGCCGCACCAGACACTGATTGAAAACGTAAATAAGTATGCAGAAAAAAGTTTTGTCATAATAACGTCTTTATTTTCTTACGCTCGACAAAATCCTATTCCTTTGACCTAATCTTCTTACGTTCCCAAATAAAGGACAGCGGTTATCCTTTGCAGTGCTCGGACCTCGCTTTATTTATCCACGCCATTTGTTGTGTGTACTGTGTACGATATATTCACAATTGCAAACGGTTATTGAAATGTGCAAGCTGCTTTGTTGACTATTCGTATTTGGTGCTGCACGAGAGTGGCGAAGATTAGTCTTTTGTGTGGCCATTTTGGCTAATCCGCTGATCGCTCCAATGAAAATAGGCACAATGATTATAGCGAGCAAATATTTACAAAGTGTGGCTTATTTTGATATTTGAATGAGCGAAATGTGCTATTTGTGAAAGGAAGAATACCAGGGACACAGAAAATAGCAAATATGATCGAAATCACAGCGTCGATATGTGTGTTATCCAGGTGGGTTTTATTATTATTGCATAACAGAAACTTCTTCTTCTTCTTCGTGTGCCCTATCAGGACCCCGACGTTAGCGATCACTCTGGTATAAATATATCTCTATCTTGCGCTGCCCGGAATAGCTCCTCCACACTTCTGATACCGGTCCACTCTCGTACATTTCCATGACATTTGTCTCCTACCAGGCCCTTGGCGACCCTCTTTCTTGTCTTTTAATAATAATTGGAGCAAGTGATATTTCTTTCCTCGAAGTATGTGATCCAGATATGAAATTTTCCTGACTTTTACTAATGTGAGCAGTTCTCTATCTGCTCTAGCCCACCTAAGAATTTCTGTGTTGGTGAACGTGTCGGTCCATGGGACTTTGAGCATTCTCCGGTGAAGCCACATTTCAAAAGCACCTAACCTGTTCATGGTATTTACTTTCAAAGTCTATGTATTACATCCATACAGCACGACCGACCACACATAACATTTTAACATTCTCTGCCTTAGTTTTAAATCGATATTGTCATTGCAGAAGGCAGTTCTTGCTGCTTCAATTCTGCACTTAACCTCTACATCTGGGTCAAGAGTCTCCGTGAGAATGCTGCCGAGGTATCTAAATCTTAGATACATGAACTATTAACGTTTTTAATATCTGCAACAAAGTGCGATCACTGCAAAAATGACTATTAGTGTCGGCATCTGCCTAAAGAACATTAATAAGAATGTTACGCGCAAGTTTTATTGACGTAACCCGCAGAACACAAAGAGAAACCTTTTTATGGCATTCCAGTAAACAAATCATACGCTTTAAAATTGATAAAGTCAACATTAAGCCAAAATGCAATGCGGACTGCGACAAAGAGCCGCGCAGCTGAGACCATTTGATAGCGGTGAGGCGAGGCGAATAGGAAACGGCGCTCATTGTGTTCATAAAATAATATTGAGACATCAAAGTCGACCGAAAAAAATGCAAATACGGAACTGAATGGGGAATGATTTTCTACGGCCGCTGATTTTTTTCATGAAGCCGAAGTGTAACAATTCTATTTGCCCCGTGTTGTGTCCTTCGCATCGTGTTCAAATGCCATAAATAACGAATAAATATTTTTATAAATTATTGCAACAAATTCGGGGCGCAAACACAATGGAGTACAACCGAGCCCATAAATTCACTCCGAGTTATTATTTGTATCGCACGTCACATGGGGAGAGCTGTGTTCAATGTTTGGAGTATTTTAACATGTTAAAACTGGGTTTGTGAAAATATAACGCACTTTTAAAACATGTTTGTGAAGGGGGAAATTTTGGATCACAGTTTTAATGTTTCGGAAGCAAGATGGAAACACTACAACATTAAAATTCGTACAAAATCCCTATCTGGGGGTCAGGCACAGATAAATCGATAACTTTACAATATCAGATCGATAGGCGTAACTTGTGAAGATTAAATATCGAAAACCGAGCAGGGTTTCACTGTTAACAGCCGAACCGATAATGACAGGGAATAAACAAGAAATCGATTTACGCAGGCAACACTGGAGGATCTGTCTACGAATTTAAATTTCAAAACTTCAATGATGAATTGGCAGTGCTGAACTGAAATACTAACCTAAATATGAATTAGCAGTCCGCAATTACTTTTTAACACTAAACTGGAGTTAATTAGTCATATTTCAATTATTTTCATTTCTCAAAAAACGAACGAATTTAATTCCTAGTTAATTCAATACGTTCATTAAATAAGCCAGTAGTTTTACATAACAAACATTATTTAAAAAAAATGTTTATATTGACAGTTTACCGAAACTTTTCTGGTGCATAGAAATCTGGGGGTCGGTGTCTCCAAGAATGATGGACGTAAGGAAAATAATTTCCCTCAGGGCCTATGGACGGAGAAAAATAATATATTAAAATACGATCATTGTATTCGTAAAGACGGTAAAAAACGCGACTGAAGTTCTTACGAACAAATTTACAGGTTTCAATGTTTATTGTCGAGAAAATGTAAGAATACATTATTATTACAAAAAAATTCGTACGTATACATTGTTGGTACAAAGTATTTTTTCATTGTATCATCATGTTGTATTATCAGGGCAACTAGATAAAACATTTCTAAACGAATGTTTTATAAATATGGCCTGTTAAATTATCGTGAGGGTGAAAATCGATTTTTCTCCGTGTGTCATCATGTTTGTTGATTTCCTCATCTTCATGTTTGTTGACCTCATTTTCATGTTTATTGACTTCCTCAAATTCATGTATGTTGACTGACGCTTGTTGTGTTGGTCTAAACACAACCTGAGTTTGCAACAACGCATGAACTTAGATACGTTTTTAGATTTTCACGGCCAAAAGCATTTTCGTTGTTTGTTTTTGGGGTGTTATGCCGTGTTGTGCTACCTCCTTCTTTAGCCGACGTTTCGGACAGCGTTGCAGTGTCCATCATCAGGGCAGATCCGGCAGATCCGTCGATGTAGCAAAAGTCGATGTAAAGAAGGAGGTAGCACAACACGGCATAACACCCCAAAAACAAACAACGAAAACGCATGAACTTGTTCCATTTTCTCTGTAGCTAATGGTCTGATAGAGTTTGTCAGTTTCGTTTGCTGTAACGATTGTACAGTAAACTTATCCATAAGAAACTATATTTTCACTACTTAAAACCCATGATGGTCACTTTTCCAAGTAAATGAATCCTAAATCATCTAATTATATTCGAAATACGTAGGTTTTGTGAATTTTATCAAATGTAATTTTAATTCGTATTTGCCTCGTCAAAACTGCACTCCCAAAGCGCATTACTTGTCGCCATGTGAATCCGACCCTCTCCCCCGGGGCTGGTTTTTTGGGGGTCGGATAACCGAGGGGGGTAGGGGGCGGAAACCCCCCCTAACCGAACCAAATATTACAAACAAATATTTATAAATGTTTTATGTTCCATTTAGTTATGAATTCATATTGGGTTGCGTAATGCGCCCGCGATTGTGATATGCTTTTTGATTTGTCAAAAAAGGGTTGAAGTTACATTGAAAAATATTCCCTTTGATTTGTTGGTGTTTATAATAAAATAAATTTCTGTGCTCATCTTTTTTTACCAATTCAAAAATATGAGAAAATTTTTATTTATTGCTGACGAAATGAGATGAATTTAATATTGTAAGATATTGGTTTTGGAAAACATTAAAATTGACTGATTCGGTATATTTTCGTAAAAATCATTTACTTTGTGGCTTTCTATAATTATATAAAATAAACACATACATTTTTTAATAATAATATAATGACGAACAAATTGCTAATTGCTTAGCATTACAAGAAGCCCTTTCCATAGTGTTTGCTACACAGATTTTTTGAGGTGATAAGTACACGATTTTTTTTGTTATTAGATTTATAATATAAAAAAGTAATAGAAGATAAAAAAACGCAATTTTAATGCAAACGAATTAACATTTAAAATAAATTATAAGGTACATATACTTTAGTATAAACAAACATAATTTTACAGTTTAAATTTTAAAAAAAAAAATTCCAAAATTTTTTTCCTTTTTATTTCAGAGAGGTTTTTTTGGATTTTGATGAACCTTTAGGCATGTAATACATAAGAACATCTCAAAGAGATAAAATCTCTGGATACAGGAACCTTAATGTTTTATAAATAAAAAGCTTTCGTTTTTATGACATTTTATTGTCAAGACTTTTGTTATTTGGGTTGCAGACATTAAAACCTCAATTCCCATAAAATTTAAACATTTCATTTGTTCCACGAATGCGGTAATAAAACTACAAAACCTCAAACTTACAATAAGATACTTATTATTTTTTAAACTACAAACATATAATAAGTTGTTAAGTTCATCCCTTTTGAATCCAAGCCTTTAATAAGAGAATAGTTCGCGATGGGATCCATAGATGTCATCTCATTGCCGTGTTCTCAATCCCGACCCCTTCCCAAACTCGGTCACAATTCCACGCATTCATTTAGTCTTGCTTGTTCTCTGCATTATGTACATTATTTATTTGTGTTACAAATCCATCTTCCCCCGTGGGATGGGGTGGAAAGGGGATGAGGGGACTAAGGGTGGCGGATTGCCACGGCCATATGGGGAAACCGCACCCTAGCGAATTACCCCCAAATATGGCCGCCAACAAATCATATTTCATACAAGGTTTTTATTGTTGCAACATTTAGTGAGAAGCGCACTTAGGGACGTGACAGGTATTTCCAACCGTCTGATTAAATAAAATAATATTAATTACTAATATTAAAAGGCAAGATAGAGGGTGGCCGAGGGCCTGGTAGGAGGCAAATGTCTTGGCTGCGAAATGTACGAGAGTAGACCGGTATTAGAAGTGTGGAGGAGCTATTCCAATAGTGCAATTTTACCAACGATTATGCGACCTTCAGCTATATTAATCGATACATACCTTTGAACCGAATGCATTATAAACTTATGACCTTTGTAACTTGTATGTATAGTAACTTGAAAACTGTGTATCGTCCCTATACAATCAAAAGTCACCAACCCACATGCATAAGTTTTGAGTTGGTATAGAACATTGAATGTTAGAGAAATAATCTTACTCAGACGCTCAATTTTTTTTCTATTTTAATATGGTTTGATAAAAGTTTGTGTTTATATATCATATCGCAGATTCTTACCCACCTCTCTTGTCCTTTTCCTTTACAGAACTTCATCTCCTTCCTTTCTTCAAAAACCCTGCTCAGCGCATCCCCAAAGATGATATATAGAATTATTTTCCTCAGGACCTCCTGTGTGGAGCAAATGTAAAAAATAGACTGTAAGTGTAAAAAAAAACAACAAAACAATATCTGTAACTCAAATGTTTCATTGCGTCCAACAATTTTAACGAAACTCGTATCTCCACGTCGAATCAATCTATAATTTAATTAAATTCAGTTATTATTAGTTTTAAGGTATCCCAGATTTCATATCCCTGCCCTCGGTAGGTACAAGAAAGTGTATCACATTGATAAAGTTATTACATATTAAGTTAGGGTGTGAACACTGGGACTAATAGAGCAGATGGGTTACGGTTAGACGAAAGAAAGGAATGTATTTCTACTGGGGCAAAACACAAGCACTAAATTTATCATCGATTGTCACTTCTGAGAAATGTCTTTGCGATGACAATATATCACGGCGGTCGCGAATATATCCGAAATGTGAAAAAAATCGCGAGATAGATAAAAATTGTAGGGTAAAAAACATTACCTTTAGAAAGTATGTAGGTAGGTGTCTTAAAATAAATTTCATATGTACCGTGGTACAATTTTGGTAAGGAAACCCTACGTTGAAGTTTTATTGCAAAGCATACCCACAACTAAAAAAAGGTTTGATGCGACAAAATGAATAGAGATGGTTAACGTCAAATTATCATTGCATTGAAAATTATGAATCCTTTTCAGATAATTAAAAAGAGTGCAGAAAAAAGTATATATTCCCACAATAAAACTAGGCGACGTTGGAAAAATTTTCCACTGGCAAACTCAGTTACAAAAAATACAAAATAATTATTAAAATAAAAAATAAAAGCTAGATAGTATTCAGTCAGTTCAGTGTATTTCATGAATTGACAATTGACATGAAAACAATTGTTTATATTTAAAAAAAAAATTGGAACTTAGAAATCAGTAATGAAATACCATTTTTCAATTTAAAATTACTACAGTAATGAGATGTGAAGAAGAATTTACATTGAATAGAGTTTTATTCAAGACTTGGTAAGTAGTAATTATTACCTTCAGTGAAACACTTAGATTAGTCCTTCCGAACAGCAGAATAGCTAAAAGACTCGTTCCATAATTTTTCAACACTATTAGAGATAGAAGAAATATATCCGACCATTTTTTTTAATCAAAATCGTCAACAACGCTGTGGACAATGTCTATTTTCTAGAAAACAATAAATTACATTGTCCAGTACGATCAAATCAACTATTCCACATCACACACGCACTTACTACTCAAAACATTCATTTTTCAGAAAGACGTGCACAAAATTCAATTCCATATTTTTGGACGCTGATATATTTCATTTATCATCAGGTCAATTTACTAAATGGATACTAGACAAAAATAAATCAAAGGGTTAATTTTTACGAACTCTCTACGTCCGATATGTGTTTCTCATTTTCATTGTGTTGTTTTACTTTCTTTACTTTGTTTATTTTTTATCATTTTGTTAAGATTATTTTATGAAGTCTGTACCTATTATTTTTATAAAGTTTAATTTTACTCATGAATAATTTTTATGTTTAACTTATAATGTATGTATTTATGCGGAAACTTTACTGGTTTTTGCAACCTAATACACTTGTATTATTTAAAAAAGCATATAAACTAATGAACTATTATAATTAATGTAGACAATATTAGCGAAACTCAATCGAAAATCGGAAACGGAAAAATCAGAAAAAGATACGGTCATATCTGGCGCCCCGGAAAGGTGAAGGTCTTGGGTTCGTGTACCAGATGTGACCGTATCTTTTTCAGATTTTTCTGTTTCAGATTTTCGATTGAGTTTCGCTAATGGTGTCTTCATTCATTAAAATATTATAATTTGAGGATTAACTCATTAAGTTAAAAATAAACACTAATATATTGAACTGTTGGTTTCCCAAATATATTTACCATTATTTTCATTTATCGCCCAAAAAAATTGAGAAGCAATCACTATTTACAAACGCAATTAGGCTGATTTGCCAATATCGTTGGTCGGAAAAAACAACAGGTGTCATTCAAGAATTTACAAAACCGTATTCCTTCCTACGAATTGGAGAGGTATCAAATTCCAACGGTAATCGTAGTTAGTATTAATAATAATAGTAACCTTGCATGTAGAGTTGTTGCTCGAGAAGGTAGGTACCAAAATATGTAAGTAGTACACCCATAGTATGTTGAATATGAATAATTATTCTTTGATGCGCAGAAGTTGTGATATTCAATATCATATTTGGATGTACCGTCATAAATACTAAATAAATTACCGTTGTATGTGCGTGATGGATTATGATTTTATCGGCGATGTCTATAGAGCTATCAAATGAAATTGCTCGTATCCAAATTCGATCCACAAAAGATGTACCAAGAGTGCGCGCATTCCCATCGTTTGGCCGGTATTGTTTGCCAGATAACCCAGAATAGGAGTAACCGGACACTTTATTTTAGCCCTCATTGTGTTAAGTTTGTTGTAACAAAGTTGTTTCAATGGCCCGGCTAATCTAAATCTCCCAAATAGAATTTAGGGGTGGGCATTGATCGCTAGTTGGTGCAACATGTATTCCTGAGGGAACACAAAGGGCTTAATGCAACGCTCACACAATATCACATGCGCAACTGAAGGTACTCAATGAGAAGATGCCCCCGGCTTTGTTTATTTTGCGTAGATCAACGATTTATTCGCTGTGCAAGACGTTATTACAATATAAAGTGGACTCAGGGTGCACTAGTGGATTTCTGCAGGCTGAATTACTGTTTAGGGGAGTATATAGTTATATATAGTTATTGTAAGGAAATCATCTCTGTAGCTGCTCTGTCTTAGCCTTGTTTTTGTTAATGTTTCATAATTATGAATAATTTAATGAATAACAAAACAAAACATTTTGAGATCGTGCAAAGTTTGTAAATATGTGAGAATGGCGTTAAATCTCATTTTTTTAAACTTATTTAATACAAATGATAAACCTTAAGATGATACCCGGTGGTGCAGAAATAGATTTTTACTAAAATATTGCTGTCACTGTTGCTCTTACTCCACCGGATATTGAGCGAAAGGGACAATGCACTGACACCTAACTAAAATGGAGGTTTTGTATTCCTCACTTTTCTCCTCCAAAAGTGGACTGATTTTCAATTTTTTTTTACCAACTACATAAGAAAAAAACTATTCTATGTCTGTAAGTTTTGCTTTTTTTTAAAAAACATTGTCTGGTTTGTATACTGAACATCTTTTGACGGCGTTTAAACCAGTCAATTTTATTGATTTTTGGAAGGTCATAACTTGTATAAAAAGTAACTTATCAAAAAAAAAAACAAAAAGTACCGACACGCTAGTAGTTGATATCTATTTTATGCAAAAACAATATTTTCTGTAGGGTTAAAATCCAGAGAGATAAATAGGGAATACGTTTGTATGGAAAAATCACCGCCGGGTATCCTCTTAACCACCAAAGCCACGCAGTCCTATATTAGACACGAAACTCTTTTGAATTTAGTCATGTTGTGCTACATCTGTCACCAACTGACACGTCCTCACACAACTCGTTCTATTGGTCAGACATTTGATGAATAACAGTTTAAGAAAGAGAAAACATAAAACATTTTGGTTACATTCAAAAGTTTATCATACATATGCAAATACGTTAAAAAAATTGAAATTGAATTTCAAACGGGAATATTTCAAAATATATATATCTAATCTGGCTGATTTTGTAACTTATACGATAATATGTATTATATTGTTTAAAGAAGTCGAATACAGTTATTACGTGCTTACAAATTGATAAATAAACAATATCCTGAAAAAGACACAAATGTTTAAGTAAGGCGTATACAATACGACATACGTATCTATATAAATGTTTAGTGTTTTGTATTTTATAGCCTTTGATTTTATTTTCTTACACTCCGCCACTGTACTGAATGATAACATCTGTAATTTGATAACTGTATTATGCGGAAAAATTGGGATGTTAAATAAAACATCGGTTTTCTTTTCAAATTGAAAGCATTTTGAAACCCTCACCGCGTTACATTTAAACGATCCCTTAATTTAAACCAAATTCTAGAAAGATAGGACCTACTGTGGAAGGTTTTTATTGAAACGTTTTTTTTTCTTTGGCAACAATCACTTTTGGCACACTCAATGTAATTTTACCTATCTACATATTATTATATTGGTATTCTATTTGAATGGCATTGTCAACGTTACTGAATAACGTTTTATTTTATTGTAAATCTTTTTTTTAATAATGTGTGTTACCTATTGATCTAATCTATTAAAATACACCCGATATAATTAACATAAGTTTTAAAAAATAAATAAAATATGTTTTTAAGTTCTTGCCTAAAATTACTCTTGAAAGCTTCCTTTGTAAAATTTGTTCTAGCAGTTCTATGTATTTTTGCTGTTATGGAGCCCAAACAGCAGAAGCGTATTCTAGTTTTTGTCGTATAACGCAGTTGAACATCGATGTTATTGCTTCGGGCTTACAAAAGTGTTAGAATATCGTTTTAATACCTTCGGAGGACAAAATAGCTAAAACGCGTAAAAATTCAAATTTTCTACTGGTTGCCATTATTAACGGTTTGTTAAGGCGAAATTTGCTCAGCTTTTTGTCTACAAAATTTCACTAGTAACTTCGTTTCCATCGAGTTGTATGGAACTTTGAAATACCCATTTAATCAACAACATTAAAAATACCCCGGTAAAATCACGGGAGAGTCATGAAAAATTTTGTAGAAAGAAATTTTATTCATTGTTTGTTACAAAAAATAAAAAAAATAATACAATAAAAATCACACGACAAAGATATAATACGACGAATAATATTCTGCTAAAATATTACATTAAAGTTAGTTACCAAACTACTTTAACACTTGTTGGAATTCTTCACCTATCAGTTCCAATTTTGAAACTGACACTCAAATTCAAAGAAAATTTGATTACATTGAATCAGTTCCAATTTATAAAATAATACTTAAACTCAAAGCGAATTTGAATTCATTGAAGCGGATTTCGAGCAGGACTAACGCACTGACATCCGAAATTAGTATTTTTAGATTCAGAAAACAAATGTCCAAGAATCAAAGAGTAATGATTCAATAAGCGATACATATTTTCCTTATGAATTTTGTTAGCTTCTCTCATCAAATAATTGCCGTGATGAAAGTACGTGGACTGTAAGCGATACCGGCAATTACGATCACACGGACAGACATAATAGATACACCGTGAGATTAGTAGGTAGACTCCGTAGGTAGGCAGGTATTCCTTCTCTCGCTACCAGTGATTAGTTTTTTCCTCGTAAACCGTCAGAAACCAACAAACGAAATTAATGAGCATAATTGATGTAATTTTCTGTTTCGTGTTGAAAGCGAATATTTAACATGTGATTGGCACTTGTTGTAATGGTACAAAGAACGTGGATTACCTCCAACATTTAAAGTCGAATATACATGTAGGTTCCTACGAAACTGGTGATAGTAAAAAACAAGCTTGAGAATAAGATATACAAAACCTAGAACCATGAGAGGAGATCATTCCCAATCACTATCCATAAAGTACTCGCAACATGATCTCAAAAGGACTGGTCTGCTCAAAAGAACTAAAGAAATTATAAAACTTAATTTGAATATCAATGACAAACACACAGTTTTATCATAAAGAGATAATAATAACTGAAGTATGTAAAGTAAAATTAACGTCTGTACCGTAGTCACCTAGTGGTACATATGGAGGGTTTTGTGGACGTATATGAACTTACTTTAACCAGTGATTCCTGACTTTATTTGGAGTAAAAAATGTAAATGAAATTTTGGATCTTTCTTGATGTTGTTAAAAAACAAACAAACAAAAAAATCCTACACACGTCATCATTGGTCACTCTGCCGAGTAACTCAACCCCCTCACCAAGATCCTAATAACTGTCCAATACCTAATTATAGTTAGGTAGATATTATCAACATTAAACATACTAATTTTGAATGTGGGTCTGTGTGTAAGTGATTGTAACACTGGTTCAATGAACTCGGGTTGTTTTGTATTTATTTATTTATCATTTTTACTGTGCCTGTCTCACTAGGGATATCATGTGTCGAGAGAGGATAGTTGACAATTATTTTATTTTAACTATAGATAAATTTAAGGAAAATTTCGATAAGTACATGTATATACTATATTATCTATTATTATAATTATATATACGTGTATAATTTTAATTCAGATTTAGATATTGGTGAGTTGACTAACTATTGTACGACCTTTGTTAATGGTCCGATGTTTAGTCAAGATTTTAAATTTGGATAGACTTTTTAATTGGCTAATTTTGTCAGGTAGATTATTGTATATTTTAATCGCAATGTATTTAAAAGTTCTTTGTCCAATTTTATATGAGTTTGTTGATTTAAAGTCCCGTGTTTCGTGTATGTAAAAATGTATTTTTTGTTTGTTTTTTAATGTGTCAATTTGTCGTTTTTCTAGTACTTGAAATTTGTTGAACATGTCTAGATACAGTTAGTACAGTGCTTGATATTGTAGTGTCTTTGTGTCATTTCAGCGTCCTTTTTAAAATTGGAACTAATGTGTAAAGATTTCAGACTATCCCTTGATTTTTCACGGACCTGCGCTACAGTTTTACTATTTTGCGCACATTTTTAAAGGTATAAATAATATATAAGTAGGATAAATATTTAGATAATAACCCAGAACTGTAGCTGAATTAAGTACAAAATACTTTCGTAATAATGCATCCAACATACGTCAATAGCTTTGTACAGATGGGCCGCACAACGCACTCGAGCCGCTCCTAAGTAGCAAGCAGTTTAATAAATACTCGAATATTATTGGAAAGCTTGAATATTCTATAAAATGTTCACAATTGATTTATTACTTTGCCATTTTGACTGCCTTATTATTGAGCTGACAGTACGTGTGTACTCGTTATTGTTTTATAAATACTTTCAGCTTCACAAATCCTACAATTATAATATCCCGTAATTTTTCTCGAGTCTGCGCTAGTAATAAATAACATATAGCCATGTTGTTGATTGATGCGTATAACTGAAATCACATCTCCCCATTAATTTATTTAGCGAAAGAGTTCGGCGGAAGCCGGGCATTTTTTTCCAAAACGGGTGCCGATAAATAATAATCTTACCAGCTCATTAAAGCCGGGAATGGTCCGAGGCTATATGATGTGGTGTAAAGGAAAAGCCTCGTCAGCGTAAAACGGGCCGCGGCGGCATGGGGAATCAAAGCAGATCGCGGCATAACAGCCCTCTAATAAAATTGTCAGTCCAACCAATCAGCCGCAAAACATATGATTGTATTTTTTTGTTTATTGTATTATTATATTTATTAACAAATTCACGGCCGAGGGATGCATTCGAATGTAATCATCGTAACTAATCGAAATAATTATTTATGTTTGTAGGATAATATTGCATCGTAATGATAATTTGAATCTTTTCATTTGTTGTAAATTTTGGTTTTGATAAGGAGCAAGAAATGGTGATAATAATAATAATAATTGGATAATTTGTAGATCGCCGTTTTTTGTGAGAAATCACCTCAAGGGTGCTGTACATTTTAATATGAATTCTATGGCTCTTTTATTAATAAATAGATACAGAAATAGATATATACAGAAAATATACTTACCTGGTAGGTCACTTTCGATAAATACACTTTAATTGGAAATTTTATGCTTGGCGAAGATACTACTTTGCGCGCGGGGGACGCTTTATTAAAAACAATAGACATTGCATGATTTGACATATGCTTACCCCATCAAATTTTGTATTTCAGCGCCCTTAAGATGATTTCTCACAAAACCGCGCTCTAAAAATTATCCAATTATTTTAATTATTAGATTTATAAGAAAATTAGTGCCAAAAATAGAGTTCTTATTTATTTTGAAAGACTGGAGAATTTATAACTCTTTTGGACTAGAGAATGTATGAAATTGTATGGACCTGTATGAAATTAAATTCACAACACTTAAAATAAGAATTTACTTACATTTTTATACAATTAGTTATTTACAATGTCGCGGGCTGTGAAGGTGTGGGTAAAGGTGATGAGTGATGACCGACAGATATAAACTACGAGAAAATGTGATGCATTGGAGTGGTGGGAAATTTATTATTTATTTTATTTATAATTTATAGCTGAAGATCTCTGTGTTGCCCGGGCTTTCCGAAAACAGATGTGAACATTAATTTTTATTTATTTTTAACGTCAGTTGTGCAAAATTTCGCCATGAAATATCAAAATTCTGCTTTGGGGGTGGGAAAGGGGGATAGGGTGATTATTTTAAATAATGTTGCAGGGGAAAAAATGCAATAAGCGGTAGTTGTTGAATGAAACACTAGTAATAATTCTAATTGAATCTTTTGGCGGGTAAGAGGTAACTCGCCGTAGCTCAGTGGATTAAGAGCACCTGATCGGACATCAGAAGGTCATGGTTTCGAATCCCGTCAGCAGCATGTATGTTTTTCGGAAGATGGTTTCAATGTGGATGAGTGTTTCAGGCTGATAATTATTGCTTATAATAATTGTTACCCTTTGGGAAAGGGTGGTTTTTGGAAATTTCATGTAGACTTTTCGAAATATAATATAAATATAAATCTCGAAATAAAATTATCTTTGTATCAAAATAGAGCCACATCGCCACAGAAACTTTTCTTTATTTGTGTAATGTTTAGATATAGATTTGACATGGACAGCTTTTTTTTATACGCTGATAAGTGGTTTTACATATTTGATGGTATAATAATAGTGATACACAAAATAATTAGCGCAAACATAGGCAGCGAATTACTTTGGGTGACCTATGGGGTTGGCCAATAAATGGTTCCCAGGGCGGCGGTACCCGTACCCTACCCCTAATTTGGTTTTATACAGTTGTGTTTATATATATATATATATATATATATATTTTATTTTTTTTAGTAAAAGATTATACATATTATATTATAAATTATTTAAGTGTTTTGACTGCTCAACTAGGAGGAATCCCGTTTTAGGGTAGTCAAATTACGATGATATATGAAATATACAGAACATGTCTAGTACAAAACAAAAAGAAATGGAGGAAATAAACATAATAGAAAGAATAAAAAATAAAAAAATAAAGATAAAAATATAATAGTTTAAAACATAATAATTTTGTTTGTTTGGCACAATTATTAAAATAATATATAAAAAAATAATAATAATAGGTCTAGGTATATACTTGGTAACAGAGGATTAAAATAAACAAACATTAAAAACAATCTGGTGTAATATAATTCTGCATCGAACTTAATCAATGTTGTCTCTTAGTTTTATAATGAGTCTTATTACGTTTTACATGTGTAAATGTGTTTTAAATCTTACAACTTCTAAATAACCTCCAATAAATGAATGTTTTTCTTACTTTTCATAGGTTATTTTTTGTTTTATTTAATTTAATTATAAATTTCATTATTTTTATGTGTTGTCTTATTAGAGGCAAATATACTAGGAGGAAATCCAAAATTGGTTTTATTTTAGCGCTATATATACGACACATTTACAAACTGATATAATGTAAATCTTGGATTTCTCGAAAACTAATAAATAAATAAATAATATCGGAATGATATGAAAACACATCTTCATTTATCCATTATCATACAGGTGTGCTTACAGATATTTTAACTTTTCAATCTTTCTCCTGAGAACTCAATTATAACCTTTCTTTCTGTTACAGCAACAGTTTGTGTGAAAGAGGGAGAGGTCACAACGGATCTATCAGCGGCATACCTTACCCTGTTTAGTAACGCTACCAATTACAAAGTGTTGTGTTTCTTGCGTAGTTTAGCCTCGTCATCGTGTTGGCTTTGTCCGATGTGTGAACATTGAGAAAGGCGTATTTGCCTAGGCGAACACCGAACACTGCGATCAAAGGAATTCTCATCACCGATTTACAATGCTCGCATTTTTAATAAGACGGAAAATTTGAAAGCGCGTATTTGTTCTTCATCGCTTTGTAACATTGCACACCTTCGCCAGGACCAAATTTGAGATTTAAAAAAACATATTTTCGAATAAATCAAATATTATTTACATTTTATTTGTGTTTTACATATTAAATAATAGCTTCAGCCCGCGACTTCGTCTGCGCAGGATTAGTATTTCGAGTAGTCTATTTTCTTAATAGGTCTGATATATGTTTATACAAAAAATTATACAAATTGCGGTTTAGGCGTGAAGGATTAAAAGACTGACAGAGTTAATGCTATGTGTAATGTATGTAAATTGAAAATGAGATTTTTTTATGATGATTCATAATATTTAAAATTTATAAATAAATAGTTAGTTACTGCAATACACTTCTATAAACTACGTAAAATGGTTTTTTTTTATTCTGCGTAAACATGCATATTTTGCGATGTAGAAACGCGTGAGCAAGCTACGTAGAGCTTAAGAGGAGAATATGGGACAATCCAACTATTGTCAACCAATATTTTTCGTGTATTCCACCTCGGGTTTTTTAGAGTTATCGTACGTCCACTATCTGTTTTAAATGCGGCTTTTGATATTTTTTGGTAAATTTTCCTTCCCTTATGCATAGTAATAAATGATTTAGTGCATCACAGGGCCTGTGAATCATATTTTTTGTAAGAGTATCATAGAGCTTTTGATCAGTTTCTGGGTTCGGTATCTCCGCACTTATCATTTTGTCAACTTTATTAGGACGTAATTTTTACGTCAACTACAGCAATTGCACGTGAAGTAAACATATTTTTTGTAAACTAATTAACATCATTAATTAACGCGTCTTGTAAGTGAATATAGTTTTCTGTTCACATTTTCGTTTGGTTCAAAGCAATAAATCTTAAGCCCTCACTCTCCATTTTGGCGTACACAAACACCAAAAATTGATGAAGAAGAAGTCTACATCGAAGCCAAAAATTAAAAATTGTTGCGACATATAATACGCATAAAATTCTTTGCAGGACACTGTTATGTTAGAAATGGTTTGTTGGGTAACTGGGTTTGTCTGAGGAATGTGAAAGCTTTATCCCTCTTGTCCTTTCCAAAAAAATATTGGCTATTTATTCATAAAATCTATGAGTGTCCGGAACTTCTAGTGAGTCGGCCATTGTGCACCTGAACAACGATTTACTGAGACGTAGTTTGTTCACTACTAATTACTACGGCAGCTATTTTATTTGAGTTCGGGGCATTGAATCTTCTTTCTTTTTTAAAACGTGGTAAACTATCTCGGTGTATCACAACCTTGTAATTATCGCTAGTAACTCTATCTTTAGCTATTTTAAATTGATGCAATAATGTTGTGATCATGTAGAACTTGTTGTATTTTTTTACATTGTTTCTTTCTACACTTGTGCTTCTCGACTTGTGCTTCTTTATCCCCCCTGAAATAAACTTGCAAAAGATTTGGGTGCCTATTTGTAGCAGGAAGCAAAGAGCCAATTGTGTGGTATATATACTTGGATTGTGAAAGTCGGGCAAAATCCTGCCATTGATACAGTGTTATCCGCCACAAAAGATGTCACGTGGAAGCATTTATTGTATTTCCTTATGTTTTTTAGAAAAATGCAAGACTCATCTGTTTCATAACAGAAAAGTTCTTTAATGAACCTCTTACTGGCTCGTCTGTTGAAGGAAGGGCTACTTTTCCGCCCAAACAACATCTGCCTGCTGCTTCCTCTTTCCATTTAAGAGCATCGCAAAATCTGCATTCTTTGCCCCTTACTTCTTTTTTTATAACCTTTTAGCTTTCATAATCAAGAGTCTCGTCTTACTCAAATGCAAACATATCGAAAACACCCCACGTTTTTCTTGTGAATATTTGACGTCGTTGTTGTGCCCTTTCAGCAACAGCGCATCTGCGAGATTCTGCTGCTTTAACGGGCTCTGTAGCTCTTTTGGACGCATTGTATGTCGCAAAGAGTAACAAACACTTATGCATCCATACAAACTTTTGCGTTTATAATATTAGTAAGATAAAATAAGATTTTATGTTATTCTGATGTGTGGGTTATATTATTGTAAAGTTCCATTAAAATTCATTAATTAGTTTTTGGGTGAAAGAGTAACAAACACACGTACATCATTAATAATAAAATAAAGTAAGATTTACACAAATCTCATAAAGATATAAATCACAATTGATAAATAATAGTTCAGGTACTTCATCAGTACTTATTTAATTCAAATTAAAAAAAAAATATTTAGTGATCAAAGTGAATAGAACAAATTTCAAACAAAATTTCAAATGACAGCTAAAGAATTCTCATACGAAATGTCAAGTCAAAATTTGAATACACAAAATTCCAATAAAAAAATAATTTTACACATTCAAAATATTAAAATTATTTATTGAAACCTGTGGTGATCCGTCTCGACACCCTACCCGCCGCGGATACTAATTTGTGACGATCCACCCTCCTGGGCTACCCGGCACCAGTTGTAGTGAACCTACCCCTGGCCTTACTAACTTCTATGGGTCTCGGGACCTCCTCTAATGTACCTGTGGGGCTACCCGGCACCCGTTGTAATGATCCGTAGTCGTCTACCCTTGGTTTTTCTATTCTTTCCCTTTAACACTAGCTGTCGGGATCTACTGGCTATGCTACCCTTATCTTTTGGCCTTCGATCAATATACCCTTGCATCTAGCTACACCTAACTTTTCCTTAAACCCCTGTGATTTTCTCACAGTAAATAAGATTTAAGATTTTATTGCACATTATTCCTATTTACCCCGTTGTGTGATTTTTTGATTCGGTAATTACATTTGCATGTGTAAATTAATACACATACACATGTAGAGGAAATAATGTAGTGTGTGGTAACCTCAGATTCTTTTGGAGTAAAGTGTGAAAGGATCTCGTTTGATAAACTGACCCCGTTTTTTAGATTGTTTTATTTTATTTTCAAACCTATACTCGTATTACCCGCCTTTTCTCAACTTGAACGGAGTGTCATTGACGCTAATCCTACAGTGAATTGTCAGCCGGTTTATAAAATTCAAAGTCGTAGTTTTCTTACCCGATTTTTTTCTGTCTATAGGTTTGCATTGGATTTATTTTAACATAACATGGACAGTGTGAATTATGACATACATACCAGGATCCTTGCGAAGCTCTCAATGTCGTCGTACTGCACCTAAATGGTCAAGTTATTATTGTTATTAGTATACACTACATGTACTGGGGAAAGGGGAAGGTGAGGAGGGGTGATAGGAGGATCTGGGGAATGTTGTTTCCTGAATAAGTCGGCTCCTCCTCTAACCAAATAGATACTGGTGACCAACATTCCGGACAAAGACTCAATCATTACGTTTGCTAGGATGGTCCTTAAGTCCTGATTTTGTTCTCTTGCATGAACTTCATTGCTACGAAAGGGTCCCTTCACGCCAGATGAAAGCGCGCAGAGTCCTCATGTCACTTCCAGTATTATCCCGACTTCCTATCCTCCAGATTTGATTTTAACTCGACTGATTCTAGAAGGGGTATGTCCATTTCTTCCCTTATCATGACTCTACTCGCGTTGAGTGCGTACGGAGCCGTTTGAGATGATCCTTTCGTCTCCTACGAGGATAATCATTGGCTTGCGTTCCTCGCCTCCAAGAGCTGACATAACTTCTACCTTGTAAAAACTATGTTTGCTTTCAGGTCGACACTACTGGTAGTATGCAATAGTGCTACAGACTTATTCTCACGGAATACCACGCCGACGTCCCCTCCACATAACTTCGCAAAACTTGGGATACCTTCGGTCGAAACGCCTCCGTCAGCGAATCATACCCTACCATTCCAAGTGGCATTTTCTTTTTATTCTGTCTTTCATGCCTTTTCACTCTGCATGACCCCGCGAAAGGGATTAACTTCCAGTACCCCGCGTGAATGCTAAGTTTACGTTGACATCCCCTATCGCATGATAGCGTAAGAAAAAAAGCCCTCTTTGTCTCATATCTTGTGGGGATATAATTTCAGTGAACGCTATTGCATTCCCCAATCGTGAAGTCTATATTTCGCAGGTCAAGCGGGATTTTGGAAGGGTCTGATTGAGAAAACATTACCGAAATAATGTTGATTTCATATTTTGTAAGGAAGCCTGAAAGAAATTTGACATGATAATATTGTTGTTAGTAAACAATTATAATGTTTAAATTCAATTCTCCAAATTTCATTTTTGAACTAATATCCAGTATGGCATGAATGTTGCCGTCATTCTCACTTTGGTTCGGCATACCTTAGAAAAAAACCTTCTAATTTGGATGACTGTACGGCTACGATTTATGGCCGGGATCCTTTTTTATACGCATTCGTCTCGTCCTTTCTAGCACGCAAAAATATAAGTTCGTTGAACCCACATTGATAATAGATTTAATTTGGGACAAATCTCGTGATTACACATTGAGAATAATATTTAAAACACAATTATATCCTGGAACATAACTTCTTTTATCATTGGTTTTGTAGGTTGGCAGATCCTCTCAGGTATCGGGACCATGTACGACCTGTAATTTAATTAAAATGTTTCTTTCACTCACCTGAACGAAGCCTGATTAAGTGCACTAAATACCTGTGGAGGAAAAATAATAAAGAAAGAACCTTCCTATATTTATGATTCGGTAATTTAGTTCCTAGAAGTAGTAACACCCATGACCCTATGTCACACTTTTATTTGAGTTTAAGAAAATACGTAGGTTATTAATTATTATTTGTTAACAATATTATCGAAGATGACATTTATACGTAGGTATTTGTTGATATTATTTTGAATATTTGTATTATCTTGATTATATGATATATTGAAGAAACTACAAGCGCGTAGGTATTGTTTATTATCGTTGAACAATTTCAAATTGGGGGATTCAAAACAAGCAATAGTTTATTTTATATTATTATTATGCTCGCGGAAGATCGAAGGTGACATTTGTATGTAGGTTATTTATTTTGATGTTGTTTTGATATTATTATTTTGTGTGTACAAGATTGAAGATGACATTAGTACGTAATTTTATTGGCTCCGCTAATTTTATATTTCAAATCAAAATTCGCGCGATGCACACCCCTTCTATTTTTAAAACACAAAGTTATGTTATTATTAACTCACTGAAGTTAAGTATTTCATTCACTTTGATTATTATTTTGGTTTTGATAATTCAAATTAATTTTATTACTTAATTAATTCACCCGCGGCGCACTGTCATTCACTGCAGCTAATTTTCAATAGAGTATTTTAACAAGCCGAATAATTAATTTATGTACACGAACTATTGCTTCTCACGAAGTCACAACCTTAAAAATTCTTTAATATTACGATGGATATTTTCTCCCAACATTAACAAACACTTGTCACTGTTTATCACGACTTTTTTAATTCTTCGGTGGATTATGTCTTATCACTCGTTTTTATAATATTTGATCAATTGTTTTGTTAAATACGAACGATCTTATCACTGCTAGCACTCTATAGCCTCGTCTTCCTTCGATCCTCGACTCCTACTCGACTCTTACTGCCCCATGGTATTATTATTTTAGCCGGTACCCAGCCCTTCAAATATCTTCAAAAAAAACGCCAGGTGTGGACTCAGGACGTACATCTCGTCTTTCGTTAGGGCGTTTTATAATTGAGAGTTCAGACTATTTCAACTTTCATTGATATGTTATTTTTCATGACTCTCTCTCTCCAAAATTTAATATGTCCGTTTTAATTATTTCTTTGTCTGGCCGCCGATAAGTGTAACTCACCCTTTTGATGCAATTTTGCTTTAAACTTTTTCTAGAATTCTGCAATCGGTCTTTCCTTAATAATCGGTAAATTATCTCGGCTAATTGTGACTTTACATCTGAAATAATTATCACTCTCGCACTCTCCCATTTATTTTTGTTTAAAATTTGCGGCAGGGAAAATTGAATTCAGTAGTATTCCGGCTTAATTCTCATGGTAGCATGAAATTGCTTCTGTCATTTACTTGATTCACCACATTCCTTGCAGATGTTTACAACTATTTTTTATCCTTCGTCCCTTTTCATGATCAGATATAATATTCGTAAAACTTTGTCTGGTAATAACTAATATCACCTTATTAATTCAGAATTCATTTTCTTAATGCGTTCCAAATAGCTCTATGGTCTAGTACGTACCTGTTTGGCTTCATTTTTTTGTGTATCCAAAAGTAAAAATCTTATTTACTTTTAATCTGAGTGTTTTGTTTACCTTTCGAAAAATCTCGATCTATAGCACTAATTCATAGATTGTATACGTCGTTAATTTTAATTGGTTTTATCAATACTCCGTCTGTATTCTGTAGTGGTAATTTGGGCTTAATTACCCCATTTATTCCTCAAAACCATGTAAGTTTTTTTTGTTACTAAACAAACTCTCTTCGACACGCTCTAGGATTTTAAATTTATGGACGGTCTGAAGTGTCGGCTTACATTCAATATTGATAAATTTTAAACGTGGTATCGATTTGAAAACTTCGAGCTCTCCATTATGTCATCACCTTTATCTACCTCAGCCCTTCTCAGATTGTGATTTTTCTGTCCTTTTCAATAGCGGTCGCTAGTTTAGTCGATTTGAAATTTCGTTTAGGTGGGAAAAATTTTGTATGAGCTCTTCCGATAAAGAAGATGCTTTTTTTTTTCTTTCGAACGTAGTGTTGAAGCCATCACAGCCCCCCTAGAGTTTTAAATCCAGCGGTAAACACGCCTCCTAGTGTTAGTCGATGGGATTAGAACTCACCATAGGTCATTTAATTCCTTCTATTTTCTATTGATGTTCTGTACCCCTGATCCTTTCTATTAAATCTTGCAGGGTTCCGTCCCATTTACTTTATGTGTTATTTATTGAAACTAGTTCCATTTTCCGTCGGCGATCCATTCGTATGTTCCTACTTGTACAAATCTTTCTCTCTCCCTTGCTGTCCTACTCCCCCCCCCTAAGATTGTATTCCCCCCCCCTAAGATTATACTCCCTCTTCTCTTGTATGTCGGTTTTTTTTATTTATTCACTTTTTTGTTTTTATTTTTTTATTTTTATTTTTATCCAATTCGGACCTGTCCCTCCTATGTTTTTTTGTTGGGTTCATTTATCTACTTGACTAGGTACCTGTTTCTAAACAAGACTGAACGTCAATGATGGATGGTTACCCCGGATGCTCTATTTTTTTATTTGTAGGTGTACTTGAGAACACAATACATTTTACGCGTAATTACTTCATGTATGATTTTAGATTTAATTGTCTTTAATTACTAATTAATTTTTTCCTAGTTTTATATTTTTATTATTTACGTTTTTTAACATTTAGTAATGTTTAAATGTATAAGATTTATCGCGTACAATGATCTCTAAAAAGTTCTTCTTCATTTTTATTTTTATTCTTCAATCTTATCGGAAGTTGGATAGCACAATGTCTCTACTCATTTATTTTATTTGACTAACTCGTTTATAATGTTGTGTCTAGACTGTAGTTAAAGTCAGATTTCAGATATGTTTTTTTTTTAATTCGTACCGTATTGATTTTTTTGCAAAACCCGACGCTATACAAATCGCCCAAATCAGTTTAGCTTATTTATTATTATGGTTTTGATTTTTTTTTGTTTATCTATTTTTATTTTGTCGGAATAATATGTGTGTATTAGAAGATGTATGAATGTGAATGAGGCAAAGAGTGTGTGCCAAGATCTGTCGTCTCTGCCCACCCCTGCGAGGAAACGCGCGGTGGTTAATTAGTTATGTTTTTATTTTATTTTTATTTTTTATGTATTAATTTTATCATTATTATTATTCTGAGTGACTATTTGATAATTTATTTTCTTTCGTCTAGTCATTTGTTCAAGTAATTTTAACGGCAAGGACCCATATTTTTTTGTCTCCGACCTACCCTAAACGCAAGAGCCATAAATCTACGATCTTATCGTTCGTTAGCTCATTTTTTGTGCATTGAGTCGACCCGTATTCGATGTTTATTTAATAACACGACCGAGATACGATATTTTATTATTTCAAAGTCAAGTTATTTGTTTGTTGAGCTACACTTATTGTTTATGTTTAAATTACGCTCGGAACACGCGGGATAAATTCTTCTATTTTAGGTTCAGTTTTTCAATTTTAGTTTAGATTATTTATTTTTTCCAATTTATTAAGCAATTAATTTTATTCATTTAAGGTTCGGTTATTCAATTTTAGTTAAAATTATTATTTGTTTTTTCAATTTATTTTTAATTTCGAAAAGCTTATTATTTCCAATTTATTATTAATTTCGAAAATCTTCCACTTGTAAAACTTTCTCCTTTGGTCACGGCAACAGTTGTAGTGAAAAATTCTCCAATCGTGAAGTCTATATTTCGCAGGTCAAGCGGGATTTTGGAAGGGTCTGATTGAGAAAACATTACCGAAATAATGTTGATTTCATATTTTGTAAGGAAGCCTGAAAGAAATTTGACATGATAATATTGTTGTTAGTAAACAATTATAATGTTTAAATTCAATTCTCCAAATTTCATTTTTGAACTAATATCCAGTATGGCATGAATGTTGCCGTCATTCTCACTTTGGTTCGGCATACCTTAGAAAAAAACCTTCTAATTTGGATGACTGTACGGCTACGATTTATGGCCGGGATCCTTTTTTATACGCATTCGTCTCGTCCTTTCTAGCACGCAAAAATATAAGTTCGTTGAACCCACATTGATAATAGATTTAATTTGGGACAAATCTCGTGATTACACATTGAGAATAATATTTAAAACACAATTATATCCTGGAACATAACTTCTTTTATCATTGGTTTTGTAGGTTGGCAGATCCTCTCAGGTATCGGGACCATGTACGACCTGTAATTTAATTAAAATGTTTCTTTCACTCACCTGAACGAAGCCTGATTAAGTGCACTAAATACCTGTGGAGGAAAAATAATAAAGAAAGAACCTTCCTATATTTATGATTCGGTAATTTAGTTCCTAGAAGTAGTAACACCCATGACCCTATGTCACACTTTTATTTGAGTTTAAGAAAATACGTAGGTTATTAATTATTATTTGTTAACAATATTATCGAAGATGACATTTATACGTAGGTATTTGTTGATATTATTTTGAATATTTGTATTATCTTGATTATATGATATATTGAAGAAACTACAAGCGCGTAGGTATTGTTTATTATCGTTGAACAATTTCAAATTGGGGGATTCAAAACAAGCAATAGTTTATTTTATATTATTATTATGCTCGCGGAAGATCGAAGGTGACATTTGTATGTAGGTTATTTATTTTGATGTTGTTTTGATATTATTATTTTGTGTGTACAAGATTGAAGATGACATTAGTACGTAATTTTATTGGCTCCGCTAATTTTATATTTCAAATCAAAATTCGCGCGATGCACACCCCTTCTATTTTTAAAACACAAAGTTATGTTATTATTAACTCACTGAAGTTAAGTATTTCATTCACTTTGATTATTATTTTGGTTTTGATAATTCAAATTAATTTTATTACTTAATTAATTCACCCGCGGCGCACTGTCATTCACTGCAGCTAATTTTCAATAGAGTATTTTAACAAGCCGAATAATTAATTTATGTACACGAACTATTGCTTCTCACGAAGTCACAACCTTAAAAATTCTTTAATATTACGATGGATATTTTCTCCCAACATTAACAAACACTTGTCACTGTTTATCACGACTTTTTTAATTCTTCGGTGGATTATGTCTTATCACTCGTTTTTATAATATTTGATCAATTGTTTTGTTAAATACGAACGATCTTATCACTGCTAGCACTCTATAGCCTCGTCTTCCTTCGATCCTCGACTCCTACTCGACTCTTACTGCCCCATGGTATTATTATTTTAGCCGGTACCCAGCCCTTCAAATATCTTCAAAAAAAACGCCAGGTGTGGACTCAGGACGTACATCTCGTCTTTCGTTAGGGCGTTTTATAATTGAGAGTTCAGACTATTTCAACTTTCATTGATATGTTATTTTTCATGACTCTCTCTCTCCAAAATTTAATATGTCCGTTTTAATTATTTCTTTGTCTGGCCGCCGATAAGTGTAACTCACCCTTTTGATGCAATTTTGCTTTAAACTTTTTCTAGAATTCTGCAATCGGTCTTTCCTTAATAATCGGTAAATTATCTCGGCTAATTGTGACTTTACATCTGAAATAATTATCACTCTCGCACTCTCCCATTTATTTTTGTTTAAAATTTGCGGCAGGGAAAATTGAATTCAGTAGTATTCCGGCTTAATTCTCATGGTAGCATGAAATTGCTTCTGTCATTTACTTGATTCACCACATTCCTTGCAGATGTTTACAACTATTTTTTATCCTTCGTCCCTTTTCATGATCAGATATAATATTCGTAAAACTTTGTCTGGTAATAACTAATATCACCTTATTAATTCAGAATTCATTTTCTTAATGCGTTCCAAATAGCTCTATGGTCTAGTACGTACCTGTTTGGCTTCATTTTTTTGTGTATCCAAAAGTAAAAATCTTATTTACTTTTAATCTGAGTGTTTTGTTTACCTTTCGAAAAATCTCGATCTATAGCACTAATTCATAGATTGTATACGTCGTTAATTTTAATTGGTTTTATCAATACTCCGTCTGTATTCTGTAGTGGTAATTTGGGCTTAATTACCCCATTTATTCCTCAAAACCATGTAAGTTTTTTTTGTTACTAAACAAACTCTCTTCGACACGCTCTAGGATTTTAAATTTATGGACGGTCTGAAGTGTCGGCTTACATTCAATATTGATAAATTTTAAACGTGGTATCGATTTGAAAACTTCGAGCTCTCCATTATGTCATCACCTTTATCTACCTCAGCCCTTCTCAGATTGTGATTTTTCTGTCCTTTTCAATAGCGGTCGCTAGTTTAGTCGATTTGAAATTTCGTTTAGGTGGGAAAAATTTTGTATGAGCTCTTCCGATAAAGAAGATGCTTTTTTTTTTCTTTCGAACGTAGTGTTGAAGCCATCACAAACCGTAATAGAAAACAATTATTATTCACATATTAACGCCATAAACGGATTATTAATGAATGAAGGCAATAACAATCTTCAATACATTTTAACCCTAGTAGCATATTGTTATTATGGTTGATAAGGAAAATTAGTATGAAATGTCAAAAATCTAACAAAAATTAATATTTGTAATATATGGAAAATAGCTGGCTTTATAAATTATAACCTATATGTTATTCTGATGTATGAACTATATTATTGTAAAGTTTCATTAAAATCCATCCAGTAGTTTTTGCATTAAAGGGGAACAAACATTCATACATCCATACAAACTTTCACGCTTATAATATTAGTAAGAAGATAAGATTAGTAAGATGCTATAAAAAAACACCGGATGGCATATTGGTCCGGTATATACATCTTACTACTGCTAGTGACCCAGAAAACACCAAAATTTTGTTTAATTCACTTAAAGCTTTTCTGCATTATAATTGATTTTTTTTTTAATTTCGTTAAATCATTAAATTGTTAGTTACATGTTTTGAGGATTTTACAACCACCATGCTAGGCACATGCCCGTGTTGTATTGGTCGAATTAGTGGGGTTTATGAGTAATCTGAGTATCGTATCCCGTAGAGTATAGACGATACTGAGATGTGCAAAATGGAAATGGATCAAAACTTTTCCATTTGAAAATTCAAAATCCAAAATGGTTTTTAGAAAAGCAATTTCAAATTCAAAATACCTATTATCAAAATGCTTTTTCAAAATGCACAATGGTTTCTCAGATCAAGCAATAAAAGAGTAAAAAAAAGTTAAATACTGGATAAACTAATATATTCTAGCATATATCGGTTTTGGTAAATATTCCACAACTGCCGCACTTTTGTTTGGATTTGATATTTGTGAAGTTTTCTTCCAATTTAAATACGCACAAATTACGCATATTGTATCATACAATATTGTACATATAATTGCATACTCAACTCAAATTTCAATTTAAGGAGACGTCTGACTGGACGACCGACATACTAAAATCAATTTTACAAATTATCTGTAGTTACTAATAGATACAAAGTGATCGCTACCTGTGAAAGTTTTCATGGTGTGTTTAACCTCATTGGAAGCTCTCCATTGAAATTGATTGAAATGGATTCCATGAATAGTGCAGTTCTCTCCTGTCAGGGTCGACAGCTTAGTTTCATACACGCCCGCTGAAATAATGGTTGGAGTTCCGCAAGTCTAATTATTGGTCGATAAACATTTCCCGCGGCCGCTACCGGCTCCGGCTACCGGTCCGGTAATTGCGGCGGGAAAACGTCACGAACAAAAGAAGGCAGCGATGGCGGCGAATACAAACCATTCACCATTCTGCCGTGCCAGGGCCTTATTCATACTACCTTCGCCTACCCGACAGGGGTACGCAAGCTTGTCGTAAATGTAGCTAAGAATTATTGGCCAATATCACTAAAACGTAATTACGAACTTGTTGAAAAATCTTGAAAACCAGATGTACTGTCGACGTGGTTGAGGGGTAATTCTCTCGACTCCCAATCGGAAGGTCGCGGGTTCGAATCCGTCGTGGGCAAATAAATTGTATTTGATTAATTTTGTAATTAAACAAATAATTAAATAAAAAAATACATATAGTATAATTGTGGTACGTTCCAGGGTGGAAGATGCTCTCGGTATTGCCCTGGTGAAAGATTACCATTCGGAATTAAAACGTTGCTTAAAATGGCTTCAGCCTTGTTTGATCACCAGATCTGAATAGCCAGGTACTTCCCCTCCATCCTATTCCACATCTCCTTCCCTTCCACACAACCTTCAGCCTCACAACATACCCCAATTGTAGATGCCATAGTCTCACTAGCTCCAGACGGGAGCAGTTGTGACTCTTATGCGGTGTTCATATAAAAAAATACTAACTACTTAGGGGCAATAATTTCACAGAACATAAATAATTCATCAAATTTCTAAGTTCATTTTCAGGTTCTGTTCATTATGTGCCAGTAGCATCATTGAACTGAAATAAAAAACGTACTATCAAGCAAGGCTACCTTCTTTAAATCATAATTACATAATTTGTAGGCCGCCTGTTTTGTGAGAAATCAGCTCAATGGCATTCTTGACAGGATTGACCGGACACGGAACATACAAACAAATGGTCAGACAAAATGTAAAGTGGTCGAGTAAAAACAAGACTTGATATTATTACTTATTTAATTTGTGAAAATATCATTGTAAACAAGTTCAGAAGGGGAATAGGGGAATAGCTGTCACGCGTAATAATAACTTGTTTATAAATTAACCGTTATTTTTATAAATTAAGTAATAATATACCTATACATTATGATATTTAAAAAAAAAAACTTAAAATCACGAAGAAAGAAATGTTTTACAACAGTTCACAGTGATAAATGATAGGTACCTACAATACATTTTATCTTCATGTGTGCAATACAGACAGGGTTTGCAGTTGCTTCGTTTCCTTTACCCGATGGAATCTGTTGTCCTTGGTATGAACAAATAATTTAAGAGTTCCACATTGTGCACAATTATACCGACTCTCTGGTTTTTTATTAGATATTATTTATTTATATACATATATTTTTTTTGTATTTTTTTTTATTTATTCCTTTTTATTATTATTTTCAATAGCAACACTTTTACTAGATGTAGGTATCAAGTATAAAATAAGTACAATTTAAAATTGTGATTTTATCGTTAACCTCATCTCTTCAAATGCATTACTTTCCTGTTTTTTTTAATTACCAATCTTGTTTAACAATAATGGTACGTGTATCCACAGTTACCGTACCCCTGAAGCAGTTCACACATGTTCACACTTGTCCAACGCAAACACGCCGCGGACACACCCGGTCTGCCGTCCGCCGCAGAACGGAACCTATAATTTTCACTCACAATCATGTCACTTTTTGATTACGGACGGTGAGATGCAAAAGTCATGCATGTATGTGCTGCGTCTATGTACCTGCATGAAACTATGTTCCTCAACATTGAGTCACTTAAACTTTTTTTTAAACACTTGAAACGTACGTTGAGAAAACGATTTACAACATGTCAACATGTGCAAGTGAGACACCTACAATATGTATATATATATATATATATATATATATTTTTTTTTTTTTTAAAGAAAGACAAACATTTTCAGGTTACGAATAACCTGACAATATTTGAAAATCTCCTAATACCACTACAGTAAGCGAAAGATGTTGCTTGTGTTGTGATGGAGGACTTAGCCAGCCGAGGAAACGAACACGCAACGCCCGGCTGGGACCCAAACGCGATGCCCACTCAGCCACTGACCGGTCTTACTAATAAACTTGGTTTAAATTTTACACTACTGATTAAAAACCATTTATGTAAAAGCCTTACTTTTCCTTACTTCCGGAATAAAATCATATTTTACAAGAAATTAGAGCTAATGGAAAGTGACATTTTGCTTACTCAGCGGAATTGCTCTTTGAATTATATTTTACCCTAAAAGTTCAAAAATTTTAGGGAATACGAATTTAAGATATCCGCAAGTAAACTGCCACTGACTTTTTTTATTTCGTTATAATGAAAAAAATTATAAAAATTCCCGGAGAATAACTAAAAAAATTACATTTTTGATTTATTGTTTGCGCAATATTAAAATTGATTTATGTCCACCTACACATGCATAAAGCTTTAATGTTATTTAAAAAATCGCTTTCATGGAATTCTTTTTAAATTCACTCGATAACAGTTAGGCGCTCCGCTGACGAGGCAACTGAACCAAACTAAAACCGGCTGGTTTCTATGTCTTGATTGGTCAAAAAGCTTGTTTAACCAAAGATGAACAATAATCAGC
This sequence comes from Limnephilus auricula, assembly GCA_951813805.1. Lineage (NCBI taxonomy): Eukaryota > Metazoa > Arthropoda > Insecta > Trichoptera > Limnephilidae > Limnephilus > Limnephilus auricula. The sequence continues at coordinate 1,252,899 of OX638395.1, read as the reverse complement.
TGACATGTGGCAACTAGCAACGGCCGGCCACGGCAATCAGCAGTGCAAGTCACGAGTCACCGCTTGCGTTACCATTGACAATGGGTTTTTGAGTGATTGTGTAGTGTGCAGGCCATCACATTGTCATAAAAAGATAGTTGCCACTATTGCCAGTTTTCAGTTGCCTCAGTGAGCGGATCGCCTCAATTAAAAAAATACATGTCAGAAATAACCTCACTTTTTCAAGGCGGGAATCTCATGCGTCAGTCAGCCAAATTCTTCATTAGTAAGAATTCAAAACAGAGCTTGTAAAGTCTTTATTCAATGTGTAACTAAAACACCGTTTAATACCTACACCCGGTGCGTGAATTTTGCCCATTAGAATTTACCAATATGACGGCTTTTTATCATCGATTTTTGGGTTTATAAAGAGATTTGAAGGGCGAATTCATCGATTTTCCGTAAAAAACCTGTACATATATATTTTTTTAAATATTATCAGGCCGATATTGAAAGTTTGGAGAGCTATGATCACATGGGTATATTTTTTATTAGTAAGGTAGAATGTATTCGGTTTGTTCTTACATATATTGGTAGTTATGAAATAATTTCGTGGCAATGCTTTTGTATTAGGGCAACCTAATTGGTCAGAATAAACAGTAGGTATTAGATGTGGTTTTTTGTTCGAGCTCCAATTATATTCCTTAGTTTTGTATTCAATGTTGTGTTATTTTAATATGTGAGAAATACACTGTAATTACTTTGGACAGTGGACCGCGGCAAAACCATTGTAAGAAGTTACACCGTCATTGAGCGGGGAAACTACACAACACCGAAAGAACCTTTAAATGTTAAAAAAAGGAGTAAAACGTCAACTCTATAAAAGAAAATTATATGTTAAAGGGAAAAAAACTAAGCATGTATTTAATTTAATCGAGAAGGTTCATAATACGTTGAATAAAATGGTCCTAGCAAATTAATTAAATTACTAATGATTTTTTTTTTAATTTTCACATGTAGCAAAGACATTGTGGGTGTACATAATTATAATAATTTCAATGAAATAACTTCGTTTTAATTTCACTTATTTCTTTAATCAACCGGTTTCAGCTCCACCTGAATAACCCTTCATTACCCTCTAAGGCACTTCCCCCTCGTCCCCACCTAAGTAGGTGTTCTTTCTCCATCTTCCACTTTTCATTTAAATACTCTGTATATCTGTATTTTGTTTAATATATTTTATTCACTTCTGATGAAGGTTCAGGTCAAATAGAAACCGGTTGGTTAAAGATATATTATAACGTGGAATTAAAACACGGTTAATTTATTATCACTATTCTTTTTTTAATATGAATTTGTAGCACACCGTTTTTACGCTTGCCACTACACCATATCTTTCCCCCGTACAGCGCCATCCTGCTCACCCAAACCTAGGCTAACCAGGATGCCTTCTGCGCATTTCCTACCCTCGAGTCGCCCCATAAACTACGCCCCGCCACAAGGAATGGCCTATATAAAGAGCTGCGCGCCCTAATTTAACCAGTTCGTCTGCAGCTCGCCCTTGGCTAGTACACTCTCTTAGTTGCGCCTCGTCCTTTGGCACGACCCTCTAAGGAGTATTCTACTTCCATAAGCAAAGCACCAACCAGACCCCGACTGCTGCCTTAGTTGCGCTTCGTCCTATGGTACGACCCTCTAAGCAGAACACAGTCGCCGCCGCCCGTTACCATAACGGCACGAGTCAGTTTTGTTGTTTCCAAAGACTAATCAGCAAGGTTCCCTCCGATCCCTTGCTCAGTTAATTATTATTGTGATTTGATACATTGTGACTATTTTTACTGTATGTGATCTGTGAACTTACCTTTAATAAATAACATTTTTCCAACAAATGTGTTACAAATTTAATTAGACAGTTTCAACATATTTACATCGGTTAAGCAACACGAAAAGTTTTCTTTGTCATTTTTAACATTTCGAGAAAGAGATTTTAAAAAAAAGATTTATTTGTGGCTATCACCGATAAATATGGTTAAAGCCATTTCAACGTTTCAGGTTTGAATGATAGTCTTTTACCAGGGCAATACTCAGGTTATCTTCCATTCTGGAAGGATTCTCTTTTTGTTTTGCACAATATACATATCTACATGTGCTAAGGGACGTACTTCACCTACTTTAACCAGTGATTCCTGACATTACTTGGAGTAAAAAAATTGAATGAAATTTTGGTCTATTGACTTTTTATGTCTTTTTTGTGTACATTTTTATTTTATTTAAGCTTTAGTTTTTAACCAATCTTTCGCACGTCGTCACTGGTCATCTCGCCCCTAACTGTCAAAAAAAACTTAAACGTCCGCGGAGACCAAAATTTTTAAGTGAGTCAAGAACGTCCCTTTACTTATTAGTCCTTAGTTTGGTGAGCAACGTGTCCAGAGTATCTTAAAATACGTTGTAAGGAGATTATTGTAACAGTGACTATGAATTTTCCATATTGGAGTCCTCAGTTTGGCGAGCAACATGTCTAAAAACTATCTAAGCGTGTCTTTTTAAATCTCACTCAATGCATAAGACAACTTATACCTACCAGTCCCTACCAATATTATTTATTAAATACAATTATGAATCTAACTTATCAACATTTGATAATATTACCCAAGTAAACACAATACATGTGTCAGTTTTCACTCCCAACAATAATGGAACGCTCTTCAATTCAACAGGTCGGTAAAGAAGTTCCCTGTCGGGATTAGTTGAAGATCTCCCGTCAAGAACCTACTCCGTATTTATCCGACTGAATTAAATTGCGTCAAGTACCTACCCAGAGTACCCGGTTCCTACCCAGTACCCCGTACCTACCCGGTCCTAGCCAGCACCCCGCTCTCAGCCATTAGGTACTGTGGGGAGGGGAGGGGCGGGTAATGCGGAGTAGCTCAATTTTACTTCAAGAGCCTTAGGGTGCCATTCAACGACCGCTTTATACCTGTGAAATTATTGTTAAAAGAATTAAATATTGTGTCAAAATTTATATAAGATTATTAAATTCCATAGGTGCAGATGAGAATTCACTGAGCGGCTGAGAATAAAAGTTTAAAAATGCTTGCAACTGTACAGGGAAAGATCGATTATTCCCCGTATCAATTTTTTTTAATTAAAAATTTAATATCGATTTATTTTATTAAAAACTTGCTTTAATATATACCTACATTCACGATGGTAAATTATTAAATATCGTGTACTTTTTGTAAGTATTTTTTGATCATAGGTATTTATGATTTTTCAATAATGTCTAAACAAAGTAAGTGTGTAAAAAAATCTGAAATATTTTAGTTGGTAAGACCTTAAATAAAGAGAAAAACTGAGGTATTTTCGTCACGAAACACGTTTTCGGGTTTATTTTTTTTATGATTTTAATTTAACTAAAATTAAAATTCTGAAAACCGTCTTTACTAGATTATGTATTGATTTATTTTCTGTATGATTATATGATTTGAAATTTGTGTTGTATAATACATATATCGTTTGAAAATTGAACAAATCTGCCAATGACCAACGGTATAACCTTAGTATATTAAAAATAAACTTAGTTTTTCAAAATTTAAAAAATGTGCTTACCAGATAAAATAACAATCTTTGAAAATCAATTTATGTTTTTTTTTTTGTAAAACAGAGTCAATACGTCTAGATTTTGATTTAAAAAGGACTAATTTCCGGGATTCTCTGGTAATACCCTCTTAATGTGTTAAGCATTTTGATTGAGTCGAACGGTTGGGTGTAAGATCGTTTTTTTATTTTTTTATTGTTAAATTTGATGAACTAGTGTCAGGTTCAGAAGTCTGCCCTTTATGACATTTTCTTATGATCTGAAAATTATCATATGTATTATTTCGGTTCAATAAACTCTTGATTTAGTCATTTTAAAAATTGGAACTGATTGTGGGAACAATGCGGACAAGCGATGAGGTAAAGGTGTATTTGTTTAAATTATTGACAGATATCGTAATTTTTACTATCAATGTATGATCAAATTAAAAAAAAAACTGATTTTCTCTAAAATCGACAATGTTTGTTTTTAAGAGGCAATGGGTCCCGAGACAAATATTTTTTTTATAAATACGTAGTTACGGCTTTACAAATCATACACATAAACTATCCCGCGATTTTTCACGAGTCTGCACTAATGTATAATAATGTATTATTTGTTATACCTACCAAAATATATTGTCTTCAAAAGAAATGGATTTTGGATCTCCGCTCAAAATTATGATACAGATTACCTATACCTTCCAAATATCTTGAAAAAACATCAGTTTTGTGATTATCTTGATTTATTTCTGGGTTATTGTTCTGGGTTGCGCTACCTCCTTATTTATCCAACGGATAGCATTCCAGTGTCATCTTCAGGGCAGAAGTGTAATCTTACATTTACTTATTATATCTACATCTGCCCTCATGATGGACAATGTAGTGCTGTTCGAAACGTTGGCTAAAGTAGGAATTAGCGCAATACGCGGCATAATAACCAAAGAATCATCACTGTTATTAATTCATTGAGACCTATGTTAAAAAGTATGTTAGTAACTGTGTTCGAAGAAAGACGGAAAATAACTATGCATTGCAGATTCTTTACCTGATTTTGTGACAAAAAATGTGGTTATTGGGTGAAATCGGAATAATTACTCCATATACATAAAATTTTCTGATCCGCTGTGATTCATAACAAAGATCTTTGTTAAATTAGTTTTATCCAAAATATTAAATTTCGATTACGGTTGCTGGATTCAAAATATTAGTAAGCAGTATATAAGGGCGTGTTTCCCGATTAAAAAATCAGACCATTCTTCGCTTACCCCTCAGGCCTCTGGCATATTCTGTCTGATGGTCAGAGAATTTCCGCTTTGCAATAAAATCCAATTAAATGAAATATTTCTGAACGTATCCCAAAACTAAAAACTGTTTTTGAAAGATGATGAAATACATTTTTTTTTCTACACCAGACTTTATGTCCGGGTTAATTTTTTACCACAGGAAAAACTTAACCCTTTCACATACTTTTCCACAAATGATCATCTAGTAAATCCGCGCTATGCAAGTGTAATTTATAAGTATAATTAATACAAAAACAATACAAAAAAACAACATGCTAACCTACCAGAGTTCCAAACGGGAAAATAATTCACCGACTCCAGATATTTTCTGTCAGAGGGTTCGGCTCAGTGGAATTCCTAATTGGACCGATAAATCCTACTGATCCCTCAATATAAATATTAGCCCGAGTGGTTAGATTTCAATTACAGAAATTGGTTTCATCATCATTATGAAATTTTCATTTCGATTAAATGGGATGGCAACATAGTATTACATTCGACATCAAGTAAGTAAGTACTAGAGACATAGCGCGTGCTAAATAAGCTAGAAATAAGAGTCTAATATTATTAAGTCAGTGACGACATCAATTTCCATTCTAATCTATGTACATGTAAGACATTTCTAGTGTATATTAGTTATTTAGTGAGTATTACGTAGGTACCGCAAAGGATGTTTTTGAATCGGAGTATTAATTCTTACTGTCCAAAGGAATCTCTGCTGTCCGGAATTACCTAACCTAACCTAACAGGGCTGAATAAGATACCTTCAGATGAAATGATCTCTCCACCGAAATCAGGGCCGAATCAATTAAATGGTTTTTTTATTAATTTATAATTTTTTAAACTATGTTTTCACTATGAAGGTGATCCACTAGTCCTTGTCCTAGTCCAAAATTCGAAATCGGAATCTCCGCCTCTTTTTGGGAGGGATTTAAAAATACTTTAGAACAATTTTTTGGAAAGGTTGGAGAAGGTATTTTGAGTTGCTTTGTGCAAGTTGATTTCGTAGAGGCATATAAAAAGCATTAAATCATTTCTTACTCATTGTTTATTATAATAAAAAGGAAATTTAAAACCGATATCACGAAACCACGCGACTTACAGCAGCGTTTCCCAAAAGGTGTTCCGCGGAACCCTGGGGTTCCGTAGAAGCATCACAAGTATCCGCGCTCCGTCCAGATTTAACGTATGATCCAGATATAAAGAAAGTTCTCGATCAAGCCGTACAAATTGTGAATTACGTTAAATCACGTCCGCTCCAATTGATACTTTTTAAAAAAGTGTATGAAGATATAGGATCAATCACTTCTTCTTCACACGGAAGTAAGATGGCTTTCCAAAGGAAAAGTATTATTATTATCAAGAATGTTTGAATTGCGCAACGAACTATTGGTATTTTTTTCCAAAGAATCGCTTTCTTCATCTTTGAGTGGTCTTGCTCAACTATTGCACGACGAGCAATGGCTAATGTAACTGGCGTATTTGGCAGACATATTTGATAAACTGAATGTATTTGCAAGTCATTGCAAGTAAGAAATACAAATACTTTTACAGTAAACGACAAAATCTCTTCTCTTAAAAAGAAACTTGTCTTCTTGATAGAATGTGTTGAACAGAAACAGTACCAATTTTTTTCTCTTTTAAACGAGTTTCTGGAAAAAAATGAGTTGCAAGTAACCTCAGATACTGAAAAATGCATTTACGAACATTTGATGGCCCTCAACAAATCTCTGGAAGAGTATTTTCCTAAAAAAAACCTGCAGGACATTGACTGGGTACAGAATCCATTCCTAGTTCACAAGAAACCATCGACTCTTACAGCAACAGAGTACGAGACTTTGTTAGATATCAAATGTTCTTCTTCCTTACAAAAGTTTAATTCAGAAAAAACTAATCTGGATGAGTTTTGGATTGGACTTAAAAACGAATATCCAGAAGTCGTCGAGAAGGCTATCACAGTTTTGTTACCGTTTGTGACCACTTACCGGTGTGAAACTGGTTTTTCGGCTTACGCTTACACAAAAAAAAAATACAGAAACAGACTGGATGCAGCTCCAGATCTTCTTATTCAGCTGTCTGACATAAAGCCTGATTTCAATGCTATTTTAACAAAAAATGTAAAAAAATATCACTCTTCACATTAAAGTAAGTTTTACACAAAACTTTTGATCTTTCTTTTCAAGGTAAACATGAAAGTATTATAACTACATCTTTTTCTTATAAAAATAGGGTTCCGCCTAGAAAAGTATGATCGATAAGGGTTCCGGGGCGAAATAAAATTGGGAAACGCTGACTTAGAGTCTCGAAATCTTACTTATAAATATAAATAAGACATATTTTTGTGGAAACATAATAAAAATATTATGGTTCGATTCTTTAGAATTCTGTTTATACCTATTATTGGAAAGTCTACGAGTTTTTTTTAATTTGCTCCACACAGGAAGCCCCGAGGAAAATAATTTCCAGCAGAGGCTATATCATATTAAGGGGATATAATGTTAATTCGGCATAAAAAAGGCCCATCTTTAAGTTTTTTTTGACGCTACAGGTAATACAAGTTTATTTAATTGATCGTAACATTATAGTAGATACGATATACAAAAAATTTCTTTAATTTTTTTAAAACAAAATATAAATAATTAAACCGTCGGCAACAAATCTTCAGAGGCACCTCGAAAAAAAGTTGTCCGCCGGTAAACAGTATAACTCATAAAAATAATATCATAGAAAACACTGATTTTCGTCTAAAAATTGGCCCATTTGTTATTGTAAAATTAATAGAAAAAAAAAATTAAAAAATCTCCCAGCGTTACCTGATCATTCAAGTAAGGAAGTATACGAAATTTCAAAAGAATCGGTCAAGTAGATTTTGATTTAAACTGTTCACCGGCTTCAAAAATGACAAGTGTCAGAAAATCGCTTTAAAGTTTTAGATACCAGAAAATCCAATACTAAACATGAAAATTTTGTTCATACAAGTTCTATTTCATATTTAGTTTTGCTCAGATTTGTTTCAAAAACAATCTTAAGATGTTGTACAATCATATAAAACAAAAAAAAAAAATTAAAAACAATACGTTACCATCCCCAAGGGATGCCATGTGGAAGATCTTTTTAAGGAAAGAAAGGAGAGGAAATTCTGGGAAGGAAAAATATATGAGGGGTGGGTAGGAATCTTGGTATCAGTGTGTCTGAATTTATCCCTTCAACTGCAGTGCAAGGCGATGGGTCCAGAATTTTTCACAGATATAGTTATTTTTCACAATTTTACTAACGGTGTTCATTCGAAATCAAAACTTCTCACTTGTCTCTGATTTAATAAAAAAATATTTTGGAACGGGAAATATTTTATAAATACTTTCAGGTACACAAAACCTACATATAAAAACTACAAACTCTTACTTAATCTTGAAACTGTCAAAATGAAGTTTTATTTTTTTTTTAAATACTTTTCAATTCAATAAAATCTTTCCTTATTCTTTTTTTCACAAATTCACAAACTTCCCACCGAAGGTTCTATATGGATAACTAATTTGGATTATTATATATACACAAAATTGCTACAGTAAGAAACTTAATATAGGAAGTCACCTAATTCGTAAAAAAAATATACAATAATACAGATACATATAAAATGTACATCATAATAAATAAATAAAAAAAGTATACCCATGAACTGGTTTTTGCCCGTGGGTGATTTTTTGTACTTATACATTACACTTTATACACAATTTATTATATTTTTAGTTTGATTTTTCACCGGTCTGCACTACTGTTATCTTATTTTCAATGATTAAATGTTTCATTGATGTGCGTAACCTTCAAAAGTTGTTCCAATAATTGGAATAAATAATATTTTTATTTGGTCCAAGTCCATATCTGTGAGAATGGCAGGATTTTATTGGTATGAATATAGCGCGATGTGACAGCCGCTACTAAAGGAGGCCGCCCTCGCTCCACATCTCCTTAATCCTCCCGATCTCCTCTTATTATTATCACCGGGGATTCACACCCACCCGACCAACACACCCAACCAAAACAACGCAAGTCACACCCTATATTACAAAGCGGATTTAAAACACCGTAATTAAATTAGTCAAATACCTTCAAACAGAAGATTATCTGTAAACCTCCATCATTTGTTAACTTCCACATAAATTACGTTTTTGGTCGAATATCAATAAATTAAGGACATTTTTATGATTATGTTTTGTTTACATAAAATGTAGGCATGAGGATACACTGTTGTGAAAATTTATCATTTTATTTATATATAAAGCAGGTAAAATTATTGATTTTTGAAAATCTGGAATAGCCATTTCGTAGGCACCTATACAGGATGTTAAGGTACGTACTTGAGTTACTTTAACCAGTGATTCCTGACATTATTTGGAGTAAAAAATGTAAATGAAATTTTGGTCTCCGGTGACTTTTTTATGACATTTTGTTTTGTTTTTCAAAATTTTTTTTCTTCAAAATCAAACAAAAAAAAAACTTTCACATGACCTTATTGGTCACTCAACCGAGTTACTGCCCACCACTTACCCCGTCCCCAACACCCAACACCTACTATTTTTTATGTTTAGTAAAAAAAAAAAAAACATCAAAAATTTCACCGGAGACGAAAATTTCATTTACATTTTTTACTCCAAATAATGTCAGGAATCACTGGTTAAAGTAACTCAAGTACGTAACTTAACACCCTGTATAGAGAATGAAATATAAAATGTCTCTTTGTGAAAACACTTCTTAACAGGGTACCAGAGAATACCGGAAATTTGTCCATTTTAAATCAAATTCTTGACGTATTAACTCTTTTTTACAAAAAAATATAAATTTATTTCGAAAGATTGTTATTTTATCTGGTACACGCAGTTTTAAAATTTTGAAAAACTAAGTTTATTTTTACGAGACTATATATTTATTTATTTATTTATACTGGGTTTTTACAGATGTTCGCACTTACGTGAGAACATCCAATTATAAAAACTCAGTTATTGTACAAATAGAGACATACAATTACAAACAATCTACAATTACATACAATTAAATACAGATACATACAATTAAATACAGATACGTACAATTAAATACAGATACATACAATTAAATACAGATACATACAATTAGAAAAACAGAAAAGTCACAAATAAAAAAAATAAAAAAAATAAGTAATAATAAAAATAAATTAAAAAATACAAAATTTCATACAAGCTCCTCAAGTAACATATATTACAATGAGAGACAAGAGACATTGGAATCACGAGAGGCATGCAAAGAGAGACAATTGACACAATATAATTAGTTAAACATAATTTTTTAACAGCGCCAGAACTTTTTTTCTGAATCCATTCACATTATCGACGAAAATATCTACTTCGGCACACTCTATCTTGTTATATAGTCGACACATCTGGGTCAGAGGGCTAAAGTAGGCTATATTATTTTTAAATGTATTCAGGTGAAAAGTGTTATGGCGTCTTAAACAATGGGAATTGGGGACATTTATTTCAATATTGCTAAGACATAGTGTAGTATCAAGATGGCCGTGAATGATTGTATGTAAACATATTAGAGCTGTCAATTGCCTTCTAGTTTTAAGTGCATCAATCTTGAAGTAATCACGACGTACGTCGTATGATCTAAGATGGTCATGTAGTCCACATTTAAAGGATAACATTCTTAGCATTTTTTTTTTGGACTGACTCTACAATGTTTTCATATTTGCAGTAATGTGGATTCCAAATAGTGCTTCCATATTCAAGTTTACTTCTAATTAAGGCATTGTAAAGGGTCAGAATTGATTGGGGATCTTTGAAAGGTTTACATATTCTGTGAATAAATCCCATCATTTTTAATGATTTGCACTTATTGTCGTTAATGTGTACATCAAATATGAATTTAGAATCAAGAATGATTCCTAGATCTCTTATTGAAGACACTTTTTTGAGAATAATATTATTAATGACATAGGAAAAATCTTTTATAATTCTATTTCTAGTGAAGTTTAAAATGTAACATTTTTCAACATTTAATTGCATATCATTGACAGTACACCAGTTATTGAGCGTGTTGAGGTCATTTTGAAGCAGTTGATGATCGGAAACAGACTTGATTTTACGAAAAATTTTAAGATCGTCGGCGAAAAAAGCATAATCACATTTTAATTTCGAGCCAAGGTCATTTATGAATATAAGAAAAAGCAAGGGTCCAAGATTTGAGCCCTGTGGTACACCAGAAGTTACAACTATAGGGGATGATTTGAATCCATTAATAAGAACTAATTGAGTTCTGTTTTACAAATATGATTTTACCCAGCGTAAAAGATCTCCATGTATTCCTATGTGTATAAGTTTTTTTAGTAAGATGGAGTGGTTAACTTTATCAAAAGCTTTTTGAAATACTATATAAGGTTATACCGTTGGTCGTTGGCAGATTTGTTCAATTTTCAAACGATAGATTCTATTAAACAACACAATTTTCAAATCATATAATCATACAACAAAATAAATCAATACATAACGTCAACACAGTTTTCTAAATTTTAATTATAGTTAAATTAAAATCATTAAAAAATAAATCCGAGAACGTGTTTTGTGACAAAAATACCTCGGTTTTTCTATTTATTTAAGGTCGTACCAACTAATATATTTCAGAATTTTTTACACACTTACAATATATTTCAAATTTTTTTAACATACTTATTTTGTTTAGACATTATTGAAAAATCATAAATACTTATGATCAAAAAATACTTACACGAAGTACACAATATTTAATAATAATTTATCATCGTGCATTTTGAGCATTTTTATTGTTTACTTGAATGTAGGTATATATTAAAGCAAGTTTTGAATAATATAAATCAATATTAAATTTTTTATTCAAAAAAATTGATTCGAGGAATAATCGATTTTCCTCATTGGAACTGTTCAATTGCAAGCATTTTAAAATTTTTATTCTCAGCCCCTGGTCAATCGTTCTTAAAGGCAAACTTTAAAAATTGATTTTAGTCATTGAAGAAGAAGACAATATACCTAGGTACATACTTATAAATTTATAAATCCATAATAAATATGAAACATAACAAGACACAGCAAATAAGTAGGTTTATAAAAAATGCGCAAGCCTTTAGGTAAGTCTCTCTAGAGGTGAACACAAAACATTTTTGAAAAAATAAATTTTCGAAGAATATCATGGAACGCCGTTGCCGTCAATACGAAGTTGATATTATAAGAATATTTGTGTTAAAGGAGATAACGCGATAATATAGCTAAAAGTGGGCCGGTAAAAGAAAACTATAAAACTAATACAAACTGATTATCTCTTTGTTAAATTTGATGGACGTTTTAATTTGCGTGCCCCCTATCGGATACCGCAGTTTTTGTTTAATTTCCTTTGAAGTTGCTCTATTTTATAATCTAATAAGTGTAATTGATGTATTTTTTGTTCACCTGCGCTTATTTACAAGACTTTATTCGGTTCTCCCATTGTTTACGTGTCACGGTGGAAATTTACAAAGAAGCTTACGCAAACAAGTGCAATTAAAGTCGAGGATTGGTTTTGCTTACAAATCGAGGTGTGCTTTGCATAAAACAGTTCTACCAGTCATTATTCAAGGAGAATTATTAATGAAGTTGTTGAGTAATTCTCATAATTATTACTGTGAGATATTTAATAATGAAACTTGTCAGTTTTAACGACCACAAAAGGTAAATTATTAAGTTATTCATGTCAGAAAAAGAAACTTCAAACAAAAGATTTTATATCTATGCATTTTGAATATTTATGTGATCTAGTATCTGAGTTTCAGTGCTATTTTAAACGTGGATATTTATCTACTTGTATATTTTATTTCTAGGAAAGGAAGGAGAGGAAGTTCTGAGAAGTAAAATGTATGATGGGTGGGTAGGAATCTAGGGGTCAGTATCCAGGAGTAACGGACCTATAAATCCATTCCTACCACTGCGGTGCAAGACTATGGGTCGAGAGAGACCAGCTTGAGAGGTCAAAGGGTCCCTTCAAACCGACCTCTCAAACCGGCCCGCCATGCAGGCAGCAGGTGAATATATCTCACCCGTTGAACCCGGGTTACTCCTGCAAAGTCACCAAAGGCAGCGAACCACTTAGGGTAGCATTTGTAGGGTGACAACAAATGGTTCCCGGGAGGTGATACCCATAGACGCCTCCCAAACTGAAATTATTTAATATATTTTATTTTAAATAAGTCTGCATTCTCAGATGTAAATTTATTTTTAAAAGATCTGAAAATGTCAAGATGCGTGATGATACGACTAATTTATTGACAATTATTAAAAAAATATATGGTAATAAAAAACATCAATTAAGCAAAGGCTTAAAAATAATGAAAATTGTTACTTCGGCCATGAAAGTGTTCACGTTCTAAAGTGGAAGATACATACTTACTTACTCTTAATATTACCCTGGTGAAAGTCACCCATTCAGAAATTAAACGTTGCTTGAAACGGCATTAGCTGTTTTTGGTAACCAGATTTGTATAGCCAGGTATTTCCTAATCCCGTCTCCATCCCTTCCCCGCTACATTAATTTTCACAAAATACCCCAATGGGGATGCCATAGTTTCAATGACTCCGGACGATTGGAAGGAGTTGGGACCCTTGTATGATATTTACATTAAAAAAAATTGACGTATGTACAGTAAAATACAAATATCAAGACCCCTCTCTGATCAAGAAAATTAATTCACTGCCTCACAGTACTGATTTGTGATATATCATTTTTTTAAATGACACTGTTTCAAAAGCTCAGTATTCTAAGACCCCCGACGATTGCCCCGCATACTTACGTACAATATGAAGTCGGTTTAGGAAAAATACGGTATACCTTCTTTCACAAAATATACCTAAAGGCCCGGTATATCAGTTAATTATAAGCTCGGTTTTGTTGGAATGTCGAGCTTAGCACAGCTTGGAACATAATCCGTATATAGGTCGAAAGTTCCCCACTTCAATCGCAAGGTGCTATATGCCTGTACAATCATTTTAATTAGTATTTGTTGTCCACTATTAAAGAAATTAAGCGCTGGAAATAAACTGGCCTGACGTTGAAACTTTTAAAAAGCTCTTTTATTATATTTTTTTGATTGATTATCAATTAATAACATCGGATTTCCTCATCGCTCGATAAATATATCTTACAGTCGCATACTTGTAAAATTGGGCAATTTGCGTAAATTTCGGTAGAAAGTATTCAAATATTATTTACGTATATGTCAGATTTGGCATATAACTGCTAGCGCTGAAGCGTCTCAAAAATGAACTAATTTGAGGTTTATCGAAGCTTAAGTGGTAGATTTAGCATGCTTAAATTGGAGCGAGGAATGTCGTTCATGGCAAGGATACGGACTGGCTGATATACCGGGCCTAATTGCCCCCGAAGGACATACGTCTCTTGTTTTTCGGTAACAAAATAACAAGTATAAAACATATTTTCATTCAAATGCATCAAGTATATAACTACTTGTCTGTATACTGTATATATACAGATTAATAAAAATATATTAACACGCAAAAATGAGTTTAGAGACCATGGCAATGTCAAATCCCACATATTTGACATTGTCTCCTGCGCCAACAAAATGCTTAGATTTGTTCTTCGTAATGCGAGATCATTTTTCATTTTTTTTTTTTTTTTTTCATTGTTTTTATTTCTTACTAGAGCAATCCCGATGAGTTACAAAACTCATTTTAGGACAGGAGGAACTTACAATTCATAGGTAGGAGGTAGTAGTTACAATTTTACTAATTTACTAATTTACTAATTTACAATTCAGTACTAATGGAATTGCAATACGTCGAACATATGAAGCACTTGTTCGTAGCATCCTGGAATAAAGCTCCATTATTTGGGCCCCTTTTGAACAAAATCATATCCTAGAAATAGAAAAAGTACAAAAAAGATTTTTGCGTTACCTGTATATGAGGGAATATACGTACTATCCATTCCTGTATCCATCCTTATTCTTAACAGGGATGCTCGATTTCAACACCTTAGAAGCCCGCAAAAAATATTTTTAGGTAACGACTTTTTTAAGCTAATCTCTGGTATCATACTCAATCCGCCTATGTTAAAAGAGGTTAATTTTTATGTCCCTAACAAGTATACTCGTGGGAGATCCCATGCACTTTTTAATGCTCCGAAAGTGAGGACTTCTGCCTGTCAGAACGCGCCAATAAACAGAGCGACTCAACTGCTTAAGACGATAGACTTCGCTTTTCGGCCCATACAAAAAGGACGCCCGGGAAAAAACACTTTTCTACATCGAAAATTGCACAAAATGAATATTTTTTTTTTATACTGCCTTGTAGAGGGTGAAAACTATGTCGGTATGTTTTCGAAATTTTGATGCCTTTCGTATTAACGTAAACATTCACTGTCAAACATGTACGATTTATCAAAAAATATTATTTAAGGAAAAAGTGCTGCTAACTCAACTCTCATAAAGAATTATAAAATTATAAAAAGCTACCGACGTAGCATCTTCTTTCTAAAAAATATATACTTTTTAAAATTTCAATTTCGTGAAAGTTTCGGTGTAGAAAAGTGTATTCTCCATAAACCCCTTTTCGAGCGATTTCTGTAGGTAAATTTAAGCGTTGTCTCATTCGCACATTTCGCATTCGCATGTATTGTAAGTGTGCGTAAGCTTATTGTGAGCGGGATAGAATGACAGACGCGGGTGTTCCGCGTGTCGTTTAAAGTCTAGCCTCTTAACGATTCTGCATTGACCATCGACATTTTCAATGTCACTTACAGACAGTTCAGCAACTATCTTTTAGCACATGTCACCAAGTAGTAAAACTGCCCTTGTGTACTTTGTAATTTATAATCTTCTCCACGATATATTGGTGTATAACTGTTTTATGGAGAACATGAGAAAATAAATAAATAAGTACAAAAAGTCAACACTGAAATAAATTCCTTTTATATCCATACTAACTCATTATTAAAGGAATTTTTGATAACGATTTATAGTTTCAAATAGGTAAATAATCTTTTTAAAAAATTATTATATTATTATAATTATACTTTTGGGGTGCCAATTGTCCGGCGATCGACTGTCGGGTCACCATAAATAACTGTGAAATGAATTGATTTAGTACAGAAAAAAGAATATCTTGGAATTCCGATGCATAAAGAAGATTCATTAATTTTCCCGAATACGTCACAACGAACTTTATTGAATACGTCACAAGATCCTACAATAATAATTTTATCGTCAGGTAATTATTATTTTGAGATGAAAAATATTATGATAATCCTGTCATAAAGATTATTACCATTCTGTCTCGACTACCAAAGCACAAAATTAGCAAATCAATAAATATTGCAATTTCGGTATAGCAAAGATGGCACAAATAATATAACGTGCTATTTGTTATATTAATTTGAACATCCTCTTATCAACGTTTAATAAATTAAAGTCATAAAATATCAATGAAGACCAATAATTTATTGTAATGTTTTCTTATATTTACGTCTTTGGGAGACGAAATAGTCTAAAAGCATATGCATGCTCGTTTATAAGCAAATGTGTGGGTAATTTATGTTGATGAAGTGAACAAATTTTAAGGCATTCAAATTTGTTTTATCTTAAATGCATCTTTTTTAAGCCAACAGGTTAACTGCGAGATTCATTAGTTATTCATTAACATAATATCATTCAAAAATCAGTAGTAACTTAGTAACAAAGCCACACAATCTTCAAGACAAGTATTTGTGATTCTTATCATAACGTCTATCCTGGAGCTCTGGCAGTGAAATCGATAACATTATAATATAGGATCGATAGGCAAACAGGCTGTCAATTAAGAGTAGAAAACATAGGGGGGCGCCACTGTTCTTCAAATGGCAATACTAAAAATACAAATATACACGGTGGAAATGTGAAGCTGTGTAACCTACAATTTATTATACCTTTGCAATTTTGTGTTAACACAGTGAGGAATAACAATATTATAGTAAAATAAAAACCAGTTTAAAATTGCTCACATTTATTTAATACTAGCTGAAGTACCCAGCGTTGACCGGGCTTTAGATCGTCTCCCTAAAAGAATGTACCTTCTGACGAATAGTACTTGTGTCAAAATTATCTATTCGGAGGGCGACTCTTTCTTATTTTGCTAGAGATTCGAATTTACCCCCATTTGTTTTGCTCTCCTTGACAATTCGCTTCATGGTACTTTCTGATGTACCTGCGAAAACAAGATGCAACCATAATAGCTAACAATATTGTATATCTACGTAAATAAAATAAAATCATACTTAAAACACGTATCCGTGTTTGAAAATATTGAAACAAAGCGCGTTAAAATTGTTATTATTCAATAAAACTAAAAATATTTATGTTAAAAAAAAGTTTTTAAAATGTTACTTACAGTATTGTACATATTCAGTGTCATTGCACTTTAATCAAACTGTCAGCTAAATATGGTGCATATTGTGCAATTGGTGTTGCCAGCCTACAAATTTGTTAGTACCATTTTCAATATTTTCTATTCTAAATTGACAAACAATAACTTACGATGATTTTATACTGATGTCCCTAGCATAGTTTCACCGTTGATAGCCGAACCGATATTGTCAGGGAATAAATAAAAAATCAATATGCGCTGGCAGCACTGAAGGTATTTTGTATGAATTGACCCTACAAAATGTCAAACGCCCAGCAATTACGTAAAAATATTAATAAATTGGCCATGTTGAAATCAAATACTAACCTAAATATGCACTGGCAGTCCCCATTTCCTTTTTGACACTATTTGGATTTAATTAGTTAATGAGGTTTTTATTCATATTTCAACCATTTTTGCTTCTCAAAGATCGAACGGGATAAATTGATTGCGTCTTAGGTGCATTATTTAAGTCTGTGGATCGCGTTTACTACTTTTTCAATTCTAAGAGCGTCGTTAGTTAAACTCCGTTAATGAATAAGCTAGTAATTTTGCAAACAAACTTATCTGATACTAAGGAGTCAATACTAAAATTTATTAATCGTCGGACGGATCGTGATCGCAAATGTTGATAATTAACCACAGATGACGGATTTGGTCGATATCGTATTGATTTAGGGTTTTATCGATTGACAATAATAGATCTCCTTAGCTTCTTCTGTGTAGCTTTTGTAGGTATAAAATGTATTGTTGTACAAAATAAGCAAACACTTTATTTTAATTTATAGTAGCCGACCGGTTTCGGTTGAACCCAACCTTCCTCAAGATAATAATATATAAACTTTTATCCGTCGATGAATATAAATTAAAATAAAATGGTTTAAAACAAAGCATTTGTTTCATTTTGTGTAATGTCAAGCCACAAAGTGTTTGCTTTCTTCGATAATATATTTTTGTAGTTTTTTTTGTTTCTATTTTTTTTTATCTATAGAATGATGCCGACGTTGTTACATAATATAATAGTGCAGTGAAATTGGAGTTAGATACTTTACCAGATTTTCTTCAATACATATTGAAAATTAAATACGCAAATAAGTTTGGTTTGATTATTGGAGGAAAAACTCCGCCCTGGAGGCAAGACGTACTGAAACATGTTGGTTAGAAAAGGGGTTGAAAAATGTTGTATGCTAGAGAATACTGAAATGAAGCATCTTTCGGAACCACTATTTGGATAATCAACATATCTGCCAATGGTAACCCCAAATGGTTCGTTACGTTTGATGTCTTAGCCGGGGTGCCCGGGTTCATAGGGTGAGGTTTGTCCAGGTCTTGGCGTCGGATGCGACTGTCCACTAATTACAGTGCGGGTTGGCGAGAGAAGCAGGTTAAGGCCCTTTGACCTTTCCACCTAGACTTTCTTGACTCATCGCCATGTACCGCAGTGGGAATCCTACATATTCACTTCTGAATATACTGACCCCCAGTTTCCTACCTATCCCCAATTCCTTTTCCTTTTTCAAGTAGCAAATTTTTCGAAGTGCCCGAGTTCTATTGTAAACGTATTATGGTAATTAAATAAATATTTTCCTTGTAAATTTCTGTCTACTATAATGACGTGGTATATTGAAAACATCCCTATATTCATTATTTCACATTATTTATGGAATTAATAGGGAGACTAGTAATTAGGTGGAACCTTGAAATGACAAAACTTCACGAGGGTAGCGAAAACAATAGCATCCCTGTATTTTGTACACAGGTAAAACGTATCGAATAAGTAAACAAATAATTTTATTGCGTGCTGTGATTCTTACTATACGAGCAGAAACTCTCGAAGGGTGGGTGACATTCGTGATTCGTGACTAGCATGCATGTTTCATGGATAACCGGGTCTTCCCCAGCAATAAAGTCCCTCTGAGTGGTGTACACTGACGTACAGTTAATGACGAGGAATCCTATAATTTAGCCGTCAATATTTAATAGAATCGAAATAAAGGAAAACGTTTTGTAAAGTGGGATCGCGGTGTATTGACCACAGCTTGGGCGATCGTGGACACAGGGCACTCTAGAGAGTAGGATACCTACCAGTGCCAGTGCTCTGTGAGTGTCCATGCACCTGAATGACGAAACGGAGGGGTAGATTCGTAGAGGGTTGATTTTGAAAAATATTGTCATTCAGGAAGCTAGTCAATAGTAAAGTTATTATTAGTCTCTATAATGATTTGCAATCAGGTATAATTATGCACGTGAAGGCTACACGGTATATTTTTTTACTTCTTTATTACACGCCCTAATGGGCGTTTACATTATATTATAAAAGTTGTTTGTATCACTTAAAAATTAAAACAACAAAGAAAACATAATATAATGAAAAAATCATAAACAAAAATACATAGGTAAAAATGTGAACAAAGATTAACAATGTTCAAATAAATAAATATTCAATGTGGTAAAAATGGTAGTAATATAACACATGCGTTTATTTTTGGCTAGATAAAATAAATATATGTATTTGAATAAACCTTATTTATAAATATTAGATACTTTTAAGATGAAATATATCTCCCAGATAGAGGAATACAGAATGTCTCGGAATGGGGGAATTTTGATAAGCCATCAGTTTGCCGGTGTTGCTACAGTAAAGGGTAATAAATATCGGCAAATCTTTTGGGTATAAGACTGTTGATTAATTGAAGCAATTCAGGAAAGTCAATAATATATGCAGAATTCTTCTTGATGCAATCGATTTTAACTTCTTTGTTATTATAATATACTTAAGAAACGAGTTAATGTTTTTTTACGAAATCAACCTGTTAAAAAAACAACTCTCAAATACCCTTTCCAAACCATCCCAAAAAAGTCTTCTCAAGTTTTTTCAAGTATTTTTTATCCCTCCCAAAATTTAGATTTTTTATTCTCTATCTTCCGATGTCGAATTTTTCAAGGACTAGTGGATCTCCTTAAACTTAAAACATTGTGTCAAACACATTATCTTAGAATAATTGTTTTCTGCGAAAATAGTGTTAAAATCATCAAGACTTGAGTTGGTCCCGATAAGTCTTTCTGATTCATTTATACAACAGCAGTGCATCGCAATATAGATCGTTATGCATGTAAATAATAGATGGGTCAAAGAAAGTAGCAGCCAATATAATATCTCTAGTTTATTATTGTGCCTTGTCGTACAGTCTATTGGGCCTACTGTGGGAACATATTATAAAAGTGGCCAGCCCACCGGCCTCCTCGGAGGTAGCTATTATCGTATTACGTATCAGGTATTGGCAAGAGGAAGGAGAGGTTTGAGAGGCTCGGGAGGTCTGGGAGGCCGTGGGACATCCCACCTGCCGCCATGTATTATGCAAAGCTCTGGTCGCTTGTTTCCCGACCGCATGATCACCACTTATTTGTTGTTGTCCAAGAAAAAAACTAAGAAAATGTAGGGAATTATTCAAAGAGGATATCGCGGCATATGTTGCGGTACACACGGTTCCTACTCTGGGTATGAAATTACACTAGTACCCACCTTCAATACATTTGCCACCCCAGACGATTTCTTCGCTTTAATGAAACTATTTGTTGGCGGCCATTAGTTCTACTAATTTCAGGGAAGCACATTTTGTTTCACGACATTTCTCATGAAACGATTAATCATAAATATGAACCTTTTGATATTAAAAAATAGTAGTCCATGTAAAAAACGTTATTTAATTAAAGGGCAATATTTCTTTATTAGTTCATTTGTATACGATTGATATAAAGTGAGCTTTTGTAGATCTTACTAAGCTTAATTCATCAACGGCTGTATAGAAGTGCTACTTGTAACGGAAATTTAAATGTTTCGTGATCAAGTCAGTGCCATCGAGCAAAGGATTTTTTTTATGAAACCCTAGTAGGTATTGAAATTGAAGGTGTGATAAGCAGAATCCCTTATCTCTTAATATGCATTAAAATCAGAGGACACATTATAAAACTTCATAAAAAAAATTATTAAGTCGGTACCTACCATTAAGAATCTTGGTTGGATGGAACGATTTGCTTTACCTATGGGCTACATGTTCATAGAATACAGAAGAAAATTAGAGGGGTTCAAACGACGGTATAAGGAAACGACCTAGACATACCAATAAAAATGATTTCCATTCAAATTTGATTAGAAACGAATGTCACCACTGATTTAGTACCTTTTGGTTCTAGACCATTTAGCACGCACTCTGTCTCCCTTTTACACACGCTTGAGAATGTTTATCATGGTGAAACACAGTTTTATATTCGAAATTTAAGGTCTGATTGGCCAGACTTTTGGATCATGAAATATATCCACATGTCATTTATTTGTGTTCTTCTCTATTCTATGTGTAGGAGGGTACTATTTTATATGTTGGTATTCCTACATAAATAGTTGAAGATTAAATTAAATTATTTTAGAAAGACGAGTAATCTTGGCAGACATCCCCAGCTACGCATACATTCCTAGCTACGCACAAATCCCTAGCTACGCACGAATCCCTAGCTACGCACAAATCCCTAGCTACGCACGAATCATTAGCTAATGGGGCGTTCTGACGTTTCGATTTTTGTTGACCCACTTTTATTTTACGAAAAAAGTTGAGCAACATTTTGTTCACACGTTTCAATTTAAGTTGAACCGATTTTGACATTCAAAATGGCGTCAACTGAAATTGTTAGTGCGTGCGTCTATCTAATTTCTGATGTTCTGTGAGAGGAGCTGGAGATTATGAAAAAACATAAAAAACGTCGTACTTGGGTGAGAAAATGGATCATGAGAAGGAGTGAATTAGGCGCATCCAACACAATTTTTTTCAAAATAATATTATTTACATTTCAAAAATAATATTCTATTTTTGTATACTTCTTGTTTTTGATCCGAAAGACAGGGATGGCTTTGGTACAGATCCATAAATCTGAACATTAAATCGTCCGACCATTTCAGATATTTTTTGGTTGAAACGGATTCCATGACGGTAGGAACTAATACCGAATAAATGAAACGCCTGACGTTTAATTTTTCCCGCGAGTAACTAAAAATGATAAGCGACTTGAAACATGTGTTCAGACGCGACGATTCGATGTAAAACTCGAACGATTAGTAAAACCAAAATGGCGATAGTCATACTTGAACGACAAAAGTAGACGGGCTATCAACTTTCGCTAGCAACAAAAAAGTTGATAACTTTGTTGACAAAGTGTTCACACGTGTCAATTAGCTTTCAACTGTCGAGTTGACCGACAAAAATCGCCCCGTGTGAACCGGCTATAAGCACAAATCCCTAGCTACTCTAAGCTACGCACACATCCCTAGTTATGCACACATTCCTAACTACGCACACATCCCTGTTATTCACACATTCTTACATCTTTTTAAAAATATTTTATTCCTCGACTGCTTATTTGCTAAATACTTACCGGTATTAAATATAGACGAGGATCGATAGATTCTATCGTAGTAGGTACTATTACATAATGTTGAAGTGACTTTATATGTATGTATGAAGATGAATAAATACAAGTTCTATGATATTTACCGACTTTATTGTTTTCAAAGAATACGAATACTCGATAATATGAAGTACTATTTTAATATTTTAAAGAAAAATTGAACGGCACCAAGTGGGTACTGTTAGAAATTGATACACAGTGAATAATTTATTAATTACGAAGGAAGTTGTTGTTTTCTAGAATATTTTATTATTAAAAATTCTAATTACAGTTGCTTATCTGCAACTTCGTTTCAATGAATTCTAGATAGAACTCGGATTTGCTTTGAATGTGTTTATTTCAAAATTGGAAGTGTTTGTTTGAACAGATTCAGACCGGCGATATTACCTACCCACAATATAATATATTATATGGACAAAAAATAAATTAATTGATTTTTTAATACCTATTTGTATTTATAATAATATCCAGTGATATTTCACGAAACTCTAGAACTCGAATTTGATTTTAATGAAGGTGACACCATTTTCAAAAATGGAAACGTTTTTGGAGAATTTAGACAACCCATAATGTACCTACATATTATTTAATATTTTTAAGAGACAATTTTTTTATTAGCTATTTTCAACTTTGGTACAGATCTGTTGAGAATGAGACTATCCGCGACTTTTCACGGATTTGAAAATAATCGGCAAAAAATGTTGGAATGAAAATTTTTTTCACATTTTCTCCACACAGGAGGCCCCGGGGAAAAATATACCTCAAGGCCTGTGTCATCTTTGGGGATGCTATGTGGGAAGTCTTTTAAGGGAAATGAGGGAGAAGAAGTTCTTGGAAGGAAAAAGGTATAAGGGATGGTTAGGAATCTTGAGATCAATGTGTCCACGAGTGAGGAGATGGGTCGAGAGACCTAGATAGATCTCCCTCAACCAGTCTCTCCCGATCCGGCCCATTACGCAGTAGTACATTCTGTTAGATGGTCAGAATATTCCCGCTTTGCAATACAACCCAAACAAATTGAATATTCCTGAAGATATCCGAAAATTAAAAACTGTCTTTTAAAGGTGTTGAAATACATTGGTTTTCAAATTTTATAATTGGAAATTAACGTTTTTCTAACTAAAATTACTACTGCAAAAAATACACATATTTTATTAGATAAATATATGATAAACGTTATCCTCATCTTAATATTTTATTCGTTCCATGTAATAATAATTTATATTAGATCTGAAATTAAACAATATTTTCAGTTTGTTCCACTTGTTTAGTTTCAGACTGGTAGTTGAAATTCTTATGCTACGGAATTGAAGATAAGTAAGTGGAACAAAGTGAAGAAATTGTTTAATTTCATATCTAATATAATGGAATTCCACCATGAATTAACACTTAAAAAACTAAACTTATTAATAATTTATATATTCACAAAGTTTCATAATATAGGTGCATACTTAAAGGTGTGGTATTTTGATTCTTTTGAGATTTTAGTATAAAGCGTGGTGTTTTATCTTTCAAACACCTCTTAGATCGTGTTCGTCATCATGATAGTAAGGAAGAAACAACGATTTCTGAGCCTGAAATTTAATGAAAATTAGCCTGAGGGGTGGAATACTCACCATACAGTTCCATTTTAACGACATAGTAATAATTAACCACCCTTGTGTGTAAATATAATAACATGAAATGTCTTTAAATCTGAAACAATTATCAAATAAAAATCATGAATGAAATACCATTGGAAAAACCAAAATATTATTGTTGCAATAAATATTACTACGGAAATTCATTCATGGTATTTTCCAAACCCATAAATAATTTGGGGCTAATAGGTTTGGTAATTATCCATTCTCATTAGGAACACTAAACCATTTGAACAGGTTAAATATTGTCTGCTTCTAATGATGAATTATGCTCATGGGTTGACAATCATAATTAATTACCTAGGTATATTGTTAGACAAACATTGGGGATTCCCTTAACATTTATTGAAACGAATGACACACAGGTTAACAATTCTTCGAATAATAGTATTTTACAAAGATCACATCATAATAGATGATTATTAAATTATCTTCTGGCAAATCATTTTAAAAAGGATACGGCAGAATCAGCTCGCAGTTCCCCCTTACCCGGAAAATTCCCAAAAATGTCTACGTCAATCCTTATAATATATCTTTTATTTCCTTAGAACAGGCAATCTGCCCAGCTAGGAACTAATATTGACCTAAAAAAACGTGATAACACTTGTACACATTTTAAAGATATTCTGTTATTATGCAATGTTATTTTTGCTATAAATTTTATATATTATAAATTCTATATATTATAAATTTGTAAAAAATGTGTAAGTATATATTGTTATAATTTTTTACAATGTAAAACATATATATATACATATATTATTTTTTTTTTTTAAATGTGAATACCGCACAAGAGTTTTAACTACTCCCAACCGCGAGAAGATGACATACAATAATGTAATTTTTTTTAAATAAATTATACAATTGAAGTATGATAAGAAAAAGGCAAGTGAAACTCATACATATATGAGCATAGTTGGCATAAATGTAAATATGTTAAAAAATACTCCTGGTGGCAAGCTTGGTCGATCGATATGAAGTTACCGACCGATCGTCGGTAACTTCTCATCGTTCTCTAGGACAACTGCAGATCGCAAACGAATATGTAACAGTTCACAACGACCAAGTGTCCTTAATAAATTCGATATCAACTGTCGTTTGTACGTTAGCGATCTGCAGTTGTCCTAGGGAATGCCCAAAAATATCGACATCAATTCATAAAATATACCTACCTACTGCCTTATAATAATTGCAAACGGGAGGAGAGGCATATATATATATATATCTTCTTCTTCGTTATATATAAAAATCTCGTGTCACAATTTTCGTCCGAGGTAAATTCCGAAACCACTTAACCGGTTTTGATAAAATTTGGCTTACTGCGTGTAATTTGGTCCAACTTAAAAGATAGGATGGTTTTTATTTCGATTATTGACCTCAATATTTATTATTAGCGAATTAAACGTTTTTTATGGGACAATTATTTGTAAGTTCCATAAGTTTCTGACAGATGGCGATGTGAGTTAATTTATTGATACAACACTTTATTAGATTAGGTAACCATTTAGTAGGTGCCGTTGTGTTTCGTTAACCACAACAACGCGTGGGTTATGTCAGCTATTATCTATATATATTCCTCTCATATCCATTATACATATTAATAATATTACCGTACCTACTCTCTGTAGGATACTTTATTGTTGGCATGAAGTATTACATTCCCTGAATATGGAATACATTCTCCCTTGTATATCACGCTGACAAATACCGTGATTACCTTTGTGTATTTATTAAAGCTGTATCTCTTAATCCAATAATAAACCGAATACGGGCAACTTATTACCATCTCGTTCTTGAGTTTTTCCTTTAGAAAGTACAAAATACATACTTAAGTATAAAATACACACTTATATAAAACACAAACTTAAGTTCAATATACATATGTACTTGAGTATAAAATACAAACTTAAGTACAATATACATATGTACTTGAGTATAAAATACAAACTTAAGTACAATATACGCACTTAAGTATAAAATACACACACTTAAGTACAAATGCGCACTTAAGTATAAAATACAAACTTAAGTTCCAAATATATACGTAAGTATAAAATACACACTTGTATAAAATACAAACTTAAGTACAATATACATATGTACTTGAGTATAAAATACAAACTTAAGTACAATATACGCACTTAAGTGTAAAATACACACACTTAAGTACAAATGCGCACTTAAGTATAAAATACAAACTTAAGTACCAAATACATGCATAAGTATAAAATACACACTTAAGCACAAAATACACTCTTAAGTACAAAAAGAGTAAGTTACTGATATGTGACATGTGTATAACAGATTCTATCCTTTTATGAATTACAATAATAATATTTATTGTTTTATTACAAACAAATACACGCCAAAAGTTTTTCAGGCTGGTTAACTAGAGAATCCGTGACTGATCAGCAACTATTTTTTTTTATAGCATAGTTCTCCTTTTGGTAAACAAACTTTTGAAATCCAGGTACAAACACAGTATTACAAATCACCCATAAAAGCGAGTACCTACACGCGTCCGTTTGAGATAATAACATAACCAAATCAAAACAAAAAAACTAGAACTTACATTAAACTCGAAATTTATTTCTTTGTAAGTTTATAAAGAAAACCGAATTTGGTAGGCAAACGGCAATTTTCAAGTAATTATCTAATATAGACCTTAGAGCCAGTTGTTTCACGAAACTTTAAATATTTAAATAAATTCTTCAAAAATTTTCAAATGTAATATCATTTGGGATTTTAATTTGGGAGGCGGGCATGGACACTGGACAGCGCCAATTATTATTGGATAACCAACATCTCTGCCACAGGTCATCCCAAGTGGTTCACTATTATCGATGAGTTAGTAGGGGTACCCCCCCGGTTTATGGGGGTGAAGTTTGTCCGGATCTTGGCTGCGGATGCGTCTGTCCACCAAATGTATGGCAGGCCGGATCGGGAAAGACTGGTTGAAGGACATTAACCCGCAAATTGCAACCCACACCTCATACCTTTTTACTTCCCAGTACTTCCTTTATATCCTTTTCTAAAAAGACCCACCTCCCAGCATCCCCAAAGATGAAATAGCCCTTTTAATTAATGTCCTCGGGGCTTCCTTTGTGAAGCTAATGTAAAAAAAAACTATATTATGTGGGAAGTAAATAGCTTCATGAGACATGAGATAGTCTTAAAACGTCGCTTTCAAAGAAAAATAGATTTAACAACGAAATTTGAGAAAGTTGTGTGCAGCCGTGCCAGATATTTTAGTAAAACGTCCAAATTCGTTTATTTTCTGTAAACAACTTGATGCGGGATGGCTGAAAAGGGACACTGTCCATATTTTTAAATCCGTCCATTGTAAGTGACGAAATTGGTATACACGAGGCTCTTTTGAAAACGTCATCTTACCTCGTCTTCCATTCCAATATACAGACCTCAGGTGTCACGTCCTCAGACCACAATATTTCTTCTCTGTATGTGTGCATAATCGAGATCATATCACTAAGGATTAGTTTATACTTTATCCACAGGCGGAACACATAATGTTAATAAAATGTTAATAAAACAGTTAGCATACTTCAGATTACAATCAAAACTATGTTTAACTTCTAAGCATTCACGTTCTTTTGCTTAGTTATTGCTTTTATTGTTTAATAATTTTCTGTATTATTGGCTTTTTCGACTACGTCAGTGTTAAAAATTCAAATTATTACATCTTAAATTATGCAAATCAGCCGAAATATTTCTTCAATTTTAATCATTGGCTTCTTGAATGTTGTTGCGCAGGCAATTGAATAAAATATAAACAACTAATTTCAATGATTTCATCAACGATAGGTAAACCACATGCCCGAATAACGAAATATGAAAACTATACATACAATATTTAAAAATAAAAATAATCTACGAATTATAAACTCATTAATTATAAACCCCTATTTTCTAGTATTTAGTTTAAAATATTTAGTTGGTTAAGGCGTTTGTTCAGGAAAGACAAGAGATCCTGGCTTCGAGTCCTTAGTTGCGACCGTTACCTTTGTATTTTCTTGTGTCTTGTTCTTTTTCGTATATTCATTTAGATTAATTATCTTCTCAGTGATATATTACATCGATGGGTATAACCTTAAAAATTTATTATTAATAAATAAAAGTTATTCCAATAATCTAGGTAACATTTTTCATAAATACTTATTTAACTTATAAATGAAGGATTTCAATTAACATAATATTATCTACAAACAATGTAAAATGATATATCCAACGTACTTGATACAACGACTGTGATATTGAATGCCGAATGACAAATTACTATATCCTCCAAATTGAGAGATTAACATACGAGTGTGACAACTTACCTGAACATTTTAAATATAAAAACACTTTATCAGTGATAATTTATGATTGGTTTTGTCAGTAGATTACCTGTATCAAGTTATTGCATTAAATGCTAAGTACGTTCAATATTCTGAAATTTAAAAAAATATATATTCCCGCCACTGATGTGATTGATGCCCGAAAGAAAGTCGTCCAACTGAATATTTTGTTTTCAGAATTTAGGAGCGACTGTGACACTTTGATTCAAGGTGAATGGGAAAGGGGTTTAAACCAGACATTACTTGTTATAGTAATCCTCTTTGCTTCACTCGATGTTCAGAATGAAACACGAAGTTACAAGTTACAGAATGATTGGCAGCAAACTCCAGATATGGTTTATATCTGGCAGCGATGCAATAGTGGTTGCATCGGAACGTCAGATGCTGGAAGGGTCATGATGATTTGATCCCATTTCTTTAAGTCCTCGACTTTTCTGAGACTAACAGCTTCCTAGGTATGTTAAGCACTCGAGGTATTTGCATATATTTTTTAATTATAGCTCTTGTGTCATAATATTTATAAAATATACAAATTTATTATATTCTTTACGACTCGGCGTAGAGGAATCCGCTTGTTTTGAATTCTTACAATATTTTATAGAATTTATCTCCCGGCAACACATAAAAAATAAACATTTCGATTATTCAGCATTCTGCCCAAAAGCCCAATAATATCAGGTGTTGAGACATTAAAGAGCGGGTACATTAAGTAGAGGTAAGTAAGACTAATGTGACACGCGGATGAGTTTAGAAAATTGAGAAAAGATACCGACATAAAGAATATGCCGGCTTCTTTAAACCATTTAAGAATTTAAATAACAGATGTCGGTGAGTGTAGAATTCTTAACTTTTTATGGTCTATCTGCCCCATTAGTAAGGAAATCGCTTCATTTAAAAAAGGTATCCATTAAAAAACGGTATTTTATGTTGGCGCTAATATTAACATCAAACCTGTCAAAACAGATTTGAATGTCAGCAAAGTTCATGATTGTGATAAACGTTTATTGGTAGTATATTTTTTGTTCATCCGAAAGTTGTTTTTATTGATTTTTGTTAAATTTTAGTGATGGAACACTTTGCATACATAATATTTACTGTAATTACATTAACGGTAATTTGTATGGTGAAAACAAAAAAACAACAAAGTTATATTTTCAGATTTGAATATCTTACCGTTGATGAAACAGCTCAATATTGATTTTCACGTAGAGCTATTTTTGTCAAAGAATGTTGATTCAGTCTTAAAATGAAGACCTTGTGTTTGCAAATGCAAGTATTGAAACCAATTACTAATGAAATACCTTCAAGCTGCTATTAATGAGAAGGCCATAAATGATTTGAATCAAACTGTGTTTATAAAGTCGTTGGGTTTTTTCTCCATAGGGGGCGCATTGTTAATTCTCTCATTCTATATCACAACATTTAATAGCTCAGAATGACTTAATCTAATAAAAAATATGTAAATAATGTACGATCGTATTTCGATAACTACCATAGCGGCAAATCCAAAGCTCCTTTGATAATAAAAAGCTATCATGAAAAAAAAATGGTTTCATTTATACCGCTGACAATATTTTCAACATGACGAAGACAAACCATAGAAATTATCTAAAATTATGTTCAAAAACATTACTGAATATTTACTTTCATTAAAAGATATTTAAAAACTTTCATAGTAACTAATCTACCTAGCAAACCTTCAAAATATTATTATTTTTACAACAGATGGTCTAGGAACTAGCACGGACGATCGTTAAAACCTAATTAATATCAATACGATTTTGACTAAATCCGTCATCTATGTCAGTTATCAATATTTGCGAGTACGGTCAACAGTTGTTAAAAGTTCTGATCGACCAATGACAAAGTGTCAGATAAGTTGTTACAACAAAAAAAAAACAAAAAAATTGTTCGTTAAGCAAAAGAACTGGCTTATCAATGAAAGGTTATTAATTTGTACAAAATAACTGGTTTATCAATGGTAGCGATTGCCAAAAAAAATTATAAAACTGTTTATGCTTATAAAGTAAAAACAAAAATGTTTTGTAGCTGGAACGAGCATTTTATCAAAATTGCAAACGGTAGGCATTCGATATTCCTACAATAATTAGCAAACCAGCGTGATGCTAATCCTCGCAACTCTGGATTCCATACCACATACCACAAAAAGATCTAAACAACCAAGAATATCACTAAAGTACCCACATGCAAGTATATCCATATTATTATTAGATTGCATATTCATGTCCATAAATGACAAGATACAAATCTGCAGCGGAAGCTTATCGAAAGGATCAAAAACGTTATTTATTTTGGTAACGTGGCCTATTTTATAATCGAGTCCTTTTTACGTCCAACTGTAACTTGAACATTTGTTTTCATTTTCTGGACCCGGTCGGTTTTTGTTGATGATACAGAACGCGAAACCTGTACGCGATTCATCGAAAGCCGCGTGAAATGAAAAATAGTCCCCGCTGTTGAACGCAATGAATAAAATTATCATTCTCACAATGTGGTCGCATGTAAATATCACATCATTATGGTTGCAGAAGTCGCAGACATTGTGGAAGTGGTTGAGTCCTGTGAAACGGAGACACAACGACAAATTTAGTAAACGATTAGCGGCTGTTTTCTATAAAGTACGTGTAGGTACTGTGACCTCACTTGAAAAACCTAAATAAATTAGACAAACTTGTTTTTATAATTTTAAAACACTGCGCTATTCCAATTACTATATATAATCGTTCGTATTAATAGCGAGTCCGAGATTCGATCCCATAAGTGCGTTTTAAAATCACGACAATGGGACTTGCTGTTCTAGTTTTTACAAAACATACCCGTGGCGCCTGAGCGGTAAACCGCGCGAATGTGGAAATTTGTTTGAAAAGGGTGCGCAGCGACTATGAGATTTGTCAACACCCACTTTGTACGGAATAGTTTTTTTGCAAGAATCAATAGATGATATCAATTTGGAAGGCGAATACGGGTACCGTCCGCGCCGCCCCGAGAACTATTTTTTGGATAACCAACACCCCTGCTGTAAGACATCCAAGAGCTACGTTTGATGATTTAGCATGGGTGTCCGAGTTCATGATGTGAGGTTTGTATAGGTTTGGCGGGGATTATTTTGCCCAAGACCGCAACGCAAGAAAGCTACGCAAGAAAATTTCGTCCTGGAAAATTCACACTTCCATTCCATTGTATTAATTTAATACGAAGAATAATTCTGAGGCTTAATGCTGAAGTGTCTATGTCAAATTGGCGAGTCCCTTAGAAAAAAAGAATGTCCATTCATTTATTGGCGTTTTTTGGTTAAATGGGTTACGCTAGTTTAGGTTAGGGACTATTTTTCAATTTTACTTTTAATGGCTTTTCGAAGTGTGTGGTGTTGAAGTTGCACGATTCTGAGTTGTCGTTGAACCCTTGTTTTAACATTAAGATGATCCACTAGTCCTTGACTCATTCGGAATTGGGCGGAGCGACCGATTTTTGGGCGTTTACCAATAAAAACCCTAATCTCTAGCAAACAACAGTGTTTTGTTATTCCGCAGGTATATTTTTAAAGATCGAAGCGCCGCGTAGACTAAGGCAAGTCCGTTTGCCCCGGGCCCTGGGCGTAGAATGAGCGACGGGCTAAAATCCTTCCGTACATGGCATAAGGATGAAATTCGCACTTACAAATTCGTTGGGTACCGCCTATTTTTATTCAC
Source organism: Limnephilus auricula (assembly GCA_951813805.1). Lineage (NCBI taxonomy): Eukaryota > Metazoa > Arthropoda > Insecta > Trichoptera > Limnephilidae > Limnephilus > Limnephilus auricula. The sequence goes on along the minus strand of OX638395.1, from coordinate 1,220,459 downwards.
TGAAAAGAAACGTCGCCAAAATGCACGTTTTATTTTATTTTGTGAACTTCAGATACAAATATTAAAATGTTTTCCGATCACTCTATAAGAAACTTAATTAGCTACATTATTCAATAAAACAACACCAGAAAAAGGATTTGTAATAGGAGATTTTTCACTTTTAACCATTTTTTATAGGTCAGACGCATAATTTGTTTCTAAGCGTATTAAAAAGCTTATCAAAAAAATACTCGATCACTTCAAAGGCCAAGATGTGTTCCACTCACAGTATTTAATTGAAGCATCTATATTATTTCTAAGCGATCAAATTTTCAAAACTAATACACAAGATTTTATACGATTTTGCGTTTTTCCGCATGTCTTCACCTTAAGAGGAATATAAACTCCAGATATATTTGACTTCTTACCCCTTCAGAACTCGTTGTATTTTTGGTATATTTGCGCAAGAAAAGTAGCGCCAAAGTGGTTTTTATTTTTTTAATGAATAATTTTACAAGAACGAAAAACAGTAAGGGCCGGTTTTATAAACGACGTACCAAATTTCTGTTACGTAACGAACCGTTTTTCGATAACGAACCGCTATCCGTTCGTAATCTTATTTTGCGTACTATAAAGAAATTTGCATTACCAGCTGTCATCGGTTACGCTTAGTCCGAAAGTGTTTTTACTTGCAATGTTTTAGGTAAAGAATGTCTCTGATACTGTTTTCATCTACGGCATATTGGGCATGTTGTCTATGGGATTTAGTCAGCTGTCAAGTACGCGTTGTTTCGAAAATTGTTGTTTTAAAAGATTTAATTTTAGATCTTTATAAATCATCAATATACTTGCAAAATAATTAAATTTATATTTATAATACATGAGTACGGAACATATAATGTTGATCAAGATTATTATGTTTTTTTTTTTGTGAATACCTCACAAGAGTCCCAACTGCTGTGGGGAAGGGAAGGAGACGACCGTCCGTGGTCGAGTGGTAAGACACTTGACTCCCACTTGATTCGGAAGGTCGCGGGTTCGAACCCGGCGTGCGCAAATAAATTTTATTTGATTAATTTGTGTTATGTCACAATTAATTAATAAAAATAATTTATGTTATATTCGCGGCACGTTCCAGAGTGGAAGATACTCTCAGTATCGCCCTGGTGTGAGACCTCCATTCAGAATTTAAACGTTGCTTAATAATGGCTTTAGCCGTGTTTAGTGACTAGATCTGAATAGCCAGGTACTTTCCCACCTTCCTCTTCCCCATCTCCTTCCCTTCCCCACTTACCTCCAGCCTCACAACATACTCCAATTGGGGACGCCATAGTCTCACTGGCTACAGAAGGGAGCAGTTGGGACTCTTGTAAAAAAAAAGTCACTAAACACAGCTAAAGCCATTTCAAGCAACGTTTCAATTCTTAATGGTGGTCTTACACCAGGGCGATACTAAGAGTATCTTCCACTCTGGAACGTGCCGCAAACATACTATATATTATTTTAATAATTTGAAAATAAAATAATTTGAAAATAAAATAATAATTTGAAAATAAAATAACACAAATCAATTAAATAAAATTTATTTGCGCACGCCGAATGGGAGTCTAACGCTCAACCGCTGGACTACGCCGGCCGTCGAATTTTAATTTCGTTTTATTGGCGCATAAATTAACCTACGTATATCTATTATCTAATTAAAAGTTGACGTATTTTTACACTATCGTGATGAGGTTTTAAAGTAACTATTGCAATTTTTCAGAAATAATCATCGAGAATTGTCAATCGCCCATCTTCACTTTCATTGCTCGATGAGGAATACATTGCACAAACGCTAATTATATAATATTATCTCTTAAAAATAGTGCACGGTTCCAAATAAGCGAGCGCCGGGAACAGCTACTGTCAAAAAACGTCAGCAAACGGATCGTTATCCATTTAACTGGCCAAAATCAGTCAGTTAAGCATTAACCGAAACTTAACCTACCGATAACTTAACGAACGTTTATAAAACGGCAAAATCAGGCGGTAGACCAAATATTTGTGGCGGTAAACCAAAAATGGTTTACCGCCACAAATATTTGGAATAAATAACGGACGGTTATAAAACCGGCCCTATGTCGATCAATCGACTTTCTTTTTCTATAGCACATATTATTCAGCTAAAAAAATATATTTTAACCTACATTTTTACGCTGTCTACAATTGAAAAAATGGTTTCTATTTTGTTTTTTTCTTTCTCTCTTTCTTTTTCCTATAATATATTATTTTCACTTTAATTTACCTTCATACCTACTATTTATGTAATGTTCATATTTTTAGTTGATCTTTTTTTTAATCCAAACATTGTGTCTCTGTATATATCATATCATACACTTACTATGTAAAAACCCGTAAGGGCGTTGAAAATGAATAAATAAATAAATATTTTTCTAAAGAAACAAATTATTTAGTACTTGGTGCTTATATTTTTTGTAACGTAATTAATAGTTTTATTTTAACTCCATCACATTGAAAAGGTAGGAAAAGCTTCAATGTATCCATAACATATTTTTCCGTATTCATAATGTAAACCGATTCATAGTAAAGATAAATCTAAATAGTGATTTGGCGTATAGCTTCATCTTATGTGAATACCTCAAAAGAGTCCCAACTGCTCGATTTGTTGGAGCCAGAAAGACTATGGCATCCCTAATTGAGGTATGTTGTGAGGCTGAAGAAAAGTGGGGAGGGGAAGGATATGGGGAAAGAGGAAGGTGGGGAAGTACTTGGATATTCAGATCTAGTCACTAAATACGGCTAAAGCCATTTCAAGCAAGATTTCAATTCTGAATTGTGGTCTTACACCAGGGCGATATCGAAAGTATCTTCCACTCTGGAACGTGCCGCCAATGTTCCTTTGTGAAAACACAAATCACAGGGATTTGATCTCGCGACCTCCAGATCTCTAGTCAAAAACCTTGCCCCTGACCAGACTCCACACAGGAAATGTTTTCTCTCATATTCTGGTATTTTAGGAGAGGAAGAAGTGAACATGGATCTTGAAGATTTGAAAGGTCTTGTGACCCATATTGTAGGAGGGATTGTAGGAAAGAGGTCGGCCAATCATTCCATAGCCGAGCTGTTAAACTCGAGAACGAGTCGTAGAAACGGCCTATTCCTACGTGATAAAATAATGTCAACCGAGTATGTTTGTTGGGCCCAAGTTTGGAGCATTTCTTGATTATTCACCGGTGCCGAAGGAATCAATGATGCTAGTTCCTAGGAGCATCTTCCATTGTAATACTGGTAGAACGAAAACAAACACTTCTATCGTTAACATATTGGTAATATTATGATATCACTACGTCATTTTATGATTTTTAAGTTTTTAAAGACTTTACCGAAACAACACCATAATTTTGGTATTTTTCTTTTCAGTCAAAGCAAATTTTCAACCAAAGTACTGAGTATATATATTTTTTTTTTTTTATTTTATTTTTTTTTTATTTTTTTATTTTTTTTTTTATTTTTTTTTTTTTTTTATTTGGAAAACCAACAGTTTTAACATTTTATGAAGTATAATAAAACATGGGTAAATCATTTAACCAATAAGAGGTTTCCACTGAAGTATCTTAATTTTTTAGTGTAAACAAAGAAAAATAGTTACATTAGCACATGGGGATGGGATGGTGGGAGGGAAGGGAAAGGGATGGATCTATTCTGTATAATTAGTAGGGTGTACGTAAGTTATGTAAATAGTTATAATAAAGTATCGAGAGATTGCCTGTGTGACTTTAAGGACTGTGGTGCAGAGTTAAAAATGTCAAATTGTGTGTAGTATGTATTGAAAGTGTTTGATACACGATAGATGAAGGAGTTTTGCTTAGAATTGGTGTTGCATCGAGGGAGGCTAAAAATTTTGTCTGATCTGGTTCGTTTGTTGGGAACTCGTAGTTGGATTCGTTGTAAGAGTTCCGGGCAATCTACGACGGACCTGGATATTTTCTGTAGAAAGAGGACATCAGCCGAGCTTCTTCGATCTTCCAATGATAATATATTGAAGTACGCGGCCGAATCTTTGTGATTTAAGTGGGGACGATAGCTCCGGAAATCTAAATACCGCAGGAAACGATTTTGGACGCGTTCCAGATTATGTACATATGATTTGTACTGCGGGTTCCATACTTGTGAAGCGTATTCTAATAAGCTGCGGACGTATGCAAAATATAAGATTTTCATTATTTTAATGTTATGGAATTTTTTACATGTTCGGAGAATAAATCCTAACATTTTCGAGGCTTTTGATGTTACTGACTCGATATGAATGTCGAATATAAGCTTAGAGTCCAATGTCACTCCTAAATCTTTGACTTCTGTTTTGTTAATTAATATAGAGCCGTTCAGAGAATATTCATTAATAATGATATTTTTATTTCGTGTGAAGTTCACGACGAAACACTTTTTTACATTAATTTTTAGGTAATGCTGCGAACAATAAATATTAAGGCGATTTAGGTCCTCCTGCATTTTTTGACAGTCAGCAGTACATCTGACAGGGTAAAACACCTTCATGTCATCTGCATAAAGTAATGTTTTGGAGTGTTTGAAGCATTGGCCTATATCATTAATGTAAATGTTAAATAGTAATGTGTAGGCATGTAAGTACAGAGGAAAAATATGTTAATTCGTTCTAGTTCGTGATTTTCTTACAGGTACTTGAAACTAAGTCTATCAGAGGATTTGGTTTAGTTTATTCTGATTAAGACGATCCACTAGTCCTTGACTCATTCGGAATCGGGCGGAGCGAACGATTTTTGGGCGTTTACCAATAAAAACCCTAATATTTAGCCAATAACAGTGTTTTTTTATTCCGCAAGTATATTTTTATAGATCGAAGCGCCACGTTATACTAAGGCATGTCCGTTGGCCCCGGATTCTGGGCGTAGACTAAAATCCTTCTGTACATGACAGAAGGATGAAATTCGCAGTTACAAGTTCGTTGGGTACCGCCTATTTTATTCACTGAAAACAAAAATGTCGCCAAAATGCACGTTTTATTTTATTTTGTGAAGTTCAGATACAAATATTTAATGTTTTCCAATCACTCTATAAGAAACTTAATTAGCTACATTATTCAATAAAACAATATCAGAAAAAGGATTTGTAAGTAGGAGATTTTTCACTTTTAACCATTTTTTATAGGTCAGACGCATAATTTTTTTCTAAGCTTATTAAAAAGCTTATAAAAAATACTCGATCACTTCAAAGGTCATGATGTGTTCTATTCACAGTATTTAATTGAAGCATCTATATTATTTCTAAACGATCAAATTTTCAAAACTAAAACACAAGATTTTGTATGATTTTGCATTTTTTCGCATGTCTTCACCTTAAACGATTTCAGTTTATAACAAGTCCATAATATTATATTATAAATCATTTTAAATTATAATATCTAACATTCCTCCGTGTAAATTATGTATAATAAGAGATAGTAATGATTATTCACAGGTACAGTTCATTTACATCAGAATGAAAACTATAAATACCACGGTCAACGAGGAGTCCATCTATTAAATTCTTGTATAAATTACTTTTACATATTATCTAAGCCATTCAATTGAAGTCATTGTTTTCTGATGAATAGTTACATCTGATAAAATCACTTACTTTGAATTATGGCTACTTAGGAAGGTACATAGTATAAAGCTTCCTATAAAATATAAATAATTGCTAATTTATTTAAAATCCTTGCATTGAAAAGGAGGAATGCTATGTCAGTTTTGCCAGTATTTAAATGGGGATGCTTCGATGAACTAGCGTCACTGATTCGGGGGTGAGGTTCTTCCATCAAGTACTGCTTGTTGTGGCGGGTGGGGAGAGGCTCAGAACTCCCCAGATTCCTACCCACCCCTCATACCTCCTTCCTTCCCAGAACTGTCTCTCCTAAATTTTATTCAAATGACCCCCACAGCATCCCGAAAGAAAGGTCTTGAGGGAAATTATTTCCCCTCATGACCGTCTGCGTCTAGTTAGGTAATGTAAAAAAGGTGCAACGACTAAATAAGAAAATTGCACTTGTGCACTAACAAGTATTCGATTATTTGGAGAAATCAAATGGACCATGTGCAAAGAACGTACAAAACATACAGGATTATAAAAATGTCGTCATCTCAGTTTCTTGATCTTAAATACTTGGTGGAGAAAATTCTTGGTCGGGAGTTAGGTCCTGCGACCGCGCGCATTAAAAACGCAATCAACTGACAACGCCACCGAGAACTGGTTATTTTTAATGTATTTATATTATTTAAACTGTTCGTTGACACTCTTATTAAGTGTAAATCAAAACGACTTAACCGTAGGTATAAGTTATTGCAAGGCGGGAACGAATTTGCTACGATGAATCAGAAATGCCAACACGTCAGGTTTCCAGGTTAAATAATACTACATACATCGGCGTATTATTATTTCAAGTTTGCAAAATCCAATCAATCAGTACGATTAATCTCGACGAGATCATTTTATGTCAAATATTTGCATAAAATATGTAAATTTTCATCATCGTAAGGCTCTTAGCTCTAAAAGAGATTTACTACATGATTTACTAATAGATAAAATTTCGTTTTCGTAATTGTATACGTAGGTAGGTACCTAAGTATTGGTTTGTTGTTTTTCATATAAAATAATATTATTAATTGGGTCATTTGCAAAGTGATTTAAATGTTACTCGTAACGTCAGCCATCTTCACAATTTATATCATTACCTAATAGAAGAAAAACGTATCAAAATAAAACAAATCACTTTGTATTCACCTCGTAAGTATTCAATCAAAATTATCAACATGTTTCGAATCCAATGGTTTCTTCGTCAAGATTAAATGAAAAATTAACAAAAGTAACAATAGACAATCAAGTAGGTTTATAATACAAATTATTACTTATACACAAAAAAACTTTACGAATAGTGGTGATTTATTAGTTAAAGATATCATTAAAAAAATATATATATATGTACAATAAATAAATATTAAAAGTTATTTTTGATTAGGTAATAATTACATTTACGTTTTAAAATATTTAGGTACTTATTAGTCTCTACTAGTCCAAAAATATATATATTGTTTATCATTCACATTAGAAAACATATCTTCTATAATATTAACACGCTAACGCAACGTCTGTCTGCTCTACGTACGACATACAAACGGAAGTGCTGCCATCTAAAATATTCAAATAGAACTACTGAAGTTTCAATACTATAGTTTTCCCGCGGAAGCGGATTTTTACCTGATAGTTATATTATAATATTGTTTGTCTGTTTTCTAGGAAGGAGGTTAATACTTTAACATCTCATTTACACATGATGATCCTTCCTACTCCGAGAGGTGATTTTATCGTTTACCCACAATATTATCAGTCAGCAGTGAAACCTTCACACCTCTCACACAGGACGGTGAGTAAAGGCTACAAGGGATTATCTCTACCTACCTCCCTTCCCATCTACCTGCCCCCTCCGCTCAGAGAATAAGTTGTTGTTATTATTTATTTAATTCTTATCTCGAATAATTATAGCAATGTGCTTAAAGCATTTATTGGAAAACCAACATTTTTGCAGTAGGTCACCCCAAATGGTTCGCTACTTTTGGTGACAAAGCAGGATTGGCGGTGTTCATGGGGTCAATCTCTTGGGGTAAGGTTTGTCTAGGTGGGAGATGTGTGGGCCCACCTTTGGGCAGAATCGAGAGAGACAGGTCGAGGGGGACTTTTTGACGTCTCCAGCCGGACTCTTTCGACCCATTACTTAACCATTTCTTCTTTCTTCCATTGCCTAAAAATACACTCCACTAGCATACCCAAATATGAAAAATGCTTAAGGGATTCATCAGAGCTTCCTGTGTGGAGCTAGTGTAAAAAAACTTTAATTTGTGCTTAGATCCCATCATAAAATCATGATTAATAAAAAAAAAAATATTATTAAAAATATCAGTTTGGATCTTGGGACTTAACTACTAAAGAGGTAATTGTAGTAAGAACAAATAATTACTTCCTTATCACTAGTTATCACTTTCAATGTGTACAGGAAACCTGCAGAATTAGTGTTGAAGTCGAGAAGTGGTTTATACATTATATTAAATACACATGTTAATGAGAAACTGTGTTAATTTGTTGATGTTTATAGATACTCAGTAAGTGTACAATGGCGCTAATTCGAGACGCGGTGCGTCAGACAGTAATACCTGGTATTATATCTTATATTCTGATCTTGGTGCAGAATCTCCCCGAAGTATTGCAATAGAGTCATCTCGCAGACAGCAAGTGGTCGTAAAGTAAGGAGAAACCGCAAGCTGCTCACGACACCTCGCTGAACCACAAATTAACGTCTTCTTGCTTCCTTGGATACGAATCAAGCAAATTCAGGTGGCACAAATACAAAAGGTATGTTTTAGTATCAAGACATCGTGAATCAAAGCGAATGAATACTGTCTCTAGATTTACACAGTGCTTGCACTTTATAAAATTTCATTATCGTTTTGAACTAACGTCTTAATTAAGTATTCGTATTTTAGTCTCGGAAATGCAGTCTTATTTATTAATCCAGAAAACATTAATTCAATAATATTTCCACCTTTATTTAGGCATGAACTTCATTTAATGCAACAATATTTCAGGTAGGATTTGTAATAAAATATTATAAGTTTAGTTAAGTAGCTGCTAGGCATCAGGAGTAAACGCTTTTAGAACAGTTTGTACCTCTTTCTCTTTACCATAACAAGTCACAACGATGTCAAAAATGTTACGAATGCACTCCTCATAATAAACTTTTTAGGTACTTAAATACATGATGATCGAAAATAATGTGAAATAGTCATTGGAATTTCTAAGTACGTATACACTGTGAAACTTTGGGAATACACCGCCGTAAAACTTATTTACGACAATCTAAGGAAAAATCCTAACAAGGTTTTTTAAACAATTTTTAAGCAATTTTAATTACCAAAAAATAAGTAAAAAAATTATCCAGTCTTAATCCTAGCTGTACTTTTGTGAGTTGTTCGGATAACAAAATGGCCACCCTCATTTTTTAAACCAAATAGATCAGCTGACCGAGTGGGAAGAAATAATAATTATAAAGGAGTGCTTATGGGAATAATTTGTGAAGCACACAAAAATAAGAAATTAATGATAACTTTTTTTTTTTGAGAACTTATGAAAAAAAAAAACTTCAATAATCCCACCCCCCCCCAAAGATTCACGATATGAAATATCGAAACACAGTGTATCGAGAATTATTACTTCATAGAGGATATCAATTTTTTATAGTTCTACTAAACAACTAGGATGTCCGAATGAACTCACCATGAATTAATCGTTTAATTTTATCTACCTGTTAAAGGAAAGATTATTCTAACTTATCGTTGTACTTCTGTTATTTTCACCGTTATACCCATCAATGCACAACCCCTTTATATTCATTGATCCCTAGGATTTTGTCTGGTTTTTTCACTCATTTACACAAAGTGTGGGTGCACTGTTAGAAAGTAAATATGTTTTCAGAATTTTTAACTATTTTCATTATTCTAATCCGCTAAGTCTGTTGGTTTAACAGCCAAGAAGTGCGTTGTTTAGTTGTGTGTACCTGAAGCCAATACTAAACGAATTCGGTAAAGATTTAACTGTTACCTTCGTAACCCTAATATGTATATTGGGTTTTCAGTAAATTAAGTGTACCCTATCAATGTTTGATTAATAGCGCAGAGCGCAGATATGTTTTTGAATTATAAGGGCATTGGTTAATTTTAGGAGTCGGTAAATTTATGAGATAAAATTGCAAAATTTACACTTCGAATCTTTCCTTGTGGGGTTTTGCCAACGTTTCGGATAGTTAACGTTACAGTGTCCACTGTCCACCATCAGGGCACATACGCCCCTATAATACTTTTAGCCGTGAAAATCTAAAACCATATGTATTTTTTTTACTGATCTGAACTGGTGACCGGTAACTTGTAGTACAAGAGGGAAACTACTCTGGATTGCATTTGGAGTCATTTTGTAGCAAGCATAACGATTAATACATTGGCGCAGTGGTTAGAGCAGTGGCCCGGAAAGCTGAAGGTCCTGGGTTCGAGTCCCAGATGTATCCGTATCTTTTTCGATTTTGTAGCAAGCATAACGATTGATACATTGGCGCAGTGGTTAGAGCAGTGGCCCGGAAAGCTGAAGGTCCTGGGTTCGAGTCCCAGATGTATCCGTATCTTTTTCGATTTTGTAGCAAGCATAACGATTGATACATTGGCGCAGTGGTTAGAGCAGTGGCCCGGAAAGCTGAAGGTCCTGGGTTCGAGTCCCAGATGTATCCGTATCTTTTTCTGTTTCAGATTTTAGATTGAGTTTCTCTAAATATTATCTGCATTAATTATAATTTGAGGTTAAAAATATTTTTTTATTTGATCTTTAAAGTATTCCAAAGCGTAAACCCGGCAAAAATTTGTTTTTAAGATCAAAATACCGAAAAAAAACTTTTTTTTTGTTTCTCTACATAATGTAGGGCCATCAGTTTCCCGCTTGTATTAAAATTTTCCGGACACCGTGTACATATTTATTGAATTGGGTAACATGTAAAAAGCTGTGACTTTCAGAAGGAAATTTATGCCAAAAAATGGTTATGTGAAAGATTTTTTTGTACTTACCACTCTTTTGTCTCCTTTTTGTTTTTTCTTTTAATCTTTTTTCCCATTATTATTATCTTTCTTTTCTTTTTCTTTCTTTCATTTTCTCTACTTTTTTACAACATTTATTTTTTTATTTAAAAATAAATGTATGTAAAAACAAATGTATACAAGAATAATATTGTTATAATGTGAGTATTATATGTTCCTGTAATAAATTTAAAAATGAAATATATCATTAATTGTTAAAAGAACCCGTTGAAAAACTGATGTCAATCAGTTTAACGGGACTTAATGTAAAAAAATGTTTAAAAAATTATATAATAAAATAAAATACAATAAACAAAAAAAAAACTTTTTTTTGTTATTTTAAACGACTCAGAAGCCAGTCTGTCTCTTTGTTTGTTATTGTTAAATCTCTCTTCTCCCTTCATAAATATGTTTTTAAAACGACCTAGACCCACTTAACGATGACAAATTTAATTCCATCTTCGTCATAAATCCAATACGCTGATTTCATCGCGACTTCAAACAACAAACTTTTAATTACATTAATTCATTAACGGATTAGGTACAGCAAATGAAGAAATAAACATTTTAAAACAACACTTTAAACCTCGCCATAACGCCAATCAAATAGAATCAATGTTACTAAGCCGGTGACAATTATTAACTAAATACTTCACAGCAAGATTATTAATTTGTGATGCGCGAGATAACCTTCGAAGTTTTGAGTTTAGAATGGTAGGCGAGGAAATTAAAAAGTCGTAATTTTTCCAACACACTTTTTCCATTAGAGAAAAACGTTCAATTTAGATTTGTGTTTTATAAATTGACAATTAATATGTTAATGAGAACTTTATAATCTTTCTCAAGTGTTAAGCACTCAGGTACAAGTATGTTTAGTGTTTGAATATTAAAAGATGTACACATTAAAACACTATTATTTCGTAGTGTAATCTTCAAAAACAATCTTATCGTTTTCTGAACACTTTGTTTACATCTTTTGTCCAACTTTAATCAAACTAATTATTGAGAGACGTAAAAATTAACAAGAAGATGGTATTGAAATCGAAAAAAATGTGATCTATGAAATAACTTATGGATGTAATAATTAAAAATCAATAATGTAAAAATTTTAAATAAAAATGTTCAAATGCATTGGACATATGCATATATTTGGCTATTAAATTCTGAACTTCCGATGAGTTAGAGGTCATCAATATTGTCACCCTTTGTCGTTCATAATTAATGCACTTCGATAATGTGTGTTCTACATCTTTAATTTGGTCACGTATCGAGCACAGCTGAGTTCCATGCCATATCGAGAATACTGAAATGTATTGGATCATGTGAATTGGAAAATATTTGAAAGTGAATTCTTATATAAAAGACTAGATACCTTTTAAAGATAGAGATTACAATTATAATATATTAATATTAAAATTTAAAAATAGATGAGGCTAAAATGACAACATTATGTGAGTCAGAAGCCTCGATAATAAACATGATATAACAAAAAATATACATATAGTTTTGTTTCAGTGAGCGACGAATCCGTGGATGCAATTTTTTAGCAATAAGTTGTTATAATGTTGTCTAGTCTATAATTAGAAGTAACACTGTGGGAAATAAAAATAAATTGAGACACAAAGTTACAAAATGGATTAAAAATAAAAAAAAAACTATATTATAAAAATTTCATAACATAGGTATAATAATAAAACATACAGGATACAGGTAATACACAAAACCAGTATAAAAACACTCACAAACACCCAACACAATAATATCTATATACCGATTCTCTATATAATACTAGCTGATCCCCGGCATGCGTTGCAATGCCACTTAAATAAAGAAATTGTTTCTTCCTGCGTGTGCTTTCCCAATCGTCCCCTTTCGCCTTCCGCCACCTTTTCTCCACCCTCATCCCGTTCCCTTCCCGCATTCCCGTTTCACCTTCACCGCGTCCCCCCTCCCTTCTCCCGCTGTCACCCTTCACGCGAACCTCCCCCTCACAAATTCCCCTTCCACCTTCTCCGCCTTCCCCCTCCCTCGTCCCCCCTCCACCGAACCGCACCTCCTTCATTCCCCTCTGCCTTTTTCGGATTCCCCCCCCCCCCTCCCACCTTTTTCCCATAAAATACAATTACAATTTTTTTTTTGCAAATTTTATAACTCTAGAATTCACCAATATAGAACTATTGCTATATAGAAACCTTCACGGGCATGTCCAAAACAACTCACCATTTTTTAATCGCAATCGGATGAATAGTACAGGATATATCTCTAAATATCTCCAAACGCGCGAACTCTCAAATGTACGAAATTAAGTTTTTCTGTAATTATCCAATTTTTTAAATTTTTCTTTCCGTAAGAACCTTCTACAAAGTCATAGAAAACTTTTAAAAAAAGATGAATGAAATAGGTAAAGTCGTTATGAAGTTATGGCGTGACCAAAAGAAACAGGGATTAATGTTTATATATATTTATTATTATTTAATTTTAAATCTATATTTTTAATTTGAATTAATCTTAATCCTATGTTTTATTTTTTTCTTTTTCTTCATCAACATTATACATATATTGAAAATGTATTATGTATATTTTTTTTTGTATGTAAAATGGAGGCCTCAACACGGGTAACCACATTTGTGAGGCTCCATTATTGGATAATTGGTAACATAAAATGTAAAAATTTTGTAACAAATAAAAAAAAAATTGTTGTTTATTTTTGGGATGTTATGCCGTGTTACGCTAACTCCTTCTTTGGCCAACGTTTCGGACAACGTTACAGTGTTCATCATCAGGGCAGATGTTCTATATGATTTATTCTATATATAAATATTATTTTGGATTTTCAGGGTCAAAAGTATTTTTGTTGTTTATTTTTGAGATGTTATGCCGTGTTACTAACTCATAACAACTAACTCCTTCTTTAGCCAACGTTTCGGACATCGTTAGTGTCCATCATCAGAACATCTGCCCTGATAATGGACACAGTATCGTTGTCCAAAACGTTGGCTAGAGAAGGAGTTAGCGTAACACGGCATAACGTCCCAAAAATAAATAACAAAAATACTTTTGGCCGTGAAAATCTTAAATCATATTTAAATAATAAAAAAATAAAAATTAAATATGTATATATTGTAGACATATATAATAAATTTGTACAGGGCCCCTGAAGTGATTTTTGACAAAAAAGGCGCTACACAAATCACCCATATATTATTTTGTTTATTTTTATTTCTTTGTTTATTACGATGTACCCGTTACATTATAATACAAGTTATAAGGTAGATATGTTAAATTAAATTATTATATGATTATAGTACCTACCTATGACATAAGTCCGTAGAATGTCATAAGGTAATTTCACCTGAGATGACCTGAGATGACTGAGATTGCAACTTAATGAATGGAAGAGTAATAATATCTAATAAAATGGAAGAAAGTGGGTGGAGATAAAGAACCATTATAAAATCAATAATTATATGATAATCAATTGTAATTTTAATAAGGAACTCCAGTCCAATTGTTTTTGTTTTTTGTTTTATGAATAATGATCTTATAACTTAAATAACTGCATTTTTATAGTTAGTTTTAATAGTTAAAATAAATGTCAAAGTTTCAATTTTTCAAGATCCCCTGAAAACCTCTGTTTCTATGGTGGATTGTGTGACGTCATCACTCTCCAAAAGTTTTATTGTTTTTCAAGAGGTGTTGTCATTTCGTATGGAAATATCGAAGGAGGAATAATTGTATTGTGTCAAAAGTCGAGGCGTTTTTTATTCAAGATTAACTGCTTTTAATATAGAAAAACATTAGGTAAAATGTCAACGTCTCATCGCTACTGTTATTGTATACAAATACATTATAATTATTGTTATTTATTGCAAATACGAATGACATCTCAATTGTACTTGTCTAATAGCACTGTCACCGTAAGATGTTCTGGCCGAACTGAAAATAGAAGAGAATATGCAAATCAAACAGGCCAAATGCATAAACTACAAACAGGTCAAGTTATTTTTTTACAGCTAACAACGATTTTCCAAAAAAACAAGTAATAAGACGATTTAACTTAGTAGCTTTTATTATTATTTATATTTATTCCACGAAATTCGGCACTTACACATACACTTCCGTCTATGTATATGGTCCGTATTATATTTGAAAAAACATGACGTTTCGGTGTCAACCACTGGCAAATTATCAGATTGTCCGTAAATATAGTCTTTTCCGTCATGATTTTAATTGTTGAGGGCCTAAATATTGTTGTCTAAATCTAGTTTGTAAATAAACCAATAACATGAAATTGCATGAAATGTTCATAATTTTATATAACTTCAATGGTGAATGGAGAGCAGTGACGTCACCACTAATAAATAAGTAATACCAACTTGAAGTGTGTTTTAATGACGTAATTAAAAATTGACCTTTTAATCATGTTTTTAAAACTCTACGATTAATATTATTTACTCAAACTTATATATTCAGAATCAGCGTTTATTGGTCTATATGGACATATTATTTAAAGCCATAATATTTTTCACTTGAGTTCCTTATTGACTGATAATAGTTTAATGAAAAGTTAAGTGTAATTAGTTTTAAAATAATTTATATTACGCTAAAAATGTTGTTTTTGCAATTGTATGTTTGCAAGGAATCATGAAAAAAAAAGTCTAAGTCTAGTAATTTTTCGTAGTTGTGATTGCGCAAATAATTGGTGAGTTATTTGGTGCATTAGTGTTGTTCGTTTATTAGCTTCTATATGAAAAAAAGGAAGTAGGCCTGGTACGCATCATTGGAACATTTAAACCAATGACGGATAGCAATTCGGGACTATCTATTTTATTATTTAGCAGATTGTATAGAAATAACATTATTATTGTTATCTTCTTCTTCTTCTTCCCCTTGTCCTATACGGGTCGGGGACCAACTGCATCGACAAGGCTCCTCCATACGCCCCTGTCTTGCGCCGATTGTTCGGCCTCCGTATATGACGGACCCATCCTCTCCTCGCACAGTTTCTGGAGTTGCCTCACCCAACTGTGTCTGGGGCGGCCCACTGGACGTCTACCCTCTGGAATGGCACCCAGTATTTTCCTCGTAATTCGGTCATCAGACATTCTTAGTACATGCCCAAGCCACCTCAGTTGCGATTATTATTGTTATCATTAGTGTAAATTAAAGGTAACGTATATAGTAACCAAGCGGACATTAAAAATACCATCTGTTAAATTGGTTGTAAGTAGAACATGGCCCTAAACGAGTGCGTTACCCCAATTAATTTTAAATCATATTTTAAATGCAGCATGTAGAAGCAGCCGATAGTGACACCTCCCGTGTGGCTAGTGGCTAGGTTGTGTGGTGCGGGTGTGTGGTGGTGTGGTAGTGTGTGGTTGGTGTGGGATCAGCCACACCGGGCCACATGGTCCCAGTATTTTGTCTACAATAAATCGCGCGAGTGGTGACACGGATTATGGCTGGTTTAAATTACGGGATAAAACCCCAATAAAATACCAGTTCTTAAATGAGATGTATAAAAAAAATTACGCGCCGCAGCCTTGTTAGGTACCTACCTACATCCAGTCTTGTTAGATCTTGGTCGAAAGTTACAACCAAATATAAAAATAATTTTTTAGAAAAATTGAACTTAATGACGAATGGTTTTACTGGTTTAAGGTGATTGTCAAAA
The DNA here is from genome assembly GCA_951813805.1 of Limnephilus auricula. Classification (NCBI taxonomy): domain Eukaryota; kingdom Metazoa; phylum Arthropoda; class Insecta; order Trichoptera; family Limnephilidae; genus Limnephilus; species Limnephilus auricula. Next base: position 1,204,127 of record OX638395.1, on the reverse strand, counting down.
CAAATCATATTTTACTCTTTCGTAGATGGCGCGTGCATAATATTTTTACTTATAAACGATTTTTACAAGTTATGCTTTGAAATATTAAGCAAAAAATTATTGTTCCACAAGCAATATGAATATTAATAAATAGGTTTGTCAATTAAAAAGCTCTAATATTTCAAGAAAGGCTAACAAATACAAATAGGAATGAATCACCGATGCCAAATTGTATTTGTTATCCTTTCTTGAAAGATTTGAGTTTTTTGATTTAAAAAACTATTTATTTATTTATAGCTATTTATGGCTAACGAAGGAGTTAGCGTAACACGGTATAACATCCCAAAAATAAACAACAACAATACTTTTGGCCGTGAAAATCTTAAATCATATTTGACTATTTATTTATATTCATATTCTTTATTAAAATTTTCTTATTATTTCTAAGCATAACTTCTAAAAAGCGTTTATTAGTAAAAAATATTATACGCGCGCCATTCACGAAAGAGTAGAAGAACATGAATTCTTTTGACAAAAGTATTCTAAATAACGAATAAAAGATTCTAATTTTTTTTGTTATTTATTTTTGGGGTGTTATGCCGTGTTGCGCTTCCTCATTCTTTAGCCAACCTTTCGGACAACGTTACAGTATCCATCATCAGGGAAGATGTGGACACATCTGGCACACACAGTTTTGGCCGTTAAAATCTAAAATCAGACAAAATCCTAACCGACATTTTTTTTAAATGAATGCCAAACCATTTCTTTTACTCATTTCCATAACTAAAATAATTGTCAGACATCCGTGTTGTATTTCACTAGATATTTACATAACATAAGTCCGAGCACAATTTAGAATTTTGTGTAATTACTGTTTTGGTTTTATGTGTAAATTGATAGTTTTTACTAGGCGGAGTTCGTCAGTTGGTTCTAACTTCGCCTTACCCCCTTTTGAGGTGTCAAAGTTGGCAATGACGAATTATCACAATATATTTAAGAATTTCTGATTATGAGGTTCAATCTTGTGTATGGTATTTCAGTTCATCATATTTAAAGGAATACATTTAATTAGAACGTGGCTCTAACTTGCAATAGCTTTAGGGAAATATAGTTAGAAACTTATGCAATGAATTATTGTGCCCCAGCTGGTTGCATGTGGATCAGCAAGCACACGACATATGTAAATGTTTTCCTTTAAAATATGTTCAACTAGAATACTTAACACGGGATTGAACCAATCAAAATCAGAAATCGGTAAAAAGATAATGACAAATCTTCAAATTAACTAGACGATAGAGTTTTGAAAATACAAACAGAAATAAAAATATCAAAAAATCTTTGCAATTTTAGATAGTCTGAGCTAACCGTTTGAGCATTTTTAATTCTTCGATTAGTACTTATTTCAACCCTGTATAACGTGGTGTGGGCAAGCATGACTGAACAAAGTGCCGACAGGACCATTCTGTTCGGCAACTTCTCGTCTCCCTTCCCCTCCCTTTTTAACACCCGGGCCTCTTTATTTATGTATGTTATACGCTTTTTTCATTCGTTTCAAATTTAATATAAAACGGCTTAATTTTATACAGAATATGGATGGGACTTCGGCTAATAGACTACGCGGCGAATATTTTAACGTGTTTTGACATGTTTTTAAATGGAATTTAAGATATAGAACAAATAATAAAATTAATATTAATGTGTCAGTAGGGAGTACCTATAGTAGTGAAAAAATGTTTGATAAAATGGTATTAATAGTAAAACGGTGAAAGTAGGTACAAGCCTATTCACTGAAAAATTATTGTAAGGACTGAATCTATATTTTTTATATTGTGAGGCTATTCGGGGTATATTGTGAGGCTAAAAGTAGACATATTTTGACGGCCTTTGTGGTCGAGGGGTAAAGTTAATTATTTATCTTTATTTATTATTATTAATTTATTATTTGCATAATTTGTGTTATTTCAAAGTTCATTTAAAAATTATATATATGTAGTAAATTTGCACCACGTTGCCGAATGGTAGATACTTTCAGCATCGCCCTGGTGAAAGATCTTAATTCAGAAACGCTGCTTGAAATGAATAACTCGACCCGACCTTCCTCCTCAACATCTCCTTCTCCCCACTACCTTTAACCTCACAATATACCCCATTGGGGATGCCATCGTCTCACTGGCTCCGGACGGGAGCAATTGGGACTCTTATAAGATATTTACATTAAAAAAATAGGAAAACACGCCTAAAACAGAGATGTTGTAGTAAAAGTGTCTTAGAATAAAAGTCCAATACTCGCATTTCGTTATCTAACGAGTCCAATGATTCAAACAAATAGTTTCCCGAACATATGATTTTTCTTAAACTCGGAAGCCAATTATTAATCCGCTTAATTATTTATTTACCTTGATAACTGAACTTCCTTCTGGTTCATTTCATAAGAAGAGAATTTCAAACACCGTAAATAACAAGTCCGGTCGAAGTTGACTGTGGCTTGGTCGGCCGCGGCGGATTTGAAATCAGGAACATAATTTCTCATTATGATGAATTAACCAAAAATCATTTTTGATTTATTTGCCCCTCATGACAGATAATATTCACCGGCGAATTAACATTTATATTGTGACGGTATCGCTTTGCCGGTACGAGATGATGCACCTCAATGGAAATGATGATTATTCATGTTATTTGTGTATACTTTACATATGTAGTGATATTTCACACTCAGGCAGTCCTCATTTTTTGCATTGAAAGATTCTAAAAAAAATTTGGATTATTTATTTATTTATTAAACGCCCTTGTGGGCTTTTACGTTTTAGTTAAATAGTTGAGTATAACAGTTATTTTAAAAAATCTAAATTAAAACAATAAAGAAAGCATAATACAGTGAAAATAAAAGTAAAACAAAAGCATATACCTACAACAAAATATAAGAATAAATGCATATAATAAAATTAGATACACAGGTAAAAAATATAAGAAGTTTCACAAAAAAGATATTCAATATAGACAAAATTGTAGAGATTATAGACGTCTATTTATGTCTAAATATAAGAAAGAATTGAAATAAAAAATGTTTATACTGATTGTTTTTAATGTGAAATATTATCTTTTTAATAACTCAAATACGGGGCATACGTAATTCCTATGTCTACCTACGTTAAATTATCGTGAAAACAAGCTTATGTGTCCAAGCGGTTAAAACACCCAGGGTTTTTGCAGAAATTTATATACATTACTAGCTGACCCGGCAAACTTCGTACCGCCTCAGAATCAGTAAGTGTTGTGTTTAATCATTAGCTGAATTAAATTAAGTTTTTATTAAGTTAAAATAAACACAAATTATTAAGTTAAAAAAATCAAAATGAAAAGTATTTTAATTATATTGAAATTAATGTAATTCACGTTGCAGAAAGGAATTTTCTTTATTAAAGCGAATCGAAATGATTTGCGTAGAATTATTGCACTACTTTCTGTTTTTGTTATTTGCTGGATGGGTTGCTCTCGGGTCGATTCCCTTCATTGAAGCACCTTCTGATGTAAGACATTTTTCTTTTTATTGTCAGGTGCGAGAACGAACAAATTTGATGGTTTGCCGACATGTGAACATGTTACGAATAATTGACCGTTAGAGAAACATCAATTTTCTAGATTCAGGCCACAAGCACTCAAGGATTGGCCTCGTGATTTGTTGATCGTCATGGCGAATGCAAGATGAATCGGAAAATGAATTATTTTATACTCGAACGACATATGGGTTAGGATCATCGGAATTCTAGGAATGCCCATTAGTTTTCTCACCACCAAACGCTTTCCGTTACATAGTTTTGGTTGGTTAAGATTTCGAAGCATCATGATTACTGAGCCATCCTTCAGTTGTAAATAGTGCGGTGGCAAGCCAGGCAGATCCAAGAGTTTAAAATCCATAGTTGGATATTTGGTTGCTTCGTCTTTATGTTACACAGTCCATATATTTGAAGGCAAGCAGTGGACCAACGATTTGATTTTGAATGTGAAGTTTAAGTAATCCACATCTTAGTTCTTTGTCGCAAGAATAGCTCGTTTATTCAACCAATTGTGATTTTTGTGGTTAGCAATGATGTTCGGGGACACTTTGTTGATGAGGTCGTCCTTCGGTGAGACGGAATTGCAAAAAATTGGCGGAAATGAAATCATTCCTTTCTTTTTTCGACAGGAACACGGCCGTTACTGATGGTCAGAAATTGCTTGGAGAAATCTTCGGCACATGGATCGTTCACCAATGCATCTCGCATATTTGTCGTCAACTGAAGATTCTTCACATAGCGCCACAGAGTCGATGATTTGAGGCAAGCGTTTATTTCATCGGCAGTGGTCAATCTTGGAATTACTAGTAGTGTTTGAAGGAAATCGCCAGATAGTAGAATCATTGCGCCTCCAAAACATCTCGAGTCATTTCGCAGATCTTTCATAGTTCGATTGAGTGCTTCCAATGCGCGTTTGTGAGCCATTGTGCATACATCCCAGGTGATGATTTTACTTGCTACCAAAACTTTTGCCATTTCTTATTGTTTCGCAATCTTTACGTCTGTTTTACACTCCTTTAGAAGGTTCAACGGCAATTTCAATGCTGAATGAGCCGTTCGGCATCCTTTTAGCAACGTGGCTGTTCTTCTATAAGAAGCAACTGCTTTAGCAATTTCAGATCTCGCACGAACAGTGGCCAAAATCAATGACATGAGGGATGTCTTCCCAGTTCCACCGGCGCCACCAATTCCATCATCAATTAACTTCATTAACATATCATATTATATTTCCTTCCGTAAGTTAGTGCTATGGTTGTCACAGTGGAAAATTTGGTGGGATATTTATAAAACTTAACATTTGAGGGCAGTCTATGGGGTTATTCGATAATTTAAAAAGTATAAGAAAATTATTAATATTTCTCCGGGCAATAAGTAGTGGCAGTTCTAGATTAGACATTAAAGTATTGTAGCAGATATCAAATACAGCTTGTCTTAATTTGTATTGACCATATCTAAGAAACTTCCTTTGCACTTTCTCCAAGCGGTGTAAATTACAAGAATAAATATGAGACCATACAGGAGATCCATATTATAGCTGCGATCTCACAAGAGCGATTTTCCTTCCCAGAACTTCCTCTCCTTCCTTTCCCTAAAAAGGCCCTCCCCACAGCACCCCTAAAGAAGACATAGCTCTTAGGGTTTTTTCCCTCGGGAACTCCCATGTGGAAATAATGTTAAAAAAAAAAACTCACAGTTCTCAGGTCCTTAGTGTTTACTGAGATATACTAACGGATTTTCTGCCTTATAGTTGACATAATACGAAACAAATCATATGGAATTGTAGAACACTTATCTTTAAATTCTCACAAAGTGAGCTGGTGTCATTATATTATTCAATATAACTCAATTATCCCTTATTAGATTCACACATTAAGGTCATTCCTTTGAATCAATTCCTTTCAGTCACTTGATCAATTCCAATAAACACCGAACACCCTCCCATTGACTATATGCAAGGGGCTCTATTCAAAGGGGGATCGCCAGTCGCTACCTACCCGCAGAGCAGGGCCACTCCGCACCGGGGGAAACTAGATCTATTACAGAAATTATAGCCCTATGGTGTGAGACAAGATGATGCATACATTTTAGCGAAGTGCCCGATTTTATTCACTGTAACAAAATAATATGATTTTATAGAAATTCTCCCAAAATATCCCACGGTTATAAAATAATGAATTTTAAGATGTTTCGGTTGACAAAACAAGTAGGTGTGTAGACAGCGTATGTTAGAAAATTTAAATACATCGATATATATTTATTTGATTTTATTTTTAAAAACATTGTTAACATAATAATTTATTTTTTTCATCGATGTTTGAGATTTTCATGACCAAAACTATTTGTATTGCTGTTAATTTGAGGGTTATTATGCCGTGTTATGCTTCCCCCTTCTTTAGCTTACATTTCGGACAGCATTACAGTGACCATCGTCAGGGCAAATGTTTATACGGTGAATACTGTTACGCAGTCCGAAAGTTGGCTAATGAAGGAGAAAGCGCAAACACAACATAATAACCAAAAATTAATCACGAAAATATTAGATACGGTTTTATATTTTTAGAACATACCAAAAACAAATTAAAAAAACGAAAATATTACATCGTAAATAGTATTTTACATGTGTTATAAATAAAATCGTTAGAACTTCGTAATATTCAAAAAGATAGCTGCTAATAATATTGGGACAATTAGTTGAGGATAACATTGATAAATTGGAATTTGAAATATATAGGTCCCAATGGTTGAGATGGTTAAGGCGTTGTGTCTCTGTAAGATAAGAGATCCGGGGTTCAAATTCCAGTTGCAAGAGTAGTTACCTACCCTTTTTATTTTTCTGTGTCTTTACCTGTTTCATGTTTCGTTTAGAATTTTCTGTATTATCTTCTTCTTGAATATGGTAGAAGAAGTAGGGGTCACCCGAGGAAGACATGGCACGACCAAGTGAATCATATACATGAGTCGGCCTTGTCAAGAGTCAGAATAATTGAAGAGCATCTATGAGAGGATAAATGAATGTTAATGAGGAAAGGATTACGTGTCAAGACCGAGTAGTTTGGCGGTCCGTCCTCTCTGCCTACCCCTGCGGTGAAACGGCGTGATAGTTAGTTAGTTATCTTATTTTTAAATGACTTATTTTGATGGTTTAAACCTTCAAAAGTTATTCCTATAAAAATTAAATATTATGACAACAACAACAAAGCTTAAAGGTGTGCTTAACCTAACCTAACCCAACCTAACCCACGTGCTCGAATGATGTATGCCTGAATGAAATTATGAAGTCTCTCACAATACTTGACGCTAACAGAGTATCAGGCATAACATGAACCAATGAACCCAGCAATAATAATTGAAGAGGGCATTCTTAAATATAGCAATAAAGTCTTGAAACGGCTACAAATAGTTTAATAAAATATCTTCAATGAACACTATTTTACAGACTTGCAGACAGAAAGTCAAGATTGTTTGAGAGTTTGGATTTAATAGTCCTGAGACCTTAGAAACAGAACTGTAGTCCACGCGCATCATGAACTTTTCAAGAAACGTCCTAATAAAATTTGAGAATATTTCAAAGCGCATTGTGTAATGTTCATCATTAAAATACGAGAGTATCAATAAGGAACTCCAGTCCATTTTTTTAATGAATAATGATCTTCTAACTTAATTAACTGCATATTTATTTTTATTTTTATAGTTAGTTTTAACAGTTAAAATAATTGTCAAAGTTTTAATTTTTCAAGATCCTCTGAAAACCACCGTATCTACGGTGGATCGTGTGACGTCATCACTCTCCAAAAGTTTAATTGTTTTTCAACAGGTGTTGCATTTTATATGGAAAAATTAAAGGAGGAATGATTTTTAGGTGTCAAAGGTCGAGGCGTTTTTTATTCAAGAATATAGAAAAACATCAGGTAAATTGTCAACATCTCATCGCTACTGAACAAATACATTATAATTATTATTGTTATTCATTGTTAACACTATGACATCGTAAGCCGGACTTCTAAGTTTGTGTTCAGCCATGACTTTTGCTCTAACGGTGCACATATTACGAATCCATTCTCGTTTCAACTGTACCTGTCCAATCGCACTGTCACCGTTAAATGTTCTGGCCGAACTGAAAATAGAAGATATGCTTATAAATCAAACAGGCCAAACGCATATAACCTCAAACAGGCCAAAATAATTTTTTTTCAGCTAACTACGACTTTCAAAAACGATTTAACTTAGTAGCTTTAAATATTATATAAATTTATTCCACGAAATTCGGCACTTACATAGTCCGTATATGGTCCTTATTATATTTGAAAAACATGACGTTTCGGTATGAACCACTGGCAAATTATCAGATTGTCCGTAAGCATAGCCCTTTCCGTCATCATTTTAATTGTAGAGTGCCTAAATAATGTTTCAATTAGTACAACAACTATTATTACTGTCTAAATCTAGTTTGTAAATAAAACAATAACATGAAATTGCATGAAATGTTGATAATTTCACATAACTTCAATGGTGAATGGAGAGCAGTGACGTCACCACTAATAAATAAGTAATACCAACTTGACAGTGTGTTTAATGACATGTTAAAAATTGACTTTTTAATCATTTTTTTTTCAAATTCTACGATTAATATTATTTACTAAAACTTATATATTCAGAATCAGCGTTTATTTTTTTACAGCCATAATATTTTTCAATGGAGTTCTTTATTGCTATACTTTTTTTTGTAATTCACTTAATTTGCTTTTGTCATTATCGAGTGAACGGAAGAATAATTTTTTGTATTTTTTTATATGAATACCGCACAACCGTCCCATCTGCTCCCGTCTGGAGCCAGCGAGACTATGGCATCAACAATTGGGGGTATGTTGTGAGGCTGAAGGTAGTGGTGAGCCAACTTCAGTTTGGGAGTACAGCGCCTTAGGTACCCCTCGACCACGAAGGCCGTTGAAATGATGCTGAGTTGAAATTTTTTCTACATAATAATTATAATAATCGGAAAATATTTCCCTCAGCGCACATGTCATCTTAGGGGATGCTGTGTGGAGGGTATTTTATGGAAAGGAATAAGAGGCAGTTCTGGGAAGGAAAAGGGTATAAGGGGTAGGTTGGCATCTTTCCTGGAGTGACGCAAAAATCCATCCTTTCGACTGCGGTACAAGGTGATGGGTCGAGAGATTTTGTATGTAGAAGACACATCCGCTGCCAAAACATAGACCTCACCCCATGAACCCGGGCACCCCTATTAAGTCGCCAAACGCAGTGAACTACATGGGGTGACCTATGGCGGTGTTGGTTATCCAATAAATGGTTCCCGGGGCGGCGGTTCACATTTCCGCCTACCAAAATGAATTGTTCATATAAATAAGAGTATCAATTGTGTCTCCTTTTATGTTACATTTTTCTAATTCACATAATTCGCTTTTGATAAGTGAGGGTGTTGAAAAAAAACGAAAATGATGATGAAATTCCTAAAGATAAAAGAATAGTGCTTTGTTATCAAAATATTTCCCAGTCAACCCAATACGGGCGACCACTTCCAATTACAATTATGACAATAATTGTAAAAATATGTAATTTGACAATAACTCACACAGTTATTATTGTCATACAAGAACGGAGTAAATTAATACAAAAGTGGACAAATAGATAATTGCCTGACTCAAGGGACATTGTGGCTTCTACAGTACAACCAGCATGAAAGTGTCTCAAATGTTGTTAATAGTAAAATTTATCTAGGAATGGTGCTCGTAGGTGAAATAATCATTTATAGTGCCATTTATACAGAAATAAATAGCAAAACATACCTTTTACTAAAATTAATACGTGGTGTTTCTATTAAACAACGAGACAGGCGATGCTACATGCGCCAAACACCAGCAAGCTACAGCTGCTTAGCGTGTAGCCTTCTCTGTCGAATGCAGTACCACACGTTTCTGAAGTAAATCCGTATAGCCGTAGCCCTCGGACATTACTCGAAATAGAATTTTAATGAATTTTTCCTATGTTATTAACAACCCAAAAAGTGGCATTTCAACACCACCTCATAACTTCATCTAAGGCATACAGAGTTGGTTTGTTTCTATTAATTTGTATTTCTCGAATCTTACTTTATCTAAATCATGCAGATTTTTTATTTAACTTCATCTGAAACATGAAGAGTTTGTTTGTTTGTTTGTTAGAATTTGTATTTCTCGTATCTAACTTCATCTAAAGCATAAGGAGTTTGTTTGTTTGTTTGTTAGAATTTGTATTTCTCGTATCTAACTTCATCTAAAGCATGAAAAGGTTATTTAGTTGTTTGTTGGAATTTGTACTTCTCGTATCTAGTTTCATCTAAAGCATGAAGAGTTAGTTTGTTTGTTAGAATTTGTATTCCTCGTTATTGAACGGACTATAGTATGACGATCAGCTCTGCGCTGCCCACGAGGATCTAGACGACCACGCGCAATTAGTCGCGCGCATGAATGGAGAGTCCCCTTCCCTCCCTTCCACTTCCCTCCCCTCATCCTTAATAGGTACTTGCACCTCTTAACTCTTAAGATTCCTCAACAGAATTTAAAATGCAGATATTGTCAACTTTATTTAATAAGTGCTTTAAATTAAATTAAATATTTAAAGTTATTCAGCCTTTTATCGCGGTAGCTAATTGCTTATCATCGATGTTAAAGTACCTAATGCTTGTCGTATTGAAAATTTATTTTTTTAATTAGTGCAGATCTTATTGTAAGTAAGCTAAAATGCGCAGACCGTTGAGAAATCGCGAAATCTGACTTTATTTTCAAGATTAATCCTAAGAAATTTAAACAAAAAATACAAATTGCAAGTAGTTTTTTGGTAAAAAATGATTATAGCTTAGTATTAGGACACTCGGGACCCAGACATGATGATTTCAATGTGAAAGAACACGACAATTATAAACCTTTTATGAGTTTTCTGATCGCTCGATGATCAGGAAGATTACCTACAATTTTTTATTTCGAAATCACCTATTTATAAATAATACTAAAATAATAACAAATCAAACATTAGATACCACCGTGTTTTAATCTATTATTTCATTTAATTATTTTTCTTTCCTTTCTTCTCTTCTTTTTATAAAATATGTATTTAGGACTAAATTATATGAAAATATATATCCTTAGACTCTACGTCGCTTGGTTCCGGAAAATCGGTATTTAATGTCCTTGTTATTTTAAAACAAAATGCGTAAGAATTTATTTATTGTTTCTTCACATTTTAGGTATAACAGTTTACAATACAATTTTAACCTCACTAGGACAAGCCTGTGTTGAGGTTAACAATTATTTACTTAAAGTAACAAAAATAACACAAAAGGAAAAACAAAAATAATACTTCAAAAAACACAAAATAATATAGGTAAAATAAAAATGATACCTACTTCAAAGAACAATATTGTTACACAGATAATGGGCAAGCTAAAAGAATGGGGTTAATGTTTTTTACAGGCCTTCAAAAAACAACTGTAATGACTTAATCTATTTTTGCTTTTTTATTCTTTCTCATATTACCTTTTTTTTTTTGTAAAGATATGCGACCCAAAACCCTACTACGCTAAACGAATTAATAACGCGAGGGCGCGAAACAGGCACGATGTTGTCGGAAACATCTAACTCTGACTCTAATATGTATATCCTGTACTATTTTTTTTAATCATGAAAGAGATCAGAATTATCACTAGCTCAATTATTTGTTAGATTATAAACCTCGGTTCACGGTATTCACGGTATTCACGGTTGACAGTCCCTTCAGCCGAGGCCGCCTTGAGCAATGAGCATGCAGTGCGCGGGTCACAATGTTTGTCCACTGTGACCCCACTGCCCGAGCGCTAATCACGATTTATTCATATTATTACCGTCATCTCATCACTTGTCTTGTTGCCACGGTTCTTTCCATCATCCTCCGTACACCATGCTGCATGACATGTTGTCTGCACTGGGTAGGTACCTACTATCGCCGTGTGTGCACGCACTGTGCTGTGGTCACATTTAATGATGAAGACTTGGTACTGACTCTTGCAGGTAGCTAGCTACCTAACAATATCGAGGTGACCATCACTTTAATGACAAAAACGGAACCGATTAGAAGGTAACCAAGGACTTTTAATATAATTGGCGTTTGTCTCATTGTTAATGCGGCATAGCTAACATGATATAAAATCTAAGGATAATGTTAGAAAACTCTTTTTTCTACCTAATGATTAATGACAACTACAAGGAAACATAAAGCTGAATTTATATTGCGCATAATTTATTTCATGACATTAGTTGCACTGGCTAGTTTCTCGTTTTCATATAGTTTCAACATGCATGCATTAGTGGTAGGTACGCTTCATAATTAGGGCACCACTAGTGGTATGCAACTAATTGCGTAGTGTAATTACAATCGTCGCGACACCATTTCAGCTGAGCGAACGTGTGTCCCTTGTAATTGCGTGAGAGTGCATGGTGTACAACAACATTGTACATTGCAGAAAAAATCGTTGATGTTGATGGTCCCATGGTTGCTGTTTACACCAACTTTTTGGTGTCATGCAATTATTTGAAACGTGCATGCAACTAGTTGCGTAATCTAAATTCGGCTTTAACACGAACCTACCGACTATTTTTGTAACTCATAAAAGGCAAAAGGAATTTGTGGCCTTATAAGTAGGTAGCTATTTAAACATACATCTTTCATTATTTTCAAAATATCTAACTCTATTTTGGTGGAATTAAGCTTACTTAAATGTCTATTAACATAAGCTTTTATAAGCTTTAACGTATGATTAAATTACAATCTTTTTATCAAAAATCATTCCCGGTATAGTATGTATTCCTACTTGCAGTTTTTTGTGTCCAATTTTTCCATAAAGGAGAGTAATCAAACATTAATGATTATATTTGGTCCAACAGATAAAATATGCACCCCATTTCCATATTGTCCACCGCTCCACAAGTCAACCGACGCGTGGGCGTACTAATGGGTGAACCATTTTAGGGAAATAAAACATTACACGGAACATTCTGATAGCTGCCGCAACATTCCGCCCAGGGCCGGCGTTATTGTATTAGCGCCCAGATCTCGAGACGATACTTTTCATTTACATATACATAGGTAGAGGTAAACCTATTTCACAAAAAAATGTTGTAAGTAAACCATGATGAAGTGAGTATTGATTACGAAAAATTTTGATCGTATCTAAGTAATGAAAATGGTTAAACTGAAATATTAATTAATTTTAATAATTTGCCATTGAAGGAGATTATTTTTAATAAATCTAAAAACAATAAGTCACAGAAAAATAAAAAGGTAACGGTTGCAACTGGGACTTACAAAGTAAGTTTTGGTTCTTACAAAGGTGCTTGCCCATTCGATCATCCTAGTAGTTTTATTTTGGCTTTGTTGCTCATTACTACCTAGCGGGCATAGCGGCCCTTAATCTCACTCCGCTTCTGTTTGCTATGAAATTAATTTTGGGACCAAAATACTTTCAACACGTCGCCAGCGTGCCGACACCTATCTTAATGAATTACATTTATAGACACTTATTCTAATTCATAATACCAATTTGTATTGAAACGCCGATAGCCATGAGGCCCAGAGGCTCAGAGACGAGTGCCATGACTGCCACGGGGGTGTTTGAAAGTTATCACCCATTAAGATTAAATATTAAATGTGAATTAAATCTAAAAAAATAATTAAGGCCTCGGTTTAATTATTGACTCCTGGTCGTTGCTACCAAATTGAGTCTTCTGAGAGATATCAAATTGACGTTTTATACATCTAATCCAACGATAAGATGGCGAATGATGTGTCAGTAGATGTCTTGATTATGATTGGCTGCTGCCTCCAGGGTGATTGGAAAGAGTTCTTATTCAGAAGTCATCCGTCTAATGGTAGACTTAGCCATAAGAAAACAATCAGCGGGAACTTTTCTTTATAGAACGTGATTTTTTCTTAGAATTACCACCGTTTGATGACGAGGATTAGTATCGTAAAATTAATAATGATAGTTATTGTATCTGGTAATCTAGTCTCCAGATGCGAACATTATAAATGGATTTAGCTGCACAGGCGTACGATGTTATATAACTAGGAATCAGCGATTTTTTTCTGGAAACCCGTGGCATGTATCTAACGAAATGAAAAATAAATGAATTTACAATTATTATCAAACACAAGCGCAAACACGCGAAAAATAACTGGATAGTCATAGAGGCGATATTTCGTATTAATATCTCGTAGAAATTTGTTCCATTATTATCATGCGAGTAGTAGTGCACGGGGACCGGAGTCGGTAGTTTCCGGTCGTACGATTTGAAGGTAAAAATGTGGAACCAATTGTAATGCTTTGTGTCTCATCGAAATATAAAACATCAATTGGGATAGTCTGAATTCTCTTACTTCTTTTAGTTTTTAGGAGAAAGATGGATAGAACCAAAAAAAGTTTTTGTGATGATTTTATTACATGTTATAAATAGGTACCTTCCTATTTAGTTTTTAATTTAATTATTATTATTTTTTCTTTTCTGTAATAGTTGCAGGTATATCTCATGTATTGTAATATGACAGACTAAGATTGCACTATTCTCCTAGTCCTGCTGATTTCGCTTTGATGTTCGCTATGTTTGGCGAATTAGCAGGGGTGCCCGGGTTCATGGGGATACGTTTATCTGGATCTTGGCGGTGGATGCATCTGTCCACCAGTTGCGTGGCAGGCCGGTTCGGGTAAAATGGTTGAGGGAGAACTTTTGATCTGTCTAGCAGGACTCATCGCCTTGGCATCGCAGTGGAAGGGATAGATTCATACATATCACTCCTGGACAATTGAACCCCAGATTCCTAAACCCATCTCTCATACCTTTCTCCTTCCTTTCCTCAAAAAAACCTCCAAACAGCATCCCCAAAGACAACATCAGTGAAATTATTTTCCTCAGGGTCTCCTGTGTTGAGGTACTGTAAAAAATATCTACCTACCTATTATTTTATTTTTGGTTTTCTGTAATACGTTTAAAATCGAATTTACCTTACAATGTACTTAAATCAAAACCGTTTCTATATTTATATAATTTTTCATATTACCTAATAACTTTTTAAAATTTATGATATATACCATTACAACTTTTAAGACGATAGACTTACGCTTTTCGGCCCATACAAAAAGGACGCCCGGGAAAAACACTTTTCTACATAGAAAATTGCACGAAATGAATATTTTTTATATTATCTTGTAAAAGGTGAAAGCTATGTCGGTATGTTTTTAAATTTTCGATGCGTTTCGTATTAACGTAAACATTCACTATCAAACACGTATAATTTATCAGAAAATATAATTTAAGGAAAAAGTGCTGCTAACTCAATTCTCATAAAGAAATACAAAATTATAAAAACATAGACATAGCTTCTTTTTTCAAGAACAAGTGTATATAATATGAACCATATGAGAAAAAAACTGTGCATAGATTATGAAGCACGTGAGAAAATCGCGTTAAAATTTAATTTTCTTGCATAAAATATTTCATGTTTGCCATAAATATATTCTTATAATGGAAGAAATATATTTTTCCTACTTTGTCCATAAACAGAATTGTTATTTTCCGTTTCGTTATTTTTTTAAACAGTTTTTAACGATTTTCTCAGAATGTACTCAGTCTCAAATGGTTCGTATACTATATTCAACGACATGCAACATGTAAGATTCTCCTAGTCCTGCTAGGTTAAAGTCTTGTATAAGTATATAAAAAAACTTAAATTTAATTAGAATAAATAATTGTGTTCGAAAGTTATGATAAGTCCTCTCGTATTAAATTCTGTAATTCCTTTATGGTCCCATGATGATCATTGATGTTTTCCTGTTCCCTCGTGTTTGTTTGTTGGCGTATCAAGCAGCCAGTGTCTTCAAATCAGTAAGGTGCGTAGGAGGGATAGCTGAGCGGCCAATTTAACTAAATGTCTTAGATCAAATGTCATGGGGACAGTTCACTTCAGTGTCAATTATTCCTCTCCTACCTCATCCCGTATCTCTTCTCCTCTGCCTTCTGCTCCCCTGGTATCCGTCTGGCCCGCCTTACACGAAATAACTACCAATTACCGACATATTGTGTTTGTCAATTCAGACCTATTAACTTCCCTGATGATTAATTCCATATTTTAGGTAGCTACCGAGAGGTTACGCGGCCCATTCGGGAGTCGTGGAAGCAATAAGCAATAGAATCATAGGTTGACGAGAGTAATGGTAAATACATACTGGGTCACCGTACATATGCATCGCTACGCCTAACAATATCTGGGCTACTTAGCAACCATACATTTTCTATGAAAAAATATGTTTTAGAATCACATTGGCCACACGCATCGCGACGTGAGATGTCTGTGGCCATTTTCATAGAAAATGTATGGTTGCTAAGCATTGTTAGGCGTAGCGATGCATACGTACGTCGACCCGGTATGATTCTACCTTATTTCATTCATATCTACAGTAGGGATGTTACGAACATTCGCATTCGCATTCGCATATGCGAATAATTCGCATCATTTTAAACATTCGCATCGATTGTTGCGAATGCGAATTTCGATGCGAATGTTTAGCGAATGTGTGCAGATCATGTCGTGACTCGCTCACTGTCCACGTGTATTTTGTTTTCTGTCTAAGCAGTCTAAGTCTGTCTAAGCAGAGTAACCAGGATGGTAAACGGCATTCAGCTTCAGGTGCTAAAAGGTTGAGGACTTCAACAAGCAACATTAATAAGCCTTCGACAAGTTCTGTTAAAACTCTTATAAGCAATCTGGCAGGAATCCTAGATTCCTCAAGTGATAGCGTAAACTCCGACGGTGCAGAATCTGGAGACACTGTGAGCTGTGAAATCAAAGCTCAATTGAAGGCATATCTTAAAAAAACGAGCCACTCTTGATGAAAACTCCTTGGACTGGCGGAAGACTAAATTGAAATACGACAAATTGACAGATCTGGCTCGTAAATATCTGACCGCTCCACCGGCTAGCGTTCCGAGTGAACAATTGTTCAGTGCAGCCGGCCTTATATACGAGCCCCTTAGAAATCGCCTCATGGGAGAAAAGGATGCAAAATTGCTTTTTCTGAAATATAATTAATATACCTCTCTGAAATATTATAACTTACAGTATAAGAATTTATTTATTGTTTTTATTTTTTTATTAAAACGATGATTAATGTTGACATTTTTTTATGTGATTCCTTAACATTCGCATTCGTATTCGCATTCGCACATTCGCACTCTGAACATTCGCATTCGCATTCGCATTCGCGAATGTGAAAAATATCACTTTCGTAACATCCCTAATCTACAGTCTAGGTAGGTAGGTACCTACCTGTTTTATAATGCATAAGTTAGGCTAGCTTTACACTAGTGAGTTTTTCGTAAATTTACGACTTCTGGCCAATGAGCATATTGCATTTTGAAAATTCAATGTTCCCATTGGCCAGAAGTAAACTTACGAAAAAACTTACAAAAGAACCAGTTAATATAACTTTATTTTGAATAGCTGCATTTTTTTAGTAAATCGAGTAGAGCATCAATCAGGGAAAATTCGTGACATTATACAAAAAATATTAATTACGTATTTTTTAAAATTAAATCCTGTGTCATCTTTGGGGATGATGTGTGGAGGTTGTATTTTGAGGAAAGGAAGGAGAGGAGTTTCTGGGAAGTTGAAAGGTATGCGTATCACTATGTCCAAGAGTGACGGACGTATGAATCCATCCCTCCCATTGCAGAGAAAGGCAATGTTACGAGAGAGTTCAGCTGAAGGTTAAAGGGTTTCCTTGTACCGGCCTCTATAGATCAAGCCTGCCATGCAGCTTACGCCTCTCCCGCTAAACCCGGCCACTCCTTCTAAGTCACCAAACGTAGCGAATCACTTAGGGTGA
This sequence comes from Limnephilus auricula, assembly GCA_951813805.1. Lineage (NCBI taxonomy): Eukaryota > Metazoa > Arthropoda > Insecta > Trichoptera > Limnephilidae > Limnephilus > Limnephilus auricula. The sequence goes on along the minus strand of OX638395.1, from coordinate 1,186,685 downwards.
CCTATGGCAGATGTGTTTTTTATCCAATAAATGGTTCCGGGGGCGGCAGTACCCACACCTGTCCCCAAATTGTAATTTACAAGTAGATCGGTGTTTTATTTAATTTTTTATTTCAATGGTTTTTGATTAATCATTAGGTACTCTATCCATAGTGAAATAATCCCTTGATCTAACCTAATAATTATAAATATAAATGGGTTATTCAAAATTCTGACTTATAAAATGCAGGCATCACTAAAATAATCATTCAGTAAGTAGTTACTTACTGATCGTTATGGTTTTAATTTCGATAATTAATTTAATTTACGTAAATACTTACTATGTTTTACATGTTTTTGAAATAAGTGATAGTTATTATTTACTTCCCACTTGCTACTATTATATTTTTATTTTCTGTGTCTTGTTCTGTTTCACATTTCGTTTAGATTTATTAGTATTATCTCCTTCAACGATATTTATTATATAGCTCCCCTTTCAAACCTTTACTCACTCAACAGCAAAGACGCTTACATATTTATGAATGATATTTTTGCTTTTCAGGTAGCCTCAGAGTTCAAGAAATTATTCCATTAGATTAGGGGTTGCAGTGCCGAGAAATTGTATTATAGTATATCGATTCAACAATGTTTTATTTTCCCGTTACTAATGAACGGTAGAAGTTGTAAAATTTTAAAGGGTATTTGTAAAAGACAGGGTAGACGAATTATTTAAAAATGCACTTGTTCAGTTAAAGTACAACTCTTGTTATAGTAAATATGATTCATTAAATGTTCGGGAAAACCGTCCCTTGGTTCAGACGGCTATTGATAAATAATTGGAATTCTCAGGTAATTTAACCGTAGTAAAACCACTACTTGCACCGTTTCCAGAATTCATGAATGAAACCGAACTTCAATGAACTTATCTCGGTTTTTCCCCACTATTTACTATTTATTTTTTTACATTTTTTTTTCCAGTGAAATATAGTGGAAAATCATAAATTAAAAGTTGTTACGTTATGATTCCATTTTAGATAGCTATTATAGAAAAACGAGGAATCTTTAAAGTTAAAAATCCCAAATTATGTAGGAAGCCAATATTAAAGATTATTTTGGAATAATATCTACGTATAGAACCAAAAATGTATAGGTAGATATCTAAATTAGTTTCTAAGACTACTATGTTTCTTTTGCCAACATTTGCCAACAGCACATTATGTTTTTCTGTGTGTAAATTATGAATTTTATGCACACACTCCGCTGGTTCATGCAACCATAAAACATGTAATTATTTTAATAAAATATGTATAACTGTTTGTTTCCATAATAAACTTAACTAAAATTAAAAACTCAAATTGTAATTTTTAATTAATGAATACAATATTAGCGAAACCCAATCGAAAATCTGAAATAGAAAAATCAGAAAAATATACGGCCACATCTAGTACTCGATCCCAGGATGTTCGGCTTTCCAAGCCGCGGATCTACCAACTGAGCTAATGTGCATAATATACCAACTGAGGTAATGTGCATCATACATAAAGATAGCAGCCAATAAAAAAAATCGTTAATAAAATGAAGATAATGTTGGTGGTTCTCATTCGAAGTATGATATATAGTTAAATATAACCGAATCGGATAGAGACACATTAGCTCAGTTGGTAGAGCCGCGCCGCGGAAAGCCGAAGAAACCTGGGTTCGAGTTTCAGATATAACCGTATCTTTTTCTGATTTTTCGGTTTCAGAGTTTCGACAATATTGTTTTCATTAATTAAAAGATAAAAATAGTTTGAATCTACATCTATACTACGTGGTCGCGGGGTGAGGCTTTCGACTAGCGATCCCAGGGGCACGGATTCAAATCCCGGCGTGAGTAAGTAAAATAGATTGATTTGTGTTATTTTAAAAATTTTCATTTAAAAATAATGTAAATTGTACTTGCGGCACGTTCCAGAGTGTAAGATACTATCAGTATAGTCCTGGCGTAAAACAACCATTCAGCGTTGAAACGTTGCACGAAATGGCTTGAGCCGTGTTTGGTAACAGATCTGAATACTCTGGTACTTTCCCATTCTCTTCTATCCCATCTTCTTCCCCTCTCCACTACCTTCAGTCTCACAGCGTATCTAAATTGGGAATGACATAGTATCACTGGCTCCAGGCTGTTAGGAGCAGTATGGATTCTTGTGCGGTATTTGTGCGTAGAAATAATAGTTCACAAAGTGCAGGTAATTGCACTGATGCCAGTGGGGTATCTTGGAGTCCCTGAAATTGCACAAACATATCATCGTAGTGTTCCAACCAGCAGGCGAAACGTGAAAAAAATCAGTCATTAGGTGCATACATATACCTCGTGTGCTCACTTCAAAAGACAATTTCTTCACTTATCCCCACTGAGTCCCATGTGTGGTAAAACCATGAACGATATGAGAAATGTGGAGATCCACAAATAATGCATGTAATGCACGTAATGTAAAGTAATGCGTAATTGATTACTTTGGAATGTGAAGCGAACCACTGAAGAAAGGAGTGTACGGAGAATATATTGCTAGAATATGATGGTAGAAGTAGTCGGCGACGCCCGAGAAGATATGGCACTATCAAGTGAATCAAAGACTTTCGAGAGTCAGAATAAAAGAAGAATATGTATGAGACGACGTATAAAAGTGAATGAGTAATAAATTTATATAAGGACGTAAACAAGTAGTGTGTGCCAATTCCGAATTGTTTGGCGGTCGTCCTCTCTGCCTATATACTGCTGCAGAACGGCGCGATGGTTAGTTAGTTAGTACAAAAGTTAGTTAGGAATTCAGAAAACATTTCAGCGCAACCATGTAACACTATTTCTTTGAATAATTGTGTACATATTTTGTTTTAAAATTTCTCTTCACCCCCCATAAAAATAATATTTTGTCGTGTATTTCCAAATGGAGCCATAAATAAAGTTGGTTAAAGTATTTCAACAAAGATCAGAAAGACCTTTTGTGCAGAAATGTTGTGGTTTTGGGTGATTGTTGTTCCTAATGACCGCCAGACACGGCGAGGTAATCCTTTGCTTGTAAAAACGTTAATTTCTGTTCAATATTTGGTAGTTACCTATCTACTTTGACCACCCTCAAACCGTTCATGTTATGGTGAGCTGTTTTGAACCGGCAAATATCGCACACCCGCAACTTGACAATTGATCCCTTGACAGTTGATCCCTCAATAGTTGATCCCCCGACAATATCTCAACAATTGACCCTTCGACAGTTGATCCCTCGACAGTTGATCTCTCGACAGTTGATCCCTCGACAGTTGATCCCTCGACAGTTGATCCCTCGACAGTTGATCCCTGACAGTTGATCCCAGGGCAATTGCCTCCTCCCCATTTATTATAAAATTAAAAAAATTCTATGCGACTTTAAAAATACTTTGAATATCAATGAATTTATTTTCGTCATTTTTTGGAGTTATACGCTGGTTTATACAGTACATAAGGCTATTAGTTTTTTCCTTGGTGCATTTGAATGAAAAAATGTTTTCTACTTTGGTTATTCGGCGGTATATCCTCTCTGCACACCCCTTCAGGGACGCTTTAGTTATATTTTGTGTACAGGAGGATATACCGCCGAATAAGAAAAGTTTAAAACATATTTTCCTTCAAATATATTTTCATTGTGTCAATAATAAAACTACTTGTCTATATAGGAACTTACTTTATATTTACCAGCTTAAAATACAAAAATCAACAATGTAAAAAGTTCGTTCAATATCCATACAAACTTATTACAAAGGTATTTTTTGAAGTCGATTTTAGAACTTTGAATTTTACTAATCTTGCTAATAGATATTATAAACGTGAAAGTTTGTATGGATGTATGTATGTTTGTTATTTTAAATAAATAGGTTAGAATTTTGGTATAAACGTAGATGGGACCTAGGAAAAGAAAATAGATTACTCGAAGTACTAATCCTACGCAGACGAAGTCGCGGGCAGAAGCTTGTTGATTAATAATGCACAAAAAATTATCATTTTATAAATTATAATTTCGGGGGCAAACAGTCAGGTCACCACGAATGTGTGTTTTTTTACCCTTTATGTGTATTACGATTTCCAAGAATAAAAATTCATTTTATCTAGTGATCTAAATTAATGACAACATATTATTACTACAGTTTAGCAGAAATCAAACAATTAAAACGTTCATCAAAAAAGACTTGAGTGGATAGATTTTTATTTTTATAGATTGATTTACCTACTTACTTTCTAATTGAAATAACAATTGTGTTCGAGAAATGTAAGGAATTTACTTAGAGGTTTAAACTGATTTATAAATAATATTTAGAGATTTGTTGTTTTGCCTTAGGGCCTAAATGTATCCAGTCATTACTTCATTATCTGCTTCTTAATGAACAGGGTCCTCTGACCCTAAATTTTAGTGAAAACTTAGGACTAACGGTTGTAAATAACAAACATCAGGCTTAGTGTCTCGGATTAGGTACCGTTGTTTCACTGTTTTCTATGAAAAAATAACATAAAACAGTGATGATCCGGCTACCTGCATTGGTCAGAGGAGGACCCGCAAGGCATCTGGGCAGTGGGAGGTAACGGTGCTAATAAGTTTTGCGAAAAAGTTTCTATCCTAATGGACTTTTCTGAAGCTTTTAAAGTTCGGACAAACCCAGCCAAAAAATGCCTTTCGCCTTACTGACAAATGCGCAAATCCAACCGAAATAATGGCATAAAATAATCAAACATAGGTAGAAATTTCGTTTTGTTTTTTACATTAGCTCAACACAGGAGGCCCTGAGGATAAAAATCCCTCAGGACCTATGTCATCTTTGAAGATGCTGTGTCAAGGGTCTTTTAAGGGAAAGGTGGGTAGGAATCTGGGGATCAATATGTCCAGGAGTGATGGACGTGTGAAGCCATCCTGCCCACTCTTTGTCTGTCTGTGAGTGATTGTAACCCGAATTTGCTCTGAATTTAAGTGTTATTTTCAAAATTGGAACTCATGGTGTCGAGAACTCAGACAAGCATTAATAGTACCTACCTATAGATACCTAATATAATAATAATTATACAGAAAATTGTTTTATTGACAGTTTCGAAATTGGAATTGATTCTGTAAAGAATTCAGAAAAAACGACAAAGTACCTGCCTATATAATATACCTACATAATATTTTTTTACAGAAAAGTATTTTGATTCTAGAAATGTGAATTTATTTGTTTAAGTAAGTCAGGTTTAACTATTTTTGAAGGACTTTATCAATTTACTAACTAGATTAAATAATATAATATCCCGAAATTTTTTGGGCTTATACCTATTTTCTAATTCCTTTCATTTATGGTGACATTGAATTGATATATGAAATGTGTAAAAGCTAAGGCAGCAATCTCCATTTCGGCCAGATTGCTATGTTTGCTTTTGAAATGACATGGATATTACTGACTTTGCTTTCACGTACAATATAACATACACATTTTGTATGTAAGATACGTGTACACAATATTTGTATGTAGATATGACCGGTCAGTGGTTGAGTGGGCATTGCGTTTGGGTCCCACCCAGGCGTTCCGTGTTCGATTCCTCGGCTGGCTAAGTCCTCCGTCACAACACAAGCAACATCTTTCGCTTAGTGTGGTGGTAGTAGGAGATTTTCAAATGTTGTTGGGTTATTCGTAACCCGGGATTGTTTGTCTTTCTTTTTAATAAAAAAAAAAAGATAATATTGAACGTAAAAGCAAAGATATCAATCTCCATGTCATTTCAAAAGCAAACATAGCAATCTAGCCGAAATGGAGATTGCTGCCTTTGGTTTTACACACCTCATAATCTAATGAATGAATTTATTTTCAAGTGTTTTAGGAAACATTAATTCGAGCACCATATGTAGGTAAGTTAAATACCTTTAAGATACCTACTCAATAAAGAAAAAACTAGGAAAAAAAGCCTTAAATTCTGTTCTGAAAAGAGAATAAGTCAATACCCGCTGTAAATAGGTAGGTATCCATCAAACTCTATCCGTCCAACCGCTAGTGGAGCTTCCTACGAGGATATCAGTGCTTGTTAGATACGTGGTAACTTCTTTGGAAGTCCTATAAATACAATAAAAATATAATATGAAAAGTAGAAAAATTATAAATGTTTTTTATGCAATAATTTTTTCTTCGAAGTAATTGAAGGACATTACACCAATTTTCTACTCAACTAAATTCTAAATCAACATTTACCTAAACTACTGTAAAAGAAAAAAAACAATAAAAATGTATTTTTTTAAAGATATCTACCAATATCAGGTACCTACCTACCTAACTAAAGTTGTTGAGGTAAATAAACAAAACAAAACTCAAATGACTAATTTTTACAATTATCTTGTTCTATCTTCTAACATCACGTCTTTTGTAAAAATATAAGTTATTGTTTATAGAAAACTACTTAGAAAATAAAGGGTGCCTGTAATCTCAAAAAATATATTTGCCGGAGTAAAGAATTTACTTAGAATTTTAATCTTTTTCAATGATCTTCAAAACTTATTGGTAAGCTTCTGCTTTCGAAAATAAAGTTATCCTATTCTTTAAACACTTATTATCACTTTCTTCCTTGCAAATGATTTACGATAGGTATGTGATACCTACGCACTTTTATTTTATTTTATCTAATTAAATTATTGTGAAAGGTTATTATTTATTATTATTATCAAATTGGTATTATTTATTTAAAAAGGGTATATTTATTATGAATTGTATAAATATAGTAATGAAAACAACGAAATGAAATTATATCGAAGCGACAATTTTCTTCATTAACTTTCGTGTGTTTTTTTGTTCCAATATTTGAATAAATTTTTAATTCCTGAATATTGATAGATAGTTGCCAGTAGTTAGGTATGATATATTTATTTTAAAATGTACATTGATCGAATGAAACTGTATGTTTCACGTAATAAATGAACACTTAGGTACCTAACCTATATACGTGAGAACTTAAAACACTACGATTTTTTACGAAAATTAAAAAAATATATAAATAAATATTGTAGATACGCAAGTAGTTATATAATTTTTTGAAAGTATCAAAATGGAAATTTGTGTCAATTTTTTAAACTTTGTTCGTTGTAAACTTCTGTTCATTGCTCTCAATAATGAAATCAGCCTCCTAAATCTGCAGATAAATATCTCGCGCAGACAGGGGGGTTTATATGGGAGGGGAAGGGGAGAGGGTGCAGGTGCGCTCTGTTCCCTACAGAAAGGGCGGAGCCAACACCCCGGGGGCGGAGCCTCTCCCCTCCAGAGGGAGCTTTCCCGGGCGGAGCCCCCCGCACCTATATAACCCCCGCCACCACCGATACACTTCAGTCCTCCTCAGACAAGCGTACAGTGTAGCCGCAACCGAAACGAGTTTACATAAACTTTTTGCGAAATCGTTGTGTTGAAATTTGTGATAAAAGTGGCTTCGTGTAAAGAAGTGCCTTTTAATACTTTGTTATAGTTTAATATCGAACAGTTTAACCGTGATACGATGGTCAATATCGAAAATACGCCAGTGAACATTTACCCCATAATGGCTCGAGCTCCTCTCAAGTCCAGCTTCAGCATCAGCTCACTTCTGCTGAAGGGTTCCGAGCCACCCTCCTCCCCCACCCGCTCGCCCCCGCTGTCCCCCGCCCTCTCCGCGCCCTCCGAGAGGGATTACTCGGACTCCGAGTCGGAGCTGGACGTAACAGGCACCCCTCCACCGCTGGACTGCACCACCGGCAGTCACCAGCAGGGAGATGCGGAGGAACCCAAGAAGACGGGCAACGAGAAACCCGCCTATAGCTACAACGCTCTCATAATGATGGCCATCAGACAGAGTCCAGAAAAAAGACTCACTCTTAACGGAATCTACGAATATATCATGAGAAACTTCCCGTACTACAGAGAAAACAAGCAAGGGTGGCAAAACTCGATCAGGCACAATCTCAGCCTGAACAAGTGTTTCGTAAAAGTTCCCCGTCATTACGACGATCCCGGAAAAGGAAACTACTGGATGCTGGACTCCTCCGCTGAGGATGTCTTCATCGGTGGCACGACAGGAAAGTTGAGGCGTAGATCTTCCGCCGCCGGGCGTGCTCGCCTGGCCGCCTTCAAGCGCAGCGCCCTGCTAGCGGGACACGCCCTGCTGCCACCCCCTGGGCCTTACGCGCCCCTCATGGGTCTTTACCCCAACCCCGCATTACTGGCCTCCGTGTACCAGCGCTACGGACCCTACGCACCTGCGTTGACCATGCCCAAAGGAGGCTCTCTGCCTCCGCCCCCCGGCTTCGGGATGAACCTGGAGCGCTTGTACGGAGCCCCTCAGCTGCCCCCCAACTGGCCGCGCGCCTTCCCTCCCGGTCTGGGACACCCCTCGCTTGGAGCCCCCTACGCGCAGTTCTACCAGCGCCTGCAAAGCCTAGGCGCCGGTCTTGCTCCCATGCCCGGAGGCCCCCGCGACGGCAGCCCGGAGCCCCAGTCCATGTACAAACACCCCTCAGTCACAGTGATCTCCCGCGAGTCGTGATGGCCGCTTTAACCGGTGATTGCAATAAACTGTCCACAGACTGATTGTACGTACCTTTGTTTAAACCTTGATTAATTTATGTTTGATCTCACATGTCATGTATATGAAATTATTATTTATCGGCGCGGATACAACACCAATTGTTCCGGCCAATTGGTCAACGACGATTCAGTGATTAGTTAAGATTTAAGATAGATTTAGTATCAAAATAGCCTTGTGGAAAACCACTAAACATTTTTTTGCTTAGAATCACCAAAATAGATTGTAATATTCACGATAACATAAATATGTAGAGCTTCTAATATTCACGTGATGCGAGCAAAAACTTGTTAAAAATAATTCAGTTAAACTAAAACTAGTGATGTCTATTTATAAATAATGTCGCAATGTACATTTCCTGCGAATTATGTCTATGTGTAGCATTCCAATGTACCTATTTATGTAAATTAATAATTGTAAATATGATTTTGTACCAAATGTAAATAGTATAGAGATATTTTATTTAATTGAACCAAATGTTCTGCTTATTTAAACAAATGATATATTATATAAAGAATCTATAAATGAATTTTTACTTGGTTTTTATAAACAATCCCTTGAATTCCTACTTACACAAAAAACACATGATAAAGGATAACAAAAATACCTAGGTATAAATAATTATCTAATTATTATCTACCTAATAAATGGTAAAAAGTAACATTATATACATTTACCTACCATCTAACTGAATGAACTAAATAAACTGTATCTACAGTAGATACCAGATAGGTAACCTACCTTCAAGGCACTGAAGAAAAACAAAAAGAAACTACAAAAACTTGAGAAGAAAATTTAATTATGTGGTCCTTTAAAATCAGAACCCTAACATATTGCACTAATATTTTGTGGATAGGTATATATTTTTATCTCTGGGTGGAGAAAAATATTTTTGTTTTTCAAAACTAAAACAAAGTTAGTGAGGTTAACAATTTTTTAAAGTTTTCTAAAGTTTCTGCAATCGAATATCTATAGTTGTGATATTTCTAAGTCGGTACTTTCCTTAAAGTTAAATTATAAGTTCTATGCCCATTCTCTCACTTCTAAAAGTAGTTTGGTTAAATGTTATTAGATATTCTAGTGCAGAACCGGGAAAGATCATGGGATATAATATTATGTTATTAAGTGCCTAAATCTAGTTAGTAAATAACTTTCTTTAAAAAAATAGAAAAGCACATTCCCTTTAGAAATGCAAAATCTGTCTTTACTTTAAGATTTACCCTAAAAATTTTAAACAAAAGAAATACCAAAGACATGTCTATGAGAAATGCTAAGTTAATAAATACAGAATTAAAATAATTTTCGGTTAAAAAAAATTGTCAGTAGGTAGGTACTTTATATCAAATCTTATTTATATTCAAAACAAATCCAGGATCATTGATCCGTAGGTAGTTACAATTACTTAAAGACAGACCCACAATCGTTCTACGAGTAGATAGGTGTTTGATTCTGTTATATTTCCGCTATTTCGTGTATAATTTTGGTCAAAAGAATGCCGATTTCTTTTCACGGATTAAAAGTTTTACTGATGAAAAGGTTGAATGAGAAATAAATAGATTTTTGTTAACCAAGGTCCTGGTTTAAACAGTATCTTAATTTATACATTGAAGAAGAACACAACAATAATCATCTAAATTAAAATATGAAAATGAACAAGACACAGAAAAATAATAAAACATAATGGTCGCAACCGGGACTCGAACCCAGATCTCACGTCTTACTGGGATGGGCGCTCTAACCAATTCAGCCATTGCGACCTATTAAGAGACTGTCGTATTTGTCAACTTCATATTTCGAATTTCAGAATTAACAATATTATCTTTGTTCATTGGAAACAAGTATTCAAAGAATGTTTTTGTTACCTAGTGTCTCGGATAAATATATCCGATTTTATTTTTATGGACCACCATTTATAAAAGTCTAAATGAATTCATTTAGAAAGATATGGGTTCGAGTCCCAGTTCCGACCAATATGTTTTATTATTTTTCTGTGTCTTGTTCATTTTCATATTTTAATTTAGATTATTATTGTTGTTTTCGTCTTCAATGATATAGGTATTACATTGATGGGAATAACATTCAAAAGTTAAAAAGAGATTTTTCTTATAAAAAAATTAATTTATACCTTTAAGCTTAAAACTGCATCGATTAAAAATGATGTAAATTTGCTGTGTTCAGTATTTAAGTATTCTAATAAATACAAATAATTCCTACAATAAATAGAATTTTTATCCGGATTTATGTAAAATTGTTTGCAGTATAGTTAGCGAATAAAAATATTTTATTTATTGAGCGCATCGGATCCAGATAATATATAGTTTTGCATTGGTTTTGGGTATCCTCAGCCAGCGTAAATATGTACAAACATCTTATGAACTATTATAAATATGTTAATATGGCTCCCCCATCCAGATTTTAATTAAAAGTCATAACCGTTTTGACCTTGGGATATTTTGATCCTCAGCTTGTTGGAATACATATTATTCATATTCTTGAGTTTTCTGTTGGTACCTACCTACCTTCTTTTAAAAAAATTAACGTTGAATTTATTTATTTACTTATTATTCATTTTCAACGCCCTGATGGGCTTTTACATAATAAGTGATAGTGATATATATGTATAATACAATGCTTAAATAAGAAAGATAAACTCATAGCAATGAACATTATAAAAAAGGTATAAAGGTAAGTGAAAATATTATGTTATAAGAAAAGAGAAAAAATAAAAATAACTTAAACTGGAACCAGTTTTTAAATTGCAGATGGCATAAAAATAATAATACTTATAGTGTAGGTTAATATGAGAAATTTACATGTGAGTAATAGGTATTTGAAAAAGTTCACAAAATAGATAAACAAAATAGATTAACAAGATAGATAAATAGAAAGAATACAAAAATATATGAAACAGCTCCCACATTATAAAAATATGCTACATAAAAATATCATCAAGGTATCTCTTTACTAACAGTAACTCCTATTAAACATGACGATATTTGAGGTGAATTTATGTATTTCCAAGTGTGTGAAGGCGAAATAGGTGGATGTACGTAGTATTAGAGTACACAACAGTCTAATTATTCATAGTGAATAATTTTAAATAAAAAAGTTAAGTAATTTATTTTTCTTCTGTTTTCTATGGAATGTATTTTAAGCATATTAAGAATCATAGTAAGAATATATAGTTTATGTGTAGAATAGGCATGTGTAGCTTGAAGTTAATATATTGTAAATTAATAACACCTAAGTATTGGTTTCTCGTAGTTTAATAAATTTGCCTTAGAACTTCGTAAGTGAATACTTGTATCATGGATAAAAAATTACATAATTTCATGTTTCAATTTGAAAATATTTAGATATTTGCTTACGAGGAAAAAACTAAAATATATACCTACAAACAAATATTTATTATGTAGGTATAACCAAATATAGAAGACACCATATAACAGATTTTTTTTTTATATTCCATTTTCAAAATTGCGGTTTTAATTTTTATTTTAAAAATTGGAACTGATGTATCGAAAATTCACAAAATTTGATAACTTAAACAAATATTACGAAAAATCGATTATACCCACGGAGAAATATTATTTATTAAAATTGTGAGAGTTCATCCTGTTTGACAATGACTCCTATGTTAGGGTGGCCCATATCCTCCCCAAGAGACCAAGCGATCAATTTTGAATTTTTAACGGAACCTACCTGTCATTACCTTCCAACCGTGAAACCGCCACGAATGTCACGGTGATGGCGAAATGATTGAATAGTGATTAGACAGATAGGACAGAGGCATAGGGATGTTTTCTTCAGTCACAGTTACAACGGCAGTGATCAAGTTCATCCAAACCTTTCAATAGCATAGGTATGTTTTTCTTCAGTCACAGTTACAATGCCATTGATCAGGTTCTTCCACACCTTTCAATATGTATCAACTAGTGTTGTGTATTAGATATTGGCCGGTCATCAATCAACTAGGTACCTACCTACTGAGGAGAATTGTAGCCCGTTTTGAAATCCATAACAAAATATCAACAGGTTTCTTTGGTGATTGTTTTGTTGTATTTTTGCAAAAAAAAAACTCTCCGTCAATTCCTTTTTTTCTAAAAATGATCCCCATTTAATAAACATAACTAAATTTAATATACAAAACACATGTGTGATCCTGGCCCCCTAGCACAGTCGATCGATAAGGATTGATAACTTTCGGTAACTTCTCATCGTTCCCTAGGACAACTGCAGATCGCTAAACAGTTGATGTCGAATATAGTAAGGACACTTAGTCATTTTGAATAGTCACTTATTCGTTGGCGATTTGCAGTCATTTTAGGTAAAAATGGGAAGTTACCGAAAGTTATCCTTAATCCTTATCGATCGAGTGTGCTAGGGGGCCTCCAAATATGGAATCCATATTTTGCAAATGATATACACATATCTATTAGAGAGAGTATATACAGAGACATGGAAGACAGACTCAAGGAAGGAACTAACCAACGTTAAAAGAAAGTACTTAGAGAAAATGGTGATTTAATTGAGACTTTAAAATTTTTATCTGGACTTTTCAGTTGCAAATAATACCTTTTGCATCCAATCCTAGAAAATACTTCCTTACAAATAGAGTTGTGGATGCGTAGAATAAACTTCCACAATACGTCATCCATGCTATGCCAGCCAGCTTAGCCAGTTAGACTATGGCATCCTCAAATGAGGTATATTACAGAGGCAATGGGCAGAGGGAGGAGATGGGGAAGTATCTGGCTATTCAGATCTGGTCAATAAATACGGTTAAAACCATTTCAACAACTTTTCAATTCTGAATCGTGGTCTTACACATGCATCGTCTCTTACATTCTCTTAGGTATAAGAGACGATTTTATTCTTATTCTTGAAATGACTCGACTCGAGTATTTGACTCACTCATTCTCAAAGAGGTTTATGCGTTTTTATATTAAAGAATATACTTAGGTACTATCCATCCTTGTTCTCAACAGAAATGCTTCAATTGTAAGCCCGTCGAAAAATATTTTTACGTAAACATTTTAAATCGTTAATCTCTGGAAATATACTCAATTCATTTATATGTTGGACAGCGCTCTTGAGACGATTTTTCGCGTAAACAGCGCTAAATAAGTTGTTCTCATTTGTTATTATAATTTTTTTTTTTGAAAGAGGTTAAATTATATTTCCTTAACAGTGGTAGATCCCATGCACTTTTAATTGGTCCGAACAAAACGTCTTCTGCCTATCAGAACGCGCCAATCAACAGAGAGATTCTGCATCGACTGTCGACATTTTAAACGTCATTTACAGACAATTCAGGAACTATCTTTTGACGCACGACATAAAATATAGTAAAACTGCCCCCTTTCCTTTTTGATCTGTAATCTTCGCCTTGATATATTGTGTATAACCGTTTTGGGGAGAACATGAAAAAATAAAACCGTTTAAAATATACTTACCTACCACTAAAATAACACCGTTAGTGTATATCAAATTCGTCTCTATATTTCAAATTTTCTAAAAACATGGATATATTAATTGGTAATGTCAATTAAAATAGATTGAATAATTTGATTGCTTTTAATAATTATACCCCCTATTTGAAGTAATCCTTGTCCCACAGCTATACCGGGAGCACAGAACGTCCAGCAGATGAACAGAGTGAAGTCCACATGTGACACATCAACAGACAGGAGTCAGAAGTCAAAGTTTAAGGAAGTGAACCAAATTGGTCAGTACCAATTAAGGCAGGAATAGAGAAGTCCTGACCGCGCCGAGAAGGGTTAGACCACCATTAAGCTCGTGTTACACCAGAGACTTTACGAGGAAATTATTATTGTTGTGTAAACTAAAAATTACCTTTTAAATGTTTCGACATCCTTCGTAGGTATAGTATAAGTATGTCCAGTTGATTAAACAGACATCTTCGAAAAATCGAAATTTGAGTTGAGTATGCAGTTAGAAGTAAAAGTTTACCCTCTATCTGGTACAATACCCAGATTACTCATATAAATTCCACCAAATCAATTATAAAGCAGACAAAATTGTAGTGAATTAAACAAGATGTTGATTTGATGAAATTTCAAAATGTCGTATTTATTGGAACGTTGTCCGTTATGCCTTTCATATACCTAATGAATTATTTGGTGGTGTAATGGTCGTCATAGTCATCCAAGTAGTTAGATCGGGGTTCGCTTTTCATCCTTATTTTCAATATATTTTTTGTTTGTTTTATACCTAGTGATTTGTCACTATTTGACTAGTTTTAATGAAAATTATCCGAAGAAGTAAAAGGTTTACCTACATGATGAGTTGTTTTAGTTTTAGACACCATAATATGTATTTTTTGTACATACACGGAGAAAAATGTTATTCGAAAAAACGATCATTTTAATAGTAAAAACGGTTAAAAACGGGATTGAAGTTCTTACGAACCAATTAACAGTGTTTCAATGTTTATTGGCGGGAAAATATAAGAATAGTTTGTTGGTATACGTACGAAATTACGTACCTATACCAACAAAGTAATCTTACATGTTCCCGCCAATAAACATTGAAACCCTGTTAATTTGTTCGTAAGAACTTTAGTCCCGTTTTTAACCGTTTTTTCGAATAAAATTTTTTTCCGTGTATTTTAATGAAACATCGTTTCGTAGATACATTATATTCTAATTGGAAATATTCCATTTAAAATCTGACTAACAATTTCAACGTCATTTCAACGCAGGGGTATGCAGAGAGGATGAACCCCCAAATTATTTTTTTACCTACCAACTACTTACCTAAGCTTACCCACCTTCTGCAAGCTTTTTAGCAGATTACTATAGACTGGTCAGTACTATGTAGCGCAGACCCGTGATAAAACACGGGATATTATAATTGCGGGATTGATAAATGCTTTAGGTAAAAAGCGAAGATCTTTAAAAAACTACGAAGTATGACTTGCCAAGATTAACTGTAAGAAATTTAAACAAAAGAATTGTATTTTTATGTGAATACCTACCGCACAAGAGTCGCACCTGAAGCCCCATCTTCCGTGAACTCCTCTCAGGAGCCAGTGAAACTATGGCATCCCCATCGCGGTATGTTGTGAGGTTGAAGATAGTGGGGTGGGGAAGGAGATGTGGAAGAAGGAGATAGGGAAAAACTTGGCTATTTGGATCTGGTCACCAAACACGGCCAAAGCCATTTTAAGCAACATTTTAATTCTGAACGATGGTATTACACCAGGGCGATACTGAGAGTATCTGAGAGTAAATATGAATAAATTGTGAAATAACACATATAAATCAAATAAAATTTACACGCCGAGAATCGAACCTGCGACCTTCGGATTGCTAGTCGAGAGCCTTATCTCTCGACCACGGAATCTGTCGATATTTTCAAAGGTAGAATTAAAATAACTTAGGTATTTTTTTGCTTGTATGAAAATGATAAAATATTATTTTGTTGGTATCTCTACTAATGACACTTAAATTCAAAACATATCCGAGTTAATTGAACCAGAGAAACAATTACAGACAGACCCACAATCGAAATCAGTATTTATGATGACAACTCTCAGATTAGATTCAGTGACTAGTAGGTAAGTTGTGTAGTAGGCAGATATAATATGACAAGATTGATAAGTGTCGCTGTACGGATCGCGTACTCCCCCAACTAGTTGAGACAATCATCCTAATGCTAATGGCTAATGTCTTTAATGGGAATAGGCTCATCTTTTCTAGAGTACAAACATCAGGATGTGGCGCATTGCGTTGAGTGGAGTGCTGTTTTGGTAATTGCATGCCGAATTACCACAGTAATAAATAAAATTATTGTTGATTTTGATCCTAATACAACTTATTTTAGGATATACCTAATTTTTTTTTGTTTGAAATGGTTTTATTTTTATTTTTTTTATTATTGGATATATCTACTTACCTACAAACTGAATCGTACCTAAATCTTTTGAAACTAATGATAAAAAAAAATTCAAAGAAAAAAAATATTTATTTGAAGTTTATTGGAAGAATTTAAAATTTAGAGAAAGTTAGGGAAGTTTATTAGAGGGGAAATATATACCTACCTACAAAAATAATAATCTATGTGCATACTTGTAATCTCCCCAGACAAAATAGTTCATGCCAGGT
This sequence comes from Limnephilus auricula, assembly GCA_951813805.1. Taxonomy (NCBI): domain Eukaryota; kingdom Metazoa; phylum Arthropoda; class Insecta; order Trichoptera; family Limnephilidae; genus Limnephilus; species Limnephilus auricula. Next base: position 1,170,009 of record OX638395.1, on the reverse strand, counting down.
GCCTACATAATACAAATAATCATCAACACACGAAATAAAGAATAAATTATTATGTAAGTTCCTACTAATAATAATAATAATCATCTTGTTCTTGTATTGTTTTGTATAAATTATACTTATATAATACACTTGCATAGCGTGGATTTACTAGATGATCATTTGTGGAAAAGTGTGTACCTACTATATTAGTTGGCTAATTTGAACAGCCCCGCTTTTGTGCTTTTCACTTCAAGGGCGCCGTACATTTGTGTAAAAAAAAGTTCACAACTAAATAACAACTAGTCACAACTAAACCATTAGTTAAGGCAGTAAAAGAAAGACTAAAAATTTAAAAAAATATTTCTAAAACCATTGGTAATTTAGTATATATTCTTTCCTACCTTATTACCTTCTATAAGATTCAGCAAATGTACACCTATTTGACTGCAAAATTTTATGCAGCAATCGACATTGAGTAGGTAAGTATACCTACCCGATAATTGATTCGAATCAATGGGTCAAATCAAAAGAGTCTGGTTCACACACATCTCTGTAAAATGGACCAACTCACTATTTACCATTAATTATGTGAATTGTCTTCACCATCAGGTTCCTCTATATTAGGCAGATGTCGGTTTGTTTTTGTTTCTTCTAATGTAACAAGTCGGACTCCGAAGTAAAGAGGCTTGCGGCTGAAAAGGCTCTTCGTGTCGTGACATCCCCACAAAGTCTTTACCAGAGATCTAACATTTTGTTTTGCTTGTATAAGATTTTTCTTTACAAAACACACGAGCATAAATACTCATGCGGGCATTTTTTATCTCCATTGAAATTCTGTAAAGGCGACAAATCGTGGCGGTAATTTGTAACACGCGTTTCTTTAACGTGTTCGTTTAGGAGGATGGTAGATGGATGACACTTGGCTGGCATTTCAATGGAGTTGTTGGTAAAATATTAGCTAAAGTCTAGAAAAACATTTGTCCCCGACTTAATGGTATTAATTCCAGTCAGTCTGTTCGGACCAGCGGCATCAGCAATGGATGAAGCGGTTCTTTGATATTATGTTGGTGTGTACCAACGTTCATAACAAGGCTACGATGATGATTACATAAAGAAGTTTGGTGAGTTTCATGTCTAGTTTGATATAGACTTACCTCAAAATGTATTTCCAGTAGATCGCTTCATTCGCATATCTCTCATAAGTTTAGTGAGTGTGCTGTGTTACCGTCTCCAAACCAAGAAGAATGTTTGATTTCCAAATTTCCAAATTGAGTGATGAGATTCGAACAGAGTTGTTGGTTTGGTCCTTTTTATGTAAGAGTGACCTTCAGAGGAGATTTTTTTGAAGTATTTACAAGTTTATCAGCAAGTCTCCAAAAGTGTGTTCTGATTGGATATGATGATGGTTGGTTTTTGGGATATTAAGCAGTGTGTATGTTTAGACTTTCCATATTAGTTCTCTAATAAGTTAGATATTTACCGTAAAATTTTTGAAGCGACTTTAATTATCTACTTAAAAATACTAAATTTGTGCTTTTATCTGTTTATAGAGAAATGAGATAATAGTGAGCCAATTTGTAAAAAAAGAGAAGTTATAAAATAACTCAGTGGCAGCTCGTGACTGTTGAATGAATGGTTTTAAATAAAATAACTGACTTCAAAAGAAGCATTAAGAAATGGATTATGGACAAGGGAAGAAAAAATATAGATATAATTTTGCAACCCAACAAAGACTAAAGCGTATATTGTGTTTTATTCTAGATAATTAATTTAATTTTCTTCGTAATATTTTAACATAATATATATGTACTTCAAGATATCAACATATATTCAACTTTTGGGATCCGACAATATTATGGATAATATCTTGTAATATTCACATGTTATTGGTTAATTTATGATTCACATCTACTAAATAATTAAGAATAAGAAGTTACTGTTTGTATGCAATACATAAGAAGTAAGAAGTTGTATGTACACGTACTAGTCGTACAATGTACATTGTGTTTAGTTATTTGAATCACTGTTTACTGATTTATATTGAAGACTTTTTTAATCAAGACTTCTGACATTAGACATATTAGAGAGAGACCATAGATAGCAACTAGTGATGTGCAAGACATCATAATAATGATGTGACACATTGCACATGTAGGTACAAAGTACTTCATACCCCTTAAGTATTAAGAGGGTATTACCAGAGAATACCGGAAATCAGTATTTTTTAAATCAAATTCTAGACGTATTGACTATTTTTTACCAAAAAAATAAATTGATTTTGAAAGATTGTTATTTTATCTGGTTTACGCAGTTTTAAAATTTTGAAAAACTTACTTAATTTTTAAAATACTAAGGTTATACCGTTGGTCGTTGGCAGATTTGTTCAATTTTCAAACGATAGATTCTTTTAACCAACATAAATTTCAAATCATAAATCAATACATAATCTAGTAAACACTGTTTTCAGGGTTTTAATCTTAGTTAAATTAAAATCATTTAAAAATAAATCCGAAAACGTGTTTTGTGACAAAAACACTTCAGTTTTTCTATTTATTTAAGGTCTTACAAACTAAAATATTTCAAAATTTTTTACACTCCTTTTTTGTTTATACATTATTTTGGTTTAAAAATTACTTACAAGAAGTACACGATATTTAATAATTTATTATCGTGAGTTTTGAGCATTTTTATTGGTTACTTGAATGCAGGTATATATTACAGCAAGTTTTGAATGAAATAAATCGATATTAAATTTTTAATTTTAAAAAATTGATAAGGGGAATAAACGATCTTTCTCATTGGAACCTCCCAGTACAGTTGCAAGCATTTTTAAACAATTACTCTCAGCCGCTGGTCAAACGCTCTTAATAGAGGCTTGTATACTCGTATACTGTATATTCTTTATTTAAAATTACTTTTCAATACTTTGTAAGCACTGTAGGATTATTTTTAAATTTTGTTATAGTTAAGCGCACTTGAAGTGAAACATCACAAAACTGCGCTATACAAATGCTTTGTTATTATTATTATTAAACTGGAGATCTACATAATACCTCTGTTAGTAGGTGTTGTGTGTCGTGTGTTGGTGTAGGAATGACTTGCTCTTTCTATCTCAGTCCATCAGTCTTCATATCCGGAGTTAGTATCTCCTTTGTGGGCCAACAAATTATTTTATTATTCATCCGTCTCCTTCACACCGCGCCGGGATGGGTCACGTGGTCAGTGTCGTCACCATAGTCGCTGATAGGCGCATCAGTACGTCTTATTAAACATTTTAAGACTAATTCTACGTTCATATCATAATTTACTATGTGCAATTATTGTCATCATGTTTTGTATGAATTCTGAGAAGAGTTGAATTTGTGGAGTAGCAACAATTTGTGAGTAAGCTGAAGGGATCGTCGGTAATAAATAAACCTTGTTGAATTAAACTGACTCATGTTGGGAATTTGGGAAATCCGAATTGCTCAGTTTGTATTTCTATTCCACGGTGTAGGTAAAGATATTTAACAATATTAGACGGTTTTGAAAAATTGTATGGAGAGAATGTTTAAAGCGGCTATATTATAGTCCTTTCACTGTCTGTTTAATTTCCCCCTCACTCTTAACTAATCCCTAGCCACACTACCACCCCCACCAAAACATTTAGTAATACGATGTGCTACCCACTCTTTTGTAATGTCAAATGATTACTTTATATAGTTTCCTGAGGATGGAACGGTCTTTCTGAAACCGGTTGTCGTAGATAAAATATATAAAATATATAATAAAATATATAATAATTAAAATAAAATATATAGTGGTTCTAACAAAGAAATATTGTTTCATTTACATGCAATAAAGTCGAATTCATGAATTTAAGCATTTATTTGACCAAGAATTGCTGAAAAATATATTCTATACTATATTACTTTATAGTCAAATATCATTCGTTTATATTCTTCCTACTTTTAAATTTCATATCTTAAAGCACTGGCACTGTATCGAAAATCGACCACCACAACACGGGCACGAGCCTTGCATGGTGGTAGAAAAAATCCACAAATCATGTATCTAACAATTCTATACATATAGACAAATTTAAAAAAAAAAGTTTTTGGAAAAAAAACAGGGGGCAGTCGGGTAGCATCGGATGGTCGGTTTTAGACATAATTCCTCAACATTTTCTAGTTGACCTTGATCCCACGAAGACTTAACTGGTAATTAGAGAGTATGAAAACAAGGCTCTAGGCTGAAAAGAATGAACCCAAAAAGCATGAGAAAAAAAATGTTGAAAGTGCAGAAACTTCTTACATTTGCACAGTACCTACCCGTCTTTCTTAGACTTCTAAAAAACTATCTTTCAAAGTTGAAATAACATGATTCTTTATTCATTTTTTGCGAATAAACCAAGAAGAGTTGTATCACATATCGCAGATCGCGCAAGTGCTCAACATGAAAGCCGCCGCGCATGATCGAACCTCTAATATCATATTTTCATTGTGCAAAAATTATACCAACAATAACTCCTGCTTCCCGGGCATAAAACCCCGGAGAAATCGAACTTTTGTGCTGATCTAAATCGGCGGCAAACTCACAAAACGCTAAGTAAATTAAGATATTGGATATCCCTTTTGGAGTACCGAATCCTTTGAGTCTTTCAACCCTACTCTTGAATACTATGGTAACCCGGTTTAAATAAATCCATCTTCTTTACGTAACCGAATCACACTCCTAAAGTATTGGGAATTTTTCACATGGCGGGAAGTTATAGATGGTGAATTAATAAATTTAATACCGCACAAAAAACACCTCCATTGTTAGGTTTCACGTCGGCGTTACCTCACCCACGTAAAGCTATTTTTTGTCCGGTTTTTTCGACGGAATCCTTTCATTCGCTTCCTACAGACGTTTTTTTATAAACCATTGGTACCTGTATTAGTGAAATGCGCGACTCCTGTGTGATTAACGATACTCCGCGGTAGCAATTAATCAAACTAATTTCAAAGAAGCGGGTAAGCGATGAATTGAATTAATTTGTAACTTTTTTTTTTTTGAATTTTGTGAAAAATTTAAGAAACTCTTGTATTAGTTATTTTCGTATTTACGGCCTTGCGTTGTATTTTAAAGGGAGGATATCCTCATTGCATAGGTTATTAAAAAACATGTGAAATTTATTTTTATGCTTGCAGAATTCATTTCAGATTTAACATTTTTTAATAGATACACCGCCGGATCAAGACCTCAAAACCAAATTGTTTTACAATTTCCTTGCCAAATCGCAAGTGCGCACCACTTTTTGTTTTTGGCAGCCATCTCTATTCTGGAGCACCAAAATAATTTTTGATCCCACAGGAGGCCCTGAGGAGAATAGAGAAGCTTCCTTCCGGGCCTACGTCATATTTGGGGATGCTGTATGGAGGATCTTTTGAAGGAAGGAGAGGAAGTTCTAGAAAGGAAAGAGGTATGAGTGTGGTAGGAATCTAGCGAGTAAGTCCAGGAGTGACGGATGTATGAATTCAAACCTCCTGCGGCTGTGCAATACGATGGGTCGAAAGAGACAAGCTGCACGGAGAAAAATTGATTTTGACCCTCACGATAATTTATCAGGCCATATTTATAAAACATTCGTTTAGAAATGTTTTATCTAGTTGCCACCAATAAAAATACGTTGTACCACCAATCGTACGCAAGCTGTAACTGTACAAGGGTTCTGCTGTAGTTTCGTCCCCGTAACCTCAGGAGTTCCCCAAGGATCTCACCTTGGTCCCCTCTTAATATTTTTATGAATGATGTTAACGAAATTATCCGCAACTCTCAGTTGTACCTATATGCGGACGACAAAAAGATTGTCAAAATCATTAAGTCTGAGATGGATTGTATAGAGCTCCAGAATGACCTGGACTCTCTGGTTAATGTGTATTGTCTAGAAAATCGCCTCCTTTTGAATGCAGATAAATGTAGCGTCATATCTTATTCTCGAAAGAAACACACAGTATTGTATCCATACACAATTAAGAACAATATTTTAAACAGGGTAAATGTAGTAAGGGATCTTGGAGTTCTATTAGACAGTAAGCTTCTTTTTCAATCTCACGTCGAGCATATCACGTCGAAGGCTTTGAAAATGTTGGGATTTATACTTAGAGTAAGTTCAGCTTTCAAAAATCCAAAAACATTTCAAATTCTCTACATATCCTATGTCAGAAGCCACCTAGAGTACGCTTCAACTGTGTGGAACCCCAATTGTTCTACGTATAAAGCAAATCTAGAAAGAGTTCAGAAAAAGTTTGTCAAATATGTCTCTTTTCGCGTACGAAATTATGTTAACTATGTCCCCGTAAATCTTAAATCTCTTGATCAACGCCGAGACACCAGAGACCTTTTAATGCTCTATAAGATAATTCATAACTATATTGACAGCCCATACTTACTACAAAATATTCATTTTAGATGTCCAAAAAGAGTTACTCGATCTATGGATACCTTTTATATTCCTAAGAGCAAAACGAATTACCTTGAAAATGTATTTATAAAAAGAAGCTGTAGCACATTTAATATATTATGCCCAAACATCGATGTGTTTAACATGAACCTTGCTAAATTCACAACATTCATAAAAAAATGACATTCCATCGAATGCAATATGTTTAACCAAAAACTTAATTTCATTGATTTCTTTTTTTTTTTATTAATTCCTCACATTTTCTCTTTTACTTTTAGTAGTTTGTATTTTAATGAAATCTTTTCCTCAAAGATATTATTGATATCCTTTAAAATTTAAGTGTAAACCTTAGAAATGTGTATATATTTTATGTATCACTTTATAAATTTTTTTCAATTCAATTCAATTCAATGCCGGTAACCCGGGCGTTTATTAACATTAAAGTATATTTACAGTTCATGTGCGCTACCCGACTCACTAGACAATATCTGTTCCGAGTCGGGTAGCAGTATCATTTCATATATATATTTTAAAAAAAAAAACTTAAAAATAAAAAATAAGTAGGGAAATTAATTTAGCAATTGCATTAAAAAAACATTAGAAACATAAAAACAAAACAAAAAACTAAAAAAATACAAAAATATATATTTGTAGATACATATAGATACATATATATATTTAAACATAAAAACGTATAAAAAATTAACACGGATGGTTTGCAAGTAACTTGTTAATGCAATTTCTTTTTTTGTTGAAGATGCACTTAATCAGAATTGTTTGTATTAGGCATATTGTTGCATTTTTTTTTTTTATTATGGTCCTATATTTAAATGTCGTTATTTTATTGGTCAATGACATAAACATATTATTCACTGTCATATATAAATGTATAGACTGTTTATAACGCAAATAAATAAAATTTAAAAAATTAAAATGTATAGGTACGTACGAAATTTGTTCTAATAAGTAATAATAATAATTTATTCTTACATTTTCCCGACAATAAACATTGAAACCTGTTAATTTGTTCGTAAGAACTTCAGTCCTGTTTTTAACAGTTTTTACGAATAAAATGATCGTATTTTAGAATACCATTTTTCTCCGCGTGGAGAGGTCAAAGGATCTCCCCAAGCCGGCTTCTCTCGATCCGGCCCACCACACAGCTGGTGGCGCATCCACCGCTCAAACCTCAAAACACAAACAAACACACCTCACCCCTGGCAAGTCACCAAACGTAACGAACCACTTACAATACAATCAATGGTTTCACTCATAATTGGAATAAGAATTATATTTGTTTAAAAACACATATGTATGCAGAAAAAATCTAATTTTAATTATTTTGGGTGTATGTGTACGAACTTGAGACCGAGAAAGAATCAAAGATAAGTGGTCAATAAAATCTATCTATAATGTAGCTATCTTTCTGCATAATATTGATCATGTTTTCTTTCGATCTTGATACATAATTAGGAATTTTATTGATTGGTTTTCGAACAAGTAAATCTACCAGTATTTCAACATGGCTTACGATAAATTTACTTAATTATTTTAATGGGATAACTGTTGTGATATTGACACGAGAATCTCTGAAAAGCTTAAAATAATAATTAATCTAATGATAATTCTCAATGACTCGGTAGAAATTGGTACTCAACTATCTATTATTGGCTAATATGCCTTGAGAAAATTAGATGAAATGTGATAGGAACATATAATGACATTGGCAAATATGATTTAGCTTTTAAATGTTGTATAATTAAATGCTATTCGATAGAAAGTAGCATTAAATGGTTAAGCATTAATAATTTTGAAAAGGTTTTTTTTTTAATTTCGTCACCAAAGACAATTTCTTTTATCCTTTCTATTACAGCACTTAGATAAAGTTAGATAACATTGTGTTTGAAAAAACGCAATCGTCGTTTCATACCAATGTACCTAATTGTATGACAGATAGATTTTAGCGGCACTTATAAATAAACATTATAATCAATGGCGGTTTTCTGTAAAATGTGTTTGTGCATTGATTTTCCAAACAAGGCGGTAAAAATGCAAGGAGGAAGATAAACTTGGATTATACTTTTACCAAATTTTAAATTGTGCCATACAGGAGGACCTGAAAAAAAATCCCTCAGAGCCTGGTATCTTTGGAGATATTGTGTGGAGGGTATTTTTTTTGGAGGAGGAGAGGAAGTTCTGGGAAGGAAAAACGTACTAGGGGTGAGAATGATTCGGCGGGTCAATATGTCCAGGAGTGTCGGACGTAAGAATCCATCTCTCCCACTGCGGTGCAAGGCGATGGGTCGAGAGGTAAAAAGGTCTCCCTCAACTATAGTAAATGGGCAGACGCGTCCGCCACCAAGACCTACACAATCCTCACCATATGAACCCGGGCATCCCTGCTAAGCACCAAACGTAGCGAACCATTAGGAATGACCTATGGCAGGGGTGTTGGTTCCCGGGGCTGCGGAACCCGAACCGCCTTCCAATTTGAATGATATTCGTATTGCCGTAAAGCGAGTTTGAAATTAATCCTAAATCCTGTAGGTGCGTCATGAATATCAGCACCTATGGGACCTTTCGTTATATTTCTTAGGTTCATACAAGATATACCAGCAGCGCCAGAGCGGTAGACCTGCAAACCTTTAAATCTCAAAGCTGCCAGAGTGCGCAGCTCAATATAAGTTTTTGTAACCTATAACATATATCCTTGGCCACAGATATTGTAATGAATCGCCGAATGTATATTTTTGCTGGGTTGCGAATCTCTTGTGCAGTAATGTAATAAAATTTCTTTAGAACTAAGGAAAAATATATTTTATATGGAAAATACTAATATAGGATTTTTTCATAAACCTGAGGGATTTTTTTTCTCTATTTCTAATCTCCAATTTAACTACTAATGGGATAGGCTATGAACCGCCACTGATTATAGTCTTGCTTGCAATTTATTTTTACTGTATTGACAAAAGTTGATAATAAAGATTAAAATGTCATGCCAACTGAGAAATTATCATGAAAGTTAATCAGAAATATCAATAGTTGCAATTTCCAACCTCAGCAGAAACCAGTAAATCAGTCCTTAGATTGATCAGAAGAAAATACCAATGCATCAGTGGCGTATCAAAGTCATGGCAGTCTGGCGGACGCCTTGGGCCATGGGCTGAAAACCTCTTTCAGTCCTCGCCTTCACTAATAAGTGAATGAAGTAGACGGTGTTATTTTTGTGTGTTCTTTGAATCAAATTTTGTAAATTGTACCAAATTTTTTGATTTTGAGTCTGAATTTCTATTCGAAATTATCTCAATGTACTTCTAATAACTACTGTATCACTTCGGCGATATTATTTCTGGGTAGATACGGGTACATTCTTATATTGTTCTTAATATAATACTGTTTCCCTCCTGTGTACCACTGTATACTTATAATCTCACGTATCACTTTAATGAAAAAACGTTTTTATGGCGTTTGAATAAATAAATATATAAATATGTATTGTCTGCCAAATATCGCACCGTGAGTGTAAAACTCTTTTTTATTTATTTTTTAATCCCAATTTGATCCCAAATGAGTGCGTTAGTCAGAAGCTATTTTTAATACTAGCTCCACACTTCAGGAAAATAATTTCCTTCAGTGCCTATGTCATATTTGGGGATGCTATGTGGTGGAATTTTTAAGGAAAGAAGATAGGATGATTTGTGCAGGAAAGATGTAAGGGTTGGTAGGAAACTTAAGGGTAGTGAGTCCCTTGAGTAATTGATCCCTCTAACTGCGGTGCATGACGGTGGGTCCAGAGACCCTCTGGACAGGTAAAATGTCTCCCAAAAACAGTCTCTCGGAATCCGGTCCCCCCACACAGTAGATGTGCAGACGCATCCGCTACCAAGATCTCACCCCATGAACCAGGGCATCTCTGCTAAGTCCTACGGCAGAAGTGTCGGTTATTCAATAAATGTTTCCCAGGGAGGCGGTACTTATACCCGCATGCCAGCGCGAAAGTTATAAAAAGAAGTAAGTGTAAATTCAATCATTAAATTAATATAGATTTCAAACTCAATTACCAATGTATATTTATTATTTATATTTATTTTTCGTCTTATTGTCAAATCAGAGGGTTTGCATTTAACTGACTGTTGTTTAATGCGTAGTGTTATACTGATTTTTTACAAACCCATGTTCTTCAAAGGAATATGAAATCTTTAAATTACCAGTGTTTTAAACGATATTTTCTCATGCTTCGATTTTACCTTACAGAACAGGTGTGCTAGCACGGTCGCTCGATATGAAGTTACCGACCGATTGTCGCTAACTTCTCATCGTTCCCAAGGACAACTGCAGATCTCAAACGTACAAACGACAGTTGATATCGAATATATTAAGGACACTTAGTCATTGTGAACTGTCACATATTCGTTTGCGATGTGCAGTTGTCGTAGGGAAGTATGAGAAGTTACCGATAGTTATCCTACCGATCGTTATAGAGCAAGCGTGCTAGGGCCTCAGGTCATCATTAACATTAATATATTTTAATCTCATCTAATCATCTGTCTTTTACCGAGGGACGAAGATAAATTCTAATATCATTATCCAGAACATATTTTTATTAAAATATTTACCATGAATAAATAATGGCATTTCCAACAACAATTTCTCTAAAAAAAACCGTGTTACTCTCAAGGGACCTCCCAAGTAAGCAGTGGCGGCTCGTGACTTTTGGGTGTGTTAGAGTGCTAATAATACAAAAATTGCATTATTGATGTTGTAGCCGAAAAAAGATTTTTTTTTTAAATCAGTTTTTTGTAAGAAAATTTTCAGAAAATCCGTGCGGCGCACGGCAAAACTGAAATTTTTCATTAAAAAAAAACGATTTTCAAAACGATTCGGCTACAACATCAATAATGCCATTTTTTTTATTATTAGACATCATTATTACATTACTTATTACACTCTAGCATACCAAAAAGTCACGAGCCGCCACTGCAGGTAAGTATGATCCTATATATTTTCTACATTTTAACAGTTAATTGGTCAAATGCGTTGTACATATAGTTTTTTTTAATAATGATCAATGAACCGGTGGACACAATCTGTAATCCATAAGTTTTTTTTTTATTTTTTTTATTTAATGACAATACAAATTAAAATTAAAATAAAATATTAAATAAATTAAGAATACAAAGTGAAATATTTTATCCTCAGTCCTCCTCACTAGGTATTCCTGTTCCGAGTTGCTATAATAGTTTATCTAGTCTGTAGTTATTGGTAAGATAGAGCATTATTGAAATATATCATAAATTGGTACAGCGCCCTTAAGGGTGATTATTCACAAAAACGGCGCTTTACAAATCATCGAAACATTATCACTGTTATTAGCCATTGAATAAGTCAAATTATTTTGCCTACCTTGCTGCAAAACTCAAATGTTGTAGAAAAAAGCCAATTATTATTCTCATGTGCAAGGTGTTCCAACCTAATTGTTCAAGACTTGAAATGTAAAATTAAAGAACCTAAATACATTTCCTCCTTGACTTAACCCCTTATTGCCTGCTCTCCGTGTGTTCTAGTAAGTATTGGTAGGCAATTTGTATGGGCGGCTAGGACTAGGTCTAGGACTAAAGACTAGAGATGGCCGGTGGGACGAGCAACGGGGAACATAAAGGTAATGGAGCCGTGTCGGATGCCTGATTGATACAGATATCAGTTTACCTAAAGAGATTTTGATTCCATTGTGTTGGCGTAAGAAAAGACGTGTCTTCTGCCTATCACACTAATCGGTCACGGCTATTGCGCACAAAACATTCACGAAACGGGTTGGCGGACTAAGCGCCGAAATTTAAATAAAATACATATATGTATAAATATGTATGCCGTTAAGAACAAGTAATCGAAAAATGAGTTAAATACCGCCGAAATATTTTTAGGAAAATAAGTGTTTCTTTTACGACAAGCATTTTTTTCTGAAAAATAAAAATAAATTAAATCCTGTTATCGCGAAACCTGCGATCTCCGGATCGATAATTGAGAGCCTTGCCCCTCGACCATGGACGCCGTCAATTATCGAATTATCCCATTATTATTATAAAATAACAAAAACCAAAACATTTTTTTTAAATTATAAAAAAAAATTAAGCGCAATTTACATTCGTGTAAGTTTGTACATCAGCGAACCCAATATTTTACTTAACTTAAAATGAAAATATAAATGCCAGTTAAGCCGTAGATCTTGATAACTAAGTTTGACTTCTTCACAGTAAAGTTGTCTGGAGCAAATCGTGATCTACTAGATCTAATAAAATTGTTGTTTTTTATCGAACAAAAAATTCCCTTGTTTTGTGAGTTGTGTGTACTTAGATAAATAAATAAATAAAAATTAAAAACAATAAACAAATTTTATCGGCGCACGGGTCCCCATAATAGTTCATAATCGACTATGATTCACATCGTGTTGGGGCGGCACTTTGTTCCCTTGTTGGCGCAACAATCGGGGCCGTTTGATTGGGGAGGGGAAGGGGTGAGGAAGCGCTGAGGGACTGGTTATATTGTTGGTGGAGGGGGAGGGGGGAGGGGTGGGGAATTGTGATAGACGCTGAGGTGAAATGAAGAAAGTAGTGAAACAACTCGCTTTGATAATTAAATCATACTATTAATGAGGAACACTTTATTCAACATCATGAGTTAAAAATCAAACTAGACAATATTGCGCAAACTACATCTATATTATAGATATAGAATTTCAATTCTACACTAAACCACAAAACATATACACAATAATAGCCAGATTTACAAACGTGTCTTATAACATATAACGGCGGGAAGTTTCATGCAAAACGTAGTTTTGGATTTTTGGCCAAAATACCCAACCAAACTGAAAAATAATTTTTGTAATCAAAAGGTATGTCAAATATCGATCTCCGATAAGAGCTACTTTATTATTTTTTGCTTTAGTTTTTAAAATATAGGCTATTAAAGATTTTAATATTTTATGATTTTAAACATTTAAAAAAATAATTTTTGCTATTTTTTTAAAAATATGATGAAGTATAAAATTTCAAATATTGTTTTTTTTTTAAACAATTTGGATGGGTGTAAATGTAAATTGCAAATTACCTATTTACATCGGAACAAAAACTGGTCTTTTATATTTTAAAAAGAAACGCATTTTTAACATTTTTTATTTTTTTATATTATTTTTCATTATTTTAGAACCAAGGATTAGGCGGACTTTTTTTAATAATTATAAGTAACTCACAAAAAAATTCCCAAGTGGTTTCCAAAATGAACCAAAACTAATTTCTTTAATTACCTATACGTCATAATTTAAAAGCAAAAAAAGTAGCTCCTATCTGAAATCGACATTGAACCTGCCTTTTTATTACAAAAATAATTTTTCAGTTTGGTTGGGTATTGTGGCCTCAAATCAAAAATTACGTTTTGTATGAAAGCGGCCGCGCGGTTATTCCTTTTAAGAGGAAACCGTCTCCCTTCCCCCCATCCCCTAATTATTAAGCGATAGGGATAACTGCACACCAGGCTGATAATACCTAAATAAAATCATCAACATCGGGGTTTTTTATTCCCCACTTTTCTCCTCCAAAACTAGACCAATTTTGAAGATTTGTTTATTAACTGTATTAAAAATACACTGTCTAGTTTGTATGCTGAGCGTCTGTAAATGGCGTTCAAATCATGCAATTTTAACAATTTTAAAGGTTCTTAACTCCGGGTTCAAAGGTTCCGTAGTTAGCGCTCAAAAAGAAGAAGAAGGTTCAAAGGGAGATATGTAAATAATAATGTTAGAGGGAGCGCGCTTCTATTAAAAAAACGATTGTAATTAGTAGGCGTAAGAGATAATATTTAATACGTCATTCCTATGTCTACCTACGTTAATTTGTCATGAAAACAAGCTTATGTGCCCAAGCGGTTAATAAAGGATGTTTTTTTTTAATAGAGCAAAAATCTCTGGACAGGTTTCTAAAGTAGCATTGAAAGTAACGTTGTGAATTTTTTCATTTCTACGAGTATAACATGTTAAATAACAGAACAAAACGTGTTGTTAATGATTTTCGGCGCATAATTTGCGTTTTTTTTCCTGTGGAGGTAATTTTATAAAGGTATTTATCGTTTCGGCTCTAAAGTATAGATATTATCATAAATGAGTTCAAAAAACAAAAGTATTCAAGAAAAATATGTATATCAGCAGAAATTCGGAACGCGGGGGCTTAATTTTCATAACCACGTTGAAAAAAATTTCAAAATTGAAGTTCTAGTTTCCATTTTTAAAACTAATATTTATATTTTTTATGTGAATAACTCACAAGAGTCCCAAGAGCTCTCGTCTGGGTTCAGTGAGACTATGACATCCCCATTTGGGGGGATGGGTAAGAGGAAGGTGAAAGGAAGATATATCTGGCTATTCAGATCTGATCATCAAAAACTTACTTCTTACATCAGGGCGATACTGAGAATATCTTTCACTCTGGAACATGCCACAAATTCACTATATATTGTTTTTATTTAATTAATTGTGAAATAACACTAATTAATCAAATAAAATTTATTTGCACATGCCGGGATTTACACCCCCGACTTTCGAAATGCTAGTCGGAAGCCGTACCCTCGACGGAGGCCATCGATCACATCTAGTAATAACTGATCAAGAAAAAAAAATTCACGAAAAGTGTTGTTACTTAAAAGTCGTTGCTGTAAATATTTCTTTTTTAATGTATTCTTTACATAAACTTTCAACTCCACAAATCCTACAATTTCAATATCCCGTATTTTTTGCGAATCTACACAAGTTATAAACTAAATAGCGTGACAAAATTTATGTACCTGCTCATTGATGGAAATTTCATTGACAAAACTATAGTCAAACAGGTAGTCCAGATTATCCATAATCCAACGACCTCAAATAACGGTAAAGTTAAAAATCACACCTTGTTTCATTGATTAGGAGAGCACCACAAACAAATGGGCTAACATTAAATGCAAATAGGAATGGGCCTATTTTCAATGGCAAATCGGGTGTTTTCCCCAACATTTATGAACGGGTAATAAGACCATTAGCTAATCATTTGTGGAACAGGTAATGTCAGTGTAAATATATACTAATTAGTATTAGGGCAGGTAGATTAAGGAATACCTGTTATACTCGTATATTATTTCCCATTCAAGATAACTGTAGGACCTTTCAATAAGAACGATGGATTTTGAAATTAAATAAAACAAGTTGTGTAGGAGATATCTACTTAATTTTTTTTATTATTTGAAAATATGTTTTATGGCAATAAATTGAAGTACAACGTCGTTCAAATGTCTGCCACGACTTTGCTTGGTGGCACGTATTCGGGAGGTCCAATTTTCAATGACTATCGCATAAATCTTGCTGAATATTATTTTGACCTTGAGGGCGTCAATTATTTGGTTTATTCGCATAGACCTGTAATTTAAGATAGCCCCAAAGGAAGAAACCTAATGGCGTTAAATCGCGTGATCTCAGTGGCCGTCGCCGTTCAGGTAGTGTGCTCGTTTTGATCGAATCTCAAATTTAATAATTTGCACACGTTGTTCAACGTTGTAACCTTCCATGGTAATTTGCCATACACCGCTAAACAATTGACAACAAATTTGACAGACGTCACTTTAACAACATGGCTGTTACAACCTAAAAAAGTTTGAGCCTCTCTATTGAAAGACCTCTCTCTACCTATCGTTAATATTGTATGTTTTGAGTAGATTAGAATATTTTAAAAAGCATGAAAAAGGTTACTTAATAATATGTCAATGTGTTAAATGCATATTGTATAAAACAAAATAAAACATTTTTGACAGGTGAATTATTTGGTGAAAATATACCTATACGATTGGAAGGCCGTATGGGTACCGCCGCTCGGGGAACTATATATTGGATAACCAACATCCCTGCCATAGGTCGCCCCGAATGGTTCGCTAGGTTTGGTGGCTCAGCAGGGATGCCCGGGTTCATGGGGTTAGGTTTGTCTAGGTTTGGGAGCCGGATGTGTTTGCATACCTAATACGTGGCGGGCTGGATCGGTATCTACCGATAATACACAATATAACTATACCGATAAATCTGTAATGTCTAACTAGTTCTGGGTGACCTTTTAACCTGTCCAGCCGGACTCTCTCGACCTATCGATTTCCACGAGAATGGGAAAATGGTTTCATACGTCCATCACTCCTTGACACGTTAATCTTTTCCTTCCCAGAACTTCATCTCCTTATTTTCCTTAAAAAAAACCTCAACTCAGCATCTCCAATGCCGACATCGGCCCTGAAGGATTTTTTTTTCCAAACTGTGGAGCCAATATATAAAAATAAATAATAAAAAGAAAATATATGAAACCAGAGAAATTTGTTTTGGAAATAGAGTGATTATGTGGGACTAATAAACAGGAGAGAAAGATGGGTACAAATTAATAAACATATCAAGATCATCAAAATTGTCAATCATCACGCATACGCTTATTGCTTTTGTTATGCAAGATTTAAAGGCTTTCCGGAAACTTTAATTTTTAAAGTTTGTAATTTTTTTGTATGTAAAGTATTCAGTTCATTTTTATTATTGTGTTTTAAATTCTTTGAATCAATTTTTAAGGAATACCTATTATATATTCCGGCAAATTATTAATGAAAGTTGTTCCTGGGTTTTGTAGTTCGGTTGACCCAAAGTTTTTTTACGTATCGAAATCGGTAACGTGTATTTGTGCATGAAATTTGCTGTGTTTCTGATTGATACGGCTTTGTTTAAAACATATTCTTTATACAATTGTAAAGTTGAGTGATACAGGAGAAGAGTATTAATATTCTGACCATTCTTAAAATTAAGTTCAGAAGGACATAAAAAGGATTTTAATAATTGGTTTTTGCGCGACGTGGAGAGATTGTGTGTGGACTCGTGTATTGATACACAAGCCCCAACGATGCTTGAAATAAGCGTAAACTGGTTGGTTGTCATGTATTGAAACAAGAAAAGTTGTGTGCAACCAAGTAAATTTTTTGTTTAACAAATACATACGTTGTATTTTAAATCCGCACGCTCTTAGTCTTAACTAACATGATAACGCACATGTTATAATATATGAGTATGTCAAACCATTGGCTCGTTTTGAGAAAATATAATTATCTATATCTCGAAAATCGGAAAAAAACATTGCACGCCTTTGCCACTAACATAAATTATCAAAGCAGTTCTAAATGTTTGATATGGTGTACGTAATTAAATTAAGATAGTGATCGTTGATACAGCAGTATAAACTCAGTGAATTTGATGAACAAAATAATACATTTTATTGTATAATAGGAACGAGTAGAGATATCAAACTCCAGAGCTTTTTATCTTGCTTAACATCAGACAAAATATCACTTCTAAAATACTTCTCCTTCTAGTTCTGAGGTCGTGTACCGAAGCGACGTGTTACTTTTATAGAGTGGTTCGTAAATTTGTAATTCATGGCCTGTGAATTAGTATTTAATGTTTATATATTTTTTATTTAGTAACAATATTTTATTTTTTTACATTTTTACAAGATATATATTTATAATAAATATGTATAATAGATTTTTTTTTAAAGAAAGACAAACAATCCCGGGTTACGAATAACCCAACAACATTTGAAAATCTCCTACTACCACTACACTAAGCGGAAAGTATTGCTTGTGTTGTGATGGAGGACTTAGCCAGCCGAGGTATCGAACACGGAACGCCTGGGTGGGACCCAAACGCGATGCCGTTCCGCGAAACCACTGACCGGTCTAAAGATGTTGGTTATATTCGTAGTCCTCCTCACTAGGAGATCCCATGCTAAGGGGGACTAGGTTTTAGATAAGTTTTCAGCAACTTCTATGGTTCGACTTCATGTTTTGGGTAAGGTTTTATCAGAAATTTCTACGACGATGTTTTAAATGTGCAAGTAATTTAATTTTATGTCCTTAATCTAGTTATTTTTGGTTTTAATTTGTTTGATACTAAGTGGGAGTTTATTATATACCTTATCCGCTAGCAATTCAGAACTTCTTTGACTAAAGGTGGAGTTACACTTTTATATATTTAGTAACTCTGTTTGTTTGGCTCTGGTTTTATGAGTAAGTGAGATGTTTGCCTGTGAATCATTTTTGAGGTGATGTACCAGAATGTTTTTTGAATAGATTTTCTGTAAACTTGGAACGTTAAACTGTTTAAAAATGTCTGATATTGACGTCCATATGCGGACCTTTAGTATGGTTTTTTTTATGCAAGTCTGAGTTACCTCCAGTTATTTTATGTGTTTTGATACAAGGAGAAAAACGTTATTCTAAACTACGATAATATTATTCGTAAAAACAGGACTGAAGTTCTTACGTACAAATTAACAGGGTTTCAACGTGATTTCGTACGTATGCCAACAAATTATTCTTACATTTTCCAGCCAATAAACATTAACACTGTTAATTTGTTCGTAAAGACTTTAGTCCCGTTTTTAACCGTTTTTATGAATAAAATGATCGTATTTTAGAATAACATTTTTCTTCGTGTGCTGCTGAGCCCCATCCTATTTTACCATATTCCAGTTTAGAGTGGCTCTTTAAATCCCTAGTTGACAAAATGTTTCGTAATTTTATGAACTCACAGAACGCATCTTAAACAAACGTGTTCAAATAATAGCTAAAATACATGCTTATCTACCTATATACGTTGGTATGTCAATGAAATAACACAAATAAGGGATAATCATATAGTGTTGATTGAAAATCTGTAATAAACTATCGCCGTTGATGCCCAAATAGTGATTCAAAAACGCAAACTCAACACGACAATATTTTTATTACACAGTAAATGTGACAAATACGTGAGCTTCCAGACAAAATAAAAATAAATGCGACCCACCTCAAATCGGGTGGAAAACTCCACTTATTTTAATGCCACATGAATATTTAATTATTGTTTAAAAGTCGATATGCTTGAAAACTAATTACCATTGCCCTCTGTAGAGTAAAAACTCAAAGGAATTAGGTTTGACTAAAACCTACTGTTATTTAGGTTAATTACTCACTTCATGATCAAACCGATCTCTCTCTCTGTCTCTCAGTCGAAAATGAAGAGTGTTATTATGAGATATTTGTAGAAACGCTGACAGTTGGTTTATTGTAGAGTTAGTTTCTTAAATCAGTTGTTCATAAAAAGAATATTCCTTGAATCCTGCATATTTCTAATTTGCAAACGGGACAAGCAATCCCTTCAGAAAATCAGGGTGACGTTTTGTTGGGTGACTACTTGTCTAAACTCTAAACGGAGTGTGTGTTTTTTTTTATTGAATTTGACCTGAAAATTTGTATATAT
Source organism: Limnephilus auricula (assembly GCA_951813805.1). Taxonomy (NCBI): domain Eukaryota; kingdom Metazoa; phylum Arthropoda; class Insecta; order Trichoptera; family Limnephilidae; genus Limnephilus; species Limnephilus auricula. The sequence goes on along the minus strand of OX638395.1, from coordinate 1,150,267 downwards.
TGCCTATCTTCTTATTGTAACCAATGTATTGCTATTTTTTGTTTTACTTAATCTTCTTGTATATTTTTTTGTTCCTTCAAATTCCTTTCTTATAAATTTATTATTTCTTATTCCTTATTATGCTGCTTTAATAGATGTAAGGTCAAAAGGAGGAAATCCATAATTGGTTTTATTTTGTCTATATTACTCCTGTACAAACTGAAAAAATGTAAACCGTCGATTTCCCGAAAATGAATAAATAAAATAAGTAAATGAAATCTTAACACTTACCTCAAAATTAATTAATGTAACCATTACGTTTTATAAGCAGTAAAATAATATTGTGAGTTTATGAATCAACGATGATTTAGGAAAAACAAAAATATTTAGCCTTAGAACAGTATTTTGACGAGCATGTGTAGGTATTCTGTTTAGACATTCATTGTATGCGATTTTGTAATGTGGTATTTTTTGCAAAAATCGTTTGTATATGACTTTTTACTGTAAAAGCAAGCACGCTTGAAAGACTTGTCGATTCTCATTATAACCACCACCCACATTAGATTTTCTATTCTTCATGTGTAAAAAACCTCTCATGTTTCAGGAACATCTTGTATTATACAATATTAAACATTATCTCAAAGAACGGCGAGGCTAATGGACCCATTCAATTTATTTACCCACGGAACTGTCAGAGGTTCAATACAAAACTACTTAGGGCATTTAAATCTCGCATTGTCAGGTTTCTTGCTTGTCCGACCGAGGCATCTCCAACCATCTCCAATCTCCAGCCCGGGAGAAGGGTTGATCATACTGGATTCGAATCCACCCGCGCGTGTAAAAAGATTTTATTAACCATTTAACATTGAATACAGTTTTTTTAAGAGGAAGCAGCCTTTAGCAACAAAGTAACGTTCGGCTAATCCATGGATGCAATCTGATACGTTTTCAATCGCGAAATATATCAGATTATTATTGGCTAAAATTCGGTAGTAATAAAAACTCTTAAAAGATTAGAGATAATGAAAAACATGTTTTTTTTGTATCAAGTTTTATTTCTATGAAAGGTTTTAATATCTAAGCAATAACCTACTTTAAAAAAGCGAATGCGTAAACACATTTTTCTTTGTCATTGAAGAAGAAGACAACAATAATAATATAAATTAAATATGAAAATGAACAAGACACAGAAAAATAATAAAACATAATGATCGCAACTGGGACTCGAACCCAGATATCACGTCTTACCGGGACGGAAATAAGTCTCTTCTTCTTCAATGATATATTACATTGAAGGGAATAAATAGCCTCAAAAGTTAAAAAGAGAGTTTTTCTTATAAAAAAAAACATATTTCTTTATTTCTTTAAACTACGCATATTCTCTTTGTGGCGTCATTATTTATAAAATAAAACACATAACTGTGTTTTCATCACTAATATTCATATTATAATCCTAACGAAGAAACCATCGGTTTCGAAACATATAGATTTTGATGAATAATATTTAGTGGTGAAAAAACATTTATTTGTTTTATTTTACATAGATATTTTTCTTTTTTAATACAACTAATCAATACACTTGGCTTACAAAAAAAGAAACAAAGCTACTATTTTATGATTATGATTTAAACATTTCATGGCAAATTTTTTGATGCGTGTCCACTTTTGGGGCATCGTGTTTGGGTATTCTTTATTTATTGAATTTATGTGATACAAGAAAATTATAACTAGATATGCAGATGTACGCGAAATAATGTACACATAGTTGTATGCACAACGGATATCCAGCCCAGCCAGCACAGTTTAGCAAAACAACATATTACTACCTATACATATTACTATACACTATATTATAATTATGAATATTATTAATGAATTTGAATGACGTGTGTCAAGACAAGTTATTTGTCGGTCCATCCTCTCTAGTTATTTGTTAGTAACAAAAATTTAAAAAAATTGAAATGTACGATGAGTCACGTTGTTAAAATATTTCAATATATTTTAAACATTTAAATGTACAGTTAAATAATTTCAGGCTTAGACATTATTTAGTATAAAAATACGAGGAATTCCGAAACAAGTGCATTCATATTTATGTCTGGTTTTTCCTGCTTTTTAGCACGACAGGTACCGTACTTAGCATTAGTAATTACTACGCTTTCATTCAAGGAACTAGGCGACCTGTTTAGCTATTACGGAATAATTAATAAACAACCGAATGAACCGACAATACGGGAACGTTGCTCGTCCATTCATAGTTTACCAGAAATAATCCCTCTGTTTATGGTGGGTTATTCCCACTGTTTACTGTCAATAGTGAACGCACCTTTTGGTTGTAATTGTAGTAATTTACCTGTGGTTTAAATTTAATCACAATCAGGTAATTACTTTACTAATCATGATGAGGGACATATCTTATAACATCATTATTATTTCTAATAAAAAAATATTTCAAATCTCAAGAAAAAAAATTCATATAAACTTTCCCACGATCACGATATATCCAAATAGGTACCTAGGTGATTTATATATTGCCCATCGCAAGTTCGTCATTACATTTTTAATTTGGGAGGTGGGTATGGGTAACGCCACCCCGGGAAACATTTATTGGATGACTAATACCTCTGCGATAGGTCATTCCAAGTGGTGACTAAGCAGGAGTGCCCGGGTTCATGGGGTGGGTTTGTCCGGCTCTTAGTTGTGGGTGCATCAGCCCACCAGTTGAGTAGCGGGCCGGATCGGGAGAGACTGGTTATGGGAGAACTTTTGACCTGTGATCTCTCCAGCAGAACCCTCTCGGGACATCGCTTGCACAGTGCGAGAGGGATTGGTTTCATTAGTCTATCACTCCTGGAGACACTGACCCCCAGATTCCTACCAACCCCTCATATCTTTTTAGTTCTCAGAACTTCATATCGTTCCTTTTCTCAAAATACCTTCTTCATCCCCTAAGATGATATGACAGGAAAAAAATCCCTCGTGGTCAATCCCTTGAGTAACAATCCCTTAAAATGATTACCCTCTTTAAAAAAATCAGAAGGATCGAGAAGTACCCACGTAGAATTATTATATTCTTTGGGCACGTACTAAGTGGGTACTTGAATAAGTGCTTTAGCCACAAAGGCCCAACATTACACAATATACAACAGACTTGAAGCTCGCCTAAGCCCTAAAATTCGTAGAAAAGCTTTAGAGATTTTATCACACCTTGATAATATAGCGGATTCAGTGATTTTTTTTAGCAATATTATGAAGTAACACTAACTTCGAAATCTGTCCAGCTCATGAAAATCTTTCAAACACAATTATTTATTTACTTCAAACTGGTAAATATTATTTTATTTCCATTAAATGAAAACAAATCAATATTTTGTATCATAGGTTAGTTTTAATATTCTCCTGACGAAGGAAGGGTTCTTCCGAAACCGGTAGAGTGTAATTAAAATTAAAGTGGTCTAAAACAAATTTATACATTTTATTGAAAACAAATCACTTTGTAAAACACTACCTATTTAATAAACGTGTCTTCGACACGATTATTTTATTTTATATATAAAATAATTTATATTTGAGTTAAGGAGCATTAAAGGTTTTTTTTTTTTTTTTTTTTTTTTTTTTTTTTTTTTTTTTTTTTTATTTTTATTATTTAATAAATTTTTACAAGTTACAGTTTTTGACATTTTTGTAACTACCATACTAGGCTACTGCCCGTGTTGTGGTAGTCATACATAATGAATATATGAACTAAAAATACTTTTTTACAGAAGCAGATAATAAAAACTAGGTAATAAATAATGAGAAATAAGAATGCAGAAAAGAAAAAAAAAGATATTTAAAGATAAATAAAAGTAAATACAAATATTAAAATAATAGTGAGCTGAAAAATAAAGAGAGATAAATATTTTAAAGAAAGAAATAGAAATTAAAAATAATAAACATTAAGATTATAAAACAAATAAAATTATATATTACATTGTTTTGAACGCAGGTTAAATTGTGGTAGATATAATCTACAAGACGATTATGTTTATGGTCACATTCAATTTCAGTGATGTGAAACAAGTTGGAATAAAGCTGTGACAGGATAAATTTTATAATTTTTTGTTTTGTTTTTAAAAGTGTTAAGAACTCATGTAATCTTTAAAGAAAGCTCGTCCCTTTTCAAATATCCAATGCTGTAGACGGGCGGTAAAGGTGTTTAAATAAAAAAATATTATTCTGAATTAACTAACCATATTTTGGAAACCAAACATTCTTTTAATACAATTAAGGGTTAAGAATTTTACACATTAACGCAACGGGTTTACAATTAGATATCTCAGAAATTTTAGAAATTGTTATTATATTATTAATATCCAAATACTTTTTTTTAAAATAGCCCTCGCTTAAACTTATATTCATATGAATGCTTATATTTATAATAATTTATTTTTGTTATTTAGACAACATGATTATTTTTTTAATTTATAAAGGTTTCTAATGTATAAATGCAATAATTACTTGTTTAAAAATAATGGTTATGTTTTATTTTATATATTAATAAAATGACATCTATGAAAATACAGATTAAGATCTTTATTATTTTAGACAGGTGTACGATGGTAGAGAACTTGGGTTGCGTCGCGGGAGAACTAAAGGAGCTATCGATAGAACGATCTTTGGGAATCTCTAATGGCTTATGGGATTGCTGATCTCTTGAAGATTTCGATCTCAATCCGACTGATCCTATGATAAGTGTCACGATAATTTTTCCATTATTTTCGTTAAGTACTGTAGGATGATGCTAATAATAAGTATTTAACAAATGCAATTTATAACGTATCCTACTTCCTATATAATGTTATTATATCGATCATAAATGAAAATTAGTTTTTTAATTTTCAAATAATCCAGTCCTCTTCTTCATCGTGATGATCACTTTGTATGCCTAATTTGAGTGCTGATAGTCTCCATTCAAAGCTCTGGTAAAACCGTAACTCTGTTTTGGATTCCTGGACATGTTGTCATCATGGGTAATGATACTGCAGATGCCTTGGCAAAAAAGGAACGTCCACCTACCTTTACCCTCTTAAACCACATTCCCCTATCTATCATTTTTTCCACCATCAAAAATAGATCCCTCGATGTTTGGGCAGAGTATTGGCAGATTGCTAGTCAATCAAAAAAAGTCTACTATGCCTCAACACAAAGGACTATCCCACAACAATTTCAACAATTCCCCATTTTTCCAAAAAAAATAAATATCCTCACTTTTTCGAATGAGCATCGGACATTGTTTTGTTCCTTCTCATCTTTTTAAAATTCACGTCCTTCGCTCCCCAGATTGTACATTCTGTGGTCTAGAAGTGGGAAGTTTAGATAACATATTTTTTGGTTGTCCATTTCTAAACAAATATCATCTCTTCTTCATTCAAAATCTCATCTCTTCTAAGTCTGAACTCGACTCCAATCTGGGTTATAATTTTGAAATTTGCCACTTAAATAAAATTAATATTTAAATTCACCTTTATCGATGATTTTAAATGATGGCCTAGAGCATCCTTGAAGGGTGAAAGCCAGAAATAGTTGGAAAAACTCTTGTTTTTAAACGCATCAATTTGAAGTTCATTCTTTTATTTTCTGAGAAAAAACAGACAGCTCGAAAAAAACATTGTACCAAAATTACAACTTTTTTTTTAGTCTTGACTCTTCTTGTGATAAGTTAATTAATAACTTCAGACATCTAATATGTAAAGATGGAGAAGAAATATTTTCAATAATTTGTTGACGTTAATTCTATTGTTATCTCATTTAGACGACAGGTTTACTTGGACTTAGAGATATCAGCCCTAATATGATTTTACAATGAAGATAAATGATCTTTCAGAAGTCAGGAATATCATTTTTTTGTTAATAAAACTAACACATTTAAAAAAATTGAGGTCTGTATTTAATAGGTATTGTCTCTTAGTTGAATCTCCGGATAATATATTGTTTTATTCTCGAAAGTGTACAATAAACAAAACTATTAGGCACCAATCTTTACCAGAGCAGTCCTGTGAGAAAATAAAACAACTGTTTTTAAGATGAAATCATTTTTTTTAAGAAGAGTCCCAACTGCTACCGTCTGGAGCCAGTGAGACTATGGCGTCCCCAGAGGTATGTTGTGAGGCTGAAGGTAGTGTGAAGGGAAAAGAGATGGGGAAGAGGAAGGTGCAGAAGTACCTGGCTATTCAGATCTAGTCCCCAAACACGGCTTAAGGCATTTCAAGCAAAGTTTCAATTCTGAATGGTGGTCTTACACAAGGGTGATACTGAGAGTATCTTCCATTCTGGAACGTGCCACAAATATACTATATATTATTTTTAATTAATTAATTGTGAAACATAAATGAATCAAATAAAATTTATTTGCGCACGCCGGGTTTGAACCCGCGACTTTCCGATTGGGAATCGAGAGCCTTACCCTACCCTTTTGCTTAGAAATATTAGAGATGCTTCAATTAAATACTACGAGTAGAACACATCTTGGCCTTGTAAACAATAGTTTTTTTAATTAAATTAAAACAAATAACTTTGTTTAAACCACTAATATAAATATATTAGTGGTTTAAACAAAGTTATTTGTTTTAATTTAATTCAAAATGATGCCACAAAGTGATTTTGCGAAGTTTGAAGAAGGAATAGTTTTTTTTTTTAATAATTCTTTTTTTCAGTCTAGAAAAAATAAAATAGCACAATAAAATATACTTTCAAGTTCAAAATCTCCAACTAATGAACCCCCTTTCGGATATTTTTTTATTGTATAATGTAGCAAATTAAGTTCTTTAGAAACTAATCGGAAGTCATTTTAATATTTGTACAAGTAATATATTGAAATAAAAATAAAAATTGTGTTGAATAAAACATCTAAAAAGATCTTCACAAATCAATCAGCAATATGTTTGAACCTAAGAGGCGGCTCTCCCAATTTCTACCGATTTCTTACATATTTTTTTAAAACTTTTGAAGTTTTTAAGCTCTTAAAAAATATATGTTATTCTTTAAGATAGTTTCTACTATATATAATGGAAACAGATTTCCCAATCATCTTTAAGTGGCTATTGTAGCTTACTTGGCTTACGAGTTGTGCCCTCCCAATAAATGTAATATGAGAACAATATAGATTATAATTCATCTGGTATAAACATGTTATCCGTAAATACAAAAGATAAATTACTACACTTAGTTAAAGTAAAACTGTTTCAACCATCCCCAGTCTCTCCTATATATGAAGAAATTCACAATGCTACTTGACACAACCCCCACGAGATTTTTAAATGGTTATTGTAGCTTACTTGGCTTACGAGTTGTGCCCTCCCAATAAATGTAATATGAGAACAATATAGATTATAATTCATCTGGTATAAACATGTTATCAGTAAATACAAAAGATAAATTACTACACTTAGTTAAAGTAAAACTGTTTCAACCATCCCCAGTCTCTCCTATATATGAAGAAATTTACAATGCTACTTGACACAACCCCCACGAGATTTTTAAATGGTTATTGTAGCTTACTTGGCTTACGAGTTGTGCCCTCCCAATAAATGTAATATGAGAACAATATAGATTATAATTCATCTGGTATAAACATGTTATCAGTAAATACAAAAGATAAATTACTACACTTAGTTAAAGTAAAACTGTTTCAACCATCCCCAGTCTCTCCTATATATGAAGAAATTCACAATGCTACTTGACACAACCCCCACGAGATTTTTAAATGGTTATTGTAGCTTACTTGGCTTACGAGTTGTGCCCTCCCAATAAATGTAATATGAGAACAATATAGATTATAATTCATCTGGTATAAACATGTTATCAGTAAATACAAAAGATAAATTACTACACTTAGTTAAAGTAAAACTGTTTCAACCATCCCCAGTCTCTCCTATATATGAAGAAATTTACAATGCTACTTGACACAACCCCCACGAGATTTTTAAATGGTTATTGTAGCTTACTTGGCTTACGAGTTGTGCCCTCCCAATAAATGTAATATGAGAACAATATAGATTATAATTCATCTGGTATAAACATGTTATCAGTAAATACAAAAGATAAATTACTACACTTAGTTAAAGTAAAACTGTTTCAACCATCCCCAGTCTCTCCTATATATGAAGAAATTCACAATGCTACTTGACACAACCCCCACGAGATTTTTGCTCTTTTTCAAACGAGTCGTTTTTTATTAAACATTTTTACAAATTTCGCATGAATTGTTAGCGAGCTCGCTCCAACATTCGTATTGTTGTATCTCTCCATCTCCTTATTTTTGAGCGAGGTAGCACGGCCTTAAATAAAACAACTAATTTTACACTTATTCTAGCATCCGAAAAAATCATTAGAAAGAATCGAGAAATAATATCTGAATGGTAACGAGAATTATGCAGAGATCCGAGATGATGAAAGACGCCCCCCCGAATCTAATGTTACGTTACCTACGAAACATAACTTGTGAAATATTAGATAAATGTTTTTATTAGAAGTACCTATTATTAAGAAAAACATTTTATGTTTGGGTGATAAACAAATTCAAACGATTATATGTTTTACCATGTTAAGATGATCCACTAGTCCTTGACTCATTCGGAATAGGGCGAAGCGAACGATTTTTGGGCGTTTACCAATAAAAACCCTAATCTCTAGCAAACAACAGGGTGTTGTTATTCCGCAAGTATATTTTTAAAGATCGAAGCGCCGCGTAGACTAAGGCATTTCCGTTTGCCCCGGGCTCTGGGCGTAGAATGAGCGACGGGCTAAAATCCTTCTGTACATGGCATAAGGATGAAATTCGCACTTACAAATTCGTTGGGTATTTTTATTCGCTGAAAAGAAACATCGCCAAAATGCACGTTTTATTTTATTTTGTGAAGTTCAGATACAAATATTAAAATGTTTTCCGATCACTCTATAAGAAACTTAATTAGCTACATTATTCAATAAAACAACACCAGAAAAGGGATTTGTAAGTAGGAGATTTTTCACTTTTCACCATTTTTTATAGGTCAGACGCATAATTTTTTTCTAAGCTTATTAAAAAGCTTATCAAAAAAATACTCGATCACTTCAAAGGCCAAGATGTGTTCTACTCACAGTATTTAATTGAAGCATCTATATTATTTCTAAGCGATCAAATTTTCAAAACTAATACACAAGATTTTATACGATTTTGCATTTTTCCGCATGTCTTCACCTTAATCAGAAATTTAAAAATAGTTACCTGCATCGCATTTTGGGATGACATTTATAAGACAATATTAAATATAAATATTCAGTAATTTCATGACTGCTGAATAAATTTCCCAGCAGCTAACTTCACAACCTTGTTTACTCTCCCATCTTTAGTAATTGCATAAATATTAATATTAGAAATAAAGCATATTATTACGTGACTTCCGTTTTAAATGAAAACCGATAATTATTATTGCAAAACATTGTCTCTCCAAATCGAACAGGATACTCGCAACAACGTAAATGATATAATCCATATTCATAACGACTCATATATCTTACAATTACGTCAATATTTATAAAATATGCATTTTTTGAAAAATTATTGTGTTATTGTTTCAAAATTATGTTAAGTGTTCGTTGTGTTGATCGAAGTTTCATACGATTGTTCTTCTAATGAAACACTTGTGTTTGTTGCGCGCGGTATTGAAACGATGTTTGTTTGCGGTAGGAAGTCTCATTTCCTCTGTTTTCCGCTACTTTATTGCACGGAAACTGTTTTCATTATGTAATTATTACGTTTTGACAAACAAGTTTTAGCGAGCGGGATACATTGCTCAGAGAATGAAGAATCGATGTACAAATCTTGTTGTTTAGAGGGAATCAAGAGGATTTCAAGTTTGCTCTGGTGACAATGAAAGAAAATAGCGTTGGTAGTAGGTAGGGTTCTATTTCGGCAGTGGACAAATGTAATAGGATGATGATGGTATGTACCATTAATATCGTAACATATTTTCTTTCAGTTTTGTAGTGGGAATTTTTAAATTGTTTAAAACAATATTTCGATCATATCGGATATGGTCATGTTTCTACCAAACGAATTATTACAACCAGTTTTTTTTTTAACATACCATACCATCTCAAACAACGAGTGCATTTATCTAATTTTCACACTCTCCAACATATTTTTGATATTGTTGTTTTATATAGTTATGTAATGAACTTAATTTATATTAAAATATGTCTAATTTTTATAAAATGATATCTCGTCATCTTAATCTTTCATCATCACCAGAATTAACATCTACAATTACCATCAGAATTAGCTCCGTAGAATACATTTTTTGGTTACTTGTCATGGAGCGATGTTACGTTCGACATTTATTTGTAAATTACTTTTTTATAAATTTAATTATTTTTATTTTTTGAATGATGATTAATTAGTAGTAAAGCCACAACGAGGAAATATCCCGGAAATTAATTTTAAAAAAATAAGCAATGCACGAATATTACAGAGAAGATTACAAATTTAGAACACATGAAGTTTCGGTAAATGATAACTCGTAAAAATATATGTAACTGGTAAATAATATAAATAAGTAGCCATAACAAATAGTAGAATACACAGTAATAGTAGATATAACATATAGAAGAATTCACAGTAATAACAGCAATACCTAATAGTAGAATACAGTAGTAGATAATGGTATAACAAATTGTAGAATACACGGTAACAGTAGCAATAACAAGTAGTAAAATACAGAGTAATAGTGGCAATAACAAATAGATGAACACACAGCAATGGCGGCAATAATAAATAGAAGAATACACAGTAATAGTGGCAATGACAAATAGAATAATACACAGTAACAGTGGCAATAACAAATAGATGAATACACAGTAATAGTGGCAATAACAAATAGATGAATACACAGTAATAGTAGCAATAACAAATAGAAGAATACACAGTGGCGACTAATGGTAGAATAACACTTAAAACCAATAGTAGAATACACAGTAATAGTGGCAATAACAAATAGAAGAATACACAGTAATAGTGGCAATAACAAATAGAAGAATACACAGTAATAATGGCAATAACAAATAGAAGAATACACAGTAATAGTGGCAATAACAAATAGAAGAATACACAGTAATAGTGGCAATAACAAATAGATTAATTCACAGTAATAGTGGCAATAACAAATAATACAATACACATTAAAAGTAACAATAACACATAGTTGCAACAACAAATAGTAGGATACACAGCAACAGTAAATAACAGTATAACAGCATAGACCGGTCAGTGGTTGAGTGGGCATCGCGTTTGGGTCCCACCCAGGCGTTCCGTGTTCGATTCCTCGGGTGGCTAAGTCCACCATCACAACACAAGAAGCATCTTCCGCTTACTGTGGTGGTAGTAGGAGATTTTCAAATGTTATTGGGTTATTCGTAACCCGGAAATGTTTGTCTTTCTTAAAAAAAAAAGAAAAAAAAAAACATATGTGGGTCTTGAACAATACTAAATACAACAATATCAAATATGTTCTTGGAATTTCTCGTTAATACCACCAAAACCAGAATTCGTGTGATGACTTCAAAGAGATTTCGGGAAAATCTTCCTTAAGATCTAAGGATATTAATTTGTGAACCTCTTGAAAACGGTGGAAATTTGAAATATTCTACACCTTTCCCGTGAATAAAAGAGAACAAGGCAGAATTGCTTAAACTTCACCTAAATACGAATCAATGCGGAAAAATCATCATGAAAACAAACAATAAACATATTTTGTTTTCCTATCCTTGAATATAATAAATTCCTTACTAAAACAATAAAAAAAACACATTCCTTGCTGTGTTGTTTGTAGGCAGATACAACGAGAATCTATTACCAAGTCTTTGACCACACGTCAAATTGATTTCTCTCGACTCTTCAGCCATATCTCATCCCCCGGACACTGATCTTCAATGGAATCAATTTGCCATCCCCTAATTAGTAGAGCCTATCTGCAGTGGGTATCGGCTATCTGAGGAGACCGCCTCTTCAAACTTGATTCGTCATTGGCTTTTATCTAAATAATATTCCACTTACAGTTGCACGGAATTTAACAGAGCTCAAGATAGATATAGTTGCATTCATATTAATATCCAATTTTTTCTTAGGATTATTATATAAGAATTACCTACCCACCCGAGCGCTTTTTGCCACATTATGGCACTATTTCCAAAACCACGGATTGCTTTGTTGCCAAATGCCTTTGTTGGCAAATTTTGATTTTTTTTTATTAAAACGACTATATAATATGTTGTACATTCAAAATATAACAAAATAAATATTCTCTAGATTCTTTAAAAGTTTTAAGGTTAATGATTTAATTTTTTTATTTTTATAAATCCTACAAATATATGATAGACAAAAGATAGGGGAATTCATTGGCTATATAATAATCAGTTTGTATGACTCCATATTCAAATTCGGAGGTATGATTTTTTTAATGTGGGCGGAAAAATTTCCTTTAGCAATCCGAGAAAATATATTTAAATTTTATTGCTCTGTCGCTCCAGTGGCTACGTAGGATTTGAACAGTGCACAAATTCAAACATTACATTTACAATCTCCACACTAATTCTTTTTTTTTTTTTTTTTACATTAACTCCACACAGGAGGCCCTGAGGAAAATAATTTCCCTCAGGGCCTATGTCATCTTTGAAGATGCTGTGAGGAGGGTCTTTTTGAGGAGAGGAAGGAGTGAACGTGGGTCTTGAAGAGACCCATGTTATAGGAAGGAGGAAACACAGAGGCCGGCAAATCGTTCCACAGCCGAGCTGTTGAACACAAGAACGAGTCGTAGAAGCGTCCCGTTCTCATGTGACAAATGTCAACCGTGTACATATGTTGGGCGAGCGTTTGGCGTGTTTCCCGACTATGCACCGGTGCCGAGGGGATCAATGAGGCTAGTTCCTCGGAGCATCTTCCATTGAAATACCGGTAGAACAAGGAAAGCATTCCTACCCGACGCCTGTGCTCTAAAGATTGCAATCCGTTTGTTAAGACGGGAGAATCTATCAAACGGACCGCCCGTTTCTGCACAGAGTCGAGGGTGTTTTTCAGGTACTTTGGGGCTCCAGACCAGAGGTGGCTGCCAAATTCAACCGTGGGGCGCACTTGCGATTTGTACAGGGTTAGCAGTTGTGTACTATTAAAGTATCTGCGGGCCCTGTACAGTACGCCCAGTTTCTGAGAGGCTAACTTAACTCTGGCCTCGATGGAGCCCCCATATCTGAGCTGGTCACTTAGAGTTACACCGAGCATATCAATGGAAGACCTGTTCGGAAGAATGCTACCGTTGAAGGAGACTAGATAGTCATTTCGATCCCTTTTAGACGTAATCAGACATGATTGGGTCTTTGATACATTGAATTCGACGAGATTATTCTTACCCCAAGAGAAAACACTCTCGAGGTAAGCGTCCATTCTTTGCTTCAAAGCCCTCCGAGCCATTGGAATTTGTGCACCCTTTGGGGGCTTGTCAAACAAAAAGCTATCATGGACTGTACTGTCATCCGCGTAACAATGAATTGGTGCACATGTCAAAAGGTCATTGATGTGCAACAGAAACAAAGTCGGAGACAGAACCGATCCCTGTGGGACGCCAGCGTTTATCGAATGCGAGGAAGAGGTGAAACCGTCAGCAACCGTCTGAATCGACCTCTCCCTCAAAAAGTCGGCAATCCACCTGCACAAGGATGCGGGAAGTCCGTAAGAAGGCAGTTTGTTGACAAGTCCTCGGTGCCAAACCCGGTCAAAGGCCTTGGAAATGTCCAGCGCAACCGTTTGGGTCTCACCGAAACGTTCCAGGCACCGCCCCCAAACATGCGTCACATACGCGAGAAGATCACCGCACGAGCGGTTCCGCCGGAATCCGTATTGACGGTCGTTAATAATTTTGTTCTTCTCGAGGTATGTGAGCAGTTTGTCGTTGATCACACGTTCCATCACCTTGGATAGAACTGATGTGATCGCTATGGGACGGTAGTTGGCCGGGTTGGAGCGGTCACCCTTCTTTGGAATAGGATGGATGACCGCTTTTTTCCAACCAGAGGGTACAGAGCCAGAATTCAGGGACATTTTGAAAAGCTTTGTCAAAATCGGAGCTATTTCTGCAGCGCACCTCCGCAATACCAGGGCGGGGATTCCGTCAGGCCCACTAGCTTTATTAACATCAAGCCCTCGTAAAACCTGGAGCACATCCCGATGCCGGATCCTCAGCTTTTTCATATAGAAACCGCAGTGAGGGACCGACGTCGGGACTGCACCCCGATCATCGAGGGTTGAGTTATCCGCAAACATTTTTCCTAATAGGTTAGCCTTTTCGGTGGCGGTATTTGCTAGTGAGCCATCAGGTCTGGTAAGAGGTGGCAGACTGGATTTGCAGAAATTGCGACCTATTGAGCCCGCAAGCGACCAGAAGGCTCTGCTGCCATGCGGGCATGCAGCCAGCTTTTTGCTGATCTGCAGGTCGTGCTCGAACTTTGACCTATTTATGATCTTCTTGCTTTCCTTTGCCAATTTGTTATATGCTGCTCTGTTTTCGGAGGTTCTAGATGTGTTGTAGGCTCGGTAAGCCGCGTTTTTTCGCCGAACTGCTTCGGAGCATTGTCGACTGAACCACGGCTTTGAGCCCACACCAGTTTCTTTAACAGTGGATTGAATGAAGCCATCCATCGCGGATGTAATGACTTCACCAATTTCCTGGGCACATCTTGAGGGATCCGAAGTCCGAAAACAGACAGCTGACCACGGGAAAGCATTGAAATGAGCCCGCAGACCGAACCAGTCTGCTGACCTATAGTGCCACACTTTTCTCTTCAGCCTTTCTTTTGGCGGTCTGAAGTTGACAGGGATTGAGGTCATCACCAGGCAGTGGTCGGACGATCCTAAAGGCGCTGTGACCTCAATCTTGTAACCGTGTGGCACAGTGGTTAAAAATAGGTCTAACAGATTGGAGCGGTGAGTCTGGACATCAGGAACCCTTGTAGGCTCCTGAACCATCTGCTCCAATCCGTGGCAAAGGGCAAAGGATTCCGCCTGTCGGCCAGCTGAGTCTGTTGGTCCTGAGAACTTCAACCATGGTTCGTTATGAACGTTGAAGTCCCCCAGAACCACAAACTCAGCCGAAGGGTAGCGGGGCAAGAGGTCATCAATAGTCTCGCTCAAATGTTTGAATAGCTCGGATGTGTCTGATTCGCTAAGGTTCGGTGAGCGGTATAAACACGCGTAGAATCTTGCCGTACTGGCAAGATTGACGCGCACCCACATTACGTCGAATCTGGGTTTTTCCAGATTCAACAGACGCACACAGTTGACGTCAGATCGGCTATAGAGACAGACACCTCCTTTGGGTCTGAACTTGCCAACGAGGGCGTAGCCCGGGCAGTCCAGATAGGAGGCATCTGGAGGCTCAGCTATCTGTGTTTCAGAGAGGAAAAGAAGGTTAGGACGCATTGATAGAAGGTGGTGATGTACATGGTTTAAATTTGTGTGCAGGCCGCGAATGTTGGCAAAATTTACCAACAGTTTAGGCCTGCACCGGGGACGCCTTCTACTCGCCGCTGTCAAGATATTAGTTGTATTCGTTGTGTTGTTCATGATTTTATAATTATAAAGAAAGAAAAAGTAAATATGAGGGGATAAGGAGGTCTGGGAAGGAAAAGGTATGAGGGGTGGGTAGGAAGCTGGGGATCAGAGTGTCCAGGAGTGATAGACGTATGAATCCATCCCACCCACTGCGGTGCAAGGCGATGGGCCGGGAGAGTCCGGCTGGAGAGGTCGCCCAATGCGCCCCAAACGCTGCTGCTGGGTCCCCTCCGGTCACGAACCGGCACAACAGCAACGGCGGGGTTTTTGCACTCGTTGATGGGGCAGCCCACCCTCAGTCGTGAGCCTGAGGGTCGGGCCCCTGTACTACCGAGCGGCCCGGACAGCGGTAGCCGGTTGTAAAGGGTCTCCCTCAACCAGCATCTCCCAATCCGGCCCGCCACGCAGAAGGTGAGCCGACGCACCCGCCACCAAGACCCGGACAAACTTTATCCCATGAACCCGGGCACCCCTGCTAAGTCACCAAACGTAGCGAACCACTTGGGGTGACCTGTGGCAGAGGTGTTGGTCATCCAATTAATGGTTCCCAGGACGGCGGTACCCATACCCGCCTACCAAATTAACAATTATATAAATTCAATATTATCGTACGATATATTTGGTTGAGAGGCATAAACAGATGTTGCCCAGACATGAGATGGACATAGAACTGCTGTCTTCGGGTTAAGTCAGGAACTGCCGAGAATCTGCAAAGGAGGAAAAAAGCAATCCAAAGGTCGCGGATTTAAATCCATGCGTGCGCATCAGTTTTGTGTTGTGCAACATTTTTATTAATAAAAAAATAATATGTAGTATATTTGCGGCGCGTTCCATATTCCAGAATGGAAGATGCTCGTAATCTTAGTATCGCCCTGGTGTGTGACCACCATTCAGAATTGAAAAGTTGCTTGAAATGGTTTTAGAAGTGATTGGTTACCAGATATGCCAGGTACTTACCCTAGTAAGCTTAACAGACGGGTACTTTCCCATCTTTCTCCTTTCCATCTCCTTCTCTTTATCACGACCATCAGCCTCACAACACATCCCAATTAGGGTTGCCATAGTCTCATTGGCTGCTTATAGATGGGAGCAGTTGGGACTCTTGTGCGGTGATTAAATAAAAAAAAGGCAGAAAGGATTCTTGCGAAGAAACATACAGAATATAAACTATTGGAAGCGAAGGGAATGTATAGGCGTAGTATTAGAAGATCAGTTTCCGCCCAAATCTAATTCACATATACATCAATCAATATGAGTAAAATATACTATAATCCTTCATCGTATTCGTGTATCAAGATGATAATATGACAATGGCATTATATTTCCGAGTATAACAAAATTAAATAAAATAATTCCAATAACATGGGTTCCCAATTATGTCCTCTGCATGTAAACTGTATCTTAAAATCTCTAATAAACAATGTTAGTCTCAAGTGACCTCGCAGATAAGTATGGTCCTGTAAATTTTATACATTTTAAAGCAGCATCGAGTGCATTGATTAAATGCATTGTAAATATATTTTGATTGACTAGTTTGTCTAGCTAGTTTGCAGATATTAGTATGATTGTAGAAATATATCATAAATATGTACAGCGCCCTTCAGGTGATCTTTCTTAAAAACGGGGCTATAAAAATCATTCAAATATTATTAGTGTTATTATCATTAAATTTAGCAGAATTTGATTTAAAAATATATTTGTGAACTAACAACATATTTATGTAGAACACTTAATTTATGGTTTACGACCAGAGGTTCGAGGTCTAGTTATGTTAGAAATATGATTTATGATGTTTATTGACTTGTGTTTTGTTTTCAACCACAAATATGTTGCATTGCTGGTTTATTTGAGTTTGAACTGCGCAACATCTCTTTAGGAATATTCCACGAAAACGTCAATATTTAACATCGTCTAAACACATATTATGTCTCTTTGATAATAATTATATTCGAGTACAGAAATAAATTCTTTTTTACACCTGTCATAACAACTACGGAGCACTTGTGTACCGGGCAAGTATTATTATTCGCATTGAATATAACAATAACAATACTATCAGGTAGGTCCATATAAAACATTTCACCTTCATCTTCACAGCCCGTGAAATTTTAAATAATCAAATAGGTAAAAATGTAAGCAAATAAGAACTTGTAAGCTTTTTAAGTTGATTTCATAAAAAATATTCATTCCTAAAGAGCCCTAAATTTTCCAGTCTTTCATTGTAAATATCTACTCTTGACACTAATCTTCTCATAAATGTAATATCAATATTATCGGTATTTAAATATGGTGTCTTCGCGCATAGAAATTTTCTGACATGTCCGGAATTTTAGCTGTCTGTCAGAGAAACAGAGAAAATTAAAATGAATTGGAAATTGTCAGGAATTTTTAAAAATTTAAGACAAATTAATTATAAAAGAATTTTGTGTGTAACGGAATTTACAGGATGATGGATTTCCTGGCTTCCCTCAATAAAATGAACAAAATATGTTGTTTCACGTGACACGTCACAACGCTTTAAAAAAAAGCTTTACAATCGTTTAGTGAACTGGGATTTTCATTTTTACAGAACCGTTTACTCGATAACCAACACTTCTGCCATAGGTCACCCTAAATGGTTTCGGTGCGTTTGGTGACTTCGCAGGAATTCCCGGGTTCATGGAGGGTAGGGTTTTTTCGTGTCTTGGCGTTATTTTTTTTTGGGCTGTCTAGCGAGTGAAATTCAAGCTATGCTTGCATCAACAATATATTTATCTGTATCAGTTTATTTTTTAATTTAAATTCTGTTAAAAAAAACTTTTAATAATGAATTAATTTATCTTTATTTCAACAAAACAGAATTATAATATAATGATAATTTGGGAGCATATTATTTTTAAGCTTGTACATCATTATTAACATAACTATGTTTGGTTGTCATCATATTAAAATTTGGAACATAATTTTAACTCTAGTAAAAATGTTGCATTTTAAATATGCTGGTGAGCTCTGGCGTTGAGAACGGTGGAAAGGGATGGTAAAAGGCGAGTGAGGTGGAACCAAATTATCAAAGTATTATAATATTGGTTTATTCTTGTGCAATCTAAGAAAATGGAGGACCAGTTAAAGTATTACCAATTACACAAATACATTACATTAAACAAAACAATATATAAACAAATTAGCATGAATTACATTTTTATAATTATTTATTCAAATTTCGGGGCATGTGCCTAGTGTGGTAGTCGAAAAGCATGTAAAAAAACTGAATAAAAAATATTTTACGAATAAAGGAAAAAAAACTGTGTTTAGTGGTTATTGTATTTTTCGCAATTCCTGGGAAAGCGAGCTGTGGCGGGCTGGATTGGGACAGACTAGTTGAGAAAGACCGTTTGACCTTTCAAGGAACATCGCCTTGCACCGCAGTGGATGACTTAGGCCTTGAAGAGACTTATTACCACGGCGCACTATGGACGGAATGGAGAAAAAACCCGAATTAAGTGGTTTTTGCAAACGTTATAATTTTAAATACATTTATTTTTTTTAGTATAGAAAAATAGTTTCTGCATTTTATGTGTTTATTTAAATATGTCAATAGCGCTTGATAAAAGTTTGTCAACGCCGCAAAGTGTGTCGTAAATTGGATGTTTGGCATAGCTTTTTTCAGTTCGCTCCTACGCATGAGCAGAGACGGTTGTGTATTGAGTGACGTTTGGATATATTTACAAAAGTTTGTTCCGACTAACGTTTCTCAATGCATTCTTTATTTAATTTATTAAACTATAAATCAATATCACAAGTATGTGAGATTTGAACTGACATCTAATTTTCTGCTATTTTTGTATTTTTTTGCTGTTAAAATGCTTATTTCATTTAGCGTTTAGAAACAAAACATCATTTGTTCCCATTTGTGAGTATATACGTATTGTAGGCTAAAGTCTCACCTTTTATGTCATATATAAATTGTCTTCCTTTTTTGTCCTTCCTTGAACAATTTTGTTATTTTCAGGAAGGTCTATATGCATTCCCCGGGGAGAATTATTCGAGGCATTAAAAGAACGGGGTATATTAAATGCCACTTCCGTGGAATCAAATGAGTTTTTAATTAATTATATAATACAAAAATACCACATAGTGGTAGGTTCGAACATTTTGAAGGTTTGCAACTCACTGACAAACAATAACTGGACACAAATGTGCTATTTATCTAAAGCCAGGCCCAAATACATGAATGATCTCAGTAAAGTTGTAAATCTAGAGTGCGGAGTCAGCACGTTTCATTTGGTCTGTCAACGTTGCATGCACAAATTAGATTTTTTGAATGTCTATTGCACATTTCATATCGTCTCGAAATTAAATCATGGCAAGTCCGTGGACAAGAAAATTAACTAAAAGTTGGATCAAGAAAGAGAAACATTATTAATGAGTTCAGAGTTCAGAGAAAAAAATATCGTACTGGTAGATATGCCAAAGCAGGGCTTCGGTAGTACCAATGATGTCAATACTGCCCATCGATTTTTTGACAATCATATTCTGTCTTCGGAAATAACAGGTATCGAATTTTATAGTAATGTCCAGTGGATATAAGTGGATATGTCATCGACGAAAATAGATTCGAACAATATGCTTTAGACACTGCCTGGCTTTATGTACGTCTATATAATTGGTACCCCATGCCGACAAGTATTCATAAAATCCTAACACATGGTGCGACAGTAATGAAATTATTTTTACTCCCAATTGGAGATTTACAAGAATCGAGGCATAAAGAGATAAGGTACTACCGAGAACACCATAGCCGAAAAGTTTCCAGAACCAGCACCAATCAATATATATTCAATAATTTGTTAATCTCATCAGACCCTGTAATTTCCTCTATTCGACCACTTAATAAAAAAAAAGGTTCTGTGTTACCTACGGAAGTTTTAAGTCTACTAAGAATCCGTCCAATGATTCTGGAAATTTGAGTGATGATTTAGACTCTGATGACAACGGAGACACCTTAAGCACTTAGATTTTCTACCATTTTTCTATTTTTGTGTTCATATATCTGAATTTTAATATGTAAAGTTTAAAATTAATATGTTTTATTTTCCTAGATATTTTTTATATCTTCAAAATGTATTATTTTGTTGTTGTAAATTTTTACGCAAGAGTAAATTATTAATTTTTACTTCAAAATAGTTATAATTCATTAATAAGATCAACAACAAAAAAATTGCATCAATATTTAGCCAGCAAACAATTAATTCGTGTTTTTTCTGCATTCCGTCCACCGTGCGGCGGCCTACACATATTACTATGTGGAGTAAAAAAATATTAAAAAGGGTTTTTTTTTTAATAAATTGACTTTGTGGCGTCATTTTCGATTAAATGAAAACAAATCACTTCGTATACACCACTAACAATAACACTTCGACACCTGTAATAAAAATTATCTACATAATGTTTCAAAACCAAAGGTTTCTTCGACAGGATAAGATGAACATGTTTATCTTATAATTAATAATTATAATCTTTGGTTTTGAAACATGTATATATTTTGATTATATAAGTGGTGTGTAAGTGTATGGTGGTGAAGTTTTTAGTTTTCACTTAAATAATACGACATTGAGGATCTTTTCCTTCCCGCTCACCTGGAGCGGCGCAGTGAGCAGAGACGTGTTAGCGTTTATCGTATACCCGGTAATCAAAATATAATATGACTGAGTGGTCTATTATTTATATTCCCATAGATTAATCGGCGTGTCATCTCGGAGGCTGTCGGCGATGGGACCTGACTGGGCAGGCAGTGCGGGCAGTGGGAGCATCTCCCATGGCTTCTGAACATAAGTCAATTGACAGTGAAAAATGTGTTTTATGTCTTATTCAAATAGATGTCCAAGAATTTGGCATTTTTAGATTTCCTTCTTAAGGAGATCATGGGGAGAAACTTCATGTTTCTGAAATAAATATTTTTCATGATCAGCATCTTCACACCGACGTTTTTTAAAAGTTAAATCCCCCTAAATATTTTTTTTCAAGGAGACTCGTTGGGACCTCTTTGGTTTTGCTTAGCATTAAATCCTCTATCTAAAATGTCAATAAAAAGCAAGTTTGGAATAAAAATTAAGGGAAATACAGGAGAGAGTAGTAAAATTTCGCTTTTATTATATATGGATGATATAAAATTATTTTCGAATTGTGCATCAAATTTAAAGAAAATGATTAAGGTAGTTAAATTTTTTTCAGATGATATTAAAATGACTTTTGGTTTAGATAAATGTAGAACGATCCATATAGAGAAAGGCAAAATTGTAGATGGAGACGAGGGTATATTTAGATATTTCAAAATTAAAAGTATGAAAGGGGATGAGGTTTATAAATACTTAGGATATCCGCAATCAAATAGATTAGATCATACTAGTATTAAAAATGACTTTAGGATTAAATTTCAAACTAGGATAAGAAAAATTTTAAAATGCAATCTATCTGCTAAGAATTTAGTAAAGGCAATAAATAGTTGGGCAATACCTCTATTAACGTACTCATTTGCTATAATTAAATGGCCCAATACAGATTTAGATAGCTTAGAACGATTAATTAGAACTAAGTTAACAAAGTTTAATTGTCATCATCGCATTGTCGAGCCGAACCCTCTGATATGAAAATATCTGGAGTCGGTGAATTATTTTCCCATTTAATAGTTTGATAGATTAACATGTTGTTCTTGTATTGTTTTGTATTAATTATACTTATATAATACACTTGCATAACGTGGTTTTACTAGATGATCATTTATATGAAAGTCTGGTGCGTTAATGAGTACTTGTAATACATTTTTTTGTAATTGAATTCAATTCTTTATTCATTTTAATAACATTACAAAATTTAAAATTTCAAGTCGTTAATAAAAGATAATAATTAATAATACAATAATAAGATACAATTTTAAAGGAAAACAATAAGTTTCCTAATATAATCAACTCACTCCTAATCCTAACCTTATATTACTGACAAACAACCATCAATGTGTCGTAATTACACCTTTGTGTATTTTATTTTATTTTGCCTACATTACTAGTTTTTTATTTATTTAATGGGAGCCTCAGCACGGTAAAGTAAGGTGAGGCCCAAATATCAAATAATGTTTAAAAATATGGAAAGTTTTTGGAACAAATAAAACAAATTAAGTTTTTTTCCCAAACTTTTCAAATTTTGTGAGATAATTAAAACTCGAAGTAAAAATATTTCAAAAATAATATTGATACATCAAAATAAAGAATTGAGTATTAGTACTAATACGGTACTGATATTGAAATCTCAAAACGGAATCTTATAACTCATCTCAGCATCTCCATCTTCCCAACATCGACATATCTTAATCACTCAATCGTGGGAGAGATTCGGACCGTGTTTTCCTAAACAATATGGACAGATTGGACAGTTATAAATTCCAACAAAGCATTAACTAAATCAACTACAAAATCTGAACAACTACTAAAAAATCACTAATGCACTTTAAATTATGGATCGTATGTTTTCGATACGGATCCTGCATTAACCTACCGATTATTATTGCAAGATATTTATTTATTTATTTATTTATCCAAATCCATAAAACTCAATTTTTTTCTATCAACGCATATATCTAGGAAGGTACATACTTTATTACAAAAAAAATTCGTATTAATGGGGCCAACAGACCTAGCTATAAAAGCTCAAGCCAGTTTGGCGTATTTCGGCATATCGGTTGCCGTACATTCCCAATGGGAATGTATGACGAGTGATATGCTGAAGTAGGCCAAGCCAAATAACGCTTGAGCTTTTACAGATAAGTCTGTTGGCCCCATTAGGGTGTTTGAAAATAATTCCCCATGCGGGAGGCCGGATATTTTTAGGAAAGGAAGCAGAGGAAGTTTTGAGAATTATAAAGTATCATAGGTGGATAGGCATCTGGGGGTCAGTGTGTCCAGGAGTGACGGACATATGCATCTATGTGGTGCAGGGCTAAATTCCGAGAGAGTCCTGCTGGAGATGTCAATAGGTCTCTCCCGATGCTGTTTGCCACGCAGTTGGTGGACGGACGCATTCGCCGCCATTATCCGGACAAATCTCACCCCATGAAGCCGGCCGCCCTCACCAAGTCATCAAACGTAGCGAACCACTTGGGGTGGCCTATAGCAGAGGTGTTGGTAATTTAATAAATGGTTTCCGGGACTGCGGTGCCCATACCCGCTTCCAAAATTGAGAATTTGATCCCGTTTTCCAGATTGAAGATTTATTGAAAGGGGCTCTTTCATTTATCATTATAAAGTAAGAAAACCTTTATTTAAATATTTTATTTTAAATCGGGCGAATAGAACGTACATGATGTGTCTGGCATTTTTCATATGCCTTGTTTTTGAGGTGCTGTTACGGACACCGGCGCCTTCGAACCACGCAAAACCATTTTTTTTAACAGAAATATACTGTCCATAAGTAAAATTAATGCATCTACCTGTAAAATTGAGATGTAGAAATAATTCATAAATGTGTTAAGTGCAATTTAATGTTAATTTAATTGCCACGTTTGTAAAGCATCTCTCAAGATGATTTAACCAGTAAAAACATGTTTTGTGTGAAATTTACATTACTTAATTCATCTTATATCGATATTCATAATAATTATTAAGTAGCCTTTACCTAGTTTTAAACATGAGAAACCTTCAACATGAATTTTCACATTACAAACATTTGCTCTCAATTATTTCCAGTTTTGATGCAAGAATGAACACCAACAACAAAGTCGGATTTCCCGATTTAAAAAACTCGTTACAAAAAGTAGTTTAAGTCATAAAAAGTGTCGTGGTATGCGTTCGCCAAAACATCAAACAATGTCACATTGTACAAATTTAGCCTACGTTTATTACAATAATATTATTCGAAAAGCAACTAGATATCTCAAGTTGTAGATATAATTGTTGATAAAGACATTATCACAATCAGAATCAAGCCAATAGCTTCGCAAACGTAAAACAAAATCGGTCAAAAAAAATTAATTACCATATTATCACCTGGAACGATCAAATTTTGTCGTGAAATATTTAAAGCTCGCTCAATCAAGCACTGAAGTAGATCACATCACGGACTATTATCAAAAAGGACAAACCCAGATTATCAAAAAATCATCAATGTGTATTAATTTGATTATTAAGGGGACATATATTAATTACGTAAGCTGTTTAAAAAAAAAATAGATTGCTAAGATTAAGTGAGATTTAGTGCCCCCCCCCCCCTCAGGAGAGATTTTTTCTTTCTCTCCAAATAAATGTTTTCAATAATGGTCATTTTTTCAGCAAGCAATAATTAAACATTTTAAAAGAACTGAAACAGTTTAATTTATTAAAATTATCACTATAATAATATATACTTTTTAAAGTTGACGTGAGACCTTTATTGACCCCTTCCCCCTCCTCAGTATAATGAGATTTGGTGAGATTTTACTTATTTCAAAATACATAACAAAGTTAACATGAAACCATAAACATAGCCGCTTCCCAAAGCTCTAAAATTAATATTCTTTTAAAAACAATTGGATAACCGTCAGAACTAATTAGGCTTTTATCCAAAGTGTCAGTAAAATGGTATCAGGAGTGCAGCATCGAAGGTAGGTAAATGCGGTTTCATGAATTTGCAGTCCAGTGGTTCGAATGTTTGTCCAACGGCCCATGGACTTGTCGATCATATCTGGGATCATCGTTGTGACAAACTCACTCTGGCGGAGGCTCTTGGTAGCTTGGGACCAAATCGGTGACCATCAAAGAGAATGAGAACCTACCTGTCCAGCATCACTATGGTATGCACTGGATTGTCTTTTTTTTAGAACTGAAGCGAGAGGTAGTGCGGTAGAGCGTGCTCAATATTGAGACTAAAAATTATCAAAGTTAATGGAAAGTGTATAAATTTATAAAGGTTTTTTGGTTTCCCATCGCACAAATTCTGCTTATTTTCAGCTTCTAACGAGGAGAGTTTATTAGGGGAAATTTCACCTGTCACACATGACCGGTCAGTGGTTAGGTCCGGGCCTAGGTTTGGGCCCCACCTACCGTCCTGTGTTCAATTCCTCGGCTATTTAAGTTTTCCATCACGACGTAAGAGGAGTAGGAGATTTTTAAATATCGTTAGATTATATTACAGATACATAATATTTGTAACCCGGCAATGTTTGTCTTTCTTTAAAAAAAAAATTATGGACTTCATGATCTGGTTTTAGGTTTTTTCTAAATATTTCAGTAAATTTATATAAATACTATCCGTGAAATATCGCGGGATCCTCTGATTTCCTGACACATTAGTTCCAATTTCGATAAAAATAATTTTCGATTAAAATATTATATTCTGATTTGGTACTTTATCGCTTGTCTGAATTCTTAACACAATCAGCTCCAATTTTGAAATTACTTATTAAATTCAAAACAAATTCGAGTTCATTGAAACAAGTTACACGCAGCTAGTAGATAGACAGACATTCAACCGAAATATGTATGTTTAATTTCAATTTTATAATATGAACGAAGCTCGTTGAACTATTTATAAATAAACCACTTTGAATACTCAAACAAAATTATCTTGACGATGAAAATAATCTTAAATTTTACCCTTACGAAGAAACCATCGGTTATGAAATTTATTTTTTATTTTTTTTATTTAATGACAATACAAATTAACATTAAAATACAATATTAAGTAAATTAAGAATACAAAGTGAAGTATTTTATCCTCACTCCTCCTCACTAGGTATTCCTGTTTCAAGGTGGACTGCAGGTTGTTGTATGGTGTCGATCATGATTTCCTCATCATTGTTGTTGGTTTCCACGAAATATAAATAAATAAAGCAAAAAGTGTTTATGTTTATTATCTGCAGGTTGCGTTGGGGTTACTTAATAATTTTAATTAGTTCCTCAACTTCATGTTTAGTTAGCCATAATTTGATGTCCTTTTTAAACTTGTGTATATCCATGATTAGATAAGTAGTTTACACAAAAATTTATATACAATTATATGGATATATTTATTTCATTTAATTATAATGACGCCACAAAGTGATTTTGAGAAATATTGAAGAAGTATTTATAAATATTTTAGAAGCTGGCTTGTTTCGCTATAATCCGAATAATTGTAGATAGCTATTATTATGAAATAACATTAACTATTTCTTCAAACTTCGCAAAATCACTTTGTGGCGTCATTTTTAATTAAATTAAATAAATAACTTTGTGTACACCACTATAAAGTGGTGTACACAGTCAAAATGCTTCAAACAGAAAGAAAATATTTACTTCCCTTTCGACAAATCGAAAAATTTTTTTTTTATAAATTCTGCTTAAATATTATTTTTACGAAATTTCTCCGTTTGATACACGGATCGTTAACTACTATTTAGAGACAATGCATCGATAAATAATAGATTGATTGACCTATCACGGAATTTTGAATTCAATACGCAGCCACGCACCCGTCTCCGCTAATCGGGCCTTATATATGTCTTGTTTATAATAAATTCCTAAAATTCCGCTTAAATATTATTTTTATCGAGATTTGTTTGATTGATACACGGATCATTAACTATCATTTATAGACAATGCATCGATCACAGATTTATTAACCTAACACGGAAGGTTGAATTCAATACGCAGCCACGCACCCGTCTCCGCTAATCTGGCCCTATATGTGCCAGGTCTCCCTTCCTACCTGCCGGTCAGCCCACCAGCCCCTAATAAAGACCTGACGCGGGCTGACAGGTGCCGGGGAGATTATGCGGAATAATTCGACCGGACTTAAGACACCGATAGGCTTTTATAATTCAAATCTTTGTTGTTATTTATCGAATACAGTGGAGATAATAATATTGTGTTGTGGAATTTTATTTGTAATCCAATAGTGAAGGTTATCTTTTCTCTAATGTTTTGCTTTGAGTGAAATAGGCACTCAACCTAATGGTGACCCTTAAACTGTTTTTGTTAGAAAATAAGTTTACTAATATACTTCTTAATTTATTTCAGAGGCACGTGTTTGATGATTTAGCAGGGGTGCCCGGATTCATACAATCGGAGCCCATGGGAGAGACTGATTGGGAGACTTTCTCTCCATCCATCGCCTTGCACCTTAGTGGGAACTTGTGCACCTGAACACATTGACCTCTAGATTCCTACCAACCCCTCATACCTTTTTCCTTCCCTAACCTTCCTCTCCTTCAAAGGAAGGAATGGAGAAAAATGTTATTCTAAAATACGATAATTTTATTCGTAAAAACTGTTAAAAACGGGACTAAAGTTCTCACGAACAAATTAACAGTGTTTCAATGTTTATTGGCGGGAAAATGTAAGATTAATTTGTTGGTACACGTACGAAATTACGTATTTTAGAATAATATTTTTCTCCATGTGGAGCTAATGTAAAAAAAACAGTAACTAGCAAGTAGGTGTGTAAATTTAGTTTTCAAATTATGGTAGTATTATAGTGAAAAGTGAAACACGAAGGTTTACAGAGAGTTTATAGGAAAAGTGTTTCCACTTCTGAATCATTCAGACATAATTTTAAATACAAAGTGTAATCCGAAAGCTAATCAACCCAAGAAGTCTGGACTATCAAATGTATCATTTAGAATTTTATTTCAAAATACCAAATCGGTAAAATCGTTTCTTTGTTAATGATGTGTATTAAAAGTGTGTCTAAATAGTAACTATTCAAAGGAGAATATCTCATGCACTTAAAACTAACTTTGGTAATAATACCAGTGAAGCCATGGATACAGTTTAGTTATTCTTATTATATTTTTGAATGTTCGTTAAATAATGAACATTCACATATATTATCAGATTTTTTAAACTTTTATAAAGTTTCGGTCATAAGCTGTTGTTCGATGAGTTCGCAAAAATAAGAGAAAAAATTCAATCTCGGGAAAAAAATGAAAAATGGTTGAGATGATAAAACTGGAATCGCTGTATTAAATGAAGGAAAATGTTTACTATGGTAAAACAGGAACCTATTCATAATATTGGTAAATGAATTGAACCACAGAGACATCTGTTGACAATATTAGTTGCTGGTATTAACTAAGCAAAATCAAAATATTATAATACTAATTTTTCAGTCCTTAAATTACACACTCTTATTATCCTCGAGATCGTATAATATCTCCTCGTTGGTTATATTTTGCCGAAATCGTTAGCTTCCTAAACTTAAATAATAAAAGTATTTATTCAATTTTTCAACTTACTCAAAAAAGTAATTGAGTTATCCAGCAAAATAAAGCCAAAGACAAAACCTTATTGGCATAACTTAATAATATTTGTCGTCTGGTTATTTTAATTTTATTTTCCCCAACGACTTTGATATGGGTTTAAATTGTCAAAGTGTTCCGCAGGATTTGTCTCTCTGTCCGAGCGTCGATGTCTCCTTTTGGTTACCCCTGCCCAACTCCCTCTTACCCACCCCTCCGGTCCGACGGACATCTCCTACGAAGCCTTCGAAGCGGCGAAGAAAAGTCCACACAAACGAATAACCGCTCTTTGAAATCGCCGACTCGCGCCTAAACCAAGTTCTGCGCACACAACAATCGTACTAATACACCAAGGAATTCAGTCGATACCAGCGTACAGCGTACAGCTTAGATACGACCTTCTTGCCAGTAAATAATTAACATCTTTATTACTATATCTGTGACTACATCTGGTAAGGTAATGATCGATGATATTAAATTATGAAGTAAAGCTAACAGTCGCCACTTTATCGGATTTAGGAACACAATACCGGTGATACAAATATCATATTTATTGATGGCACTTTACAATGCTTAAGACATAAATTTTCATTACGAAATTAAGCGTGCTCGAAAGGATGACGATTATTTACGCGTCGAATTCGTTAATTAAGCGATCAATTCTTCTGACAATCGTTCAATGTGATTATTAATTAATTCAACTCGGTTCAACTTTAATCCGACGGGGAAAGCGGTGGCGACTTTTAAATGTATTTGCTTTTGAGTCGGGAGAAGATCGCCTCGGTCAAAGGTTTACTTTTAGATGAACATTATTTTGATGAAGATTTTCTGTTATACCAACTTGATTTTTTTAAAGATTATACCTAAGCTGGATAACACAAAATAATTTAATAAAGTTAGGTTCGTCGGAAAGATTCCACACGGAGAAAAATGGTATTCTAAAATATATTTTATCCGTAAAAACGGTTAAAAACGGGACTGAAGTTCTTACGAACAAATTAACAGTGTTTCAATGTTTATTAGCGGGAAAATGTAAGAATAATTTGTTGGTACCAACAAATTAAAATGTTAAAATGTTCCCGCCAATAAACATTGGAACACTGTTAATTAGTTCGAAAGAACTTCAGTCCCGTTTTTACGAATAAAATGATCGTATTTAAGAATAACATTTTTCTCCGTGCACGCATGTCCTGCTGCCTGGAGGGCCGGATCGAGACAGACTGGTTGGGTGAGGTTTTTTGACCCCTCCAGCTAAACATCGCCTTGCGCCACAGTTAGAGGTATGAATTCATAAGTCCGTCACTCCTGGACACACTCACCTCTAGGTTCCTGCCCACCCCTCATACGTTTTCGTTAAAAGACACTCCACACAGCATCCCCTTAGATAACATGGCCCCTGATGGAAATTATTTTCCTCAGGGATTCCTGCGTGGCAAAGTAAAATTCCAATGTATGGTAAGGTTCAATTCCTGGATGCCACCTAATCTTTTTCTAGTTTTTCTGCTTCACATTTTTCGTTTGAGAATCGTAAATATTGTCTTCTATAATTAAATAAATGCTTTCTTTGATATCAAATAAATGCTTTTATCATTCATACATTTTCACTAATATCATACCGTCATTGCATTTTAACAATATTTACAGACAAAAACTGGAACATCCACCTCATTAATCATTAAAATTTGTTTTGCTAAAGCGTTTTCTGATAAAACACTAAACATTTTTATAAATAATATCAATACTGTTGTTTGTGTGTATGTACAATTGTATATATTTTATATGATTCTAATACAACATTGCACAGAACAAACACTTTCAAGTAAACATGGAGACTTCATAATAATCTACAATTGAACACATAATAATATTTATTATTAGTAAATTATTATTGAGGTTTCGAAATGGTGTCGAATACTTGTCGCTCATATTTTAGTACCTAATGTAATTATTTACTTTCCGTAGTGTGGTGCGTGGAATACACAGATGTATCCACAGGCGTTTGTTAAAAATAATTCTTAAACAGATAATAATATTACTAGGGTCAGTCAAAAAGTAATGCCTCATATATTTTTCTCCTTTTAGTTGTCAAGAATTTAAAATGCAATTACACAGGTAGTAAACCACACTATTGTCAGTTTTCAATATAATCTCCGTCCATTTTTTAAGATTTGGTCTACCTTATAACAATGGATTGTTTTCCAGTGCGGTAAAAAGCACAGTCCTGATTCCTGTATAAACCATTGACGCACGGACGTTTCCACTGCCTCTACATTTTCAAAGTGATTTTCACGATGAGCCTCACATCACACTGCCTTTACTGAAGGATAGAATGCATTACAATTCATCTTCTGTAGTTTTTCGGCGGTCACCACGAATGATGTCTTCGATCGCTGAATTTTACGTGGAATCACTGCAGTGAACTGCCTACCGCTACGATTTTCGTCAGCCAACGCGTTTGTCCTTCAGCTTCGTTACAGCGACGAACCCACCATCTAACAGTGCTGACGTCCACCGTTGCATCACCGTTCACATTTTTCAGTCTTTTATGATTGTGAATGGGCGTTTCACCTTCTGCATTATTAAATTCATTCACAGAACGCTCTCTAATACGAACATCGAGGTTAGCCATTTTACAAGCGACTACAGTGCCGCCAATTGTTGACGCAGAAAGTTACTACTGCAGTAAATTGTAGAAGAAGGTTTAAGGAATAGCGCCAAATTCAAAATTTTCACTTAACTAACTTTATTTAAGTAGAAAAAAAGGAGGAATTAGTTTTTGACTGATCCTCGCACATATCAATGATTGATGTATAATGAATCTACTAGTTTCTAAATAATATCGACCATCTGTCGATATGTTTTCCACTGAACATTTTTGGTGTTATAAATGTAATTATGTAATAAATGCTATTGGAATTGTATTTGCTTTTAATCAAAGTAGTTTTCGAAAAACCAAATTTTCAGTTTAGTACGGATTTATATGTAAAAGTGTACCCACCATCTGGTACAATACGGAGATTACTCATAAACACCACAAAATCTATTATAATGCAGAAAGACTTCAGCGAATTTAAAAAATGTATGTAATATGTCTAATACTAGTAGGAAATTTAAAAATGTCATACGAATTTACCGAATCGTATTGCTTCCCGGTGTTATTTTATAGCATATAATGTAAAACACAGTTAGGTCCAAATAATATTTGATTTATAATGAGCTTTCGAATGTTGCTTTCCTCACTCAAAACTCAGTATATTGAGATGTCTGACTTATAAACTGGACGTTAGATCTACTTAAATGAAAAAATCGGATATAATTAGTTGAATATTAAAATAATTAATTGAGATAATTACTTTTTCTATGATTGAGAAATGAAATATCTTGTTTTTTTTGGTTTTTTGTTTTTGTTATGCAAACTGCATAACACTTGTTATGCACTTGGCTATGAACTAAACCTGTCAATTTGTCTATCCTGGAACGGGAAACTTTCCTAGTTGAACAGGCAAAGCTTCCTAATATGTAACTTGTACTTTATTTTGTATCTATCTATAATACATAAATAACTAAATAAAGATTAAATTAAAAAATATTTTATTAACAGCTTGAAACCTTGAAAAGTGTTCAATAGAAGTGTGTTACAAATTCTGATACCTAACTCTTTTAAATTTTCATTTCGGAAACATTTTTTTAATTCGGGAGGTGGGTACCATTTATTGGATAACCAACACCCTTGCCATGCAGATCACCCAAAGTGGTTCCTTACGTTTGGTGACTCAGTAGGGGTGCCCGGGTTCATGCAGTAATTCAGCGGGCTATGCGTTTGCCCACGGTTGTTTTTCGGATCGGGAGAGACTGGTTGAGGGAGACCTAACCTAAACCTCTCCAGCCGGACTCTCTTGACCCATTATCCTGCATTGCAGTGGAAGGGATGGATGCATACGTTCGTCACTCCTGGACACATTCCTTCACTCACCCCAGATTCCTGCCCACCCCTCATACCCTTCCTAGAACTTCCTCGTCTTTCTTTCATAATTCTCTCACATATCAATATATTGATATAATAATTATTGAAGGTAATTGACCTCAAGACTAGACTGTCGCTACCCCATAGAAACGTTAAAAATTTATATTTTACTATATTTATGTAGTTTAGGTACTTATTCAATTTTCACATTTTATCACAACGTTCGGGTCGGTCACATGACAAGCGTTCGTTATTGAGATTGCCATAAATAAAGAATGAATTTAGTATTACGTATAAGTGAGGTCGCTACAAGGAAAATGATTGCCAATAAAATTATTAAATCTGCACCTGCTTAATGTAATAAAATAGTAATTAAAAACACTTATTAATTACAAAATGTTTAAACCCCGAATTAAGCACTTCGCTTCGAAACAAAATCTATTAAAGATTATACAAATCAATATTTTAATGTTGAAGGATGAACGAAATAAATATTTCTCACATAATCCCCAATAAATACTTGGTCGAAGCCAATAATCCAAGGTGTTTTAAAAAGCATTGAAATCCAAATAAGTTCGAAATAATTACAAATCCTCTGCAAAGGACTTCAGACTTTAACGGATAACTAAATACTAAAGGTAAATTAAACCATCACGAGATTTGAATAATAAAAAAAATTAACAATTTGTTATTTCTCAATTAACAAAACTTCTGATCTTTCACCGTTTTTTTGCTTTACCTCTACAAGGGAGTCATCTTTGGAGTCATCTATGTGGAGGATCGTTTTTTATAGAAAGAAGGGAGAGGACGTTCTGGGAAGGAAAAATATATGAGGAGTAGACAGGAATCTGGGGTTCAGTGTGTTCAGCAGTAACTGACGTATGAATTCATACATCCAACAGCGGTGCAAGGCGATGGGTTGAGCGAGAGCAGCTGGAGTGGTAAAAGGGTCTCCCTAAGCCGATCTTTCCCGATCCGGCCCGCCACGCAGCTAGTGAGCAGGCGCATCAGCCGCCAAGACATGAAAACACCTCGCCTAATGAACGCGGGCACGCCTGCTATGTAACATTGTAATAAACCTAATCCTATTTTTGTAACACATAATTATTCTTTTATTTTTTAATAAAACAAATAAACATTTTATGAAATCCTATTTTTTTCTTGCAAAAATGATTATGTGTGTATTATGTTCCTTATTAATAAAAACAAATTGTACGATAAGGTTGCACGGCTTTGCACGAATACCTTTTTCTTTTACGATTTTTTTGAATTCATTGAAGAGCTGAAAAATCATTTTCGCAAATTATATTAAATAAACGAGCAGTTTTAGCTTTTATACAAAAAATTTGGAATTAAATTTCCGGAATATTTCACTACCAAATGAAGTATAGGTCAATATTGGCAAGAATGCATTTTTTAGAAAATATGTGTATTTAAGTACACATTGTGAACTTTTTACACATAGAAAAAACAATTTCCCTCAGTAGCTAAACCCATTTCAAATCTGAATATTGGTAGATGCATTAAAACTTTTTTTTAATGTATACACTATAAACAGGTATCTACCTACCTGCCTACATCTAGTCACGTTATGTCTTGATTACGAGGAATCTTTTATATTCACCGCCGAATCACGCAGTTGTTGCAATATTTAAAAATATAACACAACATCTCAATCAGAGAGTCAACTTCTGAGTACCACTTTTGCAAATGCTGTAACTTGTACAGGTAACTCTATTAGTTGGGGCTTTATTCGACGGTCTGTCATGACCGTTCATTTCATTCATCTCAGGAGACTCAAAGAAGAACACTTAATTATTCAGATGAGTATTAAGATAGTTGTGGGTAGTTAGTTATCGATACATAATATTATGTACAAACAGATTGATGTGCTTGCATGAAAAGATGCATCGTAATTATTCGTATCAGAATATACTCTTATATTTAATAGTTAGTACGAAAAGGTACAATACAACATCGTCAAAATTAAATACTTCTGAGGCCCAGCACGCTATCTATACGGCACGGTAACTTATCATCGTTCCCTAGGACATTGCGAACGTACAAACAACAGTTGATGTCGTATATTTTAAGGACACTTAGTCATTGTGAACTGTCACTTATTCGTTGGCGATCTGTAGTCATGCTAGGGAACGATGAGAATTTACCGATAGTTATCCTATCGATCGTTATAGAGCGAGCGTGCTAGGGCCTCAGATGAGTTAAACTTTGGGAGACTTTTTATCGGGAACGCAGAAGATGTAGATGATCGAAAATGTGGTTTGACTGACTGCGTGGAAGAAATTTGCACATGGTTTTAAAAGGATTGGATCTGGAGAAAACTGGCTAGTAACAGGAGTCAGTTGAGAGAGCTTTCGATGGTGACTAGGTTTTTGAATAAAGTGTTTTAGTAAAAAGAGGTAAGTACGTGTACGTTATCTTGGGCCAAGATTCTCGGCCACATCCCCGGAAAGGAAAAGCAGTCTTTCTAGACATGTAATGAAATAATTTGACGGAAAGGTAGAAGGTCCAAATTATTTCATGTCCAAACAGAAAGTACAATCCCCACATTCAATACCATCTTATTTTTTTTTATTCAGTTAATAATGTTCTTTTTAGGGGCTTTTACATATGAATAGTAAAAATTGTACAGTAATTATTTATACATAACTGAACTGCGTTAGTAACAACATTTTGTATTTGTTTAGTAAAATATTGAAGATTTCCGCTGACTTGGTATAATTATTTCCCTCCATTAGTATTCTGGGCAAAGAAAAATAGGTACATATATAATGGTTAGTCACAAAATTTTTGTCATGAAATTGCAATGCATCATAATTAGTTTCTGATAAGTTCTAACATTACTTTAGTATCTATGAACTCTTCGGGTCACATGGTATCGTTTCCGAGATGTGCCGAAGGTAAGTGGGCAGTCATTGTAATTATAGTTCGTAGTACTAACGTTCTTTCGAACTGAAATATAGGTTTTGTCTGCGGAGCTCTACAACTACATATATTGACTCTGCCTACTCTGATATTATCTGCTATTATTCTGCTCTGACTCTGCCATTCTACCTTCGTTTACCTTCGGCACATCTCGGAAACGGGACCATGTGAACCACAGAGCCCATAGACAACTAATGTAATGTTAGAACTATTCATAGACTAACTATCATACTTTGCAGGAAAAAATCCCGACTTCTAGTATTACTGTTGTGAAACACGAAAGCTTAATAATGCAAGCAATTCTGGACTATCAAAAGTTTTATATAGAAATATTAAGTCAGTGGAAATCCTCTCTGACAATTTAAGCACAGACATGTCATTTAAAGGAATGTTATACACGGAGAAAAATATAATTCGAAAAAACGATCATTATAATAGTAAAAACGGGACTGAAGTTCTTACGAACAAATTAACAGGGTTTCAATGTTTATTGGCGGGAAAATGTAAGAATAAATTGTTGGTATACGTACGAAATTACGTATACCAACAAATTATTCTTACATGTTCCCGCCAATAAACATTGAAACCCTGTTAATTTGTTCGTAAGAACTTCAGTCCCGTTTTTAACCATTTTTACTATTAAAAGATCGTTTTTTCGAATAACATTTTTCTCCGGGTAGTTCAACAAAATTGGGGGAGAATACTCATTTTAAAACTAAGAAAACGTATGAATTTATTTTGTATTCTATCAATAGCTTGTACTTACATGAATATTATGTGACACTTGTCATATACACTCTTATCTATAATTAAATAAATAGCAGAAGTTTGAGAGCTAATAAAACGCACTAAAGTATTCAGCTCCGCGTTCGAAAGAGTTGTACCTACATTCGATTGAATACACTAAACGCCGATCTCCCTAACTCGGCGAGTGTTTTTTACACTGTTTAATTGTTGGTCCATCGGTAAATATCAAAAGCTGTCAATTGGATTGACGGATCGGTTCCTTTGTTGATCTCCCACTTCTCTAACACCAGCAAGGTACAGCAGGTACAGCAGGTACAGGCAGCAGTATCTCCGCGGTATCGCATTTCCTCCTCTGAGTCCAGCCGACAGATTGAGAGATCATGTACCACGAACGTGTGAAGGTACAAACATCAAATGGTAGTGATTGAATGGGAAATCGAATAGAAGATTTTAATGTATTTGATAGATTAGATGGGTCGTGCTGACGAGATGTACAGAAGTATGCCGATAAGTTCAGTTAGTCGACTTCTTTAATGAATTTGATGCGTTTGCTTTCGGATACTCCAATGAAATGATGGACTAGGTGCACATTAATGGTGGTGCAATATTATGTAAGTAGATTTATCTAGATTTTAAATTCTAATATATTCGCGATAGAAATATGACGGGAGTAGTCGCAAATATATTGCTAATCAAAAATGGACTGTATTCAATAATTTGATGACACGACTATGGGGATGTGAACAGCGGACTTGAAAAGGTATTCTGACTCATAATGACTTCTTGTTATGTTATTTTTGATATATCACTAGGCTTGTTCACACTGCACAAGTCTCCACGGGAATCGATATTTAAAAAAACCCAGAGATCAATAAGGAGATGTTTCTATTTTAAACTGATAATTCGTAGTGGAATTACATTATAATAATATAATAAAACAAATTTAAAAAGTGGAAAAAGTTTTAAATTTGTTTTATTATAATTTAATAAGGAGATGATCATTGCACTAGTTCCTTTAATAGACTGAATCTCCTACAAGTAGTTATTGTTCACACGTAGTACTTTTACGATGTAGTAATATCAGACAGGATAGGTTTTGATATTAGGTAGGATGAAGAAAGGTATATATACATAGTTGAGTCAACAGTGGACACAGACATAAATTTACTATTTCGTAACTGAAAATCGTACTAGACTTAAATATATATTTTTATGTCCTAAACTAAGGACTTCTTTACCCCAAAATCATTAAAATCACCGAGGAAAATGTCACTTTAATAAATTACCAGAAAAAATCTCTCTGAATTAATGAACTCTATTAATAAATATTTCAGAGAAATCACTAATAAAAAATCTGTTTCCCCTATTTCCACCTAAAATAATAATCGTATAATGCTTTTCTTTTTCTTCTTATTAAATACATAAATATTCACATTTTTTAATTTCATAATCATAATTACGATGTAACCATATTAACAATTCATATTTATTTTTTAATATTCTTAAATCGAACAGAATTTTAAACTACTTCACAAAGTTATGAGTGTATCATATATTGTTAATCTGTTGTTATTTTTCAAATGTACACACCTCTTTTCTTTTTTTTTAGCGACTATATAAAATAATTGTACATACAAAATATAATGACCTATTTCAGCCAAATTTTTATCTTAAGTTGTACTCATAAACTTTTTTAATTAGTTTTATGTCTTGGGAAAGGATATTGTGGAGTTTTGTTAAAAAGTAAGTGTAGTGTTGTCCAAATATGGTTTTATAACTTGGAATATTTTTTATGTCATTTTTGTTCGATCTAGCCTGATTGCATTTAGATCCATAAAGAGCAATATAACTCATGTGATACAAAAACTGTACGATACCGCAAATAAGTAAATATAAACTATTGGAAACGTTCTTAAACTTCACTTCCTAAGGTCTTACTTCAAATAGAAGTTATTCATCTTCATCTTCAATGTACTTATTCTACATGGTATTCATCTTCAAGAGGTCATACTTCTTCTTCAATAATTCATCTTCAATTCGTATTTCATCTACAAGTTCTTCATTCTTCATCATAAGAAGGTCATACTACCTCTTCAAATTCTTAATCTTCATCTTCATGGAAACGTTCTTCTTTTTATTTAAAAAAAAGTATTGCTTCATTTTTGTTTTTAGTAAAATTTTATATCTACCTATATATTACTGCGTTTTTTTACGCATTTTAATCCGTTCCCTAGAAATACGTGTTCTCACATAAACAGCAGGGTTAAAAACCAGATATTAAAAAACGCATCTAAAACCATTCAAGATGTTGATGCGCAAGCTGCAAAAGTCTGAACATACTTTATACCTACAGTTAGGTATTCGGCAAACACCAGCCGCCTCCCACTTGAGATAACTTTATCTAAGGCCCAACCCTCCCAGAGAAATCATCAATTACCCCGTCCACCTGACGTATCCACGTGCCGGCACCATCTTCCCTCTTCCCTTGACATAAACCCACAACCGAGCTGCCAAACCTGAGCTTTCTCTACAAATTTACCAATTACCATCCCTACAAAGTTAATTACGGAATGTCAAGCTATTATATCCCTAATAAAGCCATCTGTATAACTAGAATAAAAGAGGAGAAATCCATTAATAATGTTGCCAGTTGAAATGAGCCGCTGGCGGTTTTCCTTTGTTACCCTCTAATTATCGGCCTATCATAATATTTTTTAACAAATTTGTTGAATGAGGTTATTTGTTGCATTCTTGTTTACAATTTATCACAGTCGGAACTGGAACACAAGGTGATTTGTTTGATGCACTGTCTTACACACGCCTACGACAAATTGGAAAAGGTGCGTTGTAGTTATTGCTTTAATTATAAAGTTTTCACCTGTTACGTAGCTTCATCCTAAGCTCGAAAAATCAAAAACTTTTTTGCAATTAACAGAAATGTGTATAGTGTTAGAGGAGAATTTTTGTTCGTGCTGTGAAATGGTAGTATGTTTTGCAGTACTTCATCAGATAATTCCCACATCTTTGGCTTAATATTCATAAATCTTCCAAAATACTGATTTATTTGTGAACATGTACCCTGCTAATACTTTAATTAACATCGACAATGAATTCTAAAAATAAATTTGTTTTTATTTTTGCATAATTTTTTAAAAGTGAACCTGTTGTTGGAGGCAAAAAAACACATAAACCGGAAAATCTTTCCACGAACGAGCTGTTCGGCACAGATATGAGTCGTAAAATCGACCCGTTCTCTGTCTGTAAATTTAACCATAATCGAATTATGTTCACGAGAGAGATACTGGATCAATGACGTTAGTTCTGCAGAGAATTGACATTCATATTCCACATATTTCAATCCTGTCTATCAAACGGACTCCCCGTTTTTGCAGAGCCATGAGAATTTTTAGGTAATAAGGGGCTTCAGACTAGAGGCGGCTATAATAACATCGACAGTAGGGCACACTTGCGAACTGTACATTCAGGAACCTCATTGATATTTTTGGTTCATTAAGGTTAAACACATCGCAAACTCGTGGGTATCAAGACCTATAAGTATATTCGTTTTATTCTCCTTTTGTCTTATTATTACTTTCGAGCATTTCTTTTTTATTTTATAAACCGGTAAACAGGTACTAAATTATGTTGTGATCGCTTTAATTTGTTTTATATTATTGGACCGGTAGGCCCCGGTGTTTCACATTACGCGGAGCAGATCTCGTTAATCCCATCCCGACGTGAACATGCGATCCCGCGCAGCGTTTTAAGGTTATGGACCACTAATTTATGAAGACAAGACAATTAATTTTAGATCCAACATCTATTATGTTAACAAATATACCCAAACAACGCATTCCTCGGCTTTTGAGCAAGGACGAAAGAAATATTAACGTGTCGTACCGCTCAAAAAGTTCAAACAATTCCGAAAAAAAAAACTTTAATAACTATTTTTTTATTTTATTTATTTGAATTTTTATTAAGTACCTATACGATTATATTGTGCTCATAATGCGAAAGAATTAAGTTAGGTTTTTAACCCAATTGGTTTATCAAATGTTCATAAATTTCCCTGACAAAATGAAAATTATATCCTCGTGCAGTGTTTTTATGAAAGAAATTGAAATTTGAGAAAAATTTTCAAAACACCTACCTTTTTCCAATATTTGTAAATGACCAGGGTTATGAAATTAAATAGTGACTAGATTTTGTTTCTTTATATATTTATTGTGGATGACTTATAGAAACACTTTCGTTGTTTGTTTTGGGGGTGTTATGCGTGTTGCTCTACCTCCTTCTTTAGCCGACGTTTTGGACATCGTTGCAGTGTCCATCATCAGGGCAGATCCGGCAACGCTGTCCGAAATGTCGGCTAAAGAAGGAGGTAGCGTAACACCCCAAAAACAAATAACGAAAATGCTTTTGGCCTTGAAAATCTAAAAACGTATCAATAGAAACACCGTTTAATATTTTATATTACATACTTTAGAGAGTGACCATAGATGACAATTAGTTCATCACTAGTGATGTGCATCACAAATTAATATCGAATTGTTTTCACTCACTTGGAAAAATCTGTTAAGCCTGTAATAAAAATTTAAAAAAATGATTTTACCAGAAAAATCTAAATTTTCAATCACGGTCGTTTCTTTGCGCTTGCGTTGAATGTGTTCATTGTAAATCTGCACCATCTACCTGTACGTTTGTATAATCCTAGGTTATGAGTAATGATGGTCCCGTCACGCCATGGCTGGGCAGTGTTAGATAATGCTAAAGGCATTCCTCGCGTCAGGCTGTCTGGACATCTCAATCCTAGCCGGTCACAACAGGGGACCGCAGGTCACACCCCAACAAACGACCAACGATCAGCTGACTGAGCTGGGTGTCGGGGTGGACCAACAAAATAGTATGTGAAGGTATAATATCTAAAACCATTTTTATTTTATTTTTAAATTAAATTATAAATATCGTATATATGGTATCCTGTACCTAAATACTAGCTTTTATCGTAAATACATCATACTTTGTTTTATGTCAGGTCTTATATAAACCTAGTATATTATTTAACTATTACACGAGTACATATTTATTTTGTATTTTTTTTCAATATTATATCTATCTCTAAAAACAACTGTATCACTTCAAGGATATTATTTTGTATAATCATACATTCTTATTTTGTTCTTAAGAGTGTTTTACCAGAGAACACCGGAAATTAGTCATTTTTAAATCAAATTTTAGACGTATTGACTCTTTTTTACAAAAAATATTAAATGATTTTGAAAGATTGTTATTTTATCTGGTACACGCAGTTCAAAAATTTTGAAAAACTAAGTAATTTATAATATACTAAGGTTATACCGTTGGTCGTTGGCAGATTTGTTCAATTTTTAAACGATAGATTCTATTAAACAACAGAAATTTCCAATCATATAATCATACAACAAAATAAATCATTATATAATCTAGTCAACACAGTTTTCAAGATTTAAATTTTAGACAAATTAAAATCATTTAAAAATAAATCCGAGAACGTGTTTTGTGACAAAAATACCTCGGTTTTTCTATTTATTTAAGGTCTTACTAACTAAAATATTTCAGCTTTTTTTACACACTTATTTTGTTTAGACATTATTGAAAAATTTTAAATTATTTTGATCAAAAATTAATTTTAAGAAGTGTATAATTTTCAATCATTTACCATCTCCCGTTTGATCATTTTTATTGCAGTTCAAGACATAAATTCTCGCGATTCATTAGCCGCTGAGATGCGGCCGTGCAAGGTTCTGTGTTCGCGCCGCTCTTCATGACAACTTTTTGCATTAAATTTAAAACTAATACCGTTTTGCTTCGTGGTTGTAAAAACATCCGCGCGCAGCGCAGTTAACAAAAACGGAATAATGGATTGCGGGATATTACCTCTTAATATAAATAGTGTTTCCATCCAGTGTACCACTAGGTACTTATAATCTCGTGTATCACTTTAATGCAAAAGCCTTTTATGGTTTTTAAATAAATAAATACGTACATGTATATTTTACAATACATTTGATATATATTTTTTTATTTATTTATTTATTTCATTTAAAAAAATAACATGAATATATAATATGCCTGCTACACTAATAGGCAAACCTGTATTGAGGCAGAATTTTTAGTTAATTATTTCTCGCATTTAGTCTGTGGTTAACTTACAAATGTATAATATAAGTTCCTATACAGCAATACATTATTTAAGTTTGCATTATTGCTTGCATATACACAATACAAAAATAGCAAGGTATGGCACAATACTACAATAACTGTCAGTGACAAGGCGTTTGGGCGTTTGGGCGTTTGGGTGAGGACACCAGTAGTGTTTATTTGGTCATGTGACCATCTGAAAGAGGGACATCAGAAAACAAAAGTTCATGTGCCTGGTAATTTTGTTAAATATTCATACATAAAGATCAATAACAAAGTTCTTTTTTCATCTTATCCAAAAAAAATATTACAAATAAAATATTCGTGTGATAATTTGCGACTCGCAGTTAAAAACATAATCCACAGCCCTAAGAAGGTTGCCAATAATTGATAAGCATTTCACATTACCCATATACCTATCTACAATAATCGTAACTTTAATTTTTTATTTTTTTTTATTTTATTTTGAAGTTAATACAATAAATAATTGATACCAATGACATGTCGCTGTTATATATATATGTATGGTGTTTCGGTACGTACCCGACAAACTTTCACCAACGATTCCTGATCACACACTGGGCCCTGGGACCCTGGGCAGTCTATGTATTTCGTTGTGTATTATTTTATGGAGAAATGATTTGTCAGCTACCGTTCGCCTGGATTTCAGGGATTGGAGAGTGCAGATATAATTATTGTTGTATTTATAACCGAGATACTTAATAAATTAATGTATTTTGTATGCTCTCTATATGCATGATATGGGTACATTATTAGCGTACTGTTAGAAGTCTGGGAAACTGTACCCCTAAACACATCTTACCTAGCTGATTAATTAAGTACCTATCTACGCATTACGCAATATTATCATTCGAAGCAATCAAATAAATGTCTAATAACTCGTCTAGAACGTAATCATTTCTGAACCAACTAGAACTATTAAGCAAGTATTTGCACATAAATAATAAGTTTCTTGACAGCAGCGCAGCATTTCTAAAGGAACATTATCGTCTTGGTAATCTAAATATTTAAGTACCAATGTGTTTTGTTAGAATACAAGCCATTTGTTTGGCATTTGTAGTTGGTACGGATTGAAAAACAAGTAAGTAATTATGGATAAATACCAGATAGCTTGGAAATGAACAGGTGTCAATGTAAGAAGCCAAGATATAACAAGATTCCTACTAGTAAACCCCTAGAAGCCGGGTAATATTTTGTAACTATCTCAAAACCAAATATAATATTGAAAATTTATTTGAAAATTATATTGAAAATATAGGAATTTTCATGGACACTAACAAAATGCATTCAAAACTTCCAAGAAATATGTATGTATAGTGTATAGTCATCATGATTTCACTGCACTGCTACTCTAGGGGTCGGCAAAGCACTAACCATGTATTTTTAGTTTGAAAATTTTATCGCTTAAAAATATTTTAGATGCTTTAATTAAATACTGCGAGTAGAACGCATATTTGTCTTTGAAATGATGGATAATTTTTTTGATAAGCCCAGAGAAATAAAATATCGGGCACATAAAAACTGCTTTAAAG
Source organism: Limnephilus auricula (assembly GCA_951813805.1). Lineage (NCBI taxonomy): Eukaryota > Metazoa > Arthropoda > Insecta > Trichoptera > Limnephilidae > Limnephilus > Limnephilus auricula. The sequence continues at coordinate 1,106,057 of OX638395.1, read as the reverse complement.
TTCGAAATCTCCTACTTACGAACCCTTTTTCGGTTATGGTTTTATTGTACAATGTAGAAAATTAAGTTCTGCGTTCTGCTTAAGGCGATGTTTTTTTCTTGCAGAAGTCAAGACTGATTAAGCGGATTCTCCCGTCTAAAGCCAGAGAGATTAAGGCATCCCCAATTGGGGTATTTGTGAGGCTGAAGGTCGTGGGGAGGGGAAGAGGAAAGTGGGATAGTAAACTAGAACTTTTCTAGAACCTCTTATTTTCACTTGACTTCACTTGACCCAAAATATATCATCTCTTGTTTTTGTATTGTTGTTTTATTTAAGTACTAAGGGCGTAGCTATAGAATTCACATGGGGTGGAGGGGTTTGACCCTAAGGGTAAGGGTTGATCCCGGCGTTGGCAAGGGAAAGGGGGAGAGGGGGAGGTGTTGGAAAATGTATTAAAAAAGTTTTTTTCTACTTGCAACAACCTATTACTAAAATCACATCGATAAAAGAGATTGTGCAAACATAATGTTGTATTTTTCAGGAACGTAATCTACAAGTATTATTTCCTTTTTTCCTGTTCAATACTGAGGGAAATCCTTAAGAGGGGACTTGGTTAACCAGCTCATCCTCACCAACACACACATCTTCATAATTGTTATTGTCGGTTGTGTACATTTTAAATAAAATAAAACATGCATTCATCTCAAGCAATCATGTTTACCCGTCGTGAAGTACAGGCAGTTTATTGCAGGTAGCACTAATTTCCACCTGTGCGCCGTTAGCCGACACGCCAGCGCGATTCCGTAAATAAGTAAGGCCAGATCAAATTCGATATTCTCTCTGCTGGACTGGGATTGGAGTTTCATTCGGTGCTAATCACCATCGAGAGACCCGCTGGGACCGGCCCGGGGAGAGTTGGGTGGACCGCTCACTGCGCGCTAACAAAACACCTCATTTGTTACCCGGGAATTTTTCTTTTATACTTCACACGTTATTCCGTATGGGGGCTATCAAACCGGACCGAACGCGCGCATGTGCGATGTGCGTGTCCACCGAAGAGCCGTGGACTAGTGGCGGATTACCTGGGCCCCTAGCACACTCGATCGATGAAGATTGACAGGATGACTTCGGTAACTTCTCATCGTTTTCTAGCATGACTGCAGATCGCCAAATAATAAGTGACAATTCACAATGACTAAGTGTCCTTAACCACTGGAGCGACAGACCAATTTAAAACTTTTTCCCCGAATTGCTAAAACAACTTTTTTCGCCCACATTAAAAAAATTGTACCTCCGAATTTGAATATGGAGACATACAAACTGATTGTAGTTATATATGGCCAATGAATTCACCTATCTTTTGTCTATTATCATATATTTATAGGGTTTATTAAAAAAATTATAAAATCGTTAACTTTAAAACATTTTAAAGAATCTAGAGAATATTTGCCATAATGTGGCAAAAATCGTTCGAGTGGTTATTATATTCGATATCAACTGTTGTTTGTACGTTAGCAATCTGCAGTTTTTCTAGATAACGATGAAAAGTTACCGAAAGTTATCGATACGATCCTTATTGATTGAGTGTGCAAGGGGGTTAGGTTGCTCACCACAAAGTTTCGGGAATTAGGTTATTTGATTTTATATATTCATAACTAACTAACTAACCATCACGAAGTTTTCCCGCAGGGGTAGGCAGAGAGGACGGACCGCCAAACAACTCGGTATTGGCACACACTCTTTGCCTCATTCACATACATACTCTTCTATTATTCTGACTCTTGACATATTACATTTAATTTATATTCCGATATTAGATAAATCAACTCTAGTATAAGTTATTACGGTCGAGATAAGGCTCTCAAATAACAATCCGGAGGCCGTGGATTTAAATTTTATTTTTATTAATATGTGTTATTTAACAATTTCTTACTTCAAAATTATGCATATAGAATATCTGCGGAACGCTCTAGAGTGGAAGATACTCTCACTATCGCTGTTGTGTAAGACAGCCATTCAGAATTGAAACGTTGATTGAAATGGCTTCTGCCGTGTTTGGAGACCAGATCCCCCGCTTTCCTCTCCTCTATCTCTTTCCCGTCCCCTTACCATCGCCTCACAATATAACTCAATTGGGGATGCCGTGCACAATTTTTTGAAATAAAATAATTTATTTAAAATAAAATAAAGTTCCAATATTCGCTAGTATTGTTATTTTGTTTTTTATTAATTTAAATTACAATACAAAGGCATTATAAGGAATACTGAAATACACAACTAAAAGTATTTCTACGTCAATGAAGAGAACTAGCTCTTGAGTTTGGTGTAGGAGTTAAAAAATATATTATAGAACGATATCGTATCTGAAAGTCCTGTTTTTTTTTTAAATAATCTTATTATTTTTTCTTTAATAATATCATTTTTTTATTTCTTCGGTTAGATTTTTTTTCCCATTGTAAATATAATTATTATGCATCTGTTGTGTAAAAAAAAAAAATTGGATGTTATTTAATGTATTGTTGTATTGGGGGTTGATGAAGTAAGTTTTAATTATTTCAATGTATTATCATTGAATATTTGTAAAAAATTGTTTTTTTTATAGAAGTCTTTAATTGTTGGTACTTATTTTTATATTATTATACTGATTTATGTTGAATTGTCAATTTTTTTGTCTTAGACTTCGACAATTGGTCTTTGTTTGGTCTAAGCTCTCTCAGAGGGTGTTTTTCTATAAAATAATTTGCGTAAACCAAACTCACTTCTTTAATTAAGTTGTAATATTAAAAATGGTACAGTGCTGTCATTGCTCAATAATTAAATCAACGAGTTCCCTTGTAATGAAGTAATCTTAACCTATTATTCACATTTGCATAAATTATAGCCTCAATTGGAAAAGAGGGACTACATCAACATATAATATCATTTCTGACTCTCAAAGTCAAACATTGAGGCATATTTATCATACATTATGTTAATTATCATAACTTACTTAAAACAGGTAATTCATTATTCAAATTCTGCTCGTTGTCCACATATACTGTTATCAAATGGAATTAATCAAAGCATTGTCCGAATTTATATTCCCGGCTAATTACGATAAGTCATTTCCCCCAGTATCTACCTACCCATACCTACCTGTAAACAAATAATATCTACTATTAATTTTATTTAGATTCACAAAATATGCAAAAATATTCATAAGTTGCGCTGGCATATGAAAGCCTAACAAGTTATTATTACAAAGATGATTTCGGTGATTTCGATGATTACTTTATTCTTTAGACCAGTGATTCCCAATAATAATAATAACGTAACATTTGTATAGCGCAGTTTTGTGTTATTTCACTTGAAGTACGCTTAACTACACATTAAAATAATCCTACAGTGCTCCTTACGAGACCTTACAAAATATAGATAAAATAATATGAAATAAAGAATTTACAGTATACGACTGTACAAAGCAATGACAAGAGAACAAAAATTAATAATAACAGTGCTGTTGATAATATTGATAGATAGTAACGGTGCTATTGTAGCACAGGACAAAACAAGAACATTCAAACTAAAATATAGTATAAAACAGGTTCAGAAATAAGAATTATTCCGAGTGGACATTAAAAACATAAAAATACAATTTTTTTTTATTTTTTTTATAGAGAATACCCTTACAAGAGTCCCAACTGCTCCCGTCTGGAGCCAGTGAGACTATGGCATCCCCAATTGGGGTATGTTGTGAGGCTGAAGGAAAGTGGGGAAGGGAAGGAGATGGGGAAGAGGAAGGTAGGAAAGTACCTGGCTATTCAGATCTAGTCACTAAACACGGCTAAAGCCATTATTAAGCAACGTCTCAATTCTGAATGGTGGTCTTACACCAGGGCGATACTGACAGTATCTTCCACTCTGGAGCGTGCCGCAAATGTAGTATATATTATTTTTATTAATTAATTGTGAAATAACACAAATTAATCAAATAAAATTTATTTGCGCACGCCGGGTTCGAACCCGCAACCTTCCGATTGGGAGTCAAGTGTTGTTACCACTTGACCACGGACGGTCGTCAATAAGGAGGAAACCTAAACCAAGTAATTACCAAAAACTTTAGAACGTGGCTTATTACAATATATTGAAAAGAAATTAAGATTCATGAATGATATGATTTTTTTTAAATATGTTTGTTTCTAAAGCCCGTTTGAATTCAAATTCTGGATATTAGAGAGAGCTGAGGGAAGTTTATTCCAAATGAGCCCAAAAGGACCATCAGCATATAACATACGCCGATAATAAACTTGGTAAGTTCTAAAAAGACCTTTGGAATTACACTCCTTGCATTGGTGGTAATAACAAACTGAGAAATAAAATTTCCCCCTTTTTCCAGTAAAAAAAAAATTCAGAAGAGAGTATCCAACAAAAAGATTTGAAACTTAAAAGTATTTCCACTGCCCTTTTTTCTAGGCTTTCAAAAATATGTTTTTCACGTCTACAATTTGGCTATAATGTTGAATACTCAGCTATGCATCACAGTGAGATTCAAAAGTATTGACTGTATAAAAAATATATGGACCTATTAACATATTTAATATGGCAATAACACGGGTAAACAGAGAACAATTAAAATATGATATAAAATTTTATGTGTTTAGTTTTTTTCAACGTTTCCACCACGACTTACAGCTATATGAACATGCATCTTTGTAAGCATCATAAAAAAGTAACCTGATGCAAAATAAGTAGTGAACGACCGCAAGTAGTTTTTCAGCCGATTTTCAGCTTCTACTAATATTTGTTTCTAGTTTCGCTTGAAACCGAAACCGAAACATATTTAAAATTAGGCGTTTTCGTTGTTAAACCTGAAAGTAAGCGTTAAATAAAATGTGCGATAAAATAAAAGATATCAGTTGGTTATCTTTTAGCGCTTTTTGTTTCGTTGTTATATAACAGATTTTCCAGGCACATTAAAAGTACTCTAACTTTAAAAGAATTACAAAAATACAAAAAACATAGAACTACTAAGCATAGTAAAAAGTCGGCTAGTCGTTGGGTCGAACCACAATGCCCTTCTTGACAAAATCAAGGAGGATACTGTGTTTTTACTTATGTCGGCATAATTACACTTAATGCGAACACCTCCATGCTGATTTTGGTAACATTCACTCCAGATCAATCATCCCCGATTCGTCACTGGAATCATTTCGGGTTGCTTTCGAAGACTTCTTTAAAATATTTCATCCATTTGTCTTTTATTTCTTCCTCATTTCTCAACATTTTCAAAGAAATAAAATCACTAACTTCGGTCGGCAACTAAAAATAGGTTTATGAAACTCTACTATCACAGAGACATTGTGCTGTGCTGTAAGAAGGTAAAATTTGGAACTGACCGAGTCGAAAAGCCAAGATCTCGGAGGACGCGGACGTGTTGGTGGGATTAGAGCGTGATTTGACAGCTGTCGGGTTTCGGGTCGCGTCTCTTACAGTCTCCGGACATTCAAAAGGAGTGGAGAGCCGCAACTAGTTTCGGAACTTTTCCTTTACGGATCTAATCACAACAAATTATGATTGAGGGGTACCGTTGTGCCAACATGACGTCCGGCGGCTCATATTTGTTTTGTTATGCTAATTATTTATAGCCGGGCGGCGTAGGAGTGGCAGTGGAACTATCATACCAGCCACGGCGAGGCAAAGGAATTAGCTAGGCAAATGAATTATCGTAACAAGTACATATACAGGGATTACTAACCTTCGCAGATGGGGAAAAGGTAAGGAAAGTTAAATTTTAGTTGAATTACTTGAAATTATATTTAGAAAGATTTTTTTTGTCGTAAAAACAATAACCTCGCGGGTTAAGGCTTGTTTGTCTATTACTTTTTTTTTATATAGACCATTTAAACAAATTTTTAACCTTATAGGATGTTGAAAGATTTAAAAAAACATTGTTTTATCTTATTCTTTCACCATAATGACAACTATTTGGTTTTCAGCAAGACTGACCAATAATAAATTTTTAAAAAGGTTAAAAGCGTTGCAATCAATTTAGGAGGCGGGTATGGGTACCACCGGTCCGGGAACCGATTATTGAATAACCAACGCTCTTGCATTAGGTTGCTCCAAGTGGTTCACTACGTTTGGTGAGCAGGAATGCCCATGGGAGTGGATCACGGGGTGAGATTTGTCTAATTCTTGATGGCGGATGCAATTGCCCACCAACTACGTGGCGGGCCGGATGGGGAGAGACTGGTTGAGTAAATGTTTTTGACCTCTCCGGCCGGACTCTCTTGACCCATCGCCTTGTAGAGCAGTGGGTGGGGTGGATTCATACCCACACTTCATACCTTTTTCCTTCCCAGACGTCTTTTCTTTAAAAAAAAAACCCTCCACATTGCCAAAGATGACATAGGCCCTGAGGGTTTTTTCCCCCTCAAGGCCAAGAAATTTAGATACCTCAATATTCGTCTGCAAGCGAACATTGACATTATTATTTATATAGGATTTAAACTAAATAATGTGAATAGTTTTTATAACTGGATAAAATATACAACGATAGAAACAGTTTTCGGTTACAATTTACCATTTTGGGTTTTCTAATTAATTTTGATTTAAATAAATCGAACGACGCAGATACATGTACCTAAATTAAACTATATTAATATCTACTAATAAATCTAAACGAACTTATGAAAAAGAACTAGACAGAAAAAAGTTAACTTTTAAAAGTTTGCATCTGGGAATCGAACACAGGATTTCTCTTTTTACCGGTACAAGCTCCTTAATCAATTCGGCCTCTGGGGCCTCTTATTTTTGAGTAATTTTTGTCAATCTCGTATTTTAAATTCAGAATTGATAATATTATCTAAGACTAATTTTTCCCGTATTGGCAGCCACCTTTTTAATTGGAAACAAATTTTTGAAGAACTCGTTTGTAACCTAGATAGTGTCTCGGATATTCGTATTAAATTTTGTTTATATGGGACACAAATTATCTTTTTCTTCTACGATATATTACACTGTTTATTACACTTAGGGGGTTTCTCACCATCCTCCTAATAGCTTATCCATTTTATAACGAATATTGTTAAAAATAAAAATAAAATACTCGCAATAGTTAGAAAACTCAGCCAATTTATCCAATATATAGCCACTATTCAAAGGTTCGAGTACCGAATAATAAACTCCGACCTAATAAATAAATAAACCGTAAATCGAAAATAAACTTCATCCTATGGATAACCTATGAAGAGGATAGTGAGAAACCCCCTAATTGGAATAACATTTAAAAGTTATAATAAAAAAATATTTTTAGGCTTTTCATTATCTATTATACACTATTTTGGGTACAACTAACTAAATCAAAGTGTATTTTTATATTTCTTGTATATAATTATCAGTTACACTTATAATAATAAGTAAATATGCTTTTACCTGTCAGATTCATTTAGTTTGTTTAGCAAAGCGCTAGCTCAAATAATGAAATATGATACAAGGCTTTCTACCCAACTCTACTGGTGGCTGGTGGCTGGTGGCTGGTGGCTGGTGGCTGGTGGCCTGAGGCTAATGTTTATGGGTAATTGGTAATTAGCCAACACAATCAGTGGCGCAGCAGACATGTGGACGCAATTAATCCCCCGCTGGAGCAACTGTCACTGGCGCACTTAACCCCAGAGCCAAGTGCCAAGTTCAAGTGACGTCTTCAAATCCAGAGGATGTGTGATCTGAACTCTGGGAACTATGCACTCATTGGTGGGTTGGTGCTCTGGAAATACGCTAACCAACAGTGGTTATTGTGGTAATTAAAAAAAAAACGTAATTTTTTGTACAATGAGGTTTTCTCGTCTATTTTGATGAAAAAATATCAAAGTGCAATATATTTTTTTTATTTTAATTTAATTTAAATTAAATATAATAATGTTTATTATTAAGTGTGTAAGTTTTTTTATTATTGTGATAGCTGTTTCGGCTGTCTAGTTTGAAAATGCAAGTTTCAAATGTGTTTCAGTTTGAAAATGGCCTTGAAACAGCTGTCACAATAATAAAAAAAACTCAATTCAGTTAAGTAAAACAATGACAAACCGCAGAATATCAAAGATCTGAACCGTCAGGTTATTTCGCCTCACTTGCTCTTCTCCTACCACTTTTTCAGCCTGACAACATCCAAAGTAGGGAAAGCCAACAGCTTTTATCAATATTGGGGCAAAAATCGTCAATACCAATCGGTTGCCAATAGAAGATATTTTTAGCCGTATTTAGACTAAGATCTATTTGGCTTAGCGTGTATAGTTATTGGACCTTAAATAGTTACATACTATTATCGATAATACCTTTAACCACTCATCAATTTGGAGATGACGATGGAATAGGATTGGACCACACCCGCTGCTTTGGGGAACTCCGTACTCAGTAAGAACTTGTTCCTGTTTTTGATGGTATATAATGTGTTCAACCTGACAACACACAATTAGAGGAAAGAAAATAATTTTTACCAAATGAAACAAAAACTTAGTTTTAAACCACTTTATTTTTATTTGCATTTGTCGACCGGTTTCGATTGCACACAATCTTCATCAGGATAATAAATAATAAACTAAATCATAATACAGAGAAACAATAGCAGGTAAACAAAGTAGAGAGAGAAAGCATTATATGGGAGAGGGAGAGAACATCATAGACTGGTTGGTGGAGAGGTAAGGGGCGGGGTAAAGGGAGGGTGGTGGTTACATAGGAGTAAGGGAACAACTTTTCGGACTGTTGGTTAATTCTAGCTGTTTGTTTAAAATTTGGCAATTATTTTTAATTTATTCTTTTTATTGAAATTTCTAAAGCTTCTAAATTATTCAGGCGTATTCCATTTTTATTTTTATGGATTATTTGGACTCCAGTATTTTTATTAAATGTGTGGTTAGTATTGATTAAATATTCGGCAAATTCTGAAAAACCTGTGCTTGTTAAATACCTGACGTGTTCTTTAATTCTAAAATTTACATTACGCGCGGTATTACCTATATATGTTGCTGGGCAATCGTTACAATTTAATCTGTAGATGCCAGAATGGCTTAATTTATCCTCCTTGTCTTTAGAATTGCTTAAAAGTTTAGCTAAGTTATTGTTAGTATAGAAGGCCGGCCTTATTTCTGATGGAAGTTTATAAACGCAAAGAGAAGAGAATTTACTTACATACAAATAGTTTTTATCTTATGTGTGGCAAGAGTCAGCGATCAGCGATCAATTACTAATAAAATAATAATACTAGAGTTCCAAAGAATCAATAATAATACGAATCAATTCTGTAGAGTTCAAATAATCACAACCAAAAATATCATATCATAAGTATCAACTTTAAACAAAAAACATAAAATCTGTTTGGGGTGACACACATCATTGATAAAAATAAGCAATAGGATTGGACCATGCACGCTGCCTTGGGGTACTCCGTATCCCCTAAGAACTTATTCATCTTTTTATTTGTATATAATGTCTTCAACCTGACAACACACAATGTATATAATAAGAGGAAAGCAAACAAATTTAATCTATTTCCTGGCAAGAGTCATCATCACCGATCGATTACCAACAATAATAGATGATTTTCTGTAAAAGTTCAAAGATTCACAGCCAAAAAAATCATATTGCGAAATAAGATTTTTTTCAATTTCCATCACTGCGTATCGTAAGATTCATCTGATGTTGCAAGTAGTAAATTGGTACCTAGTTATTCATGACAATTCATTGAAGAAACAAAGCGTGCTGCCATTGACGGCTGCTGATAATTAAAAGACATTGCTTCTTCCGTCGCTTAGAGAAGGAAGGGACATGAGTCAGTTACTCTTCTCTCATTGTCTCATTCATCAGGAAACATCCGTCGGGATTAAACGTCATTAGAAAAAATTGACGTATTTCTGATATAATAATTCTAAATGCTTCTGTTCGCTCAGTCCAATTTGTTCGCTGTTGGGAATAGCTCAAATTGGTCGCATTAAAATCGTTACTTACCGTTATGCTGATAAATATGACCTAAACGGTGTTAGAAAGAAGAAAAAAAACATCACGCTCTAAATTCAAATATAGAGACGAATCACAGAAAAAAATTAAACGTTAACCTCTATGAATTCAAAATTTCCAATCTCACTTTGAGAAAAATTTATGTAATTTTTTTATTATTATTTTTTCATAAAACGGTAAAATAGTGTGGTAATAGTAAAGATTATAATAGATTTATCTAATAAAAATGTGTTTGTTTTTCTTTTTTTTTCATTATTACTAGTTTTCAGTAAGAACAAACGTAAGGTGTGACAGTTTTAAAACTTTTTTATATTTGCATTCAAAACTTGAATATTTCAAAAGCGATAGGAATGTTTCCAATGGTAACATTTAAAAGTGTGTTTCGCCTTTCAAAAAAAAAAACTTTTACGCCGTTCTTCCATGGAGCTACCTTCAAGCGACGCGATCGCCGCTCGTCTGTGTTTTCCATACTATTATTAGTGTTTGAAAACGCCGCTAGGTGTTACACTAGCAAATTTGTTTGACAGGTAGCGGTAGCGTCGCTTGTGAATAGCTACGTGGAAGAACGGCGTTAGTCTTCAGATAAATTAAGAAGTTAAATTATTCCATTTATTTGGATTTTATTGCAAAAACGGAAATTTTCTGACCTTCGAACGGAATATGCTCGGGCCTGAGATGTCAACCGTGTTTAGTAACCAGATCTGAAAAACAAATGTTTAAAACCTTTGCCATAGGTCACCTCAAATGGTTCGCTACTTGTGGTGACTAAGCGGGGGTGCCCGCGTTCACGGAATGAGGTTTTTCCGGGTCTTGGCGGCGGATGCGTTTGCCCAACAATTGCGTGGCAGGCCAGATCAGGAGAGACTGGTTGAGGGAGGCCTTTTGACTTTGAGCAGGGTTCTCTCGGAACATCACCTAGCACCGTAGTGGGAGGGATGGAATCATTCGTCCGTCACTCCCGTCACACGCTGACCCATAGATTCCTACCCACCCCTCATACATTTTTTCTTTCCAGGACATCCTCTCCTTCCTTTCAGCAGACAGCATCGCTAAAGATGACATAGGCCCTGAGGGGAATTATTTTCTTCAGGGCCTCCTGTATGGAGTTATTGTAAAAAAAAAATTCTATCCTTCTGTTTTTTTGTAATTAAAATTAAGAGTTTTGTAATTTTCTCCCATTCCCCCTCCCTTTACTTTCACTACATTCCCAAATTCTATAGTCCGGCTGCCAATAGACCCGGGCAATATCAACACTTTCAAAGAAGGGTTGAAATACCTACGTTAAAATAATTAATAAAATTTGATCAAGAAAAAAAATATTAAAAAAACATATTTATGTTTTCACATGTATTTCATGTATTTATGTAATCACAGGATAAAAATAACTATATATTAGACTGATCATAAACGTGCCCTAAAAGTCAATGATTTATAACGTCATCGCCAAATGCACCTAACATTTATTTCATATAGTACCTATATGAAATTGGCATCAGAGAATATTGAAATCCTTTCACAGGTTTTTGTGGATTTCTAACCAGTAATTTATCCTTTCAGGCCACAGATCACTCTTTATCCTCAATTCCTCTCCAATATCAAGAATATGTATTGTCTCTTCAGTAGCAGGAGGCCATTTAATTTTTATCAAATCAGATATTTCTGGAGTGGGATTTCTGAAAGCAGAATATATTAAGCAATTTAGCAGAATTGATATTTAGGTAGAATATATTTATGTTTTCGATGTTTCTCACAAAATATAAAAATTATAACTCACCCAAATTTTGTAAAATTGGTCCACATCTTGACCATACGATTTCTCACCGCGAGGTCCTTGGAAGTATTTATTCCTTCACTCACTAAGGAGGATGAACACAAGTAGAATATATCGTCCCCGTGGCAAGCCCCCTTGCCTTTGATATTCATTTTCTTCTTCATGGCATTCAAGTTACCATCGTAAGAAAACATGTATACAAATGGCTTTAAGTAAGGCAACCTCAATTGCAAATCGTAGAACATCGGTCCAAGTGTGCCCAAATCCGATAGGAAATTGTTTACCATGTCCTCGGGGTTCTTGTTTCCATGCGTTAGTTTGTAAAGATCGCGTAATTTTTCATCTGTTTTCTCCTCGTCTTCAATAATATATTCTTTTGGAAAGAAATTGATAAACCTTCTAAATCTAAGGTTGATAAGGTTTTGTTGAAATCCGGGAGCGTCATAGACTGCCTTGTAAACACTTCCTTCATCCTCTGCAAATCCAAATAGCATGGGAATTTTCATGAAGTGACCAGATCTCAAAAGTTCAAGAGGTTCACGATTTAAAAATGGTTCAATATTTTTAAACCTTTTCTCAACCACTGGGACGAATAGAAAAAGATTTGCAGCTTGAAAGTCATCATCAGTTTTCATGGTCATCGAAGCCTCTAGCATTTCTTTTACATCGACTTTTAAGAGAAAGTCTAGCATATCTTTACTTTCTGTGGATGTACCACCAAGCTTCCTTACCAATCGCCTCGCAACGTCCAGAGGATACTTACACCTTGCCCAAGGGCAGAGAGCGGATCCCGATTGCAGAATGGCTTTATGGAACAGATCTTTAGACATCGGTGAAATCATGTGATACCCCAGAGATGCAGCTCCAGCACTGGCAGAAAATACAGTTATATTTTCCGGATTGCCTCCGAAAAACTTGATGTTTTGCTGAACCCATTTCAAGGCGAGGTTTTGATCTCTCAATCCGGCATTTCCCGGAGCTTCTGGTATGTCAAGGCATAGAAATCCCAATGCTGACAGTCGATAGTTTATTGTTACAAGAATGGTACCTTGCTCAACGATGAAGTCGGGTGAAAACAAATCGGAGTTCCCAGATCCATTAAGGAAAGCTCCCCCGTGGATGTACACCATCACTGGCATCGGGTCCACTAGTCCCTGGTTCTGGTTGGGTAGTGAAGGCGTGAAGACATTCAGGAAAAGACAATCTTCTCCTCCCATATAATTCATAGTGAGGATTCGGAATTGAAAACACTCGTTTCCGTGTTTTGTTGCATCTTTGATACCGCACCATGATTTAACAGGTACAGGAGGCTGCAATAAAATATACCGACATTGTAGACAATATCATACTTTCTGAACAGAGGCTTCAATCTTATATATTATAAACACACAGTGGCGGTTTGAGGCCGATCTTACTTGGAGTTCAATCGGAGATTGTTCCCTTATCCCACGTTGGTATTTTTCTATTTTTTAATAAAAAAGTGATTATTCACTTATTTTAGAAACTCTTTTAAAAGATTCTATTAATTCTTGTATAATATTATTCTGACAAATTCGATGTTAACTGTTAACAAATCTAATAGTCGCTGCGCACCCGGGCATTCGTACGGTTTAGCATCACTGAAGCGCCACTAGTATATTTTCTAAGAACTTTTGCTTAGAACAGAAAGTTCCATAGACGCTGAATTCATAACGCACGTATGGGATTTATTTCGGACTTGCTCTAGGGCAGTATTATAACTATAACGGACGCAGACGGGTGGATTTATTTCACGGATTTTTACTCGCTGTTTAAATTGTGATGTATTTATGTTACATGTTTGCTTTAATACATTTTTTACTATAATTTTTTTTAATTAATTTTTTTATTCGAGTTTAATACATGTAATCCTGAATTTAGTGGGACGAACTGGAGACTGGTGAATTTACATCATCACATTTGGAGTCAATTTTGTGGGGTTATTTTAATTGATTTGAATTTTCGTTTTGAGTAAAAGGAGTTAAAAATTCGGTCACTACGGGGTTACTATCTACTGCGGTGCAACTTTTTAACCCCTTAGAAAAAGTTTTTAAAAAGTATCCAATTGCACAGTTCAAAAAAATGGATTCTTTACGTGATGTAGATTGTAGAATCACATTTTCCCGCTTGAACCAGAAGTTTCCGGACACAGTGTACAAACATATGGACGGTCCCGAAGAACAATATCGGATCTGCTAAAAATTGAACATCGTTTCGTTGGCTTATTTATTGGCTTATTTTATTGATTTAAAAGTCTGTATTCTCAGAATTTTGATGAAATGCAAAATATCAATAAAACGCAATATTTTTCACAAAAACATTAAAAATGCGAAAACGAAAGTTTAAACAACTCTGCAAAACTACATCCAACATTGTTCCTCGGTACCGTCGATAGATATAAGTATATATATTTTATGTGGACGAAGTAAATTTTAATCGACCTTGTGCAACTAGTTCAACTGTGACGGAAGTTAAGTTGTTATTTTTTCTGGACGCATATTCAAACTAAAAATAATGTTTTTTCACATATATAATTATTATTGAATACACAAAAGAAAGAAATTGAGTTCAACAAATTTAATTTGGTAATAATAAAAGAGTGTTATTATTAATTTGAGAAGAAACATTCAAAATTCAAACGGATATTTTGTTTTTTTATTGTTAGGCATGAACACAATACAACAGAACCTAAATGTTTTAAAAACAAAATAAATACAAATTACCTTAAATCGAAGGTTTCCAAGAGGAGGTTCGGCGTAAGGAATTCCAAGGAACATGTAATATTTTATTTTGCTGGCTATAGTGGTACCCTCTGCACCCTGAAGAATTCCTTGATTGACTTTTACACACAGATTATTAGCCATGTTTTTAAAACTGGACCACTTCGTCTGCACTGGTCCAAACTATGCAAAGTAAATCCTCTACAGTCGTCCGATAGTTTTGTACTGAACGAACGTAAGACAGTTTTCAACATACCAATTTAATATGGAAGTACTTTATCCGGCCAGTTACCTTGACTTTCTTGGATAGTTATTTACATTGAATGGATGAACCTAAACATCAAATAAAAAATTAAGCATTTAAATTTATTATTGTACACTTATATTTAAATGTTGTCGATTTTTGAAGAGTAGGGCTCGCACAAATGAAGAATTGTTCATTGAATTTCATAAGACTAACAGACATGAGAACAGTGAAAATAAATAAATCATCGGCTTACTACCAAAATCGGCTTAACTAAAAAAATGTTAATTATGAGATAATTGACCTTAATATTTCAGCTTCCTTTAATCAGTTATTTCAAGCATTAGCGTGTTAATAGGAAAAAATGATAAAAAAAACTGCTCATAGTGACTTTTTGTAAAATCATGTAACAACGAATGATACGTAATATTTATTATCTCGCAAATAGTTTTCAAAATAATTTTATTTTTTTAAGGGGTATTTTGTGTACATCTCCATGCATCGTATCACTTTCAAGTCATGAAAAAAAAAGGATAATTTTGTGTTAATAGTTATTGATATTATATGTACTGAGTGTATATTATTGTGCTCAATTAGCTGTAAATAACGTGTTTTTCGACCTAATTACTTATTTACTGGATAAGGCGTGAAAAAGTAGGCAGTTTGTATCTTTTAACTCAATTTTTTTTAAATGTCACTTATACTTCTGGCAGTAAACCGGCGAAAAATGGGCGGCGGATCTGCGTTTCAGTGACTGTTTATTTTTTAACATGATTTTTTTAACTGATATTTTTGAGTCCCAACTACTTAGAGCCAACGAAACTGTGGTGTCGCCAGGGTATTTTGTGTGGTATAGAGAATTGGGGAGAAAAATCGGTTAATTTCACAATTGAACTATCTAAAATTAAACAAATTGCGCTAAATAAAGGTAATTCCACACACTTAATTGATAAAATCCTAAATAAGAAACTTGAGCTCAATTCAACTAATTATTTTTATTTGGTACACCTGAAACTAATAATAAAATCACAAATTTCCAATGGCGTTGGATCTTATATATATGTATATATAAATTTTTCTTCACTTAGTACAAAAAAAATTACCTCCCCATATTAAACCCGCGTTCTATACTGACAACAACTTAGGTAAATTATGAAAAAAAACAGTAAAGATCTGATATAGATCATAAATTAAGCCACTCAGGCATTTACCAACTAAGTTGCAATGATTGTCCATCCTTCTAGATAGGTAAGACACCCAGAAATGTATATACTAGAATCACGGAACATTTAAGATGTTTAAATAACAATAATTTTTCATAGTTTGCCAATCATCTTTTTTCCACCAATCATACTTTTAATAAGGACACAGGGGTTAAAATTCTTCGCCGTGATAATAAAAGCAAAAAATTGGATAACTTAATAACTGAAGCACTTGAAATTAAAAAATCTCTAAATAATAACGCTATAAGGAATAACCAAATTAATTTATCGTTTAGTCCCATTCTAGATATGTTTCCAATAAACAGCTCTGTTATTGCTGGAATTCCCGCAAGTATCCCCCCTCCCCCTTTGACCTCCCACTCCGGCACCTAAATGTATGGTATATATCTATCAATATTTTGTATCATAGGTTAGTTTTAATATTCTCCTGACGAAGGAAGGGTTCTTCCGAATTAGGTAGAGTGAAATTAAAATTTAAAGTGGTCTAAAACAAATTTATATATTTTATTGTACAAATTTATATATTTTTATTGTAAAAATCCATTAGTTTAGTGTTGGCTTGTTTCCTAACAAACCATCTTGACCCTGGAGTAAAATCATTATCTGATAAAAAATATTTTTTTTGCATCTTAGAGACGGGAAAGATAAACCATTTGTTCACCTACAAAAAAGAGTAAAATACAGAAAAGGTAACAGTTTCAGTGCCGATAAATATGTGTTTATTGAAATGTTATTTTTACAGTTTCAAAGAAAAAAGAACAATGATAAGAAGCATAAATAATTTTCTACGTAATTTAATTGTGTGCTTGACATTACCTACCTCACTAGGTCAATTAGATGTAACTCGTTCTGATGTAGGCGACAGTAATGTGAAATTAAAACTGTTTCAGTTAATTGTTATTGATAGATTAGGAAATGTTAAATTAAAATATGTAAAGGATAAGAATTTATGAGGTAGGTAGCGTGTAGAAGAGAAAAAATAGAACAAAATTAGGCATAAATTAGTTTAAAAGACGATGAGATGTAAAAAAATAACGGTTATTAGTTCAAACCATATACTCTCTAATCCCCTTCAATCTTTACCTACAACCAAAACTTCCAATAAAAGAGGGTACCTACAATCTATTGAAAATATACCTTCGACGTCCCGTTCCTAGGGCATCCCCGACTTCTTATATCATTCATATTCGGGTCATATATTCTCATTTCTCTCCTGTCTTCATTCATCCACTCTACATGCCCAAATCCTTTCTCTCCTGTCTTCATTCATCCACTTTACATGCCCAAATCTAAGAATCTCTTTCTTAATCTTACATCCAACCTTACGAAGGTTGGCTTCTCGAGTCAATGGCGAAAATTATTAATTTTATTTTGGTTAGGTAAATTCCAAATTAATAGTTTTGCGCAAAGCCATTTTTTTAGTCATGTTTGGACCAAGTTCGGCTTAGTATGTTCCAGTCATCGGCCATAAAGAGTTACATAGTGTAATAGTCGAAACTTTTCGTTTTTCTATTTGAAGGTAACACAGATCACTGATAAAAATAAGGAATAGGATTGGACCAAGCCCGCTGCCTTGGGGCATTCCGTAATCCGTAAGATCTTGTTCCATGACACTAGTTCTGTTCTCGTGATTCCAATATGTTTTTAGTTGATTGTGGCGAGATCATTACCAATCGATTACCAATTAATTACATGATTTTCTACAAGAGTATACAGAATCACAGACAAAAATATCATAGTGTTCAATTCTATATAATTTAAAAAATCCCAACGGAAATAAGATTTTTTGAAAATTTTATTCATTTGCTGTTGTGAGTAGTGAGAGTAGTTGAAACTTATTTACAACAATTCATTGAAGAAACAAAGTGTGCTGCCATTAACAGCTGCTTGCAATAAAATTAAAAGACATTGCTTCTTCCGACCCGGCCAATAATTTAAACTGTGGCAAGCAAGCTGCAAAGATGATCTTCAATCTTCTGCTTAAATGGTAGTACACTGGATATAACAGCTATAAAAGCGACGGGAAATGATTTTATCATTTTAATTAAGTGTTTATTAAGATAACACAGGAATGAAAATACATCATAGCAATGTAGCACATAAAGCTAGTTGAAAACATTGTAAGCTAACCATGTTAGCCTCTCAGAAATTGGGCGTATTTTACAATTGTACAGGGTCCGCAGATACTTGAATAGTACACATCTGCTGACCCTGTACAAATACCCGTTTGTACAAGCGCGACCCACTGTATAATTTGGCAGCCACCCCTGATCTGGAGCCCAAAAATGCTAAAAAAAAACCCTTGAGCCTGTGCAGAAAAAAGTTTAAATCCTTCGGGTACTTGCTTTTACACACTGTATAAATTATATCTATAATTAGATATACTTAAACGTAGTTGGTTATAAATCGTGTCTGTTTTATTATACTTTAACTGCTACTAACCTTTCATAAAATACTGACGCCTTTTCCTCCTTGAGAGTCTCAAGGGGTATTTATTATACTGTGATTTTACTTATTACGGCGGTATAACGCTTTATCTAAAACATACGAACACCTCAGGACAGGTTCTCCTAGTGATGTGTTCACAAAATACTAAACAATAATAATTACCAGTTTTGCACAACATTACTACACTTATACATGGAGTGGTATGGTTCAACCAACTAGCGACAGAGCTAATTTAGCTAATTAGAGTCAATTGACATCTTATTATTTTCTTATTCTATTACTTTTTAGTTTATCTAGTACTTTTTGTTTTTTTATATTTATTTTAATTTTAAATAATTTGTTTTGAATATGTACCGGACAGCATATGGATGTACCGTCGCCCATTTCTACAATGAATCTTATTGATAAGATATTTATGACTGTACACGTGCCATATTGCTTTTGCAAGGTTGAATTACTCTCACGACAAACATTATCAGTTAAATTTGCGGAATATAATGCATGTATTTTTTCTTCCAGAATCCCATACATTCCTTTCAAATATAAGTAACCCATTAACACGTGTAGCACTGTACACTTGTTACCCAATAAATAGAGTTGTAACTGACTAAATCAGTTAGTTGTCCTGTGACCTGTGACGTTCGTGAAGTCTGTGTTTCATTTTGCAAAGCCTTACCCAAGGTACCCTGAAGAGGAAGCCGGCATTTTTATAGTCAATGCTACTGGCGTGAGCGTCCAGTACAGAATACTTAACTTTATATTATTATATACAAAAAATTCTTTTCACTTTGTACAAAATGAATGTTAAGTTATATAATCTGAATGTTAAGTTACAATTTTTAGTTATTTATTTATTATTTTTTATTTTTTCCCCTTTACACACTAGTTTTAAACTCTCGTAAAGGTAAACATGTCTAGTTTATAATTTGAAGTATAATGAAATATATATTATCATGTTAATTTAAGAACCTACCTTTATGATTGTAATAAATAAATTTAAAAAAAAATAATAAAAAATAACTTATTTACAAACTTATTTAATAACTTAGTTACAAATTATCAAAAAAAAAGTATTAACTATGTTTGTAAATTGTAATCATCTGTAAAATGTTTCTACGAAAATGGAAATAAAAATAATAAAATAAAAAATAAATTAGTTACTCGACCGCCTGGCATGTAAGAAAAAGGACGCGTAATATGATTGTGCATTATTAGATGAGAGCGGCATCTCCCGAAGTCAGGGTCTGTGACACCGAACGAGAGGTCAATCTTCCTTGAAGAGGACCCTGTGACCTCCAGGAGGGGTGTGGTAGTGGGTAGGTTGGGGGGAAGATTAGAGCAGGAAGAGGCATAAGTCAGATAATCTTCTCTCATTGTCTCATTCATCAGGAAGCAGCCGCCGGGATGGGACGGCATTAGAATATAGTTCAAAAATTTTAATTGCATCAGCAGTATATATCGCTTAAATGTTAAATCAAAACAGATTTTTTTTTTAATTTCAAAACAGATTGTATTACGACATAATATGTCGTCTAACAAATGAACATCGACTGTCCGAAGCGTCGGGTTTCCATTCATAACTGTTCAGTGACCAGATCTGAATAGCAAAGTTGGTACTTTGTTGTCTTCTTCGTCACAATCCTCTCCCCCCCACTTATTCCCTTTAGTTTCAGAGGATTCTATTCTGCGCGTTCAAACAGGGGTCGAAATAAATTTGTATATTATAAAGTCCTTGAAACATCGGGGAGTAGTAATTATTATAAAGTCCTTGAAACATTAGGCAGTAGTAATTATTATAAAGCCCTTGAAACATCGGGTAGGTAGTAGTAATTATTATGAAGTCGTTGAAATATCAGGGAGTAGTAATTATTATAAAGGCCTTGAAACATCAGGAAGTAGTATTTATTATAAAGTCCTTGAAACATCAGGGTGTAGTAATTATTATAAAGTCCTTGGAACATGAGGTAGGTAGTAGTAATTATTATTAAGGCATTGAAACATCAGGGAGTAGTAATTATTATAAAGTCCTTGAAACATCGGGGAGTAGTAATTATTATAAAGTCCTTGAAACATCAGGGTGTAGTAATTATTATAAAGTCCTTGGAACATCAGGGATTAGTAATTATTATAAAGTCCTTGAAACATGAGGTAGGTAGTAGTAATTATTATTAAGGCATTGAAACATCAGGGAGTAGTAATTATTATAAAGTCCTTGAAACATCGGGGAGTAGTAATTATTATAAAGTCCTTGAAACATCGGGGAGTAGTAATTATTATAAAGTCCTTGAAACATCGGGGAGTAGTAATTATTATAAAGTCCTTGGAACATCAGGGATTAGTAATTATTATAAAGTCCTTGAAACATGAGGTAGGTAGTAGTAATTATTATTAAGTCCTTGAAACATCGGGGAGTAGTAATTATTATAAAGTCCTTGAAAAATGAGGTAGGTAGTAGTAATTATTATACAGTCGTTGAAATATCAGGGAGTAGTAATTATTATGAAGGCCTTGAAACATCGGGGACTACTAATCATTATAAAGTCCTTGAAACAACAGGGAGTAGTAATTATGATAAAGACAAAGCACTCTTCTTAGGGTGAATTGCCTATTCCATAAAAAAAAAAATTATGATAAAGTCCTTGAAACATCAGGAAGTAGTTATTGATAAGTCCAGTTCCAATTTATAATAGATATATAAATTTATCATTTACCACTTTATTCAATGTATTAACTTTATGAACAACAAACTAATAATAACTATTTATTATATTGATCTATATAAACATTCCCTATATTGTGTCGATGAAATTGCGAAAAAATTGTAATGTCATTACAAGTACCATTCTTGAAAACAAAATAAATTATTGTAACTGTACCACCTACTGGAACATACATGGAAACATTACTACAAGTGTTGAAAATCTAGGTGGTTCAAAACCATGAAAGGAAATTTATTATTACGAAATTCACGATAATAATAAGGTGACAATGCAAATTGGAATCAGAGAATATTGAAATCTTTTCACAGGTTTTTGTGGATTTCTAACCAGTAATTTATCCTTTCAGGCCACAGATCACTCTTTATCCTCAATTCCTCTCCAATATCAAGAATATGTATTGTCTCTTCAGTAGCAGGAGGCCATTTAATTTTTATCAAATCAGATATTTCTGGAGTGGGATTTCTGAAAGCAGAATATATTAAGCAATTTAGCAGAATTGATATTTAGGTAGAATATATTTATGTTTTCGATGTTTCTCCCAAAATGCATCAATTAATAAAATTATAACTTACCCTACTTTTGCAAAATTGGTCCACATCTTGACCATACGATTTCTCACCGCGAGGTCTTTGGAAGTATTTATTCCTTCACTCACTAAGGAGGATGAACACAAGTAGAATATATCGTCCCCGTGGCAAGCCCCCTTTGCTTTGATATTCATTTTCTTTTTCATGGCATTCAAGTTACCATCGTAAGAAAACATGTATACAAATGGCTTTACGTAAGGCAACCTCAATTGCAAATCGTAGAACATCGGTCCAAGTGTGCCCAAATCCGATAGGAAATTGTTTACCATGTCTTCGGGGTTCTTGTTTCCATGCGTTAGTTTGTAAAGATCGCGTAATTTTTCATCTGTTTTCTCCTCGTCTTCAATAATATATTCTTTTGGAAAGAAATTGATAAACCTTCTAAATCTAAGGTTGATAAGGTTTTGTTGAAATCCGGGAGCGTCATAGGCTGCCTTGTAAACACTTCCTTCATTCTCTGCAAATCCAAATATCATGGGAATTTTCATGAAGTGACCAGATCTCAAAAGTTCAAGAGGTTCACGATTTAAAAATGGTTCAATATTTTTAAACCTTTTCTCAACCACTGGGACGAATAGAAAAAGATTTGCAGCTTGAAAGTCATCAGCAGTTTTCATGGTCATCGAAGCCTCTAGCATTTCTTTTACATCGACTTTTAAGAGAAAGTCTAGCATATCTTTGCTTTCTGTGGATGTACCACCGAGCTTCCTTACCAATCGCCTCGCAACGTCCAGGGGATACTTACACCTCGTCCAAGGGCAGAGAGCGGATCCCGATTGCAGAATGGCTTTATGGAACAGATCTTTAGACATCGGCGAAATCATGTGATACCCCAGAGATGCAGCTCCAGCACTGGCAGAAAATACGGTTATATTCTCCGGATTGCCTCCGAAAAACTTGATGTTTTGCTGAACCCATTTCAAGGCGAGGTTTTGATCCCTCAATCCGGCATTTCCCGGAGCTTCTGGTATGTCAAGGCATAGAAATCCCAATGCTGACAGTCGATAGTTTATTGTTACAAGAATGGTACCTTGCTCAACAATAAAGTCGGGTGAAAACAAATCGGAGTTTCCAGATCCATTGAGGAAACCCCCTCCGTGGATGTACACCATCACTGGCATTGGATCCACTAGTCCCTGGTTCTGGTTGGGTAGTGAAGGCGTGTATACATTCAGGAAAAGACAATCTTCTCCTCCCATATAATTCATAGTGAGGATTCGGAATTGAAAACACTCGTTTCCGTGTTTTGTTGCATCTTTGATACCGCACCATGATTTAACTGGTACAGGAGGCTGCAATAAAATATACCTACAGTGTAGACAACTTTCCATACTTTCTGAACAGAGGCTTCAATATTATATATTATAAACATACAGTGGCGGTTTAAGGGGAACGGTTGCGAGGCCACTTTCATACAAACTTTTGATTTGAGGCCACAATACCCAAACAAACTGAAAAATTATTTTTGTAATAAAAAGGTAGGTTCAATGTCAATCTCGGATAGAAGCTACTTTTTTTGCTTAATGATGACGTATAGGTAATTAAAGAAATCAGTTTTTGTTCATTTTGGAAGCAACTTCGGATTTTTTTGTGAGTTATTTATAATTATTAAAAAAAAGTCTGCCTAATTCTTGGTTCTAAAATAATGAATAATAATATAAAAAATGTTAAAAATGCGTCTCTTTGGGTAGTAATTTTAAGATATAAACGACAAGAAACATTCCCGGGTTATTCGTAAAACCTAACCTAACCTAACCTAACCCAACAACATTTGAAAATATCCTACTACCATTACACTAAGCGGAAGATGTTGCTTGTGTTGTGATGGAGGACTTAGCCAGCCGAGGAATCGAACACGGAACTGTAATTTTAATTTAATTTAATTTGAATTTGTAATTTAAATTTACACCATCAAAATTGTTTCTAAAAAAAAAACAATATTTTAAATTTTTTATTGCATCATATTTAAAAAAAATGTAGCAAAAATATTTTTTTAAACGTTTTCGTTTACTCTCAAATAATTGTCCAAGTTGCCTCAAAATCATAAAATATTAAAATCTTTAATAGATTAAAATCTTAAATATTTTAAAAATTGAAGCAAAAATAAATAAAGTAGCTCCTATCCGAGATCGACATATTTGACATACCTTCTGATTACAAAAATAATTTTTCAGTTTGGTTAAGTATTTTGGCCTAAAATCCAAAACTACGTTTTGTATGATGCTTGCCGCGCACCCAATGGCCTTAAGGCCGATTGGCGATTCCGCTATAGACGATTCACAATATTAATTTTTAATCACAGTATTTGTTACTTTTTTTAATATCAGTGCAAAGAAGAAGGTCAATATTTGATAATAATAAAAAAAATATAGGATTTTACTTCATATTTAAATTTTTGGCGCGCTTTGAAACATTATCATTCGAAGAATTTGGTATAAACTGCAAAATCACACCGTGCAACACTGGCGAGAAAACAGCTGTTACCGATGGTTTGAGCTTATATTTTACAGCTAAACGTATGCTGAAAATATTCATTTATTCTTACGTGCCGGATGATTTCAGTGCTTGTTGTTATTTTTTAAGCATCATTGAATACAATAAGTCACTGTTAGATTGTTGCACCCGCGATACAAAAGATATAAAAGTTTGTGTTTTTCACAGAAATAAAGTGCTAACGTTTTGAAACTTTGCAAAAGAAAGAAGAAATCAAAGTTAAACTTAAAACAATCGTTTTTAATAGTATAATGGTAGTTGAATTGAAATAAACGTTCACTCAAATTGGTTGCACCCGCGATCGTGATGTTAGAATCGCTAGTGCAACTCTTTGATAACACCCTTATTGTATGATTTATCATATATTTTATTGTTTTGATATGCCTTGAATAATAATATAAGCTGTGTTTGACTGGTGAATTATATTTAATGGGTGTGTTTACATTATCGGTATAAAAATCGGTCAAAATGACAGAAGAACAACGGAAAGAGACTGATTCTCAGAAATATAGGCGAAAGTTGAAAGAAAATCCCTAACTTCATGCAGACCATCTCCGTCGAGAATGCTCGCGGAAAATGGAGGCAGATGAAGACGAAATAAAATGGGAAAAAAATGGAGGCAGATGAAGATGTGAAAATATTGGTTAGAATCAGATCAAAAGAAAGAATGCAGGCAACTAACTAGAAAGCGTCGTAAAGAAGAACAAATTCAACAAACAGGTACTAGATACAGCGGCCCTCGCACGCTAAGAAGGGCCGTGGCAAAAGTGAAACGTAATCTACGAGCTAACCCCACTAAAGCAGTTAAAGTTGTAAAAAAATAGCTGCTGAATTTCAGTTGCGGCATCTGACAAAAATGACTCCCCTAAATTAGTGCCTCAAAAACTGTCGGATGAAGTAAAACAGATTTGTGATTTCTGTAATAGGGATGATATTAGCAGACAAATGCCTGGGATGAAAGATGTCAAATCGATCAAGTCCAATACGGGAACAAAGTTACGAATCAAGAAGAGAACAATAATTATGAGCATCCGTGAAGCTTTCTAACTTTTTAAAGAAACTTATACCGAAACTTCTGTTAGCAAGACTATTTCTTATAAGAGCACAATTTCTGACGATGATTGATGGCAAACGTTTCACTGAAATCGTGAATGACATAGCAGACGTGCAATTTGAAGACATCATCACGAAGTTTGAAGCGCCAGAGGAAAAGATAGATAGAAATAATTTGTTTATGGAATTTTTGGCGAATATTGACATTTTCGAAAAGAAATAATTAACATAAGTGAAAAAGAAGTGTACTGATTAGTCATAAGCATTGTTTGATCGCTTATTCGTTTCTCTATAAGTTTTTATTGATGTTTATATACACTTAAATTAGACGGGTTGCATCCGCGATAATTTGATGTTGCACCCGCGATTGCTTCAAAAGCAAATATTTCATTATTTATTTTTGTTTTACATATGTTCTTTTAATTTTGTATTTGATTAGTTTAACGCCTAACAAAATATAAAGCCATAACATAATAAATATTTCACAATTAACAGACTTTTGTGTTTTTGTCCTATGATCTGGAAAGGAGTGGCCAAAACTGCAAAACTACAAAATCGCTCATTCGACATTGTTCTTCGGTACAGTCGATATAGGTATATATACACATATATAGATATATATATATATATTTTTTATAAATTGAATAGAAGAATTATTGAATACATAAAAGAAAAAGTAAAAATTAAAATGGAATTGGACAAATTAAATTTGATAAAAATAAATTAAAAGTATACGTAATTATTAATTTGAGAAGAAATATTCAAACGTGTATTTTGTTTTTCAGTGTTAGGCAAAGAACTACAAATGTTATGAAAACATAAAAATAAATACAACAATTACTTTAAATCGAAGGTTTCCAAGAGGAGGCTCAGCGTAAGGAATTCCAAGGAACATGTAATATTTTATTTTGCTGGCTATAGTGGTACCCTCTGCACCCTGAAGAATTCCTTGATTGACTTTTACACACAGATTGTTATCCATGTTTTTAAAACTGGACCACTTCGTCTGCACTGGTCCAAACTATGCAAAGTAAAACCTCTACAGTCGTCCGATAGTTTTGTACTGAACGAAAAAGACAGATGTGGAAGTACTTTATCCGGCCAGTTACCTTGACTTTCTTGGATAGCGATTTACAATGAATGGATGAACCTAAAGATGTAATAAAAGACTAAGTATTTAAATGTATTATTATATACTAATATTTCAATGTTGTCGATTGTCGAAGTGTAGGGCTCGCACAAATTCTGAATTGTTAATTGAATTTCATAAGATTATTAATCACTAACTAAATTGTAATAAATTTATGATACAAGTTTGTTTTATTTTTTTTTTAATTTATTTATTTACTCAAAATGAATAAATCGTCGGCTTAACTAACAATATTTTGATTCTGAGATTATCGACCTTAATATTTCAGTAACCCCTAATCAGTTCTTTCAAGCTTTAGCGTTAATACGTTTTTAGTTTTTTTATCATTTTTCCCTAGTAAAACCTTAAAGATGTTAGAGAATGAAGGGGCATGAGTCAGACACTTTTCTCTCATTCTCTCATTCATCGGGAAAGCAGCCGCCGGGATGGGGCGGCATTAGAATATAGTTCGTAGACTTCATTTGCGTCAGCAGTATACTATATCGTTTGAATGTTAATTTAAAACAGATTGTATTTCTACCCTTTCCCCTCCTTACTCCCTATAGTCAACATATTCCACAATTCTGGATTCCACTCTGCGCGTTTAAAAAGCCATTGAAATACCGATGCAAAAAAAAGTAATAAAATTTTAGTAAGAAAACATTTTATTAAAAAAAATTTTTTTATTAAGTGCTTTAAACATCATGGAGTAGTATCTGATAAGTCCAGTTCCGTTTTATAATACATAATATATAAATGTACCATTGACCTCTTTATCCAAACATTAATTTATGAACGACACACTAATCATAAATATTTATTACGTTGGTCTATCTATGTTGAAAAATATTTATTTAATCATCAATACCTGTCCTCTTTGTGTTCCCTTCAAATTAATCCCTCTCAGATATAATGCAAATATAATCTCAGATATAATGTTGTGCTAGAGCTTTTTCCAATCCTCGAAGAACTTCTGACAAGCGCTTTTTGGTATGGCCTTGAGCTCTTCAAGCGATGCGGTCTGTATCTCCTCAACCGTGGCAAAACTCCGTCCTTTCATGGGTCTTTTAAGTTTTGGGGACAGGAAAATGTCACAAGGGGTCAAGTCCGGTGGCCGAGGCACGAATGAAATGAAAAAATTAAAAAATCACGAAATGCAAAGATATGTGAGCATTATCGCTATACAAAAGCTATGATTCTGGCGTGTTATTCGAATCTCTCGAAAAATTTCATGGCGTAAGCCAACCGACATGCCAACATCCTTAGCAACCTCTTTAATAGTGGTTCGACGATTCTCCATAGCTATTTTCTTCACTGCTTCAACGTTTTCATCGGTTGTTGACGTGGGGCGTCCAGGGCGGGCATCGTCATTAACATCTTCTCGGCCTTCTGTGAAGAGTTTATATCTTTTATAAACACTTTTTTGCTAAATATACTCGCCGATAAGTATACTCGCCAAATGCCACAGTCAATATATTAAAGGCGTTAGATTCTTTGACCCATTTTTTCGATAGCAAAAATCGCCAAGCACACCAAAACACGTCAAACCTTTATATTTGTCAAAAACAAAATAAAAATGCAAACTGTCTGATAATGTCAACATATGTTGGGGACATGTGTACCTTAGAACAAACTCCCTTCACATCGACAACTCATCTAAGTTCAGAGCAAAACTATAGTCTCACCTTTTCAAATTGTCGTATCCGGAATAATTACCGTTTTTTTTTTCAGTAGTATTTCATTATGCAGTCCATGCGATTTACCAGTTCATCGATTTATCTTTTTCCTTGACTACCCAATTTTATGTAATAACAATTTATTAAGGCCCATTAACCAGCGGCCGGGAATATAAATTTGAACTTGCTATAATACCCTTGCAACTGCACAGAGCGGTTCCGATGAAAAAAAATCATTATTCTAAGTAAAAAAATTTTAACTATCTATTATCCACTTTAGTTCAATCAAAATTTGCTTTAATATATACCTGCATTCGAGTTGCTCAAACGCGTGATGATTAATTTCTTAATATAGTGTACTTCTTATGATATTTTTATTTATGATTTTTCAAAAATGTCTAAGCAAAATAAGTGTGTTAAAAATCTGAAATATTTTAATTTTTAAGACCATAAATAAATAGATAAACTGAGGTATTTTCGTCACAAAACACATACTCGGATTTTTTTAATGATTTTATTTTAACTAAAATTAAAATTCTGAAAAGTGGCTTTACCAGATAATGTATTGATTTTTTTACTGTATGGTTATATGATTTGAAATATGTGTTGTAAAATATAATATTTCGTTTAAAAAGTTAACAAATCTGCCAACGATCAACGGTATAACCTTATCGTATTAAAAATTAACTCGGTTGTTCTAAATTTTAAAAATGACTTTACCAGATATAATAACAATCTGTCGAAAACAAAGTATCTTTTTTGGTGTAAAAAGAGTCAATATGTCTAGAATTTGATTAAAAAATGACAAATTTACGGTATACCTCTTAAGCGTAAACTTCCTTTTCTCACCACTAACGCCGTTCTTCCATGGAGCTACCTTCAAGCGCTGCGATCGCCACTCGTCTGTGTTTTCCATACTATTATTAGTGTTTGAAAACGCCGCTAGGTGCTACACTAGCAAATTTGTTTGACAGGTAGCGGTAGCGTCGCTGTGAATAGCTACGTGGAAGAACGGCGTTACAGAACGGGCAGTAATAATAGCAATGTGTGTTTGTAAACATAAGTAAGTTTATTATGTAAATATATCGATTTTTTAAGCTGGTCGTAAGTCATAATATGAGCAAATACCTACTCGGTAATATAAATAAGTATAGTTTTAAGTCACTAATTATAAGTCACAGTTATTATAATCCTAATTATAATGTATGGGTATGTTGAATATATAAATGAAGTTGTAAAGCGCCCTTGAGGTGATTTTCTCACAAAACGGCGCTACATAAATTATCCAAACATTATTATTATTAACATAACAACAAAAAAACTTTCGATAATCTTATGTACGTAGCCCGAGAAATTTTAAAAGTCACCTTTTTTTAACGGACCATGTATGTCATTGAAATTATGAACAAATTGTAATATCATTACTAAATGTACCAAACTAAAAAAGAAAATAAAAAACAAAATGAAACCGACACTTTGTTTTAAACCACGGAATTAAATAAAGTGGTTTAACACAAAGTATTTGCTACATATTGTATAATGTCAAGCCACAAAGTGTTTGCTGGTACCACCTACATACATGGAAACATTATTTCAAGTGTTGAAAATCTGGGTAATTCAAAACTATAAAAGGAAATGTATTATTAGGGTAATAATTTGGTGACAATACAAATTGGAATCAGCGAATATTGAAATCTTTTCACAGGTTTTTGTGGATTTCTAACCAGTAATTTATCCTTTCAGGCCACAGATCACTCTTTATCCTCAATTCCTCTCCAATGTCAAGAATACGTATTGTCTCTTCAGTAGCAGGAGGCCATTTAATTTTAATCAAATCAGATATTTCTGGAGTCGGATTTCTGAAAGCCGAATATATTTATCAATTTAGCACAATAGCAATATTAGCAGAATTAACGTTAACAAGGTTCTCAATTATCTCGTACAAAATATTAAAGAATCTCTGCTAAAATTATTTAAATAGAAACTTTATAACTTACCCAAATTTTGCGAAATTGGTCCACATCTTGACCATACGATTTCTCACCGCGAGGTCCTTGGAAGTAGTTATTCCTTCACTCACTAAGGAGGACGAACACAAGTAGAATATATCGTCCCCGTGGTACGCCCCCTTTTCTTTGATACGGAAATGCCTTTTCATACCGTTTAGATTACCGTCATAAGAAAACATATATACAAATGGCTGTAGGTAAGGTAACATCAATTGCAAATTGTAGAACATCGGCCCAAGTGTGATCAAATCCGAAAGGAAATTGTTTACCATATCTTCGACGTTCCTGTTTTCATAAATTAGTTTGTACAGATCACGTAATTTTTCGTCCGTTTTCTCCTCATCTTCAATAATGTATTCTTTTGGGAAGAAGTTTATAAATTTTCTAAATCTGAGATTGGTAAGGTTTCGTTGAAATCCAGGAATATCGTAGCCTTCCTTGAAAATGGTTCCTTCTTTTTCTGCAAATCCACATAGTACAGGAACTTTCATGAACTGACCAGATCTCAAAAGTTCAAGTGGATCTCGATTTAAAAATGGTTCAATATTTTTAAACGTTTTCTCAACCACTGGGACGAACAGAAAAAGATTTGCAGCTTGAAAGTCATCAGCAGTTTTTATGGTCAACGAAGCCTCTAGCATTTCTTTTACATCGACTTTTAACAGAAAGTCTAGCATATCTTTGCTTTCTGTGGAAGTACCACCAAGCTTCTTTACCAATCGCCTCGCAACATCCAAAGGATACTTACACCTTGCCCAAGGGCAGAGAGCGGATCCCGATTGCAAAATGGCTTTATGGAACAGATCTTTAGACATCGGCGAAATCATGTGATACCCCAGAGATGCAGCTCCAGCACTGGCAGAAAATACGGTTATATTCTCCGGATTGCCTCCGAAAAACTTGATGTTTTGCTGAACCCATTTCAAAGCGAGGTTTTGATCCCTCAATCCGACATTTCCCGGAGCTTCTGGTATGTCAAGGCATAGAAATCCCAATGCTGACAGTCGATAATTTATTGTTACAAGAATGGTACCTTGCTCAACGATGAAGTCGGGTGAAAACAAATCGGAGTTCCCAGATCCATTGAGGAAAGCTCCCCCGTGGATATACACCATCACTGGCATCGGATCCACTAGTCCCTGGTTCTGGTTGGGTAGTGAAGGCGTGTATACATTCAAGAAAAGACAATCTTCTCCTCCCATATAATTCATGGTGAGGATTCGGACTTGAGAACACTCGTTTCCGTGTTTTGTTGCATCTTTGATACCGCACCATGATTTAACTGGTACAGGAGGCTGCAATAAAATTTACAAGAGATATGTAGATAATTTCCAGAAATTTTGAGTACTGTAGTATTTTGTGGTGGTAAATTTTTATTTTCTCTGACCACATATCGAAGTATTTAAAATGAAATCATCTGCGATGTTATTCAAACGGACATATATTTATTACGATTAAGTATTGCAGGCCCGAATGCAATATAACAGAATTTTATATCGTATTATAAAAATAATTTACAGTAGCAGGGAACACTATTTATACCGCTTCCTGTGTCAACTGGGAGTAGTCAAGAGGTGCGTAAACGGGGAGATAATCTTTTTACCCGGGTAAAGGTTTTTTGAATATATCTTAATGTTTTTAGAGAAACATTGCGGACCATATAATTTGTGCTTAAACCCTTAAGCCGTGGAAGGACATTACTAGCCACAAACATCATATTCTATTAGAGCCTCTGGAGGACAGATCTGATCGTCGAAGCTGATTGATCTGTTTTTCCCACTGGGATCACGATACTTTTGCAAGTTGTGTTGGACAAAGTTTTTGCAGTTGTTCAAGATTTGAATATGGTGGTTCGAACGAACGGGAGATTTAGTACAAATGGTAGTTTAAGTTCGGTAGATTGAGCAGGAGCATTGAGGGATGGGCCTTGATGCAATTTCAATTGAAAACCGAAAAATAAATGTTGTAACAATATTAAATAAGAGATAATAATTACCTTAAACCGAAGGTTTCCAAGAGGAGGTTCAGCGTAAGGAATTCCAAGGAACCTGTAATACTTTTCTCTGTTGGCTATCGTGGTACTCTCAGCGCCCTGCAGAATTCCATCATTAACTTTTACACATAGGTTATTAGCCATCATAAACTGATCCAATTCGTCTGCACACAAACTACGCAAAGTAAAACCTCTACCGCCGTCCGATAGTTTTATAGTAATACCGTTATCAATGTTTCGTTATGCTTTATCCAACAAGTCACCTTCGCTGTCTTACATACTAATAATTTATATTGAATGGATGATTTTTTGTATTTCTTGGGCATTAACTATGTAACATTTTCTATACATTTTATTTTGTTTTTGTTTTGAAAACAAATGTATTGAATGGATGGACCTACTTATTTTTAAATATTGTCGAGTGGTGAAGACCAAGGTAAATTTCGTAAGATTAGTAGATATATCATTATATGCGTTTGGAGTATTTTGTGCGGAGGAAGATAATTTAGTGGCTAGATTAGTGTGTCGGGTTTAGTCCTGGCAGTTATCTCATTAAGTTAAGAATATTACAAAAAATTGTAAAATTTTAGAAAAAGTTCTTTTAATTATTCTTCCAAATTCGAGAATTACTTCGAAACATATCCTTTTTAATTCCATTCAGACTGGGTTATAAATTCAACCTCCAACCACCAAATTCAACTGAATTATGTTTTTTATGCAAATGGCATTTAAAACAACGTGTATGATCCAGGCATTCTGTATTAAGCTGTTTATAAAAAAAAATACCTTTGCCTGACGATTTTTTGACAATTAGTTCGTGGGCTAACATTCTGCAGGATGAGTTCATTCATTTTATAGTTTACAGGGAAGATTGTCCTGATGGTAGTAAAGAATTTAACAATTTGTTAGTCGGGTATGGGTACCGCCGCCCCGGGAACCATTTATTGGATAACCAACACCTCTGCCAAAGGTCGCACCAAGTGGTTCGCTATGTTTGGTGACTTTGCAGGGGTGCCCGGGTTCATGGGGTGAGGTTTTTCCGGGTCTTGGCGGAGGATGCGCCTGCCCACCATTTGCGTGGCAGGCCAGATCAGGAGAGACGGGTTGAGGGAGACCTATCCTAGAGCTCTCCAACCGGACTCTCGACCGATTGATTCGTTCGTCCGTCAGTCCTAGACACACCGATCCCCAGATGCCTACCCATCCCTCATAACTTCTTCCTTCCCAACACTCCTCTCATTCTTTTCCTAAAAAGAACCCTCCACTCAGCAACCCAAAGATGACATAGGTTCTGAGGGGAATTATTTTCTTCAGGGCCTCCTGTGTGGAGCTATTGTAAAAAAAAAAATTTAAAATATACATGTGACTGCGATCTTGACAATAGGATTTTTTGGGTCACCGTTAACTAGAGGGATTAGTTGTCTTGGAGACAACCGTTTCATTTTTGACACATTTATGTAGGCATACAATGTATATCTAGTAATTATTAACTATATCTCTACTATGACACAATTCTTTAAAAAGAAGTTACTTTGAAGTGAATGTGTTGTCAGTTTTCACGATAATTCAATCTGATAACAAGTGACAGTAAGTTTTAAACTATATTTTAGTCAATACAACTTAACATAGTTTATTATAATTCATGAATATAATATTAGCGAAACTCAAACGAAAATCTGAAACAGAAAAATCAGAAAAAGATACGGTCACATCTGGGACTCGAACCCAGTACTTTCGGCTTTCCGGGCCGCTGCTCTACCGATTGAGCTAATGTGTCCCTATCCGATTCGGTCATATTTAACTGTATCACACTTCGACTGAGAACTACCAACATTATCTTCATTTTCTTAACGCACATTTTTATTGGCTTATATCTTTATGTATGATTGCATGATTCAAATCTAAACTAAATGCTAAATAAATTTATTAAATTATTTTAATATAAAATTTATTCAAGACACTATCTAGATAGCATTTAATTCAGGTTTTAATGTTGCAATCATACATAAAGATAGCAGCCAATAAAAATATGCGTTAAGAAAATGAAGATAAAGTTGGTTTGTAGGTAAATTTTTTTGGTTTGAAAATTTGATCGCTTATAAATATTATAGATATGCTTCAAATACTGCGAGTAGAACACATCTTTGCTTTGGAAATAATCGAGTATTTTTTAAATAATTCTTTTGTAAGTTTGGAAAAAAGAAATAAGGCCCATACAAAATACGTTCAGATGCAAAATCTCTTACCAATGAACTTCTTTTCTGATAAATTTTTATTTTATAAGTTATTTAGAGAATGATGGGAAAAAAAATTTACGTTTGTGCCTGAATTTAACAAAATAAAACTAAACTATGCAATTTCGAGCTGTTTTTTTTTTCAGCATGAATCAAAATGGGAAGCGTTCAATTAATTTCCAATCGAGAATTAAACCTTGTGCCGTCTGCATAAAGACATTTTTTGGCACTTACGCCCCCGATAATTTGGCGAATGGTCATCCCTAGACTTGTACGTCGATTGGTTCCGTGAAATCGATTTTAAATTTCCATGTTATTTTAATAAACAATGCGAAACGAAAGGACTTAATGCTTTTTACAGGCCTTTACGAAATCAACCCGTATAAAACAACTAATAAAATACCTTCTCCAACCTTTCCAAAAAAGTATTCTGAAGTATTTTTAACTCCCTCCCAAAAAGAGACAGGAATTCCGATATCGAATTTTTCAAGGACTAGGGGATGATCTTAAGGCCCCTCTTCGGTCAAATGATGAGAAAAATCTTAATAACCCGAAATCATTCGCATCAATCACCCCATCATTCGAAACAATTAGAAAATAGTTATTCTCGAACAACGAAAAATGATATTATTCTCACTGCAAATTTTTTCAAGCAATAATTTATTTATTTTAATTTCTTTTCTTTCTCTGTACACTTACTTGTGTTTTATAACTCATGTCTTATATTTCTCTTTAATAATTATTATTTCTGCTTTTTCACTACTAGCATCTCCGCCTAGTAGGTACCTAACCACTAAACATTTTTAATTGGAGTGTTAATATCTGCGCACATTCGGTAGGTATTAATTTAATAATTGTTGACACTCTGTAAATGTTTCAAACGATAAATAAATCTGTCTCAAATTTAAACAAAAGAATTGCAATAAATAAATTATTAGTTTTTAAAAATAATTTGAACCACACTCGCCGGAGATACATAGTGAGTGTAACGTCATCGTGTTTATTATTGATGATGATACAAATAAACATGTAAGTGGGCACGCGTCCTGCGGCAGCTGTCACCCACTCAAGTGATGGATATGATATTATGTCCAGTGCGTGTACCTACCTTCTGTTGTTGACATTAGGAACATTATTTTTAATATTATAATATTGGCACCCTGAGTGGAGGAAGACTCTTGAGGAGGCCAAGACCCGTCAGATGTTGTAGAGCCAAGAGTGATGATGATGATAATGAAAGTATGCCAATACTTTTTTCCCTCTTCTAGTAGATATTTAAATACATTTTTTTCTTCTGTATAATAAATACTACATTGTTCACATAATTATTAAATAATACATTAATATTTGAACTTTTTAATATGTTGCGTGTAAGGCAAGTTTGAGAAGGTGAAACTGTGGGTGGGTAATGTTGTATGTTTCGTGAACACCTCTCTAGGAGAACCTGTGCTGAGGTATTTACGTGGTTATGTTTAAGTGCGAAAAGTATTTATGTGTTGTAGTAGAAAGTTTATTTTTTTAATTTTTTTAAATTACTGGTTATTGTAAATTGATTTTTTATATTAAAAAATGTATTTATAGTATATATCTATTTTAGGTGTGTGTATAGTTGGTAAATTCCGAAAAATGTGTTTATTTATTTTACACTTTTTTATGGTTTGTTTTGGAGTAATTATGTTTTGAATAAAGTGAAAATCTTGATTTTTGATCCATGCTGTGAATGTTTGTAGATATATTTGCAGGTTAGTAGTTGCTTCAGAGTAATGGGCATACAATTAAAAAGTTTATCGATTTGTTCAGTGTTTTATTTGTTGAGGACCTGGTATTTATTGGGTTTTTTTGTTAAATTGGAATATGCACAACATCAATAATACTTAATTAACATATAAAAAAAAGTCCCGTGGTACCTACCTAACTAAGTATCTACTTATTTGAGATATAAAACGATAGCTGACAAGAAAAGTGTACAAAAAGTATACAGATGTTGGTGTATCGTGTATTTAGTGTTGGTAACTTTGTATTTTATTTTGAAATAGAAAGCTTAAGAAAGTATGTATCTATCTACATAGTAGTGTAAAGGTATTAGTAGGTAAGTACCCATGATAGAGGTAAACGCAAGTAGGTGCCTTGGATTGAATCATTTATGTGTTAAGCTACTCGTATCTCATTATGCAATTGAGTTAATGCAAGTAAAACACTTATCATTGCAGCGATGCAGCGTTCCTAGGCAGTAGTTTTATCAAATATCACCTAACTTATATATAATAGAAAGTTTGGTAATCTTTATATACATAAAAATCTCGCGTCATGATGTTTGTTCGAGATTAACACCGAAACTACTTAACCGATTTTAAATTTGAATTTGATCAAAAAAAAATTTTTTGTCTGATTAACGTCTTGTAGTTTAAAATGTTTTTTTATGTAGTATTTCGGTCACACTGTATTCCCCAACAGCTCAAGAGCCTCCACAGAAAACGTCCAGAGACTCTTTTTATGATGTACAGAATAAAATAGCAAAAATACTGAATGAATCAGATGAATTAATCCGAATGAATCATTCCGAATTACAATTACTTCTCAGTCAATTCATTTCATCCTTAAATCCAATCACTTCCAAGTGCCACAAAAGTTAAAATAATTCAAACTTCTGTCATATACAGAAATTACGAGAAATGCATTTTTGAAACCGAAATAATAAAACGTTATTAGTTATTATCATGGATTGTACTATTCCTTTCTAACTGGGAGATCCCTTTGTCGAGTTGAATGAAATGAACCTATAATATTTTTTTAATTAATGAAGTCAATATTAGCGAAACAGAAAAGTTACAAAAAGATACGGTCACATCTGGGACACGGAGTTGGGATCTTCGCCTTGCCGGGGTGCAACTCTGCCAACTGAGCTAATGTGTCCTTATCCGGCTCGGTTATATTTTACTGTATCATACTTCGACTGAGAACGTTTTTTTTTTTTTACGCACCAGATTTTCAGGTCCGGGTTTAGTTTTTCCCATAGGAAAAACTAAACCCTTTCTTACACTTTTCCATATAAATGATCATCTAGTAAATCCACGTTATGCAAGTGTATTATATAAGTATAATTAATACAAAACAATACAAGAACAACATGTTAATCTACCAAACTATTAAATGGGAATATAAATCACCTACTCCAGATACTTTCATATCAGAGGGTTCGGCTTGGTGGAATTCCTAATTTGATCCTACAGATCCCTCAATATAAATACTTAAAGAATCTTTCGTAATCCTACATGTATTTTTTGCATTTTTATATACAAATTCTTTGACAAATCTAATATGCCTAAATTTTTAATGAGAGAGCTAGGTAAAATGCCAGTAGCCGAAATAACAAATGGTAATATTTTTATAGTCTGAGAATGCCAAATTCTTTTAATTTCATTTCCTAAATCTGTATATTTTCTTATTTTTTCAGAAACAGATTTTTGAATATTACAGGAATTTGGAATAGCTACATCAATGATATAAGTTATTTTTTTAATTTTGTCATGTAAAACTATATCGGGTCTATTGTGACTAATTGGTCTGTCTGTTAGTATAGTTTTATCATAGTAAATTTTAAAGAAATTATTTTATAAAAATGAATTTGGTTCATATTCATAATATGGTACTATATTATGACATTCAATCAAGTTATGTTTAATTACCAAACTTTGGTGAATTATTTTTAAAACCTGATTGTGCCTAAATGTATACCCAGACGGCGCTAATATAGAATTGAATTTATTAACTAAAATATTACAATTATATAAGCAATAATTATTAGCCTAAAACACTCATCCATATTGAAAAAAACCTCCCGAGAAAAGATTCATGCCGCCGACGGCACTCGAACTCGTGCTCTCTGATTGCCGGTCAGGTGCTCTATTAACTTCAAATTGTATATGAAATATTACAATTTGAGGTTTAATTCGTTAAGGTAAAAAAATTAAAATAAAAAAACTGTATTATTTTCCCTTTTTTCATTAGGAACCTACCTAAAGAAATTATCATGTAATTAGATACGCTTTTAGATTTTCACGGCCAAAAGCATTTTTGTTGTTTGTTTTTGGGGTGTTATGCCGTGTTGCGCTACCTCCTTCTTCAGCCGACGTTTCGGACAGCGTTGCAGTGTCCATCATCAGGGCAGATCCGAAACGTCGGCTGAATAAGGAGGTAGCGCAACACGGCATAACACCCCAAAAACAAACAACGAAAATATCTTGTTATTGTTCGGATGTCTTTGAAACTGAGAGGTAGATTATGAAACATGAGCATTTACTAAACCGAAAGGAATCAAATGTATCAATTAAGTTGACGTGAAGGGGAATCAAACTGCACGAAATTCCAAAATTGCGGTTAATTCTGTCCAAGTCTAGAAATGTTTAAAAAATGGTCTAATATTCGGTTTCATTTCCAAAGATTGCTTACAAAACTAATTATCTGAAACATTTCTAAGATATCTGGTGGTGCTTCTCTTTAATCTCTATATCATTGCTTAATCCGCATTCAGGTCACGTAAGGAAGCGAGATGAATTCGTGGTCCAGAGCTGGATGCTGCAGGCCACTCAGACTCACCATACTTCAAGTCGCGACGAGCAGGCACAACATCTGTCGCTTTGTTTGCTGATGGACTAATCAACCAATTGAGATGATCGCCGAGCGTGAATTAAGTGGGTGAGTCGAAACGCTTACGGCCGCTGCTGACCAGAAGATTGATGGACCAGATTATTATTATTGTTATTGCAGCAACTTTGCATCTTCTATGATAGTAACAAAATAATAAAATGATCGGGGCGGATTGCGTACTCGTTTTGGCACTTAGTATAATATCGGGTCATGGCCTCATTATCCTAATATCTAACTAAATGACCCAGCAGATTACAGTTAGAGATGATCACTACAAAGGATTTATGCTTTATCTTTAAGATGAAGAAAAATATTAGATAAAGGCCAAGTGGGAAGACACAATTTGCCGGTTGTGATTGTTGAGTATAGAAAGAAGATGACTTGAATTTTGGGGATCGTCGATTAAAAGTGTTATATGAATTTTTAATAGACGAAATAAAAAAATAAAATAAAAACCTTACACATGAAAAATGAGAAGTTCTTCACTTCAGATGTTCCGGAGCATTTAAAAACACACTTAACCACTGGAGTGAAAGAGAAATTAAACAAAAAATCACCAAAACTGTGATGTGTATGTATCAATATCAAGCAGGTTGGAGTTCCCCAGGGACGTATGTGAGGTTCTTTACTATTTCTTATTTGCATACAACTTGTTATTAATATATTAGGTGTAAACTCATACAAAATATGCTGTGTTTTGCAAATATCAAGGGTATGTTATTTGTAATGGTACGTATACTGTAAACATGTATTGTGCATAGGATGAAAATGGAAGGTGTATACTGCGGTGCAAGGCGATGCGTTAAGAGAGTCCTGCTGGGCAGGCAAAATGATCTCCCCCAACTAGTCACTCCCGATCCGGCCCGCCAATCAGTAAGTGAGCAGAGGCAGACCTAGAAAAACGTCACCTCATAATCTGGGTACCACTGGCACTGCTAAGTCGCCAAACGTAGCGAACCACCTGGGGTGACTTACGGCGAAGTACCTATACCCGCTTCATAAATTAATTAAATATCTAAATATCATTATCAGATTCAATATAAATTTGAGCAAGTGTCGGGGAGTTTATAATGAGTTCTAAACATAATTTCTGACATCACTTAGTTAAATCTATAAAATCAATCAACCCATTAACAAACACGGTTCTGAAGCGACCAATTTATGTAAATACCTCTCCCGCATAAAGAATATCTGTACGATCTATTATTCAAAAGATGGGCACGGTGATATATCTATTGTTTTTGTTAGCAGCAACTGGTTGGCAGATTAGCATAATAATTGGCCGGCAATTAAATTTTCACGGATGCGTGGATAAGTCCCCTCATTCCCTTCTCTTCTACTCCGCCCCTCTTTATGTAGAACCATTTTACACCCCTCAAGGAAGGGGACCGTAATGATGATGAAGTGACTACTGTTGAGGTCTTCTTATAATCAGGGTTGCCGTTTGAGCAAAACCTTATTTTTAAATCTTTTTTTTTTTTTGATGAAGCATTATTATAAGACTAAATAATATTTTCGTGTAAAGTTTTATTGTATAGTGTGTCAAATTAAGTTTTTTAGAAAATGATAGGAAAAAATTTTAATATTAGTGCCTGAATTTCACAAAATTTATTTATTTATTATAAGAATTTTATACATAGTGTAGATATTGTGTTATTTCGTCCGCCATGCTAGGGATGTCCCTCTGTTATGGCGGCTGAATTTTGCAGATTATATAATTTAAGGTAATGAAGTATGTTTACTGATAATATAATAATTTTAATAAGGTTTACATATAATATAGTAATTGATGATAATGATGTTTACAGGTAATATAACAAGGAATTTATAATAAATAAAACAAAACAATGCAATTTCGCGCTGTTTTTTCGGCATGAATCAAAAGGGGGGCATTCATTGAGTTTAGAAATAAGAATTGAACCTAATGCCATCTGGCATAAACTATCAGTTAACTTATCATAGTATCGGTTAACTTATCACAGTATCGGTTAACTTATCATAGTATCAGTTAACGCCCCTCTACTGCGGTGGACGGACGTCTCGAGGCTCTACGTCGCTCGGTTCTTCTTTGTTACTACATGAATAAGAAAGGAGTTCATGTTTTTACAGGCCTTTACGAAATCAACCTCTAAAATAACAACTCTCAAATTCTTTCTCCAACCATTCCAAAAAAGTCTACTCAAGTATTTTTAAATCCCTCCCAAAAAGAGGCGGGGATTCCGATTTATAATTTTTCAAGGACTATGGGATCACATATCTCAGTAGGTATTATCTTTTTCTTCAATGATTTAATCTATTTTAATTTCAAAACCAATGGTTTTAGTTGTATTTGATCATTGTTTAATTCATTAAACAATATTATCAATGTTATAAAAGTGATAAATTTAATTATCAATGTTATAAATTTGTTACAATTTTTCAGAACTAAGAATTTAATTTCGAAATTTGGACCCGAAAATTACACATATTTTTTCACACAAAAAACCTGGTATCAGATAAATTCTCCAATTTTTTTTTTAATTATAAGGTTCCTGGTAAAATAATTATAATCATTTGATAAATTGTTGGACAAGCTGTTTCCAATGTTACCTCTGCTTGCAAAACCGTATATAAAAATATCTACTGTAGGTACAATTTATATATAATCGTTGTATTATGCTATACTGACCGATTATCTAGTAAATCTAGTGGATGCAATATATTAGCTTTCATTAATAAATTGTTTAATAGATTTTCTATCCTTACGGACGGCCGGCGTTGGAATTTTATTTAATTGATTTGTGTTTTTTTACAATTAATTATTTAAAATAATATATAGTATATTTGTGGCACGTTCCAGAGTGGAAGATACTCTTAGTATCGCCCTGGTGTAAGACCACCATTCAGAATTGAAACGTTGCTCCAAATGGCTTTAGCCGTTTTTATTGACTAGATCTGAATAGCCGGATACTTCCCCACCTTCCTCTTCCTCGTCTACTTCCCTTTCCACTTACCTTCAGCCTCATTACATACCCCAATTGGGGATGCCATAGTCTCACTGGCTCCAGACGGGAAGCAGTTGGGACTCTTGTGAGGTGTTCACAATAAAAAAAAACTTATTAATAGGACAGAGCTTTGGCAAAAAATATTTTTCAACTTTTCACAAAAACAGCGCTGTTCAAATCATCTAAATATTTTTATTATTAAGGTCGCCGTATTTGTAATTAGTTTATTTTGGATATTATGTTCCGTTGTGCGGTAACCCTAGAATCGAAAACAAAACGTGAGCATTAATTTGGTTAACATGAGTTGAAAGTTGAAATATCACTAAATAAATAGGTATTTAATATTTTTTATTTAAGTACGACTGAATTAACCACAAAATAAAAACAACTTACTAAAAAGCACTAAAAAGATTAAAAATAATATTCTAGCGAAGACCCTTTAAATATAAAAACAAACGTTTTCAGATGGTAGTAATTGTACCGATATAATTTCCGTTTGAAAACGTTATTTTCGTCCGAAGAAAGTCTGAATTACTTGTCATGTCGCGCCTAAAAATGTTTTACAATTGTGAATTGTTACTTATTACCCATGCATTCATTAACCTACAGTCCGCATCGGAACAGGGGTGCTAGCATAGTCCATCGATAAGGATCGGTAGGATAATTGTCGGTAACTTCTCATCGTTCCCTAGAACAACTGCAGATCGCAAACGAATAGGTGACAGTTCACAATGACTAAGTGTCCCTAATATATTCGATATCAACTGTTGTTTGTACGTTAGCGATCTGCAGTTGTCCTAGGGAACGATGAGAAGTTACCGGCAATTATCCTACCGATCCTTATCGATGGACTATGCTAGCACACCTGGAATCCGTAATTAGGAGAAGTGTGAATATACTACTTTACTTTGTATTTTATTAAAACACATATTTAAAAAAAAATTTAAACCACAATCATCAGCATTAGGGTCTTAAAATACATCAGCTTTTCTATGCCGGAAGTAAACCTTTCTATGTTTTTATAGAGATTCTCGTGGAGGTAGGTATGTATATCTTTTTGATTTATAGCTACGAAATTATATATTTTTGAAAAATGAAAAAATTGTAGATATTAGATAGGTGGCTTCTCATAACAATCAACCGTCGTTTTAATTACCAGCCCCTTAATAACACACACATCCCGGACCGGCAATAACTCATGCCGAGGCGACCCTCAAATGAAGCCATCAAATAATTATGTAAAGCCACAAAAGCATGTTAAAACACTGAGGGTCAAGGAGCCGCGACAGGAGTGGCTCGGTTTTATACTTATTAAATGTTCAATTATATCGAGATCTCTTTTTCTTCAGGAGGCGGCTGTTGGGTGAGGTGATCCACCAGTCCTTGAAAAATTCGATTTCGGAATCCCCGCCTCTTTTTGGCATGGATTTAAAAATACTTTTTGGAACGGTCGGTAAAAAACATTAACTCCTTTCTTATTGTTTGTTATAATAACAAGGAAATTTAAAATCGATTTAACGGAATCAATCGACGTGAGTTTAGGAACGTCCGTTCGCCACCATAATGAACATAGTGTTTATGGTTTAATTCTCAATTCGAAATTCGTTGAACGCCACCCAATTTAATTGCAATTGAGAAATTATGAAAAAAATAGACTTACGCCGTTCTTCCACCTAGCTACTTCCAAGCGATGCTACCGCTACCCGTCATACTATTTTGCTAGTGTAGCGCCTAGCGGCGTTTTCAAACACTAATAGTAGTATGGAAAACACGGAGAGCGCAATGGCACTCGGAAATATTCGGGTATCTCCGTAAACCGGACACACAACATCTAGCGGAATGCACTAATATTACACACTTCAAATTCATTTTATTTTCTAATTATTAATGTTAATTTGTGGTACAATCTAATTTATTAATGTTAATGTGTGGTAGTAGAAAATCTAGTTTCACGTTAGAATTTCTAGGATGACTGAATGCGGTCC
The DNA here is from genome assembly GCA_951813805.1 of Limnephilus auricula. Taxonomy (NCBI): domain Eukaryota; kingdom Metazoa; phylum Arthropoda; class Insecta; order Trichoptera; family Limnephilidae; genus Limnephilus; species Limnephilus auricula. The sequence continues at coordinate 1,062,157 of OX638395.1, read as the reverse complement.
TGTCTAAACTAGCACACCCGGGAAATTATGGTATTAACGCACATCCTTATCGGCTACCAGATCTCACAGGATCTCCTGGTCATCATAAAATTATGTTTCTGTTGTCAAATTAACTCCGACACTCGCTAACAAAGAACCCTAAGAAAAGTTGTTAAAAATGTCAAAGGCATAACTACCTATGCAGATATAATACATTCCAAACCGTAAGAATTATATTAGACTCTACAGACCACGGCCCGGTATATCAGTCGGTCCGTATGCTAGTAAATTTTTCGGCGGGCTAAATTGGCCGCTTATGCCTTGATAAGCCGGAGAAGAATTTATTTTTTAGACGTCAAGGCGCTAGCAGTCACATGCAAAACTTGAAGTTTACGTAAGTAATTGCATCTCACCGAAATACACGAAATTGCATAATTTTATCAGTACGACTAATATATTCATCGAGCGATGAGGAATGCCTATGTTATTATGTAATTGATAAATCAATGTAAAATAGTCTGATATGGGATTATAAGTTTCATAGTCAGGACAGTTTGTTTTAATTGTATTAGTTAGTTTTAATTTCATGAATAGTGTGGTAACTCCAGCAACACAAATACTGTTTAAAATTGTATATTTAATGAAACTGATATTAAAAAGAAAATTGTCTCTTTAAAACAAAATAAATCTGCAGGCCCCGATAACGTTTCTCCAATATTGCATATCCATATTAACGATTCCACTAATGAAAAGTTTTAATCTCTCTCTAAAATCTGGAATTTTTCCTGATCAATGGAAGAATAGCTTTTTAACGCCTATATTTAAGAAAGGTGATAAAATTAAGTCTCAAATTATAGACCTATATGTATACAATCTGCAATTCCTAAATTATTTGAATCTATTTTATTAACGAAACTTAATAAGGAATTAATTAAAGTTATTACACCATTTCAACATGGATTCATTTCGGGAAGATCAACTCTAACAAACCTTTTGATTAATTAACATCAAACAATTGAAACATTGAATAAACGATCTCAAACTGATTCAGTGTACACATACTTTAGCAAGGCATTCGATAAGGTATCTCACAAAATTTTAATTCATAAACTAAAAGTTCTTTCTGTTTCTGGTAGCATGTTAAACTGGTTCAAAAGTTACTTGTCATCTAGAAAATTTTGTGTAAAAATTTTAGATTGCACTTGTAAGCAATTTTTGGCTTCCAGCGGAGTTCCACAAGGTTCTCATTTGGGTCCTGTATTATTTTTAATATTTATCAATGATATTGTAAAAGTTTTTAAATGAGTAAACATACTCCTGTTTGCCGATGATTTAAAAATTTACAAAACGATTACCTCTATCAATGATTGTAATATCCTTCAATCCAATCTCGATCATTTACAAAATTGGTGTAATCATAATGAACTGTTTTTAAATATTGATAAGTGTCAATTCATATCTTTCTGTAGAAACCAAAATCCTATTATGTTTCATTATAGTATCAACAATATTTCTCTTAAAAAGATGTCTCATATCAAGGATCTGGGTATCGTATTTGATAAAAAATTAAGTGTGTTCCACACATTAATGAAGTTACTAATAAGGCTATGAAATGTTTGGGATTTATTTTAAGAACAGTCAAAGATTTTACGTCACTTTATTCATTTAAAATACTCTTTACTGCTTTAGTTAGAAGTAATTTAGAATATAATTCCACTATTTGGTCCCCATACTATAAAGCACATTAAGTAAAAATTGAGAGAGTTCAACATAAATTTTTAAGATTCATTAATTTCAAACTCTCCATACCCATTGAACAAATCAATTATGATATATTAATGAAACGACTTAATTTAACTGACTTATCTTGTAGAAGAACCAAGAGCGATATGGTACTTTTATTTAAATTAGTAAATGGCACAATTGACGCACCTGACTTAACTAAACTAATAACATTCAGAGTACCAAATCGTAACACGAGGCTTCCAGAGCTGTTCTTTGTTTATCCTTCGAAAACTAACTATTTCATTAACTCCCCAATCCAAAGACTACATAGGCTTGGAAATAAATTTAGTTCAGTTGATATTTTCGTTTATTCCTTACCAAAATTTATTTCTGAAATTTCGAAAATTCTGTTTCCCGTTTACTAAACAATGATGTAACATAAATTGTATATTATTGTTTATTTTTTTATTATTTTTCTATTATGATTGTTGTAAAAGCTCTAAGGGCGTGAATAAATAAATAAATAAAATCAGTGCACTCGCATATAGTACAATGCTGATTGGAGTGAGAAACTTCATCAAAAATCAACTCGTGAATTAAACCTGCCTAAAAATAAACTGCCGTCGTTTTTGAACGTTTGCGACAATATCACGATCTGCCGGTTCATATCATAAATAAAGACGAATGATAAATGAAGAAACAATTAAGTATTGTACATGTTTGCTTCGGTGGGTTAATGTGGTAATTTTAGGGTGTTTAGATAGAAAAGATTATTTGTTGGCATAATATCTACGAAATATTTAGTATCTACTGAAATTCCTATACTATGAACCAATTAGGTACACCTATAAAATATTTGCCAAGTATTTATTTCCTGTTTAGTAGTAACAAGGTCTATAACACACTAAATGAGATTTCGTATTATTGTATCTTTCTCTTATCTTTTGCAATGTATTTACAACGTTTGAATGTTTTTTTTTATCAAATTTCCGGTTAACATCAACCCAACTAAAAAATATTTCATCCTGTAAATTTGTTTATAATTATAATATATTATGTTGTGAGCACTTTGGTAATACATACATTTTCATTTTAGGTTTAGAAGTTTGAGAGTCGATAATGTTGTTTTCACTGATTAAATACATATTACAATTTGAGGACTTACTCATTAAGTTATTCCAAAAATAAGAAAATAGAAATATATAATGTTTGCTCTGACTGCAAAGCTGTCAAAAACTTTGGTTCAAGAAGGAAAAGGGATTGTAATATTGCTACAATGTTCAACACCCTAAAAGCCATTCAGTATTAATTGATGGTCAGAATCTTAATGCTAAACTTTTCTTCAAATAATTTTATAAAGTTATCTTAAAAGAAAACTAACACTTACACACAAGGCCTGCGTAAAAAAAAACAGTTTATAAAGATACTTTGATCTTCAAAACTAACTTAACATTGGCTTTATTTCTTACTTAAATTTTTTTAGATCCCTTACATTCCATACAAAACCAACTGAGTATCTGTTGGTACTTAGTGTATCTCTGTGAGTTTAACTTCTTGAGTAGAAGTTTATGTTAATAATATTATATTTTCTTCTACTTCTATTGTTTATACAATTGCCAGATATCATCGCCTCTCGTAAGCCGAGTTAGACCATTAAAGTAAAATTAGTCACGGGTGTTTTGTTTTTAATTTGCCATAATTACATTAGTTTGTACAATATCCTGCAAAAGCACATAAGTGTATTATTAATTTTATTGAAGTACCTGCATTTTAACTTGAGTAGGCAATTAGAATTATTAACGATGGCTAAGATTTTTTTAAAGATTCCGATCTTGTTTACACAGAGGAATCACAAAATGACTTATTTAAATAAAAGAAGTCATTATTTTATTTATTTATTTTTTATTTATTTTTTATTTATTTTTTATTTATTTATTGGCTCGCCAACAGAATACATCACATAATTTTTACAGTAATTTACATTTATACATGGTTGTAATGATGTTTGTAATTATGTTGAGTATATAGGTTCTTGGTAAAGTGCTTGTCTCTTTTGTATGGAATATAATTGACTAGGTTAGAATAATCATTGGACTAACCAAATAATGTTGTATTTTAAATCCACACAGGTTGACGTCATGAAGCTTTTCTTAGGGTCTATTTTATCTTTGGGATACTTTATGAATAATATTTTTAGGGGAAGAGAAGAGTTAAAATAATTCGAATGTTTAAAAAGACCCTTATCCCCTGGGAGAAAATACGAAATAAAATCAAATCAAATCAATCCACACTTATTGTCCTCTTGCGCGAAATGTCAAATGCTTATTAGCGCACAGTCAGTGGTGTCCCGGTTGTGCGCTGATGTTCAATGACTAAATAATCACTATTGAAATACCAGTAACACAAACACACACTTATATATTATTAACGATGAAATGCCAAGTGATGCAAAATCCTGGGTTTTTGGTTAGAAAATTTTATTGCTTTGATTGATAAAATAAAGTATCAGGCCTATAAGAATGCTATAAAGTGCAAAACCTTCAACTTACGATACCATTTTCGAAAGAGTTTTAATGTACCTACAATGTGGCAAATTAAATTCTGTAGATTATGATCGTAAAATATATTAATATGCGTGCCTGAACTTCACTAAATAAAATAAAACATACATTTTGGCGATGTTTTTTCGCATAAATCAAAACAGCCGGCCGGAATTTACGGAAGTTATGGGTCGAGGTGGATCGCCTTAACAAAGACGTATGTTCTCAAATTTGTAATCCATAAAATAAGGTAGGGGAATCTATCAAGCGGATTGTTCGTTTTTGATAGTTCGAATCAATGCTATTTAAAGTATCAAGGACATCCAGCTCCAGAACAGAGGTAGCTGCCAAACTTGCAAATTGAAGGTATTATTAAAGGTTCGCACTAGGGTCCACACTTATTATTAAACTGAATATTTAGGGTCTCTGTTCAAGAAGCCTACCTTCTGAGAGGCTAATTTAATCATGACTTCGGAATATACCGCGACTCTATTACGTTAGCATCGTTTTGTACCTTGTACCTCTGAAAATTTACTTAGCTGTTTAACTATTTGCTTTAGACACTTTTAAATAATGTAAAAAAACCTCATTCCGGTTCTAAGGATCTAGGGGGTAGATTGAATTAGGCTTGTCTAATTTAGGGTGCATATTTATAATCCAGCTAATATAATATGTAAATATTTATAAATTAAACACCGGTTATAGTGTGATAGAGACATTTGCTACGGTTACGATATGGTGGTAGTATTTTAGTTTTTTTATAATATTTGAAAATGCGTCTATCTTTCATGAATTAATTACATTAAAGTAATAACAATAACTACTCATAACACAACACGGGAACATTTGATGGCTAGACTTCTTTTGGTTTTCTAGGCAAATAAATAATATCAAAATGAAGATACAAAAATAAATACATGCTTTATATTTTTTAAGTTAGGGCCCCTTAGAGGGAAAAAAATTCCTCAGGGCCTATGTCATCTTTAGAGATGCTGTGTGGAGGGTCTTTTTAGGGAAAGGAAGAAGAAAAGTAAAAAGTTTATGAAGGGTGGGTAGGAAATCTGGGGGATGAACGGACATATGAATTCATCCCCCCGCAAGGCGTTGGATCGAGAGAGTCCTACTGGAGAGATCAAAAGGTCTCCCTTAACCAATCTCTCTCCATCCGACCCGCCACGCATTAGGTGGGCAAAAGCATTCGGCGCCAATACCTTGACAAACCTCACCCCATGATCCCGGGCACCATCGCTGAGCCACCAAACGTAAACGTAGCGTCACTTGGATTGACCTGTGGCAAAGGTATTGGTTATACAATAAATGGTTCCCGGGGCGGCGGTGCTCATACCATATGGTTCAATGGTAAAAAAATCATATGGTAGATGATCAATAATAATTGACGTGATCAGGTAGGTACCTATTAAAGAGTATACGTGCGGTAGTGTGGCAAATTTCATATACACATCAACACAAGAGTTCACTGCCCGAATGCAGTAGGACTATGTCACCCCCATTTGAGAAATTTTGCGAGGCGGAAGAAGGAGAGGAGAATAGGAAGTTGGAAACTACTGGGCTAGTCATTTCTGAATAACAAACATAACCAAGGCATTTTAAAATATTAGTTCGTATGTGATTACGGCACAAACAGCTCTTAACCTTCTGGAGCCAGTGAGACTATGGCATCTCGATTGAGGTATGTCGTGAGGCTGAAGGTGGTGGGGAAGAAGAAGGTGTGGGAGTATCTGGCTATTCAAATCTGGTCCCTAAACACGGCTAAAACCAATACAAGCAACATTTTAACTTTGAGTGGAGCTCTTTCACCAGGGTGACGCTGAGAGCATCTTCTACGCTGGAATGTACCTACCACAAACATACTATACATATTTACCTATATTATTTTAAGTGAATTATTTGCTTTAAACAATGTCGGTTCAGGATAGCGCCTCACCAACAAATTCCTAATGTTAATTCATAATATATTCAACTTTAGAACGAGGTACAAATATCCAACAGTAAAAATTATTATCATTCTAACAAACTATCAATCGCGCCATTTATTACTGTCGCGGTAGTAACTAAAATAGGCAGAGAGGACGGACCGCCAAACAACTCGGTCTTAGCACACACTCCTTGCCTCATTCACATTCACACATCGTACATACTCTTCTATTATTCTGACTCTTCACATGGCCCGACTCAAATATCTGATCAAGTATCAATTCACCGTGCCATGTCTTCCTCGGGCGTCACTTACGAAATTTAAAAATACTCAAAAGCGATAAAAATTATACGCACATATCCATGATTTTACTTCTGGACCTACAGAACCAGAACATCTTAACGCTCTACAACGAATCTCCCACCAGGGTACCTAGCATGGACGATTGATAAAACCCTATATCAATCCGATATTGACCAAAACCGTTATCTATAATCAGTATAATCACTAATCAGTTATCAATATTTGCGAGCACGGTCAACAGTTGGTAAGAGTATTCCGACCGACGATTGTAACTTTTCGCAATGTGTCAGCAAGGAAGACTCTTGCATAAAAGATACCAGACAATTAATCGCCATAAAAGCGATTAAAGATTCATTCGTTTACACTAAATTTAAACAAAAGACTGCTATAGTTTTACGGGAAGGAGACCCGTTTATTTTTAAGTGTTTGGGCAAAATGGCATTCTGGATTGAACATAAATCAGATAAGTTTTGGTTTACTATTAATATACATTTTTTTTAAATTATGTTGTTCTTCACGCAAAATTACTGGCTTATTTTATTTAGGCATCGAACTAACGAAGCTCTTAGAAAAGAAAGAAGTCGTATACGCGATCCATAGACTTATTAATGCATCTAAGATGCAGCCAATTTATTATATATTCGAGAAACGAAAGTGGTTGATAAAGACCTAATTAACTTCCATTTAGTGCCAAAAAGTAAATGCGGACTACGAATGCATATTTAGGTTAGTATTTCACATTTTTACGTAATTGCTTGGCGTTTGACATTTCGAAGTGTCAATTCTTAGAAAATAATTCAGCGTATATCGATTTCTTATTTATTCGCCGTCGACATCGATATAAAATCATCGAAAATAACGCCTATCGATCCGATACCGCAAAGTTATCGATTTAACCGTGTGCTAGAGCTTATAAGGTTTATATGTTTCTTTATTATTCGCCGTGGCTGAATTATTTAGTATCTACACTCATAAAGTAGTTAGTTAGTTTACATAGAATATGAATAATCTACAGGAAAAATAAAATTAGTTAATTCTGTAATAATTATTACAACTGTTTTCAAAACACAATGAAAGCACGCCTCGGTGCCCACTGGCCAGTTTCCATAGAGAATTATTACAATTCCCGTAAAATACTTATTAAAACCCAATGCAGTAAATCTTAATATTAATAAGAGTGCAATTGGATGGTATACATAGATTTTATTCCAAATTTCCATGAAGACATTAAATAATTGCCGAGTAGCTCAGGAGGAAACAGTAATTAGTGGTTAGCATATGCAAGGCGTGGTCTGGCAGTCAAAATGTTGCTAGTTTATCATTTTTTTCAAGACTAATTTATATCCGAATTTTAATAAAGAAAACGATACATATTATATTACAAACGCACAAGCTTTAACAAAAAAAATGACGATATTAAAGCAAAGCAATTAAAATCCTTAATTTATCATTATTATTTTGAAACAATGGAGGTATTTTAGTAGTTTTTCGTCCCGGTATTGTGAATACTTTATTAATTGGTTTGGTAAGGGATGTCTCCGTTATTTTAAAGGCTATAAAATGTATAGTTTTATTTCAACCATTAATCAGTAAAGACAACATCATTGATTGCGCTAAATACTGTAAATCATTTGAAATTTATGTTTTACGATTTAAAGTTTCTCGGATTGACTCGTTTATTAAAAACACTTTGTAATGTAGACATGTGCATTAATTATTATTTTAACAGAGCTATTAAAAGTGAACTCAAAACTAACAAATCAATTTTAAAGATCATTTTAAGTTCACACCGATACTTGAATTTAGGCCACTATCAAAAATCAAATTCAGAGATAGCTTACTAAAAAAACGCTGCAATGATAATTTCATTATTAAAATTATTTGTTTTCATTTATAACAAATATCTATAAATAATTTGACAAAGTTGATTTGAAATATGTACTAACTTAAATATGCATTGGCAGTTCGCAATTACTTGTTGACACTCTACGGTAGTTAATTGGTTAATGACTGGACTTCTTTCATTTATAAGAGCTTAGTTAGTTCAATACGTTTTAAAATTTCTTTACAGAATTTCTTTGAGGAATTTCTTTGGGCAATTTCTTTAGAGAATTTCATTAAAGAACATCTCTTTGTATACCACCAATAAAAGTTTCTGTTTGTAAATAAATATATGGTGGTTCAATTTAATAAATATCCTAGCTCGTAGGACCAATGATGGTGGTGCTGGTTTTATAATTACTTCGATCGCAGTGTGATGTAAATTACACATTAAATTAATTAAAATACATTTGCCTTTAATGCATAGGAAAGGTTGGGAGCCCAAAGACTTACCTAATCTACTGCAAATGTCTCTTCAATAATCCACTGTTGGTCAGTTCAATGCCGCTGGTTTTTCTTCTCATTTCTTTTACATATAAAACACAATAGTTCTATTATTCTATAACATAACCACAAAATATATCCGTCGCGGCGGTTCAAACAGTGTTTTGGCGGGGTACAACAAAATACGACGAATAACAGTGGATAATTTGATTATTATCAAATAAAAAAACAAGAATGTTTGCGGTGCGATTAACAGTAATCCATATTGCGACTTTTCTCGGCGAGTGGAACGAAACGGGCTTCATTTGTTTTCGAAGTGTTCAATTTTCAAAAGTCTCTGGGCAAAATAAAGGGAAGGGAGATATGGAACATTAAAAGGCTATTTGAATTGCTCTGATTAATAGCAATCGAAAGTAATTACTCAACCAGCGCAAACAATATATATATAAGGTTTCTGTCTATATTTGCTTTTTATGTTCTTTCTTATACTTACCATATTCTTCCATACTCTTTTATATTACTTTATAGCCATCTACATTACTTTACATTCTTTTGTATTCTTTAATATTCTTTGTATTATTTTGTATTCTTTCATATTATGTTAATTTATATTATTTAATATTCTTTCACATTCTTTCAAATTTCATATGTTAATGCACTCTATAGAAAATCGACCACCACAACTAACTAACATTTCATCGAATAAAGAAAAAATTTAAAAAATAAATAAAAAAAATAAGCCAATATTTTTGCAGGACGAACGACATTATCCAAATAAATGCATGTATTGACAGTTAACAGAAACTTATCTGCTATGCTTTATGCGCTAAAAATTATGAATCGTCGGTCGGAATACCTCTTACCAAATATTGACCGTGATCGCAAATACTGACAACTGACCATTGATGACGGATTTGGTCAATATCGGAATGATATAGGGTTTTATCGATCGTCCACGATAGGTACCCAGGACCTCTTTCTTGCCGGAGAAGTGATTAATTGACACTGAGCTAATTCGACCATGCCAAATTAGATTTTTTTAAACCGTTTCATAAATTCTTTATTTTATTTTTTTTTAAAGAAAGGTAAACATTCCCGGGTTACGAATAACCCAACAACATTTGAAAATCGCCTACTACCACCACAAGCGGAGGATGTTGCTTGTGTTGTGATGGAGGACTTATCCAGCCGAGGAATCGAACACGGAACGCCTGGGTGAACCCAAACGCGATGCCCACTCAACCACTGACCTATTGGAAATACAGTCAGTTTTTCGCTGAGGATCTACACTCAATTTCTCAAGTGAACGCTGCCTTGTTATTGACCCGTGTATCCTTGAATCTTTAGCTTAAAACAATAAATATTAATTATTACCTTTTTAGGCATTAAAACTAATGGCCCTATCACTGTACCAGGTGGTTTTTCTCTAACACGAGTCCATCCTAGAGTTTGTAGATATTCAAACCGTTTCAATGCCTCCTCGGAGCATCCAAACCGAGCCATAAATTAACATTTACAGCATGTTTACATTTTTACTTATTAAATATAATCGCTTTATTTGAACGTGTTTGTACGGTGTTCCTTTCACAGAGTTTTACTAGTTTATTGCGGCCATATATTTATTTGATTCTCCGTTGTGTTTTGGGTCTCGGTTTGGGCCCGCCTTGGACTGGTTTTATAGCTTTATTGCCCCCTCAGCATTTTGTATATTTTTTCTTTGGAAATGACACACACAGGTTTTATGCTTTGTTTTGGGAAGCCTCGAAATGAGTCGTATAACTAACAAAAAAACAAAAATGGTTTATTTCCTAGTTGTAAATTGATTTACCTACAGGGATTCACAAGCAATGGCTATGCCCATCCTTGGAATTGTCAAAATTACACGTGTTAGTTGGTAGATATAGAGATGTAACTATGAGGTAGATCAAACATTTATTTTCCGCAGAGACAATATATCGCGACACTAATGCGAGCTGAATCCTGTATCAGAAGATATTAGATACATTCTCTGAATTCACCTATCCTATTGGCGTAGCTGTAGAATTCATATGGGGGGTTGTGCCTGTGGGAGGCAAGGGAGAAGGGGGTTATTTTTTACACTATCACATTGATAAGAGAGATGGTGCAAATAATGTTGCTGCATTTTTCAGGAATATAATCTACGAGTAGGTACTGTTCTCTTTTTTCTTACGCAATACTGAGGCCGATGGGGGGCAAGGGGTTAAACCCCGTATACCCCCCTCTTCCCTTATAGGCCCTTAACGACTCCCAAATCTATAATGTTATCTTCATATCAGAAGTAAGAAAAAAAACTCCTAGCATTTTCGCAAGCTAAAAACGGTGACATACTTCGGTGAATTCGTCTCCAGACTTTTTCACTCGTTTTGTGAACAAATTCTTCCTGTGAATACTCGTACATATTGACTTTAATTGAGTTATGTTAATTTAAAGTACATCAGGGTGCTAGCATGGTCGATCGATAAGGATAAATTGTCGGTAACGTCTCGTGGTTCCCTAGGACAACTGCAGATCGCAAGCGAATAGGTGTCAGTTCACAATTACTAAGTGTCCTAAATATATTTGATATCAACTGTCATTTGTACGTTAGCGATCTGCAGTTGTCCTAGGGATCGACCATGCTAGCACCCCAGGCCCCCTAGCACACTCGACCGACAAGAATTGTATCGATAACTTTCGGTAACTTCTCATCGTTCCCTGGGACAACTGCAGATCGCTAATGTACAAACAACAATTGATGTCGCATTGTGACACTTATTCGTTGGCGGTCTGCAGTCATGCTAGTATGTCTTGTATTATCGTTTATTTTGTATTTTGAGATTAAATTAGGGTTTTTATTATATTATAAATAAGTATAGTTATATGTGAAGCCTAGTGTAGAAACACAGGAATGATTTCAATTAAAAAAGGGAAAATATCACAAATCCAAAATTGTTGTAAAACAAGTGTTGATGATGCGTTTTAATGAAAAGATGAAATGCATTTCAAATGTGAACAATGTGCATACAGAGACTTCGCAATTACCGTGATTTTATTTAATTGCTCTAGCTAAGTCAGAAGAAGTAAGTTCCATCTGTCAAACTTTGTTTTGGGATATAATTACTGCTCCTCAATAGAAGGACCCGTAAATAACTCCAACTTTTATTGCTGTAAACTGTTGTAAAACTTCGCTGTGAAACTAAACAAAACACGAAGCAGTTTTACTAATACCGGGTTCCTCGCATCGGGAGGTCCGGGTCTAACCGAAGAGCCAACCAACCGGTAGGCAGGACTATTGACAACTCGGTGAGGAGCAACCATAAGCCAAAGTCAAAGATAAGGTTTTATTGCATCTCCAGCAATGCCTTACCGGGAAGGACGTTCATATTTCTTCGTCAGGATAAAAATGTTATACCTAACTCGCGGATAATTTATGGGTTCATTATGAAATATATATTGTTGTTATGCAAGTAGAAAATTTTACATACTGCAGCCCTTTTTATATGAATACCGCACAAGAGTCCCAACTGTTCCCGTGTGGAGCCAGTGAAACTATGGCATCCCCAATCGGGGTATGTTGTGAGGCTGAAGATAGTGGGAAGGGGAAGGAGATAAGGAAGAGGAAGGAGATAAGGAAGAGGAAGGTTGGGAAGTTCCTGGCTATTCAGACATGGTCATCAAACACGGCTAAAGCTATTTTAAGCAACGTTTCAATTCTGAATGGTGGTCTTACACCAGGGCGATACTGAGAGAATCTTCCGCTCTGGAACGTGGTGCAAATATACCTCATATTAGTTTTGATTGATGAAAACACAAATCAATCAAATAAAATTTACTTGCGCGCCCGTTACGTCCGGACCTCTAGTCGAGAGCTTCGCTCTTCGACCACGGAGGCCATTTATTATTTATTACGTCATTCATTTATAAAATTAAATTATTTATGATTTTTGTGGTTCCATATTTAAAAAAATCAACACTCTGTGTTATAAGTAGAGCGGACCCGCGAAAAATCGCGAGTATGGGCACCGCCGCCCCGAGAACCATTTATTGAATAACCAACACCTCTGCCACAGGTCACACCAAGTGGTTCCTACGTTTAGTGACTTGGGCTGTCCGGGTTCATAAGGTGAGGTTTGTACGAGTCTTAGCGTAGCTCTTGTAGCCCTCGTAGGGAGCTGCGTGGCAGGCCGGATCGGAAGAAACTGGTTGAGGGAAACCTTTTATCTATCCTGCAGTACGCCTTGCACCTCAGTGGAAGGAATGGATTCATATGTCCGGTACTCCTAGACTCACTGACCCCAGATTCCTACCCACCCCTCATACCTTTTTCCTTTTCAGAACTTCGTCTCCTTCCTTTCCTTAAAAAAAAACCCTCCACAAAGCATCCTCAAATATGGCACAGGCAATCAGCGAAATTATTTTTGTGTGGGAAATGTAAAAAATGTAAGTAATGTAAAAAAATAAAATATTTTAGGTCAAACAACATCATTTATCCGCACATAATTCACAGAAATCTGGTTTCTACTGCAAAATGTTCTTTCGTCCTTCCTCTGTCAAATGTGTGCCTTAAGCTGGAATCAGACGATTCACTCGAGGGAAGGTTTCCGCCATGTTTTTAGGCCTAATCGTCCATTTTGTTTCATTCCATGTTCACACGGCGCTATAGAAATAAGCGTTCACTCGTCCATTCCGACCACAGCGTCGCCGAGCGAGGTCAACCGCGCTGGAATTCGTTTGTTTTCCAGCGCGGTCCGGCCCCGAATTTTAAGGAAAAACATGTCAGATGCATCGATTTTTACGCAATTTTGTTGACACAATTAAATAAAAATAAATAAAAAAACAGTATTTTGTCGTCTTATAAACCTTTTTATTTTTTATGGCATAATAACACAATTTGATTTCACTTTTATTTTATTTATTACGAACATTTTCCTACAAATTAATAATCTTACATATATTAAAAAACATATAAAATACATGGATAATAAGGGAGACCCAAAAATTTATATGAGAGGTGTTCCCAAAAGCAAACAAATTAGCCGAACGAATACCATTTTGACGTTTTGCGTGCGATTTGATAGCGTCCTTTCATGGTCCTTCCCGTACAGGACGCGAGACAAACTGATTGAGAGTTCACTCGGTGTTCAGATGATTCACTTTGCTCTCTTCCGCGCGCATGCGCGCGCGAGTGAAGGATGCCGAAGGAAAATATCCAACATTGTTGGATCGGTTCACTTGAAGATTTCATTCGGCAGTGTTCGGCACTTTCGATTCATTTAATGTTCAGACGTGTCATTCCGAGTAAACTAGGCCGAATGAAATGCGGAAATGAGCGATTAGTGAAACGTCTGAATGGCGCTTTACTGCCATACATTGAATCTGATTGACCTTGCTACTATTGACAAAAATGTTTTTGACCTAGTGCTCAATAAATTGATTGACTACATTCCAGTAGCCAGGTCAATAATCTATGCAGGTTTTCCAGTTTAAATTATATTTCATGGCTTTAGTTTTCTGAAGTCCACTAATTTTCTCATTGAAGCTAATAATATATTTTTGTTCAATTCAAAGCACTACGAAGTAATGCAAAATCGTATGTTTTTAACATTTTAGATGCTTTAATTAAATACTGCGAGTAGAACACACATTGGCCTTTGAAATAATCGAACCTCTTTTTGATGAACCCATTTATAAGCCCAGAAAAAAATAAAGTATAAGGCCCATAAAAACTACTTTAAATTTCAAAATCTACTTTCGAACACTTTTTCGATGATGGTTTTATTTTATAAAGTGTCAAATTAAGTTCTCTAGAAAATATTCATAAAATATTTAAATATTTGTGCCTAAAAATCCCAAAATATAATTAAAACACTTTTTGTTGTTTTGCAAAAAACAACATAAGGAGTGTTATTGTTAGCGCAATTTTAAATGTTACACGACGCGGTGCATCGCCTTAAGCAAGCACAGAGCAAGGAAATTAGCATTATCTTCACTCCAAGGTGCCTTCATATTTAAATTTGAGTAATGTTCAAGTAATTACGCAATGTAAACAAATAATTAGTATGCACTGTCGTAAGAGAATGCATAAAATTGAAGGTTAACCACAGAAAAAGCTCATTTCACTACAGTTAATCACCAACGCATCAGGAGGTGTCAAGATCTTCAAGGACAGACTGTACTAACTGCAATTACCGTGCTATGTTCATGAATGCAGTTAATTGTTAAATAGCATTTATTGACGTATTGTGAAACTATTGTGATCTTTAAAACCAGAAATCGTTGCCAGTGAGTAACTAGCATAGAGCCGGTATATCAGTTGATTTTAAGCTCGGCTTGGTTCGAATGCACAGCTTGGAACATAATTCGTCTATTATCTATGAATTTAGAAAAGTAATATCTTTTTTTTTTCTTGAAAAACAAATCTACCTATGCTCTCTACTGTCATCTTAATCGGGACCAGGGAATCGCGATATTATATTATCGCGATCTTTCAAAAATAAAAATTATAATTTATTTTTGGGCGGGTTTAATTTGCGAGTTAATTTTTGATAAATTTCTCCAATCTAATCAGCACGGTACTATGTGCGAGTACATCTAACTTGAATTATTATTTATTTTGCTATGGTGTACTATTATTGAAATTAACCGCTGAAAACAAACTGAAATCCCTTATCAGACTATTTTTGTTTGATTATAAATTAATAACATCGTCATTCCTTATCGCTCGATGAATATAATATATAGTCCATACTTGTAAAATTAGGCAAATTACATATTAATTTCAAAAATTTAAAATTCAAATATTATTTACGTAAATGTCAGTTTTGGCATTTGACTGCTAGCGCCTTGGCGTCTAAAAAAATAACTATTCTGCGGCTTATCGAAGCTTGGGAGGTAGATTTAGCACGCTTAAAGCCAGTGACACACACAGCGTTAAAAGCGCTAGCGTTATTTGGCTTGGCCTATTTCAGCATATCCCTCGCCATAGATTACCATTGTAAATGTATGGCGAGCGATGTGGTGAAATAGGTCAAGCCAAATAACGCCGGCGCTTATAACGCTGTGTTTGTCCCTGGCTTTAATTGAAGCGACAAATGTCGTACATAGCAAGGAGACGGACTGGCTGATATACCGGGCCAGTGAAAAACTAGACATCCATGGTAGCCTTACCAAAATCATTCACAGCGGTTGGTCTTATGTGATAATTAAAAGTCATGTTGGTATTTTTATTACATAGTTTTTCAAAGTCGTCATTAATTATCCTAACTGATGGTCCTATAAACCAATGGCTAAAAAAACAATATTATTTATTATTATTAAAAATTTTGATTTTATGTCGTTGAAATACAATAGCGTCATAAGTAAGATTAAAAAAGGGACGCTTAGATGGTTTGGACATATAGAGCGAATGAACGAAGAAAGGAGTGTCAAGAGAATATATGATACTAATGTGAATGGTAGAAGAAGTCGAGGACACCCGAGGAAGACATGGCACGATCAAGTGAATCAGATACTTGAGTC
Source organism: Limnephilus auricula (assembly GCA_951813805.1). Classification (NCBI taxonomy): domain Eukaryota; kingdom Metazoa; phylum Arthropoda; class Insecta; order Trichoptera; family Limnephilidae; genus Limnephilus; species Limnephilus auricula. Next base: position 1,045,831 of record OX638395.1, on the reverse strand, counting down.
GGGCCATGTCAAGAGTCAGAATAATAGAAGAGCATGTATGATAAGATGTATGAATGTGAATGAGGCGAGGAGTGTATGCCAAGACCGAGTTGTTTGGCGGTCCGTCCTCTCTGCCTACCCCTGCGGGGAAACGGCGTGATGGTTAGTTAGTTAGTTAGTTAGTTAGAAATACAATAGTACGTGGTAGGTATATGCATATATTCGGTAATAAAATATCTTGAAGAATATGAAATAAATAAATCAAATTATGTTTATAGAGAGTGTAAGTAAACGACTATGTAAATGAATAGTTCACACGATAAATTATTTTTTCTATTTGCTGTAATATGGACCCAAACGTTAGGAGATATTTTTGGTGTGACTCATTAAAAGCTAGCGAACGATTAGCTCTACCATCAAGAAATGTGCATTGTTTCTGTCAAAGATATTATTTCCAGTTCGCCACATGATTTCCACCATGAGCTACGAATCTGCGAGATATCATAGGCAGATTCTATAATAATTTCTATACGATATTAAACTCGGACCCAATCGGGAAGTACCTACGCAACATTTTTTTACCGCACAGGGCCTATGTCACCTTTGGCGGTGCTGTGTGAAGGGTATTTTTAGGAAAAGGAAGAAGAGAACGTTCTGAGAAGGATAAAGTTATGAGTAGTGGGTAGAAATCTGGGGTTCAGTGTGTTCAGGAGTGTCGGTCGAATGAATCCGTCGACGAAAAAGCAAAACGACGCCGAATGACATTTGAATTTCGTTGTTAAACAATACGCCCTATAAGTAAAATTAAATAGTATGTAGGTAGTAATCTACATTCTAACGCATTGCGGGTGTTTTTTTTTTTGTAAATTATAATGACAAAATTCAGTTATGTTCATGAATAAAACAGGAATTTCTTCTCTCATCCAAAGAAATTTCGTTGGATTCCTGAAGCAATGTCACTCGGGCCAAATCAACCGATCCATTAAACTGTCGAAGTATATACCTACGGCTACATCGACGTTCAGAATTTAACATCTAAACAAACATAAAGCGGTTGTTAAAAAACGGAATGCCAACAAAGCGCGACACTGACTCGATCTTCTATTCGTGGATGATGGATCGCCTGGACACTCCTGCCACCTGATGCCATCTACCGGCGGCGAGGGGAACTACAACTGTCAGATGACGAGATGGGAATAGCTAAATTCTTCAAAATGAACTGACAAATTAAAACAGACCTTTTCAATGAAAGGTAATTTACCGTTGTTTTAATTTTCCGGTTGATTCTCATCCGCAGCTCTTAGAACTTGAGATTAGTCAGCCCTCATAGATTTTTTATTTATTTTTTATATTTATTTCAATTTATTTCACCTCTTACACACAACAATTTTACATTTTAATCATTGTTTAACAATAGAATAACTAAATAAAAACAAAAATATAATAAAAAGGTATAACAAAAAGGTGAAAACATCATTTTTTGGTTTCTACACCAATTAAGAGAACTGGCTCTTGAGCTTGGTGTAGGAGTTATGTAAGAATATACAATTTTTAGTCCATAATTAATATAATATCTTAAGGACTAGATTAAGGAAGACATTATACAATATTTGATGGTTTGATTTACAGGATTAAGGTTACATGGTTTTATTGCATACAGTTTTTTAAGAATAGTTTGATCTTTTTCTGGAATAATGCTAAATCTCTTATTTTTTTTACTTCTTCGGGAAGGCTATTGAAGTAAGTTATCCCTTTGTATACATAATTATTTTGCATTTGTTGAGTAGAAAATAATGGAATTTGGATATTATATTTACGTCTTAACGATGAGTTAACTTTATTATTTTTTAATGTCTTATCTTTAATATTTGTAATATTGAGTCTTTTTTATAGAGATCTTCAATTTTTGGAACTTCGAAAATTTTGAACAATGTTGCAGAAGGGAATGTAGGTTGTTTTTTTTAAAATGACTTTAATAGTTTTTAGTTTTTGAACCACATTTACAGGGTTTACAATTTTTTTATATGCACCTCCCCATCCAATAATTCCATATTGAATTACTGACTGTATTAGTGCATAGTACACCTTTTTTAAATTATTTACCTTGAGAATATTTCTTAATCTAATAAATATTTTTTATTTTTATTGTATTTTTTTTATTTTTTTATTATTTAATGATAAATAAGACTATTTTAATTTCGTATTGCGAATGTATTTTTTCATCAAGGTGATCAAGGTGATTCATAGCTGTTATGACACTGGTATCAATGGATAATAACCTACCGCCGCTCACCGTGACAGAGTAATATTTATTCTGGTTCTAGCGTTGACCCCCGCGGTTCATTTAAGTACTTTGTGAATTTGATGTAAAAATTATCTTCGTGTAAATAAATTTGACATTAGTAAATCGAGAGTTTTAATTCGCAACTTCAACAGCAATGTGCACCCGTTTACAGGTTTGGAAGTACTGTAAACCGCGAGATTACATCTTAACTGGGATGACAACCTATTTTCCTACAACACTATTCTTTTCCATCTCCTATCGAAGGGTGACTATCATCGGGAAAATATTCCTATACTACTACATCTGTCATAGATATTCTCCCGGATAGTCAATTGGTATTAGTAATACTAGATTTTTCAATCGGGGAGCAACTTTGATGATTGCGGATAAATGCATAATTCGGCCCCTTAGGGTCAAAAAAACTAATCTCATTTTTCTACCGATCTGTGTATCTGTGATGATGAGATCAGTATCTGTAATGATGAGATTAGTATCTGTGATTTTTGATACGTATCGATGTATATGTTTATCCGTTGAACCTATGGATACGTTTCTTTGTCACTTAACGTAAAGTGTTATTTTGTGGCTAGTAACTTTCATAACTCAAAATTGATAAAAATTGAGTTGACATCAAGTTTCTTTGACTCTAAGGGGCCGAATTCTCTCCACCACTCTGAAATTAAGGGATTCTTTTTAAGTTTTTTTCGAGCAACGTGGATACAATGACGATGCTTCGAAAATAAGTGTCAGATTATTTGGTTTCTAGTTACTTTTAGGGCGATCCACTAGTCCTTGAAAAATATAGAACTCAATTTGCCACATTATGCAATGAAACTTTATCCGAAAAGGGGTTTTCGAAACCTTATCCGAAATTAGGAGATTTTTCACTTAAAAGTATGTTTAGGTTCTTACAAACAGTCTTATTAAAAACATATTCGATTTATAAATTCCTCAACGAATATAATAGTTTTGTGTAATTCATATTGTATAGTATATGATCAGTTTCTATATCGATATATTATAATCTACACACTATAGTAGGTTTCTTAGATTTCACTTCCATATGTTCATAATTATTAAATTTTCTCTGAAAATAACCTACTTAATTATAACCCATATATTTTATGTAACAATTGTTTGAAATTTCAATTAAGGAATTGTACAATTTATTTGTCCTAAGAAATGTCACTATTCACTTTCCCAATCAAAATTCTTATATCAACCTTTTTTGGGCAGAGGTAGGTAGATACCAGAAAATTAAAAAAAAGCGAATAATAAAGTTAAAAAAACTGAATGATTTCACATTTGAAAAAAGATTCATCACGGAACATTTAAAACGGCGATCATCTTGAAATGGAAACGGAACATATAAACAAATTTACAAACAACCGAAATCTAAAACGCTACGCTCAGTCAATCAATTTTTAAAAATTCGAGTACGCATTTTTTTACTATTTTTTGAGGGATTGGCGTAACTCTATATTTGATGGCCTCTGTGGTCGAGGGGTAAGATTCTTGACTAGTAATCCGAGGGTTCAAATAACGGCTTGCGAGAGTAAAGTTTATTTGATGGATGGTGTTCACAATGTAACCATTTAAAATAATATAAGATACTTGAAGGTGCAGTGCAAGATACTTTCAGTGTCGCCCTGGTGTGGCACACCATTCAGACTTGAAACGTTGCTTAAAATTATGACCAGATCTGAATAGCCAGCCCCGCCTTCGCTCCACCCCATATCCTACTACCCACAGCCTTACAACACACCCCAAATGGGGATGACATAGTCTCACTGGCTCCAGACAGACTGTTGGGACTCTTGTGCGGCCTACTCACTTTAAAAAAAAACGCTTCTACTGGAAGAGTAATATTAAAATCTCATATATAAAAAATATATTTTCATGTATTTTAAATTTCTTCGATAAAAAAAAATTAAATAAATAGTATTTTACAATTTCAAAACTTTCGTGTCATTTTCTACGAAAATAATTAAATGTACAAAAAATGTCATTTCCAGCGACAGCTGCTGTTGAGTTACTTGTTTTACAAAAATGATCTAATTCCAGTAAGTGCACATTTTCTAGTCGATTACAAGGAGCACGTTCCTTTAGAATTGAAAATAATTATTGTCCCTTGATAAAGGCACAGTGGGAATCAACATCCAGACTCGCTTGGAGAGAATTCCTCTTTACGAAATGTTAATAAGCGAGTAAGCACCCATTTCGTGTTTATTTGTGTGCCCAAAACAATGGCTGCCTTCCCATACAATACATTCTGCAATGTTCCATCTAATTCCTTTATAGTTCGGTTACACATTTTAAAACAATTGTACACCCGTATGGTATGGGAGACAAAAATATCTGACCAAACAGTGGAAGGACATAGCACGCGATAGGCATTATTGCCCGTCATAAACCTTGTGAAGGGAATTTTCTACACTTCAAGGAATTTCATTATTGATGTGTACTGTCCTGGGACATCCTAGGACACCCTGGTAGCCAGGGAGTATGACTGATGACGTATTATAGTGCCTCTGCTGTCAGTCAGCATTCTTCTTTAGACAGTTTGACGTTTTCGTTGAAAATAATATAGATACCAACTTAATTGTTAGCTAATATTTTGAAGGTAAAACATAATTCACAGATTTCAATACTAAGCAATGCAAAATCCAGTGATTTTGGTTTGATAATTAGATCGCTTAGACATATTTTAGATAAATTAAATACTAAGAGTAGAACACGTTTAAGCCATTAAAATAATCGAGTTTTTTTATTAGTCATTTTATAAGCCCAGAAAAAATTTAAGTATCAGGCTCGTAAAAACTGTTTTAGATGAAGCCATGCGAAATTGCGAAATAATCCAAAATCGTACAAAATCATGTGTTTTTGGTTTGAAAATTTAATCGCTTAGAAATATTATAGATACGAGTAGAACACATCACACATCTGGCCTTAGCAGTAGGAGTATTTTTTTAATAAGTTTTGTAAGTTTGGAAAAAAATAAAATATCAGGCCTATAAAAAATGCTTTCAAGTGCAAAATGTCCTACCAATGAACCCCTTATCGGATATTTTTTATTGTATAGTGTGGCAAATTAATTTCTTTAGAAAGTGGTCGGAAATCATTTTAATAGTTGTGCCAGAATTTCACAAAATAAAACAAAACACCGCAATTTCGCACTATTTTTTACGGCATGAATCAAAGTGGGCGGTGAGTAATTTAAATCATATCAGTAGATACGTTTACACTGGATAAATGTTTTGTAATCCATTTTTATACCAAAAAATGTTATATTATGTGTTTAAATTTGTATAGTAAGTAATATAACAGAATATATTAGGTCCTGACATATGAAATTGGCGTTTTGCCGTACTGGCAATTTTGATCTCAAATATCTTCTCTTTGGTTAGGAATTCCAAATTCAAATTTATACAGCTATTTACTCATGTATTTGTGTTTCGAAAATTATGATTCATTTGTTTTTTCCTTAATTGTTTTTTTTTCGTTGGGTCATAGGAAGAAGGAAGCGTCGAAGGAATTCCTAACCAAAGAGAAGATATTTAAGATCAAAGTTGCCAGTACGGCAAAACGCCAATTTCATATGTAAGGACCTAATATTTCTTTGAATACTATGTAAGTGTATCTACAAATAAGTTTGCAGATTACTAATTCCGGTGAGTCTTTGTTTATCATAACATTATCGTCATCTGAAGCTAAATGCTGTCTACATGTGTTTAAAATAATACATCAACATGAAATATATTTTGTTTTATCTGCGTAAGAAACAGCCTCCCTAAACAATACACACGGGACAGTTTGATTGACAATAGAAAAGGTACCAGCATTAGCCAAACCACGGGACAGAACTTCCAAACGCTGTAATCACTGAAACCTTTGTATACTCGTATCACAACACAAATATTGGAAAAGAAATTAGGAGAACTCATACAAATGTCCAAATATTTTGGTTAAGTCAAAATTTACCTTGTTATCACGAACGGACATTTTTACAAATTTCTCGAAAACTTAGAATGATGTTTGTTTTTATGGAATATGCTTTTCTCGTTTGGTATAATATTGACATTGTCAAGGGCGAAAAGAGCTCACGGGAGGTATATTGTGATGATTGCATATTAGTTCATGAATGTTTATAGCACCCATCTGTATTTTGACATTTCACGCAGCTAAACACACAAAAGACAAGAGACCAACTCGCACTTGCCATTAGCAAATTTATGAATCGTAAATAACGATGTTTGTGATGAGGATGGATAGAAAAGACTGTAAAATATCATGAATCGCAAGTGATTTTCTAAGAATGAGAGATTTAATGTAATTGTTCAGCTTAATGGAAGTCGATTTCTAACGAGAATGAAGACAATATTCAACACAAGTGCTTTATTATTATATGCGAACAGCATCAGTAAATTGCAATAAAAAACAATTAAAAATTACGACATTCGTTGCAGAGGGATAAATTACAAATTGAACGAATGAACCCATAGTGTGCCAAGGTGTAATGTGCTTTGGCCAGGAGATGGTGTATTCTAGCTAGTCATTTCCTCACTTGCTAATATGTTTATTAATATTATTATAAATTAATCAAAAAAAGTCATTCATTTGTGAAAAAACATCCTCATATGACTTATTTTAAATGTAAGGGGCGCTTATTTAGTTGGAAAATACAATGAAATTCAAGAAAATTGTTTAAAACCCTTCAATATACTATATTTTTAATAACATTTGAAAGAGAAAAAAAACATTTCTATGATTGTAAGCAGCAGGAAAAACTACTCGGTATATATATATGTATGTAATTGAACAAAATAAACACATTATTTTGTATTTTTTGTATTTTGTGTTTTATGCTTCACGCCCTGCGGCTTTTACTAGTTTTTTTTTTATTAACAAAGTACATCTAAATCAGCTTTACAAACAATTCACACAAAAGCAAAAAATAAAATTATAAAACAGAATCTAAAACAAATTCCAAAACAAAATCAGAGTCAAAATCAAAAACAAAATCAACAACATAATCTAAAACAAAATCAAATTTTCATTTCCCAAATTCTGAATTCGGCGAATTGGAGTACACAATTGTGATATATTAAAACGGTACTAATAATAATAAGTAGGATTTATCGGTCAAATTAGGAATTCCACCAAGCCGAACCCTCTGATATGTAAATATCTGGAGTCGGTGAATTAGTTTCTCATTTAATAGTTTGGTAGATTAACATGTTGTTCTTGTATTGTTTTGTATTAATTATACTTATATAATACACTTGCATAGCGTGGATTTACTAGATGATCATTTATATTATTTATTACATAAATTCAATGTTATATTATCTGTAAATTTCATCTATCAATTATTATTTTATCTGTAAATTTCATTGTCATAAATTCCTTGTTATATTTATTACCTGTAAACATCATTATCATCAATTACTATATTATATGTAAATTTCATTATCATAAATTCATTGCTGCATTAACTGTAAACCTCGTTATCATAATTATTATATTATCAGTAAACATACTTCATTACCTTAAATTATATAATCTGCATACTTCACCCGCCATAACACAGGGACATCCCTAGCATGGCGGGCGAAATAACACAATATCTACACTATGTATAAAATTCTATTAATAAATAAATATGGAAAAGTGTGTGAAAGGGTTTAGTTTTTCCTATGGGAAAAACTAAACCCGGACCTGAAAGTCTGGTGCGTAAAATAAATAATAATTGGATAATGAAAAAATGATAATAATAAAAGTAGAGCGCCGTTTTTGTGAGAAATCACCCCAAGGGCGTTTTTTTAATGTATTTACAGAACACCAATTTGCAAGAAATAAGTAGGTAGGTATACCTACCCAAGTAATTATGAAAATAGCCTCAGCCAGCGTACGGTGTGGGATTTATATTTTTGTATTATAATTTTTTATATCAAAATTATATTAATAACATATTTTTATATAAATAATTACAAAAATAAAATTACATTTATTTTACCCCCGGTAGATACTCCAAGGGTTAAGTCGCGCATATAATAACTTAAGAAGGTAGACTGATCTCTAATCTCACTCTAAGCTATCTATTTGTACCGCCGCATCGGGAACCATTTATTGAATAACCAACACCCCTCCCATAGGCCATCCCATGTGGTTCGCTGTGTTTGGTAACTTATCAGGGTTGCCCGGGTTCATGGGGTGCGGTTTGTATCGTACGTATTAGGTACCGGCTGCGGATGCTCTTTCCCACCTATTGGTTGAGGGAGACCTTTTGGCCTCTCCAGCCGGGACTCTGTCGATCCGTCACCTTGCGCCTCAGTTGGATGGATGGATTCATACGTCCGTCACTTCTGGACACACTGACCTCCAGATTCCTACCTCCCCTCATACCTACCTTTTGCCTTTTCATAATTTCCTCTCCCTACTTTCCTTGAAAATACCCTACACACAGCATCCCCGAAGATAACATAGGATCCGAGGGAAATTATATTCCTCAGGGACTTCCGTGTGGAGCTAATATTAAAAAAAAATCATTCTCTTGCCACTACATCTTACTCACTGAAAAGTCACGAACCGCCATTGATATGTAGATAGGTACCTATATCTCCTTCAAGTTCCACCTGTTATCAAAATCAAATATTTTAATTTTCAACTATAAAAGGCGGTAACTTTATATATTTTTACACAAATGATACAAAAGTTGAATAGTAAATATACCTATTAATCAACTTATCAACACTTCATGCGACCGAAAAGCTTACAACAGGTTTTTATTAGCATAATGCATCGACACACATTATAATATGGTCAACTAGGTACCTACTTAATTTGGGTAAATTTATATCATCCTTTCAGCTCGCTCTTAATTACGGCAGTTATTTCTTTAACAGAAAGACGCGACTGAAAGCGAAGAAAGGTCCTGCAATTGTTGGTAAGGTCCTGGCAGGATAATGAACAAACCTCTGCCTGCCCGTCCCATAACATAACTCATGTTTTCATTTCCTGTCCCATAAATACTTTAATTAAGACATTGAACGTATAACACGTCTTCTCGATGCACAAAGAAACGGGCTCAAAGGAATATTCGTATATTATTATAATGTGCATTTTGGTTTGGTCGGTTTTATTTCGAAAATCGAATTCAGGATTTTGGATTGTGCGCGGTTCAGACTGAGAAGCAGCATGAATTTTCATGTTTTCATGTTTATTTGAGAAACCTGTGTATGTACGTTGGATGTGGTATAAATTGGTAAAATATTGTTGTTTAATCTCCGAATACTTAATGTGAGGGGGGGTAAACGGTAAATTTTACCTTAAATTTTTACCGGTAAAGAAATTCGGTGTTAAAAAATGTATGAAACCGCGACGAAGGCATAAACTGTGTCCTTTACACTCACCCTCCACTTATTAAAATCAGGTCGGTTGCATTCGATCTTCCGAGAAATGTGCGGAAAATACATACTGGTTGGAATTGATTGCGAAAATAAATTCCTATTGCGGCCATGCGCATGGCACTTTTCAAGCTATAAATCAAAACCCCCATCGAGAGTCCGAGGTCTAATAAAAGAAAGTTATAATTTCACGAAATATAATATAAATGTGATAAATTTACGAGATTTTTTTTTTGTATGAATACCGCAAAATCCAAAACATAGAAAGCTGAAAACTTAATTTTGAGCCGCAAAAAATCTTTAATTGGGCCGCAGGTTGGGCATGCCTGAACTAGATACTCTCAAATACATCCTGTCTACCAACTTTTCCCATGTTTCCCAGCTCCTTGCAGTAATACACCTTAGTTAAAGGCGCCCACCATATTGTGTCTGCTCTGCAAAATTTAAATTATATGGCCATGGAGTAACAGGTTAGTATATGTATTGGGGGTTTCTTTCTGTAATCTCCATCATTCTAATTGAATACTGCGAACTCAAATGGCACGTTCCTGCTACCGACCGTTCGGATTACCTAGATAAAGACCACGGCTCATTTGAACTCACACTTTGGATGGATTTTTCTAATGCAAAACTAATGAACATTCGAACAATTAAACACCCTAAACCTCTCCACTCGTAGACAGACAGATGTATGTGTAAACTATAAAGAATCTCTAAAGTGGATAATTACATTGTACGTAGGCACCAGTGGAGTGCAGTCTACAAAGGTTTCAAGTTGTTTCGACCCTAAAAAAACAACACGAAAAGAAAATAAAACTGTACCAAGATAACGTACAAAATACACGCAAGACAAAATAATAAACTACCAAATAGGACAAGTACTGTATAGTAGTGTATAGGGCCCGCAGATACTTTAATAGGTAGTAGGTACGCAATTGCTAACCCTGTACAAACTAAAATGCTACCCGTGCTTGATTTGGCAGCCACCTCTGGTGTGGAGCCCCAAAATACCCGAAAACACTCTCGTCTCTGTGCAGAAACAGGTTCTCATACCTTAACAAACGAATTGCAATATTAGAGCACAGGCGTCGAGTCGGAATGCTGTCCTTATTCTACCAGTATTTCAATGGAACTAGCGTCATTGATATCTACCTAACAGGTTCACTCCTTCATTTCCACATAAGGGCCCTCCACACAACATCCCCAAAGATTTCATAGGTCCAGAGGGAAATTATTTTCCTCGGGGCCTCCTGTGTCAAGTTAAATTAAAAAAAGAGAATCGAATAAAAACATTTTTTTAAATTGTTCAATCTCAGGATAAGTGGGCAAAATTATCTGTATAATAAAACCTGTAATATTTATTTTCACTTTATAATAAATAAATAAATAAATAAAAATCGTATTACGTAGGTACGAATAGGTAATGAACTAGTGCTCATTATTCAATCGACGGAAGATACACAATGACCAACTACACCTAGCCTAACTTTGGTCATAGACAAGGCCTAAAGGCCTTGGTCATAGTGCAATGCACGCTACTGTGTAGCTTATATCCAGGTTCCAAAATATAAATATTAAGACATCAATAAAATTAAAAATGAATACGAATTAGTTTACGTAAATTATGAATCTATTCAGTTAAGCTACAATAAGCAGTTCCTAATTCTTATTCAATAAAATGCTGGAGGACGGTCGTTCTCAATTAAGCCCAGAATCTCTCAATAAAGTCGATAACATAATAACTAATAACTAATAATTAATTTGCAAAAGCGTGGTAAGAACGCGGCTTTGGCCGGATTTATCATCATAAATTAACGCGGCAAAGTTTTATTAGGAATTACACAAATATGGGTAGGTAACCCGCGCATGCAGCCAACAGCTTTCGACCGCTTCTCGAACGCCGCACACAAGCACGCAAATGGGAATTACAGCGCCAAAAATAGGAAAAAGCATTGTCTTCAAACTAATCATAAATATTTTTTTTAAATGTTCTCCATAAACCAATTCAAAATAAACTGCAAGAATTTATTTTGTGAACGCAACCCCATAGCCTGCGCATGCGCACAAAGTTGAAATATGTTTCGCCCCGCCAATATTTCCTATTTGCGCCCGAATCATTGACGGATCTATTGCGCTTATCCTGTTTTCCCTACTTAAAAATCAGAAAGTTTTCAATATGGATATTAAATCTTCAGGTGTGTAATTTAATCTGCAATTGATAATTGGTCTACAACACCACTGTAGCATCCCACCTGAATTACTGCACAAGTGTAATCTTTCTGAGCAATAGAACCCAAGTTAAAAGAATGGAAACAATCCAGAATAGAGGCTTAAGGACTATACTGTGCTGTAGCAGGTACACTAGAATAAAAACCATGCAATGCCAACTCAATATCCTAAGTGTGTGGCAACGATCAGTTTACAATACGCTAGTATATATTTATAAGTTAAAAAATAAAATGTTACCAGATTATATTTTGAATAATGTTAGAATTAATAGCACACTTCATTACTATCCCACGAGAAACTGTCTTGAGTCTTAGCTATAAAAGCACAAGCGTTATTGGGTTTGGCGTATTTCGGCATATCGGTTGCCGTACATTCCCAATGAGAATGTATGACGAGCGATATGCTGAAGTAGGCCAAGCCAAATAACGCTTTAGCTTTTATAGCTAGGTCTGTTGGCCCCATAAAGGAAATGAGGATTAAAAGAAAAAACTAGGAAAAAAAACTAGAACTAATTACCTATATATTAATAATGTTAAGAATCGAACGATTTTACAAGTTATTCTCATTTTACAGTTTAATCATATTTGTGTTTATTTATTAAAAGAATTTTATACATTGTATAAATTTTGTGTTATTTCATCCGCCATGTATATGTATATGCTTATTATATCATCCCTATGCTTCGTCTACATGATTCACTAATTCAAAATACAGAAATAATTCAATATGAAATAATTTATATTTTTAATTAGAATACTACGACCACCAGACCCCAACTTACCCTAATAAGGTATTTTTTGAAAGATTTTCTTATGTAGGCAATCTTCTCATACGGATTTCTGATCAATTCAAATAAGATTATTTTTGGCGTCGTAAATTGATAATTCAGTCTTGTGTGCGCCGTGGATGCTGATAATCCTTTCCAAATAGAATGTTGAATGGCACAAGACATTTCGAAACACCTTTGATCGCAGCCGCCATGTTCGGATGATAATGGAGGCACAACTTTTTTACCGGAGATTGGTTGTTGGCTGTTCAAATGTTCAGTATTCACTGTTCCCTCGACCATTTGTATTTATGTGCGTACGGAGTGGAATTATATCTTTTTGTGCCATTTACAGCGTAATTTGATACTTGTGTGTTGTGCCTCAACACCGGCGGAGGCGCTCCGTGTTTTACAACATCCCGCCTTGTGTACAATCCTTTCGGTCTGCGATTCTTCTGTCGGATCAGCCAGCGTGAAGCGCGAAGGAAACTGCGCTGTTTCATAATTTGAGCTAAGGGTGGGTTTTCCGTGACAAGGGTGGCAGGGGGAGGTCGGTGTTCACGCCCGGAGCAGTGAATAGGAGAGAAGGTATTCAACGCGTAGAATGATTGCTCGCATTATGAACGTATTTGAGTATTTACATTTTCCCCTCGGCGGTGATTGTTCGCGGGGAGCTGAAAGGAGCGGCGGACGCGAAGTCTGTAATTTGGGACTCGGTACCGAAGGCTTATTAATACAACCACTCCCGCGGACTGTGGGACAAAAGCTCCTTTCTAACCTTATAGACATTCCTAATAAAATGTGAAGCTTTTCAACGCGTCTGCGTCTGCGGGATTTAGGTAAAATATCAATTAAGCTATAGAAATAAGCTTTTTTATATTAATTTCTAACTTGAATTTTTATTTCGAATACAAGATAATGTTTTATTTATTTATTTACATTGAATACTTATGTGTATATTTTATATTTAGTCACTAGCACAAACCCGTAAAAAAATAATAAATGTAGGATTTGTAATGCTGATAGTAGATATGTATTTATAAAATATTTGCCTCAGGATCATTACCTTTCCAAAACAAATTGTCAATTTTCTTTAAAAAAATTATAATTATATTTGATGGTTACAGAACGCGCCAAACCTAAGATGAATCCATGTGAAATAATGTAAAATCATACAAAATCATGATTTGGTTTAAAATTTTTATCGCTTAGAAATATTATAGATGCTTCAACTAAATACTGCGAGTAGAACTCATCTTGGAAAGCCTTGGAAATAATCGAGTTTTTTTTGTACTTCTAAAAAAAATCAGGCCTCTACAAAATTCTGAATTAAATTAAAAATTAAAAGGTGATCAAAATCTCTTGCAATGCGTGAGAAAGGAGTTAATGTTTTACAGGCCTTTACAAAATCAAACTCTAAATAAACGACATTCAAATATTCTCAGCCTAGTGAGGTGGCATATACCTAAAAAAATGTACTTGAAATGTATTTTTGGTTAATAAATAGTAAAAAAAAAAAAAATACCTTCTCCAACCTTTCCAAAAAAATCTTTTCAAGTATTTTTAAACCCCTCCCAAAAAGAGGCGGGGATTCCGATTTAGAATTTTTCAAGGACTAGTAAAATTTTCATTCATTATTATTGATTTGTAAAACTGCATAAACCGAAACGGTTCCAACTGGCTACAACGTGAGATACTTTTTTAGATTTTCACGGCCAAAAGCATTTTCGTTGTTTGTTTTTGGGGTGTTATGCCGTGTTGTGCTACCTCCTTCTTTAGCCGACTTTAGTCGATCCGTCGACGGATCTGCCGGATCTGCCCTGATGATGGACACTGCAACGCTGTCCGAAACGTCGGCTAAAGAAGGAGGTAGCACAACACGGCATAACACCCCAAAAACAAACAACAAAAATGGCTACAACGTCATCATAACATAGAAACCACCACTGGCTGGTGAGACCAACGTTGCCTGGCATGACGTCAACCCCGCCGAATTCAGAAATGAAAACGAACATGACGTTTTGGCGGCAAATCGAAAATGGTAAATTTAAAATCGTTATAGAAAATTTATTCGTCAACATAAAAATAAAATAAAAATACTGCCTTTATCGTTTTTTTTCGAGAGTAAAAAAACAGTTAAAATACTCTATTGCACTTGCACAGAGCCGGCCCTGGTAACAGAACTCATTTGTATATTTTTGCGACTTGTACGACAATGCATGAGTATATGATAAAATCCTCAACATCTTCATGTATGTGAGATACTAAAATTAAAATGAGCCATGATTTTAGGGTTAATTAAGTATTGGCATTTTAAATACAAGAAAATAGTTTTAAATAGCAAACTGGTTTTTCTGGTAATAAAATATGGATATTATTACCAAGGATACTGTTCATACAACCGCAAAAATATACCTACCTTTTAAAAACTTTAAATTTCCAATTCGTTCAATGCATTCAATAGTGCAAATTAAACTCAATGCACCCAATACCTATACCTTCTACTGGTTTTTTTTAAATTTTTGCTGATCCCAATCGCCTGGAGTCAGTGAGACTATGACATCCCCAAATGGGGTATGTTGTGAGGCTGAAAGTAGTGGGAAGGGGAAGGAGATAGAAAAGAGGAAGGCGGGGAAGTATCTGGATAATCAGATCTTGTCACCAAACACGGCTAATGCCATTTCAAGTGACCTTTCGATTTTAAATGGTGGTCTTTCATCAGGGCGATAAGTACTGAAAGTTGCATCATAAAAATCAATGTATCACACGATACCAGGGAGATACTGAAAGTATATAACTCTGGAAGGCGACGTAAATATATTCCTTTCGATTATTATTTCCGATTATTTTTAAATAATTGTAAAGTAAAACAAATCAATCAAATAAAATGCACGGCTCTAAAGGATTCCGGAATGATATCTAGGTACAACACTATTATTAATATTTATATAAGCCCACGCTATTTATCGATTTACAATAAAAAGTGAGAAAAACTACATTATTTAAATTTAAAAAAAACTTTGAAAAGATTGACTTATTTTATCAATAATTTTCATATATATTTTTTTGCTCATATTATTACCTACATAGATATATGTATTTATTACCTTTTTCTACCTCCCCAGTTAAACCCGAGGTTATTCCTCCACTAACTGCGTATTTAACCCGTTTAATCACAGGATACCATATTTGTCTCAGCTCACCTAGGTCTTATAGAAATCGATGTTTCTTTCTAACTATCATTGTGACAAAAGTATGATCTAACCGGTATTGGAAATATAATATCTACATACAACGCATATAATATATTCAAATATAAAAGATAACCATAAAATTATTAAAATGTACACCTTTATGAGACCAAAGTTTCCGACCGCAATTTGAAAAAAAAATTAACTTTGTGAATTTTTTATGATTTTTTTTACATGAAACGACAAAAAATTGAGGTGACAAAAACGTTAATAATTTATTTGTTTAATAAAATATGTGTTTATTTTTCGTTTGTAATTTTAGTTAGAAAAAACGTAAGGCAAGTTATTTTTAAAACTTTTTAAAGTTTACATTTAATAATTTACTGATTTGAAAGTGTATTTCATCACCAAAACCAGTTTTTAGTTTTCGGATACGTTCACTATTATTCCATTTATTCGGATTTTATTTCAAAGTGCAAATATTTTTACCCTCTGACAAAATAAGAATTTTTTTAATACTATTTATGAATGTTATGTAACATTTTAATATTCTTTAGGTATATTTACTTTCAATTTACAATAAATTTTAAAATATACAAATAGCGCATTGTTGCCACCTGTATTATAAAAAATATATATAATGCGAGTAGGTACCTGTGCACTATTGTAGGCGCGTAGATTCAAAATAACTCCTGCGGGATCGCAAGCCTACTCGAATTCACCCCTGTTCTTGGTCGCTCCGTGAACCCAACACCTCGCAGTGCCCATGGCGTGTTGCCCGCCGTTATTCGATATCGCTAACTTCATTTCCAAAGCGCCATACTGTTACTTTAATTAGATTATGGAAATAACGAGCCACTCCAGTCAATGAGGATTCAACGAAAATATTTGCCATTAATCAAGGATTGGTACCTACCAAATTACCTATACGATTTATCCCTCATACAAAAATTATTGCGCACTCAGCGTAGTACATTATCAACAGCATTAAAAAATATTATGACGAGTAGCTAATCAGATTCTCAATATCTAAAACAAATATTATGTAAAAGCAACTGGATTCCTCATTGCCGAGGATCCGACCCCTACTCCAATATCCATGGTGGACTTGGCTCCACTACTCCTCGTGGTCCTGCGCTGCGTGGAGAGCCAAGAACACACAAGTGATACTTGGTCACTCCAGCGCATTGGTGACCTTACTCTGCTTCTTCTGCCAAACACTTTGCCATTGCCATGAGTTTCTCCGAGTTGGAGTCCTCAGTTTAGCGAGCAATGTGCCAAAGTATTTTAAAATATGTTGTAGGCAGATAATTGAGAGCCTATCTTTCTGTCTGGCTGTTCATGGGATCCTGAGCATTTTTCTCCAGCACCACATTTCGATAAGTGTCCATGTTTCGCTGGCTCTATAAGTGCCCATGTTTCCACAAGGCGTAGAAATATGAGGAAAATCAACGCCCGCAATTAAATAGGTACCTATATGAAAATAAAAAATAATACCTACTTACTTGGTTAAATTTTGTAAACGCCATTTCTGTGAAATATTACCAAAATCAAGAAATTAACAAAAAGAAGCGGGGCCCTTCTGATTTCAAATTTTCAAGAACCAGTGGATGCATTGGTCATAAATAGGTATTTATTATGTTCTGCAAGCATTTTAGTTTTTATTGTCGCGATAGCTCTTTCGGCGTTCAGGGCCGTTAGGCGCTCCGCCCACTTAGGCAACTGAAAACCAACTAAAACCGGCTGTTTTCTCTGTCTTGATTGGTCAAAAAGCTTGTTTAACCATAGATGAAGAACAATCAGCTGACAGCTCGCAACCTAGCAACGGCCGCCCAGGGTAATCAGCCGTGACAGTCGCAAGATGGTCGCAAGTCACCGCTTGCGTTACCATTGACAACGGGGTTTTGTGTGATTGTGTAGTGTGCGGGCCATCACATTGTCATACAAAGACAGTTGGCAGTTGAGAGTTTTCAGTTGCCTGAGCGGGCGGAGGCGCTTACCAAACTGTCAATAATAATAAAAATAAGTCAATGGAGTAAGTAGATACTATGAATTAACACAGTAAGAGAGTATTTCACTATCCTCTTGATAACTTATCCATGGGATAACTCATATTAATAAATCTGTATATATATCTATATCTGATGATTTAGCCACAATTTATAGGTTCGAGTACCAAACAAAAAAAACTAGGACTAAATAAATATCGTAATTCGAAAATATATCTTATCTGCTGAAAACCTATCAAGAATATTGCGAAATACTCCCTATCAATAATTAAACCAAGTAGATTCCCAGGAATAACCGATTTACTTAAATTTAATTGACAGGTTATTCATATTTCTGTGGTAGCTACCTATTTACAAAACAAGGCGCCGACTAAACTGCCAAAATGATTATGGAGAGAGGTTATATATTATGGATATGACTCTTGAAAAGTTACCTCCTATAAGTAACATTTAAATTGACGATAAAATTGGTAGGTACCTACCTACTGAGAATAATACAATCCAACAGAATTCCAGTAACCTGATTTACTGGCTTCTTATCAGAATATAATTTTCTTGAACTAACAAAAAATCCGATCTACGGCTGTTGTATAAAGGTTCTAAATACCGCACCATAAAGAGTGTTAAGGGACATTATTTAATTTCTGACAATATTTGGAGGTTAAAGTAATTCGAGTACGTCCCTTCACCTGTATAGTATTTAGGTACCTACTCAACATATTATCATATTTTCAGAAGTCTGACTTGATTGTGAGGTTGAGGTTTTACTTAATTTTGGTTTTCCTGATTGATTTTTCTCTAAAAAGAAAGTAATAAATCAGTCACAAATTCGCAAATATCAAAAAAATATAATGTTTTATTTATTAGATTTAATTCATGAAGAGTAAAAAATAAAACTTTTTATCAAACAAAATTATTGTGGCTCTATATCAGATGCACGTTTCCATCAATAGATAATAATCATTGTGCCTCTCCTGTTATCCCATTACACTGAGGCTGATTACTTGTTGGCTTTAAAATATATTTAATAACTCAGGTGCGGGGCATACGTCATTCCTATGACCACCTACGTTAAATTGTCGCGAAAACAAGCTTATGTGCCCAAGCGGTTAATAACCTTTGTGGGTCTACTGCAAGGATTTGGAATAAACTCACTCCGGAACTAAGGTGCATAACAAGCCAAATAGAATTTAGATCCAAACTAAAAACTTACCTTTTTAGGCTCCAACACCTCTACATTAAATACATATACCTACCCGAGAGTATAACCCTTGTAATGGCTATAATATATCTTAATCACACTTTTCTTATTGGATTAAGGGGGTTTCTCACCATCCTCCCAGTAGCTTATCTACCCTAATAACGAAAATTATCGATTTACGATTTACGGTTTATTTATGTATTAAGTTGGAGTTTATAATTCGGTACTCGAAACTATGAATAGTGGCTATATATTGGATAAGTTGGCCGAGTTTTCTAACCACTGCGAGTATTTTATTTTTATTTTTAATAATATTCGTTATTAGGGTAGATAAGCTAACGGAAGGATGGTGAGAAACCCCCTAACATTATTTGAAGCATTACACATCAATATGTCTCTTACCGAGGGACGAGTCACACTTAGAAAGATAACAATTCTAATCAAATCCTTGTATTATTGTACCGCCCATCATAAAATTTTGCTTTTGCTTTCCCAAACACATTCCACATTATATTATATATTATTATTAAAATATACACCAGGATTAAAAAATAATATTTCCAATAACATTCTAAATATTACGTCCTCTGCCAGTATTTAAATTTCTCTAAAAACCAATAAACAGTATTAATCTCAAAAGGCCTTTCAGGCCCCCTAGCACACTTGATCGATAAGGATTGTATCGATAACTTTCGGTAACTTCTCATCGTTCCCTAGGATAACTGCAGATCGCTAACGTACAAACAACAGTTGATATTGAATGTATTAAGGACACTTAGTCATTGTGAACTGTCACTTATTTGTACAGCATCCAAGCCAGCATAGGAAAAAAAAAAATCAATACGATGTAAAAAATTTGACATTTCTCACCTTTCTTATGAACTCAATTTTAAAATTAAAAAAAGTTTGCTATAGATGCCTACAGACAATTTTCTTTTCTTTTCCATAATATTAATAATAATTTATTTTTTACTTTTGCTTTGCGATATTTACGAAATAATGGTAGTTTCTATGGGTTAAAATAACTCAAACGGCAAAAAATTATTTAAGAATACAATTAAAAAAACATTTGTAAAAACTTAATTTAATAGAAATAACTTAATCACACAAGTAAAAATTACTAAGTAACGAGATGAGGTTAGATGTCTCTTCTCTCCTTCATGTTGCAGAACAGGAACTGTAAAAGATTGTCGCCATTCTGCTAGGAAATAAAACCAGATGAAGAAAAAATGCCAAAGTAAAAGCTGTTTTTAAACTTAAATATCTATAATAAATATTTTCTCTAAGTAATGCTTTTTTTATTCTTATCCTCATTTGTGTAAACCTTAATAGCCCGAGGAAGGAATGTGATCTTAATCGGTTTAACATCAAACTCCTCATTGTCTATAGCAAACCAGATCTCTTCACCTTCCCGAGACACCTTCTGTGGATATATCTCAACTGTCCGCGCTGTGATGATTTTATTGATTGTAGGCTGATTCTTATTCAATCGATTCCAACCTTCGGACACAAATTCAAAGTAGCCCAAATTCATTTTGCCTAAGCTGACTGATAAATGCGGTGGAACTCGAACGTTTCCATCATTCAAAGTAACTTTAACTTCGGTTGTTTTGAAACATATTTCTTCAACATTCCCGCAAACTTGGTTAGATATTTGAGTGTAATCTTTGTCAGTCGAGACCTCATCTTTAACCTTTGGCATTATGAAGTCTACCCATCTTCCTTTAGCGACCGGCTTGACGAAAGTAGATCTGCAGTTATTACAGCCTTCACAAGGAGGAGATAATTTAAATGTTCCTTTACAATCCCAACAGAGAGAACTTTTGTATCCATTGAAGAGAAAAGATGCATATTCTCTCAAGCCACCGTAAAGCCAATACTTGTCCCGCCTGGCGTAGACATCTCGGAAAGCGCCCCACTCTATAGCTCCCATGGCAAATATAGGTTTCCCTGGAACATCAGCTTCTGTTTCAATGATCTCTATTTTCATGACATCTTTAGGTTGTGAATGGTTTTTAATAATAGCCATTGCAGCTTCCGTGAGTTGTCGGACTTTATGCAGATTACCATGTGAAGGGAAAAGTTGGTTGCCGACAAAGTTTCTCCTTCCTAGTGGGAGAATTCCCACTGTCCTTTTACACTTGTTTTCATCTTCTCTCAGAATTCCTGAAATAAATAAAACACCAATATTGACATGTACCGACGGACGGGATACGGGATCATCAAAATAAATAAGTAATAAAAAGACTCATAACCTCTTAGGCTATGGCCACACTGGTAGGTGCTTAGAGCTATACTACGAGCTAGGTGACCTGTATGCTATACTATAACCTAGAGAATGGATGCACACTATACTATTGCAATGGCAACACTGCGATAACGAGTATTTTGAGCACTGCTCTTCTGTGTCGCACTGTACAACTATTTTATTGTAGGCGCGTTTTTTAATCTTTTTGATGCGAATTCCAAGAGAAATGACATTGATACTACTTTTCAGAGTTTTTTCCGGTATCTCACTTGCAATTGGATATTTCCCTGAAACTACTATTGAGAAATTCTTGTCGATGACAGGAGTTGTGGTAGTCTCAGTTTGTTTTTTTGGTCCGTTCGTTCCGCAAGTTACTCGTGCGTAACTTGTTGGGACTTTAATGCAAAGCGATGCAACGTATTTACGCACTAAGTAGAACTGAATTTATGCAAATTTGTGTAAAACAAAAAATATTCAAAGGAATATTATTTTAAAATGCTTACAGCTTGGGTGGTGGAAGAACACTTATTTAAAATGAGTTTAGACAGCTTCAGTACACAGAAGAGAAAAGATGGCGGCAAGAACTCGAACAACGCCGATGCCAGATGTCTTTCTCTGGCAACCAAAATGTGGTAAAATTTCTACTGAATTTATGTATGTAGTTGCACTCGGGAGTTAATAAATTTGCAGAATAAATGAAAATAACAATATAGATTCAGTGTTTGGGCTATACAGCTATACAGCTCTCAATCAATTCCATTCGTCGAGTTACATCATATGTACTTTCTTTTATTTGTTTATTGTGGTTACTTCACAAGGAAAGGACGATGGCACAATGCTATAACTGTCAAAAAGAACACTTCTGTAATGGCAGAACGTTGCAACTTAAAATACAGTATTCTATCAGGACAACCACACGAATATGCTATTTAACCATTTCAACACCGTTACAGCGAATTGTCCTTACGCATCGGCAGCTATCTATGCCACAATGTGTCAATAAGCCGTATCCCCACAAAACTAATTTTGAGATGATTGACTTAATTTTTTGACAATACGTTATTTTCCTCACGAACCAATAGCAGTAAGAATTTAAAATTTGGTGAAAGGCTAGAATGAGAATTAAATTGAAATGTTTGAAAAAATACCAAATATACTGGGAATTTCAAAATACATGATATAATTGTATTTTTTTTAACACATTTTTAAATGAAGGATCAATACCTATAACCTTTCACCAAATTTGAAATTGTTATTATTCTTAGTTTGCGAGGAAAGTAACAAAATGTCAAAAAAAAGTTAAGTCATTTATATCAAAACTAGCTTTTTGGAAATACAGCATGTTGGCATTAGACTGGTGTGTTGTTGACTTGACCGCTTCCTAATGTCAACTGATTTTGTACCTAAGCACATAGCATACAATGTAGCAATATGTATTTCTAGTAGATAAGCATAGCACCTAGCTTAGCACTAAGCGAAACACTTTGGTGTGACTCCAGCCTAAGAATCTAATAGGTACCTGTAATGGCTTCACTGATAGTTCCATCTCCGCCCGCAACAACAACTGATTCATTTTCTGGTAATCCCTGAACTAAGTCTTTAGCATGGCCTTCGGCATTAGTCTGCAGCAGAGTGACACTGATTCCCGCCAGGTGGAACAGCGGCTCGCAATACTTCTCATAGTCTGTTTTCGCAGACCTCTTGTTGGCGGCTGGGTTCAATATAACGGTGATGGATCGGGGACTCTCTGAAACTGGTAGACGTATTTCTCCATATTTCTCCGCTTCTTCACAGCAAACTCTCATCAAAACATTTGTGCTGTAATAAAAAAGAATGATTAAATTTTAAAAAATGTGATGACACCAATATTAAAAACTGACGTCCAGTGTGTATCCAATCAGGTATCCCCAAAATTGATTATTAAAGGGTTCTAACACTGAGAATATTATATTGTGCAATAATTTTAAAAACTTACTCGTATCTACTTTTGAGTGATGAAACTCCATAACCAATCAGGCCGGCACCAACCGCGGATTTTTTCCAATTATTTCGAATAACTTTATATGATTTTAAAAACACAGCCATTTTGCAATAGTACGAATATGTTTCTAGTTGCAACAATCATTTGCGGGTAAAATAATATTTTTCCGGCTAACCTCAATAGTTGCTTTGACAGATGACACAGACATGTATTTTTCTATGTTTTTTATTATCGTTTCTAGCCGCTCGTAGTTCAGTGTTGCCATCAAAAATATTATATTTCCCTGCCAATTTTGACAGCCGATAGCTATTTTTTTTAAACACAAACACACGTGGAAGCCGGTGGCGAATCTGACAGTTCTACCGATTTGTCGAATTTATTATTTTTCAGTGTGACATTCCTAAAGATGAATAAGCTAACGAATTTAACTAAAAATGAGGATGTTCTCGGAGCATTAGATTTGTTAGATCTAGACGAACAGTTGATAGACGACAAATTGGAATCGTTGATGAAAAAAGACATGCTGCAGCACAACCACCTGAAAACAATATTAACTTTCATGAAATATAAATACATGATATGTTTACAAGAATAAACTGATTGTGAAAATGACATTTACGTCAAGTTTGTATTGGAACGGCTACTGACCAGTAGAGAAGAAAATATTAATATTCTGCTAGATATTCTTTCTGCGTCTTTATTGTTAAGTACAGAAAGACTCCAAAATGTAGCGGAACATATCATTCAACAGCTCATGGCAGTAGATGATGTCCAGTCTATAACTTCACCGGAAAGCCACTCCCGAGTTTCCTTGAAGATTATTGACAGTGTTCTAGAATTGTGCATCAGTAATAAAGTAACAGTTCATTCCACTTTTCTGAATGATGAATTAGAAAAAATGATCACCGTGGAAGAGAAACATGTTTCCACTCAATTTTTTACAAACACCATTCCATTGATAATTAACTGTTGTCAAGATTACAGCGCCTTAAATCTGATTTGGGACCGAATTCTAATTAGAGTAAGCCAACCAATCCAAAATGACTATGTCATTTTATGTACTTTATCAGAATTTTATCTACCTTTGAAAACAGATCCCACATTTGGTAAAGTTCAGAGCACAATTATTGAAAACTTAGAATTTTGGATATTACTGCGTAATGGTTTCATACATGAAGATTATTCTATTCGTAAATGCTCCATATATCTCGCACGAAGAGCCATTCAATGCGCTGCAGAAAGAAAAATCTCCATAAATCAAATGGGAGAAGTAACGCCAGTGTTCAAATGGAATAAAGTGGAAAAGAAAAATCTGGAAAGTTCGTGGCTCGCTCTGTTTGCATTATTGGAAACATTCGAAGAGAAACAATCTCATCTTGTACTCTCAGCCTTAAAGCTTTTTGAGCAAGTATTCACTCTACATTATTTGTGGTACAATTGCTCTTTGATTCGAGCTTTCTCTCATGATGCAAATGCCGTAATTCAGCAAGCAATAGAAATTGCACTAAAAAACGCTAATGATAATAACATAAATGTTGAATCATTCCCTTACAACCAGTTATTAAATGCGTTAAATAACACATTTTTGTATGAACATGTTCATGATTATGAAAAGAATCAACTTCTTCCTATGTTGACAAACTTTTTAAAACATGGTCACAATGCTAATCATATGATTTTACATCTCTCGTCCATTAACTTATCGCCAATTCCGAAGTTCTACTTATCTTATGCCTTGATGCTTGTTTCAACATCCTTTAGTGAAAAAACTAGCCTTAAAACGGTAGTGGAGGGATTTTTTAGTTCAAATACACCGATATTGAATAATGCCATGATACGCTGTGCCACCGAATGTTGCTTTTTAAATTTAATTGCGAAACGTTCTTTTGATATTCCAAAAGCAGAAAGCTTATTAGATTTGTTTGCAACTCTTTCTACAGAAAAATTACTTATCAGAGATAATATGTTTTGGAACAAGATAATTGACTTCCTAAAGAAATGCGATAAAGATGATAAACAAATATTTCAAAATATCAGATCCATGATGGACAGAACATATTTGCAAAATATCACTGATTTCAAGTCTTTGGCGAATCTCTTTGTAGTGTACAGTGATGTGGATCAAGCATACTTATCTTTTTTCATCGACTTTGCAAGAGAGCTCCTACAGTCTCTGAAGGATTCACAAAACAGACAATACTCATCAACCGATGAATTTGATGCATATTTTTTCATGATTGTTAATGCTGTGGAAGTTATGGAACCGCCAGGAGATATTCACAATAGTTTGGGAAACGCACTTATGTTGGAAGTATTTGCAGATAATGCCGACATACTTATGAACTATTTGATCAATCGCTTAATTTCTGATTTAAAAATCGACATGTTTGAAGTAATAACCAAATACATTTATGCTCTTAATGTGCTTACCAATAAGAAACTCACAGAATCGAATAAGAGATCAGCGGAATCTTTATTCCAAAAGGCCGAGTCTATTTTGAAGTCTACTGAAATAAATACTATTCAGAAATATTTTTCAGTGAAAATTCTGTCTATAGCTGTGACTAATTTATCGGACAGTAACTCTGTTAGAAGAATTGAAAAGGCCAAGAAAATATCTGTGTACTATCATTTGATCCAGAATATAAACATTTCGAAGTCTGAAGAGAGTGAAATTTCAAAAGGAAAATTGTTATCCGATTTTAATCTAGCGAAACTCCAGATCTACATTGGACATTATTCATCTTTGGATTTATGGAGTTTAAATTGTATAATGAGGCTTCACAAAGAAGTGATGGATTTTCTGGAAACCGGAGGACATGGCTGCTTGCTATCAATTATTCAACTTGGGCATTTACTTTTGCCTTATTTATTAATTGCAGAAAGGATGAAAGATATCAAAATTGTGATTGAAAGAATATGGAAAGAATTATTTGAGTTACGGAAAAACGATCAGTTTAAAATTTGTTTCAAAGCATTTATCAGAATGTTATATCAAAGCGATCTTTTTGTATCTAAACTAATACAGTCAATATTACTTGAGTATGGAGAAAAAATACTTGAGTTGGGTGATCAAATTCCGTTTGTTGTATTGGAGCTTGTGGAAAATTTAAGTTGCGAAGCGATAAAATCCAATACTTTTCCATTTACATCATTGTTGAATCAAGCATTAACATTTGGAATGGTTCTGAGAAAAGACCAACGGTAAGGGTTATAAGTTATATTACTTAACGTATATTTTGCAATTATTGTTAAAATTGCAATCATTATTTCGCATACAATTAATTAGTTAACTGCTTGCACTAATACAAATTATATTTTCCTTTTCAGAATTGAAATTGAGTGTTGTGAATTTATCATGTCACAGAAGAAAGATTTTCTAATCCCTGAAGAAGTCAAGTAGTGAGTATTGAATAATGAAGCACTCTTTTCTTGCATTTATTTGCTGCAGTAAAATCATCTATTATTAGTATTTACCTAATAGCTTGGATTCTTAATATTAATATCTTTCTATGATGTACCTACTGGGTTTTTTTTCAAATAATGTCTCATTAGATCGAAACTCAATACGAATTCATATTCACAGACAAATCTGATTATTATTTCAGCATTGTGAACCCAGTACCACGGATCAGAAGTGCTGCTCTGCAAATTTTTGCTATTCAAAGTAAAGATTTGCACGCGTCTATAACGTTGAATTTAAGGAACAATTTGGACAACACAAATAAACCCGCCAATAGATACCACGGGAATTCTCTGCAGCATAGATTCTTACTGAGAACATTACAAAGTCTTCTTTTCTCATTTAAAGTACAACAAGATGGAGATTATTTAAAAGGAAATGTACAATGGTGTATTCAACGTTTAGTGTCTCAGCCGCACCACGTTAGCTCCAGGATTATGTTGGAGTGGTACATTTCTTTATATATCATACAAAATGTGAGTATTACATATTGTTTGTTGTAAGTTTTTATTTATTTCAATAGTAGAAGAGAGTAAAACAGTTGACACTGGAGAAGAGAAGAGAGAAGCCTACATTTAGCATTATTCATAATATGGTGCATGATCTTGTTAACGAACATAAACTATTAAATTATCGAAGAAAGCAAACACTTTGTGTCAAATGAAACAAATACTTAGTTTTAAGGTTTCTGCCCACTACACCGTTCCATACCATGACCGTACTATGAACGTATCAGCCACGAAATAAATACGCTACGTCCTACTATGCCCACTAGAACGTGCCAACACCGTATGATACCCGTACGTAACGGGTTTAGTGACCGTATGATACCCGTATACACCGAGGTTAGTGTCCGTACCATCCCCGTTCAATAGGCGTACGGTTCTAAAAAAAGAAAAATCGAGGGAGAATACTGGACGTCATTTAAGCAACTAGTCATTCCAATGTAATGAATTATTAAGAAATATAGAAAATATTGCCACTAAAAGAATAATATAACTATTAGAACGGGGATCATACGCGTATGATCCCCGTTCTAACACCGTCGCGTGCCATGCATAGAGCGGACCGGCACCTGCAAAATATTGTCATCGAGAATTCGCCGTCAGCCCGTCATGGTATGCGACGGCGTTGGTCGGTGATGGGACGGGCTAGTGGGCAGCGTTTCATACTGATCGATACAAAGAATATTTTTTTGCATGCGCCGCTACGGTTAGAACGGTGTAGTGGGCAGAGACCATTAAACCACTTTATTTGAAATAAAGTGGTTTAAAACTAAGTATTTATTTGGTATAAACTATTAACCTCGTTTCAAAAAAGTATGTTCCTAATTTATTATTTTTTTATATATCAAAACCAAAATTTCCTTTGTAATCATGAGATTTGTAAGTAGGTTTACCCAGGTAAAATTTTTCTTTTTCAAATAAGGAATTGTCCAAAGAAACATCACTATCTCAATGACAATTCTTTCTTCAAACTTTCTTCAGGCAGATAGGTTCCATAATAATATCAACAATAGGTACCATAATATCAACAATACCCTTCAGAAATACCGAATAGAAGTAAAGCGTACGATAGAAAATTAATACAAGAGTGTGGAATGCATTGGGAGCATCACCTATCCTTATCCCATTTTCCTCTTCCTCTCCTCACCAAAAAAAAAATAAAATTAAGATATATTAAAACTCCATCTCCGAAGTAAATTTAACATAGGAGACCTTTTTGGCTTGACTCAATTTAACTTTGTATGTATGTATCTCTTTTTTTATTGTTGTATATAAGCTGTTTGTCTCTTACAAATAAATAAATAAATAATATTGAAAAAATGCGAATAAGAAACTCCCAATAAACATTACAATTTCACATTTGAAAAAATAATCTTTACTAAACCATTAAAATGTGGATAAACTTGTCGTACTCGCCTCACAGTTAACATGGATTATTTCTTAATTAAACAGTTAGATTTAGCTTTATTATTACTAAAAGTTAGTATTTATGTTGGGGGAGACGATAAATATACATTTTTTATTTTAATTTTCTTAAATTTATTTCATTTATGTTAAGTGTCCTACGCCATGATTGGCTAAGTAGAGCGGAGTAATACAACTTTACAAAAACGGGCACCATCTTGAACATAATCAAAATGTGCAAACAAATTTACAAATAGACAAAATGCAAAACAGTAGAGTTATAACAGGACTTAGGGTCTAAACACGTAGAAAGCGTGTTTCGTATTTCGGACTACCCACGCCCAGCGCCCGAGCCCGCCGGCGGTATTTTGTACCGAGTTGCGGACATCTGAATCTGGCTTCACTGTGTGCGCTTTAGTATGTTTACATACAAACATTCTTGTCGGCCGTCGGCCGCCCATGCACCGACTGCTTTACCCGCGTTCTACGTTTTTCGACCCTTAGGAGCTTTGCTCAGTCAATTAACATGCCAGTGTGTTTATGATAAAATAAAATGATTTTTTTTTTATTTCAGAGTCTCCCTTTAAGCTCTAAAGTTTTGACTGAACTTCAACTATCCAGCATTCCGCAGATTTCCTTCTTCATGGTCATCTTCCATGTTCTTAAGCACCGAATATCATCACCTATTCGTGGAATGGTCGGATTCACTGCACAAGTATACGATGATTTCAATTTTGCCATGCAGACATACCTACCGCACACCATGGGGCAACTATTCAACATAAGATTACACGCACAGTATCTGACGCTTAAACTTAATGAAATAATGAACAATGACCCCATTTGTAACAAGTATCAAATTATGTGTGATACCATACGACATACTTTTCACCTGAGTTCGACTGAAAAAAATCTGATCAAAATTAAAGATGACTTCTACATCAATGATTTTAATGTAATTCGTGGGCTCAATGTGAATAACATATTTCATTATATTTTACGAAATACAGGTGTCGCTCAGGATGAGTGGGTATTTGGAACTTCTTCTAATGAAACTGAAAATCAAAGTGATTCTTCTACAAGTTACTCGATAATATCTGAAAAGAATGAAGTTGAACCTGCGTCAGAGATTGAGATATCCGAAATAAATACCAACATTCAAAGGAAGTTTGTTCCCTGGAAAAATGTACTTGCAGAGCTTGGAATCACACCAGAACACAAAATGGTATAGTATACATTAATACATTACTCTTTCTTATTTCATATATATATTGTGCGTCTACTATGACAATCTAAAGCAGCCCTTGCCAACCCGCGGCCCGCAGGTCCTTATGTGCGGCTCGCGGCGCCCTGTCGTGTGGCCTGCGGTCATGTATGAAGACTTTCTTTTTCTTTTGGGAATTAGTATAGCTCTGGACACGCAACTTGTTCGATCGCGTAACAAGGGCCAATCAGTGCAGATTAGTATTTAGATTTAATAATGCACAATAATGCGATCGTACAAGTTGCATATCCATAGCTAAACAGGTGCACTTATTTTAGTGATATATTATTAATTAGTACATTACAGAAAAGGAAACTCATTGAAGAAAAAAAATTTCAGTAACCGTTGAAAATTTCAGTAAAAAGACGATTATTTGTTTGTAACATATTTATTTTACCTTAAAAATAATCAGTGAAATATTGTTTATTTTAATTCTTGTATAAATTCAGACACAAATAGGCATATATAATTTCTGCAATTTTTGTTAAATATCTATTTATGTGAGACTTTTACCAAAATATCGTTTTTACCAATGTATTTTATTTGAGCTTTTGTTTAACACTTTATTTTTTTCAGTGTTTTATGTTTTCTTTATTGTTTTAATTTTGAAGTACTTTAAAATAACTGTGATCCACTATTAAGGTGAAGACACGCGAAAAAATGCAAAATCGTACAAAATCTTGTGTTTTAGTTTTGAAAATTTGATCGCTTAGAAATAATATGGATGCTTCAATTAAATACTGTGAGTAGAACACATCTTGGCCTTTGAAGTGATCGAGTATTTTTTTGATAAGCTTTTTAATAAGCTTAGAAAAAAATTATGCGTCTGACCTATAAAAAATGGTTAAAAGTGAAAAATCTCCCACTTACAAATCCTTTTTCTGGTGTTGATTTATTGAATAATGTAGCTAATTAAGTATCTTATGAAGTGATCGGAAAACATTTTAATATTTGTATCTGAACTTCACAAAATAAAATAAAACATGCGTTTTGGCGACGTTTCTTTTCAGTGAATAAAAATAGGCAGTACCCAACGAATTTGTAACTGCGAATTTCACCTTTCTGTCATGTACAGAAGGATTTTAGCTCGTCGCTCAGTCTACGCCCAGAACCCGGGGCCAATGGACATGCCTTAGCCTACGCGGCGCTTCAATCTTTAAAAATATACTTGCGGAATAATAGAACACTGTTGTTTGCTAGAGATTAGGGTTTTTATTGGTAAACGCCCAAAAATCGTTCGCTCCGCCCGATTCCGGATGAGTCAAGGACTAGTGGATCATCTTAAACTAAAATGTAAAAGCCCAACAGGGCATGAGGAGGTAGTAACCCGATACTTAAAATACAAAAGAATTGCTTTTTTGCCTCGCTAAAAAAAAATCTGTAACAAGAATCTGGACTAAAAAGCTAAAACACATACTTTAATATATTTTGAATCGGTTCAGCTCCCCCCCCCCCCCCCCCCGGCCCTTGAAAAATTTTAGGTCGACAATTCGGCCCGTGGTGCAATTTGGGTTGGCCAGGCCTGATCTAAAGGTTTCTCAAATCTAATTCATATTGTTTTAGGAAAATACAAACAGCAGCAATTTGATAGTTGTTGCATCTCTCATTGATCGTCTCCCCAACCTCGGAGGTCTGGCACGCACTTGCGAGGTATTTGGCGTTAAAGAATACGCTATCAATAGTTTGAGGCACCTTCAGGATAAGCAGTTTCAAACATTAAGGTGGATACTTATTTATAATAATCTCAACTCCCCTCTCTAACCCTATTAAATATGTCACTGTGCTATTTTTAGTATTTTTCCATTTGCATTCTGTTTTCCCTCCCAGGGTTTTCTCGAGTATGTAGTGTTTCCAGCTTTAAAAAAAAAATCTAAGTACAAATAAAGTATCTACCCAAATTTCTTTAATATCTAAACCTGTCATCCCAGTGGGTTGGTAAGTGTAAGGAACGGACATAGTTATTTAAATTATACAACACTTAACGACGTTTATTTATATTTTAGTGTCTCATCAGAACGCTGGTTGAATATAATTGAAGTGAAGCCTGGTAATGATTTGAAGAATCATTTAATAGAAATGAAGAAGAAAGGATATAGTATTGTAGGAGCAGAACAAACATCCTCAAGTGTTTCATTGGACGATTTTGTATTTCCTATAAATACATTGCTTTTAGTTGGGTATGTGAACACTTAACATCATCTACCATTCTTCTTCAACAGATTTTTCTTTTAAATTCTGTTACATTTTACACAAGTAGTAGTTTGTTTCGCATTTGAAGTGTTTTTTTTTCTCATTTCAGCCATGAAAAAGAAGGCATTCCTTGTGATTTACTAAATCTAATGGACTTTTGTGTTGAGATTCCTCAATATGGATTGGTGAGATCACTCAATGTCCATGTCACAGCTTCAATATTTATCCGGGAATATACAAGACAACATTCTTAACATATTAATTATAATATTACATGTATGAACATAGGTTTTTAAACATTTTTACTTGTTTTATATTAGATAATAATAAATAATACGATTGATATGTTTTATTGACATGTTATATGACATTATCATTCATTATCATTGACTGAGCTTACAAAAGTCCTTTTTTTTTAGAATAGCTCCGCACAGGAGGCCCTGAGGAAAAAAAATCCCTCGGGGAATATGTCACCTTTGGGAATGCTGGGGAAAGGAAGGAGAGGAAGTTCTGGGAAGGAAAAAGATATGAGGGGTGGGTAGGAATCTGGATCATTCCATCCCTCCCACTGCGATGCAAGACAAAAGTAGAGGTGTCGGTAGACATTTATTACCATGTTTAAACTTCTAGGATCCTTTCAATAAAACATTGGACAGCTACGTGACAAACTCTTTATTTACAATGTATTTACGACATTATAAACACTTTTTATTTAGCCCCGTTCCCCGATATAAACTTATAGAAGGGTCTAGGCCCTGTTTACTGTTGGCTTGCTGAATTGAGAGAGAGAGCTTCGACCAAGTATATCAAATTAAGCTGTGTGGGTGTTAAAAATGATACCGGAACCAAAAATATTAGTATACCAAAACATTTATCAAAAAGGGGATGTAGAACGAATGAACAAAGAAAGGAGCGTAAGGAGAATATATGATATAAGAAGTAGGGGACGTCCGAGGAAGACATGGCTCGATCAAGTGAATCAGATACTTGAGTCGGGCCATGTCAAAAGTCAGAAAAATAGAAGAGTATGTATGAATGTGAATGAGGCAAAGAGTGTATGCCAAGACCGAGGTGTTTGGCGGTGCGTCCTCTCTGCCTACCCCTGCGGGGAAACGGCGTGATGGTTAGTTGGTTAGTTTTATCAAAAAGAAAGTGCATTATCTCAGTCAAAATATCGCACAAAGCATTGGTTTGTATCTTTTGTTGATCTGCGTGGAGCAAATTGCTTTTCCAGCAAGTTGAATGACTGGATTTGTGAAGACAATTTTTAAAACACCAAATTGAGGCAGTTAGAAATTAGGTGTGGGCTATCGCATACTTTATTATTAACAATTTAATGAGTTATATGAATACTTAAAAGTATATACGTAACATAAAGATTCGAGGCAGCGGATCGGGAAAAGTAACATTTGATAAAAATGTTTAATTTCTTCCTAGCAAAAAAACTACGTCACACAAGAGATGTGATGGAATTCGATGGGTAGTTTGTATTATGAAATAACTGATAGGTGGTGTTACTTTTGGATTGAAATAAGGTATGGGACGGCTGATCTATAGTTTTTATATCGAGAGAGTCCGGCTGGAAGATGTCTAGGTTAGGTCTGCCTTAACCATTCTCTCCCGATACAGCCCGCCACGCGGTAGATAACGCAATCGCCACCAAGATCTAGACAAATCTTACCCCACGAACCTGGGCCCCTAAGTCACCAAACGTAGCGATTCACTTGGGGTGACCTTTTCCAGGGGTGTTGATTATCCAATAAATTGTTCCCAGGGCTGCTGTCATAAATAAACCAATCCCGCTGTGATCCTGTTTTACCTAAACCATTTTGCATTTTGTCTGCTGTAAAATTTTTCGACTGTTTTAGGTCCATCCGCTCACCGTCAACTGAAAAAAAAAACAGTTTTCAACTCAATTCGCTTTCCTGTGTATATCAATGTGATGGTCCGCACACTACAAAACTTCTCAAAAATCTGTTGTCAATGGCAACGCAAGCAGTGACTCGCAACTCGCCGTGCTGGTTGCCACGGACGGCGACGCGCCAGTTCCTGGTTGCAAAGGATACGCCAGTTTTGTTGTCAATTTTCGAGATGACAGCTGAAGCGTTCGTCGTCTATGGTGAAACAAGCTGAGATAATTACTGAAATCGTAAAATTGACATGCGCCGTGAGAGAAGTTTGGTTGGAAACCATAGCAACCAGCCAGTTTTTGAAGTGAGAAATTGTGTGGTGTGTGGGTCATCATATTGTCATACCCAGGATAGCGATTTGAGTTGAAAACTGTTTTTTTTTTCAGTTTCTCTGTCAGCGGTTGCGCTAATGGTTCAATAAAGATTATTTTTTCAAATGTGAAATCATCGGTGATCGGTCTACTCAGTGGAAACTTTTTAAGTGTATGAATATTGAGTACAAACTTTTCATCGGCTGTTAATTCCTCACATGATAATTCATCATGTCTCGAAGCGTCAAAAACTGATAATTGAGGTTTTTAACCTTAGGTTAGGTTATGAGGGGGGGGGGGGTATGGAAGGTTAAGTTAATGTGAGTTATGATGTGATGAATTATCATGTGAGGAAGTATCGTGTCTGAATAAATTTACTATGGGAATTCAGACACTGTGATCTCATAGTCCGATTGGACATGGAACCGAAATCATCATGTTTATTTGGGCTTGCTTATTCATATTTTTTCAATTTTATGGTAAAACCTGCATGCCTGCATGAGGAAAGTTTTAAAAAAGAATTGTCGCTGAGATATATATGTACACAAAAAATAACGATAATATTTGGATAATTTATTTAGGACGATTAAAGTATATTAGGTATGTTGATTATGTAAGTATAATACGAATAACTAAATCAAATTGTACAATTCTCAGGGAACTGTTTTTATTGCCTCATGGTAAAATTGCTGATTTGAAAATGTTTTTTTTTTGTTAACGTTATATACTTACATAAAATTAAATAAAAATAAAGTTTTTTTTTGTTAATATTTTCCTGAAGCAGCAGGCATTGCCCGGACTTTCTGCTTTAAAGGGTGGGAAAAGTGAATGGGGTGGCTTTTCGAAATCGTCGACAGTGACCGCCCTCACGTTTTGAAGGTCAAGTGTGCAAAATTTTATCAAGCTCGGAATAAAACTAGATCAGATCCACGCCGCCCGCCTGCTGTAAATAGACACTCTCTTTTATATATTAGAAGAAGAAAATGCTTGGGATATAAAGGAAGTCTACAGAATAAAAAAATAAAAGTAACAACAATGCATTCATAATATTATGCAATATGATTTAAATGTTTTGTTTTATTTCATCGCCACCCCAAAATCATACCAATTAAAAAGTTATTTTAAATGTTGAGTTCGAATTATTGCAACTATGAAGAGATTTTCCATTGAAGATTTAAAACATTAATTTTCACTTTCTGAACCTCATACTGGGTGTAAATAAAATAAAGTTCAGCTTCAAAAATGTTTGTTGGTGTCCAAGTTATTTTTTAAATACTAAAGATAACAAAACTAATTCACTCTGACATTCGTAAAAAAACTAAAAATACTTGTAAAATAATTATCCTTCATTTTATTTTGAAAACAGAAACTAGTAAATAATACTAGAATCAAAGCGTAAATAATATTATCGTACGATAGTAAAAAATCGGAACTTGTCAACCGTCCGCCAAAAAAAAAATATCCAAAAATACACTCCTCATTTTTAGAGATTAATTTCCTTATTTTTTAAGGATGATGTGTTACGATAAAAATACACTAGGAAAATAGTCGTGTAAATTAGAAACCCCAGACAATGTTTATTAATCCCCCAGAAGTATGTATCTACTTTATTTTATTCAAAAATAAGTTGGATACGGAAATAATGATCACTTCGTGATTTTTGACTTTCGCAATTTTTTATAAATACAATTAAAGTTATATTTCTAAACTATTTAGAACCTAGAACAATCTCCTTACTCGCAGATTCTGTGCAGTTCTTAAGGCTATGCGACACGACCAAGCCGCTTGATGGCAAGCACGTAGTTTCTTTTCTATGGCGCTTTGTGACAAGCCTTTTGACCGTCTCCAAAGCTTGCTTGCGGCTTTCTCACAAGCATTGCGCAATACTACGTGCTGGCGGTGGGGCTTGATGCGAATTTATATTTTTTCGGGAATAGACAAACGAGAATAGATAAATAAGTACCCATAGACAAAAAACATTACGATGAGTGGTGATTTTAGATAGTACGTATCGTGTAAAACAATTATATAAATCATATAAAATTATTATATAGTAGGCAGCTATTGTTTCTGTGTTCAATTTGTCCATTTCTGGGTTCAATTCAAGAAATCCATTGATTTTTAAAGAAAATATTGTACATCCAATTAAATAATGTTATTTTTAAGTTCTGCAAGTATTTTAGTTTTTTTAAATATTATGAAAACTGTTTCGGCATTCAATGTCATTTTTAAATTGTAGTTAGGTCACTTTTAGACCACTTATTTATGCGATTCTATTAACGCCGTCCAATTTCAATATCCATGGAGTTTAAAATGATTTTTTACTGGTGTTAATAATTTTATATTTTCTTAAATGTTTAATAATAACGAAACTGCTATTGTCTTAATTAAATGTGTTAAATTGTATAGGTCTTGTGTTTAAAAAAAAATATTTCCAAACATTATGATTTGAAATTTATTAAGCAGGTTATATGTTAACTTTAAATTGTTATTTATTTATGTTCTTACATCTTCTTTTAATTTTTATTTAATTTCACAATGTTGTATTTTTTGTAAATATTATCTCAGCCTACTTAGTTTTTTATTATAATTATAGTAATGTGAAAATCTGTTTAGATTTTATTTGTATTCTTAATTTTATTTTAATTGATGTAAACAATCTGTTGATTTTCCTAAATAAATAAATAAACATCTGAGAAATGGAGAAAAATAATTGTCCTTACTTTACTAATTAATGTTATATTACAATATTAATATATAAAATTTATTATAACACAATAAAGAATGCTTTGTCTTTGTTATATTCCATTTCGCACAAAATTCACTTTCAACCCCCTTTCGACCGCCACGAAATCACCGAAGGCGTGGCCAGGCTTGAAGGAGAGGCTTGATGCGCCGCGGCAAGCCTAAAAGCATAGAGAATAATATAAAACAATAGATAACAAATTTACGTGCTGGCCATCAAGCCGCTTGTTCGTCTCGCAGTCCCATAAAGGCTATGCGACACGACCAAGCCGCTTGATGGCAAGCACGTAGTTTCTTTTCTATGGCACTTTGTGACAAGCCTTTTGACCGTCTCCAAAGCTTGCTTGCGGCTTTCTCACAAGCATTGCGCAATACTACGTGCTGGCGGCGGGCTTGATGCGAATTCATATTTTTCGGGAATAGACAAACGAGAATAGATAAATAAGTACCCATAGACAAAAAACATTACGATGAATGGTGATTTTAGATATTACGTATCGTGTAAAACAATTATATAAATCATATAAAATTATTATAAAGTAGGCAGCTATTGTTTATGTGTTCAATTTGTCCATTTCTGGGTTCAATTCAAGATATCCATTGATTTTTAATGAAAATATTGTACATCAAATTCAATAATGTTATTTTTAAGTTCTGCAAGTATTTTAGTTTTTTTTTAATATTATGAAAGCTGTTTCGGCATTCAATGTCATTTTTAAATTGTAGTTAGGTCACTTTTAGACCACTTCTTTATGCGATTCTATTAACGCCGTCCAATTTCAATATCCATGGAGTTTAAAATGATTTTTTACTGGTGTTAATAATTTAATATTTTCTTAAATGTTTAATAATAACGAAACTGCTATTAAATGTGTTAAATTGTACAGGTCTTGTGTTTTTAAAAAAAATATTTCCAAAGATTATGATTTGAAATTTATTAAGCAGGTAATATGTTAACTTTAAATTGTTATTTATTTATGTTCTTACATCTTCTTTTAATTTTTATTTAATTTCACAAAGTTGTATTTTTTGTAAATATTATCTCAGCCCACTTAGTTTTTTTATTATAATTATAGTAATGTGAAAATCTGTTTAGATTTTATTTGTATTTTTAATTTTAATTTAATTGATGTAAACAATCTGTTGATTTTCCTAAATAAATAAATAAACATCTGAGAAATGAAGAAAAATAATTGTCTTTACTTTACTAATTAATGTTATATTACAATATTAATATATAACATTTATTATAACACAATAAAGAATGCTTTGTCTTTGTTATATTCCATTTCGCACAAAATTCACTTTCAACCCCCTTTCGACCGCCACGAAATCACCGAAGACGTGGCCAGGCTTGAAGGAGAGGCTTGATGCGCCGCGGCAAGCCTAAAAGCATAGAGAATAATAGAAAAGCATAGATAACAAATTTACGTGCTGGCCATCAAGCCGCTTGCTCGTCTCGCAGTCCCATTACGTGTGAAATCATAATGTTCTATTCAAGGCCCGCCGTAGCCCGTTGGTTTTGTTTATGGTCGGTTGGTTGACGTTCTTCTGCCAAAATAAATAATATCCATGGATTTTGTCAGACTTTTATTTACGTCATAACAAAATAGAACTTAAAACTTCTAATATTGTTCTAGTTTGATCAATATTAAAAGTCAATAGTATCCACTGTTATAGTAATATAAAATGACAATATTAGTTATTTGGTGACAGTTAAAGTGAAAACAAAATTCAATCCCTAATCATGGAAGGGACATCATCTACCGATGATGATAATTCCAGTAGGAAATCTACTGAAAGGGAGAAAAGTTCTTCGGAGAGAAGTCCCGCGTCGTCTTCCCGGTACCCGAGACAAGCGGAAAAGAGGATAAAACGAGATATGAACGAGAAACACGATATCAACGCGGCAAGTAATACCAATGAACCTACAAATATTACTCCAACAAAGGTCACTTCCAAAATTGGTACGTATTCTCCAGATGTAATTGCAACTATTGATGTTATATATTGTTAAATTATGATGTTATATATTGATGTTATATGTTGCGAGCGTTAATTTGAAACCACCAATCAGTTTATGTACAATAGTTTTCCAAAATATATAATTTTTTTTGTCAATAAGTTTAGTGTTCTAACTGGGAAATGATATCTACGTGTTTTTAGGGCTACGTTACAACATAAAATAATATAAAACATTGAGATTAATTAGGAAATAGTATTTTCCTGTTTTGATTTTCAATTTTAGGTTAAGAAATTTAGTTTATATACTTTTTTCTACCAATCCTGGGTTCTCCCCCTATTTGAAAAAAGCTCATTATTTTGATAGTAAACTTTCGAAATCGCTGGACACGCTTAATACGAATATTTTTTAGAAAAAACCCTTTGATTCACCTTAATTAAGTACCATAAAAGACAACTATTTGCATTCAAGCAATGAAAATCACTGCATTCAAAATTTCAATTATGTAAAATGAAAATTAGCTTGTTTTGTATGATATGTCGGCTATTTACAATAATTTCGTTCATTTTGTTATGTTGGTTTCCCTGATACTCCAGCTACATATAAGATGATACAATATCATATGATAAAAGCAATTTTTCATTTTACGTAATTGAAATTTTGAATGCAGTATTTTCCATCGCCCCTAATTTAAACAGTTGTCTCTGATAGTAATTAAGGTGAATCAAAAGGTTTTCTCTAAAACATGTTCATAGTGTGTCCAGCCATTTTGAAAGTTTACCCTTTTCATATATTTTACTCCTTGCCTTGCCTACTAAAACAGCCCCCAAACATAGTTTAATTCAGTCACTGTGGAATTTAGAATCTGTACTTTTTTTTAGTCTCACAGGGAGTAACATACAAGAATTTATTTCTCTTTCCAATGATCAGGCAATTCAAAGTGTTATTTTGAACATTTCAGATATGCTTGTGGATTCACAGAGCAATGAAAGCCTAGATGTTGTTAAAGATGAGAATTTGGATAGCGGCATTTCTGTGGAGAAACCAGAGAGTCCTATCAGCGAATATCTCGTGCCTTCCCTGTCCAGTGAGAGATCGACTGTGGCCACAGAGAGTGAAATAGACGTAAGGCCATCGACCAGCGGCCACAAGAGGGGAGATAGGACTCCTCGCCCTCCCCGAGGAAGGAATTACCGCAGCCATCGGAGACCGAGGAACGGCTCAGCTTCGGGTTCGGAGAGTGATAATGATACACAAATGAATTCTGATTATGATATTGTAGAGGAAGCCATTACGCTCAATATATCTGGTGGAGAAATTGTGTCAAATCGTCCAACTGTGGAAGAGCAGCAGCCATATCACTTCAATGAGGGTCACCTGGAGATGATGTATGGAGACAGTAATAGCAATAGTAATAATAGTCCCAGTGATAAGTATGTATTACCATTTATTCTTATAATTACCTTTTTCTTATTACTTTTATTAACACATTGTTTGCGGGAGACACTTAAACATATATTTTTCATACTGTTGGTCAAGAGCGGGAGACGCTTAAATGCTTTTTTGTATTTATTTACTGTCATACGGCGGGTAATGCATAGACGTGTTATTCGGTGAAGTAAAAATTAGGCGTGAACTCTCGTGAGACGTGTACTAGGTACCCGGCAATTGTGCATGTGCTTGTGCGTATCTGAACTGCACTTGAGATAGTGGTATCATTTTGTTTGATACCTTTACATTTCTTCAATGTTGTAGTGATATTCGTTGGTTCAAGATGTTTTCCATTTTTGTTTCTGCCTCCATTTCGAGGTTCCAGGTCACTAATTTCGTACAAAATACTTATCACTGTATGATATATTCGTATAGAAAGTGCATAAAATTACCAATTATTAGACAGTACAGTAGAAAAATGCAATTTTTCAAAAATTTTAAATTTATGTAATCTTGAATATCATAATTATTTTTTTAAAAATATGATCTATACTTCTGAAGTTTTAGCTATTTTACGTAAAATGTAATTTCACATTTCACAAATCTGAAAAAATTGGTTGCTTTTTAGAGGAGATTGCTAAAAAAAACCAGCCGCATACATTGTGTTAATATGTGAACAACCATGACTTCCAAATCGTTATTTACCATATCAAC
The DNA here is from genome assembly GCA_951813805.1 of Limnephilus auricula. Lineage (NCBI taxonomy): Eukaryota > Metazoa > Arthropoda > Insecta > Trichoptera > Limnephilidae > Limnephilus > Limnephilus auricula. The sequence continues at coordinate 1,004,636 of OX638395.1, read as the reverse complement.
AAATTGACAATCAACAAATTAGCAATTGTAAAATTTTGAATTTACAATCTAATCAATGTTTTAAAATTATTGGGTTTTGTTTATTTCTTAATTACGAACAAGTTTTAGTTCTTCTAGCTCTAATCAACAAGAGGACGGAGATGAGGAAAATAACGATAGTGGCTCCAACGTAGACAATGATACGGATGACTGGAGTGACATGGAGTCTTCACACAATGATGAGTCCAATTCTGATAGTGAGACTCCACACGTATTGCTCAAGAGGAAACCTGTCCATTCTTGGAATGTGATTAAAGGTAACAACAATCTACTATCTGATGCAAGGCAAACAAACTTAGGATAGAAACCAAGTACTTCTCTGCCATAAAAGTCTCCGCACTGAACTTTTTACACATGTGTGATTGGGGCTTAACTTTCGTCAATTGCAAAGTTATTCTAATGCTGAAGAAAATCTGTTGTTTGTGGGAAAAAGAATTGAAGTATTTCAACTCTGGAATCGTATGTATATTTTGTTATTATTGTTTATTATAAATGTTAACTTGTTTTCTGTTTCAGAATTAATAAATAGGGAGAGAGGCTCTGGAATAGGATATAGAAAGAGCGGGAAGTCAGATGTTTTATTTGAACAAAGGTTTTATGGTTCCTTACATACGGTAGAGAGATTAGAGCTCATGTACAAACTAAATAAACATAAAGGCTGTGTTAATTCCATCAACTTCCATCCAGAAGGTATGTCCTGTTTACTATTTCATTTTTATTAAATCTTATCATCCTTCCCAGAACTTTGCTAAAGGTTTTGTAAGTTATTGTGATCTGTATTACAAACTTATTTTAATACAGTACTCTCTCACTAATCTGCCAGCCCAAAATCCTGGCAAGTGTCCAATTATTGAAAGAAGCTGATTATAGTGTGTACATACAAAATATGCAAAAAATTAGCTCAGGTGTTTCGTAAAAACAAACAAACATTGCTATCAATCTTTTGTAAAATTTCAATTTTTTTGGTTTAAAATTATGGTTTATGTTTATGCTTATGAGAAGACCCAATTTTGTTGGTGTAGCAACTGAGTATGTAAGAGGAAGATAACTCAACCCGTCGGTGTACAAAGCTGCCATATAGTAACTATGTATATAAGAGGAGATAATCCAACCCGTCAGTGTATAAAGCTGGCGGTGTAGCAACTGAGTATGTAAGCCGCATGTAATTTCGCCGCAAGACAGACGACGCAGAAATCGGTGACTAGCATATGCTGCTTTGTAGCTTAGTTCAGCTTTTACCTGCTTGGGCAATGGTCGTTTGTGAGAATGCCGAGTTGATTGATTTACAGTATTTTAAAGCGCAATGCCCCGCAGTTTATGTCGTTTTATACACTTCCATACATTACAAAATCTGCCCTGCTCTGCTCTACACATTCTGCGTGGCCTGCATCTCAGCATATGCCCGGCGTAATGTTTGTCAAAAAAACCAGTGTACAAAGCTCCTGTTTATCTCTATAACAATTTGTGTTATTTTTCTTTTAGGGAAATTGTTGGTATCAGGATCTGACGACCTGAACATTATGATATGGGACTGGACCACCAACACGGCGCTGCAGACCATCAAGTCAGGACATAAGACTAACTTATTTCAGAGTAAATTTCTGCACCTCAATGCTGCTAGTCAACTTAACATTGTCACTTGCGCCAGAGACGGTCAGGTAAGACGTTGTTCCATTTGTATATTCAATTCAGTTATGAGTTCATTTCAATTCAGTTACCATACATTCCCATATTTACATCTCTTCATAACATTTTAGATGTAACAGTAGCCATTCCAAATACTTCTTATAATTACCTTATATTATAGTGTTCAACTGTATCTTTGTACTTATTATTAACTACAAACACTTTTACATACATACATATATGTATTATGGTTCACATATGATATGAAATCAAATCAAAATCACATTCTATTTGTAGCATTTTCATTACAAGAACTTTACTAAGGCCGGAGGCCACCAAGTTTTTCGCTTAGTGCTAAGCTAGGTGCTACAATTATCTACTAAAAGTACATAGTGCAACATTGCATGCAATGTCATTAGGTACAAAATCAGTTGAGATCAGGGAACAGTCAAGTCAACAATGATGTCATGTTTAGTTATTTGAGGCTGAAACGAAACATTTGACTTATTGTTGGGCAAATTGATGTTACTGCTGTTACATTTTTGTATAATTTATTAGACGAGTTTCACAAAAGGCTCTCTTTTGATACTGCTCCTATTAAAACTTTCTCCATCTTAAAAAATTACTAGGTGACACGATAAAAGTGTGGCCATTGCGATAGTATAGTGTACATCCATTGGATGTGTCACCTAGCTTGTAGCGTAGCTCTAAGCATCAAGTGAGGCACCTATAGCACCTGTTAGCAAAAGTGTACAAAATCAATTCAATTCCAACAAAAGTCAATCTTGTGTACCTGTTCTAAATCAATCATGATGCTCTCGTGGACATTATTTACTTTCTAAACCATGAATGCATTTGTATTCTAGGTGCGCCTGCTGCAAGTCCCCCCCAGCGGCGGCACGGTGTTCAAGCGTCGTCTCGCCATGCACTCGCGGCCGGCGCACAAACTGTATGTCAGCAAAGCCGAGCCGCATGTAGTCATCTCATCAGGTGAAGATGGGCTGCTTATGCTGTCTGATGTACGTCAGGAAGGGGCCACCAAGTTAGTATTGTTACTATTTACTATGGATATCTGTGTTTCATCTTGAAAAATCATTAAAAAATTCTTTGTTTTCGTCCACACGGCGCGAGGCAGGCAGGCATCGTGCCATGTGAACATTTCTCATTATCATTCTTGTTGAGGCTTATCTTCTACAATGTCTTGTTGTCTAGAAGGAACAACAGCAAATAAATTGTCATTGACTCGTAAAAAGGACAAACATCAGTCAGGTACTTCGCGACCACAAAATTACTGTTTGATGCACATAATATCTAAAAAATTTTAAAGTTAATCTCTGGAACTATACTTACCCATAAATTTTGGAAGAGGTTAGCTTATATGTGCCCAATAAGTATACTGGTGGGAGGTCCCATGCTCTTTTGTATGCTCTGAAAGCGAAGACTTCTGCCTAACAGAACACGCCAATCAAAAGAGTGACTCACCTGCTTAGCGATTCTGCGTTGATCATCGACATTTTTAATGTCACTTACTTACAGACAATTCAGCAATTATCTTTTGGCGCATGTCACAAAATATTAAAATTGCCCCTTGACCTTTTTTTACTCACATGTACCTCAAATTTGTAATCTTCTCCGTAATATATTGGTGTTTAATGGTTTCATGGAGAATGTGAAGGGAAAAAAATATTTGTAACACACTTTTACAGTAACCATGAGTTGATTCTTTGGAAACATGTATAAATTTAATAATTTAGTATGTTTGCTCGTTACTGCCGTGATCTTCGATGAACATGTTAATTTATTGTATCTACTTTAATGGTTCCATGGCGAACGTAAAGAAAAAAAAATCTTTGTAACACACTTTTATAGTAACCATGTTGATCCTTTGGAAACGAGAATAAATTTAATAATTTAATATGTTTGCTCATTACTGCTGTGGTCTTCGATAAACACATTAATTTATTTTATCCAAGTTTGACTATAAATCTTTTATGTGACTGATACTTAAACCATCTTACTTTAGGTTGTTGAAGGTGAAATATCGAGGCGCCTCCGTGGCCTTGTACAGCGTGGCGGGTCATCCGCTGGATACAAACGAGCTGTGCGTGGCCGGACGCAATCGACTCGTGCGTGTGTACGACCGGCGTAAGGTTGGCCAACACGCACAGCCTGTACGCACATTCTGTCCCGAATACTTCTTGAGGCCGGTGAGTAAGATACTTAACAATACTTTCTGATGTTACTATTTGTACGACCTGCTCAGTGTGGCAGGCCACCCATAATCTGAATTATTATTTCCTTATTTATAAAATGTTCATTCCATAATTTGTATTATTTTTGTATCTTTTAATTTACTTACACTCTTCTTACACTTATTTTCTACACTCTCAGGAGTAATGTTTTTGTGTAACTCTCCTAGACTCATCCTTAAATAAACACTAACTACTTTGGCCCAAGACATTTACAAAAAACAGCATTGAACGCTGGAGATTTTCGTATGTTTGGCTTTGTATTCACTAGCACTTTTTCAAAAAATCATGACTCCTAATATTGAAACGAAAACAGAAAAACTATTAACTGTCGTTTAAAGCCAAAGAATTTACCTTTATTTTATAATTTTTCTTAAGCTTGTGGGTTTTATACAATAAATTTTAAAAAATCATTAAATTCACTAAAGGCCCGTTTATAATAGGAATAGTCTGTAATCCGTATTCGATAAGCCCTAGGCCGTAGAAGTTGGAAGATAGGAAACCTGTGTATCCGTTTATAATAGAAGGCAATAATCTGTTATTTTTTTCCATAACCGAAAAGATGGTTCAACTTTATCTTTTACGGTTATAGATTACGGAAAGCTTAGATATATGCTGAGATGTATGTATTTTCGATCGATACACTATGGTATTGAACAAATATTTACGCGGAGTTTGGATATTTTATCGCATTTTACATATATTTGCTGAAGACAAAAGTTATCTAATATATAATAATGCATATAAATGACGCGGAATTGATTTCTTAGATACAATTTCGTCATTTGACATATACAAGTGACAGTAAAGTAACAGTGTCATAGACAATTCAATGAGCTTATTCCTATTCCAATTATAAACGATGATCTTAAATATTACGGATTACGGATTATGGCAACGACCTATTCTTATCGCTTATTCCTATTATAAACGGGCCTTAACGCATGAAATTTGCATTAATGTTGACAGAAATTGTTTAAAAATGTACTTAATACAGGATATTTGAATCGTTGAGTTCCACAACCCTCCCTAATGGATTTTCATATTTTTGAGTAAATCAAGAAAAACGTGTGGGCTGATTGATGAGTTTTCAAGATTCCAGTTTTTTTTTGTTTTATTGAGAAATTAATAGAATAAGCATGACAAAAATCAACCAAACGACCAGAATTTGTATGGAAAAAAACTGGTGAACATTTTGAGTTTGTTGAAATACTAACTTCAAAATACTCCGTAATTCGTCTCAATCACCTAGTATTTTGGAATTGATAATTTTGGAAGGTCGATATAAACACGATTTATAGAGAAACTAGGAGGAATTTGGAAATAATAACAACAGCATCACATTCCTGGTTAGAAAATACAAAATATGGCATTCACCACAACTCTTTTTAAACAAAAATTCATTAGGGAGGATATTGGAACTCAACGATTCATTTGTGAGCATGTTCTGTAGTTGTCTGTCAACAGTTCTGTATAACTAAACACAAGGTTTAGGTTTCACTTTCGCACCTTATTTTTAATTCCAGGATTTTGAAATAACTTTAAATAAGCAGAGAATTATGTCATACATAACAGAATTTGCCTAAAATAAATATCCACAGGATTTTTTTAATACGACATGAAAAAAATAACTCGCGACTGAACATTGGTTGTCAGCATAGAAAAATTCTAAAAGTATACTAGAGATGGGAGACTTCTCTTATTAAACTGTGAAACTACTAAGTTAGCCTTGTGAATATCAAAGATCTGAACATACGGGCACTATCGAAATAAATCCAAAAAATGTTTTAATATACATTTCTCTATAAATTGGCCAGCATGGACTCGCTGGTGTTTGCAAATTGACCAAAATGTTAAGGAAAACGCTCCAGTGGCTAAGTGCTGATATATTGTCGGAAGCTTTGCTGTATAATTCCATTTAAAAATCAAGATTTTTTTACTGAAAAATAGCCGAGGTTTAATTGGTTCAGTTTATAATTTTGTATACTACAATGTTTGTTTTTGGTTTTTTTTAGGATAATGGGTCGAACAAAAAGCTGAAATTCAAATTCTCATCATTGTATGTTACCTGCGCTGTTTACAACCACAATGGCTCAGAAATTCTCGCCTCTTACAATGATGATGATATTTATCTCTTCGACACAGTGGCTGACAAGTAAGTCAATTATTTTACAACTTTAATTTTGCTGACAGATTTAACTGATGCATCTAATTGATAAAAAAAAAATATAATGCAAGGTCACTCATAGTTAATACAAATCTATGATTTTCAAAAATATATTTTTTCTTCAAATTCACTTTGTGGCACCATTTTATTAATGGAATAATTAAAAACACTTTGTTTTTACCACAATAATCTTTATTTAAAAAATTGACATGTTTCGAGAACGATGTCCTCTTCATGTCCTGATGAAGAGTTGGTTTAAACTGCGACGTTAAGAGCTGGCTGACATCGTACTTGGCTAATCGTAGGCAAGCCGTAAAGGTGGGGAAAAAACAATCAATATATGCAACCCTTTCATCTGGAGTACCCCAGGGGTCTGTTTTGGGCCCACTTCTCTTCATCCTCTTCACAAATGATGTCGCTAAAATAATCGAATCATTTGGTCTTCTATCTCACTGCTACGCTGATGACCAGCAAGTGTACTTTTACTGCTTACCAGAGGAAATAGACAGTCTAAAAATTCGCATAACTGAGTGTCTAGAAGCAATCACCCGCTGGATGACCTCAAATAGATTAAAGCTGAATCCATCAAAGACTGAATTTCTCTGGACCGCCACAAGCAGACGTCAGCATAACATCGATAACTCCCCAATATCCATTTCAGGAAGTGATATCACTCCTAAGACATGTATTAAACTACTGGGTGTCAATCTGGATGCTGATTTTTCCCTTAAAACTCAAGTGAACAGAACTGTAAGCACTGGGTTCTTTCAATTAAGGCAAATTAAAGAAGTGCGAAGAAACTTGCCAACAGAGGCGACTAAATTACTAGTCAATTCGTATGTTGTTTCACGCCTAGATTATTGCAACGGAATATATGCAAGGCTCCCAAAATATCAAATCAACAAATTACAATCCGTTTTCAACGCTGCGGCGAGACTTATCACCGGCGTATCTAAATATTCCCATATTTCAGAGCATCTCAAAAATCTTCATTGGCTCAAATGTCCTGAAAGAATCCAGTTCAAGCTCTGCTGGATGGTATTTAAGTCCCTTAATGGAATGGCTCCTGCTTACTTATCAGAAATGTGTATCCCAGAAAACTCCAATTCTCGACAGTCAACTCTTAGGTCAGCGGCATCATCAGCAATCGGAAGGTTGAAGGAGCCAAAGCGCACACCAAATACTAAGTTCGGTGAGCGTGCTTTCGGAGTGTCGGGACCTAAAGCCTGGAATGGACTGCCACATGACTTAAGAATGATCACAGACTCGGCGAAATTCAGAGCTAAACTTAAAACTCACCTTTTTAGACAGTCGTACCCATAAAGCCAAAAACAAAAACCTTCACTTTCACCTTCTCAGCCCGCGACATAGTAAATAAGTAATTGCATAAAAATGTTAACAAATTCTTAATGGTGAATTATTTGTACATCTAATTTCATTCAAATCCTCCAGTCCTAATGAGTCCTAAATTCACAAGTCTTTCGAAATAACTTCAATTTATTAACTCCATTTTTGGCAGTTATCTTCTTATAAATGTAATATGAAAAATGATGGTGTAGCAAATGTAAAGTTATGCAATGTCCAGTGTTTTAATATAGTGTCCTCCGCGTGCAAAGTCGTATCTCCTCCAAGCATAAACTTTCTAATTAAAGTGTGTTTATCGGAAGTGACCTGCCAGGTAAGTATGTTCTCTGTGTCCATTTGTAAATAATAGTTCTAGGTAGAGCCTAAGAAGTCATAATAAGATGTACAGCGCCCTTGAGGTGATTTCTCACAAAAACGGCGCTCTACAAATTATCCAATTATTATTATTATTATTATCATTCTCGAAACATGTCGATTTTTTAAATAAAGATTATCGTCGTAAAAACAAAAGTGTTTTTAATTATTTCATTAATATTTTTTTTAGTTGCCTGCACAGTTAAGTATGTCAAGGTACGATGCTTGACATGACATGGCTAACTCTTTTAAATCACTACAAAATGCTGCTGGAAGATTATCTCCTCCAATGCTAAGAGTAAAATGCCAATCGCCTGCCATATGCCGGCGACACTATTTTCGTAATAATTTAATTATTTTTGCAAAATGATATTTTTGAAAATTATACTGTCTTACTCAATTTCCCCAGGATTGCTACTTATATTCAGAGAAATGTGGTTTTTCTCTCTTTGTTATAAAGAAATATAATGTAATGAAGACTTTATTTTATTTTTATTTTTTAACTTTTTAAAATCCATTATGTACAAGCTTCTTCCCACGACTTCGTCTGCGCAGGATTAGTACTTCTATTAGCCTATTTTTTTCCTGGGTCCCATCTATGTTTATACCAAAATTCTTAACCTATTTATTTAAAATATCTATAATTCTTGGTTTGAAATATTAGGCGAGTACTTCAAATAAATTTATTAATTTAAATATTTTCTAAAATAGAATTTTGATTTCAAAATCATTGTTATGCAAAACGTCATCTTCAAATTTTGACATTTTCTAATAAACAATAATTATTATTTATAATATAATATTGAAAATAGCTAGCTTTATAGATTATAGCCTATATGTTATTCTGATGTATGAGCTATATTATTGTAAAGTTTAAATAAAATCCATTCAGTAGTTTTTGCGTGAAAGAGTAACAAACATACATACATCCATACAAACTTTCGCATTTATAATATTATAAGTATATTATAAGTAAGATTACATATTCCAATGATCTTTGGCTGTCCCACTAGGAAATTTACCTGTTTTAGGACAGTCAATAGGACAGTCAATCGACAGTGAACTTATGCAAATAGTCTCGAGTTTTATTATATTTTCCAACTAAATAGGCATTTTTCACAATGAAAATACATAAGTTGTAATGAAGATCTCCTGTAAATAAATAGAGTACTAACTTTTGAAAATCATAATTATGAAATTTGGCATGGAATTTTGCAACGCGGTTATTTTACAGATAAAATAAACATATTTATTTACAAGTGACGAAATGACAAGCTAGAATAATATTACGATGAACTATTTACCTTGCCAAGTGAATAGAATATATTTTAGTATACTAGGAGCATTTTTTAAGGTCCAAAATACCATAAAATCAAGTCAAATGTAGTGAGCTACTTGAAAATGTATTTCTTGGCACACCAGGGATCCTCTCAGTTCTCAGGCCTATTTTTTCATTTAGTATACTAGGAGCATTTTTTAAGGTCCAAAATACCATAAAATCAAGTCAAATATAGTGAGCTACTTGAAAATGTATTTCTTGGCACACCAGGGATCCCCTCAGTTCTCAGGCCTATTTTTTCAGAAAGTCAAAATATTTCCATTTTTAAATAAAATCCAAATAAATAAATAGTGTATCCGTAAACTAAAAACTGTTTCTGAAAGGTGATAAGATACGCTTTAAAATTTTATAATTTGAAATAAACATGTAATTTCTTAAATATAATTTTTTTTTAATGCAAACATAAATTTTATTAGGCAACATTTTCATCAACTCACTTTTTTGTCATTTTATGTAAAATATTGAATAAAAAATTCCCTCTCATAACTTTTTTTCAAATATATGTCAGAAAATTAGGATTCATAAAAGTGTACATTTTAATAATTTTGCAGTTAACTTTTAGATTTGAATTTAAAGCGTGGTGTTTTCTCTTTCTAACACTGTTTAGATTATATTTCTAACCATGATAATACGGAAGACACAACGATTTCTTGACCTATATGAGTTGGTCCGAAAACCGAACAAATTAATCTGAGGGGTTAACAAGCCATTGGTGTGTTACTCTGTCAATATGTTGTTATTTTAATGAAACAATTGTTTTTCCTGATCAGTGACCCGCAACCCGGCAGCCACGGGTTCACGTACCGATACTCCGGCCATCGCAACTGCGCCACCTTCAAGGGGGTGTCCTTCTTCGGGCCGCACTCTGTCAATATGTTGTTATTTTAATGAAACAATTGTTTTTCCTGATCAGTGACCCGCAACCCGGCAGCCACGGGTTCACGTACCGATACTCCGGCCATCGCAACTGCGCCACCTTCAAGGGGGTGTCCTTCTTCGGGCCGCACTCTGTCAATATGTTGTTATTTTAATGAAACAATTGTTTTTCCTGATCAGTGACCCGCAACCCGGCAGCCACGGGTTCACGTACCGATACTCCGGCCATCGCAACTGCGCCACCTTCAAGGGGGTGTCCTTCTTCGGGCCGCACTCTGTCAATATGTTGTTATTTTAATGAAACAATTGTTTTTCCTGATCAGTGACCCGCAACCCGGCAGCCACGGGTTCACGTACCGATACTCCGGCCATCGCAACTGCGCCACCTTCAAGGGGGTGTCCTTCTTCGGGCCGCACTCTGTCAATATGTTGTTATTTTAATGAAACAATTGTTTTTCCTGATCAGTGACCCGCAACCCGGCAGCCACGGGTTCACGTACCGATACTCCGGCCATCGCAACTGCGCCACCTTCAAGGGGGTGTCCTTCTTCGGGCCGCACTCTGTCAATATGTTGTTATTTTAATGAAACAATTGTTTTTCCTGATCAGTGACCCGCAACCCGGCAGCCACGGGTTCACGTACCGATACTCCGGCCATCGCAACTGCGCCACCTTCAAGGGGGTGTCCTTCTTCGGGCCGCACTCTGTCAATATGTTGTTATTTTAATGAAACAATTGTTTTTCCTGATCAGTGACCCGCAACCCGGCAGCCACGGGTTCACGTACCGATACTCCGGCCATCGCAACTGCGCCACCTTCAAGGGGGTGTCCTTCTTCGGGCCGCACTCTGTCAATATGTTGTTATTTTAATGAAACAATTGTTTTTCCTGATCAGTGACCCGCAACCCGGCAGCCACGGGTTCACGTACCGATACTCCGGCCATCGCAACTGCGCCACCTTCAAGGGGGTGTCCTTCTTCGGGCCGCACTCTGTCAATATGTTGTTATTTTAATGAAACAATTGTTTTTCCTGATCAGTGACCCGCAACCCGGCAGCCACGGGTTCACGTACCGATACTCCGGCCATCGCAACTGCGCCACCTTCAAGGGGGTGTCCTTCTTCGGGCCGCACTCTGTCAATATGTTGTTATTTTAATGAAACAATTGTTTTTCCTGATCAGTGACCCGCAACCCGGCAGCCACGGGTTCACGTACCGATACTCCGGCCATCGCAACTGCGCCACCTTCAAGGGGGTGTCCTTCTTCGGGCCGCACTCTGTCAATATGTTGTTATTTTAATGAAACAATTGTTTTTCCTGATCAGTGACCCGCAACCCGGCAGCCACGGGTTCACGTACCGATACTCCGGCCATCGCAACTGCGCCACCTTCAAGGGGGTGTCCTTCTTCGGGCCGCACTCTGTCAATATGTTGTTATTTTAATGAAACAATTGTTTTTCCTGATCAGTGACCCGCAACCCGGCAGCCACGGGTTCACGTACCGATACTCCGGCCATCGCAACTGCGCCACCTTCAAGGGGGTGTCCTTCTTCGGGCCGCACTCTGTCAATATGTTGTTATTTTAATGAAACAATTGTTTTTCCTGATCAGTGACCCGCAACCCGGCAGCCACGGGTTCACGTACCGATACTCCGGCCATCGCAACTGCGCCACCTTCAAGGGGGTGTCCTTCTTCGGGCCGCACTCTGTCAATATGTTGTTATTTTAATGAAACAATTGTTTTTCCTGATCAGTGACCCGCAACCCGGCAGCCACGGGTTCACGTACCGATACTCCGGCCATCGCAACTGCGCCACCTTCAAGGGGGTGTCCTTCTTCGGGCCGCACTCTGTCAATATGTTGTTATTTTAATGAAACAATTGTTTTTCCTGATCAGTGACCCGCAACCCGGCAGCCACGGGTTCACGTACCGATACTCCGGCCATCGCAACTGCGCCACCTTCAAGGGGGTGTCCTTCTTCGGGCCGCACTCTGTCAATATGTTGTTATTTTAATGAAACAATTGTTTTTCCTGATCAGTGACCCGCAACCCGGCAGCCACGGGTTCACGTACCGATACTCCGGCCATCGCAACTGCGCCACCTTCAAGGGGGTGTCCTTCTTCGGGCCGCACTCTGTCAATATGTTGTTATTTTAATGAAACAATTGTTTTTCCTGATCAGTGACCCGCAACCCGGCAGCCACGGGTTCACGTACCGATACTCCGGCCATCGCAACTGCGCCACCTTCAAGGGGGTGTCCTTCTTCGGGCCGCACTCTGTCAATATGTTGTTATTTTAATGAAACAATTGTTTTTCCTGATCAGTGACCCGCAACCCGGCAGCCACGGGTTCACGTACCGATACTCCGGCCATCGCAACTGCGCCACCTTCAAGGGGGTGTCCTTCTTCGGGCCGCACTCTGTCAATATGTTGTTATTTTAATGAAACAATTGTTTTTCCTGATCAGTGACCCGCAACCCGGCAGCCACGGGTTCACGTACCGATACTCCGGCCATCGCAACTGCGCCACCTTCAAGGGGGTGTCCTTCTTCGGGCCGCACTCTGTCAATATGTTGTTATTTTAATGAAACAATTGTTTTTCCTGATCAGTGACCCGCAACCCGGCAGCCACGGGTTCACGTACCGATACTCCGGCCATCGCAACTGCGCCACCTTCAAGGGGGTGTCCTTCTTCGGGCCGCACTCTGTCAATATGTTGTTATTTTAATGAAACAATTGTTTTTCCTGATCAGTGACCCGCAACCCGGCAGCCACGGGTTCACGTACCGATACTCCGGCCATCGCAACTGCGCCACCTTCAAGGGGGTGTCCTTCTTCGGGCCGCACTCTGTCAATATGTTGTTATTTTAATGAAACAATTGTTTTTCCTGATCAGTGACCCGCAACCCGGCAGCCACGGGTTCACGTACCGATACTCCGGCCATCGCAACTGCGCCACCTTCAAGGGGGTGTCCTTCTTCGGGCCGCACTCTGTCAATATGTTGTTATTTTAATGAAACAATTGTTTTTCCTGATCAGTGACCCGCAACCCGGCAGCCACGGGTTCACGTACCGATACTCCGGCCATCGCAACTGCGCCACCTTCAAGGGGGTGTCCTTCTTCGGGCCGCACTCTGTCAATATGTTGTTATTTTAATGAAACAATTGTTTTTCCTGATCAGTGACCCGCAACCCGGCAGCCACGGGTTCACGTACCGATACTCCGGCCATCGCAACTGCGCCACCTTCAAGGGGGTGTCCTTCTTCGGGCCGCACTCTGTCAATATGTTGTTATTTTAATGAAACAATTGTTTTTCCTGATCAGTGACCCGCAACCCGGCAGCCACGGGTTCACGTACCGATACTCCGGCCATCGCAACTGCGCCACCTTCAAGGGGGTGTCCTTCTTCGGGCCGCACTCTGTCAATATGTTGTTATTTTAATGAAACAATTGTTTTTCCTGATCAGTGACCCGCAACCCGGCAGCCACGGGTTCACGTACCGATACTCCGGCCATCGCAACTGCGCCACCTTCAAGGGGGTGTCCTTCTTCGGGCCGCACTCTGTCAATATGTTGTTATTTTAATGAAACAATTGTTTTTCCTGATCAGTGACCCGCAACCCGGCAGCCACGGGTTCACGTACCGATACTCCGGCCATCGCAACTGCGCCACCTTCAAGGGGGTGTCCTTCTTCGGGCCGCGCAGTGAGTTCGTGGTATCGGGCTCCGACTGCGGGAACATCTACATCTGGGACAAGAAGACCGAGGCTATCGTCCAGTGGATGATGGGGGACGAAGGGGGTATTGTAAGTACCATTCTGTTCTCACTCAGATCCCGCAACCAGGCAGCCAAAAGTTAACCACATAAGGAAATTATAGTCTTTGCCTTATCCACAGGCAGACATTAGTAATTGTGTTGGGCTCTTCAATAATAATCTTATACAAAACTGGTTCATTAACAACATTTACGTGTTTACAATATATTACGCTTCTGGGTCTCACAATTGGCTATAACTGTCTAGGAATTGAATCTGAGATTTCCAGCTCTTCTTGATCGGCTGTACTCGCCGGGTGAAACTAAGCTGTCCGTAAACGACCGTCCGTGGTCGAGTGGTAAGACACTTGACTCCCATTCGAAAGGTCGCGGGTTCGAACCCGGCGTGCGCAAATAAATTTTATTTGATTAATTTGTGTTATTTCACAATTAATTAATAAAAATAATATATGTTATATTTGCGGCACGTTCCAGAGTGGAAGATACTCTCATTATCGCCCTGGTATAAGACCACCATTCAGAATTGAAACGTTGCTTAATAATGGCTTTAGCCGTGTTTAGTGACTAGATCTGAATAGCCAGGTACTTTCCCACCTTCCTCTCCCCCATCTCCTTCCCTTCCCCACTTACCTTCAGCCTCACAATTGGGGATGCCATAGTCTCACTGGCTCCAGAAGGAAGCAGTTGGGACTTTTGTGAGATTTCTCTATAAAAAAAAAAACTAACTGCCCGATATCTGTCGGAATCTGAGGTAAGCTTTAAGACTACTGACATCTATCAAAAACAATTGAAACTACATGCCATTCAAGGACATTACAGTGAAACATACTCAGAATAATAAGAACATGAATTAAGATTAATTAATTAATAATTGTGATTATATAAGTGGTGTACACAGAGATATTTGTTTAATTTAAATATAGCTTATTGTTTAGATTCATCTGGCGCTTTAGTCATTTTTCCTTTCCAGCGTCAATATTTATGTTACCATCTGAATTTTGCTTGTGAATCAATGGAATTTAGAGTAGAATTGTCAATGTAATATTTATGTATTTCTTGCAGGTGAATAGCATCGAGTGTCACCCTCGCTGCCCTGTTCTTGCCACATGTGGACTTGATAATGATATTAAAATCTGGGTGCCTTCCAACGAAAATGAACCAAAGCTGCTGGGTTTGAGAGAGGTATGTGAATGTTACTATCTGCCTTTGCCTCAATAGATCCTGGCCATCATAATCCATTTGATTAGTCAGACATCTCCAAATACTAAGTTTTGAGATAATGAGGAAAGCAATATCCTAATGCTCATCATAAATCAAACCGCGCGGAAATTACCTTTCTGACTTTTTGTCAAATATCCGTATAAAAACAAAGGAATGGTTTTTTTTGCGATTGTTTTCTGTTTATCAGATAATGTGTCTAATTATTCATATATTATATTACATGATAATATCGTTACAAGTTTTTCCAGAATAGCTAACTTTAGCGAAAAAAAAACTTCTCCCATTCGTCAAACAAATACCAAAAAATATATATATTAATATGAATTTGAACTGATTTTATTGTTTCTACACAAACCTGAATATACATCCTTCAAGAAAACCAACAATTCAAAGGTGTTTTCGAAGAATTAATTACATTAACGCCGTTCTTCCACGTAGCTATTCACAAGCGACGCTACGGCTACCTGTCAAACAAATTTGCTAGTGTAGCACCTAGCGGCGTTTTCAAACACTAATAATAGTATGGAAAACACAGACGAGCGGCGATCGGGTCGCTTGAAGGTAGCTCCATGGAAGAACGGCGTTAAACTTATTTAAAAAGTTGACAGCTTGTAAAGCGGGAAAAGAATATGACAGCTGAATGTCATAGATAATAAAATTACTTTCAAAAATATTCAGGGGGGCTAGATTAATAAAATTAACTATTACGTCAAGAAAGATATTGGCGCAAGCGATTCTGACCTTGTTCTTCATAAAGTTTCTTTATACATAAGGGTTAAAATCGCATTTAAAAAATTAAAAAAATGAAAATTACTACCGCACACGCCGGCACGTTTACGGCGCAGGACAGGTTAATCCACTACAAGTTTTTCTGCATTATAATTGATTTGGAGGTGTAATCTGAGCATTGTAGCAGATAGAGGTTACACTTTTACATATAACTGCATACTCGACTCAAATTGGACTCAACTGGACGATCAATATAAAACTTGGGAAACTAATGACATTTTCGTTTCCATAAAAACATTTTCCTTTCCCAGGCTTGATTTTGATTCAAAGTTAATTCACTGAGAAATATAATATTATTATTGTTTACCTTCATTGTTTATTTGATTTTCAGGCTGTGATGGAGAACACCAGAGCCCAGCTGCGCAGCCCTTTAACTTTTCTACCTGGTCTTTACGGAGTTTGGGGCCGGGACCTCTTCAGCACGGAGCACAGCAACCGAGACTCTGACGATGACCACTCCTCAAACGAGCCGACCGGATCGGACTTCGATGGCCACGCTTGCCGACCTTTCTAATCATCACCTTTCTTCGGCGCCTTGTAAATTTGATTTGGAATTTGTCTGACACGTTGTTAAAAAGGTTTTATTTTTTACTTTTATGTTCCTCTATTCACATAATGTATGTGATGCGGTGATCTACCGAGGAATCTCTTTAATCCCCTTACCAATAAACATGGTCACGTCTCACAGATGTCTATTTTTGTTTTTGCTTTAAAATATCCTTATTTTTATAATTTTATGTGCTCTAAACACTGTCTGTAAAATATTAATCTTTCACTAGGAAGTGTATATTATTACATATTTTAAATGCCTTTGCGTAATATCCTTTCTGTAATTATCGGTTTATTTAAATCTTTTGGTATTTATAGCTTTAATAGTATTGAGCTGCAATAGTCACTTCAATATTACTGTATTTTTAAAAGTTTCAATATTACTGTATTTTTCTAGGCCAAGTACTTATACACGGTGTATGGAAACTCGCAGTACAAATGGGAAACTGGTAAATCTACATCACATGAACCCAAATTTTTTTTTTTCGATATTTTGTTTTTTTTTTTTAAATTTTGTTTTTGGCAACTAAAGGATTAAAAAAAAATTGTACTAGGTGTACCCTTTGACACATTTTAAAATACATTAAACAGCCGATATTAACCCCCTAAAGACCAATTTTTTCTAGAGACGACCTAAAAAATTCCTGGAATTTTGGACTAGATTTACTTGAAAACAAGAGCTCAAATCATAAAAAGTTATACCACAAAATCGACTCCAAATATGGTGTAGATTCACTGGTTGATGGCCCCTGTGGTCGAGGCTCGGTCTGGTCGTATGGATCTCGACTAGCGATCCGGAGATTGCGGGTCCAAATCCCGGCTTGCGCAAGTAAATTTTATTGATTTTTGCTATCTCAGAATTTTATCATTTAAAAATAATATAAGGAGTATATTTGTGGCACATTCCTGAGTGGAAGATACTCTCAATATGTGTGCTCTCGCCCTGGTGTTTAAAACGTTGCTCGAAATGGCTTTAGCCGTGTTTAGTGACTAGATCTGAATAGCCAGGTACTTCCCCACCTTCTCCTTCCCCTCCTCACTACCTTCACCCTACAACATATCCCAATTGGAGATGCCATTGTCACACTGGCAGCAGGCAGTCGGGAGCATTAGGGACTCTTGTGCGGTATTCACTTAAAAAAGATTCTCATTTGTACTACAAGTTTCCGGACACTGTGTATGTACACACACATATTGATGATGTATTAGCTTTATTTCCTTTTCATGTTTCATATTTTTTCTTAACTTACTATCAATCTAAAAGGTTTATTATGTACATTTTTTTGCCAAACTATTATTTTATAGATCTTCAAAAAGTGTGGAATACACAGCCATGTTCCTATACAATACCGAGGTAAAAATAAAAACAAAAATGGTATTTTGGTTGGTCTCTTATGTTTGATAATAACAAAATACCTAACATTATTATGTCAAATTTACTTGTATAATGTGTACAAAACATACTCAATTTTAAATACTGAAAATATTTCATTTTTAATTAAAAAAATTAAGAATTAAAATATTAATTTTTATTTGGTTAAATAAAGGTTTTCTAGTTATTCGCCTACAATATATTTTGGAAAATCTAATGAAGTTATCATTGTTTAAACTGATCAAACCTCGTGGCCTGCACAAGGAAAGAAAAGTGCACAATATAATTAATGAGGATTGATTACTAGAAAGATTACATATTAACTTTATAGGAAAAAAACACCTGCTTTATTAAAATGTGTGCAAAAAATATGCAAATTGTTTAAACACCATGTTTTTTTTTAAACTGTAATGGTACATAATTATTATTGGTAAATAATAGTATACCGATATTTTTAATACTTTTTTAAGTTCAGGGAGGAAATATGCAAATTAAATTTAAACATGTAAATAAATAATGTTGTAAAAATGTTTTTCAGATAATAAAAACATATTTTTAAATGGTTTTGTATTGCAATTACAAAGTTACTGATACTTGATATTAAATTGTGAAGGATATATAATTTGGAGCCGCCTCTCGACTGGAGCCCAGAAATACCTGATAAACCTATTTGATTCTGTGCAAAGGTTCAAAGGACAATTCATTGTTAACAGACTGCCATCTATAATGCACAGATGGAACATAGGCATGCTGAATCTGTTATACAGTATTTCAGTAGATCCTGCTCAAAGGAGATAGTAGCATTATGTGTAAGTCGGCTCGTATATGAATTGAGCTACTGTCGTCTGTTTTTCCTCCTTTGTATAATCCGGGCCTCTTCGAGACTCACATTAATAAATCCCTTCCTGCAGCCCCTACCTTAATCCACCTCACAACACTAAACAACAAACCGGGTGGCGATATAGTTCTCTTGTCTTTACGCTGTGCAGACGGGGTGCGCTCTTGTTAGGTGTAACAAAAAAAATTAAAAAGCATTACATACTTGTTTCATAACTCCGAATGGTATCCTGACAGGTTTTTTCTGCTTCAACCGTGGTATGGAAAGATCTCAAACTTACTGTTTTGATTCACACATTAGGTACCTACAACTATACCTACTTTACTGGGTACATCCTGACGACACCTATCAGTCAGTCTTTTGGGAAGTTCAATTGTTCTCAACGATAACTTTACACTGTGCAAATTAATCAATCACTGTCTTATCGCCATTTGCTAATGTGATCTTCCTTACCGTGATTGTCGTTCTAAATTATCTGACTTACTAATCGATTGTATAACCTGTCACGTGCCAAGTGTATTTGGAAAAACCGCGCGGAAATTACCTTCCCGACTTTTGGTCAAATATCTGTATAAAAACAAAGGAATTGTTTTATGTTTATCAGATAATCTATCTTATTATTCATATATATTACATGATAATATCGTTACAAGTTTTCCCAGAATTTGAACTTTAACGAAAAAAGAAAAATTCTCCCATTCGGCAAACAAAAATCTAAAATACATATATATGAATATGAACTGATTTTATTGTTTCTTCACAAACCTAAATATTACACCCTACACGAAAACCAACAATTCAAAGGTGTTTTTGAAGAATTTTTACATCGATACTTCTTTAAAAAGTTGACAGCTGGTAAAGCGGGAAAAAGAATGACTCCCGAAAATGTCTGTCAAAAATGTCAGTCTGAAAATGTCCGTAATAGGATGAAACCGGTCCTGGTGATAATAAAAAAAGTGGAACAAAGTGCAAAAATTGTTTACTTTCAAATCTAATTCAATGGAATTCCACCACCATAAATTACTTAAAAAAATATTCAGAGTAGTTAGATTAATCAAATCAACTGTTACGTCAAGAAAGATATTGGCGCAAGCAATTCTGATCTTGTCCTTCATACAGTTTCTTTAAACATAAGGGTTAAAATCGCATTTAAAAAAAAAAAAAATTGTACCGCACGCGACAGCGCGCTTATGGCACAGGACAGGTTAACGATTGCCTGGTCATTGAAATATGCAAGTGTCGACATGAAGGATCCCAAATTACCTGAAGAAATGTAAGTACCATTTTATTTTATTTTGGCTTGACTTCATTTAACAATGTATATATTTATCTTTATATTTTATGTATAAGCTGTCTGTCTCTTACCAATAAATAAATAAATAAATTTGGTTTAGGTAGACATGCCACATGGAGATCCACAGGCATTGCGCGCATAGAGTAGACAATCAGTTGCCACTCTGACCCCCTATAAGGTGGTGACACAGCGTGCCTACCTTACAACTTACAATACTAGTAAACACAAGCAAAATATTAATTTCAACATTGTATCAATAATTCTCAATAATTTTCAACGAAATAGGAAAATGAATAATTATCCCATCCAGGGAAGGGCGGCAGCAGATAGAACATGGTTGGCCTTGGAGAAGTCTAACACAAAACACTATCGTCTCTACACTTGAATATTTCGCATGAAGTACCGATCACCACCCTGTAGTATGACATGGTACCAGGCAACATTGGTGAACAATGTATTTATATCTTTTATGCCAATAAATGGTGGAAGTGTTCTGCAAACTCTGAAGCTGCGATTTTAAACTGCACAACTTTTTGTTTGCAGAATTACATCGCATTGAGCGATCCGTTTGTTTAGATTCCCCTATCTTAATAAAGGTATTGCAATCTTTAGAGCACAAGCCTCAGGAAATGATGTTCACATCGGTATATAGTCGGGAAACACGCCAAAGGCACATCCAACATTTGTACGCGGTTGACCCATGCTACCTTTTTTAAATGATCACAAAGTTCTAAAGATTGATTTGTACCTAAACTAGTGACTCGGATAAACATATCAGATTTTATTTACATTGGATCCATATTGACCTTTTCTAAAAGTCTAACCCCCTCACTTATAATCGTAGTATACGTAATACGTGTCGTATTACGTCGTAACAGTGAACAATTTGACTTATTGTCACTGCGTGTGTATGGTTAAAACGGCTCTAAACCAGGTTTAAGGCCAACTTTACAAAACCAAAGATGAATCGGCGGATACCGCAATTAAGGGGGTAAATGAATATTAAATTTTCATTGGAAAAACTCTTGTTATAATAACTTTTGAAGGTTATACCCATTATCCTATTTTTTAATATCTTTTTCATATTTTCGTTTAGATTTATTGGTATTATCTTCTTCAATGATATACAGTAAAACCCTCTTAAGAAATTCTCTTTTAAGAAGTTTTCCTGCTTAAGAGTTTGGTTTTTTCGGTCCTTAATTTTTCCCACTTATAAGGTTTTCCCGCCTAAGAAGTTTTTTTTTCTGGTCCCTTGGAAAACTTCTTAAGAGGGTTTCACTGTATTACATTGATGGGTATAACCTTCAAATATTATAACAAGAGTCATGCCAATAAAAATTATGAAATATGTTATCCATACACACAATTTATTAATAACAACATAACCAAAACAGTATATTCTAAACATTGTATTTAAATATCTATAAATACCAACTCTTTACTTAATATGTAAAATAATATATTAGTTTTACACCGTTGTAATGACTTAGAAAATGCCTAGTTTCTGTGCTAAGCCAGCGTAGATGTGTAACGTAGTGGCAGCCAGGAATAGGGTGACCACAGCCTTTAGCATGAGTCCCGCCCAGGGTCCGGAGCCCAGCAGCGTGAGGAATGCCTCCAGCAGCAGGCCCTTGTAGGGGGTTAAAACCAGCATGGCGATGACTGCCGGCACCAGCTTGCGGTTAAGGTCATGACGGCCCCACAGCCAGACCAGGGTTGCCGTGGTGATGTGCTGGACCAGGGCGATGTTGGACTCAAAACACTTCTGGATATATTTCCAGTCGAATTCGGCCCCCCTCGCACCAAACCACAACAGCAGGGCTCTCGTCAGAATAACCTAAAATGGGAGAAAGTGTTTAATTATTAGCAGCAATTACTTGACTACAGGAAATTTTCACATGATAGGTTTTTTCTCAAATGCATTCAATAAACTAATGTATGCATAAAATTTTCAAATAAGATGAAATAGACCTTTATGACCCGTCATTATTCTGTGGTTGGCTGAGCAACATTTAACAAGCTTATCAACATTAAAGCCAAATTTACATTACGCAACAAGATGCACACAAGTTGTTTCATGACATCAGTTACACTGCTAGTTTCACGAGTAAACACATTATGCGTTAGTTGTATGCTACAGAATTAGAATCACATAATTGCTTAGTGAAAAAACGTGGTGCAACTTGTGTCGCAAAAGCATTTCAGCTAAGCGCATGTGTGTGTCCCTTGTAACTGTGGGAGTTTTAAGAAGAAAATGACAAATCAACGCTCAATAAAGTATTAAAAAGAGGTTTACTCATTCCAAAATAGTTTTATAGCTTTCAGGATCTTCATTTGCTAATTCGTAGATTAACTGCATTGCATCCAAACGCTTTCTTGTTAACCATTCTCGAATTCAATGTCATCTTTTCTTTTGTGACACTCCTTTCTTTATTTTGTACATCGCCAAATGTACAATAACATGGTGAATTGCAAAAAAAAAGCTTTGATGTTGATGGTGCCATGGTTGCTGTTTTCACGATGCCACGGGCATGGGCCTAGCGTGGTGGTCGTAAAATTCTCAAAACATGTAACTAGCAATTTAATGAATAAAGAAAAATTTAAAAAATAAATAAAAAATTCCACAATTTACACCAACTTTTGGGGTAGTTGTTTTTGGTGTCATTTCAATTATTTGGAACATGCATGCAACTAGTTACGAAATGTAAATTCGGCTGTAGGCGCTCCGCCCACTGAGGCAACTGAAAACCAACTAAAACCGGCTTTTTCTCTGTCTTGATTGGTCAAAAAGCTTGTTTAACCATAGACGAACTACGAGACAGCTGACAGCTCGCAACCAGCAACGGCTGTCCAGGGCAATGAGCAGTGACAGTCGCAAGTCACCGCTTGCGTTACCATTGACAACGGTGTTTTGTGAGAGTGTAGTGTGCGGGCCATCACATTGTCATACAAAGACAGTTGGCAGTTGAGAGTTTTCAGTTGCCTCAGTGGGCGGAGGCCTTAATTGTTTAAAGTTAGCAATGAAATGTTTTGTTGATAGGTAATTTTCAAAAAATTTTTTAAATTTCTAAAGTTGGGATTACACTTGATCTATTTCATAGAAACTATGAACTTCAACTTTCATTCTGTAGACCATAGATTCTCAGTTAATCGACACAATAACTTTAAATATTTCAAAACATTATTTGATAATGTTTGATATGAAGAATGAACATGATCGTCATGCCTTTCAATTCGCGGGTTAAGATTATACTGATCATCAAAAAAATTATGGTTTTTCTTTTTCGTTTTTGTCAATTATTCAAATTTCAATAAATAATATGTAGTATGTATGTAATTTCTGCTGCTGCTGCTTTTAATATATCTGGTAAAAACTAGTGCAACAGAATTATAGAGATTTCTTTATGCAGAAAAGAAGCATTTTTTGTAGGAATAAATTAAATATATTGAGATGTAATAAATAAGAATACATCATATTTAAGGTAACATACCTCGGCACCGGCCCAACCAATTCCAGCGGTCAGAACTTTGGAGTGACCCTTTCCAGGAATACCAGCCAATACAATGTAAAGGCCAACTAGATCTGCGATATCAATGGTTGACTTCAAAAATTCCTACAAATAAAACATGAACATGAGAAATTTAACCACAGATTCGAGCACCACAAATATTAAATAAAATATCAAAGCATCATAAGAACATTAGAATCAATCTGTGCTTTTAGAGACTTACCCCTAAAAAGTCCACTCCCGAAGAAACATTTTCTCCATCGGTATCAGGGAAGAACGTCGCCAAGACGAGCATTTTACATAGCTGGGTAAACACATATATTCCTCCAGCTTGTATACATTTCCAGAATGCACCATACTCGGACCTAAACATTATTATAGTTAATTTAATTAATTTAATACCGATTTCTCCTGGTACATTATAAGCCCTACAATAAATTAATATTACAAGTAGAATCAACTTACAGCCCAGAATACTTGTATGCCATCCAATATGGAACATAAACTAATGCCAAACAGTTTCCAAAGTGATATAACGTCATTTTAATTGATATTTCTTTAAATTATGTGAGAAATTAACCTAGTAGATTCGTAGATTGACGGAAGATATAAAATACCGTGCTATGGACTTCGAAATGACAGCAATGGCTGCCAACAGTGCAAAATGAATTATCGTGACAGACAAGCTTTGTACGTTAGTACTAAATTGAATAAATAATATATATTAGTTTAAGCTACAAGTTGATGTTACAAAAGTGTATACAAATTAAAAAAAAACCCGTCCCTTTAATATTTAGCACTAAAAAGAGCTCGACGATGAATTTAATTTGTTTGCCAAATTTACATTGTTACAGATTTTTGTTGTATGGCAGCACTACAACCACACACCTTTTTTCAAAATGTTATGAATGTATTGAAATTCCTTATGTGTGTGTAACTTTTTTAGGAAAAAAATGAAAGGGGTTGTTGAGTCAATAAAAAAGGGTTGCAAAATTAGAAAGGGGTGAAAAGGTTATCCCCTGCATTATGTGATGCAAGTAAGATAGAGACAACAATAATAATTGCATATTATTTTTTACACATATTTTCTTGCAAAAAAAGTCAAATAAAACATATAATTATATACTGAAACTAAAAATACATTACCAATCTAGAAGAGGTTAAAGCTATCACTTCATATCTGAAATGATGGAGTAAATGCACTTGAAAAGTGAGACGGAAAATGTTCCCTGTGTCCCGTTAAAAGGATTTAAAAGAGGAAGGATAAAAAACTCCACCCTTTGCATCTCTAATGTATTATCTATGTGTGGGTATAGTTCAGAGTATGGAAGGGTTGGAGACAGCACTTTGTATGAATACACACTATGTGAGTAGGACAAAACGGTTTCAGTCTCGCTTCAAATCGTCCCATCGGAAGGTCTCCCCAACAGCCAAGGAATATCTAACGTAGGAAGCAGTTCACCCTCAGCCTTGGTTGGGGAAAGTCATCTGCATATTGGATTTGGATATTGTACAAGGCTGCTTTAAATATTTTCGTTTAGTTTAATTAATTCAATTAGTTTGCATAAAAATATTTGAATTCATCAGTAAATTTCCTGAAATGATTTTTGTGAAGTGTGGATGTAGTTATTTTCCATTGAATTAATTAATTTCTAAGCGCTAACAATTTGAAAATTTAATATAATTTACAATATTTCTTGAAAATAAATGATTAAAATGATTGATATAAATTCAACTTCTTCTTGGGAAATAATTATAGTGAGTGCATATTATGGATGGATTATCTAACTTCATTTTTACAAACACATCAATATGTAAGTATTTTGCATAAATTAACAATAATTATATCTCTAAATAAATTAAATATACCTACATGTAATCAGACATTAATGTGTAAAACTCAATCCTAAAACAATTTTTAGGCATTTCGCGTAATGAAAAAAATTGATTTATTTATTTGTCCAGTTGGATTCCAACTAAGTATTAGAAAATGATCAAAACTCATCATAGATTTCCATTTTTAGAACATTGAGAAAATAATGAGTGATTTATAATCAATCTTACATTTTACGCCTCGAGACAGACTTTAAATGAGCGGTAATTTCAGTTGCATGTAAAAATAACTAAGACATGGCTTCACTTTTTAGCAACCTTCAGTTTACACGGTAGGCGGTAGGATATTCTCCACATGAAAAATTCTTACAAGGCATTTTGTACTTCTGGTAAATAAATCTTCCACAATGAATATATTAAAGAATGCTTCCATAACATCACTATTAAAATATGAATCCATTGCCGACCTAAAGGATGGATTATTATGGATTGCACATTCTCATTGCTTCATCACCAAATCATCAACATTTCAAAAATCAAAAAAAGCATTCATCAGAAATATTGCATCTTTTAAACTATTTTCATGCTCGGCTAATTTGACTGCCCTAAAATTGTATGAATTACAAAAATATACAACACATTTAATTTGTTTGCAACATTTCGTCACCTGCGTGCTTAATTGTCCAAACGATCATTCGCAAGTTTGCAGGAGGAGGAGGTTTTCTTTCATTATTTCAATTAAACATTATGAAAGGTGTTTAAGATGAAGCTATTTCCATAAAGGTAAAGGTCTCATTAGTTTAAATAATACTTAGTAAAGTGATTAATTATCGTTTTTGATACTTTATTTTTAATTTCAAAATGGAGATTGAACAAAAACTAAAATGGAGATTGGACAATTAAGCACCTGACAACGATTTGGTTTGCTTGTAGGTACACCTTTATTAAAACCTTCATAATACCAATTAAAACAAAGCGTTGACGGTTTACCACAGTACCCGTTAGCACTCAGGCCATGGACCCATTGTACTATCTCCCATTTCATTTCGTTTCTTTAACAGTAACCAGGTCCCTTTGATAAAAAATTAACCAGGGATGACATTGGATATTTGACTATGTCTCCTGGTTCCATAATGCGTCTTCCCAGATATCTGAGAAATTCGCACAATAGGTGGAGAATTCCCTTCATCCTCTTCACATTTCTTGCGTCCTATGTCTATTGATGTTTTCCACTTTCAACAGCTGCATGTGACTTCTGATGTGGCAGTGTCCCGTTAATAATCCTACCAGTAGAAAAAAAACACATAAATGTGACAAACTGCAATGAAATTCTTACAGATAGCGGTACAAGAATATCTTCACGTAGGTATTTTGGATTCATTGAACTTTGAAATCGTTATTGGTATATTTTTAATTACTTCAAAAAATTCATGCAAACATTTTATCATTTTGGTTCTGTGTGGAAATTGAACTCACAACCTCCCAACGTATAGTCTAGATGCGTACATCTACTATAGTGGCGGTTTGCGGGGTTGAAAAGTGGGGAGGCAAAACGTTTTTACAAAGTATTATGGTATACCTGTATGTAGAAAAAAAACTATGGATCTATTTACCTACGTTGTCATACTATAATTATAATAATGTGCAAATACAAGATAGACCGACTCCGTCGGTAGATACATGCTGCAAATATGATCTCTGGAACGCAAAAACCAATAATAAATGATCGGTTCTACTATAGAAGTGATCGTTTTTTGAGGCGCGCCTCAAACTAAACAATGCGCGACCATGGAATGGATACCATTCATTTCGATTTTTTGTGGCATCCCCACTCCCCTCCGCCTAAATGAAATTATCGGCTCTCGGACGCGGCTATCTCTGCCTCACTGGGGTATTATTGTATTGCATCGTGTAGACGCTCGGCGCGGAATCCCACATATGGCCGTCCGCGTTGCACTGATATGATGAGATATATAATATAAAGACGATGTGCTAGTGAAAATATTCATGTATAATATTTAAATTGAAGTAACTTTAAAAGTAATGAAGACAATATTAGCGAAACTCAATCTAAATCTGAAACAGAAAAATCAGAAAAATATCAGGTCACATCTGGGACTCGAACCCAGGACTTTCGGTTTTCCGGGGTGATGCTCTAACCACTGAGCTAAAGTAGCCCTTTCCGATTCGGTCTCATTTAACTGTATCATACTTCGACTGAGAACTACCAACATTATCTTCATTTTCGAAGGTCCTGGGTTCGACTCCCAGATGTGACCAGATCTTTTTCTGATTTTTCTGTTTCAGATTTAGATTGAGTTTTACTAATATTGTCTTCATTAATTAAAATGTCATAATTTGAGGTTTTACCTAGTTAAAAATAAAAATAAATATTCATCCTAGACTTGCAGAAAAGTCAATAGATGTCGCACGTTAAATAAAATGGATAATTTATCTAGATGGCATTTAGTTCGAGTTGAATATTTGCCATCATACATAAAGATAGCAGCCAATAAAATATGCATTAAGAAAAAGAAGACAATGTTGGTAGTTCTCAGTTGAAGTATGATACAGTTAAATATGACCGAATCGGATAGGGACACATTTACTCAGTGGTTAGAGCATCTGCCCGGAAAGCCGAAGGTCCTGGGTTCGAGTCCCAGATGTGCCCCGATCTTTTTCTGTTTCAGATTTAGATTGAGTTTGGCTAATATTGTCTTCAGTAATCAAAATGTTATAATTTGAGGTTTTACCTATTAAGTTAAAAATAAAAATAAACATTACTTACTGTTTTGGGATTTTTACTCACAGCACACTACAGAGGTATTGGTCGCCAGAGCTCGGCATTTCATAGTTTAAAGGAATGCATAGACAAAACCACAAAAGCGTGTTATGTAGTCAATGTTATTTGTAGCCATGTACATATAAAGACCAACACCATTAGGGTCCACGGGAAAAAGGACAGTATAAAAACTTGTCTGGAAATAGTCCGCTCTACAGGTGATAAATGTTAGCTCTCGGTTGAACTCTTTTCTAACCGTCTCCTGAATTTTACTTATATTTTTGTACTGAATGCGCATGTAGTTAGTTCTAGTTGTTGAATCAACATTTAAGTTGCTTCTAATGATATCTCAAATAGTTATTAACTTATTAATATCTACATATTTTATGTTGTTGAAGTATGCTCTGCATATGTCTTGTAAGCACTAGACTGTAATCCCATTATGTTCTCTCCCCTGTTTCACCTTTGACAGTTAATAGCCTAGAAAACAAAAGATGGCACTAATAACTATGCAATGTTATCTCAATATTATTATGACATTACAAGATGATAGTGTCGTAATGTGTAAATTGTATATTAGATAGTAGATATTATTATTATTATAAAAGTTAGTGTTTGGTGGAAAAAAACTCATACATTCTGTTATATTCCTCTATTCTTCGATAGCAAAACACCTAATTCCAGTCTGGTATTTATTGGGAAAAAATTGTGTGCAACCTTTATATACCTATTATATTATTGTACAGTATTTCAGTATAATAATATACATAATATTATGTAGTTTAGAAAATTGAATCAAAACCCTAAGGAACTACGTATGTACCCCGGGGGCTAAATTATAAGCAAAAAATAAATGGTTTTGTGACTTCGTTGGGGGGACGGGTTCGTGGGGGGTGAGGTTTGTCCACCTATCAGCTATTACGTGCCGGGCCGGATCGGGAGAGACTGGTTGAGGGAGACCTTTTTATTTCTCAAGTTGGACTCTCGCGATCCATCCGCAGTAGTAGGGATGGATTCATACGTCCGCCACACTTGGATTTTTTTTTTTTTTTTACATTAACTCCACACAGGAAAATAATTTCCCTCAGAGACTATGTCATCTTTAAAGATGCTGTGAGGAGGGTCTTTTTGAGGAGAGGAAGGAGTGAACGTGGGTCTTGAAGAGACCCATGTTATAGGAAGGAGGAAACACAGCGGCCGGCAAATCGTTCCACAGCTGAGCTGTTGAACACAATAACGAGTCGTGGAAGCGTCCCGTTCTCATGTGACAAATGTCAACTGTGTACATATGTTGGGCGCGCGTTTGGCGTGTTTCCCGACTATGCACCGGTGCCGAGGGGATCAATGATGCTAGCTCCTCGGAGCATCTTCCATTGAAATACTGGTAGAACAAGGATAGCATTCCCACCCGACTCCTGTGCTTTAAAGATTGCAATCCGTTTGTTAAGACGGGAGAATCTATCAAGCGGACCGCCCGTTTCTGCACAGAGTCGAGGGTGTTTTTCAGGTACATCGGGGCTCCAGACCAGAGATGGCTGCCAAATTCAACCGTAGGGCGCACTTGCGATTTGTACAGGGTTAGCAGTTGTGTACTATTAAAGTATCTGTGGGCCCTGTACAGTACGCCCAGTTTCTGAGAGGCCAACTTAACTCTGGCCTCGATGGAGCCCCCGTACCTGAGCTGGTCACTTAGAGTCACACCGAGCATATCAATGGAGGACCTGTTTGGAAGAATGCTACCGTTGAAGGAGACTAGATTGTCATTTCGATCCCTTTTAGACGTAATCAGACATGATTGGGTCTTTGAAACATTGAATTCGACGAGATTATTCTTACCCCAAGAGAAAACACTCTCGAGGTAACCTTCCATTCTTTTCTTCAAAGCCCTCCGAGCAGTTGGATACACTGACCCCCGGTTTCCTACCCTCCCCTCAGGCCATTTTAATCCCTAGAACGTCCTTTCCTTCCTTTCCCTAAACGTATCCTTCACATATTATCTCTAAATATGACATAGGGCTTAAGGGATTTTTTGTGTGGAGCTAATGTAAAAAAATTAATAAAACTGCCTTATCAACACTCACATAATTTGTAGGATTCAACAACGTGCCTGTGTAGATTATGCTTAATTCTTTAAATTTAATGGAGCCAGTAAATATTAAATCAAGAGTCAAGAGAACCCACAAACTTGTTTCCCAGGGTATCTAGCACGGTCGATCGATAAAGGAATTATCGATAATGTCGATAACTTGTGATCGTTCCCAAGTACGACTGCAGATCGCTAATGGTTGTGAACTGTTGTTTGTTCGTTGGCGATCTGCAGTTATTGTCGGGAACGATAACAAGTTACCGACAATATCGCCAAAACCTTTGTCGATCGACCATGCTAGATATCAGATCATTTATTGCACCACCGCTGAATGACAGTTTACAGTTTACCAGAGAATACCGGAAATTAGTCCTTTTTAAATCAAATTCTAGACGTATTGACTCTTTTTTACAAAAAACATAAATTGATTTTGAAAGATTGTTATTTTATCTGGTACACGCAGTTTTAAAATTTTGAAAAACTACGGCGCTCCGCTGACGAGGCAACTGAAACCAAACTAAAACCGGCTGGTTTCTATGTCTTGATTGGTCAAAAAGCTTGTTTAACCATAGACGAAGAACAATCAGCTGACAGCTGGCAACTAGTAACGGCCGGCCACGACAATCAGCAGTGCAAGTCGCGAGTCACTGCTTGCGTTACCATTGACAACGAGTTTTTGAGTGATTGTTTAGTATGCGGGCCATCATATTGTCATACAAAGACAGTTGCCAGTTGACAGTTTTCAGTTGCCTCAGTGGGCGGATGGCGTAAGTTAATTTTTAATATACTAAGGTTATACCGTTGGTCGTTGGCAGATTTGTTCAATTTTCAAACGATAGATTCTATTAAACAACACAAATTTTAAATCATATAATCATAGAACAAAATAATTCAATACATAATCCAGTAAACACAGTTTTCATAATTGTAATTTTAGTTAAATTAAAATCATTAAAAAATAAATCCGAGAACGTGTTTTGTGACAAAAATACCTCAGTTTTTTTCTATTTATTCAAGATCTTACAAACTAAAATATTTAAATTTTTTTTTTACACACTTATTTTGTTTAGACATTATTGGAAATTATAAATACTTATGATCAAAAAATACTTACAAGAAGTACACAATATTTAATAATTTATCATCGTGCGTTTTGAGCATTTTTATTGCTTACTTGAATGTAGGTATATATTAAAGCAAGTTTTGAATGAAATAAATCTATATTAAATTTTTAATTTAAAAAATTTGATACGAGGAATAATCGATCTTTACAAGCATTTTTAAACTTTTAGTCTCAGCCGCTGGTCAATTGCTCTTAAGGGCCGGTAGGACCAACCCAAAGAGAAGAATACTCTTACACCAGGGCGATACTCTCAGTATCGCCCTGGTGTAAGACAACCATTCAGAATTGAAACATTGCTTGAAATGGCTTTAGCCGTGTTTAGTGACTAGATCTGAAAAGCTAGGTACTTCCCCACCTTCCTCTTCCCCATCTCCTTCCCTTCCCCGCTTACCTTCAGCTTCACAACATACCCCGATTGGGGATGACATAGTCTTACTGGCTCTAGACGGGAGCAGTTGGGACTCTTGTGAGGTGGTTGAAAAATACGAATGTTGGAGGGAGCGCGCTATTATTAAAAACGATAAAAATTTAAGCGAAAATTGGGAAAATGTTTAATAAAACACGACTCGTTTATAATCACTTCAACACCTTAAGTAGCATTTAAAGAAACCCTGCGTGAAGTTTTTCATACATATAACTTCTAAAATAACAGAAACAAACGTGCAAATACTAATTTTCGGAGCATACATTGCGATTTTTTTCTTTTTCTATCGAGGGAATTTTATGTAATAAGCTTTTCGGCTCTACAAATCTTCAAAAATAACAAATATTTGTTTAGATCTTAGAATCTAAGTGTTCAAGGGACAAATGTTTATAAATCGGTAGAAAATCCAAATTTCGGCCCCTAAGGCCCGGCAGTAGGCACTCAAAAAGAAGAAGAATATTAGAGGGAGCGCGCTAATATTAAAAACGATATAATTTAAGCTAAAAATTTGAAAATGTTTAATAAAACAAGACTCGTTTAAAACTTTTGACATACTTTAAAGTTACATTTAAAGATACACTGTGCATTTTTTCATAGCTGTAACAACATGATAAATAACAGAACGAAATGTTAGATACGTTTTTAGATTTTCACGGGCAAAAGCATTTTCGTTGTTTGTTTTTGGGATGTTATGCCGTGTTGCGCTACTTCCTTCTTTAGCCGACGTTTCAGACAGCGTTGCAGTGTCCATCATCAGGGCAGATCCGGCAGAAAAAACAACCAGAAAGTTCGAAATGTGTTTTTAATAATTTTCGGAGCATATTTCGCGATTTTTTTTTCAGTGAATTTCATTTTGGATCGACAGTCTATAGATATTATTTTTTAAAATTAAATATATTTTTTTATAAACTTAAAAACTTTCAAGAGAAATATGTTATAAAACGGTAGATATTCGGAATGCCCTTGCCAAATTTCTTAAAAACTAGTTTTTTTAATTTATTTATTTTTATTTATTTATTTCAATTTATTTCACCTCTTACACACAACAATTTTACATTTTAATCATTGTTTAACAATAGAATAATTAAATAAAAACAAAAATATAATAAAAAGGTATAACAAAAAGGTGAAAACATCATTTTTTTGGTTTCTACACCAATTAAGAGAACTGACTCTTGAGCTTGGTGTAGGAGTTATGTAAGAATATACAATTTTTAGTCCATAATTAATATAATATAATATAGTTGACACCGTTGTTCTTCGGGTAGTTCGTCGGGCCAAGAATGGGTAATTTATCTTTGCATAAAAAGCGATGCACCTAAAAAACTAGATCTTAGGGGGATTATTCATATATTAAAGGAATGGCAATACTCTCTGAGGACCGGGGGCTGCTAGTATCGTGATGGGTGCAGACTGCAGGGGAGGTCAAGCGGGGTTAATCTTCGCTAAAACCCGGGATATTGCAATTTTCCACGCTTTCAACTCGAGTACGGGCTGCAGAAGAGATAAGAATTATACCAACGCATTTTATTGATAAATTGAACATTTTTTGTTGATTTTTTATGTAGCTAAAATAGTAGAATAATTTTTATAGCACCGTTTTTGTAAAAAAATCATCTTAAGGGCTTTATATAATTATGATTTCCTATAGGCTCTGTTGTTGATTTTTTCTGAGAAAATCGTATTATTTGACACCCTTATTTATTTTTTTTATTTTTAAATTAGCTCCATAAAGGAGGCTCGTAGGAATATAATTCCCCTCAGAGCCTATGTCATATTTAGGGGTGCTGTGTAGGGGGTCTTTTTCGGAAAGTAAGTAGAGGAGGTTATGAGGAGGGAACAGGTATGAAGAGTGGGTAGGAATCTTGGGGTCAGTTTGTCCAACATTGACGGACGTATGAATCCATCTTTCCCACTGCGATACAAGGCAATGTTTCAAGACAGTTCTGCCGGAGAGATGATGATCAGGCCTGCCATGCAGTTGGTGGGCATAGGCATCCCCTGCCGAAACCTGTAAGAACCTCACCCCATGAACCCAGGCACCAAACATAACGAACCACTTTTGGTAACCTATAAAAAATTCTCGATTATTTGCCGCACTTTAAGTTTCTTAATATCCTTTATGTTTAGTAGGTTATAGGTACCTAAGAATTATAATATTTTCTTTAGTTTCTTAGAACGTCATTTTAGGAACAGACAAAAAAGGTATTTAGGGATAATGTGTATCCAAATTAAATGCAAGATATCTAAAAAACTTTTAAAGTAAAAAACGAATCTCCGTAATGCACTTATCACGGAGATACAATAAATTCGCCGGTTGAATTATGCGCTCACTTCTAAAATAAGCGTAATAAATATTTCATTTTCCGGAAGCTCCCCCGCTGAATGCGTTCACCGTCCTTCGTCCGTAGCCAGCGGATAAGGCTTTGTTAGTTCCCGCAGGATGTGTCATGGAACAGGAGCACAGAAGAAAAGAGGATAAAAAATATCGCTCCGGGGAGTTTGCATCTCCCGGGCTCGAGACGCTAAGTCCTATTCGATAAGACCATCGGCTTACGAGTATGCTAAAGTCCGTGGGTTTTATGGGCGGCTCGACCCCCGGTCTCTCCTACTCTCCTGTCCCCTGTTCCGGGTAGGAGGATGTTAGAATGTTATTTTTTTATGTATTCCGAGGGGGAGGTGATAGATATCCTTTAGGCCGGGACGTTTTTTCCTCCGCCGGAGGGTGTGATGCGATCATTCTCGTGTCCGCGAAGGAGAATACCAAAAAAAGGTCAACCTAAGGAATGGGGTTGTTTTCAAAAGCTTCGCTTTTTAGGATTATTGGGTTTTCCTTTGCCAAGTAAAACAGATTTGAATAACACATAAATTGGATTGAGCTATCTTGTGGAAAATGATACGCCAAAGTCTGCCGCATGAAAATACGGCGTTTATAGAAAAACAGTATGATTTATTTACGCGATATTATGTCCAAAGGTTTTCTCTGAAATATTGACCATCTGAAAAAATATTGGTATTCGAGAGTATTTGAACTAAATAAGGCATTGCTTTTGAGTCCTGCTAGCATTTTTCGCTTATTCGTGATACATGCCATTTATCAACATGATATTTTTCAAGATCGTTTTCATTATGAAAATTTATGATGTATTTTTGTCTTTCCTACTTACCGTCCCGAACGAAAAATTTAACTAGTTACAAAAAAAACTATGGATAATAACGGTTACGTGCTATACCGAATAAAACTTATAGAAGTACATTTTTTTACAATATAGATAATATTTACATGCGTAGATTGTGCTGGCGGTTAAAATAATCTAACACACTAGAGTTCTGCTATATGATCAATTTCAGTCTTGAGCGATAAGAAATTTTTAAGCGTTCAATTTGGAATTTTCCCGCCCTCATTCAAAAAAATAATACCTCCAAATTTGAATATCTATAAATATAAACTGTTTATAGTGTTAGAGAGCCATTAAATGCTCCTATATTTGACCATATTTTTAGTATTCGAAATTTAAAAAAAAAACATTAATTTGTAAACGCTTGAAATCTGCAAGAACTTATTTGAAAATGGCAGTGTTTGTAAGTATTTGGATAGATTTATGTCTTTTGAATGTTTTCTGTGGCCTAGTTAATAATCATTAACAATCATGAGGATTTGTAAGAAAAAAATATTTCAATGATTTCGGTTTGCGGAATGTCAATAACAAATAATTAAGAAGAGATGCGAGACGTCTCTTGTTATGCTGTGAAGCTACTAAGCCTTGTGATTACTCGAAAAACGCAACACGCGGGAACTTTAAAAAAAACAAAAAATTGTTTTAAAATATCTCTTCAAATTGACCACCAAATATGGCCAAAATGCTCCAATTTCCAAAGGTTATGTTTTCAATATAAATGGGAACTAAGTAAGGTCGAAACCCATTACTTGTATAAGTATATATTATGCGTATGAGTATAATTATGTAGACCGTAATACAAGTTCTAAACTGTTTTGATAAATAAGAACTGAGTAAGGCCGAAACCCATTACTTGTGTACTATGCATATAAATATCATTATGTAGGCTGTAATACAGGTTCTAAACTGTTTTGATAAATAGGAACTAAGTAAGGCCGAAACCCATTACTTATGTACTATGCATATGAATATCATTATGTAGGCTGTAATACAGGTTCTAAACTGTGTTGATAAATAGGAACTAAGTAAGGCCGAAACCCATTACTTGTGTACTATGCATATGAATATCATTGTGTAGGCTGTAATACAGGTTCTAAACTGTTTTGATAAATAGGAACTAAGTAAGGCCGAAATCCATTACTTATATACTATGCATATGAATATCATTATGTAGGCTGTAATACAAGTTCTAAACTGTTTTGAAAAATAGGAACTAAGTAAGGCCGAAACCCATTACTTGTGTACTACGCATATGAATATCATTATGTAGGCTGTAATACAGGTTCAAAACTGTGTTGATAAATAGGAACTAAGTAAGGCCGAAACCCATTACTTGTGTACTATGCATATAAATATCATTATGTAGGCTGTAATACAGGTTCTAAACTGTTTTGATAAATAGGAACTAAGTAAGGCCGAAACCCATTACGTATGTACTATGCATATGAATATCATTATGTAGGCTGTAATACAGGTTCTAAACTGTTTTGATAAATAGGAACTAAGTAAGGCCGAAACCCATTACTTGTGTACTATGCATATTTATTTATTTATTTATTTATATAATACATGTTACATAATTGTGACATTTACATAAAGTTGATATATTAAATCACCATACTAGGCGGCTGCCTGTATCATGGTGACCAATATAGTATAGTTACATTGTATGAAATATGCAGCCTAGTGTAAACATGGAATTAGTATAAATCATGTTAAATATTGGAAAAATTATAATAAAATGTAGAAAATAGAAAGGAGAAAAAAAGTACATTAGCATTAGATTATATAAACAGGCTTCTAATTCTATCACATTCACTCATCAAAAAGTCTCCAATATATGAATATCATTGTGTAGGCTGTAATACAGGTTCTAAACTGTTTTGATAAATAGGAACTAAGTAAGGCCGAAACCCATCACTTATATACTATGCATATGAATATCATTATGTAGGCTGTAATACAAGTTCAAAACCAATTACTTGTGTACTATGCATATAAATATCATTATGTAGGCTGTAATACAGGTTCTAAACTGTTTTGATAAATAGGAACTAAGTAAGGCCGAAACCAATTACTTGTGTACTATGCATATAAATATCATTATGTAGGCTGTAATACAGGTTCTAAACTGTTTTGATAAATAGGAACTAAGTAAGACCGAAACCCATTACTTGTGTACTATGCATATGAATATCATTATGTAGGCTGTAGTACAAGCTCGAAACTGTTTTGAAAAAATCCTAGTACATTATTATTCCTCGTATTACATACTCGAATCGTAGTTACATACTCGACTCACTCCCAGTTTGTCCGATTGTAATCTGAGTAGTGCCATAAAGCTAAGATTATTGTCATTCGCCACCTATTATTCTTTCATTATTTTGCTTACTAATAAAACTGAATACCAAGCTATAGCCATTGGTCTTCCATAACTGTTAACAGAATGACATAAAACAAAAACGCGAGAGGTCGTAAAAGCAGCGTCGAATATTATAGACGTAACGACGCGTCTAGTTTTGTATGTACATATTCTGGAAGTATTTTGACGATAGGGTTGGGGGAAGGTTTCTGTAGCAGGGGAGGAGGAGGGGGGGTTTGGAGGGAAAATGCCGGGGGAGGGGGGCCTCATAAAAATGGACGACACCTGGTCCAATGGGGCGAGCCGTCGCACATAAATATCATTCGAGGTTATGTCAGGAATAGATATAAAATAAAAATAAAATTCACATTATGGGATGTTTTCGAGAGGCAACCCCAACTGTCACGCTTCTCATATTCCGGCTCTCTTAGGGATGATATTTTAATATTAAAATATAATACGGCCGTATGAATATACCTTATGGAAGCCATTTAAAGATTTTTGAAGGTCTATTTCGCTTTTGGGTTATATTATATCGTTGTCTATTTATTTTGAATGACCTAATGAATATAATTCAGATTGATATTTCATGTGGATCTTCTAAACAATTGTTATTAATTTTAACAGAAAGAAGACATATAACTTTATTTCCTAATATTTCAGTGTGTTACTACACCCCTTTTTAAGAACAATGCACCTGTAAAAAAATGTAAATATTATTTATTATAAAGAAAGAGAAAAGAAAAACTAATAGAATTTAAGATTGAACGTAATTATTGCGAAATATTATACTATGTTACAAAGTATTACATTGAGAAGTATTAATGAAACAGTTTTTTTATTAAACCTTGTAGTTATAACCTTTTCATGAGAAAGTTTTCTCACAAGATGCCCGAGGACAATAATTTTCTTCAGGGCCTATGTCAGCTTTGACGATTATGAGGAAAATAAGGAGTTGAATCTGGGTCTTGAAGATATCCGTGTTGTAAGAGGGAGGAAACACAGACGCTGACAAATCATTCCACAGCCGAGCTGTTGAACTCAAGAACGACCCGTTGTTACCACTTGACAAATGCCAACTTTCTACAAATGTAAATGCGCGTTTGGCGTGTTTCCTAACTGTAAATTTATATCGCAGGGATCAATGACACTAGTTACTCGGAGCATCTTACATTAAAACACCAGTAGAACAAAGAACACTGAAAAACTTCTTTGAAAAAAAGATCAGTGATTTCTCACCAGGGCTATACTGAGAGTAGTTTCCGTTCCGGAACTACATCTTACCTCACACATTGTGCGGTCAGTCGAAAGATGTCGGGTGGCTAAATTCTTGTATTTAAGTTAATGTAAGCATCTCTAAATGTCTTCACTGCCGTGTAGGATTCTCAGTGTAGGTGGAATGACTCTTTCATGTAGATGTGCTCATCCTGCCGAAAGCTAAACACTAACACACTCCATTTATCTAACAAAGTCCTTAGGGCTGTTACATTACACGATCAAACCAACTGACGGCCGCCGTGGTCCAGGGGCAGGGCTCTTGACTAGAGATCCGGAGGTCGCGGATACATTTCATGTGGTCATTTAAAAATAATATAAGGAATATTTGCGGCACGTTCCAGAGTGGAAGATACTCTCAGTATCGCCCTGGTGTAAGACCACCATTTAGAATTGAAACGTTGCTTAAAAAAGGCTTTAACCGTGTTTAGTGACTAGATCTGAATAGCCTGGTACTTCCCCACCATCCTCTTCCCAATCTCCTTCTCCTCCCCGCTTACTTTCAGCCTCACAACATACCCCAATTGGGGATGCCATGGTTTCACTGGCTCCAGACGGGAGCAGTTGGGACTCTTGTGAGGTATTCATTTAAAAAAGAAATCGTCGGAATTGATTAAAATGAGCCTAGAGTAAAACCCCCGTTATTAGAGTCGTTAGAAATGTTTATACATTAAAAAAAAAACTATTCCACATCCCACACGCAAAAGCTAACAACACAACATTCATTTCTCAGAAGAAAGTGCACAAACTGCAATAACATATTTTCGAACGCTGATATTTTTATTTATTCTCAGATCAATTTACTTAATGCATATGAAAAATTTAAAAACGTTAAATTAATTACCATCTCTATACTTTCTACCCCTGCTGTGTGTAATATCAGTAATTTTTTCATTATTTCTTATTATTTATGTTGTTTTTCTTTCTTAATTTTGTTTATCTATTATCATTTTTTATGACTCACGTATTAGTTTTATACATGTAGTTAAATTTTATGCTATCCATCTACATACTTTAAAACTGTGTATTTTTATAGATTCTATTTTCTAGCAATTCTACATTATGTTTTTCTTTAATCATTTATGTTTTCCTATAAACGATATGTTATCTTATGCGGAAGTTTTACCGGATTATGTAACCCACTAAACATGTTTACTATTTGTTTCCCTAATACCTACACGAAAATATTTAAAAAAAATCCTTTATATTTGTTCATTTAAACATTTTTATTATCAATGAATTATGCAGTTTAAAAACATTTTCCTTTTCTGGAATACTTTTCCCTACATTCATTTAAGAAGACAGTATCAAAATAATTCTTCAAACAGCTATACGTATAAGGTACATTACGATACGATACGATACGATTGTACCACCCCAGCCAGGAGCAATCCTGTCCCGGTGAGACCGGTACACCAGGGGGCACTGATTTGTTAGGACTAGGAACAAGTGCTCTGAGGATAGAAAGGAGGTTGGAGTTTAATCGACCGGTATACATGGCAACCTAATAAGCCAATATTGGAATTTAGGATGGGCAGGAATGAAGGAATGGATTGAGCGTTATGATTTTGTATTTCCTTTCTTTATGTCTTCCTTCTTCTTGCCTCTTCTCGGCTCTTCTTGGATCTTCGTAGTTTTCTTGTATCTTCTTTTCTACTATTGCTTCTTCTTGTCTCTTCTGGGATCTTTTCGTCTCTCCCTGGCCCTTTTTACTTATTCTTGTCTCTTCTTGCCTCTTCTCATCTCACTGGGCTCTGCTTATTGTCTCTTCTTGGCTCTTCATGCATTTTGGATCGTCTCGTCTCTTCTTGCTACATCTTGGATAAACCCATCTCTCTTCTTGGCTCTTCTTGCTTCTTCTTGGATTTTTCTTGATTCTTATCATCTCTTCCGGGCTCTGTTTGTAACTTCTCGCCCCTTCTTGGCTAGTCTTGTCTCCGCTAGGCTCTTCTTGAATCTTCTAACTGCTTACCGATCCTTCTTGTCTCTTCTTGGCACTTCTTAGCTCATAATGACGTGTCTTTTCGTATCACTATTCAAATCCCATATATGTATGAATATGTATACGGATAAAGGAATAACTTCTGAAACACTAAAAGCGCCGAAATTAAACTGAATAGAACAAGATAAAAACCGACTGAAAATAAACGTGAACAATTAGTAAATTTAAGTGAACGATACGATACGATTGTACCACCCCAGCCAGGAGTACTCCTGTCCCGGTAAGACCGGTACACCAGGGGGCACTGATTTGTTAGGACTGGAATACGTGCTCTAAGGATTAGTATAAGGTACATTGGCGATTAATTAAAAAAAAATCGAAAATACATAATGTAATATACCTATTTTGTTAAATTGCAACGAAAGGAGCAGAAAGGCAAAGGCCTCTCCCTTCCTATTAAAAATGTAATATTGTTAATACCGTAGAGTCCCAACTGCTCTCTGATAACCGGAGTTTGTGAGACCATGGCACCTCCAATGGGATATGTTCTAACGCTGAAGGAGATGGGGAAGAGGAAGCAGCGACAGAGTCTGGCTATGCAGTGGTTACCAAACCGGGCTTAAGGTTTTTCAAGCAGTGCAGCGTTCCGATTATGAATGGTGGTCTTTCACCAGGGTGATACTAACAGTATCTACAATTCCGAAACTGGAACTCGACACGGAGACCGTTGTGTACATTTAAACATTAAAATAGATACACATAAGAGTTGTAGATAGGTAAATACTTACTGGTGAAATAGGTTAGGTGCCCGCATAAGATTACTGTGTGATAAAATGCAAGATATGTTATAATTAATACATAAAAATGTTATTTCAGGCTTACTAAACTTTGAAAAGTTGTGTCATATATTTTAGATCACTATTTAGTTTGTTTCCCAATGAGGTTTTCTCCTAATTTATTTATTTTTGAATGTAATTAAACTAATTTATTATTATTAAATTAGTTTCTCTTTATCTCAAAAAATGACGAAGTTACGAGCTTTCAAAGCCAATGAGTCATAAATTCTATACATACTTTTATAAACTTAAACTTATTACCATTTTTTTTTGAAAATTTGCTGTTTTATAAGATTTGCTGAAAAGATTATTTTTAATTTGAAAACTACGGAACTGTAATCCGGGGAACTCGTTAAAAAATCACGTTTTAAAAAAATGTGACACCTCAACAACGTGTGACGGAAACATATTTTTTTGTTTCTATTAGAAAAAATATATCATCGGAGAGCAAAACGGCATGTACATTTTTCACTCAAAACATGCTCAGGAGTCGCTGGTTAAAATACTTCAGGTACGTTGTGTTTCACCCCATATATTTGTAGTAACTAAATCTGTAAAAAAAGCTAAAATTAAAACCGCACAGCAGTGTTATAAATGCAATAATATGAAATTTGACGTCTCCAATTCACACGATCTACTTCTTCACCTCACGCAGGAGTATATTTCTAGTTATATATATTTTTTTGTATTTATTAACCATGTTGCAATTTTTAGACATTTTCTTTTCAAGATATTTATTCATAAGGTAGATATATTTGCAACTTAATTTTACATATCTCCTACCGTTTTTGACACAATTGTGTCATTGTTCTTAAAACTAACTTAAATATTATACAAGTACAGAAATGAGGTTAGTGGAAGTGGTGATTTGGGTGGAAGGAAGGAGGGAGAGGGTAGGAAAAGTAAAAAAAAACAATTAAACATGCTCAACAAAGGTGACAAGAATTTAGTAACAAAAGTAGTTTGTGAATAAAACTCTTCAAAACAAAATATTCTAACATTGATTGCTTTCATAAAATGATCATTTCTGTCATTTCGTTCGCTTCATACCCGAGGTTAAATTTGGCATGGTATTAAATAAGATTGACTTATTAATAATACAAACCCAACGATGGATGCCTCAGTTTTACTTATTGCGCTATTCGGTGGGCCTAGGAAGCCTATACTAGTGGTACAGGAATATTTTTAGCATTGAAATTCACCGAATAAACAGTCCGACCTTCTATAAAGAACACGTGAGCACATAGAACATAGAATAAATGCATGGCCAATGCCTCCCCAACTCCCCACACTTCACATTGAGTTATTCTGCCAGATGAGGGTATTCTGATGGATGCCATAATATCAAAGCTCCGGTGCAGAACTCGCTGGAAACGCGGTGTCACCTGACAAACAAAACTCCCCTAAAATACGAACCCTGCACCAAAAACACACAGCGTTTATACTATGATTTTATCACACTTCGCATATGAGAAATCCTTGGTTGCGCAGAAGCGCTTTACTGAATTTTGAAGGGTACTTTTTCGGATGAAAATCATGGAAAGATACTGTATCTATACACTTTTTCTGTGAAGATTCTTCAAGTGAAGATTTCAGTAAGTTAAAGACACTGGTTAAAAAGGTCTAACCAACATTATTAATATTTTATTTGAATGTGAAAGGAATTTGTAGGTTTTTTGTTTAGGGGTATGTTTTCATTGTAATATTCGGCGGTGTGAACTGCTTTAGAATCTTGGAAAAGGACTACGGGGTTTGTAGAAAGGCGGCCGCGTTAGGCCCTATTCCATATTCCATCCATTTTCTATGTATTTGGGCTGGCTGCTGGCTCTACATCTAAGCCGAGGATTGTTAGAATATGAATGTTCGGAGGCCTGCAATGGAAGACTGATTATTTTTTTGAAACCATTATTTATAACAAAAAATCAAGTAGTACCTACCGTTCAGAAAAAAGTGCGTGGATATGGAGTGTCTCGGTCTTATTGCTTAAGCTCGTAAACTAGTGCATACGAGTTACTTAAAAAAATACTAAATTAGGTTATGTGCGTCCTATATGACTTTAGTTAGAACTGATTGTTCTTCGTCTATGGTTAAACAAGCTTTTTGACCAATCAAGACAGAGAAAACAGCCGGTTTTAGTTGGTTTCTATGGTTAAAAGCTTGTTTAACCATAGACGAAGAACAATCAGCTGACAGCTGGCAACTAGCAACGGCCGCCCATAGCCATCAGCAGTGTCAGTCGCGAGTCACCGCTTGCGTTACCATTGACAACGGGGTTTTGTGTGATTGTGAAGTGTGCGGGCCATCACATACAAAGACAGCTGGCAGTTGAGAGTTTTCAGTTGCCTCAGTGGGCGGAGGCGCTAAGTTTGAAGATTGTGAGAAAATAATGTTTTCAATAGTTATGAGTAGTATTAGGAGTAGGTAATGGTAGAAAAAGATCTTATTACATTTGCATATTTAAGGCTTCTAAAGGTTATGTGTTCATTAAAAAGTGCGCTTTTGACAGGAACGGAGTTTTAAAAATTGACCCAATTAATTAATATC
Source organism: Limnephilus auricula (assembly GCA_951813805.1). NCBI lineage: Eukaryota > Metazoa > Arthropoda > Insecta > Trichoptera > Limnephilidae > Limnephilus > Limnephilus auricula. The sequence goes on along the minus strand of OX638395.1, from coordinate 960,886 downwards.
ACAATGTTCCTTTTTACCATTAAATTTGGTAATTTTGAGCGCTTACATTTGTATGTGATCGCTTTACCTTTATAATTTGTGTCAACATTCGAATGCAATTTTATTGTGCATGTCGACTGTCCTGAAGACAAATGTCAGATGTTTAAATTTGTCTGTTTAAAGTTTCGTTTTTTGCATTTTTACTATTTTGAGATCAGGAGATACATTGTGGTTTTTCATTTAATTTCATTCAAATTTCCGAAAATGCAGACATTTAAATCATCAAAAGAAATATAAAATAGACAAATAAAACTATTTTCAATTTTTAGCACTGTTCGTCGGGACCATCGATGTATTTTTTATAGTTACATTGTTCCAAGTAAAAATGTCTAATATTCAATCGTAATTATAGATTTTCATAAACGATCTAAAACCGCACATTCTGAAACGATTCCAACTGGCTATATCGTCAATATGACATAGAAAACGCCAATGGCTGGTAAGGCGGCTGTCACCTACATTGACCGGCGAGACGCCAACGTCACCAAATTCTTTAATTCTCTTAAATTAATTTTAATCTTAATTTTTTCGAGAATAAAAGAAAGAGTGAAAATCTCTATTATTAAGTAGGTACTTATTATAGTTTTTTTGTTATTGTATGATATCAATATTATAAAATGTTATCTTCTCTGCTTCTTCTTTTCTTATGAATAATAATGATAGATCAACATGATTACGTTTTAATAACTACGAATAAACTATGGGTTGACATTAGAACTTATTGTGATTAAATCACATACCTACGCTCTAAAAATAAATCGAAAATAGAGATAAAAATTCCATCGAACAGTAAAAAATAAATAGCCCTCGTAAATTCTTATGATGTATTCAGTGGAGGATTTTCCATAGAAACAAAAGACTTGGGATATATAAATGTCAAGAGAAAAATGAAATTCCAGGAATTTCCACTCCCACTAGCTTATAAGATTTTAGAGGACGGGAAATTCTCGGAAAATAAACAAAGCACTCGACTATAAAATGAAAATATTTTACTCGTAAGGACCTACTTGCTTCATTCTGTTTTATAACTACTTTCTGTGTTATTCTGCGGTTAATATATTGTTAGATTAAATCGTTATGTAAATATTAAAGGTATTTTGTCTGTACAAAAGCAGTATAATGATCTAATCGTTTTAGTTATTTTATATTCATGGACGATTAAACTAGCTTTTCCATAAAATTAGATCATCACGTTCTCCTCATTTGTAGGTAGGTATCACCACCAATTTATTATACTACCTTCAGTTGTGGGTCTGTATATCTGCGTAACTCTGGTTCAATTTATACTACCTTCAATTGTGGGTTTGTATGTTTGTGTAACTCTGGTTCAATTTATACTACCTTCGGTTGTGGGTCTGTATGTCTGTGTAACTCTGGTTCAATTTATACTACTTTCAATTGTGGGTTTGTATGTTTGTGTAACTCTTGTTCAATATATACTACCTTCTGTTGGGGGTCTATATGTTTGTGTAACTCTGGTTCAATTTATACTACCTTCAATTGTGGGTTTGTATGTCTGTGTAACTCTGGTTCAATATATACTACCTTCGGTTGTGGGTCTGTATGTCTGTGTAACTCTGGTTCAATTTATACTACCTTCAATTGTGGGTTTGAATGTTTGTGTAACTCTGGTTTAATTATACTACCTTCGGTTGTGGGTCTGTATGTCTTTTCAATTCTTTGAATTTAAGTTTTATTTTCAAAATTAGAACTGATTGTGTGAAGAATTCAGACAAGCGAAAAAGTGCTTAACTACCTATTTTTTAACGTTTTCCCTACACTTGAGGAAAATTATTCCCCTCAGGGCCTATGTCATTTTTGAGGATGCTGTGTGGAGGGTCTTTTTAGGAAAGAAAGGAGAGAAAGTTCTGTCTAGGAAACGGTTTGAGGGGTGGGCAGTGCGTCCAGGAGTGACGGAGTATGATTCTAACCCCCCCCCCACTGCGGTGCATGGCGATGTTCCAAAAGAGTCCTGCTGGAGAGGTCAAAAGGTCTCCCCCAATCGATCTCTCCCGATCCGGCCTGCCACGCAGTCGGTGGGCAGACGTATCGGCCACCAAGATCCAGATGAACCTCACTCCATGAACCCAGACAACCCTGCTAAGTCACCAAAGTGAATTTACACCAGTCCAATATCAAAAACTCAATTTCTAAGTTAGAATCGTGGCTCCCTTATCAGGCAAAAGAGCTCATTTTTTTCTGATAATGACCATGCCCATAAATATAATAGGTACTTTTGTAAAATTTACTTATGTATAGGTTCTTAATTACAAAAATGTAATGCAATTTTGTTTTATGTTGCTAACTAAATAACCAACTAACCGTCACGCCGTTTCTCCGCATGGGTAGGCAGAAAGGACGTACCGCCAAACAACTCGATCTTGGCACACACTCCTTGCCTCATTCACATTCTTACATCTTCTCATACATATGTACTCTTCTATTATTCTGACTCTTGACATGGCCCGACTCAAGTATCTGATTCATTTGATCGTGCCACGTCTTCCTTGGGCGTCCACGATTTCTTCTACCATTCACATTCGCGTCATAAATTCTCTTTACACTCCTTTCTTCATTCATTCGCTCAACAAGCCCAAACCATATAAGCGTGCCGTTCTTAATCTTACTTATAACGCTCACATCAGCATTGCATTCTTTTCGTATCTGGTATACCTACAGCATGCTAAAAATCACAGTTTATCTTTAAATGCAACGTCGAGAGATTTTTGCTGTATTTTAAACGAGTCGTGTTTTATTAAATATTTTCGCTTAATTAGTGATCGATTCGCTTAGTAATCGTTTTTTTTAGATATTAGCGCGCTTTCTCCTACATTCGTATTTACATATCTCCATTTCTTCTTCTTTTTGAACGCCGACTACTGGGCCTTTATGACTTTTCATCGCGAGATTTCATCACCCAATTTCCCAAAAATAAATTTAGTTAGTTTTTAGTGGTACAAGAAAACATATTTTCTGATTCATAGTTTCGATTCAGGGCAAGAAATATAAGAGCTCACTTAGCTATCTAGGCTATATATCACTATAAATAATATATATATAGTGCGTAAGCCGGGGCATGTGTCTACAGAACCCAACAGAGGCAGAATATAATGTATACTACGTACGAATGCGTCCACTTCGCATATCCTTCCTGGGAATGTATTACGGAGGGTTTGGTTTAACCTACCCAGTCCTAGTAGCCAGGCTAAGCCGGATCGACAGAATTGGAATTTGAAATGGGTAGGTACCCAACTGCCCACCTACTCAATACCCACCCAGTACCTACCCACGCACTCTCCTGTCACTTTCCCGCCTTTGTAACTCGGCCGGAAGTCCGCAGCGGGAAAGGGACCGCCAGAAACGTGGAATTCTAAAATTGAATCTATTTTTCAAACAAGCGCTTGAAGCTTTTTCATTGGATATATTTTCCTGCCAAAAAGGTTACCGTATTTTTTAGAGGTTTTTTCCGTTTCATTCGATCGAAGTAGTTTTCTATGTACAGCTCCATATCACTAATGCGGGCAAAGAGCTAAGCAGGATTATGTACATATCCAATGTACCGGAATTTATTATGTTCTCAAATCTGCTTTCTCATGCTCCACTTTGTATTTTGCTAGTCGGAAGGCAAATCGCTAGAGACGCGTGTAGGAAACAACAGTCATCATCATTATTTGTTATTGAAATCTTTCCACAACTTTAAACAATATAGAAGATAGATTTGTTTAATATAATGTCTAGATAAAATACCTTATTGGCATTGACTTGGCATTCTAAATACGTATGTAATAATAAAACATTCTGTCCAAAAAATACGAAAAAAAAAACTTATTTGTTGGTTTCGCAAGATTAGGATCGTGCAAGTTGTCAAGACAAAATGTATAAAATGGATTTTTGATATTCAAGTTATTTCATCACAATCTGTTCGTTTAGGTAGGTACCTATTTTATTCTATTAGTAATTTTTTGCGGCATTTTTATTATCATTTTTTACTGGTATTTTATTTATTTGATTATCTATCATGTGATGGCTATATCAATAATTTATTTATTTATTTATACGCCCATTGGGCTTTTACATACATAGTTCATAAAAAAATATTCTGAAGATTGTAAGTTCACAATAGTAACAGTAGTAATACATATAACCTATCCATTTGACATATTATAACAGCAAGTAACTAGTAAATACACACAATAATTATTTATAGGTATAAACCTGTTGTACAAAAAATAGAATTTGCCTACTTCTAAGGTTTACAAACATAATTTAGTTATAAAGAAATGTAAAGTATATGTACATAATAATATTTGGTTGATTTATATAGCGCCGTTTATGTAAAAAATCACCCCGAGGGCGCCGTAAAAATAGATATATAATAAAATTAGTATACTGGCTTATTTATAATCATAACTAGGCACTTACATTTAAGACTTGGGTATAACTACTGACTTAAAAGTCATATTAACAATTGTGACTGAGTTAGAGAAACTACTAATATAGGTACTTAATTTAAAAAAACTCTTGATTAGTTGTTTCCTGATTTAGTTAATAGGAATCAAGTTAACTTTATTAATTTTCTTACGAGGAACATCATAATATTCATTATAAAACTAAAAGCTACAGATAAAGAATAAATAATTACATAAGACGTGCCTTGTAGGCGGTTTCGTGATATTAACATAGGCCCAATTTGTGCCTATATTTTCATACAAAACTGCGTTTACAAAATTCAAATGCGATGAAGATATACGATTCAGGCGAGTGAAAGTGAGACGGAACCCCGCAATGTTTAATCCAAATTCGTAAGGAAGGCACTTCTAGTGTTGTAATATTTGTTCTATGGCTGCGGTGGTAAATGACACGAAAAGTATTTGCATGGGCACGGTATAGCCTTGAATTTAAATATAAAACGCTAATAATTGTCTTTATCAACAAATAATGAAGCCATGAATCTATACATCTACATATTATGACGAAAGTCAAAATAAAGACAGATTTTTTTTTGTAAATCTCGACTAGTTTTCTTAAAAAATTATATAGACTATATGAAAGTTAAATATGAAGTCAAGTTAAGGGCCTTAGTACCCGCCCAAAAATAACAAGAAGGAAAGATACGACAAAACGAATGTTTGAGCGAGCGCGCTAATATTAAAAACGTAAAAATCGAGTAAATATTGGGAAAATGTTTAATAAAATACGATTCGTTTAGAACAGAGCAAAAATCTCTCTTTAACACCTTAAGAACCATTTAAAGAAAGACTGTGAATTTTTTCGTACATATAACTTGTAAAATAACAGAAACAACCCTATAAATAATAATTTTTGGAGCATACTTTGCGATTTTTTTCTATCGAGGGAATTTTATGAAATTAACATTTCGGCTCTACAAATCTTCAGAAATATCTTCAAAAATAACATATATTTAAAAAAAAAATTGAAACTATTGAGGGGATGGTGAGAGACCCCCTATGTCTGTCTTGACAGCAGGCGCGGTTTTTAAAATGCATTATAAATTATATTATTATACATCAAATTATAACCAAAATACAAATAAAAATACAATATTACTTTTAAAATACAAGACAATCAATATCGTGCCATTGGAAACCCATACTTGGAGGCACATACGTGGAGGCACAGTTTATAATGTAATCAGTTCATGTCGAAAATACAAATAACAACACAATGTTACGTTAAAAATAAAAGACGATCATCATCTTACCATCGTACTTATAAATTAGTTGTAATAAAATTTTTGATGTTAGATCTAGGCCGATTATCCAAGACATTTTTATGTTTTTAAAAAGTTGTGTTCTGTCTAATGGAAATTGGAAGTGCAACATATAGTTTTATTGCAAAATATCTTGACTTTCTTTGGCCAAATGATGTTTTATGCGAAATGGACAAGATGTTATGCCCTTTGGTTCTAGTATCTCGATCAGTTTGGACATTGTCAAAAGCAGTTCTGTGTTTGAAGAGGTACGCTAGTATGTTTTTGGCATAAAGTTGCCTAATGTCCTAAACACAGATTCTCTTAAAGATTTCATCCGAACTGCTTGAGATTGGTAGTTTTAGAATAATCTTTATAATTAGTTTCTGAGCTTAAAAAATGGATTAATGGCGGCAGCGTTTGCTCCTTTACACGTTTTCAAGTTAAGGAAGTAGCGAGTATGTCTAAGGAAGGATATTGATTTTCTAAGTTTAAATGTTTATTCCACTTTAAATTGCTGACAAAAATAATAAATACCTCAGTATCAGTTTTTAGATATTTTAGTGGAAATAACATTTCTTAAATCATGATAAAATATAATCTCAACAGTACATATTTATGCAAACTATAAAAGAGATTATTATTTGGGTAAAAGGAAACAGCCCAAACAAACCACACAGTGAAATTCTCCCACGAGCTTTATAATATATGTTCCCGAGGCAAATAGCTCCACAATTTAAATGTCCTTTTAGGCCAATATCAGCCTAATCCTGGATTTGGTCGCGGTCTTCCTCGCAGTTTTATTTTTTAGATTTGCGATTGATAGAATGGATAGGCCCTTACAATTTCCGATCCGATCGGCAGGAACTTCATATCCATTGGCGTAGGGTGACGAACTGTAAAATTTTATATTTAAATTTTTTTTTATGTGACCTCGAAACTTTTAGGCCGTGACGACGATTTTAATTATTATTTAAATACGTAAACCTCTCCTGTAATGTTTTGAACTCGAAGTTTCAATTTAAGTAATCACTCGACTCATTTGAATGATGTTTATATACAGGATGTTAATGGACGCACTTGACTTACTTTAACCACTGATTCCTGACACAATTTGGAATAAAAAAAAAATTAAAGAAATTTTGGTCTCCGGTGACTTTTTTGTGATGGTTTTTTCTTTTTAATTTTTCTTAAATTCTTCAACATGTTATCATTGGTCACTCAGCCGAGTAACCAAACAAACCCTCACACGTTCTTAACTATTCAAAATCTACTGATATCAACTGTTTTAAGTTGTCAAAAAAAAACAAAAAACACCGGAGACCTAAATTTAATCTACATTTTTATTCCAAATAATGTCAGGAATCACAGGTTCAAGTGAGTCAAGTACAACCCTTAAAAACGTGTATATTTTATATCGTTAATAATTTTAATCTTTAATAATCCATGTCGTTAAAAATATATATAAACACGCTTTGAACGCAAATGTTGGTATTCTTCTCCAAAGTTATCCAAAATGCATATGATATTCTATAATATTTTTAAATCTTCAAGCAATTGCCAATGTACCTAAGGAGATTGCATTTATTCATTCACGAAGACAAATTCGAAATTCAAGTGGATGTATTTATAAATACCTATACAATGTAAAAGAAATAATTGATAAATATCGTTTTATAAACAAAAAAAGTAACACGCATTGTTGAGATGAAAAGTTCACAATGCATTAGGTATGACGTTTATTTATTGATTGCTGTAATTATTATTTAGGAATCTCCTAATTATTAACTCTTTCGTGTTTTCTAATTATTGCATCCTGTTATTGACATGGTGAAGGCATGTTTCAACCCGATTGTTTGGCATTTCACCTATCCGTAAATTTGCTTATACGTTCCGTTTCCGAGTTCGGAAACCTGCTGCATCCACTTTATTATTAGAGCAAGTTTAGTTAGCTAGTTCATCGATTGCAAACTTTTACTTTTTTTTTAGTATGCTTTTTTTACTTCACTTTTATTTACAATATTATGGTACTGCTTGAAAAGAGTTTGCAAGAAAGTAGAAAGGACTGAATCTTTGAGAGAGAGACGTTTCTTTGGGCTAATTGTATATCTTATTATTTTAAACTTTGAAAAATTTGCATAAAATATTATATTATATACCCATCATTAAGAGGGTAGGTATACAAGTACCGACTTAAAAATCTTTTGATTTCAGAGGCAATTTTAGTTAGATTTATTATAAGAGAAAATGCACCCTGAAGGTCGCTAGGGGGATAATATAATCTCCTTTAAAATGCGTCAAATCGTAGACCCGCTTAAAATATTCTTTAATCCTTTAAGTTACAAAAATAAAAATCAGATTTTTTCAGATTGAAAAAAGTTTTTTGTTGGTTTTCTGCGTGATGATGATTCACCGGTTTCTCCCTTTTACGACGAGTTTACCGACACCGTGTATAGTTGTGCGGAGTTCATTTAGAATTAAAAATGAAATTTATCCAAATACTTATTATCCAAAAATGTACCGTATTTATTCCTCCGAGAATGTTTCTCCGCCAATGTCCAAGACAAATACACATCCCGAATAAGATTTACTACCCTACGTATGCACAAACGGCCCCAGGCTTTAAATATTTGAGTCCAATAAAAGTTGTTACATTGCGATTCGCTTTTCTCATCTCCCGCCGAGCTAGGGGACTGCCTGGAGGCAGGGGGAGGGGGGGGGGGTTACAAGGGAGGAGGGCCGGATACGTTAGGCTTAAGGGGGTGGATAGTGTATGAATGGTAGCTGTCTAAGGAATGGAACGGGTAAATTTAATGTTGAAGGTGAAAGGATACAAAACTATTCCCATTATTATTTTATAAGTTTTATCGTAATTTTATGTCTTAAAATGTAACGTCTTCAATATCAGGTGATTGCTTTTTATAATAATGGTTGAGGGTGTTGTCAAAATCTAAGTAAATCGTTGTAAGAAAAATGATTCAAATGTGTACCTATGGCTCAGAAGTTAACAACATTATTAACTTTTCTTTATTCAAAAAATATTTTTGTGCAAAGTGTTTATTTACATGCTTTTCGACTACCACACTGGAAACATGCCCGAATTGTTATACTACATAATTATTATTATAATGTTAAACTTTATAGTTTGATATAATCGAGAATCTTGTAGCTATAGTGATTTGATAACAGCTGAACGTATTGGGTTCGAGAGTCATAACAGGAAGGTAAAGACTATCTGTTTAGAATAAGTAATGTTTAATAATACGTTTGTACTCGAAATCGTTGGTTTTTAGGGGTATTTACAAAAACCCAGAGAATCGGGTGGCGTATTTGTAGAAGACTGATAAATTTCACGAATGGAAGAATTATTGCTCAATTTACTGAGGTAATTTTTGGCCATGAAGACATCAAATGCAGTAATCTCCTAAATGAGACAATCCCCAAAAAAATTTTTTTGGGAAAACCAAAAGAAACATTTTTCAAAACACCTTTCATTTCAGTAATTCTCATGCATTTATAAGTTAATAATTGTATTCACAAACTAAAACTTCGGCATATAAAGCTGGTTTTAATGCCAAATAACTGCTATTGTAGGTAAATAATTGAATCAGTTAATAAATTGCATTTTTAGTTCACTTTTGAAAACAAGTGGAGATTGCTGTATTTGATTCCACACACTTCATTTACGTACTTTACGATACCTCTTCAAAGCCTTCATTATACATTAGGTATTGCAAAACGTTTGAATTTGTATGTGAAACTTATCGCTAACATCCCCTTACTCCTCTCACGACTAGTCCGGCGAGGATAGGCTTATAGCCCCAATAGCAATGCCGCGATGCCAGCTAGAGTAGCGAGTAGCGAGTAGCGACTAGCGAGTAGCGAGTAAGCCGGGACGGTATCTGCGACTATCCAATGTGTTTGAAGTATGAGTAAATGTGTTCAATGTACGTATAAGAATTGTACTGGGGGTGAGGGAGGGGCTGCAGGGAGGGGGTGGAGTGGGTCGGTGGGTGGTTATTGGATACCTCGATACCTGAGCGCGGATGAAAGATCAAACGAATCCGCGGACGAACGATTATGTTTTGATTTTGTTTCCTCTCCTTATATTGCCTTTTAATGTAAAGTGTACTGAATGGAATGATTGGGTTTATGTGATAAATATAATAAACTATATTATATCGTTTGATAGGATCTAAACATTCGATATGGCGAGCAAACAGCTAAAGTAAAACAATTGATTTTAATCAAAATTAAATTACTTTTCTGGTACAACCTGTAGTTTTAGTTTTATTTTTAGAAGTTTTAGTTTCATTTCAAGAAATATTTTATTTTTATTTTTAAAGGCCCGGCTGTTAGTATTCAAAAAAGAAAAAGAAAGGGAGATATGCAAATACAAATGTAAGAGGCAGTGCGATAATATTAAAAAACGATTATAATTAAGCGAAAATAGTGAAAAAAATTAATAAAACACGACTCGTTTAAAATAGAGCAAATTTTTTTAGCCAAATCCTAAAGTTGCATAAAGATATACTGTGATTTTTTTCATTGGTGTAACATGTTAAATAATAGAACAAAATATGTTTTTAATAATTTTCGGAGTATATTTCGCGTTTTTTTTTCTATCGAGTGAATTAAATTTAATTTCCGTTTCGGCTCCACAATGTACATGCATTTTTTTCTTATTTTATTTTTTATTTTTATTAGTTTCAATAGCAAAGTGTGTACATTATGTAGGTATAAAGTATAATATAAGTATATTTTTTTGTCTTTTCTCACAGTCCTCCTCACTAGGGTTTCCTGTTCTGAGGCGGCTTATAGTTTTTTAAAATATTTATTTATCTTCAATAATAACATATAATTTTTTAGGAACTTAAAAACTGACAGTGTTCAAGAGAAATATGTTTTAAATCGGTAGGAATATGGAATGCCGCAGGAATATGGAAAACCGCAAAAGTATCAAACTCAATCCGCCCGATTGCTAATCGAGCATGCTACCCATCTGTCTATAGACTGAACTTTATTTCTACAGTTAGCTTATTGTTTGGATCGAAAAATTTTGCGTGTATTTATCTAAAAAAAAGAATCTTAATATTTAATATTATATAACTAACACAACGGCAGCATCGTGGTAGAATTCAGAATAGTTATCCACTTTGGGCATGTATAAGTATTCCAGCAAATCCTGGGTTGCAAATCCCAGTATCAGTAGATAGAATACTTGTATTCCCATCCCTTTGTTTCCAGGCAGTAGGGGTGAGGGGGGGGGGGGGAATGGACAAGTTGGGTAGGGGGCAAGGTGGCTGATTGCTGAGCGTTTCATCCCTTTGAAGAAAAATGCGATTTACAGAATAACTTTATCGGTTCGGCCACTCTTTGCCACCATGTGGAGGATTATTTCTGATAAGAATCCCCCCACAATTTTTTGGGAAAAAATGGAAAACTAATGATATTGCGCAATTTATTGCTCACTCAGAAAGACCTTTGATATAAAAAATTGTAATTTAAATTTACTTATAACATATTATTACTTCTATGTTAAATTATGTTATAACATATTATTACTTCTTCAATCTCGGCAAATTCGATTTGTGGCGTCATTTTTAGAAAACAAATAAGTTTGTGTACACCACTTATATAATCACAATTATCGACGTGTTTTGAAAACAAAGGTTTCTTCGTCAGGATAATAAGAACATGAATAAAAATAGCCAAAGAAAAAACTAATTTATTTATTACAGATGGATACAAAAGAAAGTACAGATTACATATTAGGAAGCTTTGCCTGTCCAACTAGGAAAGTTTCCCGTTCCAGGACAGACAAATTGACAGGTTTAGTTCATATTATTCTTTAACAAATGTACATAATTACATAACAAAAACAAAAGAACTAAAAATTTTTTTTGTGTATTTTATGGAGTTAAACGGCAGGGAAAAAGGCTGGGGGGGAAGGGGTATGCGGAAGGGTCGGTTGGGGAATTGAGGAGAGGGTCTTGGCGGGAGAAGAGACGAGGGAGAGCGAAAGGCGAAGAAGGTGGAAGCGGAATGCTTGAGGGGAGGGTTCCCAAGAAAGGGGAGAGCGAGAGAGGGTTGGGGAACGTTTGAGGGGAATGGGATGTGGGAGGGGAAGAGGAAGAAGAGTCGGAAGGGGAACGGGGACGAATGGAAAATGACACGAAGGGAGAAACAATTTATTTATTTAATTAGCATTGCAACGCATGCCGGGTATCAGCTAGCAGTATATATAATAATAACTGAGTACAATCTCTAAACAGAGCTTCCAAACACTAAAAATCGAAACCACCTTCGACATAAATAAAATATATTTGCGAATGTCATCTAACTTTTAAAAAGTTAAATACGGTAGGCAAAAGATTATCAGATACCTACTTTTTAGGCCTTTGAAACATCTAATGTTGTGTGTCCGTAACTCTGTTTTAATGAACTCTAGATAGAACTCGAATTTGTTTTGAATTTAAGTGTAAAATTTCCAAAATTGGAACCTGCGAAATTGCCATTATTGGCTACGAATCCAAAGGTCGCATAGTCAAATCCCGGCGTGAGCAAGTAAATTAATGTATTTTAGTGATTTGTGTTATTTCACAATTTATTAATTTATATAATATTTAGTATAATTGCAAAGCAGTAGATATTGTCAATACTATCCTTGTGAAAGACCACCACTCAGAATTGGAACGTTATAAGTTATAACGAAAACTTAATACACACGATATTCACTGAACAGTAATACACGTCCTGTCTTTTGATCAATATTTAATGTATACTGCTTGTTTAAAATATCGGATATCGATAATATAATATTTTAAGTAAAAATTATTTTGAGTGTCTTTTTTAAAATTGGAATTATAATAATCCGTGATTTTTCACGGTGCTATTTTTGTGCTTTGGTTCAATGAACTCTAGAAATTGGATTTGCTTTGCATTTAATTGGAACTTAGCGATAAAGTAGGTAGGTTCCAAAATTTTTAAGTAATTAATTCATTAATCCTGTATTTGAAAAGTGTATTTTATTTATTAATATTTCTGTTATCTCTAAAATTGACACTTTTCAGCGGCAATATTTTAAAATAATAATTTCAGCTTCACAAATCCCCCAAATAATTTTCATACCCCTTGATTTTTCCCATAAATACGAAGACTTGTTTGCGTAAGCGGACTCTCAATTCTAAAATATATTTTTTATTCATACAAATAAACAAGCATCTAATAAAATCGGTATATATGGCTCAATGTTCATAATATGGTCACACACATTTGACGTCCAAATCAACCCTTAAGGTGTAATAATGTAGATTTGCAGGTTATTTGGTATAACTTGAAGTAGGCATGAAAACCCGGAAGGGGGCCCTGGACGGGTGTGGGCCCCCATGCATCATGCATGAGCCCCACCGACACAGGAATCCACTCGGCCCCCGCCTTTGAATGCGTGAACACGCGATAGGAATATTAAGCACCCCAGTGATGACCCGCCCCTGCCTCCCAGCCGCCCTACACGACCAGGATTTGGGTATTGTGGTAATATGCTCCGGCCTGGGCTGAAAGACACGCTGAAGTATGGAGGGTGTTATAGTTGATGGTTTCATAGAACCGCAGGGATGGATAATAGATGGTGAATGAATGCCCTGATTTGACACTATTCATCATTTGTCAGTCTCAGGTGTGGTTAAGTGAGAATTAATAGCACTGTTAGTGAACAACTGCTGACTCTATTCAAAACTTAAATGGCACTGTTGAGTTTGGTAGCCACCTTTGCTTTAAGCACCATGTTGATGCAACTATGTATATATATATATATATATATATATATATATATATATATATATATATATATATATATATTCTTCCAGATTCCACTTTAAGAGCCCAAGGGCTAGGTTTCAAATTTAACTATAGTAATTGCATATTCATCTGAATAATTTAACGAAATAAACTCCATCAGTACAAACACAAGTGTTTACTCATTTTTTCATTAGAAAAACTCTCTTTTTAACTTTTGAAGGTTATTCCCATCAATGTAATATAATACGATAGTCTCATCATAGGGTGCAATAGCAAAATTGGTTAATGCGTATGTCCCGGTTAGACGTGAGGTTCTGGGTTCGAGTCCCAGTTGCAGCCATTATATTTTATTATTTTCCTGTGTCTTGTTCATTTTCATATTTTAAAAAATTAGATTATTATTGTTATTTTCTCCTTCGATGATATATTACAAGTGTCTACTTTGAGCATTTTTTTTAACATTAGATCCTGAAAAATAATTTCCCTCAGGGCCTATGTCATCTTTGGGGATGCTGTGTGGAGGGTATTTCTATATTATCCGCCGCCAAGACCTAGACAAACCTTACCCCTTGAACGGGCCCTCTGCTAAGTCACCTAACGCAGCGAACCACTTGGGGTGACCTATGGCAGAAGCGTTGGTTATTCAATAAATGGTTCCCGGGGCGGCGGTACCCATTCCCACCTCCCAAACAGCATAACCTCAATCCATCATCAATCTTCTGTACGCGTCCCAGCATGTGGAGAAACGAAGGAATTCAAAGCCTTACGACCTACGGCAGAGTTCCCGGAGATCATCACGCCAGGACCGTCCATATGATTAAATTTCAAAACCTATCCTATCTGATAATATTATCTACTTGTTGAACAATAACACCCGAGGAACAGGAAGTCTATTAAAGGAACTAGTGCAATCATCATATCTTTTTTGATCTCTCGGTTTATTTTAATATAGATTCCCGCGGAGACTTGTGTAGTGTGAACAAGCCAAGTGATCTATCGACAATAACGTAACAAGAACGTGCTAAGAAAGTCAGATTCCCCTTTTAAGTCCACTGTTCACACCCCCATAATTGTGTCATTGAAACGCCATTTAAAAAAATCAAATTCTACATTATTGAATACAGTCCATTTTTGATCGGCAATATATTTGCGACTACACCCAATTAACCTTCAGATTGAATTGCTGTGCATCATCTACCGATTTTTCAATGGAAAGTGATCTAAGAAACTAAAGCCATTAATCTCTTCGACACTAGTACACAACTTGCAGACACCAAATAGGTGCCCAATTTTAAACACAGTTGACATTTTCCACATGACACTGGTGGTCTTGGATAATTATGGTTGTTTTCAAAAACTCGGCTGTGAAGTGATTCTATGGACTATGCGTTTCCTCCCTTCTGCAACAATCATACCGGCTGCGCCAGTTTGCTGTAATGGTTCTTGAAAAATAAAATCACTTTATTTCAGCTAAATATCTTATAATCAGGAACGAGTCTATAGGACGGCCTGGAAGCCAACGTTCTCTCTATTATGCTCTCAAAATCTCTGTGATTCTCGAAACCTAACGTCTCTCCGTACTCTGGTATGCACCATGGAGGCGTGACCCTATATACTACCGACATCTATCGGAAAACTCTATAGACTCTACGATCAATCTACACGAGAGCCATCTATGACCTTCTGTACGAAGCTAATCTTGTTTCAAATTATGTAATGCAAATGAAGGTTATATACACACATTTTATGACTCATTCTTTTCATTAAAAATATTTTTAGCGAAAATATTTTCTGTTCCATCCTGAGTTTATTAAATATATTTTTACATTTTCTCCACACAGGATAGATACCCTGAGGAAAAATATTCTCTATGTAGATAGTGTCTATGTCTTCTTTAGGGATGCTCTGTGAAGGGTTTGGAAAAAGGTTTGAGGCGCGTGTACGAATCTTGGGTATATGGGTTCAGGAGTGAATGTATGAATTCATCCCTTCCACTGCGGTGTACGGTGATTTGTCAAGAGGTCACCGAGAAGTCTCCTCAATCAGTCTCCCCCGATACGGCCCGCCACGCAGTAAATACCTAGACAAACCTCACCCCATGAACCTGGGCACTCCTGCTAAGTCAACAAATGTAGTGAACCACTTGTGGTGACCTATAACAGGGGTGTTGATTATCCAATAGATGGCGGCACTTATACCCGTCTACCAAATTGATTGATCTTCGTTCGGATTAAAAATACATTTCACTATTTACTCTCAATTGAAAATCTGGACTTATTCCGAAAGAAAGAACAATAGAATAGAATCTACAATTCCTTATTTCGCTATTTTCATAAACATGAAAAGTAACATTAAACTGTAATGGTTCACAGTTCAAATAGCAGGAATAATATTATTTTTCCGGACTTCATAAAAGCTCTTTCGAGAAAAAGCTCCAAGTATAAGATGACGTAACCCGCTTCCCGTAAGACAAAGAATCTATTAAAAATGATATTCCGTTGTAGAACTTGAGAACTGCCTTTACATATTTATGGTAATGTGTGAAAGTTTCCACATAAAGTAAATAAAAGTCTTGGAAGATTTCATACAACTTAAACCGAGAGGAAAAGACTTACGAAGATAAAATATTTGTTAATACTTTCTTACAAAGAGATTTAGAGAGGATTCGATTAGGTGTCCGTATTATACCATACGTGTACAAATATACACACATTTTTACTATCATAAAATGCAAACTCGTGAAAAATTACGGGATAATGTAATTCTTGACCAATCAGGTTCAATTTTTGAAATGATGATTTTTTTACATTAGCTCCAAACAGGTGGCCCTGAGGAAAATAAATCCCCTAGGGCCTATGTCATGAAGGAGAGAAAATTTTGAAAAGGATAAAGGTGGGTAGAAATCTGGGGGTCAATGTGTTCAGGAGTGACGGATGTATGAATCCACCCTCCCACTGCGATGCAAAGCGATGAGTTGAGAGAGTCCAGTTGGAGAGGTTTGTGTTAGGTCTCCCTCAACCAGTCTCTCCCGATTCAGGGCTCCACGCAATTGGAGGGCAAACGCATCTCAGCCGTCAAGACCTACACAAACCTCACCTCCATGAAGCGGGGTACCCTACACGGGGAAAAATGTTATTCTAAAATACGATCGTTTTATTCGTAAAAACGGATAAAAACGGGACTGAAGTTCTTACCAACAAATTAACAGTGTTTCAATGTTTATTGGCGGGAACATGTAAGAATAATTTGTTGGTATACGTAATTTCGTACGTATACCAACAAATTATTCTTACATTTTCCCGCCAATAAACATTGAAACACTGTTATTTTGTTCGTAAGACCATCAGTCCCGTTTTTAACCGTTTTTACGAATAAAATGATCGTATTTTAGAATAACATTTTTCTCCGTGTACTTTGCCACTAAACCATTTGGGGCGACCTATGGCAGGGGTGTTGGTTATCCAATAAATGGTTACCGGGTCAACGGTACCCTTGCCCGCCTCAAGATTGACTAAAATAGATTGAAATAATTTTCAAAGGAATTCTTCACACAATCAGATCCAATTTCGAAAATGAAACCTTAATTCGAAAAAAGTTTGAGTTCATTGAAATGAATATGTTTTATAATTATTTTTAATTGATAAACTAATGTTTAAAGACAAGATTTTATGCATAGCGCAACGGGTAACAATTATTATAAGCAATAATTATCCTGTCCATAAATGTCCCGTCGGCGGCATGTATCTTTTCTCGGAAGATTGTTTCAATGTGGATGAGTGTTTCAGGCTGATAATTATTGCTTATAATAATTATATTTTATAACATTTATCTACAAGCGGACTTCGGTAAATACGAATACTGAAGTTTATATGTTAACTTATTTTCATGTTAAAATTTCTACTAAAACCATTCATTTGTATCAAAATATTGATTACAAGTATATCAGAATATATTTCTGCATTTCGCTCATAATTCTCTTCGTCGTCAAATAAAGAATAGGGTTGTCCTTCATCCCCTAGCCGCACCACTACCAACGCACCACACACACAGCTCGCCCGGAGCGCAGAATCTTATGCAGAGAGCATTCTGCCAGAATTTGCGTCCATTGTTTGTTATTCATGTGTCAGAGTGTAACGGACGTGTGCGGGGGTGCGTGAGCAATTTGTGACTATTCTACTCTCCTCTCTTCTCCTCTCCTGATCCTGCCTCGGCTTCTTTCCACCCAGCCTCCCCAACCAAACAAACCCAGCCACCACTAACTAATTCAATGCCAGATTCAATTTCTCGTCGCGAATGTATTTTTATATGAAATAAATATGAAGATGTGTTATTGAGACATACCTACTGCTTTTTGTGGTATTTGATTATAACACGATTATAAATGCAATGCTATTTATGAAGGTGATACTTAAAAGAATTCACAATCTACTCTTTTATTGATGGCGCGAAAATTGTTTCAGAGAAAACGCTTTTTACAAGTAAGGCTTTAAAATATTAAGATGAATTAATTGTTTACGCCCATTACCCTCGCAGTATGAATATGAATAAAAAGTTTTGCCCATAAAACAACTCAAATCTTTCAAGAAAGGCTAAAAAAACAATATTGCATCGGTGATTCAATCTAATATCGTATTTGTTAGCCTTTATCAAGCAATTACTTGCCATTCAGTTGAAATACTAACCTGACAGTCTGCATTTACTTTTTGACACTAAACGGGAGTTAATTAGATATTGAGGTCATTTATTCGTATTTATTAAACAACTTTCGTTTCTCAAAAATCGAAAGAAATACATTGATTTCATCTTGGATGCATTGTTTAAGGTCGACACTAGATAGACTAGAGAGTATACGATTTCTTTAATTTGTTAGAGCTTCGTTAGTTCAATACGTCATTAAATAAGCTCGAAATTTTGCATAACGAACGACATAATTTAAACATATGTGTATTCATAGTTAACCGAAACTAATCTGATACTATGGAGGCCGGGCTAAATTTTATCAATCGTCGGTCGGAATTCCGTGCTCGCAAATATTGATAACTGACCATAGTTAACAGACTTGTCAATATCGTATTGATATATGGTTTTATCGATCGTCCATGCGTTGTCATGTCATCAGAAGTACTAAGTAGGACACATTAAACGCAATGTTGTAATGTGGTGTTTAATTGGAACACGTTTATAAATTAATGCAATGTTATTTTGTTAACCACTCTGGTTGACAATCGTTTTACAAGTACGTTTAAAGAAAAACGTAAAAGTATAGACAATCAGGTAGAAGTTAGTATAGACAATATCATAGAGTTATTATAATAAAACCAACAACTACATAATATAAAACCATCACCAAAGAAATGGTAGCGTGACGATAGTCCGTGACGTTAATGTTTAAAATAATGTTTTACAGTCGTATCTTATTGCCATCATAATAAAATTGCGATTGAATTTTTCTAACTGCGTGACTAAATCGTAGCACACAATTAGAGGTATTATTCCATTGATAGAAATGTTGATCTTTAATTAAGAATAAAAAGCACTCCCATGTTACAATACGACTTTCTCGCAACGCTTATTGCTCTTGGATTAAATTATGTAGAAAATGTCGGATCAGGTAAACTGTTATGCAACTCTGCAAACCTGTCCGTTTTATTCCAATGGCCGCTTAGCCTGTCACGTTTTGTGACGCCTATCAATCACAATATAATAAGCCCCAGAAAAACCTGCATTCTGAACTTTTTGCATTCCCAAAGAAAGGTAAAAGAATTAACACAGATCAAAAATATAAACACGATCTGCGGATCCTTTCCCACAGAACTGTAACAATTCGCAGATTGCGTTAAGAATGGGGAACGGATTTTAAATTTTTATGAACTTGTCACAATGTCCGATGCGTATTTTGGTATTTATATCGGGATAATACAGGCGAGTGTGCAGGTTGGGCCACGACCCCTTTGTGTTTAGAATCACCCACACAATTCACAATAGCTGGGGGTTTCCCCCGACTGATATTTTTTACAATCCAGAATAAAGCTCGCGGACTTAACAGGTTTACGCAATTTTCTCCGTTTAAAGTTTTTGGGGGAATAAAAAGTGCGTGAGTGCATTTATAAACAGGATCGAATTGGTTGAAAAAACGCCCATTCTAAATATGATTGATTGAAAATAATGTGTACTATTCCATTTGTAAATTAATATAGGTACCTAAAATACAGCATTTTTAATATAAGTTCTCGAATAGTCATTAGGCCATTTTATTTTCATTGTACACCTCTTTATAACTAAGGCATTAGAATGAACTTCTTCTTTTGATAAAATATCTACCACGAATTATTTGTAATATTTCACTTGCAGACAGATTTTTAGTGAAAATTTTGTGACGGTCGGTGCGGTGTAGCAATATAGGTAGGAGATGTCACTGCATAATTCGAATTGTTGGTGTTCTCAATTAATAACATACTGTTGATTCTCTCATTCATAATATTATCATTAAGTTCTCATGTAATCACTACACATCTGCCCTGATAATGGACACTGTGATGCTGTCCGAAATATTGGCTAAAGAAGAAGGTGGCGCAACACGGAATAATACCACAAAAATAAATAAAATAAACGATAATCTGAAATGAGTTCGGGTTATACACAACTTACTAAGTGATCATCCTTTATCACATTTGCTTTTGTCTTTCTACTTCTCAATTATTTGGTTACTCCTTTCCCTCCAACAACCATGTTAATGAACCATTTATATTTTTTAAAAATGCCTTTTAATCCTTAAGATTGACCAGCGGCCGAGAATAAAAGTTTAAAAATGCTTGCAACTGTACAGGGAGGTTCCAATGAGAAAGATCGATTATTCCCCGTATCAATTTTTTTAAATAAAAAATTTAATACCGATTTATTTCATTCAAAACTTGCTTTAATATATACCTAGATTCAAGTAAGCAATTAAAATGCTTAAAACGCACGATGATAAATTATTAAATATCATGTACTTCTTGTAAGTATTTTTTGATCATAAGTATTTACGATTTTTCAATAATGTCTAAACAAAATAAGTAATAAATAATGTCTAAACAAAATAAGTGTGTAAATTTTTTTTTTTATATTTTAGTTTGTAAGACCTTAAATAAATAAAAAAACTGAGGTATTTTTGTCACAAAACACGTTCTCGGATTTATATTTTAATAATTTTAAATTAACTAAAATTTTAATTCTTAAAACTGTGTTTACTAGATTTTGTATTGATTTATTTTGTTGTATGATAATATGATTTGAAATTTGAGTTGTTTTAATAGAATCTGTGGTTTGAAAATTGAACAAATGTGGGGACGACCAACGGTATAACCTTAGTATATTAAAAATACTTAGTTTTTCAAAATTTTTAAACTGCGTGTGTCAGATAAAATAACAATCTTTAAAAAACCAATTTATAGAATAATATGTTATCGAAAATTACTTATATTTATTTATAATCTATAAATCTATGTAAAAGCCCCTATGGGCGTATAACAACAATAAATAAATATAAATCAATTTATGTTTTTTTGTAAAAAAGGGTCAATACGCCTAGAATATGATTTAAAAAGGACTAATTTCCGGTATTCTCTGGTAATATCATCTTAAAACATGTCATGCAAATGACCGCCGGCCACACTAGCGCCATCTGCTTCAAGCTTATTGGATTAACCGCCATTGTTGATCAAAGATTTGGCATTTTTATCATTTCTCGCCCAGTCAGCTCCTGCTTTAAGTTCGCGAAATGTTGCATGCAACCATTTGGCCTCATGCGAGCAAAGTGCGAACAATAGCGACCCTCGCCTGGCCAGCCCTCGCCCGGTGCACCGAGGCCTGGGGGTGGGGGTGGGGGTGGGGGTGGGGGTGGGGGTGGACTTTATAATGGAATCGTGTTATGCTGATGTTCTTAGTAATAAACATACGAATAATATTGAATCGAGGGGGTTTCATTTTCTAAACTGAGTGGATTCTAAACACGCATGTTATTTTGTGGCCCTTTCACTCAAAATTAATTTCGGTCTCTTAAGTTATATTATAAATAAATGTGTTTAATTTTTTTGTTTATTTAATCATACATTTATTATTTATTAACGTTATTTTTAAGGGGTTTTTACATATGAATAGTAAAAAGAAGCTATTAAGTATTTATTATAGATAATTGAACTACCTTGGTAAGAACATTTTGTATTTGTTTAGTAATAAATTGAAGATGTCCACCGACTTGAAATAATTATTTCCCCCCGAGTAGTATTCTGGGCAAAGAGGAATACGCATGGTAGTTAGTTGCAGCATTTTTGCGCTGAAATAAATCCAGACTTCCAGTAATTCGTAATGGAATACGAAAGCTTATCATTTTATCAATATAAGCAATTCCGGATTATGAACTACATCATTTAAAATTTAACTATTGTACCATTATCTTCATTTAATATTTTTCTTAAATACTTTTTTAATGTTTCTTTTGTGGCAGGTTGTGTATTGTACCTGCCCAACAGATACCGAGGAACACAAAAAAACCTTTTTACTTAATTACATATACTTTACTAATAAAGTGTATTCAATTTTACACTACTGATATACACAACCATTAATGTATGAAAACTGGTTGTTTAGCAGTTGTGTAAAATTAAAATCGCGTTTATTAGTAAGGAGGTAAATGTACATTGTCGTACATGTGTATGGAATATAATCAATAAGTAAGTATATAGGAAATTAGTTTTTATTTATTGTTTTTGTGTTTAATTCGTAGACCTCCATTTAATTTTTTTTTTTAATTTAATTTAATAATGTTTATTATTAAGTATTGCAAGGGTTTCCCATTACCCTTGCCTTGGGTTACCCTTGCAGAACTTAATAATAAACATTATTAAATTAACTTTAAATTAAATTACAAAAAAAAAAAGTTTTTGATTTTAAACAAACGAAGTATGAATGTTTTTTTAAACATTTGCTCAACACTGGGGAAAATAATTTCCTCAAGGGCCTATGTAATCTTAGGGTGGAGGGTCTTTTTAATGAAAGAAAGAATAGGAAGATCTGGGAAGGAAAAAAGGTATCAGGAATGTGTAGAAATCTGGGTGACCGAGGCCTGAATCCATCTCTCCAACTGCGGTGGAAGGCGATGAGTCGAGAGAGAGCAGCTGGAGTGGTCTCTTTAAACTATTATCTCCCGATCCGGATCGCCACCCAGCTGGTGAGTAGGCGCATTCGCCGCCAAGGCCTGAACATCTATAATATAAAAAATTACAGATAATAAAAAAATACCAACTTCAAAATTAGAACTAATTTGACAAGACTTCAGACTATCTGAGATTTTTCACGGGTCTGCGCTAGTTGAAACGCTAATTTCGGTTGTTTGTGCGTCCTGCGCAACTTTACTAGTTCAATGAAGGAATGGTATCATTGGTGATAACTTACTGTAGAAAGTCTTAATGTAGAAAAAACGTCATAAATGCCTTTTTACCTTAATGAGCCTGTCCCTGACTCCAATATTGGAGTGATGGTGCACAGTCGTTCATGTGAGTGAGGAGAATGTAACGATAATTGTAAATTCCTAAAAAAAACTTCAGATGTCAAATATCTAGGGATCACTCTTGAAATTAACATGAAACTTAAGAAACACGTAGACAACTGTGTTAAAAGAATAAGATAACTCACTTATATATTTATACGGTTAAGAAATATCCCAAAACTTCCAAGTATTAAAATGGTTTACTTTGCTCTTGTGTTATCAGTGTTGCAGTATGGTGTAATAGCATGGGGAAGCATCTATAATACTAACTTTCCGATCCGATAGTAACAACCCAAAAAATTATCATTAAAGTTATTCTTAAAAACCCAGAGATTTTGAGATTTTGAGAAGAGATTTTACAACTAGTGAACTTTTTGATAAATTTAAGGTCCTACTGGTTTTAAAACTATTAGAAAAAATGCTATTCTAAAAGTTTTTAAATAATCTGAACTGTCCTCAATGCGAAGTTTAAGACCTAGAACATCTGGGAATATGTACCTAGATGCAATACCATCGCTACACAACACCATTGCGAATACTTTGGCCCTAAGCTATTTAACAATTTAACTGATATAATAAAAAGTTAGAAAAACTATTCCCAATTTAAATAAAAACTATCGTTACATTTTTAGAAAACCAACAGATTAACAAATTTTATCGATGATTTTCAGATATATCTATTCTTTATTCTATATTCTTTATTATTTTGCTATTTTTATTTGTACCTTTACTTTTTGTCCAATATTTTTGAAATCCTTTAAAAATATGATTTTTTAAATTTATTTTTGTAACTATACATAATATTTATAATCATTATGTTGTAACTTTATTATTTCCAAATATGTACTAGTATATAGACTAGCTTCCCAGTTAGACCCGAGATTATTATTTCTCTACTAATTTGGTATTCAAAAAATTGTTAATGAATGTTATGTAACACATTATTATTGTGTATATTTAATTTTAAATTTACAATAAAAAAAAGAAAAAAAAAGCGAAAAAATAATGAAATTTTTTGAATTTTTGTGCCTATTCTATATTGGAAACTGACTGTATAAAGGTAAAGCATTCATACAAGCGATAAAGTACCTACGAATTATATAATATTTTTAACAGGAAAATGAACAATTGAAACCTATATGTCAAGAATAAAGAGAATCCGGTGATTTTTCACGGGTCTGCGCTAGTTAGTCATTTTTATGATGTTTTTTTTTTATAATTGCACGACCAATGTGCTACAATTTAGACATTTTT
Organism: Limnephilus auricula; assembly: GCA_951813805.1. Taxonomy (NCBI): domain Eukaryota; kingdom Metazoa; phylum Arthropoda; class Insecta; order Trichoptera; family Limnephilidae; genus Limnephilus; species Limnephilus auricula. The sequence continues at coordinate 936,557 of OX638395.1, read as the reverse complement.
TGGCTTTATCACACAATCCGAAATATTTCCCATGGGCTTATTCTATTTGACACAAACAGATACCATGACCGCATTGTGCAAATAAAATGAATTTCAATCTTGAATGCAGTTGTAAAGGTTTTTTGTATTGCGACCCAAAGCTGTCCACTGGACCTTTAGTACCTACTGGTACCGGATAGGCACAGGTGCACTTTTTCAATTGAAGCGTGTAACATTATTATTGTTATATGCTTTCATTTTCATCTTGCAGTACATGCAAGTAGTATGCAGTCAATAAAAAAATTGACTTAATCATTACTCATTTTCAAAAATTTTATTTTACTTATTAACGCCGTGGGGGTTTTACATTAAAATTTAATTACCTGTAACATTAATACGATTTTGACACATTATATACCTCATTTTACAAATGAGAGGTATAAAAGCAAAAACGCCACCCTCCAAAAGTTTTGCTTTCGGTAAATCACAAAAAACCGATTATACGTGTGATTTTTTTTTGTAATAAGTAATAACTTAATAAGTATAATCGAATGTGAATTATTATAATAAAAATGTTATAATAATGTGTTAATTGACCATGTTGAATTTATTTTGAATTCAGGCTTGTCATTAACTTTTAGTATGTGAGATTCGGCGCGCCGTATCTCACATACTAAAACATCAGTTGTAATAGACAATTTTTGAGATTTTAAAAATATTTTATCAAACCTCATCAAAAATAATATTCGCTGTTACTTGATAGGTTATTATACCTTTTGGAGTTTAAAAATAGTTTTATATTTTATGTTGGTAATTCTGTAGAATTTTTCTCCACTAACTGGTGGAGACAACATTATGTAGGTTAAAAAGAAGAATAACCCAATTAACAATTTCAATATGGTTAGGGCGATGATAATAATTATAGGTAAGCACACCATTCACCACAACATTATTTGTTCAACGAGAAGTTACAATAAGTTGACGGCTGGCTTGGTCGAGGGGTTAGGCTCTCGATTCCCAATCCGAAGGTCGCGATTTTTTTTTTGTTATTTCACAATTGATTGATTAAAAATAATATATGGTATACACATATATCCAATACTTTCAGTATCGCCCTTGTGTAAAAACCACCATTCAGAATTTTTTTATTTTTTATATAGATTAATATTTTTATAATTGTTTGGGTAGGGTCATTTTTGGTTAGGTGTTATAATGTTTTGAGTAAAGTGAATACCTCGTTTTTGTCCAGTCTGTGACACTGTTTTTTGATAATAATATTGTAGATATATTTGTAGTTTATTATATAATCGAGTCATTATTTTGGTTGGTTTGAAAAAGTTGTATCCAAAAGGTTGCAGAGTTTCTCGTAAATTTCGGCCGTATATTAATATTAATTTGGTTAATTAAATATGAATCATACATGTGTTTATGATTTGAGACAGAGAGATTATATTTATCTGACATGTTTCTTCTTCGAATTATAAGCAACTACATACTTTATTATACTTTCAAATTCACGAATCACTTTTTAATTTAATGAGTGTTTTTATTTTATTTTATTACATTCGATTACAAACTATTAGAAAGATTATTACAGTCCTCCCTACCGAGAACATAATGGTAGATACCTAGCTATACATTAGCTATACCTGATAAAATCGATGACAAATTGCACAAAAAATATATATCAATATTATGATTTCTGAACGTGGTTTTAATGAAACATGTGACTCATGCAATATTATATTTTTTTGTAGTTTCAGTGTAGTTCAGCCCTGTGGAGTGTGAGGCTAAATTCGGAAATAGTTAATTTATTACAATCAAACTGATTGATCAGTTTTGTAAGATTGAAGTAAGATAAAATATTGTACAAAAGAAAAAACTGAATAAACATATAAAAAAAGTTAAATATTAATCTTTTCGATTTTTCAATTCAATTCAACAATTTATCAAGTCGTGATCAATATGTTATTTTAAGGGTCTAAAAGGGATCAAAATGATAATGCCCCACTTTTAAAAAAAAAAATCGGAATTTTCCATTTTAAATTCGCTGATTGAAAAATGACAATAATAAAGACAAATATATGCCAGGGGAGGGAATCCGGCATAGATTTGAGTGATTATTAGGATGTTTGTTTTACCTACATTATTTTGATGTAATTTTTGTAATATATCACAAAAAAGAAAATATTATTTTTATTATTAAAATCATTTACTAAGTTTTTACTACGCGTGTCATTAATAGGTACCTAACTATGTATAATTTGTACTCTTATATGCTATAGAATCACTAGTAAAACCTTTCTACAGTATGTAGAAATTACTTAAAAGAATACTGATATCGATTGCAGACTTACCCATAATAAATAGTGTATTTATACAGCGCACAGCCTCCGAGGGAAAAGGGTTGATTAAATAACGCCAGCGGGCTATAAATCATAAATTTTTCATAAATTACTTAGTCATCGCTCTGCGGTCCTGGGCACATCGTTTCATCTCTGCCTCAGATGTTTCCAACTACAGAATACCTTTAAATAATTTAAAAATATATATTTTCTTCTTCTTTTATTATTTATTAATAACTCAGGTACGGGCCATACGTCATTCCTATGTCTACCTACGTTAAATTATCGTGAAAACACGCTTATGTGTCCAAGCGGTTAAAAGAACCCGCTTTACTGCCAAAGCAGTTTGTAAGCAGGTCAACTTAACAAAATTGGAATTACTTTAAAGCACACATAAAACGAAAATCCACAATATATAAAATATATATAGACGAACAACATTTTATAATATAATTTTTTTGAAACATGTTTACTGTTACAGTATTTACAACTTAATAAAATATAACATTTGAATTACTCTCCTAATAAAGCAGATGCTTGTGTTTAGGAGAGAACAACTATATATTTTTACATCTATTTAAATTACAAATATTATTATAAAAATTATTAGTAATTTTATAAGAAAATACATCGAAAATAATAACAATATAGGTAAGTTATAAATGATACAAGACAAGAACATATAATAAAAGTAATAAAAAGGTAAGTTATAAATGATACTAAGGAATAATAAGCAAAACATATTGGTGGTATTAGAGTTTTTTTTTTATTCTCAGAGTTTTCCTCAGTTATATCTAGGGGTAATTCGTTAAATTATTTTATGCCCTTAAATATATAGTGATGCTGAGCTGTTGAAGTTCGTACAATTACGTTGGTACCCTACGCCTACGGTTAGCCCTCCGACAGAAATAATTCTTTTGCTAATATTTGCTAATAATTGCTAATTTAGTGTTCATTCATTTTTAAATTCATAAATATGTTGTAAATTCTAGGTAAAATAGTGCAAAGCCTCTGGCGCCCATATCTCAACTCTTCACAGCCACCCTTGGGAATATCTGCTTAAACGTGGTCCTATCTTAATACATAATATCATTACACCCCTTTTCTCTCCTCTCGCTCCATCCACCCATGGCCCGGCTCTCTGTCTATCGTCTTCCTGCTCTATCTAACTTGCGAAAATTCATATTTCATATTAACATAGGAGGTGATTAATGTGACCACGCTTGGTCTTGGCTGTACGGACAGGGGTTGTTGTTCCGAATAATGAACGCGAGATTAAATACCTTTGTGTCTCCGCTCTGGAGATTATACGCAGTGAATATAGATGACTATATACAAGATTTTCCTACTAGTATTCGTCATGTTGGTATTTACGCAGTCACTCGTTTGGAAAAAAATTAACACAAGTTCAAAACCTTCGACCAATACTTAAAACTTGATAAATTGATAATTTTTTTTGGTAGGTATTTATAATCAAAAATGCTAATGTTGATTTTATGTCTGTCTTCAACACTGGTTCAATGAACTCTAGAACTCAGATTTGATTTGAATTTAGATAAAAATTTCAAAATTTGAAAAATACTTATCAGTTGAGTCTGTCTGTGACTCTGGTTCAATGAATCATAGAACTAAGATTTGATTTGAATTTAAATGTAATTTTCAAAATTGGAACTGATTGTGTGAAAAATTGAGACTAGCGATAAAGTAGGTATGTAACTACCTAAAATTTTAAAACTGCTCCCGTCTGGAGTGAGACTATGGCATCCCCAATTGGGGTATGTTGTGGGCTGAAGGTAGTGGGGAGGGGAAGGAGATGGGAAGAGGACGGTGGTGAAGTACCTGGCTATTCAGATCTGGTCACCAAACACGGCTACAGCAATTACCACTCATTGTACCTCGACGTTTCGTTCTTTAAAACACGAGTGTTGTGTATATCTACCCACCTATTTTTTAAAAAAGAAATACAAATATTCTCAGGTTACGAATAACGTGACAATATTTGGAATTCTCCTTCTACCATCAGTAAGCGGAAAATGATGCTTATGTCGTGATGGTAGACTTATGGAGGAGGTATTGTGGTCGTAATATTTGATATAGTCTTCAGTTATCACTAGAATTTTTATCAGTCTAAAGTTGTTAAAACAAATCTGTATTGTTAATTTCCAAATAAATAGAAGTGTGTAGTGAAATCATTATTATTACTCACAATATCAGAAACAACTGCTGGGATGGTCGATCGATATGAAGTTATCGACCGATTGTCGGTAAATTCTCATCGTTCCCTAGGACAACTGCAGATCTCTAATGTGCAAACGACAGTTGATATCGAATATATTAAGGACACTCAGTCATTGTGAACTGTCACCTATTCGTTTGAGATCTGCAGTAGTCCTAGGGAACGATGAGAAGTTATCGACAATCAGTCGGTAACTTCACATCGATCGACCATGCTAGCACCCCAGATAGCGCAGCAAAGTTAACTGAGTGAACGTGTGGGAAGGTCACGTGTCTTTGTCGTCTGTAGCACCCCTTTGCCGTCTCGTCCCGGTACCCATTACGCTCCGGGTTCCCACATACAAATTTAAAAAATATATTTATATATATTGAATAGAGAATTTTTTTTAATATTACGTCAAAACATCATGGTTACTCCAGTGATAATATTTCCAAGTTTCAGGGAAAGGGTATGAACTGTCAGGGGCGCATTAGTTCATAAATGATGGATCGCGCATTATCGGGTTAGCCTTTGTGTACTTAAAAGTACGTAATGGAAATAATATCGGCCTCGCATCTTTCCGCCAACTTCTAGCTTCTCGCCAACACCGCCAACTTGATCAAACAGCGATCCGAGCCGAGCTTACGTCGGATGATGAATCGTAACATTAGAGTTATTACAAACTTTTACCTATTAGCAAATGAGCAAGTAGAATGTACACGTACACCCTCTCAATAATTTATCCATTACCGATTAATTATATTTATTTGTTTTCATCGTCCATAGTTAAACTGACGATGTACTTGTTGTGTAGGTACTTTATCTTGCATCATAATATCAACTAGCTAACCTATAGCGATTATAATTTATACCTATTTCAAAATTATCCTCTTTTCAAATCCGTTTGATTGCGGATCTGACTCGTGGTAAAATTATCCTCTTTACAAATCCGTTTGATTGCGGATCTGACTCGTGGTAAAATTATCCTCTTTACAAATCCGTTTGATTGCGGATCTGACTCGTGGTAAAATTATCCTCTTTACAAATCCGTTTGATTGCGGATCTGACTCGTGGTAAAATTATCTTCTTTACAAATCCGTTTGATTGCGGATCTGACTCGCGGTAAAATTATCCTCTTTACAAATCCATTTTCTTGCGGATCTGACTCGTGGTAAAATTTAGACTTCTAAAGACATAACCTCGAAAGGGAAAAGCTAAAACTAGAAAGAGGAAAATAATAATAATAATTGTTTCATCCGAAACTGCTGACGAATTACAGCTTCAGAGGCCCTAGCACACTCGATCGATAACGATCGATAGGATAACTATCGGTAACTTCTCATCGTTCCCTAGGACAACTGCACAATGCTAACGTACTAAACAACAGTTGATATCGAATATGTTAAGGACACTTAGTCATGGTGAACTGTCACTTATTCGTTGGCGATCTGTAGTCATGCTAGGGAACGATGAAAAGTTACCGATAGTTATCCTATCGATCGTTATCGATCGAATGTGCTAGGGCCTCAGATGCACTTGACTGTAAATGCTAGAAACGAAACCAGACGAAATTGCGTTTGCTGGAATTGGGGGATAATATTGTACAGGAAAAATAGGTATGCAAGGATAAGGGGTAACGAATAATTTACTACTGTGTCTCTGCGAAGGGGCACACACCACCATGTAGTTATATAGTTCCACCGAGATACATTGAGGAAATCATCGCCGCAACAAAACGAACGAGTACCTACAAATGATATTTTTATTTTTTTATTTTTTATTTTTTTTTATTGTTTATTTTATTTTTTTATTTCTTTTATACAATCAATAATATTATTATTCAATGTATAAAAAACAGTTTATTATAAACAAGTTCTGCTTCGTAATTCAGACATCACTAAAAAACAAATTGAAAGTTTGGCTATTGATTCAGAAATTTCTTTGTCTAAAGTTAAAAATAACGGTTTACCGAAACAAATAACCGCGGAAATTCTGAGAAAAACGTTGAAAATGACCACTAAAAATAAATATAATAATAAAGAAACTGAAATTTTAAATGATATTAAAACTAAAATTAAAGATTGCAACCTCACAATCACTAAGGCGGACAAGGGTAATTCAATAGTTATATTAAAAAAAGATGATTACATAAATAAAGTAGAAGCATTCCTAAAGCCAGAAGATTTTGAAATCTTAAAAAAGGACCCAACGGACAAAATTTCAATAAACTTACGCAACCAAATAAATAATTGTAAATCAATTTTCTTAAATAAATACGCTATAAGAAGTGCAATGGTAATGAATCCAAGGGCTCATGCACTATACGGGCAACCTAAAATTCATAAAGAAAATATTCCCATCCGGCCAGTCGTTTCCTTTATAAACGCCCCAACGACAATACTCGCCAAAAAACTTAATTTTCTCTTTAAACAATATACCAAATTCTCTCCCAAACATAGCGTCAAAAATTCTCTAGAACTTATAAATAAAATACAAAACTTAGATCTCCCGCACAACTGCCAATTTTTATCTTTAGACGTAGTAAGCCTTTTTAGCAATGCCCCTATCCAAGAGTGCCTTAAAATCATTGAAGATATACTAGATAAATCCAACATAAATCCAGTTATAAAAAAAGACTTATTAGATCTCTTTAAAATATGTGTGGAAACCAACTACTTTATATTTAACGATAAATTCTATCAACAAAACGATGGCTTGCCAATGGGGTCGCCACTTAGTCCACTTCTTGCAGAAATATTCATGGACTATATTGAAAAACAAATTTTAAATTCAGTCTTTAGCAAATACATAATTTACTATGTTCGTTATGTTGATGATATTCTGATCTGTTGGAAAGGTACCAACCGACAATTAGATCTTTTTGTTACTTTAGCTAACTCCATCAACCGTAAAATCTACTTTACGGTTGAAAGAGAGTGTAATAAGAAAATTAATTTTCTAGACTTAACAATCGGTAGAGAAAATAATAAACATACTTTTGAAATTTTCCGTAAGCCTACGTTTACAGACACGACCATTAATTATAAACTAGCTTTTGCCCGTTGCAAGGCAACTAATTGGTTAAAGCACTAAGCGATTTGACGTTTGAATGTGGATGAAGCAAGAAGTGTGTGTGTCTACATTTTTTAAAAATTAAATATTTGAAAAAAAAAATCGATGTTTGAATGTGGATGAAGCAAGGATTGTGAGAACTACTCAAAGGGTCCTGTGAGTTAATCGCTCAATTTTGTACACCCGCTACTTAGCCACTTTGGTCGCCCTGGTTAAGGCGTTCAGTATGGGCCTTTTCTCGCAAAAAGGGGCCTAGAAGTTTACGGCTCAATTTTTTCACTAATAAATTGTTTCTAAATTATATGATATGCACTCACTTTTCTAATAACTCCCGTTACACCTATTTAAATTTTTTGTATGAATTTGATAACGCCAAATCTCTGCATTATATAAAGAAAACTTCGCGGGCTTGCGCACAATAACTCACCAAAGTTTCATCGCAATCGGATGAATATTATTGTAGATAATTTCATTACGCTAGAGCTCATTATTATATTTTAAAACCATTTCGAGCATGCACACATCATATCCCCAAAGTTTCATCGCAATCGGATGAATAGTATTGGAAATAATTTCATAATGCCAGAGCTTATTCTTATATATAGAAACCATCCCTAGCATGCCAACATCGAATTCCCAAAGTTTCATCTCAATCGGATGAAAAGTAAAGGAAATAATTTCATTACGCCAGAGCTTACTTTTATGCATAAAAACCATCCCAGGCATGCACACATCAAATCTCCAAAGTTTCATCTCAATCGGGTGAATAGTATATGAAATAATTTGATAACGCCAGAGCTTATTATTACGCATAGAAACCATCCCGGACATGCACACATCAAATCCCCAAAGTTTCATCGCAATCAGATGAATAGTATAGGAAATAATTTCATAGAGCCAGAGCTTACTATTATGCGTAGAAACCAACCCGGGCATGCACACATCAAATACCAAAAGTTTTGTCGCAATCAGATGAAAAGTATTGGAAAAAAAATCATAACGCCAGAGCTTACTCTTTTATGTTCAAACCATCCCGAGTATCCAACATCAAATTCCCAAAGTTTCATCTCAATCGGATGGAAAGTATAGGAAATAATTTCATAACGCCAGATCTTACCATTATGCGTAAATAATTTCATAATTCCAGAGCTTACTATTATGCGTAGAAACCAACCCGGGCATGCACACATCAAAGCTCAAAAGTTTTGTCGCAATCAAATGAATAGTATTGGAAAAAATTTCATAACGCCAGAGCTTACTCTTTTACATAGAAACCATCCCGAGCATGTCAACATCGAATTCCCAAAGTTTCATCTCAATCGGATGAAAATTAAAGGAAATATTTTCATAACGCCAGAGCTTACTTTTATGCATAAAAACCATCCCAGGCATGCACACATCAAATTTCCAAAGTTTCATCTCGATCGGGTGAATAGTATATAAAATAATTTCATAAAGCCAGAGCTTACTATTATGCGTAGAAACCAACCCGGGCATGCACACATCAAATCCCAAAAGTTTTGTCGCCATCAGATGAATAGTATTGGAAAAAAAACCTACCTAACCCTCAAACAAAAAATATTTGTTCAACAAAAAACCATCTTATCAAACTCAATTTTACTGCAGCAAAAAAATTACACAAAGAAATTCTTTAACAATATCCGGCTACCCGTGCACACGTATAATTATTTTTATTTTAAAATTGAATAATGTCCAAAGTAAACGAACGAATCCTGACCGATCTATTTTTCGATTTATATGCATATAAAAAATCTGTAGCACTGCATCGAACCCACCTAATTTATAAAAAGTACCTTCATACATACCTACCTACCCAGAGTACCTGTTCAGTACTTAGTTCCTACCTACCTGCATATCTACCTACCCCCGTGTACACCTAAATTTTTTTGGAAATATCCATCTTTGGTTACTTTTTTTTATTTTATATCATATTTTTTTTGTGATTTAAAGGAAAGAAGTTCTTACTTAGAGTAAATATCGATATTTGAATTCAATGCAATCCGCATGCCTACTGAACTCCCTGATTGGACAGTCGAAATGAACGACAGGGTCCGGCAAAATTTCCTCACTCATTATTACAAAAACCAATCGATTAAAAAAATGATTTTTTTTTTAAATCGACTCTTTAATATTTTTTTATGGAAATGACATCTTTCAAGTATCCACCTTTTGATGTCACGGACGCCATAACTCTTTTCGTAATCAATAATTATTAATAACGATAAATGTATAGAAAATTAGAAAAAAAACTTTGCATCTTATTTAGATAAATTTTAATGCGCCGCAAAAACGTTGGTCGCAAACGCAAGACAATATTTTCTAAACAAAAAAAATTAAGGAAAAAATCATGAGTTTTAATAAAAAAATTAATCAGTATATTTCGAGCGGAATTTTTTTTACCACCCTGTTTCTGAATTTGAATTAAAAGACCGACAAACTGCAATCGGCATTTTTCCAGAAGAAACGCATTTAGTACCTACCATCTTTGGTGATTTCTCTTAATTTCAAACCATTTATTTGTAATTCGATGGAGCAAAGTAGGTACCTACCCAGTGATTATTATTATACCAATCCACCTGACCAGTAATATTTTTAAATCTTGTATAATTTGTTAGCGGATTTTTCATGGATTTTTTTGTAAAATGTCAAATTTTTAGCTCGATATTGTGGAATATTTTCAATGGAATGCCACTAAAAAAACGGTTGAATAAGTTTTCGAAACCTTTTGCCATTGAATATATCAAAAAACATTTACGCCAGAGGCCGTCATTTTGACGCAATTTCGTTTGCAAATGAAGGATTCTCAAATACGCCAAAGCTCAATTTTTTTAAAGGCTAAAGTCTAATTTTTTGTTCAGGCCCTAGCACGCTTGCTCTATAACGATCGGTAGGATAACTATCGGTAACTTCTCATCGTTCCCTAGGACAACTGCACATCGCTAACGAACAAACAACAGTTGATGTCGAATATGTTAAGGACACTTAGTCATTGTGAACTGTCACTTATTCGTTGGCGATCTGTAGTCATGCTAGGGAACGATGAGAAGTTACCGATAGTTATCCTATCGATCGTTATAGAGCGAGCGTGCTAGGGCCTCTGACCTACCGCAAAAGCCGTGAGGATCTTACGCTAAAAAAATTCGCTGGGTGGGTAGGCCAACGCCTCTGCAATAGGTCATTTCAAGTGGTTCGCTATGTTTGTTGATTTAGAAGTGGTGCCTGGGTTCATGAGGTTTGTTCTGGTCTTGGCGGTGGATTCGTCTGCCCACCAATTTCGTGGCAGACCAGATCGGAAGAGACTGGTTTAGGGAGACTTTTTGGGTTCTTCAGCAAAGCTCTCTCGGAACATCACCTTGCACCGCAGTGGGAGGGATAAAATCATTCGTCCGTCACTCCACACACTGATCCCCAGATTCCTACCCACCCCTCATAACTTTTTCCTTACCAGAACATCATCTCCTTACCTTCCTAAAAAGAACCCTTCACACAGCATCCCCAAAGATGACATAGGCCCTGAGAGGAATTATTTTCGTCCGTCACTCCACACACTGATCCCCAGATTCCTACCCACCCCTCATAACTTTTTCCTTACCAGAACATCATCTCCTTACTTTCCTAAAAATAACCCTTCACACAGCATCCCCAAAGATGACATAGGCCCTGAGAGGAATTATTTTCTTCAAGGCCTCCTGTGTAGAGCTATTATAAAAATTAAATAAACTTCTCTTTTCCCGGTAGATTTTCCTAATTTTGTTTTAAATTAGTCGAGTAAGATCCATAGTTTATGCATAAACATTCACACGAAAAAGCCCGCCCTTAGGATTGTGTGTATTGGTGCATATAACGATGCAAAACGTCACTGAGATACATCTTTTTGCCAACCTGAATATATTTAGATATTCTTAAATCGACTCAGATTAACCGGTTATAAAGGGTTTGGTCATCCAACAAATGATTCACGGGGTGGCAGTACCAATGCACACCACCCACGCCGAATGATATTATAATAACACTATTGTGCACTATTTAAAGAAGTACCTACACCATTAGGCAAAAAAAATGGATTATCCTGAGTTATTTAAACAGTTTTATTCATCATGTTAAATTCTCAATATTTGAAAAATAACGTTCCCACCCAAGTAGGTACCTACCCACTGGTAAATTATTTTCTATGATCTCGGCAGCCTGAACCGTTCGAATTTTATTTGTCTTTACAAAAGTACCAACCCAGCAATTAAAATCAACGTTATGTAGCTGGCCGGTAACGTTTAACCTGTTTTTATTTTGCATTTCTTCATAAACGTCAGAATTTTTTCAACTTTTGAAGATGTATCCTGAAATAATTTACATGAAATGCGGTAAATGTAATGTATTATTGGAGTTCGGAAATCTATGGTTTTCAAAATTATAGAAAAACATCTTATCCACATATGCTATTTTTGACGTAATATTGATACACATGAGACTCGTCGAAATGTCAAATTAACATGCGAGACGCCATAGAATAATTTTCAAAAATGCCCCAACATTTCAGTACTTTGAAGGTCTGACGATAATTTTTTCCTTAATAAAGCATTTTTTTACTGGCTACGAACATTTTAACAGTTTTTAACTCGGAATTTTTTTCGTAAACGTCAGAAATTACCGACGTTTGAAAACGAATCCTGACAAAATTTCCATGAAAAGTCATAAATATAATATATTATTTATGTTCCAAAACCTGTCGTAGTCGAAATAATACAAAAACATCTAAGCCAGGTATCTTTTTTAAGTCGCAATTTTGATTTACCTCGAGGCTCGTCGGAATGTAAAGTTTTGAGGTGAGACGCCTTATATTTAAAAAAATATACACTTTACGATTTTAGTACTGAGGCTCTTTCACAAATTTTTCGTGAAGGTCTGACGATAAATTTTTCCTTTTTTGATGGGCGAACCTGGCGGCTGGAAATACAACTTTGAATTTCTTCGTCGAATAATGAGCGCTTCTAGTTTTCGCCGCTAGGTTTTCATACATCAGTTTTATTAGCAGTTTATTTTTTTTGCATCAGTTTTTTTATATGAAAATTTGCAATTGGTAAAATTCTGGCTGAATTTTTCCCATACAAATCAGGTCTGAAAAAATCGTATGTATTTTTATCCACGGTCGCTGTCTCGCGAAAATCAGCTCTGTGGTCGGTTAAACTCGAGGGGCAGAGTGGTCGTTTTTCGCGAGACTGCGATTGTCTTAAAATCTGGTGGTCAAGAGCATTAATATTAATACTAGCTTTTGCCCGTTGCAACGCAACTAATTAGTTAAAGCACTAAGCGATTTGACGTTTGAACGTGGATGATGCAAGAAGTGTGTGTCTACATTTAAAAAAAAAAAAAAATATTTAAAGAAAAAAAAGATGTTTGAAAGTGGATGAAGCAAGGATCGTGAGAATTTCTCAAAGGGTCCTGTGAGTTAATCGCTCAATTTTGTAAACCTCCTGGCGACCAAACTTTTGAATAATATGAAATCCCCCACCTTTTTTTGCGAAAAACGATATCTCACATGACTAACCTTAGAAAAGTCTTAAGAAACAAAGTAGCGATCTGAATTTACCTAATATGAAATCCCCATCTTTTTTTGCGAAAAACGATATGTCACATGACTAACCTTAGAAAAGTCTTAAAAAACAAAATAGCGATCTGAATTTACCTAATATGAAATCCCCACCTTTTTTTGCGAAAAACGATATGTCACATGACTGACTAACCGTAGAAAAGTCTTAAAAAACCAAATGTTGACTAATATGAAATCCCCACCTTTTTTTGCGAAAAACGATATGTCACATGACAAACCGTAGAAAAGTCTTAAAAAACAAAATGACCACCAAAATGAAGATATGTCACATGACTAACCTTAGAAAAGTCTTAAAAAACAAAATGGCTACCAAAATGTTGACTAATATGAAATCCCCCACCTTTTTTTTAGAAAAACGATACGTCACATGACTAACCTTAGAAAAGTCTTAAAAAACAAAACGGCTACCAAATTGTTGACTAAAATGAAATCCCTTCCTTTTTTTGCGAAAAACGATATGTCACATGATATGACACTTAAAAAAATCTTTAATACAAATAAGATTTTTGAATGTGGATGAAGCAAGAAATGCAAAAAACCTAAATTTGGTAGGTGGGTATGGGTACCGCCGCCTCGGGAACCAACACACCTGCAATAGGTCATTTCAAGTGGTTCGCTATGTTTGGTGATTTAGCAGGGATGCCCGGGTTCATAGGGTGAGATTTTTCCCGGTCTTGGCGGTGGATGCGTCTGCCTACCAATTGCGTGGCAGACCAGATCGGGAGAGACTGGTTTAGGGATACTTTTTGGCTTCTCCAGCAAGGCTCTCTGTGAACATCACCTTGCACCGCAGTGGTAGGGATAAATCCATTCGTCCGTCACTCCACACACTGATCCTTAGATTCCTACCCACCCCTTATACCCATTTCCTTCCCAGAATATCATCTCCTTCCTTTCCTAAAAAGAACCCTTCACACAGCGTCCCCAGAGATGACGTAGGCCCTGAGGGGAATTATTTTCTTCAGGGCCTCCTGTGTGGAGCTATTATAAAAAAATTAAAAAACTTCTCCATTCCCGGTAAATTTTCCGAATATTGTATTTAAATTGTCGAGTAAGTACCCCTATAGTTTGACTATAAAAAATGCATCAACATTCACACGGAAAAACACGCTATTAGGATTGGTGCATATATCGGTTGATGTAAAACGTTACTGAGAAAAATATTTTTGCCAATCTGTATGTATCACACTTCTAGAGATTCTAAAATCAATGATTATTGACTCAGGTTAAACCGTTGTATAGGATTTGGTCATCCAATAAAAGATTCCCGGGGCGGCGGTACTAATGCACACCAATCACGTTGAATGATATTATTAACTTGCAAAATACAAAAACTGCGCTTTGTAAATTTAATGCTCTTTGGTCCTTTATATATATTTTATAATCCTCGGGTAGCGGACCATTTGGGATACCCTTAAAATCTTTTTTTAAATATAATTTTTTTAATTTTAATATTTTTTTAATTTGGAATTTCTTGAGAAATTTTGGCGCTATAAAAAATATAAACTATTTAAAATAAAAATTATTCCATCAAACACATTGGTATTTCATTAATCTTTTTGTATAAAAAACATAATGTAAAACCTACGTAACCCTCACTCAAACAAATAATATTTGTTCATTTAATTACGTAATTTCTAAGAAAACAAAAACGTTTTAATTTTATTATTTACCAAAAAAACAATATTATCATACTCAATTTAACTGCAGAAAAAAATTACACAAAGAAATTCTTTCACAATATGCGGGTACCCGTGCACATGTATAATTATTTTTATTTTTAAATTTAATAATGTCCTAAGTAAACGAACGAATCCTGACCTATTTTTTTTTCGATTTATATGCATACGAACAATCTGTAGTACTGCATTGAACCAAATTGAACCCACCTAATTTATAAAAAGTAGCTTCCTACATACCTACCTACCCAAAGTACCTGTTTAGTACTTAGTTCCTACCTACCTGCATATCTACCTACCCCCGTTTTTACCTACATATTTTTGCAAATATCCATCTTTGGTAACTTTTTTAATTTTACATCATAAATTTTTTGTGATTAAAAGGAAAGAAGTTCTTACTTACAGTAAAAATCGATATTTGAATTCAATGGAATACCATGTGTAGTGCCTCCCTGATTGGTCAGTCAAAATGAACGACAGGGTCCGGCAAAATTTCCTCACTCATTATTACAAAAACCAATCGATTAAAAAAAATACTCTTTTTTTTTCAATCGACTCTTTAATATTTTTTTATGGAAATGACATCTCTCAAGTGTCCACCTTTTGATTTCACGTAAGCCATAACTCTTTTCGTAATAAATAATTATTAATAACGATGAATGTATAGAAAATTAAAAAAAAAAACTTTGCTTCTTATTTAGATAAATTTTAATGCGCCCTAAAACGTTGGTCGCAAACGCCCGACAATATTTTCTGAACAAAAGAAAATTAAGAAAAAAATCATGAGTTTTAATAAAAAAATTAATCCGTATATTTCGAGCTGATTTTTTTTACCGCCCTGTTTCTGCATTTGAATTATAAGACCGACAAACTGCAATCGGCATATTTTTCAGGAGAAACAGTACCTTACCATCTTTGGTGACTTATTTTAATTTCAAACCATTTATTTGTAATTCGATGGAGCAAAGTAGGTACCTACCCAGTTATTTATTTAATACGAATTCACCTGGTCAGTAATATTTTAAAACTTGTGGAATTTGTTAGCCGATTTTTCTTGGATTTTTTTGTTAAATGTCAAATTTTTATCAGGATATTGTGGAATATTTTCAATGGAATGCCACTAAAAACACGATTGAATAAGTTTTCGAAACCTTTTGCCATTGAATATATCAAAAAACATCTACGCCAGAGGCCGTCATTTCGAGGCAATCTCGGTTGCAAATGAAGGATTCTCAAATACGCACAAAGCTCAACTTTTTAAAGGCTAAAGCCCACCAATTGCGTGGCAGACCAGATCGGAAGAGACTGGTTTAGGGAGACTTTTTGGCTTCTCCAGCAGAGCTCTCTCGGAACATCACCTTGCACCGCAGTGGGAGGGATACAACCATTCGTCCGTCACTCCATACACTGATCCCCAGATTCCTACCCACCCCTCATACCTTTTTACTTCTCAGAATATCCTCTCCTTCCTTTCCTAAAAATAGCCCTCCACACAGCATTCCCAAAGACGACGTAGGCCCCGAGGGGAATTATTTTCTTCCGGGCCTCCAGTATCGCGCTATTGTAAAAACTACTCCCTGTAGATTTTTCCGAATATTGTACAAAAATACTCGAGTTAAGTACCCCGTTTAGAATGTAATCCATTAAATAATTCCCGGGGCGGCGGTACCAATGCACACCACTCACATTGAATGATAATATAAACATGCAACATACAGAAACGGCGTTTTACAAAAAGAAATCCTCTACACAGCATTCCCAAAAATGACATAGGCCCTAAGAGGAATTATTAATACTATTCGGGCCTCCTGTATGAAGCGATTGTAAAAAAAAATGTTCTCTACTCCCGGTAGATTTTCCGAACATTTTATAAAAATACTCGAGTTAAGTACCCCATTAATTAAGTCATCCATTAAATTATTCCCGGGGCGGCGGTACCAATGCACACAACTCACCTTGAAAGTTACTATAAACACGCAAAATACAAAAACGGCGCTTTACAAATTTTTACTACTTGGTAAAAAAATATTATATGAAACTAAACTTAATTGCAATAAAAAATTTTCAGAAAAAATCTTTCACAAACCTGTTAAAAAAAAATTATTTATTGAAAAACAAACTAACAATACGAATTTTGGCAAATATTTGCCACCATCTTTGATAATTTTTTTACTTAAGTTTTTGCACAGAAATGGCCCAATATTATTTATTTGAAAATTTTAAATCAAAAATAATCACATCAAACCAATAATTTATTGTCCGGATAGGTACCTACTCGTTATCGCCTAAAAATTGCATAGAAAATATTTCAAGTTAGCGGGTAAGTACTTATGCAGTTTAACATCACTATTTGAACACAACAAAATAGGCCATCTCTACTGAATTCCCTGATAGTACATGATCCAGAATAATTTCTTTCCCGATTTTCAATCCAAATAAATTGATTTAAAAATTGTGCATTTTCAGAAGAATTTTTTTGTTTTTGTTTTTCTTAAAATATTTTTCTGGAAATGACATCGCTCGAGTGTCCAGTTTTTGAATTCATCAACAAACATACTATTTTAGTAATAAATAATTATTCATAACGATAATTGTACTGAAAAATAAAAAAATCTAAGAACCTTAATTGGAGAAATATTTCTATGACACACCAGCGTTAGTCGCGACCGAACGACTCTTTTTTCTTTAAAAAAAAAATAAGAAAAAAAATCGTTAATAATAATTAAAAAAATAATTCATATTTATCAGAAAGGAAATTTTTCACCGCAATGCATTCGACATTCGATATTTGAAGCTATGATTAAAATGTAGTAACATTTTCAACACTCCAGTTTCTTTGGGAATAATTTGAATTTTGACCGATGTTGAAATGTTTCCTAGCAAATTAGAGTGGTACTAAATCTTGCCGCCAGTGGAGCAGGTAAATCGTGTCAACCATTATTTTATACCGGTTTCCGAATGCGCCTTTGAGATGTTTTTTTTTTCAAATGTCAGATTGGAAATTAAAATAACGGACGTTTTTTCAAGAAACATTGTCAATATGACTGTCGATTTACATTCGTAAAACTCTTGTCGAAAAGGTTTTACTAAATTTTGAAAGCCCAGATCGATATTTTTAAAGCCATTTCGTATTTTCGAGCTGGGTGTCGACAAAATCAATAAATGACATTACACAACCTAGAAAAAACAAATGAACTCGAATTATTTGGCAAGTGAAACTTATTTTATACGTAATAAAGCATTTTTTTTACTGGCTACGAACATTTTAACAGTTTTTAACTCGGAATTTTTTTCGTAAACGTCAGAAATTACCGACGTTTGAAAACGAATCCTGACAAAATTTCCATGAAAAGTCATAAATATAATATATTTTTAATGTTCCGAAACCTGTCGTAGTCGAAATAATACAAAAACATCTAAGCCAGGTATCTTTTTTAAGTCGCAATTTTGATTTACCTCGAGGCTCGTCGAAATGTAAAATTTTGAGGTGAGACGCCATATATTTAAAAAATATACACTTTACGATTTTAGTACTGAGGCTCTTTCAGAAATTTTTCGTGAAGGTCTGACGATAAATTATTCCTTTTTAGAGGGGCGAACCTGGCGGCTGGCAATATAACTTTGAATTTCATCGTCGAATAATGAGCGCTTCTAGTTTTCGCCGCTAGGTTTTAATACATCAGTTTTTTTAGCAGTTTATTTTTTTTGCATCAGTTTTTTTATATGAAAATTTGCAATTGGTAAAATTCTGGCTGAATTTTTCCCATACAAATCAGGTCTGAAAAAATCGTATGTATTTTTATCCACGGTCGCTTTCTCGCGAAAATCAGCTTTGAGGTCGGTTAAACTTGAGGGGCAGAGTGGTCGTTTTTCGCAAGACTGCGATTGTCTTAAAATCTGGTGGTTACGAGCATTAATATATACTAGCTTTTGCCCGTTGCAAGGCAACTAATTGGTTAAAGCACTAAGCGATTTGACGTTTGAATGTGGATGAAGCAAGAAGCGTATGTCTACATTTTTTAAAAATAAAATATTTGAAGAAAAAATCTATGTTTGAAGATGGATGAAGCAAGGATTGTGAGAACTACTCAAAGGGTCCTGTGAGTTAATCGCTCAATTTTGTACACCCGCTACTTAGCCACTTTGGTCGCCCTGGTTAAGGCGTTCAGTATGGGCCTTTTCTCGCAAAAAGGGGCCTAGAAGTTTACTGCTCAATTTTTTCACTAATAAATTGTTTCTAAATTATATGATATGCACTCATTTTTCTAATAACTCCGGTTACAACTATTTAAATTTTTTGTACAAATTTGATAACGCCAAAGCTCTGCATTATATAAAGAAAACTTCGCGGGCTTGCGCACAATAACTCACCAAAGTTTCATCGCAATCGGATGAATATTATTGTAGATAATTTCATTACGCTAGAGCTCATTATTATATTTAAAAACCATTTCGAGCATGCACACATCACATCCCCAAAGTTTCATCGCAATCGGATGAATAGTATTGGAAATAATTTCATAATGCCAGAGCTTATTCTTATATATAGAAACCATCCCTAGCATGCCAACATCGAATTCCCAAAGTTTCATCTCAATCGGATGAAAAGTAAAGGAAATAATTTCATTACGCCAGAGCTTACTTTTATGCATGAAAACCATCCCACGCATGCACACATCAAATCTCCAAAGTTTCATCTCAATCGGGTGAATAGTAGATGAAATAATTTGATAACGCCAGAGCTTACTATTATGCATAGAAACCATCCCGGACATGCACACATCAAATCCCCAGAGTTTCATCGCAATCGGATGAATAGTATAGGAAATAATTTCATAAAGCCAGAGCTTACTATTATGCGTAGAAACCAATCCGGTCATGCACACATCAAATCCCAAAAGTTTTGTCGCAATCAGATGAATAGTATTGGAAAAAATTTCATAACGCCAGAGCTTACTCTTTTATGTAGAAACCATCCCGAGTATGCCAACATCGAATTCCCAAAGTTTCATCTCAATCGGATGGAAAGTATAGGAAATAATTTCATAACGCCAGATCTTACAATTATGCGTAAATAATTTCATAATTCCAGAGCTTACTATTATGCGTAGAAACCAACCCGGGCATGCACACATCAAAGCTCAAAAGTTTTGTCGCAATCAAATGAATAGTATTGGAAAAAATTTCATAACGCCAGAGCTTACTCTTTTACATAGAAACCATCCCGAGCATGCCAACATCGAATTCCCAAAGATTCATCTCAATCGGATGAAAATTAAAGGAAATATTTTCATAACGCCAGAGCTTACTTTTATGCATAAAAACCATCCCAGGCATGCACACATCAAATCTCCAAAGTTTCATCTCGATCGGATGCGTAGAAACCAACCCGGGCATGCACACATCAAATCCCAAAAGTTTTGTCGCCATCAGATGAATAAATAGTATTGGAAAAAAACCTACCTAACCCTCAAACAAAAAATATTTGTTCATTTACCTACGTATCTTCTAAAAAAAAAAAACATTGCTATTTTATTACTTATCAAAAAAACCATCTTATAAAACTCAATTTTACTGCAGCAAAAAAATTACACAAAGAAATTCTTTAACAATATCCGGGTACCCGTGCACACGTATAATTATTTTTATTTTAAAATTTAATAATGTCCAAAGTAAACGAACGAATCCTGACCGATCTATTTTTCGATTTATATGCATATAAAAAATCTGTAGCACTGCATCGAACCCACCTAATTTATAAAAAGTACCTTCATACATACCTACCTACCCAGAGTACCTGTTCAGTACTTAGTTCCTACCTACCTGCATATCTACCTACCCCCGTGTACACCTACATTTCTTTGGAAATATCCATCTTTGGTTACTTTTTTTTATTTTATATCATAATTTTTTTGTGATTTATAGGATAGAAGTTCTTACTTACAGTAAATATCGATATTTGAATTCAATGGAATACCACCTCTAGTAACCTCCCTGATTGGTCAGTCAAAATGAACGACAGGGTCCGGCAAAATTTCCTCACTCATTATTACAAAAACCAATCGATTCAAAAAAATACTTTTTTTTTTTCAATCGACTCTTTAATATTTTTTTATGGAAATGATCTCTCAAGTGTCCACCTTTTGATTTCACGGACGCCATAACTCTTTTCGTAATAAATAATTATTAATAACGATAAATGTATAGAAAATTAGGGAAAAAACTTTGCATCTTATTTAGATAAATTTTAATGCGCCGCAAAAACGTTGGTCGCAAACGCCCGACAATATTTTCTAAACAAAAAAAAATTAAGGAAAAAATCATGAGTTTTAATAAAAAAATTAATCAGTATATTTCGAGCGGAATTTTTTTTACCACCCTGTTTCTGAATTTGAATTAAAAGACCGACAAACTGCAATCGGCATTTTTTCAGAAGAAACGCATTTACTACCTACCATCTTTGGTGATTTCTCTTAATTTCAAACCATTTATTTGTAATTCGATGGAGCAAAGTAGGTACCTACCCAGTAATTATTATTATACGAATCCACCTGACCAGTAATATTTTTAAATCTTGTAAAATTTGTTAGCGGAGTTTTCATGGATTTTTTTGTAAAATGTCAAATTTTTAGCACGATATTGAGGAATATTTCCAATGGAATGCCACTAAAAAAAAGGTTGAATAAGTTTTCGAAACCTTTTGCCATTGAATATATTAAAAAACATCTACGCCAGAGGCCGTCATTTTGACGCAATTTCGTTTGCAAATGAAGGATTCTCAAATACGCCAAAGCTCAATTTTTTAAAGGCTAAAGTCTAATTTTTTTGTTCAGGCCCTAGCACGCTTGCTCTTTAATGATCGGTAGGATAACTATCGGTAACTTCTCATCGTTCCCTAGGACAACTGCACATCGCTAACGTACAAACAACAGTTGATGTCGAATATGTTAAGGACACTTAGTCATTGTGAACTGTCACTTATTCGTTGGCGATCTGTAGTCATGCTAGGGAACGATGAGAAGTCACCGATAGTTATCCTATCGATCGTTGTAGAGCGAGCGTGCTAGGGCCCTGACCTACCGCAAAAGCCGTGAGGATCTTACGCTAAAAAAATTCGCTGGGCGGGTAGGCCAACGCCTCTGCAATAGGTCATTTCAAGAGGTTCGCTATGTTTGGTGATTTAGAAGTGGTGCCTGGGTTCATGAGGTTTGTCCTGGTCTTGGCGGTAGATTCGTCTGCCCACCAATTTCGTGGCAGACCAGATCGGAAGAGACTGGTTTAGGGAGACTTTTTGGCTTCTTCAGCAGAGCTCTCTCGGAACATCACCTTGCACCGCAGTGGTAGGGATAAAATCATTCGTCCCTCACTCCACACACTGATTCCCAGATTCCTACCCATCCCTCATACATTTTTACTTCCCAGAACATCATCTCCTTACTTTCCTAAAAAGAACCCTCCACACAGCATCCCCAAAGATGACATAGGCCCTGAGGCGACTTAGATTAACCGGTTATAAAGGATTTGGTCATCCAATAAATGATTCACGGGGTGGCGGTACCAATGCACACCACCCACGCCGAATGATATTATAATATCACTAATGTACACTATTTAAAGAAGTACCTACGCTATTTGGCAAAAAAAATTGATCATCCTTAGTTATTTAAACAGTTTTATTCTCAATATTTGAAGAATAACGTTCCCACGCAAGTAGGTACCTACCCACTGGTAAAATATTTTCTATGATCTCGGCAGCCTGAAGCTTATAATCGTTCGCATTTTATTTGGTTTTAAAAGGGTACCTACCCAGTAATTAAAATCAACGTTATGTAGCTGGCCGGTAACATTTAAACGGTTGTTTTTTTTTTGCATTTCATAAACGTCAGAATTTTTTCAACTTTTGAAGATGTATCCTGAAATAATTTACATGAAATGTGGTAAATGTAATGTATTATTGGAGGTCGGAAATCTATGGTTTTCAAAATTATAGAAAAACATCTTATCCACATATGCTATTTTTGACGTAATATTGATATACATGAGACTCGTCGAAATATCAAATTTACATGCGAGACGCCATAGAATAATTTTCAAAAATGCCTCAACATTTCAGTAATTTGAAGGTCTGACGATAATTTTTTCCTTAATAAAGCATTTTATTTTACTGGCTGCAAACATTTTAACAGTTTTGATCTCGGAATTTTTTTCGTAAACGTCAGAAATTACCGACGTTTGAAAACAAATCCTGACAAAATTTCCATGAAAAGTCATAAATATAATATATTTTTAATGTTCCGAAACCTGTCGTAGTCGAAATAATACAAAAACATCTAAGCCAGGTATCTTTTTTAAGTCGCAATTTTGATTTACCTCGAGGCTCGTCGAAATGTAAAATTTTGAGGTGAGACGCCATATATTTAAAAAATATACACTTTACGATTTCAGTACTGAGGCTCTTTCAGAAATTTTTCGTGAAGGTCTGACGATAAATTATTCCTTTTTTGAGGGGCGAACCTGGCGGCTGGCAATATAACTTTGAATTTCTTCGTCGAATAATGAGCGCTTCTAGTTTTCGCCGCTAGGTTTTAATACATCAGTTTTTTTAGCAGTTTATTTTTTTTGCATCAGTTTTTTTATATGAAAATTTGCAATTGGTAAAATTCTGGCTGAATTTTTCCCATACAAATCAGGTCTGAAAAAATCGTATGTATTTTCATCCACGGTCGCTTTCTCGCGAAAATCAGCTTTGAGGTCGGTTAAACTTGAGGGGCAGAGTGGTCGTTTTTCGCAAGACTGCGATTGTCTTAAAATCTGGTGGTTACGAGCATTAATATATATACTAGCTTTTGCCCGTTGCAAGGCAACTAATTGGTTAAAGCACTAAGCGATTTGACGTTTGAATGTGGATGAAGCAAGAAGTGTGTGTGTCTACATTTTTTAAAAATTAAATATTTGAAAAAAAAAAATCGATGTTTGAATGTGGATGAAGCAAGGATTGTGAGAACTACTCAAAGGGTCCTGTGAGTTAATCGCTCAATTTTGTACACCCGCTACTTAGCCACTTTGGTCGCCCTGGTTAAGGCGTTCAGTATGGGCCTTTTCTCGCAAAAAGGGGCCTAGAAGTTTACGGCTCAATTTTTTCACTAATAAATTGTTTCTAAATTATATGATATGCACTCACTTTTCTAATAACTTCCGTTACACCTATTTAAATTTTTTGTACAAATTTGATAACGCCAAAGCTCTGCATTATATAAAGAAAACTTCGCGGGCTTGCGCACAATAACTCACCAAAGTTTCATCGCAATCGGATGAATATTATTGTACATAATTTCATTACGCTAGAGCTCATTATTATATTTAAAAACCATTTCGAGCATGCACACATCATATCCCCAAAGTTTCATCGCAATCGGATGAATAGTATTGGAAATAATTTCATAATGCCAGAGCTTATTCTTATATATAGAAACCATCCCTAGCATGCCAACATCGAATTCCCAAAGTTTCATCTCAATCGGATGAAAAGTAAAGGAAATAATTTCATTACGCCAGAGCTTACTTTTATGCATAAAAACCATCCCAGGCATGTACACATCAAATCTCCAAAGTTTCATCTCAATCGGGTGAATAGTATATGAAATAATTTGATAACGCCAGAGCTTACTATTACGCGTTGAAACCATCCCGGACATGCACACATCAAATCCCCAAAGTTTCATCGCAATCGGATGAATAGTATAGGAAATAATTTCATAAAGCCAGAGCTTACTATTATGCGTAGAAACCAACCCGGGCATGCACACATCAAATCCCAAAAGTTTTGTCGCAATCAGATGAATAGTATTGGAAAAAAATTCATAACGCCAGAGCTTACTCTTTTACATAGAAGCCATCCCGAGCATGCCAACATCGAATTCCCAAAGTTTCATCTCAATCGGATGGAAAGTATAGGAAATAATTTCATAACGCCAGATCTTACCATTATGCGTAAATAATTTCATAATTCCAGAGCTTACTATTATGCGTAGAAACCAACCCGGGCATGCACACATCAAATCCCAAAAGTTTTGTCGCAATCAAATGAATAGTATTGGAAAAAATTTCATAACGCCAGAGCTTACTCTTTTATATAGAAACCATCCCGAGCATGCCAACATCGAATTCCCAAAGTTTCATCTCAATCGGATGAAAATTAAAGGAAATATTTTCATAACGCCAGAGCTTACTTTTATGCATAAAAACCATCCCAGGCATGCACACATCAAATCTCCAAAGTTTCATCTCGATCGGGTGATTAGTATATAAAATAATTTCATAAAGCCAGAGCTTACTATTATGCGTAGAAACCAACCCGGGCATGCACACATCAAATCCCAAAAGTTTTGTCGCCATCAGATGAATAGTATTGGAAAAAAATCTACCTAACCCTCAAACTAAAAATATTTGTTCATTTACCTACGTAATTTCTAAAAAAAAAAAAAACATTGCAATTTTATTACTTCTTCTTTAACAATATCCGGGTACCCGTGCACATGTATAATTATTTTTATTTTAAAATTTAATAATTTCCAAAGTAAACGAACGAATCCTGACCGATCTATTTTTCGATTTATATGCATATAAAAAATCTGTAGCACTGCATCGAACCCACCTAATTTATAAAAAGTACCTTCATGCATACCTACCTACCCAGAGTACCTGTTCAGTACTTAGTTCCTACCTACCTGCATATCTACCTACCCCCGTGTACACCTACATTTTTTTGGAAATATCCATCTTTGGTTACTTTTTTTTTAATTTTATATCATAATTTTTTTGTGATTTAAAGGAAAGAAGTTCTTACTTAGAGTAAATATCGATATTTGAATTCAATGCAATCCGCATGCCTAGTGAACTCCTGATTGGACAGTCGAAATGAACGACAGGGTCCGGCAAAATTTCCTCACTCATTATTACAAAAATTAATCGATTAAAAAATTGACTTTTTTTTTTTAATCGAATCTTTAATATTTTTTTATGGAAATGACATCTTTCAAGTGTCCACCTTTTGATTTCACGGACGCCATAACTCTTTTCGTAATAAATAATTATTAATAACGATAAATGTATAGAAAATTAGAAAAAAAACTTTGCATCTTATTTAGATAAATTTTAATGCGCCGCAAAAACGTTGGTCGCAAACGCCCGACAATATTTTCTAAACAAAAAAAAAATAAGGAAAAAATCATGAGTTTAATAAAAAAATTAATCAGTATATTTCGAGCGGAATTTTTTTTACCACCCTGTTTCTGAATTTGAATTAAAAGACCGACAAACTGCAATCGGCATTTTTCAGAAGAAACGCATTTAGTACCTACCATCTTTGGTGATTTCTCTTAATTTCAAACCATTTATTTGTAATTCGATGGAGCAAAGTAGGTACCTACCCAGTGATAATATTATACGAATCCACTGGCAAGTAATCTTTTTAAATGTTGTAAAATTTGTTAGCGGATTTTTCATGGATTTTTTTGTAAAATGTCAAATTTTTAGCACGATATTGAGGAATATTTTCAAGCGAATGCCACTAAAAAAACGGTTGAATAAGTTTTCGAAACCTTTTGCCATTGAATATATCAAAAAACATCTACGCCAGAGGCCGTCATTTTGACGCAATTTCGTTTGCAAATGAAGGATTCTCAAATTCGCCAAAGCTCAATTTTTTAAAGGATAAACTAAATTTTTTTTGTTCAGGCCCTAGCACGCTTGCTCTTTAATGATCGGTAGGATAACTATCGGTAACTTCTCATCGTTCCCTAGGACAACTGCACATCGCTAACGTACAAACAACAGTTGATGTCGAATATGTTACGAAGGACACTTAGTCATTGTGACCTGTCACTTATTCGTTGGCGATCTGTAGTCATGCTAGGGAACGATGAGAAGTCACCGATAGTTATCCTATCGATCGTTGTAGAGCGAGCGTGCTAGGGCCCTGACCTACCGCAAAAGCCGTGAGGATTTACGCTAAAAAAAATCGCTGGGCGGGTAGGCCAACGCCTCCGCAATAGGTCATTTCAAGAGGTTCGCTATGTTTGGTGATTTAGAAGTGGTGCCTGGGTTCATGAGGTTTGTCCTGGTCTTGGCGGTGGATTCGTCTGCCCACCAATTTCGTGGTAGACCAGATCGGAAGAGACTGGTTTAGGGAGACTTTTTGTCTTCTTCAGCAGAGCTCTCTCGGAACATCACCTTGCACCGCAGTGGTAGGGATAAAATCATTCGTCCCTCACTCCACACACTGATCCCCAGATTCCTACCCACCCCTCATAACTTTTTCCTTACCAGAACATCATCTCCTTACTTTCCTAAAAATAACCCTTCACACAGCATCCCCAAAGATGACATAGGCCCTGAGAGGAATTATTTTCGTCCGTCACTCCACACACTGATCCCCAGATTCCTACCCACCCCTCATAACTTTTTCATTACCAGAACATCATCTCCTTACTTTCCTAAAAAGAACCCTTCACACAGCATCCCCAAAGATGACATAGGCCCTGAGAGGAATTATTTTCTTCAAGGCCTCCTGTGTAGAGCTATTATAAAAATTAAATAAACTTCTCTTTTCCCGGTAGATTTTCCTATTTTGTTTTAAATTAGTCGAGTAAGATCCATAGTTTGTGTATAAAAAATGCATAAACATTCACACGAAAAAGCACGCCCTTAGAATTGTGTGTATTGGTGCATATAACGATGCAAAACGTCACTGAGATACTTCTTTTTGCCAACCTGAATATATTTAGATACTCTTAAATCGACTCAGATTAACCGGTTATAAAGGGTTTGGTCATCCAATAAATGATTCACGGGGTGGCAGTACCAATGCACACCACCCACGCCGAATGATATTAGAATAACACTATTGTGCACTATTTAAAGAAGTACCTACGCCATTTGGCAAAAAAAAAATGGATTATCCTGAGTTATTTAAACAGTTTTATTCATCATGTTAAATTCTCAATATTTGAAAAATAACGTTCCCACCCAATTAGGTACCTACCCACTGATAAATTATTTTCTATGATCTCAGCAGCCTGAACCGTTCGAATTTTATTTGTCTTTAAGTACCTAGCCAGCAATTAAAATCGACGTTATGTAGCTGGCCGGTAACATTTAACCTGTTTTCAATTTTCCTTTCCTTCATAAACGTCAGAATTTTTTCAACTTTTGAAGATGTATCCTGAAATAATTTACATGAAATGTGGTAAATGTAATGTATTATTGGAGTTCGGAAATGTATGGTTTTCAAAATTATAGAAAAACATCTTATCCACATATCCTATTTTTGACGTAATATTGATATACATGAGACTCATCGAAATGTGAAATTTACATGCGAGACGCCATAGAATAATTTTCAAAAATGCCCCAACATTTCAGTACTTTGAAGGTCTGACGATAAATTTTTCCTTAATAAAGCATTTTTTTTTACTGGCTGCGAACATTTTAACAGTTTTGAACTCGAAATTTTTTCGTAAACGTCAGAAATTACCGACGTTTGAAAAGAAATCCTGACAAAATCTCCATGAAAAGTCATAAATATAATATATTATTAATGTTCCGAAACCTGTCGTAGTCGAAATAATACAAAAACATCTAAGCCGGGAATCTTTTTTAAGTCGCAATTTTGATTTACCTCGAGGCTCGTCGAAATATAAAATTTTGAGGTGAGACGCCATATATTTAAAAAATATACACTTTACGATTTCAGTACTGAGGCTCTTTCAGAAATTTTTCGTGAAGGTCTGACGATAAATTATTCCTTTTTTGAGGGGCGAACCTGGCGGCTGGAAATACAACTTTGAATTTCATCGTCGAATAATGAGCGCTTCTAGTTTTCGCCGCTAGGTTTTAATACATCAGTTTTTTTAGCAGTTTATTTTTTTTGCATCAGTTTTTTTATATGAAAATTTGCAATTGGTAAAATTCTGGCTGAATTTTTCCCATACAAATCAGGTCTGAAAAAATCGTATGTATTTTCATCCACGGTCGCTTTCTCGCGAAAATCAGCTTTGAGGTCGGTTAAACTTGAGGGGCAGAGTGGTCGTTTTTCGCAAGACTGCGATTGTCTTAAAATCTGGTGGTTACGAGCATTAATATATACTAGCTTTTGCCCGTTGCAAGGCAACTAATTGGTTAAAGCACTAAGCGATTTGACGTTTGAATGTGGATGAAGCAAGAAGAGTGTGTGTCTAAATTTTTTAAAAATTAAATATTTGAAAAAAAAAATCGATCTTTGAATGTGGATGAAGCAAGGATTTTGAGAACTACTCAAAGGGTCTTGTGAGTTAATCGCTCAATTTTGTACACCCGCTACTTAGCCACTTTGGTCGCCCTGGTTAAGGCGTTCAGTATGGGCCTTTTCTCGCAAAAAGGGGCCTAGAAGTTTACGGTTCAATTTTTTCACTAATAAATTGTTTCTAAATTATATGATATGCACTCACTTTTCTAATAACTCCCGTTACACCTATTTAAATTTTTTGTACAAATTTGATAACGTCAAAGCTCTGCATTATATAAAGAAAACTTCGCGGGCTTGCGCACAATAACTCACCAAAGTTTCATCGCAATCGGATGAATATTATTGTAGATAATTTCATTACGCTAGAGCTCATTATTATATTTTAAAACCATTTCGAGCATGCACACATCATATCCCCAAAGTTTCATCGCAATCGGATGAATAGTATTGGAAAAAATTTCATAACGCCAGAGCTTACTCTTTTACATAGAAACCATCCCGAGCATGCCAACATCGAATTCCCAAAGTTTCATCTCAATCGGATGAAAAGTATAGGAAATAATTTCATAACGCCAGATCTTACCATTATGCGTAAATAATTTCATAATTCCAGAGCTTACTATTATGCGTAGAAACCAACCCGGGCATGCACACATCAAAGCTCAAAAGTTTTGTCGCAATCAAATGAATAGTATTGGAAAAAATTTCATAACGCCAGAGCTTACTCTTTTACATAGAAACCATCCCGAGCATGCCAACATCGAATTCCCAAAGTTTCATCTCGATCGGGTGAATGAAAATATAAAATAATTTCATAAAGCCAGAGCTTACTATTATGCGTAGAAACCAACCCGGGCATGCACACATCAAATCCCAAAAGTTTTGTCGCCATCAGATGAATAGTATTGGAAAAAAACCTACCTAACCCTCAAACAAAAAATATTTGTTCATTTACCTACGTAATTTCTAAAAAAAAAAACATTGCAATTTTATTACTTATCAAAAAAACCATCTTATCAAACTCAATTTTACTGCAGCAAAAAAATTACACAAAGAAATTCTTTAACAATATACAATCCGGGTACCCGTGCACACGTATAATTATTTTTATTTTAAAATTTAATAATGTCCAAAGTAAACGAACGAATCCTGTCCGATCTATTTTTCGATTTATATGCATATAAAAAATCTGTAGCACTGCATCGAACCCACCTAATTTATAAAAAGTACCTTCATACATACCTACCTACCCAGAGTACCTGTTCAGTACTTAGTTCCTACCTACCTGCATATCTACCTACCCCCGTGTACACCTACATTTCTTTGGAAATATCCATCTTTGGTTACTTATTTTTATTTTATATCATAATTTTTTTGTGATTTAAAGGAAAGAAGTTCTTACTTACAGTAAATATCGATATTTGAATTCAATGGAATACCATGTCTAGTGTATTCCACCTCCACCTAATACCACCTCCCTGATTGGTCAGTCAAAATGAACGACAGGGTCCGGCAAAATTTCCTCACTCATTATTACAAAAACCAATCGATTAAAAAAATGACTTTTTTTTTAAAATCGACTCTTTAATATTTTTTTATGGAAATGACATCTTTCAAGTGTCCACCTTTTGATGTCACGGACGCCATAACTCTTTTCGTAATCAATAATTATTAATAACGATTAATGTATAGAAAATTAGAAAAAAAACTTTGCATCTTATTTAGATAAATTTTAATGCGCCGCAAAAACGTTGGTCGCAAACGCACGACAATATTTTCTAAACAAAAAAAAATTAAGGAAAAAATCATGAGTTTTAATAAAAAAATTAATCAGTATATTTCGAGCGGATTTTTTTTTACCACCCTGTTTCTGAATTTGAATTAAAAGACCGACAAAATGCAATCGGCATTTTTCCAGAAGAAACGCATTTAGTACCTACCATCTTTGGTGATTTCTCTTAATTTCAAACCATTTATTTGTAATTCGATGGAGCAAAGTAGGTACCTACCCAGTGATTATTATTATACCAATCCACCTGACCAGTAATATTTTTAAATCTTGTAAAATTTGTTAGCGGATTTTTCATGGATTTTTTTGTAAAATATCAAATTTTTAGCTCGATATTGTGGAATATTTTCAATGGAATGCCACTAAAAAAACGGTTGAATAAGTTTTCGAAACCTTTTGCCATTGAATATATCAAAAAACATTTACGCCAGAGGCCGTCATTTTGACGCAATTTCGTTTGCAAATGAAGGATTCTCAAATACGCCAAAGCTCAATTTTTTTAAAGGCTAAAGTCTAATTTTTTTGTTCAGGCCCTAGCACGCTTGCTCTATAACGATCGGTAGGATAACTATCGGTAACTTCTCATCGTTCCCTAGGACAACTGCACATCGCTAACGAACAAACAACAGTTGATGTCGAATATGTTAAGGACACTTAGTCATTGTGAACTGTCACTTATTCGTTGGCGATCTGAAGTCATGCTAGGGAACGATGAGAAGTTACCGATAGTTATCCTATCGATCGTTATAGAGCGAGCGTGCTAGGGCCTCTGACCTACCGCAAAAGCCGTGAGGATCTTACGCTAAAAAAATTCG
This sequence comes from Limnephilus auricula, assembly GCA_951813805.1. NCBI lineage: Eukaryota > Metazoa > Arthropoda > Insecta > Trichoptera > Limnephilidae > Limnephilus > Limnephilus auricula. The sequence continues at coordinate 904,753 of OX638395.1, read as the reverse complement.
CTGGGTGGGTAGGCCAACGCCTCTGCAATAGGTCATTTCAAGTGGTTCGCTATGTTTGTTGATTTAGAAGTGGTGCCTGGGTTCATGAGGTTTGTCCTGGTCTTGGCGGTGGATTCGTCTGCCCACCAATTTCGTGGCAGACCAGATCGGAAGAGACTGGTTTAGGGAGACTTTTTGGCTTCTTCAGCAAAGCTCTCTCGGAACATCACCTTGCACCGCAGTGGGAGGGATAAAATCATTCGTCCGTCACTCCACACACTGATCCCCAGATTCCTACCCACCCCTCATAACTTTTTCCTTACCAGAACATCATCTCCTTACTTTCCTAAAAAGAACCCTTCACACAGCATCCCCAAAGATGACATAGGCCCTGAGAGGAATTATTTTCGTCCGTCACTCCACACACTGATCCCCAGATTCCTACCCACCCCTCATAACTTTTTCCTTACCAGAACATCATCTCCTTACTTTCCTAAAAAGAACCCTTCACACAGCATCCCCAAAGATAACATAGGCCCTGAGAGGAATTATTTTCTTCAAGGCCTCCTGTGTAGAGCTATTATAAAAATTAAATAAACTTCTCTTTTCCCGGTAGATTTTCCTAATTTTGTTTTAAATTAGTCGAGTAAGATCCATAGTTTGTGTATAAAAAATGCATAAACATTCACACGAAAAAGCCCGCCCTTAGGATTGTGTGTATTGGTGCATATAACGATGCAAAACGTCACTGAGATACATCTTTTTGCCAACCTGAATATATTTAGATATTCTTAAATCGACTCAGATTAACCGGTTATAAAGGGTTTGGTCATCCAATAAATGATTCACGGGGTGGCAGTACCAATGCACACCACCCACGCCGAATGATATTAGAATAACACTATTGTGCACTATTTAAAAAAGTACCTACGCCATTTGGCAAAAAAAAAAAGGATTATCCTGAGTTATTGAAACAGTTTTATTCATCATGTTAAATTCTCAATATTTGAAAAATAACGTTCCCACCCAATTAGGTACCTACCCACTGGTAAATTATTTTCTATGATCTCAGCAGCCTGAACCGTTCGAATTTTATTTGTCTGTACAAAAGTACCTACACAGCAATTAAAATAAACGTTGTGTAGCTGGCCGGTAACATTTAACCTGTTTTCAATTTTCCTTTCCTTCATAAACGTCAGAATTTTTTCAACTTTTGAAGATGTATCCTGAAATAATTTACATGAAATGTGGTAAATGTAATGTATTATTGGAGTTCGGAAATCTATGGTTTTCAAAATTATAGAAAAACATCTTATCCACATATGCTATTTTTGACGTAATATTGATATACATGAGACTCGTCGAAATATCAAATTTACATGCGAGACGCCATAGAATAATTTTCAAAAATGCCCCAACATTTCAGTACTTTGAAGGTCTGACGATAAATTTTTCCTTAATAAAGCATTTTTTTTTACTGGCTACGAACATTTTAACAGTTTTTAACTCGGAATTTTTTTCGTAAACGTCAGAAATTACCGACGTTTGAAAACGAATCCTGACAAAATTTCCATGAAAAGTCACAAATATAATATATTATTAATGTTCCGAAACCTGTCGTAGTCGCAATAATATAAAAACATCTAAGCCGGGAATCTTTTTTAAGTCGCAATTTCGATTTACCTCGAGGCTCGTCGAAATGTTAAATTTTGAGGTGAGACGCCTTATATTTAAAAAAATATACACTTTACGATTTCAGTACTGAGGCTCTTTCAGAAATTTTTCGTGAAGGTCTGACGATAAATTATTCCTTTTTTGAGGGGCGAACCTGGCGGCTGGCAATATAACTTTGAATTTCTTCGTCGAATAATGAGCGCTTCTAGTTTTCGCCGCTAGGTTTTAATACATCAGTTTTTTTAGCAGTTTTTTTTTTTGCATCCGTTTTTTTATATGAAAATTTGCAATTGGTAAAACTTCTGGCTGAATTTTTCCCATACAAATCAGGTCTGAAAAAATCGTATGTGATTTCATCCACGGTCCCTGTCTCGCGATAATCAGCTTTCGGGTCGGTTAAACTTAAGGGGGAGAGTGGTCGTTTTTCGCCTGCAGGGCTTGTCTTAAAATATGGTCGTTTAGAGCATTAATATATATATATATCTTTGCACCCATGGTCACATAAATTATCCGCTTACCACTCAATGATACATAGGCTTACTAATATCCCACTCGACAATAAAGCTTACGAGAAGGAAAAAAAATACTATTTTAACTATTGCTAAAAATAATGGCTTCAAGAGTAGAGACATTGATAAAATAATTAGTCATAAAAAACACAAAAATAACCTTAACTTAATTTACCCAGCGATTAATAATAAAACGAATTATAAATTTGGGTGTTTGGAATTTGTCGGACCGACATCTAATAAAATAGCTAAAGTTCTCAAAAATTGTGGCTTAGATATTGCTTTCCGCACAAATAATAATTTAGGATCATCTCTTAAAAACTCAAAAAGTAAAATACCCAAACTAAAAAATAGCGGCATTTATAAACTCCAGTGTGATGAATGCAACGCTGTTTATGTTGGACAAACTGGCAGGTCCTTTAATACTAGATTCAAAGAACACGTACGATCGTTTAAAAATAAAAATAAATTACAATCACAATTTGTCAAACATCTCCTAGATGAGAATTACTCACTTGGCGATGATAATAAACCAACACCTCTACATGTGCAAAATAAAGGGCGTAAACTTAATCTTTTAGAGCAGTTGGAAATTAATAAACTTAATAATAATCCTAGAGCCATTTTAATAAATGAACAAAAAAATATAATATACTCGCCGCTTTTAGATATATAACCAATTTTAAATACTTAATTATGCTGAATAATATATTTAATATAAAAAGTAAAAAAAAATAAATATATATATATATATAAAAAAAACCATGAGTCATCATTTGCAAATGACTAACAACATAATTAGAGTGCATAGCGACCTTCAGTTGAATTTTAACAATGTAATTTGGGAATTTACAATTAGGGAAATAACAACCATTAATATCTTCAGCAATTTTACTAAGAAATTAGAAATGAGTCATCGTAAATATCGATTTAGATTTAGTATAAATTCATCGTCTGTAAGTGGTTTGGACACCAGTTTGACAATGCCTTCAGAGGGCGAAACAGCTGTAACACATAATAATAATTACGAAGCAGAACTTGTTTATAATAAACTGTTTTTTATACATTGAATAATAAGATTATTGATTGTATAAAAGAAATAAAAATTAAAATGGAGTTCTACAAAATAAACTTAATAACAATAAATAGATATTTTGTTCTTCAGAGATGGTCAAATTTCTTCTTTTTAGTTAAAAAAGAGATCGTGTACACGAAAAAAAAACTAAAAACTTGCTCCCAAGGTAGTTCCAAATCTTCTTCTGTTTTCAAAACAGATGCACTCGAAATTTACACTATTATTTTGCCATTGTTCCAAATTTCAATTACTTTCCAGCAAGGTGATTTGGTTAGGGGATAGGAACTGAATAAATGACATCCCGGTAAAAAGTAAGCATATTCTCATTTAAAAATCAAAACAATAATATTATGATTACAACTATAAAAATTCGATTTATTAATTAAACATTACTAATGTAATTGAGGCAAATCACAAGATCGCATTCAAAATATTCATCGCTTATTTTTAAAACGACATTTTTGTGAAATAACTAGCTAAAGCCAACTACCAATTTGTCAAAGGCTAAAGCCCATGATTTACACAAAATATTCAAAATCAGATAAAGGCAGCGATTTTCCTCTTAATATGAACGTCATGGGTAAATTAAGAGGAGAACGTGTAAATTAAAAAAAAAATGCTACGAGAAGTTTCCAGAAAAAGAGAGTGGGGTTGGTTTTTCAAAATTTCATATAGACAGTCACCTTCCTCCTGTGATGTCGGTCAAATTTAAATTGACTGATCATTGGCTGAGTTGGCACCACCCAGGTGCCCATGTTCAATTCCTCGGCTGGCTTAATCCTCCATCACGACACAAGCAAATTTTCCGCTTACTGTGGCGGTAGTAGGAGATTTTAAAATATTGTCAGGTAGTTCGTAACCCGAGAATGTTTGTCTTTCTTTAAAAAAAATTTTTTTTGAAGAATTTCATCATTCTAGGCATATCTAGATTTGTATAAAAATTACACCCACGCCGCCCGCCAAAGATACTTTTCATCAAATATGTAGATATGATACATGGCTGAAGTCCCCGAATGGCTTGGCTTTACGCAAAGTTTTTTGAAATCAGATGAAGACAGTAATTTTCTTTAAACGACAAAGGTGCAAAATTTTATAAAGGAATATCAAAATTCTGCTTTAAGGGGGGGAAAAAGGGGGTGGGGTTAGAGTTTTCTAATATCATGTAAACAGAGGCCTTTTTTTTTAAAGTTATGTGTTTAAAATTTCATCAATCTCGGAGTCTTATTTGACGTAACTCTTCAAAATTAATATAATATAGATAAAATGGCATTTGGAACGCCGTTAAACAAAAAAATGTTGTGAAATAATATTTGTTTCAAATAAAAAGGCTTAAAATCAATATTTGAGTACTTTAGAATAGGTTACGTACCTATACGTATCACTGTACAGATAATTGTTTTCTTTGGTAAATTAAATTTTTAAAATCTGATTCTCAACCAAAAGCCAACATTTCCACCTTGATCCATTACATGAAACAGTTCAATCCGCTGTTAAACCGCTCGGACAAGCTTATTTCTGTAAAGCGCTCATTATGCCCTCCGCACGGAAAATGCCCGGGAAATCCCGACACCAGCCATAGGACCAAGTGTGCCTGAACCTGTTCCTATGCCCTATACTGTATTGCAGTATTGCCGTACTACCGTACTCTGGGACATATGCCTCGCTATAAATTTGTAAAGAAATGGCCGCACTCGCGTGGAAGTGAAACTCGAGACAGGTCGGAGCTACCGGAAGCTTATTAAAGCAATTAGTAAGTGCGGACTCACACAATGGAAGATGCTAGGACGGGGTCGCACCAACATTTTAAAATTGAAATCTGATTTACTAGTAGTTCTTTGAATAGTAGAAAAGAGTATGTATATATTTTTCTCTTATATAATTAATTATAAACATAATTTCCTAGTTCTTTTATGTACCGAATATTAATAAGAGATTATTATTCTTAAGATCGCGTTGCTGCGTTTAAAAATTTATAAAATATGATATAACATCAAAAGTAAGTAAGTAAAATATGTAGGGTAATAAAATTTTGGTCTCTGGTGATATTTTGAACGATTTAAAAAAAAAACTTAAAACACAAAAAATCAAGACATATTGGATAGTTAGGGTCGGATGAAATGAGAAATGGACAAGTGGACGATTTTTGTTTTGTTAGGCTATGAAGAAAAAATATTAGAAAATTAAAAAAATTAAAAAATCAACAAAAAAGTGACCGGAGGCTAAAATTTCATTGACATTTTTTATTCCAAATAATATCAGGAATCACTGATTTACAGAAGTAATGTGATAATTAGAGAAATTCACCATTTAAAAACAATTATGTTTAACATTTATGTTTGAAATAAAAAAAGCTGCACTGCACTTTAAATAATGAAAATTAGCTGGCGTACTAGATATATAAAAAAACACAAAAATCAATTAACATCGAAAGAGTTAAGAATCGGACCACTACTTTTGGGGTCATTTTGATTGTAAATGACCTCTTCATTAATCCCACTTCGTTAGATTCATAGCTTACGGGACACCTTTTTGTTTATAATGGAGACTTTTAATAACCTTTAATCAATTTGCTAGGTGGGTACCCGGGGTAATGGGGTGAGGTTTGTCTAAGTCTTGGCGGCAGATGCGTTTGCCTACCTACCGTAGCGGGCCGGATCAGGAAAGACTGGTTGAGGGAGACCTTTTTATCTCTCCAATCAGACACTCTCGACCCCTCGCCTTGCACCGCAATGTGAGGAATGGATTCATAAGTCTATCACTCTTTAACACATTGACCACCTGATTCCTATCCACCCCTCAAACATTTTTCCTTCCAAGAACTTCCTCTACTCCCTTTCCCTAAATAGACCCTCCACACACCATACCCAAAGATGACATAGGCCTCGAGGGAAATTGTATTCTATCTAATGCTAATTATAAAAAAATACCGTCTTTTCACTCTTTTTTAATAAAATTTTTGAAGGGAAGTTTAAGTTACAACTATAATAAAGTAAATTTCACCTCACAAACACCTCAGAATGTGATGAAGTGATGACGGTGCGTCCTGTTCCCGGGTCGAGTGAACCAGTTCGCATATCGCCTCACGGCAATCTAAAGCTCACTTCTCGGAAAAATACGACTCAATTCTGTGGATTTTATTTCAACATTTTACTTGGAAAATTCTGCTGATACACATGTCCATGATTTTAATGGTCCGCCTGAGTGATTTTAATGATGTGACATTGTTCCGAGGGTCTGGCTCCCATTATTCATACAAAAACCCTCGACTCGAGGAAATGTTACGTTTTCAACACGAGAAAAGGGCTTTTCTGGCGAAGAAAGTGAAGATTTTAGTAGAATATTATGCGGAGTTATAAGTTCGCTAGCGACTAAGGGATAATATTATTTTAGAACTTCTTGTGACAGGTAGACGAAAATGTACACACCGATAAACCCTTTTTTGGCATAAATCACCCCACTAGGCTGAGCCTTATCCGAGGTAGAAAGAATTTATTCAATTTTTAATATATTAAGGAAATGAGAAGAGAAAATTAAATTAGTAATTAAAATAGATAAATAACAAACGAAAGAAACGGGAGAAATAAAAAAGATTAATGTGAGAAAAGAAATCAAAGAAAAGAAAAGAGAAAAATATTCCTAATATTTTATAATATTTTAGAAATATTTTAATGTGTTATAATACTTTAGAAGTACCGCAGTACGAGTATACAACGCCTTTGTTGACTAACCATGTGTGAATTTTGTGTTTTAAGATTTTTTGTTTTTAAGTTTTAACATTTTTTTTCTGTCTTTTAAACGTCTTTTTCGATTTATTTAAAAAAAATTGTAGTCAAATTATGGTAATTTTTTTTTATGTCTATACTACATAAATAATAAACTGAACATGAAAGATATAAGCAGTGTAATGTAATGTAATATAATGTAATATAATAGACATAATATATATATATATATATATACATATTTTTTGAATATTTTTTTTTATAAATAAACAGTTTAAAATAAGCACTAATTTAAAAAATAAATAAAGAAGAAAATTTTTACTACAACACATAAATACTTGTCACACTTAAACATAACCACGTAAACACCTCAGCACAGGTTCTCCTAGTGAGGTGTTCACGAAACAAACAACATTACACAGTCACTAACCTACCTTACACACAACACAACAAAAAGTTCATAAATTATGTTATTAGCTATTATGTATAAATATTAATAACTTTATGTGAACGCTGTAATATTATATAGAAATAAAAAAAAAAAAAAAAAAAAAAAAGACATAATGTCTGTCTCGACACATGTATATCCTAGTGAGACAGGAATCGAAAAACCGCATGTAAAAAAAAACTTTACTGTTAGGTAACAAATATAAAATAAAATAAAATATAAATAAAATCCGCTATATTTATCCGAGACACTATCTAGGTAACAAATACATTCTTTGAATACTTGTTTCCAACGAAAAAGGTAGCTGCCAATAATATGAAGAAAAAAAAACATTATTCGGAGATAATATTGTTAATTCTGAAATTTGAAATATGAAGTTGACAAATACGATAGCCTCGTAATTGATCGCAATGGCAAAATTGGTTAGAGCGCCCGTCCCGGTAAGACGTTAGATCTGGGTTCGAGTCCCAGTTGCGACCATTATTTTTTATTATTTTTCTGGGTCTTGTTCATTTTTAAATTTTAATTTAGATTATTTTGTTGTCTTCTTCTTCAATGATATAAGTTACTTAAATTTAACGTGTATAATATTATATATGATTGTTTTGATTTTGCTTCCTTCAAACCGTTTAATTTTGTAATACAAATCATTTTATTTATTATTTTTAGAACGTACCACAAACCTCTAATCAAACGGTCTGAAGAAAGTCGGCAATTGCAAAATAATTGTCCGAACGGTCGTTATAAACTAAAGTATAAATTTGTAGAACGAACGCGGACGCGGACGGATAGGTAAAGCATCTTAGACGAATGTCTGGGCGTGGCCGCCTAATCGATGCTATATTGGCTATCGATTTCCCGATGCCCGTCTAGCAAGCTCCCTCCGTAATGCTATACATTTAACTTGTGGGCTATGCGGTTCACGGTACACCTTGCTCGCGTCTTCTAGCATCACCATAGCTCGTAGCATCTACTATTTTGGTACACTGTAATAAGAATATCCCGTGATGCAATGTTACCACACTATTAAGCACTATAAAGCATTTCAACTGGGAACGGATTTGGTAAAATGGCTTTGATGTATTTTTTTGTTGCTTCTGACTCAAATAAAGTTGTAATTTTTTGCCACATCTGTTTTTAAATTACAATATGTGATATTTTTTAATCCCAGTGATTGGGATTACTTGAAATATGTTCAGGGAAAACTCCAATAAAGATCGAGTTCGTAAAGATTACAAGTTGCTTTATTTACGTAGGGCAAAAAGCTTTATTTACTATAATGAATTTTAACTGAACTAGACGACCATTCTGTTGGATGATCGAAGTATTTCTGAAGCTAGAGAACGTAACACTGCGAGAGCCCAGCTGTCTACCGCATGCAATCGACGATTTCCGTTACCGTTCGTGCATTAGACAAGATCGACGATGGGTACTATTTAATTGAAATCTGTTGAGACACCTCAAAACTACATAGAACTATCAAAACTAACGACATATGTTGCAGGATGTCGAAACTACTTATATACTACACAATATTAATATATTGTCATTTTATTTTTAATTTGAATTTACCTTACTCTTATGTTTTTCTTCACCAACAATATATATATGTATATACATATATAGTAAATGTATTATGTAAATTTTTCTTGTATGAAAAATACGGGTAAACTTCCCAGTGAGGCCAACATTATTGGATTGTATCGTAAAATGTAAAAAAATTGTATCAAATAAAAAAAATGTGTAATGTTCTTTAAAATGTACTGTCCCTTATTTACGATTTAAATTTGAAATATTTTTCAATTTACATGTTCTAACAAATTTAATGTTTCTTGTTTTGGCATAAAACCTAGTTGAAGCTATTAAATTCTGAACTTCCGATGAGTTTGAGAACATCAATAATGTCCTCTCTGTTGTTCATATTCCATGCATTTTATTCACGTATGTTCAACATCTTCAATTTGTTCACACATCCAGCAATTTGGAGAATCAGAGAGGTCTATCAGACACAATATTATATCCGGATTTTAATCTGAAAATGATTCTCATTTCCGATCTTTTCAGATTAACTTCAACCAACTTTTGATGTACGAAGTTATTAATTTAATATCAAATTTGTGATCGGGTCAGGGACCAAATTCAAACCCTGATGGTTTAAAAATATAGGAGAAGGAGTGCAAGGGAAGGATTTTGGATAATCCAATCGTAAATTTTCAGATCCGCGTCTCAGTTTTAGAATTAGGCAACTAATCAGGCTAAAGGGATATCAGCTACGTGGTTACATACTCTTTTGAGTTCTTTTCAGTCGCTAGCCATGAGTTCTGATAAACCGATCAAAAAGTTTTCTTGTTTCATCGTTTGGTATTGATTCTTAATATTGGCCAATATCAGACTCTCAAATATTTTCCAGTAATTAGGTAGTAGCTGAGGGCCGTCTGTTTCAACGCTAGCTACAGTAAAAGTTAGGCTAGCTTTGCACTTGTAGGTTTTTGTATTCTGGCCAATTGGCACATTGATCATTATAAAATTGACCCTCTCGACAAATTGAAATCTCCCAACAAATTGATGAACTGTGCTTAGTATTCACTTTTCGAAGAGGAACCATTTTCTTGTAGAGTAATCGATGTTGCAATCATCTGAGATGTCTTTAATATTAATTAGCTCAATGTCATTAACTTTGGTTCTAAATGGTTTAATTGTCATATTATTTTATTCGTCAACTTTCCCGTGGGTACACCTTTTTTTATTGCAAATGTTCCAACTTCTTCTTAGAGGTACAATTTAGGTATGTATTTTACCTTTAAACCTATCTATAAACTAGGAGCTGATTTTCCCCAGATACATGGAGTGGAAAAATAGACACTTAGTTGCAACATTTAAACTTTAAGATTAGATTTTAACTTAGAACAAACATTTTAATACTTAAAGCCAGCGAAAGAAAGTGGATAAACGACCTAGAAATGTGGCGCTGGAGAAAAATACTTAGGATTCGATTGACAGCCAGACGCACAAATGTATCCATTCTGGAAGAGCTAAGCATCCACAAAAAACCTTCAACTATCTGCCTATAATGCATTTTAAGATACTTTGAAAACGTTGTTCGCCAATCTGAGGACTCCAACTTGGAGAAACTCAATGTCTCTGGCAAAGTGGAAGGCAAAAGAAGCAGAGGAAGGTCACCAATGGAGTGACCAAGTATCACTGGCATCTGGTACGTCGGTGTCCGCAGCTCCCCACGCAGCGCAGAACTGATAGTTTCTTTACATCTTCAAGGGAAATTGAAAATAATACATGACATTCGATTTACTTTCGAGAAATATCCGCTTTGCTGTTGCCTATACAATCGGATCTTTCTATATTCATATTTTGCCCTGTCATTATTGCACTATTAATCATTATGAGGACTTCCCGATAAATGTATTTGGTAAAACTCAAAGCTTAAATAGTTATTTAGGGAAAGGAAAGAAAACTTGTTGCATCTCGCATGATTCAGTGATTGAAGATTGGAAGATGACAATAATGTACCGAGTTTACCAGTTTTTATTAAACTTTAGGAAGGGAAGTCGGTGACTTAGGTAAAAACTAGGTAGATAAATACTAATAAAATAAAATACTTTTTTGTTTAAAAACCACGAGATTTATTAATTTATGAACCGATTGGTTTCGCTTTACTCAACCATCTTCAGGGAACAAATTAATACTAAACAACAAGTACATCAGATGTGTTTATATATAACAAAATATAGAGGGAGACAACATGATACAAATATATTAGAGAGGGAGACAACATGATACAAATATAAGAAATACATAGACGGCCATAAAACACATTCACATAAGTACACAAGTAATGGGAAAAAAACGAAAGATAATTATGTGACTAATGGGTTATAATAACAAATCTGGAGAAACAAAGCATCAACTGGCATGGTGGTAAGGAGCACTGGGAATTTTATTTTATTATTATGGGTTTATTGGAAACACACCTAATATTGGACTACTTGATATGTCTAATTGATTATTAAGTATATGACTTTTGGTTAATAATTCATAAATTAATAAATCTCGTGGTTTTAAACAAAAAAGTATTTTATTTTATTAAATATGTCGAACCACAAAGTGATTGCTTTCTACAATAAAGATAAATACTAACTTATATCTGGAATTTTTAGTATACAAATCGGAAAACATAAAACTGGCGTGTTAAAATAAATACCGGAAGCTCGTAGAACAAAAAAGTATTATTTTTAAAACTATATAATTGCTCAACATTTAGGTTATTATGAGAGAGGTGCTAAACTATATTCCAATAAAAAAAGATTACTATATATTAATGTTTGTGCATAAAGTTATGAAAACCTAAATGCCAAAATACTTTAAGTAAGAAATTGTTTTTAATAGAGATGTATACTGTGTATACTATATAATTATGAAACCAGAAATATGAATAGAGTTAGATTGCCGCATATGAGAAAATCAGAGTCACAGAACGGCCTAATGTATAGATGACTAAAGATGTATGATGAAAGGCCTGAAAGACTTGAGAATAAAGGAAGAATTAATGTATTTAAAAAACGGGTATTATGTTTTCTATAGAAATATAAATTCATAATTTGAAATGTGTTTAAACTATTGGAAAATGATAAAAAACTAAATATACCTACTACTTCAATACGACATCATACAGTCGATAGTAAATATTTTTTCCATCTAAAACAAATGTATTGGACCACTTTGTACCCACAACATACTCGGGGACGAAGGACCCCCGCAGCGTAGGTATACATAATTGAAACGTTGCGCCTTAGGGCCCGCACATTAACGCTAACCAATTATTACTTAAAAAGGCCACAATAAAAAGGGCGTTTAATTAAAGCAATAATCCCTTGATCAAAATAATGCAGTATTAATTATATCGATTCCTACGAGTGTTATCGTGTTTGACACGCGATTGGCTGGATGATTTACTGTATTCCAAAATTGAAAAGCATTATTAATTTGTTTTATCTGTTCGTTTGACAATTAATTATATTAAATGAACGTTTATTTTATAGATTTCAATAAATTATGTCAGCCCTTATTGAATCATCGAGGAGTCTTTTAATGCATTTGTGGCATAACGGGAAATAATTGCTTTCGATGTTCATATTTATAACTGAAAACAATTTTTATAACTTGCATAAAGACATTTTCAATCTAGATGTTAAGTTGTGAATTGTGTTTGTTATTATGGTAAACTGTTGTAACGCAACCTAACCTAAAATAAATTCAATCTAACCTAACTGTTGTGACTATGAGTTTGTCTCACAAAATAGCTTCAAGGTGAATGTGAAAATAATTCATATTCTACGCTTTCGTAGATGGCGCGCGTGTAGTATTTTTTTTAACTTGTAAACGCTTTTTACAAGTTATGCAAATATTTCAAGAAAGGCTAACAAATACAATATTTCATCCGTGATTCAATCCAATACTGTATTTGCTAGCCTTCCTTGAAATATTAGAGTAATTGACAAACATATTTGTTAATATTCATTTTGCTTGTGTACTTCCGCGAACAATACAATTTTCTAAATATTTCAAAGCATAACTTGTAAAAAGCGTTCACAAATAAAAAAATACTATAAAGAAAGCGTAGAATATGAATTATTTTTTCATTCACCTTACATAAATACTTTGGGGTCCAACAAAACACTTAGGACTTTATTGTGATAGATTAACAAAGAGATCAGACATCTTATTTAGAAGGTGATAGAAATAATCTGGACCCCGACCTTGAGGTTCCCCCAGTATTTATTATACTCTTGATCCCTACATTATATCTAAGTGCAATCTATGGGTAACCAAATTGACTAATATCTAGTGACATCTATGGGTAAGCTCTTAGACTTATATATAAATACAAACACAAAATGCTTTTTCTGAATAATTTTATAAAAAAGAATAAAGTATGTTAAAGGAAACTGTTACAGATTATCTTAGCCATAAAATTTTATTTTAAAACATTTTTTCTTATATATTATGCGTTCATTTTATATTTGCAATAATTTTTTTTTGTGGTTTACGCTTAGGTATTTTTCTTAATGTTGTTAACAACTTTATATTAATTCTTCTTCACCGAAAAGTTAAGAAAAGCTTTACTTTACTGAAAGCATATTTTTCGGTGTTCATAATGTAAAAACATTTATTTTTATTTTTTTATTTAATGACAATACAAATTAAAATTAAAATACAATATTAAATAAATTAAGAATACAAAGTGAAATATTTTATCCTCAGTCCTCCTCACTAGTATTCGTAGTAAAGATTAATGGAAAATAAGGATTTAGGTATTAGACACGAACGGCGACCGTTGACACTCTCCAATAGTAGTGGTGTACTGACATCTGTTGAGACATCTCAAAACTTCATATAACTACCCAAACTAACGATATTTGTTGAAGGAAATCGAAACTATACATTTCCCCATACACTGCAAAATGCATGACTTAGAAAGAATTGCCTAATTTGGGTTCATGGCAGCAGTTACCTAATTAACCGTGCAAAATAATCCTCGCAAATGGTCCCATAAAGAACATGGTCTCGGGGAGGTGCGCGCAACCATCGACTGCCTTAATTAAACACCCTCGACAGATAAATTCACGGGCCACTTATATCCCTTCTGGTACCTACCCCTGTTTTAGCTTCTTTCTTCTTCACTACACTATTCATTACTTTTAATGTCTCGGGGATTTTTAAATTGCCCATCGCTGAGAAACACAAAAGAAAAGAGGATTCGTTTCACTTATCGTGCAGAATACGAGTATATGAGGATGCTTTTATGCGGAATTTATTTTTTATTCTTTCAAAAGCTTTTGCATGAATTGAATGTGACAAATTGCCCTCTAATAAAGGCAAACTATAACAGTTTAATACACTTACTATCGTTGAAATTTCTACTTGAAACCTAATTATAAATCCCGACATTTATAATCCCCTTAGAGATTTCCGTTGTGTGGTTAACGAATGAAAAAATTGTTCAAAAGTGATGCCTAAGTCATTATTTTTTGTTAAAATGCTCAAGATCGTTGTTATCAGTTTTGTAATTAAAGGATACTGGATTTTTAATTCGAGAAAATCTGAATATTTGACATTTTGATTTTGACTGTTTTCATTCCGTTATTATTTTATGTAAAATTATTATGTAGATATATCATAATTGAAATGTTTCTCTGTAGTTCTCTTCAGAAATATTATGTTTTATTAGTACTGGTCAGTATCTCAGTATTATTCTGTGTTGATTAAAAGAAAATACTTATAAGTTCTTTGAGATTACAGTGTTTATTGTAATTTCGTACCACATAAGAATTGTTTAAACGGACACACATCCTTGTAACTACGAAGCTAGTTTTGGTCTAGGGAGCTCTCGCAAAATAATGACTGCCTATCTGTTTTTGGCTATATTCGGAACAAATCGGAACTGACACCATGTGACCCGAATTTAACATAGACAACTCAATCAATAAAACTGGTCGTAGACTTATTATGATATATAACAATAATTTATATTATATAATTGATTTGATAATGTAGCTGGTAGTCCACATTTGTATGAGCTGAAAATCAGCGCAGCGCTCGGCTTGTTTCGGCGAGGGAAATTAAAGAAGATTATTTGTAATAGAAACGCGGGACAATGTTTATTGTCTGGTGGCGAGGAGCCAATTGAAAATCTCATTTCTTTATTAGACTCTTAAATATTTCTTTCCTAAATGCTCCAGGGGAAACCGTACACATTTTGTATTAATTTATATCCCCGGAGCATTCTAACCACAGGAGTAGGTACGTTTTAGTATAGTTTTTAATTTTATTTCCATAATTTTCAGTAATAACTGTTATTTCACAGCATTTTCCTTAAAATTTAGAGCGAAGGTACAACCCTTTAAATAACGTTATTAAATTTGATATATTTTTAATGAAAATGTAATGCAAGGGTTATATATAGCGGGTGCAATAATTCCCCCGCCATACAGGAGGCTCTAAGTGGGAAATTATTTTCATCTCTTTTCCGGTCTCTCGCGGGAGGAAACACAGAGGCCGGAAAAATAATTCCACATCCGAGGTGCTGCACTAAGAACGAATCCTATACTTATCATGTAACTTAAGAGGTAAGTGCGGATCTCATGGATGAGGAGATGAATGGGCCTCCGATCGAAGAGGAGATATCTGTGGGTCGAGATATCTCCGCGCGTGCTGGTCGGAATAATAAACGCTGGAGGATGATTGATGATGAGATGATGTATTTATAATATTTACATAATGCACTATTTACAAATATGAGAGTATTTACATTTGCACCGTATTTACAAATTGAAAACTGAAAATAAAATTCTGAAAACTGGTATCACAAAAGAATTATGTATGCTAAACGTGTGTTTCTCTCAGTGGTCCAATCAAACGTTCTGTCGTGTCTTGCCATTTATTCCCAAAATATTAATGATTTTTTTTTATGTGGAGTAAATATGAATAGATCCTAGTTTTGTAAGCGCGTGTTTTTACTAAAGTAACCCTTTGTATATATAACTCATTCAGTAACATCTGCCTATTGTAATGTAATTCGCTACAACAACCAAACGTCCACCGCAGCAAAAACACATTGAAAGGTAACAAAACCTCGCACATGAAACATTTATTTTCATATCACAAGTAGCACTATCCAAAACATCTCAGCGCGCGCGTAAAAAATGAATTCTAAACATCATTATTTCTCCAACAACACATTACTCCAACTTTATGTACACACGAATCACTCAAGGCGGGAGCGAGTACTATGGAATGTTTGTCCTGGGCGGGGAGTCTCTCGGCCTTTATCTCGAGCTTTTTAGGAGGAATATGTACATAAGAGCCCCATCAGGGTCTAATGTTTTGGATGAAAATAAAAAATGTTCTCCCTTTCTCGCGGCAGGTACTACAACATTTATCAAATTTTTAGCTGTCTCTCAAATCCCCCGCCGACAGTCCCGGGAAATAAATGTAGCTCAGTTGATTTTCGGAATAATAAAAGAGTTTCAGAAAAGCACGCCGTTATGATGGGCATAAGACGAGGTGTATCTGTTATGAAAGTGCTGTATGAAGCAGGTAGCATTGTACGCTGTTGATGTTGTGTTTTATAATAAGGATAAGTTTTAAAAAGAATCATAAAATTTTTAATACCGTCTGTATAAATATTACCTTATACATAATACTGATCTAAGCTTTTGTCAAAGGTTAAGGCCTTAATGCCAAATCACTATTTTAGATTAATCTTCAATACAAATCGGTGTATATTAAAAATACAAAAAATATGCTTTGAATAAATTGAAGCTTTACCTATCATTCCATTTATTAGAGTTAAAATAAAATTACACGGCTAATATCCCAAAAATAAACAACATGTATTTAGGTCGTTTCTTATATTCTTTCATACATTTACCCTTATATATTTTGTGAAGTAATTCAAAATAATTGTGAATTACTTTACAAAATATATAAGGGTAAACTGCTAAAAAATTAACGCTTTTATTAGAAATGTATGAAAGAATATAAGAAACGACCTAAATACATGTTGTTTATTTTTGGGATATTATGCCGTGTTACGCTAACTCCTTTTATAGCCGACGTTTCGGACAACATTATAGTGTCCACCATCAGGGCAGATGTGTCTACATATATCTGATGATGGACACTGCAATGTTGTCCGAAACATCGGCTAAGGAAGGAGTAAGCGTAACACGGCATAATATCCCCAAAAAAACCTAATTACAGTTTTATGGATAAAATTATCTGTGGAAGTTTCCATTGATTAACCTTTTTTCTTTCTTAGAAAATTATTCACAAAAAGGTTTGTAATAATGACTAAAAAGTGAATTGTAAAAAATGATACCTTGAAAAGTAAAAAAACAATTTGAAAAAATCCTTATTAGGAAATTTAAAAAAGTTGGATTTATAATTAAGTACGCAGGTTTTAAAGTACTTACTTACATATCTTATGATTTGAGAGGAAAATTTGGTTTGATTAAATAAATAAGAGAAAATTAAAAACACACATTTTTTGACGCGAGGTTTACTATTCACAGTACTCAAAGTTTTTGTAGGTCACTTATCCACTTCATTGAATGGTTAACCTGCTAACTTCGCGACCACTCGATGAATGTTGGTCGGTGTAATATAGTACATCGTCGCTATATCTGTAATGTAAAAACGGTGTTCTAGTACAGGTAAGTAGTAGGCAAATTCACTTACATTACACTACATCAAGAATATTCAGTGTTATAAATAACGACCCTATTCCGTAATTTTTGCATAAAAAGTCGATCGCCGATAAAGTCCGTCTGTGCCTCTAGTCCCCCTACTGTTGGGTAAAATAGGGGGTGGGGGCACTTGGTGCTCTGCCGGCAAGAAGGGCAATAAAAACCTGCGCGTAATAATATATAGTGCTCCCTCAGGAATCTCCTGTATATCTTTTGGACAGCCCTCGTTTGAAGCCTGGATGGACGCTCCAAGCGCTCAAAGACACCGAGGAACAAAGTTGTCACATTAATACTGACTTTTTTTTACATGGACGCAATGGTTTGGTGCTTTTTATTATTTGGGAAGGGGGGTTGTGAGTTTGAGCTTTCGAATTGGGGTAGATCAATCTTGTCGGTATTCAGTATCGTTAAGTGGAAATAAATATAATGTTTCTGCAAAGAAATGTTGGAAGATTTACCTATCGCTATCGTTGTCTGAATTTTTATAAATATTACATAAATCGCATATAGCATGCAATAATCGTATCTATACATTTTATGTAGTAACGGAAAAATGCACAAATAGGTATACATAAGTACCTTTAAATAACATGAGTATATTATATTAAAAAATCTTTAAATGCCAAAATAAACGAGTTTTTTATTATTATTAACTTTTATTAATTAATTGCAAATGGTGATTCTCTGTAGAGAGCAGGCGTTTATTATTTAAGCAGTTTATAATAAAAATAGAGATAACAACACAATAATACAACACTACTACATATATTAATCGATCCACTTGTAAGTATGTATTTCCAATGGTATGATAATGATTGTCTTTTATTTTAAACGTAACATTGTGTTGTTGTTTGTATTTTTGTTATAAATTATTTATATTATAAACTAGTCTCGAGACTCGAGTTTATAACATGATCAATGTGTAACAAAAATGTACACGTTTAAAATAAAAAAAGGCAATCAGCATCGTACCATCGGAAATGCATACTAATTACATTGATAAAATCTTTGATGTTAATCTGTCTTCTCTGATGATAAAAGACTTGGTGTCTGATTTATATTTAAAATAATGTTGCACGAAAATAAAAACCTTGTAATTTAAATACCTGTACATAAAAAAACATTAGTAAATATTTTTAAATATTTATTTTTCAAGGACCGCCATAACGCACCAACCAGACATAAATAAAATGGCTTGTCGGCTGTGAGTGACGTCGTCGTGGTGGATGAATTTTGTAGTTCGTTAGACACTTAGTAGGTACTAGGTACTGGATTTTGTGTGCTAAATTTGAGCCATTTTTTATTCTCAAATATCACCGCTTTTATTGGAATTAAAAATTTACATGTCTGTAAAATTTCAGCGTCTCGTCACTATTGTTTTTACAGTGCAGGTCTTTACAGTCTAAAAATACAACCATAATAATAATAATATTCGATTCAATTATTCCGCTTTCCCCAATGTCCCGACCCCCATTTTTGAGGTTATGATTTCAAATGTCAAATAGCAATGAGCTTTATCGTACATAATTTTATTATTATTAGCAATAATAATAATTTGCAATTTTATTGTAGAGACATATGTGGGTAGTACTTATTTATAAACTTAAACTTAAAGAAACAAACACACTAATTTCGGATGTCTGTCATATGCGTTAATAACTGCGTGAAATTTAGTTCAATGAACTCAAATTTGCTTTGAATCTGTGTCATTTTCAAAGTATGGAGTTAATGTAAAAAAAAGTGATATTTGAAGAATTCTTTGCGGTAAAGTACCTACCCAAAAAATTGGAACTGATCTCAGATTATTTGTCTGTGTATTTGGGTGCGTCATTAAAACTATACATTTTTTAAACACACAAAATATAGCGCTCAAAATCACCTAAATAAGGTTCAATTTCGGCAAAACTTAAAAGATACATAGGTAGGTACCCAGTACATACATCAACAAAAATTGACATGTAAAATTCCTGTAAAAAGTTTATTTACTACGGTAGCTTATTGTTAGGTAGTTATTTTTACTAGACATTTTATTTATGAAAGGTTAGCGAAGAAATAATTGCAAAATGGTACTTGGGATATATTTTTTATATAGTCGTAGCAGCGAGACCTTTCGAGAAGGTGGCACATAATAATGCATAGCGAGGTAATAGGTACATGTATATGGCCGTGCAGTAATAATCAGTGCAATATAGATACAGCTACGGAAGTAGGTGGCATATCAATCGCCACAGACTAATCGAAAAATTACTAATTTCTAATACACCTGAAAATAAATACTAAAACTCTTTCAGAATGTTGGAACGTTTATTTTAATACCTACCAACTAAAAAGTAATATACATTACGCTATAAGACTTATCAAGCTCAGCGGCGTTGTCAACACAAATAGCGTGCCTTTGTGCCA
This sequence comes from Limnephilus auricula, assembly GCA_951813805.1. Classification (NCBI taxonomy): domain Eukaryota; kingdom Metazoa; phylum Arthropoda; class Insecta; order Trichoptera; family Limnephilidae; genus Limnephilus; species Limnephilus auricula. The sequence continues at coordinate 884,681 of OX638395.1, read as the reverse complement.
AATTTTAACTTAAAAGTCGCTCAACTTGATTGATGAAAATAGCCAATGAAATTCTATATTACGAGCATTTATAAAACTAGGAAAAACTGTAAGGAAAAACTGTAAGACCTAACAGACGTTATTTTCAGTGTTACGTTAAACGTACAGATAAGCAGGTACCTACATTTAATAATAGTAATAATTGTATTTTTTCCGGAATGTGGGAGAGGTTAGTGCAATTCCATATATTTCACGGACCTCAGAGAGTATAAATAATACATGCATACAAATAAGAACATATAAATGAGGATTCCATGACAGTTGATCCCTCGTCAGTTGCCCCCCGCATACTTATATACAATATTCGGTCGGTTTAGGGAATATACGGTATGCCTACTTACACAAAATGTAACTAACTGTCCTCGAAGGGTTGTGCAGAGAGGTTTTACCGCTGAATTACAAAAGTGTAAAATGTATGTCATTCAAATGCATCAAGGCTAAAACTTACTTGTCTATATACTGAATATACAAGCGTATACATAAAAAGAAAAATGATACAGTAAATACATTCATTTGATATCCATACCAATTTATTATTAAAGGTATTTTTAAAGTCGATTTTAGATTTGAAATTGATAAATAATGCAAAAAAAAATTATAATTTCATAATAATTATTGATTCGGGAGGACAAATGTCAGGGGATTAATTGTCTGGTATAATAGTTCTATGAACAATAGACCTCGAGTCCAAAAAAGTATGTTTCTTATTTTCTCTTATTTAATAAATCAAAATCAATATTTTCTCTGAAGTCATAAGATTTGTAAGTAGGTACTTAAATACCTATGTTTTTAATAATATACTCGTAGCGGATAATATTTTTGTAACATTTTTTTGTATGCCAAATAAGAAATTGTAAAACTTTCAAATCAAAATTTCTTCAGACGATCATAATACTGAAAAATGTGATTAAAAATGTCAAAAACATCACGACAATTTCACACTTAAAAAAATCTTTACTGAACCATTTAAACGGCCACTATCTTGAAACGAAAACAGAACGTACAAACGAATTTACAGACAGATGATATGCAATAGGGTAGAGTTAAAACAGGACCTCGTCATGCTCAGTCAAAAAGTTATTAAAAAATGCAAAAAGAGGATAATATTGGCCACTTCTATGCGTTATTGGTCCATTGGATCGAAGATTATTGCTATAATAACATACCTTAATAAAACAATGCATAATGTCTTCTGCATGGGTTCTATATAATTTAATTAGCAGAATTTATCTCATGAATACCGTTCCAGTATTATGTATATCACATGTTTTGCAAATGCCCGTATGGACGTGTCTTAATATAAATAAATGCATACAATTTTTTCGACACTCAAACCTGAAGTCTGATGAGATTATATGGTGTGAACATTTTCTGAAGTTGAATTTTAAATTGATTAAAAAATGAAGTGTGTGTTATGGAAAACCAAACTGTGTGGTACGATGAATTTGTTACATAAGTAGGGTATTTACATTGGGCAAGTAATGTATTTAAGGTGATCACCTAGTCCTTGACAAATTTGAAATCGGAAGCCCCGCCTCTTTTTTGGAGGGATTAAAACATATTTGAGAAGACTTTTTTGGAAAGGTTAGAGAAGGTATTTGAGAGTTATTTTTTTAGGTTGATTGCGAATTGTTTATAAAATAGTATATTATTTATACTAGTACTAAAAAGTAAGCTAACCACTGTTTAACATTGCAAATTATTAAACAGTGGTTAGATGATAATCTACTCATGTTAAAAATAGCTAAAACTAAATTTCTAACGTTTAATCATACACTAAAATACATTATTGTAGAACTATCTCTAGTTATCTATGCCCGAGCGTTTCAACCTGAGGTACGCGTACTCCTTGGGGTACGCGAAGCAAAAATTGGGGATACGAAATATGGTGGCACGAATGTAGGTTTTAATTTAAATTTCGGCTGTTTCTATACTTTTGGTTGGTCTCTGGTAGTTTGCTGGCTCGATGTTTCGATGGAATATCTCACAATAGCAGCTGCTGCTCTAAAAAAATATTAATATCGTTCACAAGCACTTATGTGAAAGGGCATTTTCTTCCTATGCGTTTATTAAAACTAGATACCGTAATCGCCCGAATGCTTAAACAGACTTGAGACTACCTATGTGAAATTGAACCAAACTTTGTAAAACTTTGCTCTGCGAATCAAGTTCAAAGTTCATTACTTAATTGATCATACAGAGTGTAACAGGAAAACGGGCTTTTATTTTAAGTTCATTTCAAAAAATTCACCCTCTCAATACACTTTGTGAGTTTGGAGTTGTGAATGGAGGATATAATTTTTTTTCGTTAAAATAAAAAGATTTTCTTTCATTTTGCATGTAGAATCACTGGTTAAAATGCCTAAGGTCGTGTTACATTCTATATAAAATTGCATTAATTGTATTTGCGTGACTTGATTGTTAAAATCAAATAATGGAGTATTATAAAATTACAAATGAAACAGGTCTTTCATTACACGTGCACACAAGACAGAGGGTAAGGGGTATAACACATTTGTAGTCAGAGTCAAAGGGTACGCGGGCTTAAAAAGGTTGACAACCGCTGGTATATGCGATCCACTGGAACAAGCAGATTCCATTAAATCTTTGGGCCTAATATTTGACAATAAACTACGGATGGAAGATAACATAATAAATGTTACAAACCGTGTACGGATCTGGCATTTACCTATGTATCTTCAGGTCATTACGAAATATACTAAATAAAAATACATTAAAAACGGTATACTTTTCTTTATATCAATCAATTATATCTTACAATATAGTAGTCTGGGGAGGATGCTCTAAAACGATATTAGATCCATTAATTAAAGCTCAAAAATTGATAATGCGGAGTATTTACAAAGTACAGTATATTCACCCTACGAAGGACTTATTTAAGGACTTCAAAGTACTCAATATAAAATCCCAATACCTCAAAAATATATCCCCTACTACAAATTGAAACACACGAAAAAAATATTTTTGAGTCAACCTGTAATACAAGATATTCCAAGAAATCCAATTATACTTTTCCCCCAATAAAAACCTCAATGGCACAGACACAGTTTAACTTTCTCAATATTTTAAAAATCTTCAGTAATTTAACAATAATAATCCTAATAAGACTACATATACATAGGGTTGGAAATTATTTTAGTCCAGTTGATATTTTCGTTTATTCATTACCAAAATTTATTTCTGAAATTTCAAAAACTCTGTTTCCCGTTTACTAACGTAAAGGAAGAGATACAATGATAGATAATAATTTGTATATTATTGTTTGTTTTTCTATTCTTTTTGTATTATGATTGGTGTAAAAGCCCTAAGGGCATGAATAAATAAATAAATACAAATAAAGGCAATAGCCAAATACGACAGTTTTAGGAAGGCGCTCGGGGATTTTTTGAGGAGTGAATGTGATAGGTAGTGTTAGTAGCCTGTTTCTCGTACTCAGATAGAGGTGTATAAATTGTTTATATGTGTGAGGATGTGGTAATATAGGTATATATATGTGTTGGTATATACCAACACATAAACATACGTAAACATACACAGGTATGTGTATGTATGTTTACGTCTGTATAGATATGTGCACCTATAAATAAATGTGTGCTTGCATGCACATATATTAAAAAAATAAGAAAAAAGTTATGTACAATTTTATAATCTAATGCTAATTTACTTCTTTTCTCCTTTCTATTTTCTACTTTTTATAATAATTTTTCCAATTTTTTCAACATCATTTATACTAATTCCATATCTTTACAATAGACTTCATATTTCATACAAAGTAACTATACTCCATTAGACACCGTGAAATAAATAAATGTAAATGTCACAATTATGTAACATGCATTATATAAATAAATAATATATTAACAAGGAACTTTAAAATCGATTTCACGGAATCAAGCGACGTAGAGTCTAGGTGTTAAATAGACACAACAAGCACATAGTCTTTATGCAAACGGCATAAGATTTAATTCTCAATTCCAAATTAGTTGAACGTATTTATTTTGAACGTATGAAATTTTGATTCATGCCGAAAAAAAATAGCACGAATATGAAAAGGTTTGGTTTTATTTTGTGAAATTTAGGTACAAAAATCAAAATGCTTTCCGATCATTTTCTAAAGATCTTCATTTGTTACATTATACAATGAAATTTTAACAGAAAAAGGCTTCAGAAATAGAAGATTTCGCACTTAAAAGTATTTTTTTAGGCCTGATATTTTATGTTTTTCCAGACTTACAAAAGACTTATTATATAAATACTCGATTATTTCCAAGGCCATTATGTGTTCTACTCGCAGTATTTAATTGAAGCATCTATAATATTTCTAAGCTATCAAATTTTTAAACCAAAAAATAGATGATTTTAAATAATTTTGCATTAATTTGTTTGGCTTCATCTTAACTAGAAGTCCGTATATTTCAGTGCACTGTGCAAGGCGGCTGCATCCAGAAATGTCCTCCGCTAGGAGATATGTACATCTCCCCAACAAGAGGGAGTAGGGGTGTAGATCAATACCCGTCCATACATATTTATGTCTGGGTGCAAGGGTGTGTGTCTGTGTGTACACGGTCGGTGTCTCTGTACGTGTGCCGCCTATTACCAACACATTATATCTAGCGCATCTACATATAGTTCTGCTGCTATTATATCAAAATAATATGAGTCACATAAAGTGAGTGGAGGGGTTTAATGTGCGGCGAGATATTGCGCTCCGAGAGAAGATGCGCCCTCAAGGAGTTAGGGGAGGGGGAGGGGAAGGGGGTAGAAGAACAGTTTTCTCGGCGTGGCTGTTAAATTTATGAAACACAAACACTAAACGGGCTGCATGCATCTCGTCCATAAATATTTCATTACGTTATCAGTTTCAATAATGTGTTTTATTAGTTGAAAATTATTACACTTTCTTGTTAGAAGAGGGCGATTTATTAATTTTCATTCGGGGCTTATAAACTTATAAAGCGCGATGCTTTTAATAAACATCGTAATTCTTTTTAAAAAATGGTTTAAGTTGATTCAAATTAATTAACATTTATTTTATTAAAAATATATTTTAGAAACATGAATTTGAAGAAATCGTTTATCGATAACTTTGGATAGACGCTTCCATGGTCGAGGGATACAACTTTCAACTAGCAATCCGGAGGTCACGGGTTTCATTCTCGGTGGAAGCAAATAAGTTCCAGAGTGGAAAATACTCTCAGTATCGGCCTGATAAAAGACCACCATTCGAAATTTGAAACGTTGGTTGAAATGAAGTGTTTCTCACCTCCATCTTTTTCATCTCCTTCCTCACCCAACTATCTTCAGCCTCACAACATACCCCAAATGGGGATGCCATAGTCTCAATGGCTCCAGAAGGTTGGGTGTACATTTTTTTTCGTTAACTTCCCACAAGAAGCCCGGAGAAAAATAATTTCCCTCAGGGCCTGTGCTATCTTTGGGGATGATATGTGGAGGGTTTTTGTGGAACTCTTGTGAAAAAATAGCAGACGCCTATACATAGATGAAGGTCTCTTGTTTAAATTGCAGTCGCAATGAAAATCCATTTGTATCGTATTTTTTTCTAATTTATGTTTATTTTGATGACCGTTGATTTGAGGCATTTGAAATTGAAAAGAACTTTTTAAAAAATTAGCATAATCAATTGATTGGTAGATGCCGTTTTTCGTTTCCAAATGGATTTTTATTTGTACTACAGTCAATAAGTTAAAGTTAATATGGCCACTGGCCACCTTCTGTTTCGTCCTATAGGGCCTGCGGTTGGGTCTATGTATCCTTTTAATAATAGCCGGTGCCCTTAATTAAAGTACAATACGCTAAACTAGGTTGGGTATATCCAACATCACTGCTGTATGCTGCTTAGACCCATTAGACATACCATTTTAGGCAACAGATCGCCATCTGTCCTCTTGCGAGTATTTTATTGCGGTTTTCGACTGATTTGGTATTAAAATAGCGATATAAAAAAAGAAAAACGGCGGCCATACATGCAAACTTAACATAAATACCCTGTCCGTTAAAAAAGCCATTAACTTGACCATTTGGTTATTTATTCGTCGTTTTTTTAAATAATGCTGGCAATGTGGCCCGGCCATTAGCACTCTTACCTATTAACAGTGCGTGTTATCTCACAGTGTTATTTATTGCGAGGGATTGTTTGCACTTTTCAGATATTCTGCATAGCTACATAAATTCCAACTAATTGCCGAGCAATGTTGTTAAATAGTTGTAGTTTTAAATTTTTCTTTCTTTCTCATTAAAACCGGCTTCATTAAAAGTTTGTACCTAGAAGGGAAAAAGCTCATAAAATATTAACTGGATTAGCTATTTAGTATGATTTTCACATAGAATCACCCCAAAGAGTGGTGTAACGAATAGGAAAATTTCCTAAATAAATTAGAAATTAAATCCAATGTGTTCCTCGTAAGATTGGAGAGAAGCATTTAGTCCAGGTATAAATGATAATAATCTTAGGATATTTTTATGTGCAGATTCAATAGTTTTAAAAAAAATATTTTATATATTGTGGGTTCCAGATAAAACTGCCATACTCAAATTTGGTTAATTATTCCATTATTAAATAAGGTTATAATGCATTTAGGGGTTTTTGAATGATTTTGATATATGCGAGTCCCATCATTTTCAGTTATTTACTCGTAATATCACTGATGATCCTAGAGCTCTTGTAGTGTTAACTGCATTTAATCAAACCCGATTAACGGAATTTGCGTAATTCTTTCATCTTCTTTACAAGCGAAGATTTCAATGTAACTTTTTTCAATATTAAAAAACATAGTCTTAAATAAACCAGTTATTTGGTGTGCAAAGTGCTTATTGAAACAAAACATAATTAGAATAAGTGGAAATTTTACGGTAAATCTTAAGATCGTCAGCAAATAAAACAAAATCACAGTGTAACGTGGGGCCAAGATTATAAATGAATATAAAAATATCAGAGGGCCAAGATTGGACCCCTGGGGTACACCTTATGTTGATTTGTTGCAGGTGATTCATACCTATTGACTATTTATAAGTACTAGCTGTGTTCTGTTTTAAAAGTAAAATTTACGCCATCCATCTATCAATAGACCACTATGAATACGTATTCGATCAAGCTTCTGTAATAAAATAGAATGGTTAACTTTATGAAATGCCTTTTGAAAATCTGTGTAATTGGCATCTATTTGAGTTCTTTCATTAAAAGCATTACACTTCATCGATATGCTTGGTATAACTTTAAGTGGCCAGCTCAGGCACGTGGGTTCCATCGAAGTTAGAGTCAGCATGCCCAGATTTCCCAGCGTACTGCGTGTACTCTAATAGTATAAAACTGTACTTAAATATTATAAAACTGCTGACCTTGGTCTGGATCCACAAAATAACTGAAAAAACCTTGGACTCCTGCTGTCCTTGTTCTACTTGTATTAAAATGGAAGATGCTTCGAGGAACTAGCGTCATGTGCCGAAGGGATCATCTCCAAATATTGATATTTAAGGGATCATCATCAAATATTGATCACCAGATTTACCAAGAATTGAAAAAATGTATGTTTCTCCACAAATCTGAGAAGTTATCTGTCGATAATGATTCGTTGTATATATATTAAGGAGTGGCTTTTTCGACGTGCTAGAACAATGTCTTATAGACAAAGAGGGTGTTTTATCTGGTTCTGAGGCCCTAGCACACTCGCTCGATAACGATCGATAGGATAACTATCGGTAACTTCTCATCGTTCCCTAGGACAACAGCACATCGCTAACGTACAAAAAATAGTTGAGGTCGAATATGTTAAGGACACTTGGTCATTGTGAACTGTCACTTATTCGTTGGCGATCTGTAGTGATGCTAGGAAACGCTAGGGCCTCTGGTCCTTTATGTATATCAATTGTTTATAAACAAGATTTCCCTAAGAAGTCCTATTCTAGTTCTGTTTTTATATCATTATAGGCCAGTTGCTTCACGGAATTGAAACGATAACAAAATTTGAATAGAACGTTCTCAAAGATTGCAAATTGTGTTTAAAATTTAAAGAATTGTTCAAAGTCTGTCAAATAAGTTGTCCTAAGATTAAATTGATTGAACTGAGAAACATTCAGTCCGAAAGTATTTGATGTGGGATTCGATTGAGTATAACCGATCCAAAATAATTAGATAACTTATTGGCAATCTGCTCTCTTTATGTGCAGATATAGAACCCAGAAACATTGATTTTTTTATACAATTTATATTACGCATTATAACTACAGTATTCGTGTATCCCATGCTCAACAAGGTTAATGAATGATGTGTAGCATTCTTTTAGAATTTTTAAAGACGTTTTTCTTAGAATATCAAACTCAGCCGGGGTTATTATGTGTATTTATTAGAAAAGTGTAATAAAGCATTCATTCAAAGCAATCATTCTGATGGAATATGTATTATCCCTCAAGCGACTATTTAGAAATCTAGCAGCGTCCCCACACTATAAAGCGACAAGCTGAACGTCATCTCGTCACTCAGGCGAACAATCCGTCCAGCGGGGCTAGTCGCTAGTCGCTAGTGGGCATGGACAGAGGCGTACATTCCATATAGACACTTAAGCACTGCCTGCTCTACCCTATCTTGATCACAAAATAATATAAATAATATTGAAATTTTAAAAATAATTGCAACAAATCTATCTACTCTTTCTAAGATAAGCGCGAAGCTCCAGCTACCAATTGGGCTACCAGTGCTGCGTGCTTTCCACTGACCGCCCTACAATAACGTGTCAAAAGCAGGAACTAAGTATGCAAAATGACGCATATATCATATCCAAACGTGGACTGTATTCTACATAAAAATCTACATGTGTGCAATATGTGTTCACGGGAAGACTCGTTTGTGTCAGTGTCGAAAAAAGCCGTGCCATTCGGAACAAATCACAAATGCAACAATCGGTCCCATCTGTTGTTCCTTTACTAAATAGTACAATTTTACTAATGAAATGATTATTATATAAATAATAATAATAATATAATTGCCGGCAATCCGCGTTCATTGAGAAAAAATTATCGGCGACATCATTTATTTGCACTACATTAATTGGTTGGGCATTTACACAGCTACACTTACATACATACATCTATACAAACCTATACACATATATGAACTGCTTTACTTGTAGCTAGTATTGTCACATTTCCTTCCCACCTTTCCCTATAAACCTGTCACTTTTTACTATTACCCACAGTCAGTCAATAATCGACCCTCTTCCTGCAAACATCTCTGCATTTAATTTTCGCATCCGCATCCGCTCTTTAGCTACTCACCGCTCTAAGAAGAAATATTACCGCAACATAGTGCAAAGTCAAAACCGGCCAAATGAAGAAAGTACTTACTTATTTTTCTGTTTCCCTGGAGATCTTTACTGACCGTTTCCTTGGCGATCTTATTCCCGTTAAATTATGTTAGCTTTAATTAAAATATAAAAAAATCATTTACTATCCGGTAATTGACTTGTAAAATGACAATGTAAAACATAATCTAAAGCCAGAAGCCATTCTTAGCCAAAACTTACCAATTCAGTTTTTTAATGTCAATTATTTCTCTGTTTTTCTGACTGTTCACCCCGATTAAAAATTCTGTGCACGCCACTGGGTACGGAAGCTAGATAATGTATGCGGCGTATGCATCACGGCGCAGCGGCGGCGCGTACCTACTTAGAATATGCAGCAGGATTAAGGGAAACATCCCCTTTTCTCCCATAATTTCTCCAAATTATTCCCTTTTTCGTTTGCCAAAGAGCGACAGTTCCAACCGTGGACGACGCTCCCCTCGAGAGCGGAATACTAATTGCATAGCGAATGTGAAGGGCTTTCCTAATCCATAAATATCTTGATGCATTCGTATTTTACTGATGATGTATCGACCTTATTTGTTTAGCGGAGTATGGAGGAATATAAAATATTTTGTGATATTGCTACTGATAGGGTAGACAAAGAGAACAGAAGGTTCGCGATGCGATGCGGTGTGCGTTTTCTCAATTGTATTGAAGAAATCAAACATATTTATTTCTTTGTCTTGGAGACTCGATTTTATTAAGAGGATAGGACTTTTAATATCATAAAATTGAACATTGTCTTCCTTTACCCACTAGAAGGCACAATGAATCCAGCAATATGGTTTATATTGCGATAATATTTATTTATTTATTATTTATTAACGCCCAATGGAAGTTTGAAAAATTTATAATTAATAACTGTATTTAAATATAGTTGTAGTACTCGTAAGAAAATAGCACACATGTTTGTAATAAAATTTACTACGATGATAAAATAGTAAGTAAAACGAAGTATAACATAAAGAAGCAAGTGTACCCTTACAATATTATATACGATTATGTGTGTTACAAACTAATAAAACGGAAAAAAATAAGAATGTAATATACTTGTAAGATATATAATATTATAGCAGAGTTTAAAAAAAACAATAAAAGTCGAACCAATAAAAAAAAACTAATACACTTAAATACATAAAAATAATAAAATCATAAGAACTGACTTAAAACAAAGTTTAATGTACAAAAGACAGTATGTAGATATATGCATATAATTATTTGTGTATGTATTACAGCCAATAAAACAAAAACAAAAAGAATATGATACAGGTACTTTTAAGGAATAGAATATTAAAAAGAAAAATTATAAAAGTTAATTATTAGCAGATAAATTCGAAATTAGTTGCCTTTTGAAACTTGATAAATACAGGCAATTACAATAGACAATAACATATGTAAAAACACTAGTAGTAATAATTATTCTAATTTGAAGATAAAATTTCAGATTTTAATGTAGTCGACGATATTTTTTTACCTATTCTCATAACTACTGAAAGGTGTTTGCTATTATATGTGTTTCTTTGTTAAAAAGCTTCTAAAAAATTGCTCCCATTCTTACACGTACGTACAGTTGGGTAAATTATCTAGGTTTGATAGTGTCTAACATAGTCTAAGGTATTTTGTATGATTTATAGTAAAACGGCTGAAAATCTATTTGTCGAAAGATAATTTTGCGGAGAAAAATCGCATCCGACATTTCGCATTGTCGGGCTACTCTGCAAAGTGAGCGGCATTCAAAGGGCACGCGAAACGTAAAGGCGAGGGTCGCTTCATTTAGATATTATCAAGAAAATATTAAAAAAAACTACAGAGGATTGTGCTCTGGAAAATAAATGGTTGACAAAATACAGTTTTCAAAGTTTCACGCTCTAAAATCAAAATTCAGAGTCCGTCTGGATCTTTAAAAATTGTTTTTAACGAATGTTGTCCACCGTGTCGATATGCGTTTAACTCTATTACTTAAATTTGGCAGTCTTACGTAAAGTCAGGTACAAAAGTTAATAAAAAACTTTTTTTTTAGTAAAAAAAAGGAATTTGACCATCTTGAATGTACATAATATCGTTCTGTACTCATTCGTTTTGTTGTGGCAATAATTACCTCAAGGTATCGCGGTGGAACTTTACAACTAAAGGTATTGTGTCGTGTGCTCCTTTGCAGAGATACAGTGGTAAGTGATCGGTTATCCCTTGCATACCTTGTTTTTTCTACACATATTTTCTACCAATTCCAGCAAACACCATTTCGTCTCTTTAGTATTTACAGTCCATTACAGTTATCATTTGTAAGCAGTTTTGGATGCAACAAAAACCATAAGGTATTTAGACTGTTCAATTTATTATTTCAAAGCTAAATAGCTTATCATGGCAATGGATATAGTGTTGCGATGAAAATATAGCTATGCTATTTTTATGACGTATGAGCTTCCTGTTCGATAGTTTTGTGGCTATAAAAAACATTTATTTCTGTTTTATAGTTGTGAGTTTGTGGGTAAGCAGAACACATAAAATGACAGGTTTTTCAAATTTACTTCATTGTTTTCGGTGATTAGATACAATATTTTTGCTTTAATTGTAAGCTTTTTCAACCTAACGGAGTTTGAAACGCCTGGACGAGATAGTCGGATACCTTTGTCGGCTGCCGCCGGCTGTCTCTTGTCACCCGTCAGCCATCACTCCTCGGGCCGTGTCCTTCCCAGGACTACCTCCCCCCATTCCACCCCCAGCCAGATCCTGGGCCTTGCTGTTGATTTATACCGCTGGAATTACTGTTGTTGTCCACCGTCCTGGTCACATACCCTCATACCCATCGGCCAGAAGACGAGGTGGATCAAAATTATGGCTCTACCGGTGACCCTATGCCTAATCAAGTTCATTGCTAACTATAATTAATACTAAGAAGTTGATGTGTTGAGTCGGTCCGCAGGAAAGCTTCGATAACAGTGACTTGTTGCTAATGTACCGTTTTCGGTTTCGGCCGCGGTTTCAGTTTCGGTCGCGATTTACACTCGCGCGTAGATAAGCTTAAATATGATTTAAAAATAAGCTGATAAGTACGTAAAAGTCGTCCTGGGGGCCTAGTCTATATCTCTCACAGCGCCCGTAACGCGGGTTTAGCTACGTCACGAATCCGTATTAACACTCCTCTGACCGTGCTAAAAACTTTCTCGCGCTCCGATGCTGTACACTCAGTAAATATTAGTGTAATGTATTTATTTAATCCAATACATAAATGTATTGTGGAGGAATACCTAAAATATTAACTCTATGTTTAGTATATTTACAAAGATATTTCAGTAAATACAAACCGTGACCGCTTAGTTGACAGCACCGTCAAGAAAGGTTAAACGGCAAACGTGCTTGTTTGTGAAACCGAAAGGTCGAGACTAGGCCCCCTGATCCAATTGTTTGGCAGTAATTCAAATGTGACATTATCATCAAATGGCAATTCAACCCCATTTTGTTTTTTGAAATCTGAAAGGTTCCCGTTAGATACCGTTTCTAGGTGCATTTCAGCATTCTATCAAATTGTAATAAGCTTAACAACACGATAGTTGTCCTCTTCTGCTGATCAAAATTTGTCCAAAAGCTAAAGCGGACTTTTTCGGCATTTAACGGGAACCGTTCATTTGTCAAAAAACAAAATGTCGCTAAATGCACATTTGATGCGATTCAAAGCGGTTGTAATTAATATTAGTTATTTTGTCACACTGTTGAAATGATAATTAGTTATTGTATTTCATTGTTTAACATAAAAACTATTAAATGCTTAATTGATTTGTTTATTATAAAGTAGTTTTAAGATCTTTTATTTTTGTAATTTCTTTAAAGTTAAAGTATCGACAGAGTACGTCGAAGAACTGTTACATAAAAACGAACCAAAAATCGCTTAAAAATAAACCATTTTTCTCATTAAATCCATGTATTTTAATTCATTATGCATTTTATTTAACACTAATGAACTCTTACAAGTTAAATATTTAAAAAAAAAAAAATCGGATTTATTGGTTTTTTTATTAACTCATTTAATAAGCTTAGGTTTCGGCCGAAACTATATCGAGAATTCTATCGATAATAACATTAAAGTATTTTAATTCTGAGATCCTCAATGTACCTCTAGGTGTCCCTCAAGGGTCTCACCTGGGACCATTGCTTTTTACTATACCTGTCAATGACTTTGTAAAATCCATTAAGCATGCTAAAGTTTTACTATTTGCTGATGATGTGAAAATATTTATTTCTATAAACTATATTATCGATTGCTATAAACTGCAAGAAGATCTTGATAGGCTTAATTGTATTGTCAACTATTATATTTTCAGTTTCGGTCGAAATTAAAGTTTAGGTTTCGGCTGAAAATCTAGATTCGGCCGGTTACTACTTGTTGTGTTAATATTGCTCTAGGCTTTGACCTGTTCTGCAGTAGACCGGTTTAGATCGTCAACTGCTGTCGACAGCCTATCGACTGCAGCATGTTGTCATCTCCTCCGCCAGGCGCCACCGACCGTTACTTACTTTTTCATCCATATATGGCTGATAACGGCGATAAAGCTTTAACCACTTTATTTTAATCAAATAAGTCTCCTTATTATTTAGATACATAATCAGCTACCGTACGCACTTACATGCAAGTCTTCTGAAGGTCACCAATACATGTAGCCATATGGTCGATGCAATATTATGCATTACATTTACCATTATCGTTTCCAAAAAAGTTTATATATTTAGGTAGTATAGGAGTAAATAATAAATAAAGGAAGTGACTATGTATATTAGCTTTCCATCATTTCCCCCAAAAAAATATTTTTTTCGAGTTTTTTTTTTAATTTTCCTCTTTATCTTGCACTTCTTTTTCGTATAGAAGCAGAAATAATCATTGAACATACAAAGTGAAATATTGCTGTGTGAGATTATTCGCGTTCAATGAACTCTTATTTGTTTTGAATTTAAGTATTCGTATATAATTCGAACTGATTGTATGAATACCAATTTAATTAAGCGATGCAGTAGGCACCTACCTCTAATATATTTTATCAAAAAAATATTTTACTTGTCTTTTCCAAAATTGGAATTTTAATATTTGTGATTTTTCACAGATCTGCGCTGGCACATTTTAATAAAATTTTGGCTTGAGTTTTGGTTATTCTACTTTGATAACGCACTACTAAACTAGTCCCAGTGAGAACTCGTTTGGACGTCATCGATGTTCATCCTGTTCCTTCTCACGAGTATTGTTTGAAAACGAAAAAGACACCTTTTTTATACATTATACATTTTATATCGATCACGCAAATTTGCTGTAAATGTAAAGGACGGATCTTAATTGTTCAGCAGAGCAAACATAAAGTTTTTTTTATTTTATCAAAAAATCATTTGTCCTGTTTTTGTGGACCTATAATTATGTATTTTTATTATAATTGAACCGATCTTTCAGAATACTTTTAATAATAATAACTAGGTATAGGTACCTATATAAATTTACTCGTTACGTAGGTACCTACCTATTACCTCTGAATCAATGGCTAAGAACATCATCATAATATGTGATTTTCATAGCACAGCTACGAAATTCCAATTTATTACTGATTCTAAAATCAAATCGTAGAAGGGAATATTTGAACCAGCCAATTTCAATCCTTGTTAATTTCTCCTTGACCAAAGGGCTCTGATTTATATTAGTAAAGCTTTAGCAAGAATCCGGTGAATTCTTTCTGCGGACCTCACGGACCGATCCCGGACCGTTATCCCGGTCAGTACTAAAAGTGCCAATTGGTATCAGACATCATTCAGCGGCTGAGCATGTCCATACAACATACTCGAACATGTCTGTCCTATAATGTGACTAAAAAGTATTTCTATTCTACGGAGCAAATGCGGAGTCCGTACAAAAATTTTACCTCCGGTCAGCGCTTGTTTCGAAAACTTGTTTCATCAGAGTTCTGCGCTGATATTTCAAATTTTATTATTATTTTTATGATAACAACATTATACGAGACGGGAATAAGAACAGATTTGTAAAATTTCAAAACAAAACCATTGTAAATCAAAAATATTCGTAATTCTTTCGTCACATTTGCAATAATCTTGGAGAACCTTTATTATTTTTTTAAAACTTTAATTAAAATTAAATTTCTGGTTAAATTAAAAAGTTCTGTAAGTATTTTAGTTTTTATTATTGTGACAGCTGTTTCGGCTTACAAGGCCATTTTCAAACTGTGGTTTTGCTACTTTGAGACGACTTGTTTATAGGATTCTTAATTTAAATTCTGAAGGTGTATAAATTGATTTACTACCGGTTAAACCAATTTGCTGAGAAAATAATCGTAAGTACCCTGCATAATGGAGAATCTATTGCTACAATTATTTTCATGTATAATATACATTATGATGCACTATAGAAACGTATGGGAGCGTATAAGAATCGCGTTACTGACGCTGACTGACGATGATTTTTTTTTCATTTAAAAACTACAACTAAAATGTGTTTCTAACGTCACCGTTGATCACACTGCTACGCGTGGCGACGGTATCATGTGGCATGCTCTCTCTCTCTCTCTCCTCTGTTACGGTGTTGCTAGAACGAGACGGAGAGCGCATTTCGTGACCCGCACTGGCTGAATTCAAATGACATCTACAGTTTTTTACTCCAAATGTGGTCGGGAATAGCTGTTTAAAATTCTTCGGAAACGTGCTGTTTCATTCTGCATATTATATTATATCTTCTTCTTCCTTGCACTGTCCCAACTCATTGCCTAAATAGACTGTTAGGATTGGCTCTTCTCGTTCTCAGGTTATAACTTCTTCGGCACCGGGTGTCGCTTTCATCCAGGCCGTTACTCTGTAAAATTTGGAGCATTGAGTCATCCAGGAGTTATTTGGTAAAATCAAATACTAATTTTTAATTCCGTATATAATATATATATCCTGTATATATTCCAGTCAGGAATTAAAATGAAGTATTTGCTTATAGTTGGCGCAGTGGTCCAGCAGTCAGCAGTCAGCAGAAGCCTCTTTACGTATTCACGCATTAAGTCAATCAATCGGGCGGCACGATGCCTACATTACCGACTTACAAGCGCGCGATGTAGTTTTGTCTCTTTTCGGCTTCTGCACAAAGGACGCCCGCTTTGAGAGTCGAGCCGACATTTAAATTTACCCACAACACTGGATGACTGAATACCCAACCCACACACCAACTAAGAATGTCACTAGTTAAGAACGATTGGCGAAAGGTTCTTATTAAAAACACCACTGTCACCTAACCCCGTTCAAAGTGTTTGCTCTTACTAACAGTGTGCAAGCTTTGCTTGTGGAAAATGCAGTCGTTTGCAGATTTTCACATCTTGAAAGGGACCAGAAATGTAGCGATGCGAACTTTGACACGATCATGTGCCATGGCTGGAGCATCTTCTTGCAGGTGAGTTTTTATTGCGATGATTTCCGTGGGTAAATTTTATTTAAGTGACAGAATGTTAAATGCTGAATATGTAATTTTTTGGGATTAGATTAGATTAATTGCGATACAGCGGAATCTATCTCAAAGAAAATAACAAAAAATGGTTGAAACACTTTGTTTTTCTGTTATATTTACCTATTTTTTTTTATTTATATATACATATGTTTAACTTCTTTTAAATTTTAAGGAATATTGATCATTACATTTTTTTGTGTTATTAAAGGGGAACATCAAAGTCTCCGAGCCAGTCTAGGAACTCATGCGTCTCTCTGAAGATCTCTTCAATTCCTTCGGTTAGTGAAGGACACGGCAATTCATTGACACATGAAAGCAAATTTCTATTTGAATACACGGAGAAGCAAAAACACTTGAACGATGAGTCATAAAGTAAGACAAAAAATAATATCTTTATTTCATGTTCTTCAATTATTTATTCCCGGAAAGACAGTTCCCTATGGAAAATTTGAAACATTATTATCGGAGTCCTGTGTCCTCAAAGTGTACAATATTGGTACGAAGCTGGTCTTCTTTGAAGTAGGGGCCCTAGAAAATGTGTTGAAATTTTTGTCAAAAGAAAAGTTCTCTGGCCGCCGGAAGGGGGCCTCTGCTCTGGCCTCTCAGACCTCTAGCGGAAGTCCGGCCGAACATGAGACGTCAGAACTCATCGTTTTTTCAGAATAGTTTATAATATTTCTATTTGTCCTATTTAAAAAAAAAAACAACTCTATATTTTTTATGTAATGTGGTAATTTAAAATTTTAATAACATTATTATTTAATTTATAAAATAAATTATTTATAAACAAACTCTACTATGTAATTATTATTTCGACATCTTAAGATATTGTCAAACTGTCTGATAATGTCTTCAGAAGGCGAAACAGCTACCACGCGTAATAATAATAATTACAAAGCAGAACTTTACATAAATTAAATAATAATATATTTAAATATATTAATTTTTTTAAATTAAAATGTAGTTCTACGAGTTTAAATTAAACTCTATGACAATAAATAACAATGTGGTATAATTATTTGTTGACAACACTGAATATTATAAAAAAATCATGACCACAGAATAATAATAAAATAAGTACACTAGAAAGTGCAGCACTAAAACAAGGAAACGCATTCTCTTCCGGGGAAATGAAGGCTTCATAATAATTATAGCATACATATTTCATAACAGTCCCGCTGCTGCTGGGAAAGCCAGATACCCTCACACTTAGAGCACACACACAGAGCGCACATACACAGTAAGTTCTACACTGTTAAAACAATCCCACGACCGATGTTACAACTCTGTTTTTTTTTTTTATTCTAAGCCACGAAAAGGGAGAAAATTGAATTTAAAAATTGGCTGCGGTAAGTTTGGTCTCTATTCGCAGCGGCAGTCGGTGCCTCTTGCCGCTTAGTGCACTACCACAACAGTTTTATTATATTGCAAACATGCTGTATTTTATTGCAGCTGGTATGGCAAATTGAGTTTTTCAGGGAACTTGGTCTTTGCGCTCTGAACTGTGTGGGCAGTGCATCCGTTTTATTCTAATTCATAGATACAATTATAAAATTAGTTGAATAAGATATTTTTAGTAGTTCTTTAATTTATTTATACCTACGTAAAACTCTTTGCAAATCGAATTGATGTAAACTGCCCAATTATTATTACCGGAGCTTTGTGAGGACACGAAATATACTTGTATTTAGGTGTGAGATGGTACATTATATTATTGTCCAAAAACAAAATCACTATAATAAAAATAAAATATTTATTTTGTGAAAAACCACGAGTTTTCATTAATGTATTTTACCGACCGGTTTCGCTTTGCTCAAGCATCCTCAGGATACAAATTAATACTAAACAAGAGGTACATAGTGTGTGCTTATATATAAATACAGAGGGAGACAACACGATAAAATTATAATATTTACAAACGAAATGGGAAAATAACCGTCAGAAAATTATGTAGGCTAATATATCGAAAGAGACGAAGGGAAAATTAACATAACCGAAACTTTGCAATATGAACAATTCAAAAAGCAAATCAACTTTCTGGAATTGGATAATGATATTTTGTACCCTTAGTGTAATTTTACAATCTACTCGTATACTATCTAGCATTTAAAAACAACTTTGATTTGGATTATCGTTTTTACAAAATTATTTTAGAAAAATTGTGTACGCTGAATTACGTTTGTAGTTATTTAATAAGTCTGATATTTTGTTTGTGTATCGCCTTTTAAAGGTGCTGATTATTTTGACGGCGAAGCAAACTGTATATTTGAATGTACTTATTTATATACATAAAATTAACATTGGGATGACGTCTAAGGAACTGAAAAGAAAAATAAATTACAATAACGAGATACATGGACAAGGGACGAGAAATTCTAAGCAAATTAGATTGCCAACAAAAAAAAATCAAGCACCCAGAAATCTCGAATGTACCAGGCCGTCCAACTTTATAAAAAAATCCCGAATGAAATTTCTGAGATAAAAAATGATAATAAGTTTTAAAATGAATTAAGAAAGTATGTCTACCTCAAATATAAATGTTTTTATTTATTTGTGACTGTATATGCTAATATTTAAAGAAAGATTATGTTTGCCAAACAGTGTAAATGTTTATAAAACTATTAGCTCACACGAAGATGTGAGCTAAAATAAAATAGTATCACAAACTAATTATTGAGTTATGTTAGCTTATAGATACATTTTTGTATGATAATTTGAGAAAGTTAGAAATCTTTTAGTTTCCTTTTTGGAGATTTTTTATCTTATCGTATGTTCTAGCGATGTTCTGGGCTTGAAAGAGGACAAACGAATAAGCACTCCTGTATATAAACTTTTGTCCATTGACGTCTCACCATAAAATTGCAGAAGTCAAACTTTTAAAGTGACAACTTTATTATCTTACAATTACTAAACATTATCAAACGATGAGTTCTGACTTCTTAATATTTGTAGTATTCTTTTAGAAATGTCTGTTTCAATGCAACCATTCATAGCACACAAAGTTATTTCCATCATAGACAAGGACTAATATTTCAAATCAGTATCAACAAAAGAAAACAATATATTATGACGACTTCCGTGGTCGAAGGATAAAGCTCTCGACTAGCAATTCGGAGGGCGATTATTTAATTGTTCATAATTTATTAATTAATTGTTGCAGGTTCCAGAGAGAAGAAAGCGTTAGTATCGCCTCGGTGTAAGACTGCCATCCAGAAATGAAACGTTGTTTGAAATGGCTAACCGGCTCTGGTGACCAGATGCGAGTAGTCAGGTAATTTTTATCTCTTTCCCATCCTCACTACTGTCAGCCTTCCAATTGGCGATGTCATAGTTTCATTGGCTCCAGACTATCTTGAGAATATTAAGATTCTCAATAAATACGCACCTTATTTTTCAAATTAAGTCTTGGACATATTTAGTATACCATAGGTCGTGTGAGCAGTAATGATGGCTCCATAAAATGTCTATAAAACCATAAACTTAATATTAGCATATCGCAGTCATAGAATCTGACTAGTAAATGGTTGGACTCCCGTTTGTGTAACAATAGAATTACACATAAATAATTCAAATTTGATCCATCGTCCAAACTGAATAATTCAGTATGCGAGAATTCACATCTGCTCCTGTTGCCTCCTGCGTCCCTGTTACCTCCTCCCTGCTACCTTATTCCTTCTTTCTTCCACCTTCCACCTTTTCTTTCTTCTACCTCTCCCACTACCCACTTTGTCTATGTCAGGGGTGACTAAATTGATGGTCAAAATGTTGTTTATATTTTTCAATTCTTTTAGGAGGTGAATTCAAGATGGGTACGCTTTTATTGATAATTTTATATAAAAAAAATTGGATATTTTTCTTGAAAAATGTGTAGGTTTAACTATAGAATTTGATATTATTTATTGGTTGAAATTAGTAAAAAAATTTCACAATTCGGGAGGCTGGTATGGATACCGTTGCCCCGGAAACCATTTATGTAACCAACACCTCTGTTGTGTTTTGTGTTCGCTGCGTTTGGTGTCTTTGGTGCCCGGGTTCATGGAACGAGGTTTTGGCGGCGGATGCATCTGCCCATATCATATGGTATATGGATACATGCTGTAGTAAGTAAATTGCAGTCTGGTTAAGCGAATATCCGAATCCGGAGGTCACAGGTTCAGAGATTTTTATTGATTAATTTGAAATTTATTTGGTTAATTTGTGACATTTCATGATATTTTTATTAAAAATAATATATAGCATTTTTGCCCTCACGTTCTAGAGTGGAAGCGATACTCGCAGTATCGCCCTGGTGCAAGATCACCATTCATAAATGAAACGTTGCTTGAAATGGTTTCGGCAATGTTTAGTGCCCATTCCCCCTAGCACATTCCATCGATAAGGATTGACAGGATAACTTTCAGTAACTTCTTATCGTTCCTTAGCATGACTGCAAGTTGCCAACGAATAAGTGTCAATAAAATATATAAATTTGTTGTAAATTATGGCGAGCCACAAAGTTAATGCTTATTACGAACATAGAATAAGTGTCAGTTCACAACGACTAAGTGTCCTTAATATAATCAACATCAACTATTGTTTCTACGTTAGCTAATTTGCAGTTGTCCTAGGGAACGATGAGAAGTTACCAAAAATTATCCTATCAATCCTTAACGATCGAGTGTGTTAGGGGGCCAGTCTGAATAGGGAGGTACTTCCTATCTTCTTTTTTTCCATCTGCTTCCACTCCTCATTACTTTCAGCGTCAAAAAATAATCCAAATGGGGATGCACTGGTCTCACATGGTCTCCAGAAAATTGGAAGCAGTTGGGACTCTTAGGCGGTATTCACATTTAAAAATATAGGTTATTTACATTATTTAGGCATTGCTTAAATCCAACTGCATTCCGGAGAAATTCTGAATGTTTAGCTGAGCAGCGTCCTATTTGTCAATTGAATCAGTGATACAAAATTAAAAAAGTCTTATAAATATTTAAAAACCAATTGACAATTAAAAGTTCTTTTGTCTTACGACTTTATGTCCGGGTAAAATCTTCCCCACATGAAAAACTAAACCCTTCCACACACTTTCCCACAAATGATCATCTAGTCAATCCTTGCTATGCAAGTATAATAAATACAAAACAATACAAGAACAACATGTCAACCCACCAGAGACCATATGGGAAAATAATTGACCGACTCCAGATATTTTCATATCAGAGGGTTCTGCTCGGCAGAACTCCTAACTGGACCGAAAAATCCTACCGATCCCTCAATATAAATATTTAAAAAATCTTTCGTAATCCTACATGTATTTAAAATTACTGATTTTTACATATTTATGTATAAATTCTTTGACAAATCTAACAAGTTTTGTCTAAATTTTGAATGAGAGAGCTAGGTATAATGCCAGTAGCCGAAATAACAAATGGTAATATTTATTTATTTATTTATTCATTTATTTATTCACGCCCTTAGGGCTTTTACAATAATCATAATACAAAAATAATAGTTTAGTAAACGGGAAAGAGAATTTTTGAAATTTCGGAAATCAATTTAGGTAATGAATAAACGAAAATATCAACTGAACTAAATTTATTTCCAAGCCTATGTAGCCTTTGGATTGGGGAGTTTTTTTTTTTTTTTTACATTAACTCCACACAGGAGGCCCTGAGGAAAATAATTTCCCTCAGGGCCTATGTCATCTTTGAAGATGCTGTGAGGAGGGTCTTTTTGAGGAGAGGAAGGAGTGAACGTGGGTCTTGAAGAGACCCATGTTATAGGAAGGAGGAAACACAGAGGCCGGCAAATCGTTCCACAGCCGAGCTGTTGAACACAAGAACGAGTCGTAGAAGCGTCCCGTTCTCATGTGACAATTGTCAACCGTGTACATATGTTGGGCGAGCGTTTGGCGTGTTTCCCGACTATGCACCGGTGCCGAGGGGATCAATGAGGCTAGTTCCTCGGAGCATCTTCCATTGAAATACCGGTAGAACAAGGAAAGCATTCCTACCCGACGCCTGTGCTCTAAAGATTGCAATCCGTTTGTTAAGACGGGAGAATCTATCAAACGGACCGCCCGTTTCTGCACAGAGTCGAGGGTGTTTTTCAGGTACTTTGGGGCTCCAGACCAGAGGTGGCTGCCAAATTCAACCGTGGGGCGCACTTGCGATTTGTACAGGGTTAGCAGTTGTGTACTATTAAAGTATCTGCGGGCCCTGTACAGTACGCCCAGTTTCTGAGAGGCTAACTTAACTCTGGCCTCGATGGAGCCCCCATATCTGATCTGGTCACTTAGAGTTACACCGAGCATATCAATGGAAGACCTGTTCGGAAGAATGTTACCGTTGAAGGAGACTAGATAGTCATTTCGATCCCTTTTAGACGTAATCAGACATGATTGGGTCTTTGATACATTGAATTCGACGAGATTATTCTTACCCCAAGAGAAAACACTCTCGAGGTAAGCGTCCATTCTTTGCTTCAAAGCCCTCCGAGCTATTGGAATTTGTGCACCCTTTGGGGGCTTGTCAAACAAAAAGCTATCATGGACTGTACTGTCATCCGCGTAACAATGAATTGGTGCACATGTCAAAAGGTCATTGATGTGCAACAGAAACAAAGTCGGAGACAGAACCGATCCCTGTGGGACGCCAGCGTTTATCGAATGCGAGGAAGAGGTGAAACCGTCAGCAACCGTCTGAATCGACCTCTCCCTCAAAAAGTCGGCAATCCACCTGCACAAGGATGCGGGAAGTCCGTAAGAAGGCAGTTTGTTGACAAGTCCTCGGTGCCAAACCCGGTCAAAGGCCTTGGAAATGTCCAGCGCAACCGTTTGGGTCTCACCGAAACGTTCCAGGCACCGCCCCCAAACATGCGTCACATACGCGAGAAGATCACCGCACGAGCGGTTCCGCCGGAATCCGTATTGACGGTCGTTAATAATTTTGTTCTTCTCGAGGTATGTGAGCAGTTTGTCGTTGATCACACGTTCCATCACCTTGGATAGAACTGATGTGATCGCTATGGGACGGTAGTTGGCCGGGTTGGAGCGGTCACCCTTCTTTGGAATAGGATGGATGACCGCTTTTTTCCAACCAGAGGGTACAGAGCCAGAATTCAGGGACATTTTGAAAAGCTTTGTCAAAATCGGAGCTATTTCTGCAGCGCACCTCCGCAATACCAGGGCGGGGATTCCGTCAGGCCCACTAGCTTTATTAACATCAAGCCCTCGTAAAACCTGGAGCACATCCCGATGCCGGATCCTCAGCTTTTTCATATAGAAACCGCAGTGAGGGACCGACGTCGGGACTGCACCCCGATCATCGAGGGTTGAGTTATCCGCAAACATTTTTCCTAATAGGTTAGCCTTTTCGGTGGCGGTATTTGCTAGTGAGCCATCAGGTCTGGTAAGAGGTGGCAGACTGGATTTGCAGAAATTGCGACCTATTGAGCCCGCAAGCGACCAGAAGGCTCTGCTGCCATGCGGGCATGCAGCCAGCTTTTTGCTGATCTGCAGGTCGTGCTCGAACTTTGACCTATTTATGATCTTCTTGCTTTCCTTTGCCAATTTGTTATATGCTGCTCTGTTTTCGGAGGTTCTAGATATGTTGTAGGCTCGGTAAGCCGCGTTTTTTCGCCGAACTGCTTCGGAGCATTGTCGACTGAACCACGGCTTTGAGCCCACACCAGTTTCTTTAACAGTGGATTGAATGAAGCCATCCATCGCGGATGTAATGACTTCACCAATTTCCTGGGCACATCTTGAGGGATCCGAAGTCCGAAAACAGACAGCTGACCACGGGAAAGCATTGAAATGAGCCCGCAGACCGAACCAGTCTGCTGACCTATAGTGCCACACTTTTCTCTTCAGCCTTTCTTTTGGCGGTCTGAAGTTGACAGGGATTGAGGTCGTCACCAGGCAGTGGTCGGACGATCCTAAAGGCGCTGTGACCTCAATCTTGTAACCGTGTGGCACAGTGGTTAAAAATAGGTCTAACAGATTGGAGCGGTGAGTCTGGACATCAGGAACCCTTGTAGGCTCCTGAACCATCTGCTCCAATCCGTGGCAAAGGGCAAAGGATTCCGCCTGTCGGCCAGCTGAGTCTGTTGGTCCTGAGAACTTCAACCATGGTTCGTTATGAACGTTGAAGTCCCCCAGAACCACAAACTCAGCCGAAGGGTAGCGGGGCAAGAGGTCATCAATAGTCTCGCTCAAATGTTTGAATAGCTCGGATGTGTCTGATTCGCTAAGGTTCGGTGAGCGGTATAAACACGCGTAGAATCTTGCCGTACTGGCAAGATTGACGCGCACCCACATTACGTCGAATCTGGGTTTTTCCAGATTCAACAGACGCACACAGTTGACGTCAGATCGGCTATAGAGACAGACACCTCCTTTGGGTCTGAACTTGCCAACGAGGGCATAGCCCGGGCAGTCCAGATAGGAGGCATCTGGAGGCTCAGCTATCTGTGTTTCAGAAAGGAAAAGAAGGTTAGGACGCAGACGAGTTAATGAAATAGTTAGTTTTCGAAGGATAAACAAAGAACAGCTCTGGAAGCCTCGTGTTACGATTTGGTACTCGGAATGTTATTAGTTTTATGGTGCGCCAATTGTGCCATTAACTAATTTGAATAAAAGTACCATATCGCTCTTTGTTCTTCTACAAGATAAGTCAGTTAAATTAAGTCCTTTCATTAATTTATCATAATTGATTTGTTATGGTCTGAGAATGCCAATTTTTATTATTAATAATAATAATTTTTATTATTATTATTGTTTTCCTACGTGTTTTTGCGCTTCGAATGTTGGGAGTAAATTGACTTATTTACTGGCTGTCTTTACTATTATTTTCGCAACGAATTAGTTCACTGTTAAACCAGAATCTCCGATTAAAATCAGATACGACACTACTTGCAACTTGCAACAAATCAACTAATTGCAACATTTAACATTTTGAAATATGTGCATATATGTAACATACTTAATTTATAGAAAACTAAAAAGATTTTCCTTTCCTTTAATACCCAGGCGGGAAAAGTAGCCATGAAATTAAGAAATGCAATGAATGCTCTACAATGATATTTTTATTTCTGAGCAGGTTTGGTAGGTGGGAGGTTGGAGGGGTTCTCGGCGGCGGTGGAGGGTGTGGGGATGGGAGGGAGTTATGAAGTAGGGTCTGGAATAGGAAAGAGTGGGAACTAGAGAGTATACAAAATGTCTGAAAACACTTGCGATCATAGTTTTAAGTCGTAAAAATATAATATACAATCAAGATTGAGTTGGAAAAAATGACCATTTTGAGGTTGTTTAGTTAGTGGATATATTGTTTTGAAATCACTGAACATCTTAAAATTAATGCACTGAATACCTAACCCTAAATTAATTAAATATTATCTACACATTTATATAATACCCTTTCCAAATGGAATTAAAAACACCATGGAGATAAACAAGTTTAAAAACAACGTAAATATATGGCCAAATAAACATGAAGATGAAGACATTATTGAAATTTTGAAGTAACACCAACATAAACTACAGTCAGCAGACACGATGATATGGAAATGAAAAATAAAGTCGACAAACTTAACATCGAGATTATTTTTCATTTTTACACTGGAGGTTTTGAGGAAAATAATTTCCCTCAAGACCTATGACATCTTTGGGGATAATGTTTAGAAGGTTTTTTTAGTGAAAGGGAGGAGAGGAAGTTCTAGGAAGGAAAATGTATGGGTGGGAATCTGAGGATCAGTGAGCTTAGCAGTGATAGACTTATGAATCCATCCCCCTCGCTGTGGTGCAAAGTGATGGGTCGAGAGAGTATGGCTCAGGTCAAAGAGTCTCCCAAGATCTGGAAAAACCTCATCTCATGAGCCCGGGAACCCCTGCTCACCAAACGTCATCAAACGTAGCAAATAACTTGGGATGATCTACGGCAGAGGTGTTGGATATTCGAGAAATTATTTCCGGGGTGGTGGTATCCGTACCCGCCTCCCAAATTGAATGAGATGATAAAATCAACAAACATGACGATGTGCAGATAAGGAAGGAAATCATGATTTAACACCAAACCAACCACCTACAGTCCGCCTCGGAACAGGAAACCCCACCGAGAAGGACTGTGAATAAACTACTATACTTTATATTTAAATAATCTTTAATAAAAAAAGCATTATTGAATAAATTACGAATCCCCTTTACTATTGACAAAAAGACTTTATAGATCAGGTTGTCTTTTCAATTCTAGCCTATTAATGACCGCTCAGAATCCGAGTTGGCATCGTGTTTGGGACTCACCCGTGACTCACTCACATGGTGTGTTCAATTCCTCGGCTAGCAAGGTCCTACATCCCGACAAAAGTAATATTTGTCCGCTTAACCTGGTGGTAGTAGGAGATTTAAAATAGTGTCAGGTTATTCGTAACCCGGGAATGTTTGTCTTTCTTTAAAAAATGAATTGGAAGTTGAATGCACCGAAATATTTAATTCATTTTTATGGAAGTGTTTTTGCATTAATTCAAAAAGTCATAATTATGGGAATAGTAGATATTCAATTTAAAGAGTCGTAATACATTCCATCTTAAAATATGTTAACAATATTGCATACTTCAATCCACTGTCACTAATGTGTCGTCTGTACAATACTATTTTTTTATTTTATTTTTTAAATTTAATAACAATACAAATTAAAATTAAAATACAATATTAAATACATTAAGAATACAAAGTGAAATATTTTATCCTCAGTCCTCCTCACTAGGTATTCCTGTTCCGAGGTGGACTGCAGGTTGTCGTATGGTGTTGATCATGTTTTCCTCATCAATTGTGTTTGTTTTTGTTGCTTTTAACGAAATATAAATAAATATAAAAAAAAGTGCACAAAAAATAAATTAATAAAAATTCTTCCCGAATAAAGAAAAAATATTTCATTTGGTCAGGGGGATACTGACAGTACTGACTGAGGGGAAAGAGGGGAGAGTGGCAGAATCCACCTTTTGCGGAGATCCTTTAACCCTAAAAGACAGGAGCTACGCACACCGCTACGAGCGCAGCATTTGCAACATACATACTTCCTACAAGTTAGCAAAAATAATGAGCCGTCCGTCTGCACTCGAGGGGGTCTAGCGCGATGGTTAACCCTCCGAGCGCCACTCGGATTATTATAAAAAAATTAACCCGAAATTTTTATTTTTATTTTACTGTAATTAATTTATTCTGTAGTTCAATTATCGCCGATAACTAACTGAGACAGATCTAACTGAGACAGATCTCAGTTGGATAATAAAATGACATTATTTAAC
Source organism: Limnephilus auricula (assembly GCA_951813805.1). Classification (NCBI taxonomy): domain Eukaryota; kingdom Metazoa; phylum Arthropoda; class Insecta; order Trichoptera; family Limnephilidae; genus Limnephilus; species Limnephilus auricula. The sequence continues at coordinate 856,514 of OX638395.1, read as the reverse complement.
TGCTGTAAATTTTTAATACAAGTTACTAAAAAAGCATTTTGATGGGCTTAAATTTAAATTGCAAATGGCCGATTTACGTTGGAAGACAAATTTGTCGTATATAAATTGAAAATTTCGGTCCAAAGTATGCCCCTTTTACGAATATTTATTTTTTAATCGAGAGAGATTATTTTTTTAAATAATTACCATTAATAAAAATTCGTCAAAGTCGCCACTATAATCATCAAAAGTAGAATTTTTTAATAACCTATAATTTAAAATACAAATGTATTAATTACAACATATTTGTACTAGATGTATGCTCTACTGTTTGATTAAAATTAGAATTATTCAGTTGATCAAGTATTTTAGCCTCAAATGCAAATATAATTTTGTATGAAACAGGCGGAGCAACCGTTCCTCTTAAAGCGCGGAATTCCGCATTTCTACCGATTTATAACATAATTCTTTTGAACACTTTCTGTTTTTAAGATCCTAAAAAAAATTATGTTTCTTTTTAAGATAATATCTGTACATTGTCGAGCTGAAATGGTAATCATATTAAATTCACCCAAAATTGGGAAGGATGCTCCGAAAATTATTAAAAACACATTTTGTTCCGTTATTTAACATGGTTAACAAGTTAATTTAACAAGCTATAAAAAATCATTTTGTTCTTTTATTTAACATGTTATGGCTATAAACAAAATTCAGGTGTATCTTAAGTACAACTTAAGCATTTGTCGAGAGATTTTTGATCTATTTCAAATGAGTCGGTTTTATTAAATTTTTTTACTATTTTCGCTTAATTATAAACGTTTTTTATATTAACTAACTCCCTCTTACATTCGTATTTACGTATATCCCTTTCTTCTTCTTTTTGATCGTCTGCTACCGGGTTTATTAGCAGTAAAATATGTTAATTTAGACCTGAACACTTCATTAAGATAGAGAAGCATACGTATCTATATTACAAATATTCCAATTAGCACTACAAACCACTCCATACCTCATTCCCTCTCGCAAAATGATATTACCATGCATCATTAAAATAACATTGTTATATTTTTACAAAGGCATGACTACAGTGGGGATTGCGTGGGTTAATCCAGGGTTGGGGCGCCGTTCTAGCGCCCCAGAACCCCCATTGGGAGGGATGGGGAGGGGGTGGAGGCAGATTTATATGCAGGGAGGTACCCGCGCTGTACCGGAGTTTAGCTAAATTACTGCTCAACTTTTTTTTGCTATGCGGATGATTTAGTAGAGGATTTAACTATCCGTGCGTTCTCTCCGAAAGACGGTAAACGATTTTATGGAATTCTATCATCGGTAGATCAGATATAATAACTAATATACGTACGTTATTAATATTTATCTTGTAAAATCATTTAATTTGACAATCCCATCGCAAGGGGGAACAGCTGCCGCCTGCTATAAATGTTTCTAGTAAAACCTAAATATCAATAATACTAATTGTTTTTTTTTGTAGATTTATGTGCCTGTGTAGAAAAAATTGTAATAATATAACTACTGGAAGAAACAATATAACATTCAATACTAACTGAAGTCCCCGGCGATTGTCGCGCTTTATACGGAGTTTTTAGAAATCAGATGTAGACAGTAATTTTTCTCTTATTTTAAACAACTTTATCAGTATTTTATAGTATTAAATTTCTGCTTTAAAGGAAGGGAAAGGGGGTTGGGGTGATTTTTTAAAATACCTTGTTGGTCCAATTCGGAATAAAATTTTAGATTTGTTAAAAAAAAATGTTAAGATACGCACTTGACTTACTTTAACCAGTGATTCCTGAAGTTGTAGTAAAGAATGTAAATGAAATTCTGGTCTCCGGTGTCGTTTTAGATGACTTTAAAAAAAAAAATTCTTCAAAATCAAAAAAAATAAATTCTTCCGCATGTCGTCACTAGTCACTCAGCCGAGTAAGCGACCTAACTCTTACCCCGTCCTCAACTGTACAACACCTAATATTTTTTCTTGTTTTTTTAGAAAAAAAACAACAAAAAGTCTAGTTTTTGGACTGTTAATTAGTGGTGGAATTCCATTGCATTAGATTTGAAATTAAAAAAACTTTGGCACTTTTTCCACTTATTTATTATATAAATAAGTTATTTTATACATAAATATGTGGAACAAAGTGCTAAAGTTGTTAAATTTCAAATCTAAAACCAAAAAGTCATTGGAGATCAAAATTTTATTTGCATTCTTTACTCCAAATAATGTCAGGAATCAATGGGCAAAGTAAGTCAAATACGTATCTACCTTAACATAATGTATACAAAGATGATTTTTTTAAATAATGAATGATTTTAAAATAAGAGACTCCAAAAACCACAACATTTATAAGAATTTTATCCGTTCATTCGTTCTGAGAGTATAAATATATTCGTACAAGAGCAATTAATTACTGCCGGAATGTGTGCTTTTAACAGACTCTGTCGATGAGAAAGGTCCACAATAATTAAACAACATTTAAGATGAAAGAAACATTAATCGGGAAAAGTTTTAATCTCAGCCACCCTCTTCCTCTCCCTTCTACCCCGCACCTCGTCAGTCGTCATTTTACCGGACCGATTCCACCTTAAGTAGATTGCCATCTTTAACAAAAGAATTCTCATTGTATATCTAATACAAAATGCTTGGTGAAATTCTTGTCAAACACACAGAAAGAGGAGATTGCCAGGACGAGGGGCAAGACAAACCAAACATCGAATCAGATCAAATAAAAGCGCTTTCTTCCCTTACTCAACTACTCCACTTTTTGTTCTAATAAAAATACCGCCCGGCATTCCTTCGCCTCGTTTTATTGGTTGAAAGGTTTTACAATATTGACTATTTGTTTTGCGAAGCGGTCATGTCCGATTCGCAAAAAATCCAACGGGAGCTAAATAAATTGGTCAAAAAGAAGTTAGGAAAGACAATCAAAAGCGGCTCTCCTCAGTTAAATTACACTCCTGGGGAGGTTGGGAAGGGATTTAGTATTTCTTTTGCACACACCGAATATCTGCTTTGGCTTTAGCTTGCTTATTTTATTACAATTGCTTTACTAAAACATCGGTCACCGAGCATTAATAATATGATGACAAATTGTAAATACAATAAGACTTTTTGGGAATGTACCAAAGGTTTACAATCTTTAATATTTTATTGATATTCTACTAGATTTGGGCATAAATTAATACTAACATAGTCAACGTTCTTATTTTCAAATAGTCAAATTATTTACCAATTTGTATGGTAAAATAAACATCACAAGTAAAATACATAATTTTTAGAATAATTGTAATATTTCCAGAAGTTACTTATTTTGCACGGCATAAAATCCCAAAAATAAACATTACATTAAAATATAGCTATTATATTTCTTTTTTAGTACACATTATTTTGTTCAATAGGTAGATATGTTACTTATTATGAAAACCAACGATATTTTAAATGATGAAACTAATTTATTTAGTAAGCAATATAAATTATTGTATTGAACTCCAGCTTGGAGAAACTCATAGTCAATGGCAAAGTCAATGGTAGATGAAGCAGATGAAGGTCAACAATGTGCTGGAGCGACCAAGTATCACTGGCGTCTGGTACGTCAGTGTGTTCTTGGCTCTCCACGCAGCGCAGGACCACGAGGAGTGGTGGAGCCATGTCCACCATGGATATTGGAGTAGGGATCACGTTCCTCAGCAATGAGGAACCGAATTAAGAAGGATAAATTATTATTAGGCTTCATTAACATGTTCTAAAGAGTACAACAAAAATCAGAATCAACATAAATGTCACAAGTTTTCATCATAAATGCCACAAGTTTTCAAAAGAAAAGAATTTTTGCCTGAGCCTCGTTGAAGCAATTTAATTGTAAAACATTGACTTATCTCTGTTTTTACAAGCATTATGAAGAAGAGTGACGTAATTTTAAACATTCAGTTTAATGTTTCAGTACCTACTAAAATAATGTGTATGTTGGATAACTAGGAATGCAAATTTAAAACGAACTCATTTTTTCTACTAAAAACAGTATTTTGTTTATTTCTTCAATCTTCGCAATTTTTTACGTCGTTATTATCCTGAAGAAAAAACTTTCCGTTTCGAAATATGTCGAGAAATGTGATTATGTAAGTGGTGTACGCAAAGTTAATTTTTTTCTTTTAATTATTTTTTTTTATTTTACGTGAGTAAAACCGTGGTAAAATCTCAAATTGCAATATGTAATCGCTGAAGAAAATATTAGCGACTCTCAATCGAAAATTTGAAACAGAAAAATCAGATTATCAGATGTGACCTACCTGATTTTTCTGTTTCAAATTTTCGATTGAGAGTCGCTAATATTGTCTTCAGTTAATAAATTGCTTTACCCCGCCTATCAGTTTCCAAAATAAATTGCATCGTATGTCGTGCAATGGTGCTTATGTATTCTCTTGGCTGTCTGTCTTTGTTGATTAGCATTATGAACTAACGAACCGTGTTCATCTAGTCACATCTAACCACGGCGGTGCGGTGTGGGCGCGGTGCGGGTGTCGTGCGGGTGCGGTGCGGGTGCGGTGCGGGTGCGGTGCGGGCGACGGGCCTACATTTGTCTGGACGGGAATCGAATCTCAACAAGAACCCCAAAGTAATTGAAGCAAATTCTCTACCGGGCGGGGCACTGTGTACACAGAGAGTCCGCAGTTTGTAAGTTAGGGGAAGGTAATTTGTTAAGCTTTTTCCTATGACAGTCAATAAACACAAAATACATGTTGTGACAGTCGTGATGCACTGTGAGTCACTAAATATTACAGAAGTATGCAGGTTATAAAAAGAATATGGTTTAATGTTACGTTATGAAAGATTTTCAGGTGTTAAAGATGTACAAAATGATACGTTGAAGACGCCATATCGGCCTCTCATGTTTCTTTCATTAGTAGCGAATACTCGTGAAAAGTCTAGGGATATGATATTTTTTTGTTGGATTTGTGAATCTCATTGACTTCAAAAACAAATATTGTCATTTTTATCGTTATTTTTTTATGTCGTGATGCGCTAACCCCTTCTTTAGCCAACGTTTCAGACAGAGTTATAGTGTCCATCACAAGGCCTGATGTGATGATGGACACTGCGACACTCTCCGAAACGTTGGCTAAAGAAGGAGGAAACGCAACACGGCATTATACCCCAAAAATAAATATCGATAATACTTTTATGTGAAAATGTTAAATAATAAATATCTATTGTCATTTTTCTTTGTAATTTGAGTATATTTTTGGTTATTGACAAATTAGAAAGATCTATTAGATGTAATACTATCAATAGCAACTGTAAATCGTGCAGTGTGCAGTGTTTTTCTCTGTGTGCAAAGTCGTATCTACCCAAGGCTTAAATCTTTTATATATAAAAATCTCGCGTCACGATGTTCGTCCCGGATAAACTCCGAAACTACTCAACCGATTTTGATGAAATTTGGCTTACTGTGTGTAATTTGGTCCAACTTAAAAGATAGGATAGTTTTTATCTCGATTATTTACCTCAATATTTATTATACGAATTAAAATTGGGAGGCGGGTATGGGGACCGCCGCCCCGGCAACCATTTATTGGACGACCAACACCTCTCCACAGGTCACCCCAAGAGGTTCGCTACGTTTGGTGACTTAGCAGGGGTGCCCGAATTCATGGGGTTTGGTTTGTCTGGGACTTGGGGGCGGATGCGTGGCAGGCCGGATCGGGAGAGACTGGTTGAGGGTCTATCACTCCTGTACATATTTATATCCAGATTCCTACCCACCCCTCAAACCTTTTTCCTTTCCAGAACTTCCTCTCCTTCCTTTCCCTTAAAAAACTCTCCACACAGCATCTTCAAAGATGACATAGGCCCTGATGGAATTTTTCCCTCAGGGCCTCCTGTGTGGAGCTAATGTAAAAAAAAAATGTTTGTTATGGGACAATGATTTGCAATTATTTCCAAGTTCCATAACTTTCTAACAGATGGCGGTGTGAATTAGTTTATTGACACAATATTTGATTATCTAGGTTAAGTAACCATCAAGTAGATGGCATTGTGTTTCGTTAGCCACAGCAACGCGTAGGCGGGTCAGCTAGTGTTTATCTGAATTGACATGCTAGTTTTACTGTCAAAAATTTAAACAAAACAAATACACATTTCAAGATTATTAAATAATAAAATAATTTTTGTACATATGTTATCGCTTGTCTAATATGATTTTTTATACATTTATTATCCACATTTATTTACACATTACGCAGGAACATAATTTCAAACCACGCGTGCACCCATCCCCGACAACCGATATTAGTAAGTTTAATGTTTTGTGTTTTCACCTAGCGCTTTCCTCATACATTCACATATATTGAATTCCTTTAACTATTCGAGCACTTTTTGACACATTATGGCACTATTTCCTAAACCACGGATTGCTTTGTTGCCAAAATGTGTCAATTTTTTTTATTATTAAAGCGACTATATAATATATTGTACATTCAAAATATAACAAAATAAATATTCTCTGGATTCTTTAAAATGTTTCTTTTAAAGGTTAAAGATTTAATAATATTTTTTTTATAAATCATGAATATGCGATAATAGACAAAAGATAGGCGAATTCATTGGCTTTATAGAACTACAATCAGTTTGAATGTTTCCATGTTCAAATTCAGAGGTATGATTTTTTTAAATTTGGGTGGAAAATTTTTATTTAGCATTCCGAGAAAAAAGTTTTAAATTGCTCTGTAGCTCCAGTGGTTAGGAAACAACATCGAAAAATTATTGCTGAGAGAGGTACACCTAAAATCACGCAAATGGGCGTTTTCCAAAAAAGATGTCGGTGACGTAATAAGAATTCCACTTAAGTGAGATGTTGCATTTCGGTTAAAAATATACGTACATTTATTAAAGAAAGTATGAACTTCATGACAAAAAGTATTTAAATAGAAAATATCAATAAACTTCGAAAATAATTGCAATTTAAGTTTAATACTATTGGTAAGAAATTCTTTTACGTCACTTTTATCATAAAGTTTATAAAGAAAATTAAAAGAAATTCATTATTTCAGATTTTTATTTACGAATTGAAAACACAATCTGTCTCCTAAAAAATATGAATAATCAAGCTTATTGAAATAAATATTAAGTTTTTAAATAAAAATATTCATTTACGCTACTTTTGGATACTTTGTACTGTATATTTTTCGTTCTAGAAAGACGAATATAAGTTTTTGTTTTACGAATGTTTAATTATAACAAATTTAATATTAATCATGAACTATATCGATAAAAAATAGAACAAATTTCTTTGAGATATAATAATTTATCTTAGAAAATAAATCACAGCAATAACAGGACAGTGACGTAAAGAGAAACATTTGGTAACGTTTAGGAATTCTAAGGCCTCGGCCAGACTGAGAGGCTTGCGCGGTAGCGACAGCGGGCGCGAAATATCAGTCGTATGTATACACCCGTTTTGGCTACACTGCACTGGTATGGGAAGAGTGGAAAATACTCTCAGTATCGCCCTGGTGTAAGACCACCATTCAGAATTGAAACGTTGCTTAATAATGGCTTTAACCGTGTTTAGTGACTAGATCTAAATAGCTAGGTACTTCCCCACCTTCATCTTCCCCATCTCCTTCCCTTCCCACTTACTTCAGCCTCACAACATACCCCAATTGGGGATGCCATCGTCTCACTGGCTCCAGACGGGAGCAGTTAAGACTCTTGTAAGGTATTCTCCATTAAAAAAGGACGATTTTACGTACTACCGCTACCGTGCAAGGCCTGCCGCGCAAGTACTTTTTCATCCAATTGTTCTTTTTTCTTTTCTTTTTATTTTCGTTTCTGTTCTCTCCAACATTTTATTTTTTTCTATTCTTCTTTGATTAGCTCTTTGATTTTATTTTGGTGTTTTTTTTTGTCTTTGTAACTCTTTTTTTCTAAAAGGCTTCATATTTTTTAGGGTCGTTTTTAATTTTATCCCTGTACCTTTTAGATTTTTCTGCATCGTTTTTAATTTTTCAGGATCGTTTTTAATTTTGTCTCCGTACCTTTTAGATTTTTCTGCAACTTTCAACAGCGTATTTGAACATAAAATTAAAATAAATTATTTAGAAAAATGCACAAATAATTAGATAGGTAATAATGGGCTACACGTGCATACCGTATATAGCCTGAAATGGGGAACTAAGTTGAAATGGTATTAAATTACTTGTTAATATACACAACTTTAATCACAGGATCCACTAAAACACACAGGAACATAAATCATGCTACATTTAATACTTACTTAATCAAAATTGAATGAACCAGCTGATTTTATACTCAATGTCAGAGTTGCTTCTATAGTAATAGTTGTTCACATTGCCGTCAATATTAGTACTTTAACACCATTTCGACTCTTTCAGAATTAATCTTAATTAATAAAAAAAAAAAAAAATTATTCACATATGAAATTTTTTTTTTTTTTTTCATCTATGTTGTGCTTTTTTGTTCAATGCCTCATGTATCACTCAACCCACATATCTACAGGTAATACGTTACATTTTGAAGATACATGCAAAATATAAATTTAATTAGAAAATTGTAACGCACTCAAATACACTAAAAGAAGACAGAGTGAACCGACCTTTAGAATTCCATTACGTCACTTTTAAGTTCCATTCACGCGACCGTAGCGTAAGAGAAGTGGCGTAATCGCGTCAATATTTTTTCAAAATGTATTTATCAATAAATTATGAAACTTCTGTTTGTTCTAACTAAACATTTCATAAAACAATAAATGAATCAATTTAATACAAAGTAGAGTCTAATACATGCTGTTATCTTACCTGGAGAAATACGGTATCGTTGGTGGAACACTTTTTTAGTACAGCCGAGAACGACCACTTTTGTTACGATTTCTTGGCAAATTGCCTGACAAAAACCAAGCATGCCCGCCCCTCATAGACTAAATAGGGTCGCTATTTTCGAAAATATTCATCGATTTGGTAATTTTTTTTTTGGAAGACGTCAATAATGTGGTAGCGTAGTCGGAAATTCCACCATACGTTATTTCGTAGGACAACTCAATATCTGGAATTTAAATTATTTTGCACGATAATTTAATCTATATTACGTTTGCAAATCGAAAATACTATTATATAGTATTAGTAGAATTAGAAATAAATACTGGGATAACATAAAATAACATTAAATTTTTAACTCTAACTGGTAGTGGTAGGTGTAGGACATACCAGAAACAGTGACCTGTAGACTTACTTATTTTGAAATAATATCGAAATTTAAAAGATTTATTCATTATTTTTAGTCAATAAAGGTATTTATTTGTTATTATATTGGTAAAATATATGGGGTGGTCATTAAAACCGACACAACATAAGTTACTGGTCCTGAAAGTGATGGGACACTGACTTTTATCTATGTACACTTTTTTTGAAAAACGCCCAAATGCGAGTTAAAAACTTTAACAAAATTTGTTAATAACTTTCCGACATGGCAAAACAGCCATTACAACAAAAATTACCCCTTATTCTTCTCAAGTCGATTCCTCATTGCTGAGGATCGTGACCCCTACTTCAAATTCCTCATGGTGAATAAGGCTCCTCCACTCCTCGCATTGACTATGAGTTTCTCCAAGTTGGAGTCCTCTGTTTAGTGAGATCGTGTCCAAAGTATCATAAAATACAAAAAAATAGTTGTAGGCATATAGTTAAGAGCGAATTGTGTATACCTAGCTCTTTCAGAATGGACACATTTGTGCGTCTGGCTGTCCATGGAATACTAAACATTTTTCTCCAGCATTTCGGAAATATTAAGCAGAAGTGCAAACAAATGATTCCGTACACACGAAGTTCTTACAATGCACTCAGCCACTTAAGAAGTACGAAGCACGACCCTCTCATCAATGGTTAATTATATATTAACTTGCCAATAATTAAACAAGGAGTTTAGAGGTTTTTAATGAAGTAAAAGTAGTTGTGACAAATAATGTTGATTAAATCTTGTATAACCCACATCAAGTACAACCAAATGATTGCTTGTTTGTTGTTGGTAATTTATTTAGTTGAAAACAAGTAGTATAATTCAATATCGGCTTGTAAATCGCAGGAAACTAGCGGAGCTCCGGAGACGTTTATTTCTTGTAAATAGAATTTGGCCATTATCACTGATTCACTTATTTCATTAGAGGAAAGTTGCTGAGCACATTTGTTAGGGCGACTGGCTACAGGAGCTACTATTGACAAGCCACTGAGAACTACGAACTGAGAGTATAAACTCTTTCGATGTTTCTTTTATGAAGTTAATGTTTATATTATTTGACGTGCTTGGATAAGTAGTTCAACATGGATTTATTATCATTTCGGCCACAAGTTTTTGGGTTTGTTGTCCATAATTAAGAGTACCTCTAAGATTCAAATATTTAAAGTCACATTGTGATCAGGGGATTTTCCAGTTCTACAGGGATAATTGTCCTTAACCTAACTTATCGACGTTAGCTCCACACAGAAGGCCCTGAGTGAAAATAATTCACTCAGGACCTACTCCATTGTTTGGACATGCTGTGTGGAGGGTCTTTTTAGGAAAAGGAAAGAAGAGAGAAAGTTCTACGAAGGAAAAAGGTATGAGGGGTAAATATAGCGAACTACTTGGGGTGACCTTTGACATCATAGTCTACTCTCATGATCCTTTAAAATTAACACACACCCGATCCACAGGAATAATATAATCGTAGGATTGATAACTGGGTATTAACTAAAAATCGCAGACCCTTGGTAATTCACAAAATCTGACATTTAATATAAAGTCAATCATAAGAAATTTAAACAAAAGAAATACGTACTTCAGATAGTATAGAAAAGGGACAATAGCTGCAGAATGCTAGTAAAAATATTCACGAAAATGTACTAGGTAAGGTAATGTCAGACTACCCTAAATAACGTTGCAAGCAATGTGTGAAATATATCGTAGTCTAACACAGGCATTATCACTTGTCTGAATCTGTTCCAAATTTGAAAATGTACTTAAATTTAAAACAAATCCAAGTTCATTGAACCAGATGTATTATCACAGACACACAAGCGAAATTTGTATACTTGATGATCTGCTGACATACATGGGCTAGCAGGTGTTTCAATAATTGTGTCTCATTAAAATTAGGTATGTAGAAAATGTCTCCTTTACTAACTTCAGTACCTATACTATGCCATGGTACATTCACACCTTTCCCATCTCTGTCGTATCTGGGGCTTCGCCTCAAAGAAATTGATAATTGATGCAGGTGGTTCAAAACCGAGCTCTCTGGAAATGTTTTTGGACTTTCAAGGGAAATCTATTCAGTTTCCAGAATCCTTCCACAATCCTCCCTAAACGTGAAATCACAAGCACCTTTCAAAATAATCCACAACCACAACACTCGAAATAACAATAAAATCCTCGTTCCTCAAACAAACACTACAAAATATTGGATAAAATCTCTTAATTATATTGCCTATACACTATATACTTCGCTTCCAGATATGTACAAAAACATCCAGCATAATATAAAAATTGCAAAGCAATGCTTTAAAATAAAATAAAAATTACGTACATTTAAAAAAGAAAATGTTTAATTGTCTTGTCATTTTATATCCTTGATTTTTCACTTGTTGTTTGTTCTACTTAACCTGTTTTTATTTTATATTTTTATGCTATACTGAATATGAAATTTTTACTTTTGATATCAAAATACCTTGTAAAATTTTACCTACTACCTCCTGCTTATGAATTTTAAGTTCCTCCCATTCTGAATCGAGTTTTGTAACTCATCGGGATTGCTCTAGCAAAAAATAATAACAATAAAAAAAAATTTAAAAGTAATATTTCAAGAAATTATTATACATAATTACATCTAGTTTGTAATTAGTATACAATATCGAGCATTCAGAAAATATGTGCAACATTCACAAATTTAAATTTAAAAAAAAAATTATCATCCCTTTAAAACCTTTACAACCAATGATTGAAGTTTGGTTATAAATTGTTTGCGCATGCTCTAAATTTTAAAGTCCTCTTCCAATTCCCCCAATCACAGCGCTCCCTAGAAAGCTTTACCTACGTATATTCAAATCACATGAAGGTAATATTATGTAAAGTACCCTGTGGACATGCGCAGTATCGAAAGGTGAATTATTGTATGGAAACTTTCCTAAAGGGGGTGGGGCATGCAACCCCCGGGGCTTTAAAATTCCACCCTTAAAGAAATATAACCCTGTTTTTTATTGGACGTCGAATTTGAATATGCGCACTCGCAGGCTGTTTGCAAGGGTTGAGGGTTGCCACGGCGCTTTTTTACCCCTTAGACTATCCAATCAGCTTCAGAGAAGGGTTGAAAGGGTGATGGTAAGCTTGAATACTCTATGGGAGGGTAAATTCATTGAAGAACAGTTTGTTAAAAAAGAATGTCGTGTAGCCTAACACTGTTAGTGTGTCTCGATTTTAATTGATTTTTTTTATACCCTTTTGTACCCTGATGATGCTTAAACAACGCGAATCTTGTCGGTAAATTTTTTAAAAATTAAAGCCCGCGGTTTTACACAATAAAAGTGTTTAATTTTTATTAAATATGTCAAACCACAAAGTGATTGCTTTCTAAAATAATAATTAATAACATTTATTTTTTTATAATTTTCTATCTAGTTGAAAAGAATATGACCTTACTGAGGTACCCCGTTCTGAGGTTACATTGTACATGGTTTTGTGTGTGAATTTTAAGTAAGTACCCAAGTTACCTATGTTATGTTCCTAATTGATTTAAAAAACAAACTTTATCCAATTTAAATTTAAAAAAATATTACGGGAGTTGTGTGAATGCGTTTCAAGGGTCTGTCGACAATTTTGATTTTTTAATATTATTTTAATAAATAATGTGAACCTAAAAATGAAAACGTGTTTTCAAGTGCCGTTATTTTATATAAAAAATCTGTGCGTATGCTTCAGTAAGGTAATACGAAATCCCCAGGCGATCGGTAGTTTATCCAGCGCTTTACGGTCAATCCATCATATTTAACGTCAAAAAGCAGGTTTCCACACGAGAAAGATTATTTTTTCATCGTCATTATTATTCCCCAGTCAAATATTTCCCTTTTTATGGAGGCGCTTGAATGACGGGCAGATTCCCGCAGTGGCTAATGCACCCCGCTCTCCCCGCGGACCCGAACTACCCACTACCCACTACCCACTACCCTCACTGCTAGTCCTCGGTGCTATTCTGCTAATCTGCTAAACTTCCCATGGTGGAAATATTCCTGTAATAAAGCCCGATATTAAGCGTTCAAAAATAAGAAAATGGCGAGACATATAAATGCGAATGTAGAATTAAGCGAACACAGCGGAAATATTTAATAAAACACGACCCGTTTAAAATAGAGAGCAAAAATCTCTCGACAAATGCTTAAGTTGCATTTAAACATACACTGGGAATTTTTTCATTGCTTTAACAATTTTCTAGGCATAGGAACTTCGCGATTTTTTTCTGTCTTGTACAGATATTATCTTAAAAAACAAAAACAAAAATGAATAACTTAAAAACTGAAAGTGTTCAATAGAAATATGTTATAAATCGATAAAAATGCGGAATTCCGCGACTTAATAAAGCGTGGCGAGTATACTAAACGATTTAAATACCACTCGAAGGATTCGGGGACTTTCCGGGACAATGTGATACGATCAAGTGAACCGTAATATGATGGGGCGATTTTTGAATCGGCTGAGCAACTTTGATCATCACGGTTATTTGCATAATTTTCGGTAAGTACTACTTAGAATAAATAACTATTTTTTATTTTTTACATTAGCTCCAAACATTTCCTCCCTTATTTTTTACATTAGCTCCAAAAATCCCTCAGGGCCTATACAATCTTTGGGGATGCTGTGTAAAGGTAATTTTTATGGAAATAAAGGAGAGGAAGTTCTGGGAAGGAAAAAGGTCACAATATTCCGTGATAGTTCACGGGTCTGCGATAGTTGTATTATTATAACAAGGGCGAGTTTCCTAAGACATTTTGTAACTTTTAACATGTATCTACGAGTAAACTGAAAGTGTTTTTTTTCTACGAAAACATTGTAATATATATTATATTATACTTTATTGTGCAGTGATCGCAATTTTACTTTGTAGTGTCATTTTAATTAAATGAAATCATTACTTACATCATGTTTAAAAACCAATTGTTTCATCGTAAGGATAAAATTAAAATTAAACAAGTGATGATTTACAAAATGATTTGTTATCATATAATATTACAGTTGAATAATATTCTGCACAGTTTCGATAATCGTTAAGTTAGTGGAATCGCCTTCCTAGCATCTTGTCCCACAGACACGGGGGAGGGTGTAAAAAATGGCTCGGGAAAAACTTGACGTCGCGGGTGATATATCATCCGCTAAATGGATTTAATGTAGTCTGTAAAAGTGCAAAAAACTTCACTCTCCCCCACCCTTTCCGCCCCCTATCTACCACCACTTTGTGACGCGTGGCGTGATGGAGGATTTTCCATAATGTGGCAGCTCGATCTACACCTAGGGGAGTCCGACAGACTTCAGCCAGACCGGATCGCTAAAGGGTTTAACAAATTTTACCTCACTGCAGTAAACCGTATAAATACGAGTTTTGCATTATATTGTCTCTGCATTTCTTCTCATCTGTCTACAATCTACTTTAACATGTCACAAAAAAGTTCAAAATGCTGTCACTCGAAACGTTATTTTTTGACATAATAACCCTTGTGAGGCCACTAACAGACGATTAATAATATTACTTCTAATGAAAATCAAATGCTCTTTTTGATTTCCCAATAAATTTCAGGAAATCGTTGATGGTTATTACTTATTACTTATTACCATGTAACGTTTCCCCACTTATTGCATTATTTTAATGTGACTAACAGTCACTGAAATGAGGCGTATCCGAATATTTCCGACAATTTACTACCGGAATCAAAAAGGGAATTGCTAATAATATATAGAAGTAATATTATTAGATCATCTGTAAATGACCTCACCACAATTTGACAGTGGTAGAGCAGAGCCCCGGCAAAGCTAAGGTCCTCGGTTCATTTCCTAGATGTGACCGTAATCTTTCTGATTCAAATTTTCAATTGATAGTCGCTAATATTGTTTTCATTCATTAAATATTACAATTTAAGGTTATACTTCATGGAAAAAACCAAAACATCCCTTTACCCGATTTAAAAGTCTTCCACCCCTGTTAGTATAAGCGTAGTAGAATGAGCAGCCGGGTGTGCCTGGTATAACTGGTGTGAGGTGTCCCATTATCCGATGGATATTGGCGGATTTTTCCAAAGTCACTTTGATAATAATATGATTGATATTCTTTTTTCGCTGGCACTATTTATCTCTCGCGTCACGGCCACGGGGAGATTTCCATTTGAGATCAGGTGCTTCTCTACTCCTCCACTGCTCGAGGGCCATTATGTTATTATTATACAGAATCTCAGGCTAAAAAACTGCCCGGAAAACTGGAGAGGGGAAATAACAATGCATGATACCTCGGTCAGGGGCATCTTACATAGATTTGGCTTCATATCGAAATCCCGACCCACTGTAAGCTGACCTTCTCCATAAGAAGTTGCAATAATAATTTTTCATGTATAAAATATATAATATTTTTACATTTATTTTACGTATTCAGAATACCTACCACTATTCAGGAAAAACTTATTTTAACAATTTTCCTGTAAATCTAAAAAATACTAAAAACACTCACGAATTTCAGCTTAAATTGAAAAGTACCTAAAACCATTACAAAAGATCGTATTTGTTATTATCTAAAAAAAACCTTTTTAGGTTTTCGATCATTCTTGAATTTTTATTATTATTTCTACGTCGTAATGACGTTTTAGCCAATTGGAACCGTTTGAGATCGTTTTTGAAATCAATCAAAAGAATGAAAATAATAAGGATGGGTGGTTCAAAAAAATGAATTTGAATTGTTAAAATTTTTGAAAACAACCCTTCCATACACATTTTTAGTACGATAATCATAATCAAAAAAAGAACTTTAAATTTTCCATACATTTTTGACGGATTCATACTTTGTGAAAATACGCCATTGACCTTGGTTCTATTGTGCTATGCACATTAATATTCAGCTATACAAATCCCATAATTTCAATATTTATCCGGTGATTTTTCACGGGTCTGGGCTAATCGTTTGAATTTATTTGAAAAACCTAAATCATAAAGCGAGTGAGTAAATAATAAAAGACATGCGTTCAGAATATGAAGATAATATTGGTGGTTCTTATTCTAAGTATGAAACAGTTAAATATGACCAAAGGGGATATGCTCGAATTAGCTCTGTGGTTAGAGCAAAACCCTGGCAAGACTGTCCTATGATGTGACAAATGCTGCAATTTATCTAAGGACGTCTTTAAAAAATTGATTTCGTTATTTAATGTATCGGAAAAAGATGCCAAGATTTTCATATATACTAGTATAACAATAAATTATTAAATAAACCGTAACTGACCATACTAGAGATATAACAGATTAATTTTTTTTTTAATTAATTTAATTTTTCCATTCTGTAGTAATTTAATTATAATTAAATTAATTTAAAAAAAAAATTAATCTGTTATATCTCTAGTATGGTCAGTTACGGTTTATTTATAAATAAAAACTAAAATACTCGCAGAACTTAATAGTTATATTATTAAAATTAATTTAAATTAAATTGAAAAAAATTGACTTCTACGAATTAAACACAAAAACAATTAATAGAAATTTTGGTGTCATATGGCAAATATTTCTGTCATAATACATTACATCATATTTTTCAGCTATAAAATAAATTTGGATCAAACATATTTAATTAGCCAATATATAATATTATGTGAGTTAGGATTTATTTCAGTTACGTTGCGACATTCTTCCGAGCTCTGTCTGTCAATAACGTAACTCAAAACTCTGTAAAAATGGCTAGACTACAAACACAATTCATTTGATAGTATCAACATAGCTCAATAATCGTTCCATCCCTTGCTGACTTGGGGAAATCTCCATTGCCCATCCCGCACTAGCCCGAGGAACCCTTGCAATATTTTATAGGGGTGCATTCACCATCTAGCCGCATAAAGACCCCGGATATTTTCTCAGTAAATGCGAATATGACATTACGTCGGAAACGGGAGGGGTAGCGGGTGGACTTTAGGTGGAAGTAGGTGGGTCTGAGGGGAGGGTGGGTGGCATCATAAGCTTAGGAATATTCCTGTGTTGGTGAAATTATGAGATAAGCGCTCGAGTTAAAATGGCGGTTAAAATGTCAGCTGGGATATGTCAGATAAGAGATTCAGAGGGTGAATAGATTTGAGATGTAATTCAAAAAGTAATTCTTCAATTATTTTACTTACCATGTTTCATATCCAGTGCTTCATCGAATAATGATAGGATATTTTTAGTATTTTAATATCTCTTATGTTCTCCCCAGAGACTCTTCCAAAATTAATGGAATAATGGAGTCGAGTTTAGAATCGAGTGACAAACTAGAAATCTTAGAAATTAGAAAGAGAGTAAATATAAATTCAAATATCATATAATCCAAAAATATTTTTAATGACCCTTTAATAAATTTGTTCCCTTTGCGAATTATGCCCTATTACACCCTGCCCATATCCATTGACACCTTTAAGTCTATGTCTATTATTGTAATTTTTAAGTAAACCTTGATGAAGTAAGCACTGCTAACGAAACATGTTGGTTTTGTATACAAAAAAGTGGTTAAAACTAAGTATCCTATTATTTTGTATTAAAGTGGTGCCACAAAATGAATTTGTGGCACCAATTTTCGAAACACAAATACATGAGTAAATAGCTGTATAAATTTGAATTTGGTATTCCTAACCAAAGAGAAGATATTTGAGATCAAAGTTGCCAGTACGGCAAAACGCCAATTTCATATGTAATGACCTAATATCTAACTACTACATTTTTTTAAAATTATTTTTTTGTCCATATTAAGCGTGTCCCGGTTTTGTATATATTTTCCATTATTTTTCACACAAACAAGGGAACAGATGACGTCACACACACTCCCGCCTCTTACCGGGCGTTTTTGCTGGCTTAATAAAATTCAAACTTGTAGAATTAATTTAATTATGAAAACGAACTTAAAAAAAAATACTAGTATTTAAGTTTACATTTGAACATTGATAAAAAAATAAGAAAAGGACTCAACTTCCTTATTATAATGCACATCTTCGGCACATCTCGGAAGCGAGACCATGTGACCCGAGGAGCCCCGAGTCAACTAAAGTAATGTGAGAAATAATCGTAGACTAATATGATGCACTAAAGTAATAATTAATCATATTGTTTTAGTAATGGAATGTCTCAATGTAATTTAATAAGGGCTTAATGTATTGGTAGAACTTACAAAAAATTTACGACTGAAGGTAGATACTATTCACGTCATATTTTTAAAGAATCGATAAATAGGTACACATATTTTTTGTATTTAAAACTAGTAGTTCACGTCTAAAAAGGTTGTTTCTAATTATTATCTCTTATTTAATAAATCAAAAACGTAATTTCCTTTGACTTCAGAAGTTCTGTAAGTAGGTGCTTAAACACCTACCTCATTATTAAAAAAAATTGTTTTAAGCAACTTTTTTATTTATTTAAAAAAAGGGATTTTGAAGCTTGTCCAAAGAAACGTCACTGTCTCAACGACATTTTTTTTAAATGTTCTTCAGGCAGGGAGGTATGTACCATAATAATGAAACAAATGCTAGTAAGAAAGTCGAAATAATCAAGACGATTCCACTTATGAAAAGGAATCTTTACTGAACCATCGAAACGGCAACCACCTCGAAACGGAAACAAAACGTACCAAAAAAATGAAGAGAGAGAGGCGAAATGCGAAACGGACCATTATATTATCTCGAAGATTTCCACAAAAAAAAAACGAATTTGTCAGGCACCATTATGCTTTTGAACAAACAAAAAAATCTAATAAAATATATGCTTAATACTTAGGTGCCTAGAAAAGGAGGTGAATACGAACATAGTCCTTGTACTTATGTACGTAGGTACTTCCTGTTATATTTAGAAAGGACAAACTTAAATGAATCCTATTAATGGTGCAGCTTTTTGTAGCGGTCCACACAGAAATAATGTGTCTTTCATCTCGAGTTAATTGAATCTTACTTAGAGATTCCTTTGTAAGCCCCCCTGATTGCATATCCTTGTAATAATATATCCTCTGCCCCCGTCCTGGCAGTAGGTGGGGTAGGACGGTAGCGGAGACTCACACCTTCCCGGGGAGGCGATTCCAGCGCCCTCCCAACGACGGGAAATCAGTGAAATAGCGCTAAAGCGGGCTTTAATTAAATGTCTGGACTCCTATGTGTTCTGTAAATCTATACGGAGGGTGGCTCATTGCCCATTGACGGAGGAAGGCTTTTCCGGCTTCAAGGATGAAATTAAAGTACAAAGTGGACTATTATTTTTCAAATGTTTTTTTGTGTCAATCTGTGAAGAGCCGGATCAGATGCATCATAGTATACTCTCGAGCGCCGACAAAATGCGAAAATTACCTTTCCAAGTTTTGCTTAAAAATCAGACTAAAAAAATATATGTACATTTTTTTGAAAAGTTTTCTGTTTACCAGATAATATATCCTATTATTGAAGTATACATACCATGTCTATATCGCAACACGTTTCCCCAGAATAGCTAATAGAAATAAACACTAGAATCGACAGCATGATTTCATTTATAATGTAAACCGATTCATAGTACAAATTAATCGAAAATGGTGATTAGTATTAATCTTCGCCTTAAATATATTACAGGTGAGATAAATGTGTATTTCTTCGAATGCAAGCCCTTAATGTAGGTACCTACATATGTAGGTTTCAGTACAAAATGAATTATTTATTGTTATTAAGTTTAATTTGTAGAACTCCATTTTATTTTTAAAATAGCTAAAGTTCTCAAAAATTGTGGCTTAGATATTGCCTTCCGCACAAATAATAATTTAGGATCATCTCTTAAAAACTCAAAAAGTAAAATACCCAAACTAAAAAATAGCGGCATTTATAAACTCCAGTGTGATGAATGCAACGCTGTTTATGTTGGACAAACTGGCAGGTCCTTTAATACTAGATTCAAAGAACACGTACGATCGTTTAAAAATAAAAATATATTACAATCACAATTTGCCAAACATCTCCTAGATGAGAATCACTCACTTGGCGATGATAATAAACCAACACCTCTACATGTGCAAAATAAAGGGCGTAAACTTAATCTTTTAGAGCAGTTGGAAATTAATAAACATAATAATAATCCTAGAGCCATTTTAATAAATGAACAAAAAAATATAATATACTCACCGCTTTTAGATATGTTCAAACCAATTTTAAATACTTAATTATGCTGGATAATATATAAAAAAAACCATGAGTCATCATTTACAAATGACTAACAACATAATTAGAGTGCATAGCGACCTTCAGTTGAATTTTAACAATGCAATTTGGGAATTTACAATTAGGGAAATAACAACCATTAATATCTTCAGCAATTTTACTAAGAAATTAGAAATGAGTCATCGTAAATATCGATTTAGATTTAGTATAAATTCATCGTCTGTAAGTGGTTTGAACACCAGTTTGACAATGCCTTCAGAGGGCGAAACAGCTGTAACACATAATAATAATTACGAAGCAGAACTTGTTTATAATAAACTGTTTTTTATACATTAAATAATAATATTATTGAATGTATTAAAAAAAAAAAAAAAAGAATTATTTACATACATATTTTTGTACATAATATTCATATTTTGTATTTTAGGATAGGTAGCAAATCATCACCAAAGAATTCATTTCGGTTGTGTCTGTCTGCCGTCACTCGGATTTGCTACAAAATAAATCCATTTTCCAATTTTTCGACAAAGTAGGTACCTACCTTTAATATGATATTTTTGCATAAAATCATTGTTTTTGAATAACTTAATGAGTAAATCCTCAATGTGTAAATACTTAATCATTGAAGACAATGTTTAGTCCAGTAATTTGGGACTAATTACTGGACTAAACATTAAAAAGGGCATTTCCTGGGGTGTTTTCCGGGATTTTTGAAAATTGGTAATATTATAGATTTTGATGTGCCTTTTCCGATTTTCAACTTTGCCACCTCGTATCTATCTCTTATCTTCTCGTATCATTTTGGAAAAATGGCGCCCAATAGTAGTTTTTAAACAATATCTCCCTTCCAGAAAAAAATTCCTACAATTTACGCATTCACAACTTTTTTGTAAAATCGACAGTTTTGGCGTACGAGCGCCGCAAAGTAAACTCATTTCCATACCACCTTGAGGTAGAGTAGGTAAGCGGCGCGTTTTTTTTAATCTTGGTGTCTGTCCCCTGTAGGCCTAATCCACATGTTAATCACAATCTCGAAATTTAGCACAATCTTCTTCGCTTTGTTGTTCCTGATGGATCAGTTCGTCTTCGGCATCGATCGAGATGTCACAGACCGTAATTTCATCCGCATCATCTTTAATGGGGTTATCAGACTGATCACAATCCTCTTCGTTTTTGTTTTCATCATATTGCATCATGCTGGAGCAATGAAAATGGGACAGAAACCGAAAAGATGGAAAAGGGACCGTCTCGATCGATACCGAAGACGGACTCACAACGCCGGGTCCACCAAGAATAGGCAAGCGAAGAAGATTGTGCCAAATCCAAAAATTGTGCATTACAGGTGACACCACGATAAAAAAACGCGCCGCTTACTTTTGCCAAATTGCATATTGAAGTATACTTTTCGGCGCTAGTACGCCAAAACTATTGATTTTACAAAAAAGTTGTTCATACATAAATTGCAGAAAATTTCCTCTACTTTATTTTGTACGTATGTATTCTTATCGTAAAATGAGTCGGAACGAATATATTGTCAAAAAAACTGCTATTACGCGCCATTTTTCCAAAATGGCGCCGCGAGTGGCAAAGACATGAGGTGGCAAAGTTGAAATTCAGAAATAACACACCGAAATCTATAATATTACCAATTATCAAAACTCGCGGAAAATTTTCCTGGTAAAACTACCAAATGACTTTACTATTTAGCGTCTCACAAAAGAATATTTGAAACAGAAAAATCAGAAAAAGATTCGGTCGCATCTAGAAATTGAACTCAACACGAAATACAGCCTTGTCGGGGCTCTGCTACTAGATGCGACCAAATGTTTTTTTCTGTTTCAAATTTTAGTTTGAAAGTCGCTAATATTGTCTTCAGTGATTGAACATTATTTATATTGTTTTTTTCGAAATTGGAATTATAGTACCTCACGATTTAATGTTTTCTCGCCTGTACTACTAATATTATGATTGGCGTATTTTGAATGATGTCCATTTAAAGCGAACAAATATAGCGTATTTCCTCGCACGTCCCTGGCATAGTTCTGCAATAATAAAGAAGAATGAAATCTGTGCACATGAAAGGTTGTATTGGAGCGCAGGAATTCTTAATATATCTACCAAAGACTTCCAATTATACAAACTTCTGCCGGTGCTATGGAGGTGTAGGTACTGAGTACGGGGTAGTATGGCTACCGGGGCACTGTAGTAGTGACGGTAGGCACTGGCAGTACTCACTAAAGTAAAACCGGACAGAGGTCGTTTCCACGTCATCATGGAGCATTCTAAGGGTGGGTTTTTTCATTTACCTTTACTTTTAGCAGTGCAGTTTGCAGTTACTTTAGCAGTACAGTTGACAATTACGGCAAAATGAGTTTTTTCATTACCCCAACTGCTAAAGTAAAGGTAAACAGGGATGACAGCATGATAACTAATCTAATTCCCACATTTTCGTATTGGGAACTGTTCATATATTTTTTTCATGTGGCAACTCACACATTAAATGTCAAACATTCTATTATTTCTATGTGCATTGCATCGTCTATATGATGGTTTTGTGTATGACGTTTGAAAATTTAGCCATTTTGTGAAATTTCACATTATTTTCCAACATTTTAGCGTCACTTCTAGCCATTGATATGAAAATTTTGTTGAGTGGCCTTTGACACATTCAAATATATTTTGATCACTGTACTTTTGTGTGTATTTGCAATACCTCCAAATAATCTTGGCATGTTTGACAGCATTATTCCTATCAGAGGACAAATCTAGCTTCATTTTATTTATGTCATGTCATTTGAATAAATATTTGTAATTATACTTCATCAACCATTACTTATAAGTCTACATATCTGCAATTGATGTAGTCAAAAGTCGAGCAGTTTATTTATTAACGCAAAATCGGCATATGAAAGTCGCGACACGTCGTGACGTATAATTAATTACAGGTTCATAGTCAGAAGTTGACGAACTGTCACTTGTCGCAAACGTAATGATGATAATGATAATAGCAAATACCGTAAAACAGATAGCAAGAAAATAACCTCTCATCTCTGAACTGTCAATAAAGTGTCATTGACAACGGCGGCCATTTTAGTTACCTTTACTTTAGCATTTTACAGCACCATTGCCGGCCTGTAACATTCTAGGTAAAAGTAAACGGTAAATGTCAAATGAAAAAACTCATTTCTATGACTTTTACCATGAACTTTTACAATTAGCATTGCAATTAGCATTCTCGGTAAATGAAAAAACCCACCCTAAAGGAACGTATTTGTTTAACTTATTAACAATGACCATTCTTTTATAATTGACAAAACATTTAAAATTTAATATATTTATGTTAAACCGTTAGGTCTATTTGTTCGGTTTTTAGATCTCATAGAAATCGTTGTCTCCCTTAATATCATGGTTAGAAAGATGATCTAAACAGTGTTAGAAAGAGAAAATACCCCGATTTGTTTTTAAATCTAAAAGTTTAGCACAAAATAATTAAAATATACATCTTCATTAATCAAAAGTTTCCGACCGCAATTTGAAAAATAATAATGAAACTTTGAGAATTTTTTATGTATTCTTTTACATGAAATGACAAAAAGTGAGGCGACCATAACGTTTATAGTACATTTGCCTAATAAATTATGTATTGTTTTTTTTCGTCATTAGCAAATTAAGTTAGTAGTTAAAAGGTAAAGTGAGCCATTTTTTAAAGTTTTTTAGGTTTTCACGCAAAATTTTTTAATTAAAAAAATTATATATTTATTTCGAATTCTAAAATTTGAAAGTCTATTTCATCACCTTTCCAAAACAGTTTTCGGATACATTCAGAAATATTCCATTTTGGATTTTAGTGCAAAACGGAAATATTTTGATCCCTCTAATAAAATAAGGTCGAGGCCTGAGGGGGAACGTAGTATCAATAAGTATTTACATTAATGATTAATATATATAATATTTAAGTTGTATGCGTACGTATGAATCAAAATAAAAAAAGATCATTCGTAACCCGTAAATGTTTGTCTTTCTACTAAAAAGAAAAGAAAAAGAACATGATATCGAAATGTCTACCTCATCCCCATAGTTTGCGTTTCATAAAATTAATCAATATTTGTTTTTTGGCTTGTTTTAATAACTGGCAATATCATAAAATAGTTCTACATTACGAAAGAAACAAACGTTCGTGAAATGTCTAAATATATGAATATGATTAAAGAATTTCGACATTCTAGTATCTTTTTCGTTTTCATACAAGACGTGTGAGAAGAAAGATTTTTTATGAACGTCTTTTAGGACAATCATCGATGATTTGTCAATACGATCTTTCCCTAGGACTAGTATAGGTAGACGCAGTAGCCAATAGGCAGTAGAAGCAGACAGGACGGAGGGTACGCGACACCCTGCCTCACTCCACTCGGAGGAGTGAAGGACGGAAGCTCTAATTAACACGGCGATCGTTTTACATTGCACTTCAACTTTTAAGGAAACTATTTCATAAAAATATTACAAGAATTTTCAGAAAATGTTTAGATTACATTTAAAAAATAACTATGACGGCCTCCGTGGGTAAATTTTTACGATCCTCTGCTACGAATCCGTAAGTAAATTTTATTTTGTTTAAATGTAATACTTCATAATTTATTAATTTAAAATGCAGCACCTTCCAGAATGGTAGATACTTTTAGTTGCGTCCTGGTGAAAGACCCACATTCAGTTCGAAACGTAGCTTGAAATGGGTTTAGCCACCATAAGGGACCATTGTGACCAGATATGAATGGCTAGGAGCTAATCCACCTTCCTGTTCCCATCTTTTTCCCCTTCCGATTTCAGAATTACAAAATAACCTTATTGGGGAAGCCGTAGCTTCACTGGCACCAGATATATAGCTCATAGACATGAGAAACAAAATATGAAAGTGGTATAGCACAAACTGAAATTTTTTTTAGCCGTTATTTACACAAATACATTATTTTTCTTATCACTAAGCTGGAGTTTCACAATATCTCAATCAAAATTTAAATAACTTTATATCTTGCAACACGAAGTAAGAAAGATTAGCGGTTTGATTTTTACATAATAATAATGCATATTATTGTCAAAGCATTTTTACATATCATTAGCTTATCTATAAATAACCTACATAATTATAATGAACCATTTAGTAATCTTCCATTTAAACGACTTGATAAATGGACACGATTTATTGCAATTTGATCAGATATTGTGCAATGATAAAAGTATATATGCAATCTGCATCAAACTGTAAATAGCCGATAAAATGTAATTTTCGGAATTCGCAGGCATTTTGTTAGAAATTTATGTTGGTGACGAACATAATCATAATATACTGATAAATTTCATGAATAATTTGGGTTTATATAACAATCTGTTTGAATGATTGATTGAAGGATTGACTTTGGAAAATAAAAGTCAAATTTTTCTTTTTTTAATAAATGTATCGTGTTGGGTGTCTTTTTAATAAATGCTTTGTGAAAAAGACGGGATATTATAATTGTATTATTTGTGAAGTTGAAAGAGTTTATAAAAAAATATTTGCCTCAGAAACATTTATTTTCAAAATACTACATTTATATGTTATTTACGGATGTTAGTAAACTATGACAATTTCTACATCCATCCAACGTCATTATAAATATACAAGATACGTTATATCGAACAAAAAATGTAGCACCTCTTATGAAAAGCATAGCCATTCAAAAGAATATGTGTGTGAGAATGAAATAGCTAAAACGGCCCGCTATAAGTGTGTCAACAGAACCTACTTAAAACTAAACTAAGCGCATTGTCACTCTGTTAATCCATATAGGTAAGCATCCGTCAAACATTTAGACAAAGCAAATACACGTTACGTAAAATAATGTTGCTGCTTACTTTATCGCTTATCAGATATGATTTATATTTATCGGTTCCAATTTTGAAAATGAATTTTTTTTGAACTTTAATAGTTTTATGCATTACGCAGGAATACAAATTCAAATCATGCACCCACGCACCAAAAACTGAAATTAGTACATTTATCTACTGTTTGCAGTTGTCCTTATTTTAACAATATTTCAAATTACATGGATCGTCCAGTTGATTAGGCAGACATCTCCAAATACAAAGTTATAAGATAAATATAGGAAAGCAATATTAGAATACTCGCCATAAATCAAGTATTATTTACACGTGTCTGTGTTTTACATATTAAAAATGCTATAAAATAAAACTCGGAGGCATAACTGTCCGGTACACCTAATGATATCCTACTAGTGACCCAGACAACATCAACATTTTGTTTAATTCACTACAAGTTTTTCTGCATTATAATTGACTAGCTTTTGCCCGCGACTTTGTTTGCGTAGGATTAGTACTTTGAGTAATCTATTTTCTTATCCCAGGTCCCATCTACGTTTATACCAAAATTCTTAACCAATTTATTTAAAATATCTATAATTCTTGATTCGATTCAAAGTATTAGGCGAGTACTTCAAATAAATTCAGTAATTTAAATATTTTTAAAAATAGAATTTTGATTTAACAATCATTGTTTTGCAAAATGTCATTCTCAAATTTTGACATTTTCTATAAAACAATTATTATTATTTTCTATATAATGAAAATTAATAGCTAGCTTTATAAATTATAGACTATATAATATTCTGATGTATCAGCTATATTATTGTAAAGTTTCATTAAAATCCATTCAGTGAATTTTGCGTGAAAGAGTAACAAACACACATACATCCATACAAACTTTCGCATTTATAATATTAGTAAGATTTGGCTGATTTTATGAGCAATCAGAGTATTGTACCAATTCTATTATATATTATATATCTGTACAGCGCCCTTGAAGTGTTTATTCACAAAAACGGCGCTTTTTAAAACAGCCAAATATTATTATTATTATAGGGTAGGTACAGTTTTACAAATAACTTTATATCAACGACGTCCGACATAATAAGTTAAATATTTTCTTGTAGTACATAATGTACACTTTTATTGTCGTTTGCACGCAACATAAACATACCACTATCAGCAATGAGCTATCTATGTGTAATGTACACTATACAGTACAGTAAGGGAAATGTGCCTAGCCTAATTCAATGCCCCTTCCATTAATAGCGCCTTCATCCCTCCGCCCAGCTCAGGGGCTTAGTCCGGCCCTTATCAGCGCTGAACACCCACCGGCTACGGGGGCAGGTCCTCACTGGGCGAGGAACATCTTATCCGGCCCAATAATCTTACATTGTAGCATATCTTATAGAATGGCATTGGGCAATAATTGTAAATATTGTCGCCTTAGTTCTTATTTGTCCAAACCACCATTAGCAAATTTTACAGTAGGAGGAGGTTTTCTTTCATTATTTCAATTATTAAATTTTATTTAATTGTTTTGTGTTATTTCACAATTAATTATTTAAAAATAATATATACTATATTTGCGGCACGTTCCAGAGTGGAAGATACTCTTAGTATCGCTCTGGTGTAAGACCACCATTCAGAATTGAAACGTTGCTTGAAATGGCTTTAGCCGTGTTTAGTGACTAGATCTGAATAGTCAGGTATTTCCCCACCTTCCTCTTCCTGGTCTCCTTCCCTTCCCCACTTACCTTCAGCCTCATATCATACCCCAATTGGGGATGCCATAGTCTCACTGGTTCCAGACGGGAGCAGTTGAGACTCTTGTGAGGTATTAACTAAAAAATAAAAATAAAATTAAAAAAAACATTGTGATATGACGATATTTTCATAAAAGTAAAGGTCTGATAATTAATATTATATTATATTGTGAGTGTTGAATTAGAGATTTCATTTAATTATTTTTTATGTAATTTAATTTAATTGTATTTATTCTATTTCAATGTATTTTTTTATTTTTATTTTATTTTTTATTTTATTTTTTTGTTTCATATATTGGAGGCACTGCTGAAACCCAGCTGCATTCTAGGAAAAATCCTGAATTGGAGCTGAACAGTGACCTTTTCGTCAATAGAGTCAATGACAAAATAACAAAATCCGTATTTTTATTTTTAGTTTTAACTTTTTAATTTAATGATTTAAACGTCAAATTATAATATTTTAATCAATGAAGATAATATTAGCGAAACTGAATCGAAAATCTGAAACAGAAAAATCAAAAATAAAATATAATATACTTGGGTCTCTAGCCCGGCTTTCCGGGCCAAGGTCCTGGGTTCGAGTCCCAAATGTATCCATATCTGTTTCTGATTTTTCTGTTTCATTAAGATTTTCGATTGAGTTTCGCTAATATTATCTTCATTGCTCGTTATTATTAATAACTATAAACTAGACAATTTATTTTAACAACTTATGACTAAGAAATTGCATCCATCGGTTCGGACATTAATAATACACATCTACCTTGATGATGGACACTGTAACGTTGTCCAAAACGCTAGCTAAAGGAGGTAGCGCAACGCCGCACAATACTCCAAAATAAAACACGATAATTCTATTGGTTGTGAAAATCTCAAATTATATCCCAATAATACAAATCTATGTACAATGCATTTCACAACCGATTTGAGCGTTATGCTTCGTTAAAATGTAAATATTTGTGTTTTGTACAGATAGATAATAATATTAAGTGATAAATAAGATTATAGTGTTCATTTTTTTATAAGAATAACCATATTTTTAACTTTTGAAGGTTATTCCCATCAATGTAATATATCATTGAAGAAGACGACAACAATAATAATAATAAAAAAATTAAATATGAAAATGAATGAAATGAACTCATTAAATTAAAAAGTTGAAACTAAAAATAAAAATACAGATTTTTTTCTTTTATCATTGAGTCTATTGACGAAAAGGTCACTGTTCAGCTCCAATTCAGGATTTCTCCTAGAATGCAGCTGGTTTTCATCTTGTTCATTTTCATATTTAATTTTTTTTTTATTCTTATTGTTTTCTTCTTCTTCAATGAAAGATTATGGTGGTTTACACAAAAGTAATTTGTATAATTTTTTTATTTTTTTTTTATTGAAAATTTTTTGTTACAATGGTACATAAAATAATAAAAGGTATATAACATGCTTAAATATAATACTGTATGAACAAAAAAATTTCACAAAGGCAAATGCCTCAAATAAATAGATGCCACAAAATGAATTTGCAAAGATTGAAGAAATAATATAAAGGACCATACTTACCTAGCAGATCATTTGAGATTAACACTCTTTTATATAAGTAGATAATATTAGTCGGGTACATACTCATTACTTACCAATGAACCTACCAAGTAGTTTCACCCTGCTCTAGAAGTCTAAAACAATGAACGAATAATACATCGAAAGCATCCGGAACAAACATATTCTTTACTAGGTATGTTTTGTGTATAAAACATTTCAGTACAATGTATGCAAGTACGTTTTACCTTCTGGACATAAGTTGTATCGCGAGATCGTTAACAGTGCGGTAAATTCGTGAAGCGTCTTAAAATACCATGAAATATTTATTACCTTCCGAACCCCGATATTATAACTCGGAAATAAATAAGCTATGAAAAACAAACATTATTACATAATGTATTGGCCGCGAGCTGGGAAGGGTGTACCGTACACTCACCCAAAGTAAACCGATCCGCAAAGAAAATAGCGTCATCAGTTTAATGCACCCCCCTCCCACTTATTCTCAATTCTGACCAAGCTGCGTTTTAGGCAAGAAGATGGCAAAATACAGACGAATAGTAAAAGTTCCTCGTGGCATTCAACACCTTGCTGATTAGCCTTTAGTTGCTAATAATTGCTAAAACGATTTTTAATGTCTAATGTAAAATATACTATCTAAGCAGGTACAGCATTTTACTTAAAAACACTTTTCTTACGTAAGTTTTAAAATCGATATTACACCAATTTATTAAACTATGACATCCATCCAAGGCGTCATCAAACCATGCCTTATCCATTCATACTGATTCATTCGTAGGTAGTTGAATGTTTGAAAAACAGAGTTGTGCATTTATTTCCTTAATCCTGACAACTTGCTTTTGTAATAATAATAATATTTTAAGAATAACACACGATCAGAAAATTCAACAAGAGCACAGCATAAGATATACGTTTCACCATTAAATAGTTATTTAATATAATTTGTAAGAATATCAATTTAATTCGTAGAAAATTTTCCATATAAAGGCCTATTATGACAATTAGCGCACCTTGGCTTCACTTGTCCCTTTTACAGAGCGTGGGTATTTCCTTCCCGGAAGTCTGTCCCTCCCGGGGCGCTAGGGGTGGGGTGACAACCCAACTCCCCCTCGCGACCCAGCAAACAATGTTTCCGACATGTTGTATATAAAAAGTACAACACGACTTTAGTTTACATAATAAACAGCCATCCGGTATCCATTATTAACTGATGGACTTTTCTGCCGGACTGTCTGATGTGACTTGCTCCCTCCCCCATTGCAAACAGACAATGTTTTAGCTAATTAACAACCTATGTAGCTACTCAAAAGGGAAATTTATAAGGCTTTATTGCTGTTCTTAAGTGCATTGAAACATTCCGAGATTTCAATTCTTCATTATGACAGTTTATATTCGCGCTGTGCTAGCTAGTCCACACACAGCAGACCGTCGGACAATTCCTAATTAATTTTAGAGTTTTTAAAACGTTTTTAAATAGACGTTTCTCTAACTACATGGAACTAGTGGGACTATGGCATCTTCAATTTGAAGAAAGTCCCGCCATGTCTCTTTGGGAAATTGAGAAATAATTTGTAAATATTTTAAATGATTTATTTACATTATATCAACCAAATATGTTTATTTTATTATTAAGAATTGTTATTGTCCTCCACTATAGGAGTTTATAAACATAAATAAACAAATTGAAATTAAAATTATTACATAAAATAGCAGTACAATTTATCAGTGTTATACAATTGACTGCATTGGAAGACATTAAAATAATTATATAAAAGCAATTCAAAAATATTTACGACTTTTGTAATAAGTTAGAGATGAATATCCATTTTTATAATTAATTAATCAAAAATTATTTCAGTAACCAGTGAGTTCAGCTTATTTATATAAGTTTTGCGATTATCCTTAAACGCTGTCTGAATAACGATGTTAACGCTCTGAAAAGTGATTTATTGAATCGTTTACACTAAAAATATTATTAAACGTATGTTAATTATTGTGCTACAATGTTGTTGTCAAGCCTGCCAGTAAGTAATTTCATTGAATTTATTAATTTTAGTAAGAAAAATGTGATTTTTAAAACTATAATCTTTTAGGAACAAGTTCTTATTGAACAGTAAAATTTCAATTCCCAAGGTTGGTGACTTATTGTGCTAGATTTAAATGGTTTTTTAAATTAACGGTTGTATCTGAAAAAGGCGATGTTTTTTTAATGTTTTCCACCGGGTTTCCGAAAGTTAAATATCGAGTTTAAAAAAATTCAACTGGATAAAAAGTATTTCTCAGTCGCCAACTAAATAATTCAAATCCAAATGGCTTATTATTTTTTTTTTATTAAACAACACTCTCGCGAAAAACTACAAAGTTTACTAAGAATAAAGGAAACAATTAGATTTTTTTAATAATGTTGACAAATGCTTTGTCAACATTATAAAAAAAATACATGTGAATTTCTGGTAGATTAATTTACAAGTAATAATAATAGTGCTCAAGGGTATGGTTGAAATTGATAATGAAAATGATAGTATTATTCAAAATAGTAATACCTACATAACGCTTAGTAATACCTACATAATACCTAATAACGCTTCAAAAATATTCAAATCGATATAAACATTTACCAATGAATTCATAAATACAATGAAAACGTTTCCAAAACAATTTATCGCTGTTTATTCAAGATGATCTAATGAGATCCATTCTATTACCCATGTAGTTCTAAAAGCCTGCAATTCGGGTTCAAGCACAGGTCACCAGGAGGGAAAGGGGAATATTCCCTAATTCCTAAAATATCAGAAGGCTCTACGATCATGAGAGTAGAGAGCAAAGAGCAGAGTGTAGGAAGCAGGAGAACAGAAGAGGAAGAAGGTAGAAGGGGACAAAGCCCCGCCGACCATTATCACGCTCCGCTTGAGTCGGGAGGATAAAACGCTGCGGATCCGAATCCCCTTTTGTTTTTATAGCGAATCGACAGATACGGATCGCCCGAAGGCACCCGTATTAAATTCTATCTATTTTTCAGTAAAAGGCGGATGATAATGGATCTCCCGGCCCACGCGACTGCAGGGCATTCAACCGATTTTTTTCCGTTCCGGTAAAAGAACGGTTTGATTTAGGTTCTCGTATGGATTGAGCGAAATCACTGTTTCGTATTCCCGGATAGCTGTTTACCTAAGAATATACCTGTTTACCTAGAAGGTAATAGATGAATAGTTAGGAAAAATATTAGGTACTTTGCGACACTACCCAAAATAGATGAACATTTTGAAATCATTCATTTTTCACGAATGGTTTTTTATGGCACGAAAAACGTGCTGAAAAAAAATTATATAAACCTATCTACATCATTTATTATTAAATTGCTTTTATTAGACGCGTTTTTAAATTATAAAATTTTATTTTCATTACCACTTTTATGTATTTACTTCATCTTATTGAATTTTGTATTATAAAATAAGGGGCCTCAGCACGGATAAGCCACAACGTGAGGCCAATTTTATCAAATTATATTGTAAAATATAAGATATATTTAAATAAAAGAGTTTTACAAATATGTTATATGTTTTCCTGTTTTTTTTTTTAAATCAGAGTATTCAAAATATATATCTTTTAATATTTTTTTAATTTGAGTTTAGATATTTAGGAAATATACAGTTTTATAAAAACTCTTGAACACAATATAAACCAGATACGTTTTTAGATTTTCACGGCCAAAGGCATTTTCGTTGTTTGTTTTTGGGGTGTTATGCCGTGTTGTGCTACCTCCTTCTTTAGTCGACGTTTCGGACAGCGTTGCAGTGTCCATCATCAGGGCAGATCCACATGAAAACCATCTTCAACATTTTTTGTTTTAAATGCGTGACGCCCAAAAATTATAAAAAAGTGTCTGGAAAAATGTGGCACCCAACGCAAAAGATACGAAATATTGATGCTAAAACTGAGTAGAATTTACGCATCTGTTATAGCGTGTAAGGTTTACTATTTGTTTGTAAAACGTAGTTTTTTCTTAATATGTTAAACTAGTATCATTATAATACTGTCGGATGTAAACTTCTTCCTGAATATAAAACTAATTAAGGCTTTAATTAGTATTCTTGTTTAACAAAATCCTTTAATTATGCCAAAGAAGAAGTAGCGAATTGGGCCGGTATTTGTAAAACCCGTTTGAGGAACAGAACGCAAAC
Organism: Limnephilus auricula; assembly: GCA_951813805.1. Classification (NCBI taxonomy): domain Eukaryota; kingdom Metazoa; phylum Arthropoda; class Insecta; order Trichoptera; family Limnephilidae; genus Limnephilus; species Limnephilus auricula. The sequence goes on along the minus strand of OX638395.1, from coordinate 822,754 downwards.
CGGTTCGCCAGCCCCTGCCGTAACACGACACCTACCGTCCAATTAGTTTAATGGGAGTAATTTGTATTAAATGATCACTTCAACGATCAAGAGTATCTCTGTCCTATTGATATGCTTTTAATCATCGTTTCACTTTTTAGACTCCCCTCTTCCACTGTTCTATTATTTGTTCTTGGAGGTATTCGTACTATACTTTTGTTAAAGCAGGAGAATGTGAATTTATCGATCGTCCAGTTGATTAATCAAATCTCTGAAAAATCGAAATTCAAGTTGATTATGCAGTTGTATGTAAAGGAACCCTCAATCTAGTACAATCTAAAACGCAGATTACTTTTATCTAGTACAATACTCAGATTAATTTTATTACTTCTATTTAGTTCAATACCCAGATTATTTAATTACTTTTGTTAAAGCAGGAGAATTATGTGAATATTTCGATCGTCTAGTTGATTAGTCAGATATCTCCGAAAAATCGAAATTCGTTTTGAGTATTCAATTATATGTAAAAGTGTACCCTCTATCTAGTGCAATAATCAGATTACTCATAAACCAAATCAATTATAATGCAGAAAATTTGTAGTAAATTGAACAAAATCTTGATGTTTTCTGGCTCTAGTATATTTTAGTATATTCTAGGATATTTTAAAATGTCATACTAATGTACCGGACCATTAGTATATTCTAGGATATTTTAAAATATATATTTTGAATGATATTTTATGAATTTAAGGATATTTTAAAATGTCATACTAAGTACCGGAGCATTATGCTGTCCAGTGTTATTTAGTGAAAATAATATTTGATTTATGGTGAGCATTCAAATATTGATTTCTCAATATCTCAAAACTAAGTATTTGGAGATGTCTGACTAATCAACTGAACGATCGATTTTAAAGTACTTTTAATTACTTTTTAATCACACAAAGCCACCATGGTTTTGAAAGAAATTACAATTATAGAGCTATTTAAAGTTTTTCTCAAACAATACCGACTCCATTAATTAAATTATTCCATCGTTTATTAAGAATCTTATTATCTTTGTCAATGTTTATTTTTTTGAACCGCGAATAATTTATGTAAGAAATGCTACGAAAATGTGGTTAATGAAATGATTTTCATTCGCTTTTTCTTGAATTGTGTTTGATAAAAATTAGAGATTGACGGTTTTACTATTTGGATCAAAAGAAATAAGCGGTTCGACAGTTTCCAGCTGAGCGCTTCAGTTAATTTGAATTAAATAAAAAGGATGCCATTTACTTATTTACTACCATTGGCGTGCAGAGTATTTTTTTTACAGTTTTCGCGATTTTTCAAGACAAAAAGCGATTTTATGGCATTTTAACGACCGAAAAAACGATTTTTTTTTAGAAAGGAAAGTTTAAATAAGAGAATTAACACTTCATGATTTTTTAAACATTAAGCGATTTTATGCATTTTACTCTTACAACATTATTACTTGTCTGTTGACTTCTGTGAGCAAATGAGTATATATTCATAACTTGTTAACGACATCAAATTATAGTCATAATTGTTCAATACTAATGTTTTAGTTTTGTATTATTTTTTTATTGGTGTTTAGTTTCATGTATTTATTTGTCTTTTATGTTTATTAAATTATTTTAACTTATTTATTAATTAATAAGTTAAAATAAGTAAAAGATAAAAACCCGCTTCCGCGGGAAAACTATAGATGGCAGCCCTTCCGTTTGTATCTCGTACGTGGAGCGAGTGTATATGACAGACGTTAGCGTATTAATAATATAGATGCATTAACTTGTAAATATGTATGAATTAACAATCATCTTATATTGTGAGTATTTAGGGTATTTTTTTAATATTATTATTATTTTATAAAGTAGATAGCTTCTTGTTATTACTGTCAAATTTGTATACGTTTAACTAAAATAACACTTACATTATCATTACTTACAATATCATTCACCCGACACTGGCTAGAACACGGCTATGCCTATGGGGTGAAAAGCCATGAAAAAAACGGCTGAAAATACAAGCTTTTTAAAAAAAAGGAAGTTAAAATAAGAGAGTTAACACGTGTCGCTTTAAATACAAATTTTCTTTTATGTTTTGAATAAATGCAAACATCTGTTACAGTCCTTTGCCAATAAATAAAATAAAACAGATGGGCAGGACTGCAAAAGGTTTAGTATGTTATTTTTTCTATATCATATAAAAAGTCGATAGCAGTTGTATTTAAAAAAAATTTAAAGTAATTTTGGAAATAGTGAATTAAGTTTTGGCTAAAAGGTGCTGGCATTTAACAAGCTAACAACAAACCCATAAGTAAGAATTTGTATTAATCTCTCAATTGTAGCTATTCTATTTCACGATCTGTTACTTTTTATCCCAAATAATAAGAAATAAACCGCGCACGTTTATACCGAAAAAAGTTCCGTTTAAATGTAATTATAGCGGATGACAGCTATTGCGCAATAGTCGTGGTTGCTCAACCATCGCGGGAATTTGTCATGTTCGAGGCAGAGTGGTAAACAGACTGTGCGTTATGACCACCGCACACAAGGACGACCAAAGGGAATTACGGTGCCAAAAATAGGAAAAAGCATTGTCTTCAAACTAAATATAAATATTTTTTAAATGTTCTCCATAAACCAGTTCAAAATTATCCGCAATAATTTATTTTGTGACGCAACCCCATGGCTTGCGTAAGCGTAAAGTTAAGATATGTATCGCGCTGCCAATATTTCTCTTGTTCTCCTGAATCATTAATGAAGTAGCTACGCCCGTCCTGTTTTCCCTATTGAAAAATCAGAAAATTTTCAACATTGATATTTAAGCTTCAGGTTCGTTAATTAATCTACATTTTCACATAACAGATTTAACAAATTATTGAATTACAATTTTTGGTAAAAAAAAAACTTTTTGAAATGTTTACTTAAAGTAGAGTTTAAAAAAGTTTCACCGAGTTCCACGACATTATTTTACTATATATATACACATATCTGATAAGTTATGCAAAAATGTTGAATTTATATTCCGTTTTACTCCCTTTCTTAAATCGAGCGCATTCTTTTCAGAAGGTCTTGGCGACCCCGCTCTGAAGGAAACGAGAATTAAGAGAAAAGAACTACATATTTATAATGTTTAAAAATAAACAATTATTATACAAGTTATCGTCATTTTACAGTTTTTTATGCATTATTTACCCGTATCATTAATTTAAAATACACAAATATTTCAATATGACTTCATTTTTATTTAATTAGAATACTAATATTTCTTCAATCTTTGCTAATTCATTTTTTGGCATCATTTTATTTAAATGAAACAAATTACTTTTGTGTTATTATCATGTTGTGTTGTTATCCTGATGAAGAGACCATCGGTTTTGAAATATGTAGATATTATAACATTGATTTTAGTGGTTTACACAAAAGTAATTTGTTTCATTTAAAGAATTCTAATACCTCAACTAACCTTAAAAAGGTATAATTTGAAAGTTTTTCTTAGGTAATCTTCTCATAAGCATTTTTTTTCACAATTTAAAATAAAAATATTGTTGGCCTCGTGAATTGATAATTCGGCATTGTGTGCACCGATGGTATTATTGCTCTGGTTCACGGCAGATTGGCGGCACGTCTTTAACAAAATTAAGAAAAACTCCCTTGATCCCTGTGACCTCTGACCATGGAGAATGTACATTATCGGTAATTCCTGAAATCATTCCGCGTAAGTACTCATGGCGATGGAAGATGCCAATACGAATGGTACCTGCCTATAAATACACTGCCTACCTACTGTTATTGTATTGCACTGTTTTATTTACAGTACCTAGTGTGTATTAGCAAACCTTAAACAAAACTCGGAGGTTTTATTTGTATAATTTGTAAATCTTCATTTTTATTTTATTTTTTTCATAATCACAATAAATATTATTATTGTTAAAAATAACCGTTCAGAAGGCGAAAAAACTGTTAAGCATGATTATAATTTTTTTTATACCTAAATACAAACTTATTTATAAAATGAATACTACTATTATTATATTTTTTCCTCAAATATTTAAAAAAAAAAATCCCTCTTCTTTTATGTCATCTCTGGAGATGCTGTGTGGAGGGTATTTTTGTGGAAAGGAAGAAGTTAACCTTGGTTTTGAAGAGATCCATGTTGAAAGAGGAAACACAGAGGCCGGAAAATCGTTCCAGCCCCCAGCAGTTGAACTCAGAACCGAGTCGTAAAAACTACCCGTTCTCATGTGACAAATGTCAACTCTGTGCCAATGTTTATTAATAGAATAAAACTCAAAAGAAACTGGGAATGGCGATGATGTAAAAATAATATAAACATTTAGCCATTATCTCAATTCTTATGGTTATTAGAGCTAAAATCTCTTGGGAAATAAACAACTTCTAAAATAACAGTAAAACGTGTTTATAATAATTTTCGGAGCATACTTTGCGATTTATTTTCTATTGAGGGAATTTCGTATAATTACCGTTTCGGCGAGGCAAATTTATAGATATTATTTATTATCTTCAAAAATAAGATATATTTTTTTAGAAACTTAAAAACTTCAACTGTTCAAGAGAATATGTTATAAAACGGTAAAAATTCGGAATGCCGCCGCTTAAATTCAAATCATTCTATTTCAGTTCATTCGATCTCAACTGAATCTTTTCCCCCAAAAAATCCATATTTTTCTGACGCGAAAGTTTTGAAAATTAAGATAATTTTATTATTTTAGTAAAACGAAGTTTTTACTGAGGCATGGTTTATTATGTGATATCTCTGACAAGTCAGTGATTTTTCGTTAACATGGGATTGTATTATAAAATACCTTTCTTTATCCATGGTTTAACAAGCGTACATCGCGGCAAAAGATTTTTCTAGGAAATAAGGGCATTGTTCCTTGTGAGAGAATTCCAGCCGATCTCGATGGATACCCATTACAGAAAGGATATAAATGTGACAATAATATAGGTATAAATGTGCTGGAATTTACTTGTCATTGGCTAAAAAAGAGCATAATAAGCCAATGTACATTTTCGCAATTCCTACTGCATATCATTCCTGCATATCAGCCTAGAGATAGTTCGCATGAAATATAATAGTAATTTTTAATTGCGTTTGTGTTTAATTCGGAGAAATCCATTTAGTTTGTATTTTTTACATTTAATGTACCTAAATCAATTTTAATAAAATCATTATTAAGTTCTACAAGAATTTTAGACTTTTTGAAGTAAATACTTCTTTCCGTACGCTTGACTTGAGGGGTAAACTGGCGAATGCGTTACGGAAATTACAGCGTTACGAGGCGAAAGATAATAAATTTTAATAAATTTTGAGGTTCATTCCTCACAATCTAATCGTAACAACAGTTACCAAATTCATACTAATGACGTTTTGAATGGGTGCTGGCATTTATGCTAACAATAGTCGTGTTGTTGTTTCTCACAAATCTAACTAATAACTAGCACTTTTTCGATTGGAATTTTTTGAATTTCCTGCTGCAAATGTGAATAAACGTCGCTCTCTAACTAGAATCCGCATAAAAAAAGTTTTATTTTATACTTTGTAAGAATTAAATTATTTTATTAAAATGTTAATTTTCTTAACACATATTTTATTGGCTGCTATCTTTATATATGTGACCCGATCTTTTTCTGATGGTTCTATTTCAGATTTTCGATTGAGTTTCGGTAATATTGTCTTCATTAATTAAAATATTATAATTTGAGTTTTAACTTCTCAAGTTAAAAAAAAAAAAAATAAGTGCTCTTAACTGTTTAATAATGACGTGACCGCTTTGACTTATTTAAATGAGGTATATTTTTAAATCTTGTGAACATAATGTGAAATGGGAAATAAATACCTACATATGAACATACTAAGAAATGGGGAAAACGGTTTACCCAATAGTAAATATTTTATGCATTATAAAAATTGAAATTGGGCGTGAGTAGATTAGAACTATATAAATAAGTCATCTCAAAGTAACCTAACCATAGTTTGAAAATGGCCTTGTAAGCCGAAACAGCTGTCATAATAATAAAATACTTGCAGAAATTAGTAATAACATTATTAAATTTGATTTACATTAAATTTAAAAAATATATATTTAATGGAGTCCGACGAATTAAACACAAAAACAATAAGTAATGGATATTATTAAACTTTGCGAATAATCTACAGGGAATATGCATGTAGGAAGCGCGAAAGTGTACATAAGCATTAGCTCTTTTTATCCAAAGAGTAGCTACGTAAATTTCATCCCATTTAAACCTATATTATCGACACATTTTTATCATTTCTGTAGCTGTAGGCTGTAGAACTTAACATTATTAAATTTGATTTTCATTCAATAAAGCAAAAGCTATAATATCCTATTAACGTTAACTCGTATCCACATGATAATGTCGATTTGTGGATAAAAACTACGCCAAAGAACGGAAAATGTCTCTTTTCAGTACCATTCTTTAAAAACCTTGAATGGGTCTGCCTTATCAGTAGAATGAAGCTGTCTGTTTTTTTCATCTCTCGTCCCTTCTATATTAGATACACAGATTTAATATCCACAAAACAATTACAAACGAGAAAATTGCGACAAATAATACCCAAGTTGGTCAGTTCCCTGCATTGACGTAACATTGAAACATTTAGTATAAAACTTTGTAGTAAAATGAAAATATCCTCCTATATTATTAGAGTGATTTATTTTTGGGGTCTTATGACATGTCTTGGTCTCATGACCTTCCTCCTTCTTTGGCCAATATTTTCAGACACTGTAACACTGCCTGTAACTTTGGATAAAGGAGAAAGCGCAACAGGGCAAAAACCCTCAAAAACAAATGACGATAAAACTTTTGACAGTTAAAATCTCAAATCGTTATCCTGTCATGTGCAAACGTTGTCACACTCATTAATACCATACAAAATGTAGGCAGGAATCTTAAGTAAATTTTACTTACAAATAGCACGAACTTAAGTTCCCAGGTAACAGAGGTCCTGAAGTATTTGCTCATTCCGATTAAGGGTGCATTTGAAAAAGGAGAAAATCTTATAAGCCGTTTTATGTTCTAGTCCTTAAAGTCCCCGAAGGAAATGCCTAACAACCTTCCACTCTCTCTCACTTCTGAAAAAGGATAACAAGCTGTTGTTCGAAATGACGGAAACAGGACTTAGGTATAAGTAAAGCATAATGCCCTTAGTAACCTTTTTCCGTCAGGGATGGGAACATTGATGAGTCCAAATAAATGCCGATCCTCCCCTCCCCCCACCCTTCAAACCTCTGCCCCCACCCACCTCCGTGTCGCCTCCCTACTGAATAAGAAAACCTTTATCTTTTTATACCTGTTTAGAAAAAATACCCTTGGTAAAAAAACAGTTTTATTAGATGCCCGTGGTGCCTCCTCTAACATTTATTAAATATATATTTTTAAAATTTTGGGTTGTAATAAATCGTTGCATTATTTCGTCATTAAAATCAACTTAAATTTATTTATGTACTAATTAGGTTAGCGGCAAGAGATTTTATTATAGGTTAGACTTAGTACGAAAAATTTGACAAATGCTTTTCTTTTTGGTGTAAGAAATTTATTTTATAAGTTTGGTGTAAGAAATAGCAATAACCTATTTATAATTGATTTTATTTAATTTTTTTAGGTAAGAAAGATAATTTATTCCATTTCTAAGACAGTTGATCCCCCGACAGTTGCCCTCTGGCATACTTATATAACCTATGCAGGCCGTTAAAGGAAAATACGATATTTTGTTTTGAAGAGTTATACATGGAATGTAATGGAAAGTCAATTCTTCGTTAGGCGAAAATTGATCGTAAATATGTCATGAATAAACAGTTGGAATATAATGCACAATCACCATTAATATATCCATTATAATTCACTTAGAATAATTTTACTTCAGAGAGCAGTGGTGTAATTTAAGTATGTAATTAAAAAATGTAATAACCCAAATATACGGAGAGCCCTAATAACAATAATTATCATAGTGCTATCAATATTTGTCAATTAAGCCCTAAGCAACAAGGAGGGAATAGCCCAACATAAAATATCAGTAATCACAAACCTTTTCAATTATATAAATTCATATACGAGTAGATTCATCTTACAAAGTAAATATCTATTTACTATGTAACATCATTCATAATTTTAATAATAAACTTTATAATTACTTATATGTACCTTAAATTAACAAAATAACTTATAATACATTAAATTAACAAAATAGAAATATTCATTATAAAAAAGAGACAATGTTGTGTACCCCTGCCTACGTTTGTATAAATTCCGTAGAATAAGAATTTTAACTACCAGTCTGAAAATGTCCGTAGTAGGATGAAACCGGTCCAGGTGAAAATAAATAAGTGGAACAAAGTGCAAAAATTGTTTAATTTCAAATCTAGTACAATGAAATTCCACCACGAATAAGGAAGTTTTTTTTCTATTTTTTTGTCAATGTTCACATCCAAAATTAAATACTAGGATATATATTTTTTTATAGTTCGTTTTCATAATTAAATTAATTCTACAAGTTTGAATTTTATTAAGCCCGCAAAAAGCCCGCTAAGAGTATATACCGCGCGGGAGAGTTTGTGACGTCATCTGGTCCCTTGTTTGTGTGAAATACAAGGTAAAATATTTACAAAACCGGACCACGCTTAATATGGATGAAAAACATAAATTAAAAAAGTTGTAGTATTTAGATATTAACTAGTACCAATCAATTCAGTTACCGGAATTTCGAAAAAAGTGCATTTTGATGGTTATTTTAAAAATTAAAAAACACGAAAAAGCTGTCGGTGAAAAATGACATTTCATGTTTTTAAATTTAAAAAATAACCATTAAAATGCACTTTTTTCGAAATTGCGGTAACTGAATTGCTTAGTACTAGTAATATCTAACTACTACAACTTTTAAAATTTATTTTTTTCGTCCATATTAAGCGTGTCCCGGTTTTGTAAATATTTTCCCTCATTTTTCACACAAACAAGGGACCAGATGACGTGAGACGACGTCACACACTCTCCCGTTTCTTACGTAGAATTAATTTCATTTTGAAAACGAACTTAAAAAAAAAAAAAAAACTGATATTTAAGTTTGCATGTCATCCACATGAACATATTTTTTATAAGTCAAAATATTTTTCATTCAACTTCCTTATTAACAGTCCAAAAACTAGACTCGATAAAAAAATGGACTAAACAAAATTGTTATTTTACTAATGAAAATCATTATGAAAATTGCATATGTATTTCTTTCCTTTCGAGTCCAATCTCCATATCTATGGATGTATTTAGAATTTGCTGATCCACGAGATACGAGTATTTATTTCACTGTTGCAAATGTTACGAGTGTATTATATTCTTTGTTTCATTTTATTGTAATTTTTTGCAAACGCTTACCAAATTGAACGAGTCAGTTTTTACCATTCTTGATACCATATTTATATTACAAACATGTTGCTGAGATGCGGAATTTCTGCTTATGCTGCAGAACTGATGTTCACATCAACTATATAAGATAAACAATTGAAGAAATTCATAATAATACACTAACATTTATATTTATATGTACACATATCTCTATATGTATAATAACAACAGTTAATATTGTTGTTGTGTGTAGTTATATGTGCACTTGTGTGCGTGGAGCGGTATGTAGATTCTTGTATGTATGGAGGGTGGGACGTGTGAGGGTGTGCGGGTGGGTGTGTGTGTGTGACAGGTCGGGGAGGTCGTGTGGGTGTAAAAGTTTAGAGCAAGGGGGGAGGTCAGGGGTCGGCACAGTGGGGAGGGGACTTTAACCGTTAACTCGTTATTTATGAATTTATTATTTTGTTGCAGGGTCGATGGCGAGATGGGAGCCGGGTGCAACCAACAAGCCTGATGATTTACGGAAAAACAGAAATTTTCGATAATTATGCACGTAAATTTTAATATTGTAAAAGCTATTAATTGGAATCTATTAAAATAAAATTATTTTAATTGATTTAAATTTAATTAAACTTGCATTAAATTTAATAAAACTTAAAATAAATTTAATTCAACTTAAAATAAATTTAATTTAATTAAACTAAAATTAAACTTAAATTATTTTTTTTATGAGAAACACTCTCCTTATCTAACTTTTGAAGGTTATTCCCATCAATGTAATATATAATTGAAGAAGAAGATGACTCTAATAATCTAACCGAAAATATGAAAAAGAACAAGACACAGAAAAATACAAGATAACGGTCACAACTGGTACTCGAACCTAGAACCTCTACATTAATTAAATCAAACTTTTTCACTTTCTTCTGAAAATGGAGTAAAATGGTTCCTATGAGAATCGAACTCAACTCGCCCTAGCCGAGCGTAGTATCGCCTCAGCCACCCCCTCTACTTAATCTATATAATAAAATTATTACTTTTGAGAATACTAATAGCTTTACACTTTTTTCAAGCACTTAATGTAGACGTGCATGTAATCTTCAAAACTCTATAATATTGAAATATGTTTTTTTTTAATATTATCTCAACACAGAAGGCCCTGAGGAAAATAATTTTACTGGAAGAAAGAAAGAATCAAAGGAAGAAGCGGAACCAGCCTTTCCCGATCCGGCCCGCCGAGCAGCCGGTTGGCAGAAAAATTCGCCGCGAATACCTGAACAAACCTTGCTCATGAAGCGGGGAATCCTTGCTAAGTAACCAAATGTATTACTTTCATATTACTACCCATTCGAACAACATATAACTTTTGGTAATTTTTTGTTTGTTTTTACTGTTACATTTTAATACTATAAATACCTACAGTAAAATAGTATTTAACATTGGTAATTTGGTGATGACACGACCGTTGATCTCCTGACAGTTAGTCCTCGAAATTATAATCATCCTCTGTGCACACTGCACACCCCTTCGTGACATTTAGTTATATTTTGTGTAAAATGGTGTACCGACTACATATTGTATATAAGTATGGCGATGGGCAAACTGTCGGGGGATCAGCTGTCGTGGATCAACTGTCAGGGATCAACTGTCGGGGGGTCCTGTAGAGGATCAACAGTCGGGGGTCAACTATCATGGGTCAACTGTCACGGTGTCAAATTTCAGGGGGAAACTGTCGGGGGGGGTCAACTGTCGGGGATCCACTGTCGTTGGATCAACTGTCGGGGGATCAACTATTGGGGGATCAACTGTCATGGAACCATATTAGGTATCGTTCAAAACATAGTCATCCATAAAGATCTTAAAATTAAAGTGTAGATACTTAAAATTAAATTTATATAAAAAATATTTTCAGCAAAATAATAATTGTAATATAAAATTGTTACAGTACAGTAATAAAGGCCCAGTTACCCGTTCGTAGGGTAAAAATAAAATACGCGCAATACGCGAATTCGCTGTCAGAATACAAAATCCTAAGGGTGTACACCGGCGCGGGCGACTGGCGGGGGGTGGCGGCGCTCTCCCGGGCGGGAACTCGGGCCCAGTCGCCCGGCGCGGTGTACGGGCCCGCTCTAGGAACCAAAAGTTGCCATACGAAAGGAAAGAGGGGCTTACTGGAAATCCCGCCATTCTTTCCGAGGCTTTTTGATCTATTCCGCGATTGCACCGTTTCACAGCTGCTGAATTATTACTGTTAGTGAAAATTATCCACCGTTAAAAACACACATCACTTTTAACATGCCCCTCTTTTAACTATTTTCTTCTTCTTTTTCTTTTAGTTCCGATTCCCGTTGGAGGTTGGTTATCATCCGGGCCAACTTCACTCAGCTTATTGCAACTCGAAACAATTTGGAACATCTAGGAACAACTCGAAACATCTCGTGTCTGTCAAGTATATTTTGAAGGCATGAGTTTTAAAGGCAAGTTTTTCATAATTTTTTTTTTATTAATATTCAAACATTTTTTACAATAACTTAAGAAGAAACACGGTCGCCGAGAAATTTGAAAAATATCTATTTTACCAACTGCTGCTATCACTGTCGGTGTTACCCCCCTAATACTAAGCGAAAGGGACAAATTCACCACATGCTGATAAAATCTAAATAAAATCGTCATTTTAGAGGTTTTGTATTCCCCATTTGTCTCCTTCAAAGCTCGAAGAATTTTTAAGATTTTTTTACTAACAGTTAATAAGAAAATATTTTATGTCTGTACATGTAGCTTTTTTAAAAATACATTGTCTAGTTTGAATACTGCACCTGTAGATGGCGTTTAAAAGAGGCAATTCTAACTATTTTTTCAGCTACCTAACTCCCATAGGAAATAACTTATCAAAAAAGCAAAACGTACCGGCAAGCTATGGTCAATGTCTATAAAATATTAAAAATTGCACTAGTGTCAAAATGCAGAGAGGAAATAGGGGAATACGTATTGGATATACGTGTTTGGACAAAACACCACCTCTTAATTAGTAAAATTGTAAAATTTAATCATTGAAAACAATATAAACAACTCTCAAACTCAACATTTTAAACAAAAAAAGATTTAGTATTATTTAGAAGTTGATCCCAGGACCTCTTCCTTGCCGGGGAAGTGTTCTGATCACTGAGCTAATTCGACCAACTTATCAAATTACGTCCTTATTCTGTATCTACTAGATACCAAAATTATCTTCATTTTCTTAACGCACCAACTCACATGTCCTAATTTGACTGCATAATGTGAAAATATGCGAGTGAATCCCCTTTTAAAATATATTTGCATTTACCCCCTTGTGTTGCCATTTATTTATTTATTTATTTTTTAGGAAAAGTTGACAGCAAATCTGAGATTATACAATGTTATGTTAATAAGATTTATTTATTATTTAAAGCAGATACTTTAAACGTTTACAGCGTCAACCATACTTAACATTATTTTCCGACCAAACCCGTGTCACAATACCATAAATATATTTTTAAACCGATTAAAAAGCATTAACCATACATATTAATTTCATACTTTTTTCTAGTATAATTTTCGTTAAAGGGTTAAAAACAAGATCGAATTAGACTGTTAAAATGATACGAAAAGTATACATATTAAAAATATTAATTCAATCAGTGTTGACCATAATTAAAATTATGTAAATCCCTTTACAAACCATTGGCACGCCCTCAGAGGCTATTATCTCACAAGAAACAGTTAAATCTCATGCTTCACTTTAAATATATTATTATAATCAAATTATCATAATGCCGCTGCATTGGGATGATTTGCATTTATTAAGCTGCCGAAATTTTCATGCGAAATTAAACGCCGAGAACATTTAAACTTTAATAAAAACGTTCTAATTAGCGGAAACAGTTCGGGTAATTTCAGTTCGGGTTCCTTGTCTCACGAATGTGAATAAAGTTCCAAAACTAATTTGGCCCCAGTAGGTAGCTAATTGGTACCAACACCTCTTTAATGCGTCAGAGTACCTATTATTACACCGGCTATTAAATATATTAATTAGGTGCAAAATGCATCTTGCATAATATTAGGTATTACCATACAGGTACATACCTTTAAAACACATTTTTTATAAAACGTTTGTTATGGATATACTAACCGACGTCGAAATTCTTGTTCAATTGTCATAGCGAAGAAAATTTTATTAATTATTTAAAATATTTATTACTGACCTCGTGAGTATGATTAATTACCAATATATATATCGTTAGACTCCATGCTCCATTTAATGTACTGGGTATTTCATGAAGAGCTTCCTATCTTTAAATTTAAATTTTAAGAAAAGTGTGTGCGAGTATCATCGAAATTTTTTATTCGTTTGATAGTCCTATCGATGCCATTATGTATGGAATATAACATCGTTCAAATTTCCACCGCGGCTTCTCTAGATGGCGCCCATCCGAAATGTCCAATTTTCCATGACTTCGCATAAATCAGGCTAAATTTGACCGATGGCATGGGTTATGTTGGCTTTGAGGGCCGCTCTGGTTTGTGGCTTATTCGCGTAGACCTGCGACTTAAGAAAACCCCACCAGAAAAAGTCTAACGGGGTCAAATAGCACGATCTCGGTGGCCAGTTCACATCACCTCTCGGTAGGACGCCTATGGCGACCGTAAAATGGGCGAAGCGCGCGGAACGTTGCCAGAACAGAACACCTATTTTGATAAAAAGAATTTTATCATTTGCACGTGTTGTTGAACGCTATATCCGTTGGTGGTGATTTGGCAAAACAGACTGAATAAATGACAGCCAATTTTACTGTCGCTTCAACAACATAGCCGATATCAACTGTCAAAGTTCGGAAGTCCCTATTGGAACACCCTGTAGTTGCTTCTCGCACTAATTTAATGTACCTACATTTCTTGTTATCAGAGGTTGCATAGTGTGGGGAATGAAACTTGCACTGACAATATATTTTAATAACATTGTTTCCTTTATTAAACAAATAAATATACAGATTCTCCTTCGTACAATCCAGGCCTCTTCAAGACCCCCATTAATACATTCATTCTTACAGCCCACGCTACCAAAAAGGATAGCGACGATGTTCCCCTGTCTTCACACTGTACAGAAACAGACACTCTCGGGAGGTGTCACATAAAAAGAAAACAATAATTATTTACTGTGTCAGTTTGTTCTAACGATTATGTGATTATTATAACTATTATGTTCAATTAATAAACGACCGTGTATGTGAAAACCTTACTAATCAAAAACTGACGAAAATAACAGAAATGTTAGTAATTATGTAGAATTATACCAATAGAATAGTGAATTGGTCATTAGAATAGAAATTATGTACAAAAACATTACATGAATCACATGTCAAAACTGTAATTTCACCGCGCGTGAAAAAAAAACATAACGGATCCACGCATACGCAGATCCACCGAAATTCAATGTTGCCACCATAATAATGAATTTTTTTAAAAATAGTAACGTTTCGAAAAGAAAATGTACAGTCTTTTTACGATGTGTAACAAACACACCGTTTAACGGTCGTGAAATGTTTTTTTTTATAAGTAAGGTTGTTAATATTTTTTTGTATTTCTGTACTTACGTAAAAGCCCAATGGGCGTTTAAATAAATAAATAAGTACATATTTGACGGCCGGCGTAGTCCAGGGGCAAGGCTTTGGACTCCCATTCTGATGGTCGCGGGTTCGAACCCGGCGTGCGCAAATATATTTTGTTGGATTAATTTGTGTTTTTCACAATTAATTAATTAAAAATAATAAATAGTATTATCGTCACGTTCCAGAGTGGAAAATACTCTCAGTATCGCCCTGATGTAAGACCACCATTCACAATTGAAACGTTGCTTAATAATGGCTTTAGCGGTGGTTAGTGACTAGATCTAAATAGCCAGGTACTTCGCCACCTTCCTCTACCAAATCTTCTTCCTCTCCCCACTTACCTTCCGCCTCACAACATACTCCAATTGGGGATGCCATAGTCTTACTGGCTCCAGACGGGAGCAGTTGGGACTCTTGTGAGGTATTCGCATCAAATAAATAAAACTTACGACACAAAGCTATAAAACACCGAATACAGTATTCAGTATGAATATAATATAATATTCTATCATACATTCATAATATGAAAAATATTATAAGACTCATCAAAAACCCAATAATAATACTGACTGAAACATACTAATAGAACGACCCTCTTCGAATAGCTACATTTTCGAATATGGTGACGATTTTTTTCCTTCTTTCTCCTTTTTTGCGTAGCTATTTCGTTTTTTGTGATGTCCACCCTCTCCCACGCTCTTATTTATGTACAGCCCCTTCTCTCACCCCCCTCCGGCCCGGCCCCTACACTTGCCTAGCGGAGCTGTACCCACCACCGCCCATCTATACACACGCGCTATTCGACTTAAGTATTTTATTACATCGACGAGCGAATTTTTGTAGCAATGTTTTACGGCCGCCCATATGTAAGTTACGTGGAAAGGGCTTATGAATAAATATGCTTCAAAAATCGCAGTCAATGCGATATTTCTATTGTATCCAAAAACAAAACTATAAATTGTCTTTATTTATTTATGATTGAATTAATTCTGGACAATAAACTTACGAAATATTTCGGCGATGAAATCAAATATTTTATTATGCATTTGAACAAAAATTTACATATTTTTTATTGTAACATAAAGAATATTGGTTACATTTTTACAAAATATTTTATTTAAGGTCATCATTGGCTATGTACACGTACAGTATATCTTATCAGAAAAGAGGAGCTCTTGTGCCTGCTGGATTGTAAGTGTTTTATTTGTTGTTGCTTCTTAGTGATACATTTAATAAAAATGGTAATCGTAATGGAATACCACAATTCTCGCCATGCTTATTTTAGTCTAAGTAAAAAATTATAATTTTTTTAGTTAATAATGTAGTTTCATGCAGAATTTTTGTTTTATTTGTTGCTTTCATGGTAACTCAAATAAACTTTGAAATGCGTTGTAATTGAGTTTTTTCACAAATTTTCAAAATATTTTAAGAAGTTGACTGCTTTACTTTATAATTGTAACATAATATGGTAATATGTATTCAATGAAATGTATATATTTATTTGTGATATTTTTTGATTTTATATACTAAAACGTTAAATTCATTCGAAGTTCTTATACTTACCGCAACTTAACAGAACAAAATAAAATATTTTCAATGCAATGCCGCATTAATCTAAACTCATTGTTACGTCCCGAAATTTAAAAAATATTACTGTGGTGTATATTAAGTCAAAAACCATTAACTTTATATTTTTCTGGTTTGAGACAACCAAATTCCTTCATATACAAAATAAATTTAAAACAATTAATGGAAAAACAATTTGATTATAAAAATTATAACTTCAAACACTTAAGTAGGTATATCTTAAACCTACACATTTTGACTTAAGATGAAGCCATGCGAAATAAAGCAAAATCGCAACCTGTGAAAAACAACTCAAAAATACCTTCTCCACCCTTTTTCAAAAAGGTCTTTAGTATTTAAAAGTATTTTAAAATCCGTCCCAAAAAGAGGCGGGGATTCCGATTTCGAATTTTTCAAGGACGTATGAAGAGGAAAGTACTTATGGTACGAAATATAAACTGTGTACCTACATATGTATCTATTGCTTAAATGTTGCTTTATTGTAGGCATTAATAACTTTAAAATTAAACAAATAAAGTATTAGACGTTTTAGAATAATAATATAACGTCGATGATTTTTTTGCGAATATTTTTGACGACGTTTAACCACTTGTTTATTACATTAATGCGATGTCAAGACTCAAGAGTAAACCTTTTACAATTCCTTTTGCACGTGTGAGTGTTCCCACTCTCCAGATCCTCCTGCCACCTCTCAATTTGTATTTCTCCGTGTGGCAAGTAGGTTTGCAAGTACCAACACAACTTCCCCTTTTCTGTGGAAATATCGCTTCCCTCCCTCGCCGCAACTCCCCAGTGGCGCTCGCATCGCTCAACTTCCAAATCGGAATTCAAATCCTCCCCCCTCCGCCGCTCCAGCCGCTCTAGCCGGTAGGTAGTGGGGTACGGATGACGTCACATCCTGAGAAAATTGCTAGGGGAAAACCCTGCGGCGGACTCCCCGGTGACCGATTTACAATAAATTTCAAATTGAGAATATGTTTGCGATTTTCATCCTGCGGCGCCGACTAGCGACTTGTGGCGAAACTTTGCTCAGGCCTACACAAGCTCAGGGCTTCTTAAAAATTGTATGTCAGTGTTTAAATATTGTGATTTATATAAACAGGAGAAAGTACAAGTACAATTTTCACTTTGATTTTCAGATCGTTGGAAGGATTTTTGGATCATTGGATATAACGAGAGATTTCATTCGAACAACATGTCGCATCTGAGTGGTCTCAAGGAGCTGAAACGAATACTGCTACACAATTATTGGAATACCTTTCAACCGGCTATGAAT
The DNA here is from genome assembly GCA_951813805.1 of Limnephilus auricula. Taxonomy (NCBI): domain Eukaryota; kingdom Metazoa; phylum Arthropoda; class Insecta; order Trichoptera; family Limnephilidae; genus Limnephilus; species Limnephilus auricula. The sequence continues at coordinate 804,896 of OX638395.1, read as the reverse complement.
GTGATGTAATTACATAGATACTTCAGTAGATAATTCACTTTTGCTGTATGTTTATTTTAAGGGTATCGTGGAATATTATTAACAACCAAAATATATTTTTGCGAAAAATGGAATTCATCTTCTTAAGTTGGTTCCTCATTGCCAATGATCGTGGCCCCCACTTCAATTTCTCTGGTGGCACAAGACTCCTTCATTCCTCGCGGTTTTGCGCTGCATGGAAAACAGCGGACATAGACATATCCATAGACATATGAATATGTATAGACCTGCCCTAAGTGATAAAAGCGTATTATTTCCCCCTCCTTAATTCTGGGTTCCATGGAACCGGCCCATAGAAAATGTGACGTCATCATCTTGTGCGGACTAGCGTCGAGCTCTTATCGGTACATTTTACGAAATAACACGGCAAAAATGGTAACTTGTGCTATTAAAACATGTAAGAATAGAAGTGAAAAAGAGTATAAACCCAATTGTCGTATTACCTTCCATATGCAGGCATTATTTGTCATTATTTTAAGCTTATTCACATCATATAATATGATCAGTTTTAGACATGAAGCGAAATTCCCGGTCCCGTCGTGTGCACGTTGCAGTTTACTGTGATAAGTAAATTATGAAACATTTGTAAAAGTGTCTTAACTTAACACGGTAACAAAATATTCGACTCTCAAAACAAGCGAACCTTTTTCATTTTATATGGATCACACAAGTTTGTTCAAACCGGGCGAACAATTCGCGCTCCCATGTAAAAAGGTCTATTCATTCAAAAGCAGATTTTACTTTTAAGAGCTAAATGGTGATATTATAATGCGTGATGCCTATATACTGTCATATTGAAGGATTAACGAATCACATATCGTTACCGTCAACTCATCCCTCTCCGCCCCGCTACAGATGGTTATTACCCCTCTCCCTGATTCTCAAGTCTATGAATAATATGTCTGTGGACATACCGGACGCCAGTGATACTTGGACCTTACTCTACTTCTTCTGCATTTTTGCCTTGCCACTTTGCCAGTGACTATTAGTTTCTCCAATTTTGAGTCCTCAGTTTGGCGAGTAACGTGTCCAAAGTAAATTGGTGTTTGTATTTATCAGTTTCATTTTCATTCCTATACAAGTACCTACCTAAGAAAAAATTGATGCATCTACTTCATGTAAATAAATAACTATTTTAGTTAAGTTATGTGCTAACCCAATTTGTTATTTTATTTAATTTAACGTGTATGTTTTATCTATTTTATTTACATATTTTTTAGGTTAGCATTAAGATGAAGAAAGATCATAATCTTACTTATTTCAAATTTAGAAAAGTTTGAAGAGATACAAATTAACATTGAGTACTTAATTTTGTCAGCTATATTGTCTTCTCCTCAAAAAGTAATGTATTATTGTAAAAAAAAAATAGATTATAATATGAAATGAACAGCCCTGGCCTCCCCACATGTCATATACCTCTGGATGTTTAAGACGTAAGAATAATGTTCGGCAATGTAATTTATTTCTTTTTCGCCTTTGCTCCGTTTGGGGATTTACAATTTGATTTTTTCCGCTTTGATGTATTTTTCACAGGTTAAGCTCTTTTCACCCCGGCCGAGTTCCTACGAAACAATGATTGGCGTTTAACGGAAAACGGGAGGAGTGAAATACGGATTATTATTTTTAACAAGTAAGTTATTACCATCATAGGTAGGCGTACTTTGTTATTTTATGGTTAAACTACAGAAATGTCTATGTTTATGATGAGAAAGTGCACGGAAAGAAACTAACAATTTAATTGTGATTCGTGATTAACCTTACATATGATTTGAGTTATTCACAGCCAACTTAAAAAATCTACACATCTGCCCTGATGATGAATACTGTAATGGTGTCCAAAACGTTGTCTAAAGAAGGAGGTAGCGTAACACAGTATAATACCCCAAAATAAATCACTGTAACACTTTTGGACGCGAACATCTAAATTCATACCAGAAAGTACGTCCGTTCCATTTTTTTCTTATTTTTTATATGAATACTGCACAAGAGTCCCAACTGCTCCCGTCTGGAGCCGGTGAGACTATGGCATCCCCAATTGGTATATGTTGGGAGGATGAAGGTAGTGGGGATGGGAAGGAAATGGGGAAGAGAAAGGTGGGGAAGGACATGACTATTCAGATCTGGTCACCAAACACGGCCACTTTAAGCAACGTTTCAATTATGAATGTTGGTCTTACACCAGAGCGATACTGAAAGCGTTTTCCACTCTGCTACGTACCGCAAATATACGATAAATTATTTTTAATTAATTAATTTATTGTGAAATAACACAAATTAATCAAATAAAATTTATTTGCGCACGCCGGGTTTGAACCCGCGACCTTCGGATTGGGAGCCAAGAGCCTTACTTCTCGACCACGCCAGCCGTCGATGCGCTGAGTAATTCTGAAGTCAACGAACACGACACTGAAGGTGCCCAGCTGTCGACCGTCCATCAGGCACGAACGGCAACAGTTGTCACCCTACTAAGGTTCTAATTAACTGTTGAGACTCAAAACAACATGTACCTATCTATACTAATGATATCTATTGAAGAATTTTGAAACTACATAAATAATCCTATACACTGCCACATGTTATGTATAATGTCATTACAAGCAAAGTTATTGTTTCAAAATACTTAAATCAATACATTTACAACTATTTTTCCGATTAATTGGTCACATGGGAATCAAAATAAGATTTGAACTACGGAAGTGCGGTTCAAGACGTTTGATTCATTTTTCCGATTAATTAGTTTTAGCGTGTATAATCGAGTTAGGACCACACCGTACGAATTATAAACGTCACAAATAAAGCAATTTAAAATACGCACAAATCGGGAACTCAATTCAAAGCCATTAGTTAAATTCGGCTTGGGTTATTGTGCGGGATCATACCACGCTTCGGTGGCGGGAAACAGTGGACTTTTTATTGAGATTACGGCTGGGAATAGATTGGCTTCTCCAAAAAAACTTATACTTCTTTTAAACTTTATCGCATCGTTAATTTAATAAAATGACAACGACACTTTCCCAAATTCTTGGCATTCAAAGTGCGAGTCTGAATAACAACAGCTAACGGAGATAATGGCTCTCTATCGTTGGATAAGTAATATAAAGGCGATAACCAGCAACAAAACAATACAAATCAATGCTTCAGTGATGGTCAGGGACGCACTTTAATAATGATGATATTAGGATGATTTTTATAGCGCCTTTTTATAAAAAAGTCACCTCAAGGGCGTTGTACAAATTTATAATATATTTCTACGATCTAACTATAGGTACAGACTAGACGAAACATCTTTATGGCTAAAATATTGCATCCATCTTCTCTTCGATCAGTGAAACAAAACAATATTTACGTACAGTGCATATGACTAATGAACACGACGAAAATGTACATGTTTTTGAGAACATAACCGGAATCACATGTTATTAATTAGAAAAGCCTTTATTTAATCCTGGAATTTGTTTTAGTCATAATATGGTCGTTGCATATATATTAAATATGAAAAATGTGATGTTTTTGACGAAAATGAGTTAAATATACAGTTATTTTTCTTTTTTTTTCTCCATCTTCTACAATATGAGCCATGTAAAAATATCAAATATTTAAGGCGATAGAAAATAAATAATATGAGGACAATCAAAATAGTACATAATAAAAAAATAAAAACAGCATACCGCTACACAATTCAATTGCCTTAATATTAATATATTTTTTGATGCCCAGCTGTCAATTTTTAATAAATTTAAATTGAATATTTTGACAGTATTATGGTATTTAAATTATGACGAAAATTGTGAATAGAATATGAACCATGTGAAAAAAACTGTGCATAGAAATATGGGGCATGTGAGAAAAATGCGTTAAAATTCAATTTTCTAGCATAAAATAATTCACATTTGCCATAAACATTTTCTTATAATGAACGAAATATATTTTTCCTACTTTGTCCATAAAAAGAATTGTTTTTTCCTTTCCATATTTTTTAAAACAGTTTTTATCGATTATCTCAGAAAGTACTCAGTATCACATGGTTCATATTGTATATGCAGTATGTTATATAAATCGAGGTATGTTGTGAGGCCGAAGGTAGTGGGGAAGGGTTGGAGATGGAGTGAGGAAGGTGGAAAAGTTGCTGGCTATTCTAATATTTTTACCAAACACGGCTAAAACCATTTCAAGAAAAGTTTCAATTCTGAATGGTGGTCTTACCCAGGGCGATATTTTTTTTATTTTTTTTATGGAATAGGCAATTCACCCTAAGAAGAGTGCTTTGTAAGGGCGATATTGATAGTAGATATTCTTGGGAACATTCCACTCTGGTACGTGCCGCAAATATACCTTATATTATTTTTAATTATTGTATTGTGAAATAACACAATTCTTTCCACAAATTGTAAAACTCCTGATTATAAATAAAAACTTTTTACGTAAAATATTCACGGTTTATAATTAAGTATGTATGAATTTAAGTACCTACATATAAATATTATGATTTATGACGAAATATTGATTAAGATTTATTAAATAAGAGAAAATTAGAAATTTTTGCCTTTTTGAAAGCGAGGTCTACAGTTCACGGTCCTCCTGGTATTAATCATTACTCGTATCGTGGATACTACGAAGGTCGCATACATCGTCATGAAAGTACATTTTTATGGTTGAATGGTACAAGTGATTTAACAGACAAAAGAATATTAGGAATGTTAGATTTCCTATTTTATCTTAACATTAGGATAATAGCACAGCAGAAAACATTATTATATTTTGTTTCCAATGATATTTGAGAGCGAACGTTTTTTGCTATCACATAACGACTCGTATTTATTTTATGCAATAAATTTTATTACATTTTCCCTTTGGTCCCCTTTTCCTTTTCCGCATAGATTATTATTTATTGTATCTTTTTTTGGTTGCGCCTCCATATTTCAATATCTATATATTTTATTTCCGATATTCATCGAATGGAACGATAAAAGTTTCTAGAAAATTACTTCCTAGAAAAAATGTATTATTATTCATTTTGCTACTTTAATTTCACGTTCGTAAAAGAGAATTAATATTGAATTAATAATATTGACAAATAAAACAAAAGTTTGTTTATAACCACAGTTTTTTAAAAATGTATTTAATTAGAAAGGTGTGGGTACCGTCACCCCAGAAACCATTTATTGGAAGACAAATATCTGCTATAGGTCACCTCAAGTCGTTGGCTACGTTTGTTTTTTACTACATTTGGTGACTTAGCAAGGGAAGTTTGGCTATGTCGTGGCGGCGGATGCATCTGCCCACTTACTGCGCGGCAGGCCGTATCAAGAGGGACTGGATGAGGGAGACTATTTGGCCTCTCCTTCAGAGGATTCTCCCGACCCATTGCCTCGCCCCGCAGTGGGAGGGATGGATTCACACGTCCGTCACTCCTGGACACACTGGCCCCTAGATTCCTACCCACCCCACATATATTTTCAATCCCGGAACTTCTTATCCTTTCTTTCCTTTCAAACACCCTCCGCACAGCATCCTCAAAGATATAAAACATATCTCCTGCTGGAAATTATTTTCCTCAGGGCCTCCAGTGTGGGGATAATGTAAAAAAATAATATGTTACAAATTAAAGTAAAAAAATATGCATTATGTTCACTTCACATTGAAATAGATTAAAGGAACAGTGAGATAGCATGAAATTAAAATATAACAGAGAAAGAGACGGATAATGTTTACGTAATGCGTCACCATATTAAATCGAAAGAAACAAGGGGTCAACTGAAGAGGTAATTAATGGATAAAGGGAAATTACCGAGATTATGGGAAAAAAATAATTGTGTTGCTCTTTAGTATAAATAGATATAGTTATGTATAACTTTTTAACAAATTGCCAAATATTTTTGAGGCATATCATTATAACTATTAAATGTAAATATTTCAGGCTGAAGACACGAGGAAATCTGAAGAGGCTGATAAATCATCCATACAATCACACCATAAATGGACGTTCAGCTAAAAATAAGTAAGTGGCCAATATAATATTGTACGATATGTTTATCTCATCTTTTTGATTCAAAATTTGATATTAGTTTTTCTTATATATGTTCAATCGTATTTGTGTTAGGTGAGGTTATGATGCAAATGTGCTCGAGACTTTTATCTGTTAAATTATTTATTATGTAAGACACTTACCTATAGTAAATTAATTAGTGACCAGATACGGAAATCGGTGCTGATAATAACCACATAGATATAAACACTAAACAGGTGTGGCAACGGAAAGTAGGTATGGCAATAAAATATTTTTTTTTGGAAAATAAAAATATATATATATATATTTTTTAAGAAAGACAAACTTTCCCTGGTTACGAATAACCTCAGAATATTTGAAAATCCTCTTCACCACCACAGTAAGCGGAGAATATTGCTTGTGTTGTGGTGGAGGACTTGGCCAGCCGAGGAATTGAACACGGGACGCCTGGGTGCGAACCAAATGCGATGCCAGATCAGCCACCGACCGGTCTTATTTTGTAAAAAACCATTAAAATTTTGTTAGTCAATGCTTTGTCTCGTTTTATATATATTAGAAATTATAACTTACACATTTTATTAGTCTGCATAATTGTATGACGGGTTTTTCGTTTTTCTTTTTGTAGTGATGTAAATGTAACCTCACTGTTCGTTACATTTTTATCTTGTTGTCTCCCTCTTCATTTATATGAGCACACCATATGTATTTCTTGTTGTCTCCCTCTGTATTTATATATAAGCACACATTTTGTATTTCTTGTTTAGTATTAATTTTTACCCTGATGATGCTTTCTTCTTCTTCTTCGTGTGACCTATCAGAGGCCCTAGCACACTCGCTCGATAGGATAACTATCGATACGTAACTTCTCATCGTTTCCTGGCATGACTACGACAACGAATAAGTGACAGTTCACAATGACTAAGTGTCCTTAACATATTCGACATCAACTGTTATTTGTACTTGAGCGATGTGCAGTTGTCCTAGGGAAGTATGAGAAGTTACCGATAGTTATCCTATCGCTCGGTATCGAGCGAGTGTGCTAGGGCCTCAGGTCACCCTGACGTTGACGATCACTCTAGTGACTGGTGAATATGTATCTATCGTGCGCTGCCTGAATAGCTCCACCACACTTCTAATACCAGTCCACTCTCATACATTTCGCAGCCAAGACATTTATCTCCTACTTATTAAGCCATTACTAAGCAACGTTTCAATTCTGAATGGTGGTCTTACACCAGGCCGATAGAGAGAGTATCTTCCACTCTGGAACGTGCCGCAAATATATTATTTTTAATTAGTTAATTGTGAAATAACACAATTTAATCAATTAAAATGTATTTGCGCACGCCGGGATCGAACCCGCGACCTTCGGAATGAGAGTCTGAAGACTTACCCATGGACTACGCCGGCCGTCGTGTGACCCAGATATGAAATTTATTTATTTATTTTTGATGATTGTTTAGCAAAACGAAACCGGTTGGTAAATACATCTATTGAAACTCGTGGTTTTACACAAAATAAGTGTTTTATTTTTTTATTAAATATGTCAAACCACAAAGTGATTGCTTCCTAAAATAATATGTTTTAGATTTTTTTTTGTAAAGAGTCCTAAATATATCATGTTCACTAACCCTCTCCCGCTGTCAGTCTAATAACAATATCACATTTCACACAGGCCCAATTTGTTACCTATAATTTTCCTTTCCAAATTTCATACCTTTTATCATTAATTTCAGATGCCTGCTGTGCACTCCAGCGCGTCTCCCGGCACGCCGATCCATGGCACCCTGGCACGCGGCACGCGGCACGCGGCTGTAGGGCGGGGGGGCAATGGGCGGGCCGCCCATCCGCTTCCTGCCGACTGACGGGGGTGGGAAGTTAGAGGTGGGAGGGAGCATCTACCATCCACCCCTGCCAATAAATAATCACCATAAAACACTACATCTTTATATCCCACTTCTGGTGTGGTGCGAAACAAAGCAGTACGTCAGTATTTTATTATTATATCACTTTTTTGCCGCTCGTTTTCTTTGAGGGGAGAAAATATTATTGTAGGCTGCATCCGTTTATGGCTTTATTTCGCACAATTTCTCCGAGACAAAGAATTGAGCTTTTTGTACCATTGAACTAAATGAATGACCTGTCTACTGGCTACAAGGTTATATATAGTCTACGAGAATGATAATTGTGATTGATACATCAAAGATTCAAGACTAGAAAATAATAATTCAAATAATTTTTTTAAATAAATGATTAATAGGTTTATATTCTGTATAACTTGTGGTTATCCTTTATAAATAAATGAAACAATATTACTTTGGGGTAACAATTATTATAAGCAATAAGTTTTAGCCTGAAACACTCATTCATATTGAAAAGTTGGTTGTTTGCAGGTTAAAAATGTATTAAGCGGTAATTGTTGAATGAAACATTAGTATATATATTGAATCATTTGGCGGGTAAGAGATAAGCCGCCGTAGCTAAGTGGATAGAGCTCCTGACCGGCAATTAGAGGGGTCAATCGAGTCCCGTCGGCGGCATGTATCTTTTCTCGTGAGGTGATTTCAATATGGATGAGTTTCAGGCTAATAATTATTGCTTATAATAATTGTTACCCTTCGTGCTATGCATAAAAAAAGACTTGTCTTAAACATTAGTTTATCAATTTAAAAAAAAAAATAGATAATAATGATCAATATTACTTTGTTTGAACCACAACATTTTTTTTATATGCGTTAATCAGTTTCGAAACCACCGTTCCTTCCTCAGAGCAAAATATACTAACTTGACATTGCAAAACAATAGCTGAACATAATATATTACGAAATGTTAATGTGGGGGTGGAGGCATAATAAGGGATTAGTAAAGAGTAGGGGTGGAGACAGAATGAACGGTGAAAGGGAAAATGTCTAAGATGGGACCGTACGATAATATTTTCTGCGGCTCGGACGCCGGCGTCTAAGATAATTTTTATTATGATTTTCAACTCTTATGTACAAATAAACTGTACAAGGACAAGGTCAGAATTGCTTGCGCCAATGTATCTTCTCGGAATGATTTGAAATTAATTTTCTAAGGAGAACGGCTATCATGTGGGCAAATGTCATCCCACATTTAATCACACACGGCTTAGTGTGGTGGTAGTAGGAGATTTTCAAATGTTGTTGGGTTATTCGTAACCTGGGAATGTTTGTCTTTCTTTTAAAAAAAAAAAAAAAAAGAATTCAAGAGGTTAAGGGATTTCTTTATTTCTAAAGCTTATAAGTTATCCAAGGGTTTTTATTTATAATTAATATTATCCCTGCATTTTTTTTTCAAAATTTTAATTACATGCATTATGGTAATCGAAATCGGTACTTTAACTTTAAATGTTCATTAATTCTAATGTCGAAAATACCAGCTGTTTTCCAGATATGAAATGAGGAACTATCACATTTTGGTTTATAATAATAATATGTGTTTGGTGACTAGTGGTGACTGTAATACTCTGTCTCCCATTCTAAAGCTTACATCTAAATAAAATACATATGAAATTCATAATAAAATAAAATAGTAAACATATTAGGACTTGAATCACAGTGGCTTTAGAAAAAAAATCCAACCGTAGGGGCGTGCCCTGCCACTGGGCGACGGCCAAAAAAAGAGTGTTTTCGGATCTCCACTGACTCGTCCTGGCTACTCTGTGGCGCATCAAAGCAGGGAACCCATGCACCCTTCCCTCCGCGAATATCTGCGAGGCGCTGCATCGCCAAGGGAGGCGCAACAGCGCCCCGTACGCGGTTATTCTGAACTCGGAATATGTTCATGATGCCTTGTGTGTACCTTGCCCATAGTTCTGTAGCGTAAAAGCTATTGCAGGTTTATGGAATTGTTGCCTTTTCACCGGAGTACTCCACCTGTTAAATCATTATGTATACCGGAATGAGTAGATATATTATTAACTAGCTTCTGCCCGCGACTTCGTCTGCGTAGGATTAGTACTTCGAGTAATCTATTTTCTTTTCCTAGGTCCCATCTACTTTTAAACCAAAATTCTTAACCTATTTACTTAAAATATGCATAATTCTTTATTCGATTCATAGTATTAGGCGAGCACTTCAAATAAATTCACCAATTTAAATATTTTCTAAAAGAGAATTTTGATTTAACAATCATTGTCTTTGCAAAATGTCATTATCAAATTTGGACATTTTCTATTAAACAATAATTATTATTTTCAATAAATTAAAAATAAATAGCTAGCTTTATAAATTATACCCTATATGTTATTCTGATGTATGAGCTATATTATTGTAAAATTTCATTAAAATCCATTCGGTAAATTTTGCGTGAAAGAGTAACAAACATACATACATCCATACAAACTTTCTCGTTTATAATATTAGTAAGATTTATGGTCCTTATCTTTAGCGTCCCTGTTGACCAAACGATGTTATCTAATCTAACGATCGCACGAATATTTAAAAATTAATTTATAAAATAGGAGCTGTACGTGAAGGTCACAACGACATGCACGTATAGAGATTGTAATATGTTAAGGAAATAACGTACCTACGAATAAATAATATTATCTTCGGGCCCACCGCACGTAGGTATATTTTATTACCAATCTGATTTGATAGTTTCCTAAACCACGCCATTACAACACTTTCGTCGGCGTTAAATAACTATTTATTTACATAATCTTTAAAAAAATGTATAATTTTTAATTTTTATAAAGAAATTTTTGAAAAATTTAATAGAAAAACTCTTGTTAGGTTAGGTACATTATTGTGAAACTACGAAAATCTTTATAATATACCACTTGCATCACAATTTAAAAAAAATCCGCTTTAGGCAAATATTGTAAGATATTCTGTTTTTTTTTTTTAATCGTATTTTTGAAAGTCTGGCAATTTTTTGAAAATTTCAATCCGAAAAATCATAAATTTTTTATAAACCGTAAAGATGGGACATACTTTTATAGGTGCGAAAAACAATAATTATATAGCCGAAAATCAATTTTAAAAAACCCAACGCTTTCCACACGAATTGCATTAATAATTACCTATACGTTCAACGTCTATATTTCACTAAATCCAAATATTTTAGAATAAAACCATGTTATAAATAATTATTAAAATTAATTAAATGGGAAGGTTTATCAACAATATGAAACATGTAACAAGTATGAAGATGGTTCACATAAAATATATATTTAGTTGGTCTGTAGTATATACCTATACCAAGGTTGGTTTTTGTTTTTGCAGTGAAATTATTTTGAACAGCTGAACATTCTGTTCTTGAACATATAACTTGATGTTGTGCCTCGTGTTTGATATTATCCAAATGTTGTGATTTACATTATACTAGTAATAAAACTGTACTTGTAAATTAGGAGGTAGAGGTATAGTCAAAATAACTTATATAAAACACAATCAGGTAGAAATTTTAAGAATTTATTTTCCATAGGAAAGCTGATAGCTCGGAAAAGCACAAAATAATATTCAAGGCGGATAGAAACATTACACCTTTAAATTTATACGACGAGAATGTCAACATTTTTATAAATACTAACCAGGAATTATTAGATTAGAAAATTATTTAAATTATTCACGCAAAACACTTAAATTATCTCAACCAAACGTATGTTGACAAACTTTCGTCAAACAAATGGTTGAGTATTGGAGAGTTGAGCCCAGACTTATGAAGGATTTATGCTTGCCATTCAAGAGTCATTAATACTAAAAATTATAGGAAGCATATAATAAAAGATACAAATCAAATTGATGATTTATGTAGAAAATGTATGATTTTCCGTAAACTATAGAATATATTATATCGAGATATTCTGTATTATAGTATACATTTAGGCACAATTAGGTTTTAATATTAATTCACCAAAGTTTAGTAATTAAACATAACTTGATTGACTGCCGTAATAAAATACCATATTATGAATACGAACCAATATATTACGTAAAAACTTTACATTTTTGCAAGTTAAAGAAATTATTTGAAAAAAAATGTTTTGCACTATTTACTGTGTAACAAAATATATAACAAAAATTGCCTAAAATATTATCATATAATATAATATTATCATGGGCGTAAATTTAAATTGCAAACTACAGATTCACGTTGGAACTCAAATTTGTTAACATTTCAACCAAAAAAATGCTATTTTTTCAATGATTTATTTTTAATGTTATAATATTAACTCACAATAATTGTCAAAGTTGCCTCTAAAACCAAGAAAAATCAAATTCTTTAACGGCATATATTTTACAATTCGAATGGCAAATAAATAAAGTAGCACATATTATGTCAAATATGTGTCAAAAAAATATTTTTTAAGTTTGGTTACTAGACCGGTGATAAACCTTCAGGATAGTCTAAATTCTAGATTTTTGAGATTTTCATTCTTAAATAATTATTTTTTATTTTTAAATTTTTAAATAATTTAAACGAAAATGGCGGTGAAAGTCATGGCAAATTTGACTTCATTAAACCATATTTCGCACAGGATAGCACAGTATATTAGATTATACCAATAGATACCTACTATAAATTATAATAGTGGAGTGGATCAAAAAATCTGTAATCTAAATGAAGTTCGGATTGGTACGTTACAAATAAGATTAATTTCTATTTTGCCTACGTGATTCTGAGATGTTCCGATGGCATATTATTTATCAGTCGTGACGAGATTTCAATTTTTTGTATCCATTTTATTTATCTCCATGCGTAGGAATTCGTAACTTTTTTACAAGGATGACGTCAAATTAGATTTGACATGGCCAATTTACTTTATATTGGAAATATTAGAAAAATTACAGAATAGTCATGGAAAAAAAAAATTAATGCAGAAATTTTTGTTGTTTTAAATGTGCGCACACCCGTTACTCTTATGAATAGAAAAATATACAAATTATTTCCGGTTTCCGATAAATTGAATTCATCATCCGAATAACCTAATACACTTATTCAAGAATAGCTATTTACGTATGACCCAAATAATATAATAGAATTCTGTCAAATCTTACATACATAATACACATTTTTAAATCTATTTTAGATCATGGTTTCCTGCATTTGTAAGATCACACTATTTATAGGATTAACCCACACTTCAAGTTACCGTTATTTTTGATTGTATAGAAATTAAAATGTATTTAACCTTGATATCCATGTAACTATGTTGTATACATTTATGTACCTCTATTTCTCTCTCGATAAAGGTGTATCCTAGTGAGACAGGCATCAAAAAATTGCATGTAATTCAATACTATACATGATAAATTTAAAAAATAAATAAAATACTGTCATTTTCCAATGCAAGCGTTATTAGTTATTTGAGGTGAAGGAAAACAGAGCATTGCTTAAGTAACTTAAAATAACGTTAATTTAAATTCGTGTCTAATCCACGCAAGTCTCTTCTAATTTCCTATACGTTTCTGCACTTATCTGCATAAGTTCCTTCTCATCTTTTTATTAAACAGCATTAATCAACCGTTGTTTATTGTTGATAAATGAGATAGGGATATATCCATATTAGGTAATTGAAAATTATTTCAGCTGTCATATTGTGCTGTAGATACAAAGGCGCTATTGAAGGATTGGTTTTCCCCGCAAGATTAAATCTTTTGATCATCTAATCTAATATTGTTTCTTGGCAATGCCGCGAATCCAAAATGTTCAATAATAAAATTATTCACGTTTACTACTACTAGGTCTCTCGATAGCCAGGTTATTCCTCTAACATCGTTCTAATCAAATTATGTCGCCCCGGTTCAACTTTGGTATTTATTTTAGTTTTTTCAAGGGAAACCAACAATTTTTTATTTATTTATTAAAAGAATTTTATACATAGTGTAGATATTGTGTTATTTCGCCCGCCATGCTAGGGATGTCCCTGTGTTATGGCGGGTGAAGTATGCAGATTATATAATTTAAGGTAATGAAGTACGTTTAGTGATAATATAATAATTAATGATAATGAGGTTTACAGTTAATTCAGCAATGAATTTATGATAATGAAATTTACATATAATATAGTAATTGATGATAATGATGTTTACAATATAAATATTTTAATAAAATAATTCCATGAAACATGGTTGAATCAAATTCATATTATGTGCAAAAATACAATGATGATAGAAAAACACAAAGTGGAGTTGATAGAAAAATATATTTTTTAAATATAATTAGTAAACGTTAAATTAAACTAAGTACTTAAGTAAAAATAGTACATTCTTACATCATAAAATAATGTCAAAAGTTAAATAAAGAAAAACATATTTAAATAAAAGATCACCGGGGAGGGTTCGAAATTAACAATTTGATTTAATTTTTTTCTAATATATATTTAGTAAATTGACCTGAATACAAATGGAAAATATCAGCATCAGGAAGGCTATTATCGTATTTTGTGCATGTCCTTCTGAAAAATGAACGTTGTGTATAGTTTGTTTTTAAGTGTGGGATGTGGAATAGTTGATTTGATCGTGTATTTGGACAGTATAAATTAATGGTTTCTAGAAAATAGTCGTTGTCAAATGGCGTTGTTTATTTATTTATTTATACTTGGTTTTTACAGATGTTCGCACTTACTGAAGACAATCCAGTTATAAAAACCCAGTTATTGTACAAATAGAAACGTACAATTACAAAAAATCTAAAATTACATACAATTAAATACAGATACATACAATTAGAAAGAAAAAAAACATCACAAATAAAAAATATACAAAATTATGTACAAAGCTCACTCAATTAACACATATTACAATGAGAGACAAGATACATAAAAAAAAACACGAGAGGCATGCCTATGCATGAGACAATTGACACAATATACATTACTTAGTTAAACATATTTTTTAACAGCGCCAGAACTTTTTTTCTGAATCCGTACAAATTATCGACGAATATATCTACTTCAGCACTCTATCTTGTTACATAGTCAACACATCTGGGTCAGAGGGCTAAAATGGGCGATATTATTTTTAAATGTATTCAGGTGAAAAGTGTTATGGTGTCTTAAACAATGGGAATTGGAGACCTTTATTTCAATTTTGCTAAGACGTAGTGTAGTATCAAGATGGCCGTGAATGATTTTACGTAAACATATTAGATCAGTCAATTGCCTTCTAGTTTTAAGTGTATCAATCTTGAAGTAATCACGACGTACGTCGTGTAGTCCACATTTGAAGGATAACATTCGTAGCAAAAAAAAATTAACTGATTCTACTATGTTTTCATATTTTCAGTAGTGTGGATTCCAAATAGTGCTTCCATATTCAAGTTTACTTCTAATTAAGGCATTGTAAAGGGCTGTTGTTGTTGATAATTTTTAATTAAAATATCATACTTTCTCCTAGTGCCGGTAATTTATAGAATGATAATAAGTCTTTTAGATTTTTGGTTATTCGGAAGAATTTAAAGTCAAACAGCCTTAATGTAAATTCTTTAATCAAAATGACAAAAAAAAATTAAAAATTCGGAAATCAAATAACACCGTCCTTTCTTTAAGGAATTTGTAAGAATACTTTTTCAAGTCACTTCACTTTAACTTCATTTACACTATGAAAAAAATTTGAAGTTTGCTTTTAATTGTCAACTAATAACAGTAACAAAACCGATATTTTGTACGCATTGCTTACGCAAGAATTTATTTCATTGAATTATGTCCAACGCATGTATTAGAGATTTGTGTTATAAAAAATCACTTTCATGAAATTCTTATAAAATTGAGACCATAAAATTCACTTTGAATATTAGTATAACCTACATCTTTAACCCGATTTTCCTTCATAAAACTTAAGTTCAACTTATAACATATAATTATTTTACATTCACTTGACTGAAACTAACGAAAAATAACCATATATTGAATTATACTAGCACAATAGTGAATTGGTCATTAGAAAATAAATTATGAACATGGTATGAATCGCTCATCAAATATCACTGACAAGCACCAATCTGCCAAAATTCAATTTGGCCAGTTCTCGAATTGCATCGCAGCCAATTATAGAATTGTTTTTATTAGTAATAATTCGAAATATAAAATGTACAGTCTTTATTAAAACTGTAAATAAAACACCGTTTAACAGTTGGGAAGTGTTTTTTATAACAGGACTGAAAGGGTTTCAGCACCTTTTATTAAATTCCTTTTAACCTTCCAATATTAAATTTGTATTGGGGATTCCATATCACTGATTTATACAACTCTGATATAACACTGATATACATACTCGGTATAAATAAGCCAGCCTTAGCTCGTTTTAGGGCCGTATTACCTGTTACTGTTAATAGTCAAGATTTTCACTATTCCGACCTTACGATAAGTAAGCTAGAATTATCCAAAGGAGAAATTCTTCGCTTGGAAAACCCTTCCACTGAAGTTTTGTGCTTTGGAGAATAACTTGCTAAACAAAAAGCTATCAAGGGCCTTGTCACTTTCAATAATCCAAATCAAAACCACAAAATTATTGAAAAATATTAATAAAATTCAGAGCCAAGAAAAAAATTATATAGCTTGGATGTTCTGTGAATTCAGGGCATGGGATTACAGTAATGATAACAACAATGCAACATTTAATTTATTTGTTCGCACGTGCCATTATGACATTGTCTTGAACACAGACAATGCATTGTTTTTAAGTTGATATAATTAACCACGTTCGGAGAACTGGCTTCCGGGCTTCACTTTAAATAATAATCCATCACAAAGCCGTTGGATTAGAAGAGATTCGTCGCGGGCGCAATCGTTACCAACTCCACAGATGTTATTATTATTTGGTATAATTGTAGATAAATTCCTAGAATCAAATAGACCGAATATTTCATACAAAAAGTGGTACTTTTCTTGTGACGGTAGCAGTTTTCTTGGATGGAAGATACAAATAGTCCATTGCTGAAGACCGGCGTCAATCGGAACGTGTGTACAATAAATAGTAGCATTTTCGATTATAGCATTCATAATATGGTTAAATATGGCGACACCGCGCACCGTGGTGAAATGAACCGTGCTAAGCTTCATTCATCGAAAGATAATCTTTTTATACCAGTGCGTTTCACGCTTTGGGAAACTTATGTTGTGCGATTTGCATTTGGTTTCTGGGTTATCATTTCTTGTTGAGAACATGACGCTTTTACTACTTTCCTGTATTCTGCTGCAGCTGGTTTCCTTCGTTTCTTCCTTCTTATAAAAAGATTAATTATCCTTCACGTCAAAAAGAATCTCCACACAGCATTACTGCTGATGCCATTTAATCTGAAAGAGATCCCAGGGCCTCCCGTATGTGGAGCTAATTAATATATGTTTTTTTTTTTAATATTCTTGCAACAGTAATTTGTAAGATTTTTAAATAAAGTACATAAAACCAACAAAATATATTACTTTAATCTTTACATATAAAAACGCGTCACGATGTTCGTTCAGGATAAACTCCGAAACTACTTATAATCTAACAGATTTTGATGAAATTTGGCTTCTATTTATTTATCTCGATTATTGACCTCAATATTTATTATTGCGCATTAAATTTTCATTTAATGTTTGTTATGGGACAATGAGTTGAAATTATTAAGTTCCTGACAGATGGCGGTGTGAGTCAATTTATTGATAGATGGCGTTGTGTTTCGTTATTTTTTAGCCACAGCAATGCGTAGGCGGGTCAGCTATATATTATAAATATTTGTTTAACACACATTTACAGGTCAATAGTAAACTTTAATTTAATCAATTAACAGCTTTTCAAGACTCTTTATTTTCTTGATTTAGAAAAAGTATTTTGTCTATAATTAAGTACTCGTAAAATATTAAAATCTCTTTAAAAACAAACAATCAAAGACTATGAAACTATGAAAGTAAAGGTAAAGTAAGTAATGATTTCCCGCTGAAGGAAATTAAGAATTTGAATGGGTATTGTGGTCCTACCCAAAATATTACAAAACAATATATAGTTGCAATGTAAAAGCCGTCTGGGCGTAAAATGAATATTTTAATTAAATAAAGTAAAATTATCAATTTTTTTTATAGTGAATACCTCACAAGAGTCCCAACTGCTCCCGTCTGGAGCCAGTGAGACTATGGCATCCCCAATTGGGGTATGTTATGAGGCTGAAGGTAAGTGGGGAAGGGAAGGAGATGGGGAAGAGGAAGGTGGGGAAGTACCTGGCTATTCAGATCTAGTCACTAAACACGGTTAAAGCCATTATTAAGCAACGTTTTAATTCTGAATGGTGGTCTTACACCAGGGCGATACTGAGAGTATCTTCCACTCTTCCCATACCAGTGCAGTGTAGCCACAACGGGCGTATACATACGACTGATATTTCGCGCCCGCTGTCGCTACCGCGCAAGCCTCTCAGTCTGGCCGAGGCCTTAGAATTCCTAAACGTTACCAAATGTTTCTCTTTACGTCACTGTCCTGTTATTGCTGTGATTTATTTTCTAAGATCAATTATTATATATCAAAGAAATTTGTTCTATTTTTTTATCGATATAGTTCATGATTAATTTAAAATTTGTTATAATTAAACATTCGTAAAACTAAAACTTATATTCGTCTTTCTAGAACGAAAAATATACAGTACAAAGTGTCCAAAAGTAGCGTAAAAAAATATTTTTGTTTAAAAACTTAATATTTAATTCAATAAGCTTGATTATCCATATTTTTTAGGAGACAGATTGGTTTTCAATTCGTAAATAAAAATCTGAAATAATGAATTTCTTTTAATTTTCTTTATAAACTTTATGATAAAAGTGACGTAAAAGAATTTCTTACCAATAGTATCAAACTTAAATTGCAATTATTTTCGAAGTTTATTGATATTTTCTATTTAAATATTTTTTGTCATGAAGTTCATACTTTCTTTAATAAATTTACGTATATTTTTAATCGAAATGCAGCATCTCACTTAAGTGGAATTCTTATTACGTCACCGACATCTTTTTTGGAAAACGCCCACAAATCAATTAAATTAAATTTATTTGCGCACGCCGGGTTCGAACCCGCGGCCTTTGGAATCGGAGTCTAACGCCCTACCGCTGGGCTACGCCCTAAATAACGATTTTTTTTAAATCAACTAAAAAAATATAACTAAATGTGCAGTGATTGCCCACTTGTTCATAATGATTTCCACAATAACGACGATGGTTGCCCACTAAAGTGAATCGATAAAAATTGTTGAAAATTTTAGCGAACCTCATGGTCCACGCTTATTCATTAAATGGTCCACGCTTATTCATCATGATATATTATCAATAACTAACTAACCATTACGATGTTTCTGCAGGGGTCGTCAGTCGTCAGAGAAGACAGACCGCCAAAACACTCGGTATGGTGCATATTCTGTGCTTCATATTAGAAATACTTGCAAAATTGAAAAAAAAATCGACACTTCACAAAATCTGATTTCGGTTTTCAAGAATGTGGCTATTTCTGCTGATATGGTACGTGTCGATTTACATAGAACTAATCCAGACATCTTTTAATATTTCGGTGAAAATTAAATAAGTTAGTGAGAAAGGGACAGCCAAAGTGAGAATGGGCAATCGACTAGTTGTGGTCAATCGTTCTCTATTTTTTGTTGTTATTTAGTTCCCATTTGAATCAAAACTTCCATTGATCAATATTTTCATAAAAAATATGTCTTTCACAAATATTTCAGATTTCATTAATTTAAGAAAAATAGTCGATAAAGTACTGGAATTATCGTAAACGGAATCGTACAGTTCTGATTATATTTCACACTTCTTATAAAATACGTTAAAGCAACTAATCTCAATGACTCAAGTTATTGGACCGAGGAGAGGTGCTACAAGAAATCCACGAATGTAAAAAATTGCAACTCACGATTTATGTTAAATCAAATCACAATCGGTTTGGTTTTTTTTTCCAAAATGAATTATATGCATTAGGCACTCGGTAGATTCAAATTGATTTGGTTATGTAAAAATGGTTTTATATCAAAGTTAACGGGATATCTTTTCATTGATAATAATTGTGACTTGAGAATATGCGGGCCTTGGATTTTACTTTTTTTTTGATGCGCCTGATTCCGAATCAGTAGCAATTTTACACATTGCGACAGTATCTGTTCTGAAAATGCAAATCATCTAATATTAATTCGAATTTTGTTGTAGTAAATCTGTGATATAAGTACAGTATAATAATACATGCTTACCTGTGCCATTGGGGGCGTCGCATTCGCTATCATGGATATTATAATTACTAGAAAAGACAAATTCATACGTCGGTTTTCTTTTAACTTTTTTCTGCACAGATTTTTAAAATTTGTATGAAATCTTATGAACACAGTTTGTTGAACAGAATTTATATGTTATCTAATTAATGTAGTTTTGGAACAAAATTTTGTATGAAATCTTATGGGTACAGTTTTTTTAACAAGATTTAAAATCGTTGAAATCTAGTACTCGGGTTTGCTTTAAATTTATTTTAAAATTGGATCAATTCAAACGACCGATAAAGTTAAAATAAAAATATGTAAATTATTCTATTTTAATGAATTAGTTATTCTACACACGGGGTGTAACATGACGTACCTGAGGGATTTTAACCAGCGATTCCTGGGCTGATTGGGAGTAAAAAATGTGCTTGTCGTTTTGTTGTCCGATGATATTTTTTTCTACATGTTCGTAATAAGCATTAACTTTGTGGCTCGCCATAATTTGCTATAAAATATATAAATTTGTTTTAGACCATTTTAATTTTAATTACACTCTACCGGTTTCGGAAGAACCCTTCCTTCGTCAGGAGAATATTAAAACTTTTTAATATTCTCTTAATTTTTAAGGAAGGGTTCTTCCGAAACCGGTAGAGTGTAATTAAAATTAAAGTGGTCTAAAACTAATTTATATATTTTATTGTATATTTTTTTCTATTAAAAACAAAAAAAATGTTTTCCAATCACACCTCGCCACTGGTATTATCATTGGCATAGGCATGTAAGGGAAAGAGAGCGAACGCGCGTAGGGAGAGTGAGGGAGGTCGCTGCCAACCTTTGTGGGGTTGGCTGGTGGAGAGTGGGGAGGGGTTAGCGGGGTTTTGCCGATCCTTTACCCGAAATACGAGATCAGCGACGGTGTGTGGAAAAAAATAAAAAAATGCTTTATTTGAAAAAAATGTCACCGTACAACAAAATGATATACAGATTTTTTACTCCAAATAAGCACAGGAATCGCTGGTTAAAATCCCTAGTTTTTTTTATTTTTTATACATTAGCTCAACACGGGAGGCCCTGAAGGAATTTTTCCCTCATCATCATCAGTCATCTTTGAAGATGCTGTGTAGAGGGTTTTTAAGGGAAAGGAAGAAGAGGAAATCCCGGGAAGGAAAAAGATTTGAGGGGTGGGTAGGAATCTGGGGATAAATATGTCCAGGAGTGATGGACGTATAGCCATAAAGCCATCCCTAACAATGCGGTGCAAGGCGATGGGTCGAGAGGGTCCGGCTGGAGAGATCAAAAGGTCTCCTTCTACCAGTCTCTACCGAACCGGCTTGCCACGCAGATGGTCGGCAGACGCATCCGTCCCCAAGGACATCCATCCGGACAAACTAAACCCCATGAACCCTGGCACCCCTGCTAAGCCACCAAACTTAGCGAACCACCTGTGGCAAAGGTGTTGGTCGTCCAATAAATGGTTCCCGGGGCGGCGGTACCCATGCCCGCCTCCCAAATTGTAACACAATTTACATGAAATGTGTATTTCTGTTATTTAAATTTGACAGGAGTTGTAGATAATATTTAAAATTTTCATTCAAAAATAAATTTCTGATCTTCTCTAACATTAAGAGGCTATTACCAGAAAATACCGGAAATAAGTCATGTTTATAAAAATTCTGAACGTATTGACTCTTTTTTACAAAAAAACATAAATTGATTTTGAAAGATTGTTATTTTACCTGGTAAAGTTATGTTTTAAATTTTGAAAAACTTATTTTATATTTAATAAGGTTATAATACCGTTGGTCGTTGGCAGATTTGTTCAATTTTTAAATGAAATATTAAATATTGTATTATACAACACAAATTTCAAATCATATAATCATACAGCAAAATAAATCAATACATAATCTAGTCAA
Organism: Limnephilus auricula; assembly: GCA_951813805.1. Lineage (NCBI taxonomy): Eukaryota > Metazoa > Arthropoda > Insecta > Trichoptera > Limnephilidae > Limnephilus > Limnephilus auricula. Next base: position 782,750 of record OX638395.1, on the reverse strand, counting down.
CACAGTTTTCAGAATTTTAATTTTAGTTATATTAAAATCATTAAAAAATATATTCGAGAACGTGTTTGTGACGAAAATACCTCAGTTTTTCTATTCATTTAAGGTCTTACAAACTAAAATATTTCAGATTTTTTTACACACTTATTTTGTTTAGACATTATTGAAAAATCATAAAAACTTATGATCAAAAAAAACTTACAAGAAGTACACAACATTTAATAATTTATCATCGTGCGTTTTGAGCATTTTTATTGCTTACTTTAAAGCAAGTTTTGAAAGAAATAAATCGATATTTATAATTTTAAAAAAATTGATACGGGGAATAATCGATCTTTCTCATCTTTTTCCCTGTACCGCTGCAAACATTTTAAACATTTATTCTCAGCCGCTGGTCAATGGCTCTTAACAAAGTTTGTTTTTGAACGGCAATGATGTTGATTATAACAACCCGCGATGTTCCGCATTAGTTAGTTATAAAATCACTTATTCTGGTCGTAATTAAGTTAAAATTAAATACTTTTTGAAGAGTTTCTAACAGGCTTCTGATCAAAAATATATTTTATAATTTATTATGGACATAAATGGATTTATTTTAAGAACTCAATTAACATGTTATGAAAACTATACCGAACTTTTCACTATTTTTAATTAAAATATTGGATTCAGCATAAAACTTGAAATCGTATGAATGCACGACTGTTTAAATTGTATCTAATGGCAGTTTCCTTTCACGCAATGACTGGTTCACGAATGCAATCGGTCATCCTCAAATAGGTTTGGTATCGGAATTATTCAAATTACTTCGCTCGATTACTTTATTTTTGTCATCGAACCGAGATTCGATCCAATGAAAGTTGAATTAAAACGAGGCGCAGGTTTCACGACAGTTGATCCGGCGACAGTTGATCCGGCGACAGTTGGGCCGCTGATAGTTGATCCGCCGGACAGTTGATACACGAAGAAAAATGTTATTCGTAAAAACGGGACTGAAGTTCTTACGAACAAATTAACAGTGTTTCAATGTTTATTGACGAGAACATTAAGAATAATTTGTTGGTATACCTAATTTCGTACGTAAACCAACAAATTATTCTTACATTTTCCCGCCAATAAACATTGAAACACTGTTAATTTGTTCGTAAGAACTTCAGTCCCGTTTTTAACCGTTTTTACGAATAAAATGATGGTATTTTAGAATAACATTTTTCTCCATCTACCCCGGACAGTTGATCCACCAGACAGTTGATACCCCGGACAGTTAATCCCTCTGCCAATTTATCCCTCAGACAGTCGATCCCCTGAAGGATTATTTCTGGTGTACGTTCTCATATATGTATATTCTCATATATTAGTATACAGACCGGATATGCGGTCGTATAACCAAAGTCGATATACCTATGGTCACTGCAGTTATAAAACAAGTCGATATTTTTTATCTTTTTTTACATTAGCTTCACACAGGAGGCCCACAGAGGTGTTGGTCGTCCAATAAATTGTTCCCGGGTGGCGGTACCCATACCCGCCTCCCAAATTGAAATACTTATATCTGCAGGCGTTTTGAGTAGAAATCTTCTATGTAAATATTTTTACTAATAATAATGCAGTGTCTCTTAGAAGTAGACAGTAATATATATACGGCCGAAATGGTAGTTTTGAAAAGGTGAGAGTCCTTCACATCTACTGTCCTAATTACAGTCTCAGGTAATAAACTCGCCTGAGGATCAACTGTTAAAGGGATCAATTGGCAGAAGGATCAACTGACCAGGTTTACTGTCGGCAGGCTAATTGTCGCCAGATGAACTGTCGGGCCACCCGAGGCACAGTATTGCTTGTCCGAGCGGGTAATCTACCTAAATTCTTTATTATTTTTCTTCTGTGTTTCAACAGACGATTTCTTAACCCACAGAAGTCGATTTCATTTTATTATAATAATGCTTGCTAGAATGGCTCTTTTAATTTCAATTTGTTTTTAGGAAATAGTTAACGGTCCGTAAACCCATAATGAGGTATTATAAAAACCAGCTAATCCGCTCAAGTTTAAAATTTTAAATATTGCCTGATTTACATAATTATTACAAATGGAATACGCCAGAGACACGATAATAATAAAAAAATAATATTTCATTCTGTTATGATTTTAGATTTTTCCGGCCAAAAGTATTGTCGTGGTTTATTTTTGGGTTATTATACCGTATTGAATTTTTACCTCCCTATTTAGCGCACGTATCGGACAGTGTTACAGTGTCCATAATCAGGGCAGATGTGTCGTGTATCATTGGCAGGCCACTGTGTCGCTGTAATAATGGTTTCTTTGTAGAAGAATAAAAGTGTTTCATCAGGATCTTCTGCAAATATATCTCACAGTTATTTTTATTTACCTACAACAAATGACGAACTCCATGGTCGAGGGGTAAGGCTCTCGACTAGCAATCCGTAAATTTTATTTAATTGATTTGTGTTATTTGTACAAGTTCCAGAGTGTAACATACTCTCAATATTACCCTGATGTAATACCACCATTCAGAATTGAAACGTTGCTTGATATGGCTTCAGCCGTGTTTGGTGACCAGATCTGAATAGCCTGGAACTTTCCCATCTTCCTCTTCGCTTCTCCTTCCCCTCCTCACTATCTTCAGCCTCACAACTTACCCCAATTGGGGAAGCCATAGTCTAACTGGCTCCAGGCGGTTGGGAATAGTTGGAACTCTTGTGTGGTATACCTCTTTTATTTATATATCTATTCTGATCGTAAAATACTTTTTAATAACAACTTACGTGTATATTATATCAAAATAATAATTTTAAATGCTGATAAAATCCGCTTTCTGTCGAGAAACAAAAACAAAAGACATGGTTCGTTTGGTTTTAGATTCGAATTAATTTAATATGAAAAATCATAGTATGGTACCTACCTCAACCACGCACTGGACGATCCCTATCGGAGATGCATCTTTAACGTTCGTGGTTTTGTTTCCAACTGAAATCATTCGACAATCAGTTATAGGCCTAATGGAGGCCGACAACCTCATTCCAAGATGTAACTTTTTGGAATTTTTTTTTTTTTTTAATTTGATTTAAATTTAATTTTAATTTTCAATCATTTCTGGCTTTCACCCTTTAAGGCTGTTCTAGGCCATCATTTAAAGTTATGGAGAAATGAAAGGTGAATTTAAATATTAATTTTATTTAAATAGGCAAATTTCAAAATTACAATGAAGATTGAAGTCGAGTTCAGACTTAGAAGAGATGAGATATTGAATGGTGGAGAGGCAACTTTTTATAAGGCTTGATAGAATATAGGATATTTGTTTAGAGAAGGACACCCAAAAAATATGTGATCTGATTTTCCCACTTGTAGACCACAGATGTACAATCTGGGGAGTCAAGGACGTGAATTTAAAAAAGGTGAGAATGAACAGAACAATGTCCGTTTCTCAGTTAAATAAGTGAGGAAAATCGTTTTTTTTTAATGGGGGACTTGTTTAAACCACGGTTTTGATGGGATAGTCTTTTGTATTGAGGAATAGCAGGCTCCCATAGATTGACTAGCAATTTGCCAATACTCTGCTCAAAAATTGCGGGATCTATCTTTGATGACATCGCACGTGTATGTATGTTTACGAGGGATGGGAAGGCTGATAGAGATATTGAAATAAGGGTAAATGCTGGTAACTCCATTAATGGACGACTGAACGCCGTTGGCGCTAACAAAGAACTGTCCAAAGGAGCGAAGCTAGCAGTCCACAATGGAGTACTGGGACCTGTTCTGATGTATGGCAGTGAGGTGTGGAATTGGCAGAGAAATAATGAAATTACGCTGAATGCTGTGGAAATGAGATGCCTGAGGCGTATTGTGATAAAACCATGTATGTTCGTGTGAGGAATGATATCCAAAAATAATGCAAGGCTTATGTGAGCGTAATAAGTAAAATTAAAAAGGAATGCTTAAATGGAATGAATGAAGAAATGAGTGTAAAGAGAATAAATGACGCAAATGTGAATGGTAGAAGAAGTCGAGGGCGCTAGAGGAAGTCATGTCACGATCAAGAGAATCAAATACTTGAGTCAGGTCAAGGCAAGAGTCAGCTTAATAGGGAAGTATAGGTATATAAGTATAGTAATAGGGAGTGTTTGCCAATACCGAGTTGTTTGGCGGTCCGCCCTCTCTACCTACCGCTGCGGATAAACTGCGTGATGGTTAGTTTGTTAGTTATGAAAACAGATGACGTCATATTTTATGAAAGCTCAGTCTTATGCAATTGGAATAGGTCGCTCTGACTCCGCGGTGCTGAGGCGCCGTTTTTATCTATACTACTACATTCCTAGTCTGCCTTTAGGCCCATTCGTTTGATCAAAAACCATATTATAATAATACAATCTTGCCATTTTATCGCGAAATATGTCAAAAATAAGGTGACATGTTTACATAATTACGATCTACAGGTGATTGTAGAATTAGCACCCAGTTCTTTATTTACATTTTTATTTTTAGATGCGACATCCTTTACAGGCATGATATCGTTATCTGTAAATTAATGCGATGCAGATACGTCACTATTAAGTAATTAAAACTCATAAGTTTAAAAAAATATATAAGTTCAAATCTACCTACATTGGGTATAGATTAAGGAAACAGTAATGCCGGGATCCCACCTCATCATCTATTAAATTATATTTTTCATAGAATTAACGTTGTAGTCCCTTCAAGTTTTATTTCAGCGGGCATTCTATCGGATAGATAGATAGACTTTTTTGACCGATCTAATTCAAGGATTCTACGAAATAGATCACATATTTGACGCGTATCATAAGCGCATGAGGCTTTTACATTGGGTGCTTAAAATGGATTCATTTTAAAAAAAAATTTATACGATTGTTACAAATAAACAATGGTTGTATCATATTATGGTTTACAAATAATGCATTCAATTTTAAATATTTACACATACTAATCAAAAATTTTGGAGATGATATTTTGACGTGATAAAATAGTATAGGTGCGTTTTAAACATCGAATTTGTTATGTTAAAAAATGTCTTGTAATGTTTTGTATATTAACTATGCAGGCGAGGTATTCGTGCATATGCTTCAGAATGCTGACTGGACAACTCAACAATATACAACTTCATAACTCCTTTGAAAAGTAATAAAAGTGATAATAAAACTTGGTTCAATATGTTACGTTGGGTTAGGTTATGGGCTATTTAAAAAAAATCTTCACTGTTAATGAATATTCAAAGGGGTGGTGTTGAAATGCCACCTTGCTGAGTTGTCGTGGAACCCTTCATATTTTGTTTGTGAACGGTGACATGAAATTGGTCCATATGCGCAGTGTTTCGAGCAGGTACTCTTATAATGACTGGGCTAAGGAGTTCGCAACAGTCGAGCTCCAAATTTACAATTTAAAAGATGAAGCATAGGTCTCTCATCCTTCTTCGATCCTCAAATGTATGTTTTTTAAGATATTTAATAAAAATGTACTTTATTTGTTTTAAGGGAATATTTAACTTAAAATTAAAAAAAAACGTTAATAGATTAGGTAGAAACCTAGCTTGCGAGTGAGAGTAAAATTGAACAGAATATGGCTAGGAAGTAGGAAGGTGCGTGGGGGAGAGGGGGGAGGTTAGGTAGTGAGAGGAATAGCTGGGAGGGCTGAGATTGGCTACAGTTCACGGCTGTCTAGTCTCTCACGGAAGCATTTATCCCAAAATTCACTAAGAATTAAACTAGAGGAATAATGGGCAACCAAGTCAATGATTCTAATAAACATAATAATATTTGGATAATTTGTAGAGCACCGTTTTTGTGAGAAATCACTTCAAGGGTGCTGTACATTTTATTACGAATTCTTAGGCTATATCTAAATTTATTATTTACAAATAGATGCAGACAACATTCTTACCTGGCAGGTCACTTCCGATAAACACAGACGAGCGGAGAACACTATATTTAAAACATTGGACATTGCATGATATTATATTTGCTACCCCAATCACTGTTCATATTACATTTGTAAGAATATTAGTGCCAAAAATATAGTTTATATGAATTTTGAAAGACTGGAGAATCTATGACTTTATAGGACTGGAGAATTTGTAACATTTACAAAAACTTACAAATAAGAATTTGCTTACATTTTAATACAATAATTAATTATTTACAATGTCGCGGGCTGCGAAGGTGAAGGTGAAGGTTTAAATGATAATATGTTTAGGTAAAACTGGAGGGGGAGGAGATGGGAAGAGGAAGATGGGGAAGAAAACACATTTTGGATGGTTATTTTTTAATGAGCCACATTTTGTATATGTTGATAGTTTTAAGATACGCACATATGAACGTGCGATAATCGAAATACTTTGTGTTTTAATTACAGAATTCAAACATTATTTTAAGTACTTAAATGCGAGATTTTCCGACCATTATCAATTACCGCTACAATAGTGCTTAAAGACCTATATTAGTACATATTTTGTCGAACTATTTAAAATGTGTTATTGATATATTTATTTTTACATTCTAGTTCCATGTGCCCCAGTCTACCCGGTGTTCGGCATTCAAATGCCACCCAGCGCGGAGGTGAGTGGGTATTACCCACGTGACCTCAGAGATGTCCCCTCCCCCTCTCTCCCCCCGCCACGCTCCGCCAGCCTCCCGAATGGACCGAATACTATTTACTACGGATTCTTAAGGTAATTGTTCATTCATAAGAAGAGAACAAGAATGTCCACAGGCTTCATGCTGTTAAAATACAACATTAGTTTAATATCTATGCTGTACATAAGTAAAACACAAATACCCCCTAAAGGCACTTTAATTGCATTGCCCCAAAATTGTTCAATTCCTTACTCAATGCAATCAACATGTGCCAAAACCTGAACTCATATAGAATATGAAAAGATACGTTAAAAAAAATGAGAAGTGAGTAACCTTTTGTTTATCTTCAATGCACTTTCGTTATTTAAATTAAAAAATTTCTTCTAGCGGCTAGAAATTGTTACATAGTTAATGCCCAAGAAATACAAAAAATTGTGAGTAACATTTTTCTATTATCTAAAATATCGATATCTTAATATCTACAATATGCCATTTCTATTTAAATGATAATAAACAAAAAAAACAACCACCATATCTTGGCAAGCTGATTGCAATCTTTAGAGGTTAGGTTAGGTTAACAAGCTGATTGAAATCTTCAGAGTACAGCGTTAGGTAGGTATGCAATATTTGTTCTACCGGTATTACAATGGAATATGCTCCAAAGAATTAGCTTCATTGATCCCTTTGGCACCTGTGCTTAGTTGGCAATCACGCCAAACGCGAGTTCAACATAGTACACGGTTGACATTTGTCATATGAGAAGGGGTCGCTTCTACGGCTCGTTCTTGAATTGAACAAAAGCAAGGCTGTGGAACGATGTGCCGGCCACTGTGTTTCCTCCTTCTTACAAACTTTCTTCAAAACCCATTTTCACTTCTTGAGACCTTCCACTCAGACTTCAACGGTGACATGGGCCCTGCGGAATTTTTTTTTCTGGACCTACGTATTTTTAATTTTTTAAGTGTGGTGCTTTAATTATTTTATGTGAGTTCATCTATGATCTATTGGTAGTTAATTTTAACAATGTGTGCTTTATCCCACATTTTAAAACTATCTAACGAGATGGTTCAATCAGTCCCTACCTACGCATTGAACCTGTATATGAAGGGTATGTAACTGTATGCTAAATTGTTCTCTAAAGTCTAAAAATATATTAGTAACAATTGAAATTGAAATAAATATTGAAGCTAACAATGGACCATCAGTTGATTCAAGCCTTTCATTAAAATACCGACCCTCCCGTAAGTTGTCAGTTAAACAACTTCTCACAAATCACTCAAACACTGCATTCATTCTCGATCCTAAACTCGGTAGCAAGCCGGAGCAACCAATCTAAATATCTTTTCTATGATGTAAAAAACATGAAAAGATATCAATCATTCTCAAGATGGAGGTGTGAATAAAAAAGGCCAACTTAATTCGATTATAAATAAGCATGATTAAAGAAGAACGCACAGCAATTTGTCCAAATTATTTAAAATTATTTTTGAATTAACTTCACAATGTATTCAAATTATGGCCGAAATATTTAGAATTCACGGTTAGTTTGATACAGTCGGAGTAATTGATAATACGAGTATGGCGGATAAAGCAGTAAAAGCAGAGAACACATTAAGACGTATGGGAAACTTGTGGGAATTAGAAATAATTTGTTTTTACCATAACATATTTTTTGTCGCTTATTTAATGTTACGACGTCAATGTATTAAAATAAATTAAGATTCAGCTTATAAGCTGCGACGGTTTTCGGTAAACCCTAGAAGCTACCTAACTTTGGAGGCCAATTTGGGAGGCGGTTATGGAAACGCCGAAGTCCTCCATCACAACACAAGCAACATTTTCTGTTTAGTGTGGTGGTAGTAGGAGATTTTCAAATGTTGTTGGGTTAATAGTAATCCGGGAACGTTTGTCTTTCTTTTTAAAATAATAATAATTAATTTAATTAAAAAGTTTGTTACGTTTGGTGACTTAACAGGGGTGCCAGGATTCATATGGTGAGGTTTCTCTAGGTCTTGGTGGCGAATGCGTTTGAACACTTACTGGCCGGATCAGGAGAGACTGGTTGAGGGAGACCTTTTGACTCCTATAGCTGGACTTCAATACACTAGTGATATCGATTAATTTTTATTAGTACCATATTAATAACGAATCTTTTTAAAAATATAAGTTGTGATGGAATTTTACAACTGCGTATTCATCATCATCATCATCACATTTGGCTCTATAACCCATGGTGGGTCTTGGCCTCCTCAAGAGTCTTCCTCCACTCATCTCGGTTTTGTGCTAGTTTCTCCAGTTTCCAAGGTAGATAGGTCTTTGAGGACGTCATCGTTCCATCTTAGTCTAGGTCTTCCCACGCTACTTCACCCTATAGGTCTAGAGTTTAGCAGGGACTTCGGTGCTTGATTTTCGGTCATTCTCTCCACATGACCCAGCCACAGAAGTCTTCCCAATTTTATAAATTCAACTGCGTATTAGTTGATTTAATCTCAAATACATACTTATACGTGGTCACCCTGCACATTTACATTATAATATATTAACATCCTTCAGCCTAGTGGGCATAAATTTAACTGCACGAAACATTGATGTGACATTATTGTTCTTTCAGTACCTAAATACCTACCATGTAAAAAAAATCAAAATAAAATAAAAATTACATTTAAGATTTGAAGTGAATGAAGCTTGGAGAGTTCAAAATACCAATGTAATTTGTACCTATTAGTCAAAATTTTGTCATAAATATATAAATGTTTAATTTATTTGTTTTCAGGAAACCGGGAAAAGGGATTATCTATTCTACGATTGACAATCGGCGAAGCTTTTCAAAACTAAGAAGTAAGAAAGATGTGCTATCCAAAAACAGATCACATTGTATAAATTGAAAATAAACCAAACAGTTCTTTTAATTATTACTTCATTTACATTTTCATAATAATGGAAAATCATAAGTACCATGCTTTATTCCTTTATTACTCGTGCATAATATTTTTAATTGTTTTTTATTTATTTTTTAACGCCCTGATGGGCTTTTACATGATTAGTGTATGATACAGTGATACACAACACAATTTTTAAATAAAAAAAGATAATTTAAAAAAAAGATAAACATAAAGAAATGACCATTATATAACCACTCGAGCCTCAGCGAAATTTACCGTTAAAATTAAAAAAATCATACCTCCGAATTTGAATATGGAGACATACAAACTGATTATAGTTCAATATAGGCAATGAATTCACCTATCTTATCACATATTCGTAGGATTTATAAAATTATGTATTATTAAATCGTTAACTTTAAAACATTTTAAAGAATCTAGATAATATTTACATAATAATACAAAGCAATCCGGGGTTTTGGAAATAGTGCCTTATTGTGGCTAAATTAAAAAAATCATACCTCCGAATTTGAATATGGAGACATACAAACTGATTATAGTTCAATATAGGCAATGAATTCACCTATCTTTTCACATATTCGTAGGATTTATAAAATTATGTATTATTAAATCGTTAACTTTAAAACATTTTAAAGAATCTAGATAATATTTGCCATATTTTGGCAACAAAGCAATCCGTGGTTTTGGAAATAGTGCCATATTGTGGCAAAAAGCTAGTGGATAAATGGTTGGTATAAAAGTAAATTTCAGTGAAAATTATGTATAATAAGAAAAGATAAAGAAAAAAATTAACAGAAACCAGTTTTTAAATAGAAAAACGCCATAAAAATAATGATATAGTGTAGGTTAATATGAGAAATTTATGGGTAAATAATACAAGAAAAAGATAGAAAGATACAATATATTATCATTGGAAGATCGAAGAAGCTCGGCTGATTTCCTCTTTCTGCAGAAAATATCCAGGTCCATCGTAGATTGCCCGGAACTCTTACAACGAATCCAACTACGAGTTCCCAACAAACGAACCAGATCAGACAAAATTTTTAGTCTCCCTCGATGCAACACCAATTCTAAGCAAAACTCCTTCATGTATCGTGCATCACACACTTTCAATACATACTATACACAATTTGACATTTTTAACTCTGCCCCACACTCCTTAAAGTCACACAGGCAATCTCTCGACACTTTACTATAACTACTTACATACCATACACACACCCTACTAATTATACAGAATAGATCCATCCCTTTCCCTTCCCTCCCACCATCCCATCCCCATAGGCTAATGTAACTATTTTTCTATGTTTACTAAAAATTAAGATACTTCAGTGGAAACCTATTATTGGTTAAATGATTTACATATTATTTATTTGTTTTATTACACTTTATAAAATGTTATAACTGTTGGTTTTCCAAATAAAATAAAATAAAAAAATAAATAAAATAGAGAGGAAAAGGAAAAAAAAATCATTGTAGATAAATAGGAACAATACAAAAAGTATAAGCGACAGCTTCTTAATTATAAAAAATGCTACATGAATATATTATCAATAATAATAACCTTATATTAAATATGTGGATATTAGAGGTGAATTTGTTTCCAATGGGTGCATGCATGTGGTAGTTGATCCCAGAATTTTGTTTGCAATAATTTTAATATATTTTGCCTAATTGTTCGATTAGGTCTCCAGAAGTCGATAAGATGCCCAGGATGCAATATTACAACTTTGTCCACTTTTAGATAGATTTATGTGCTAATTAACTCTTTCCATTTCACCACACAATGAACCGGGTACATCATATATCATTGAAGAAGAAGACAATAATAATCTAAATTAAAATATGATAATGAACAAGACACAGAAAAATAATAAAACATAATGGTCGCAACTGGGACCTGTACCCAGATCTCACGTCTTACCGGGACGGGCGCTCTAACCAATTCAGCCATTGTGATCTATTACGAGACTATCGTATTTGTCAACTTCATATTTAAAATTTTAGAATTAACAATATTATCTTCGACTAATGTTTTATTCCATATTATTGGTAGCTACCTTTTTTTCATTGCAAAAAGTATTCAAAGAATATTTTTGTTACCTAGAAAGTGTCTCGGATAAATTTATCCGATTTTACTTTTGTGGAACACCTAATGACTTTTTATAAAAATCTAAACGAATATTCATTTTTTATAAGAAACACTATCTCTTTTGAAGGATATTCCCATCAATGCAAAATATCATTGAAGAAGAAGACAACAATAATAATCTAAATCAAAATTAACAAGACACAGAAAAATAATAAAAATAGTTTTTCTTAAAAATTTGATAAATATTTATAGGTTTTTTTTACAATTAATACACAATTTTTACATGTTAAAATAGTAGATAAGAATAGCTTTTCCTCACCGTAAAGAAACGAGGCTCTTGTGTTTGGTGAAGGAATTTTAGTTCAATTATATAATATCATGTATGAAAGTAAATAAAACAAAATGGCAAAAACAAGGGATAATTAAGAAAAAGTAAGATTTATCAATAACAGATTTGAAAGAAATAATAATAATAGTGAGATATGGACTCTTATAGAAGTTTTAGGTATTTTTTTAATTTTTGCTGAAATTCCTGAATATTTTCGGTAACTTTTTGATATAATGGTAGTTTGTTATAATATGTTATGCCTAGATAGAGATAAGTATTTTGTGTGTGCTTTGTACTAAATTTACGGATTTTGGTTGTGAATAAATGAACATAATATATTGTTTATTTTTTTTCCCGGTTTTGTTCCTCATTTTCATCAATGGTATTAATTACCAATTTATTGGTATTGTGTATTGCTCTTTGCTGATGACATCAAGCTACACAAGAAAATAACTGATGTAAATCATTGCCACATACTACAGTCAAATATTAGTAAATTTAAAGATTGGTGATTAACAAAAGAATCTATTTTTAAATGTAGAAAAAAGCAAAACCTTTAATAAACCTGTTTTATTCGAATATTCCATCAACAACACAGCTTTAGAAAGAGTCACGGAAATGAGAGATCTCGGAATTATTTTGGATGAAAAACTAAAGGTAGATTCAGACTGGACGACGTACGTACGCATCGCTACGCCAAACAATGCCTAGCAACCATACATTTTCTATAAAAATGGCCACAGACATCGCACGTCACGATGCGTGTGCCCAATGTGATTCTAAAACATAAATTTTCATTGAAAATCTATGGTTGCTAAGTAGCCCAGATATTGTTAGGCGTAGCGATGCATACGTACGTCGACCCAGTCTGAATCTACCATAAGTTTCGCCAATCACATCCACCAAATTGTGAACAAAGGTATGAACACTAGGCTTCGTATTAAGAACAACTAAAAACTTTAATTCCTTAGAAGACATTAAACGCATTATACGCATCTTTAGTTAGAAGCCTAATTGAATATAACTCAGTAGTTTGCACTCCATGTTAAAAAAATCACATTAATAACAATAAGCAAAAAAAAATAATGATGCGTTTTATAAATTTTAAACTAAACATCCCACTGGAAGACTTAAAATACAATTTCTTATTAAATATACTGAAAATACATACATTAGAAGACAGACGTAAAATTTTATAACGTTTAACCTTTTTATTTTTTATTATTTAATCTATACATATATTATAATTACATGTTATTTTTTTCAATGCCTGTCTCACTAGCGTAAACCTGTGTCGAGACAGACGTAGAGTTACATAAATTGTATACAAACATGGTTATTTGAATATAAAGGTTAATTACATTATTCGTTCAATACAATAAAAGGCAGGTACGTCTGTCCGAAACGTCGGCTAAAGAAGGAGGTAGCACAACACGGCATAACACCCCAAAAACAAACAACGAAAATGCTTTTGGCCGTGAAAATCTAAAAACGTATCTTATAAAAGGCAGGTAATTGGAAGTGTGAATTAATTTTCTAAATAGTGTGATCTTCCAAATCACAGGAAAGGTACATATATTACATGCATATATTAAAATGATATTATAGTAAAATGAATTGGAAATGGAATAAATGAATAGAAATATATATTAAAATGATAATTATGTTAGTATATTTGACGGGATTCTATTATTATTTTTTTTTGATTAGGTCGTGTGTAAATGGGTATTTTTGTTTTTTATTCTAAAAACTAAACTCTAAATTCGAGTGTTGCGAACTCCTGCAACTCATAAACTTACTTACCTACAGTAACAACACGTCAATGTTGCACAAATACACTTTTCTACTACAGCATTCATATGCGTAATTACATTTAGTATATATAGTCATTTGGTACGAAAAAAGGGGTTACCTGGAAAGTTTTCCGGGAGTTTTGAAAATTGGTAATATTCTAGGTTTCAATGTGCTCTTTCCGGATTACAACTTTGCCACCCCGTATCTTTGCCGCTCGTCGCGTAATTTTGGAAAAATGGCGTCTAATAGCAGTTTTTTGACAAAATCTTCTTTCCGACTCATTTTACGATAAAAACATTTGTGTAAAAAATAAACTAGAGAAAATTTCCTACAATTTGTTAAAATCATTAGTTTTGGCGTACGAGCGCCTCAAAGTATACTTCAATAGGAAATTTATTTTGTATATACTTACTTGTTTTTATCGTTAAAGTTTTTATCTTATCGACGATGACTTGCATTATTATTTTTTAATAATTAAAAAAAATCTATAACTCTCTAGAAGAATCGTCATGCAGTATTACTGACCTAGGTAATCTCATTGGACCTAGGTATTAATTTTGGAATTTGAAAAAATGTTTATGATGTGCCCTTTTTACTTAAAATATTTTTCATTCCCTTGAACGTAAATGAAAAATATTTATTTTAACAAACTTATTCTTAAAAATGATAAAAAAAAAAATTTAAAAAAAATTACAAAAAAGATGATTGGGTCAAAAATGTTTGAAATTATTACAAATTTACAAAATAAGATGAATTAACAGTAATGTATGTTGGTCAAGTAAGTCATTACTCATCACTTATTAAAAATGTACAATGCAATAAATTGAGGATCTAAAATCTAAACGATAAAAAACGTGTTGAGACTTGCCGTTTGTTATCACAAAATCTTTTTGATAAAAAAAACTCCACGTAAGATAAAACAAAATAAAAATAATTTTAATGAAAAGGGACTTCATAAACTGTTCCTGAATATGGAGTAGGTAAAATTAGCTTAAAATTAGATTAAAGGTAGATTAATTAAAAGGAACCCCTTTAAGTAGCAAAATAATATTTAAATTAAGAATAATCGCGATTTACTAATATTAAATCATCACCTCGCAGATGATCTTCAAAAACATTAAATGAATTCATTTTACAAATTGCAGTCTGTGCTGTTCGATAGTTTTTATTTATTTATAGAATACATGATAATACTTTAAGACATTTTAATACATATATGATACATTAGATCACCACACTATGCGACTACCTGTTTCATGGTGAGTTATATTATCTATTATTTTCTTAAATTACTCGTGCGATGAAATTGAACCAACTCTAAACCTTTCTTCTTTAGAAGACAGTCGGAAAATCTGATCTCATTTGTTTCTTCAAAATTATCAACTGTATTATTTATTCACCTACATTACTCCAACTCATCCCATTCAATATACCTTCCCGTAGAGTCAGAAATAATGAACTGCTCTTCCTCAATCAACACTCAACTAATTATGGATATAATTCAACACTGTCCAGAATATGTAGAATGGTCACGCAAGTCAAGATCCTGATTTTTTGGTATAGTCCTAAACGATTTTTGTCGGTCACTAAATAATTGAAGATATTTTATAACTATTTTGAATTCTAGATAAGTCTTGACTAGACTTGTCAGTTCTATTTTCTTATGTTTATCTCTTTTTTGTTTTTGCTACACCGTCCTTTATTCTTATAATGTTCATTTTACCAAATTTCGTGTTATTTCTTTATAAATTGGATAAATAATTTTTATCATGGATATATGCGGACTGTAAACCGGTATACGACATGTTGAACACTTTCGATAAATAATATTAATTTGTGATGAAACTGATGGATAAAAGAGATTATGAGTTTTCATTTTCAGTTGTAGCAATTTAAATACTCAGAGGTCGTTGACAAATGAGTCATTAAAAAATTAATCAATTCCAGCAATAACATTACAAAATTTCAGAAATTTATGTTAAGTTACATCATGCATGATTCTTCGGAAAGATATATTTTTAATATAATTATTTAATTTTAACTGATTTAAGTCGATTTTCGTTGTTTGTTTTTGGGGTGTTATGCCGTGTTGTGCTACCTCCTTCTTTAGCCGACGTTTCGGACAGTGCAACGCTGTCCGAAACGTCGGCTAAAGAAGGAGGTAGCACAACACGGCATAACACCCCAAAAACAAACAACGAAAATGCTTTTGGCCGTGAAAATCTAAAAACGTATCTGATTTAAGTCGATATTATGATAATATGATTAACCTATCTACAAAATCACAACTTCGAAAATTGACAACACAAATACATACTAAAATTTAATCGTTATTTTATTAACAATGTGAATCCTAACTAATATTATAAATGCGATGTGTTTTTCTTTGACCGATGGCCCTTTTAATAATGTATTGATTAAAATACACAAACTACTTTAATATTATATCGTGTGAAAATCAGGAACTAAGATTGCAAAATTATAGACAAGTAATATTCAAATGTTGACTGGATTCTAAACAAAAATGTACTAAACACAAATGTAGCAATCGTTGCCATATATGTTGATATCTTTATCAATTAGTATAACTTTACTAACAATATTACAATCATATACTATTATGTTGGCTTTCTATAGATTTTTGGATATTTTATATACCATTGGCTTATAATACGAATAAATGAAGTGGTTGTAAACCTACCAAACGTCGACTAAAGCCGGCAGCTTTGCCAGTCTTAGCGAAAACTTACCAAGAATGTGGTAAATTTTTTATGTCAATTAATTCTCTGTTTTTTCTACTATCTGCCCTGATTAAAAACTCTGTGAATGTCACTATGTGTGCTGCTTTATTCAATAAAGAGATCCCAACCTTCCTCCTTCCTATATCCTTTTCCCCATTTCCTGAAGGCTGTTTTCATTATATCTCCTACCCGTCCTCTTTAAATTGGTACCACTAGCTCCAGAAGGCGCTATGTCACTCACTTTGAGTCGTTTGTAGTATCAGAAAAAAAAATATGTAAAAGAAGATAAAACTAATTTAAATTACCAAAGCTTTATAACATATGTTTGTAAAAATGCTTTAAATTTGAACCACGAAATTCCCACATTTTGATTTAATGAAATATCTCAGTTTGAATCCGTACTTTGGTATTATTTTAAATATACAAAACAACAACAACAAAAAAGTTCCAACTGATTAAAATTTATAGTTCATTTATCTTATTAAAACTGCTATAGGTATATCTGAAAAAAAAGTACAGTTTTCCGAATTATCAGACGGTCTTGTTCCGGGCTCAACCACAGTGGCGCAGGTCCTAACATCTTTTTCTGATTTTTCTATTTTCACATTTTCGATTGAGTTTTGCTAATATTGTCTTCATTTAATTAAAATATACGATTTTTTTATTAGGTAACTAAGTTAATCTTTCGAAAACGGGAAAACACACAAACCTGACGTCAATTCTACATACATACATCTATTTTTGATAATTTAACAAGTAGGTACTTATTAATCCTAAATATCCGCTGTATTCGTCACAATTCTGCAAAGTTTAAAGATCACTCCATATTTGCCTAATCTTTTATAGACATAGTTTCTTATCTCGCCCATAAAATTACAAAATATTGATACCATCATGAAAAAATTATTAACATACAATGCTGAATTTGGGTTAAACACTTGAGATAGCGAGATTACATGTAAATTTATGTGTAGGTGTTATTTTATTTTTTATAGTTATTTTATTTTTTAAAACACTTTTTATAACACCTCACAAGAGTCCCAACTTCTCCCGTCTGGAGCCAGTGAGACAATGGCATTCCCAAATGGGGTATGTTGTGAGGCTGAAGGTAAGCGGGGATGGGAAGGAGATGGGGAAGAGGAAGGTACCTGGCTATTCAGATCTAGTCACTAATCACGGCTAAAGCCATTTCAAGCAACTTTTCAATTCTGAATGGTGGTCTTGCTCCAGGACAATACTGAGAGTATCTTCAACTCTGGAACATGCCGCAAATATTATATGTGTATGTTATTTTTAATTAATTAATTATGAAATAAAACAAAACTAATCAAATAAATTTTATGATATTGAAATATAAAGGTATTGAAAAGTAATAGGTACTCGTAATTAGGATATAATATAATCATCCTCTCCTACGTCACGTGAAGATAACGCAGTGGCGCCCTGAAGGGGAAGGCGGAGATTGCAACATGGCACTAATATATTATGGTATATAGTCGCTATTATAATATTATAACGCTTGTTTAACATCGGTCTCCGTGGTCGAGGGGTAAGGCTCTTAATTAGTAATTCGGAAGTCGCTGGTTCAAATCCCGGGGTGCGCAAGCAATGTTATTTAATTATTATTGTTTATTTAATAATTTAGTCATTTAAACTAATATGCACCTGGGATATTTTCGGCACATTCCAGAATGGAAGATACTCTCAGTATCGCCCAGATGAAAGACCACCATTCGTTTGTAGATATTTATTTTAATGTGAATACCGCACAATGTCCCAGCTGCTCGCATTATTCTGTAGCCAGTAAGACAAAGATATTCCCAATTTAGGTATGTTGTGAGGATAAAGGCAGTGGATAGGGAAAGTTGGGGAAAAAGAAGGTGGAGAAGGCTATTCAGATCTGGTCACCAAACACGGCTAAAACCATTTCAAGCAACAAAGTGCGTAAAAAATTTCAACAAAAATTATGCTTTATTCAGGCGTAACATTAAAAATACCTACAGATATACCTGTAAAGTTGGTAGATGTTAATTTAGGTACATATTGATATCTACAAGTGTTTCTTCATGTTTGTTAGTCACTGGCGCCATCATTGAAAAATATTATGTTATCTTTAATTAAGCGAGAAATCTATGAAATACAACAAAAATGAAATGATTTGTCTACTTTATCGGAACGCCTATAAAGTAAAGATTAGGGATTCTGAAATTAATTCAAATTGAATACATTAATTCTTATCTTTTAGTAGTTCATTTCTCTCCGTAAACAAATAACCTGCGTAAAACATTTCGGATTAAAACGTGGTGAAAAACTTTTTTTTGAGGTTAAGTTATGTGTTAAATAATCATTGAGTTATATATAAATAAATATATCAATGTGTGTAATAGTTACATTATTTTAAGTTTTAACAATTCTGCTCATTTTTGGATGCACTCGACAAAGGAATGAGGTAGGATTTTGATTTACAAACGTATTCATTATTTTTTTTTTCTTAATTTGATTTTTTGAATCGTGAAGGATTGGTGACTCTTTTTTAGATTAATCACAAAGTATGTATGTGTATATATATCTACTTGGCAGGTATTTGATTTTAGGAACTTGAGATTGAGGAAAAAATGTCACCAGTTTCAGAAAATGTCACAATATTTTTATTTAATATAAAGTGGTTTACTGTGTTAAAAAGAGACTTTAAAACAATATTTTTATGTATCTGCAGTAGTTGTTGGTCGCGCAATGTTGTGAAAAACATGTTTTGTGTATTGGTGTATATGTAGGTATACTCTTCCGGCAGAGATGTATTTTCGAAGCGCTACTGAGAAACAACGTTTTGTCTGGCTTAAGCCTACCATTATTTAAAGTGAATAACGGTCAGCAAGAGTAAACAGTCATAGAAATCATGTACATATTATAATGTTTTATAACGTGTTTCTTCTTTTTTCAATTTTCCAGAAATTTTCTTTCCTGAAGTCATAACAAGTTTTAAACGTGTATGTTGCTGTACACAAGCAATACATCTGTACAAGTATCTACTATGTTCGTCTCATCTCTGGAGGTTAAACCTATCACTTTTAACTGAAAAACCTAAATCAACTAAGATTCACTAGAAAACTTAGTGATGTTATTAATAATTACGTATCACTTAGGAAAACCGTGATCAGGTGAAATCCGTTAGTTTCCTGTGAATGAAGAAATTCAATAAGTTACATTATAAACTTGGTATTTAAATTGATATACAGTGATTAAAAAATGAGAGACTAATGCTATCTTTTATAAAAAGTTATCTCTCTAGCGTGACTGTAAACACTCTTCAGACGCCACAAATACCTGCTAGAAATGAGAATAACAATAGTTTTATCTATGTACGTGAATGTATGCACACTCCGACGTAAAAAATTGTAAATAAAATATGGAATATCTATTATAAAAAAATACACTTTCATCATTTCAATCTAAAAGAGGCTTGGCAGAAGGTAAATAACCACATTAATTCTAGCACGATTATTTTGTTATTATATGTATTAATAAAGTAAATTTACTTTTATAAAATCTCAAGAATAAAAAAAATCTTAAAAAATAAACTTTTCTCCAGCTACAGCAAAATACCTTTTGATTGTAGCATGAAAATTCGACTTATACATCTTTTAATTTTTTACACAAAACTAAACCTAACAAAATTTAGCTATTTTTGCCGATTGAATTTCGGTAAATTATTGAAAAATGCGACATACAATAACCAAAAATGACAGAATACCTTAAGTTTATAATATAATGTTTTCTATCGATGGTTTTTGAAAAATAATTAAAGATTGAAAAATGGAGAAGACAAGTTTTGGATGTAACTTGAAGTGGATATTATAAGATAATAAAAATGACTATAAACCTTTACTTCTTAAAAATTATATATAGATAAATTATATACTACTAAAAAGTCGCATGATATTCATCGTCTTTGATTGGTTGGTCAGAAGAGGCAAGTTTTGGCACAAACGATAGTTGAAATAATAAGTTTTGCAGTATTAGTCATTTTTCATACGATTGACACAAATTTTTAAATTTAATATTGTGAAATTAGATAGGGTTTTTCTTGAATGATAAATAAGGCATTTGCGATTTGAAGGAGGATACGACAAGTTTTGATATGACCCCCCTCAACTAATGATTTAATTAAAACAAGTACCTAGGTGAACTCATCAGTACTAAAATATGTGCATACATGTTATATTAAGTACATTCAGATATCCTTACTACTCGTAGTTTTAAATATTATAGTATTTATCAAACAGATAAATTATTGAAGCTCCTTGGAAACTTTGTCCCGGAAGAATAGCAACATATTTTATGCGATCATCTGCGGAGTATCGTTATATACATAGTTGTGGTGAAAACGAGCCCCATTCTCGTAGGGTTTTTTTTAACGCAATGCTAGTTTAGAAACCCGTATTTGTATGAAATTAGTTATAGTGATTTTGCCATTAAATGCCTAGTAAATTGATGTTAAAGGTGTGAATGCGCCACGTACTTGAGTAGCAGTAAACTAAAATCAATAATAATTTAATATATCGAAGAAAGCAAACACTTTGTGGCTTGACATTATACCAAATAAAACAAATAACTTAGTTTTAAACCACTTTATATTTATTATTATATTTGTCGACCGGTTTCGATTGGACTCAATCTTCATCAGGACAATAAAATATACAGTTTATTTTATTGTCCTGATGAAGATTGAGTCCAATCGAAACCGGTCGACAAATATAATAATAAATATAAAGTGGTTTAAAACTAAGTTATTTGTTTTATTTGGAATAATTTAATATTTCGCAACCCTAGTCTTTGACCACGATTGACCAGTATTATTGAAAACATTATTAAATAATTGCTCAAAAATTATCCTAACTTAAAACGAAATGCGGAACATTTGGAGACAGAAAATACCACACACACTCTTAGATTTATTTTCCAGAATTGAAACATTAAATCGTATTATCGCAAATGCCGCTTTTTAACTTAGTCTAAGTAATAGTCTACGATCAGGGGTCCGAATTATTCATTGTTCGTTTAATTATTAATTAAATTTAATAAATGTATTTATATACTATTAATTTGAAAAGAGGCAAATATGTAATTTGATCATCGCAATGCTAAGAAATTGTGAATAATTAAATAATACATTTTACATTCGCTTCACGCAGGAGGCTGTGAGGAAAATCATTTCCCTAGGGGCAATGGCATCTTTGGGGTTGCTGCGTTGATGGTTTTTTTTATGGAAATGAAATAATGGAAATTCCGGGAAGGAAAGGGGTAAGAGGGGTGGGTAGGCATTCAAGGCATCCAGGGATCAGTGACCTATGCAGGATAATTGGTTTTCCAAAAAATGGTTCCCGGGACGGTAGTGCCCATACCCGCCTCCCAATCGAAATTGAAATGTTAAGAGGGTAGACTTTGAACCACACGCGGAACACCTGTCTGTCATTCTGTCCCGCTTACAATAAGCTCACGCACACTTACAATACATGCGAATGCGAAATGTGAGAATGAGACAACGCTCAAATTTACCTACAGAAATCGCTCGAAAAGGGGTTTATGGAGAATACACTTTTCTACACCAAAACATTCACGAAATTGAAATTTAAAAAAAATATATATTTTTTAGAAAGAAGAAGCTACGTCCGTGGCTTTTTATAATTTTATAATTCTTTATGAGAGTTGAGTTAGCAGCACTTTTTCCATAAATAATATTTTTTGATAAATCGTACATGTTTGACAGTGAATGTTTACGTTAATACGAAACGCATCGAAAATTCAACAACATACCGACATAGTTTTCACCCTCTAGAAAGCAATATAAAAAAATATATTCATTTTGTGCAATTTTCGATGTAGAAAAGTGTTTTTTCCCGGGCGTCCTTTTTGTATGGGCCGAAAAGCGAAGTCTATCATCTTAACAACCAAAAACAGATTCGCGTGTATGACCAGGAATTCAACATCCATACCGAAAAATATCGCATGAAACATTTTCCTCCTCATGTGAAGGAGGCTGCTGTGCTGAAGGTACCCAGTCTCAGGAATCTTTGCCAAACAAAGCACTGAATAGCGGTTACAGGAAGGAAATTGTTTTTCCAACAATATACATTTCCGAAAGTCGTTAAGGGGCTGCTTCCGCCATTCTCCTTCAAATATTGTGTATAGCGTTTATTTCTAATAATTTATGGATACAGATTTTATGGGCCTTGGAACCTACCAAATATTATTTGGAAGCTTTGGATATTTCCACAGTTCTTATTTTTAGTTACAGCCAAATGTTTTTAGATTGCGAAATACAAACAAAATCTTCTTAATCCATCAGGCCACTGACCTATTTTTGCCGGAAGGTTAGAATATGTCCGCTTTGAAATAAAATCCAAATTAATCGAATATTTCTAAACGCATTCGAAAATTAAAAACTGTTTTTCAAAGGTGATAAAATTCTCTTTTAAATTTTATAATTCGAAATAAAAATGTAACTTTTGTAATATGAAAGTTTTTAATGCAAACATAAAAAAGTTTCAAAATTGGTTCACCTTACATTTTTTCTAACTAAAATTACTGATAACGAAAAAAAAATAAAGTCACATACATATTTTAAATGTTATCGTCGACTCACTTTTATGTCGTTGCATTAAAATTAATCAATAAAAAATTTCATAATTTTGGGCTTTTTTTTACGCATTTTGAAATCATAAGGGTGTAGATTTTAATTATTATATAGTTCACTTTTAGATTTGGTATAAAGTGTGATGTTTCCTATTTCTAACTCCGCTTAGATCATATGTCTAACCATAACAGTAAGAGGGATACAACGATTTCTATGAGACCTATATGAGTTATTCCGAAAAGCGAACAAATTAGCCCGAGGCATATGAAATTACAAAATTTAAATGTACTTTAATACTTTATGAACGTTGAAGGTTGTAAATATGTGATGTAGGCACGAATGACTATTTGAAAAAATTAAATCCAGATATGAAAATGAAAATTTCCAGGAGTTGATTTTAAACGTTCGCTAATATAATTTGCCAAAATTAACTTGGATTTAAAAAAAAAGTTTATTAAGTTAAATTTATTTATTTCTTAATTTGTAGAATTCCATTTTAAATTTTAATTTTTTTATACATGCAATATTATAATTTTTTCGATATATCAAATAAATAATAATTATACGTGGTTAAATACTAAGTGTTTGTTTTATTCAATATATTATAATTATTTAATTTCTAAACGCAGTTTCGTAATTCCTTCAGAAGGCGAAACAGCTGTCACGGGTAATATTAATTACATTTTTTTTTTTTTTTTTTTATAGAGAATACCTCACAAGAGTCCCAACTGCTCCCGTCTGGAGCCAGTGAGACTATGGAATCCCCAATTGGGGTATGTTGTGAGGCTGAAGGAAAGTGGGGAAGGGAAGGAGATGGGGAAGAGGAGGGTAGGAAAGTACCTGGCTATTCAGATCTAGTCACTAAACACGGCTAAAGCCATTATTAAGCAACGTCTCAATTCTGAATGGTGGTCTTACACCAGGGCGATACTGACAGTATCTTCCACTCTGGAACGTGCTGCAAATGTAGTATATATTATTTTTATTAATTAATTGTGAAATAACACAAATTAATCAAATAAAATTTATTTGCGCACGCCGGATTCGAACCCGCAACCTTCCGATTGGGAGTCAAGTGTTGTTACCACTCGACCACGTACATAGCAGAACTTGTAAATAAAATGCTTTCACAAATTAAATATATATTTTTTATATATATAAAATATACATTAACTTACGAAATCCTTAATTATCATTATTGAATCACATTCCGTAAAAAATAATATAAATTAACAATACATAAGAAAATCAGAAACTCTAAAAACAAGCACCTAATTTTAAAATAGCCCAAATTCAAAACCGTTATTTTATTTTATTTTATTTTTTTGTTTAATGACAATACAAATTAAAATTAAAATACAATATATAAGAATTATTATTGTAAATTAAGAACAAAGTGAAGTATTTTATCCTCAGTCCTCCTCACTAGGTATTCCTAGTGTATTCTGTTCCGATGTGGACTGCAGGTTGTTGAATGGTGTTGATCATGATTTCCTCATCATTGTTGTTGGTTTTCACGAAATATAAATATTTATATTACCCAAGCTATTAAAAATATATATATAAAACATTCATGAATAAAAACAAAAAGTTATTGTTTATACCTACCAAACAAAGTAAAAATCGTGGCTCCCATATCAGGCACAAGAAATCTTCTTTTCTGATAAAATATAACTCATATTTCGATCCTCCAGTTGATTAGTCAGACTTCTCCAAATAATTAATTTTAAAATATTGAGGAATGCAATATTCGAATGCTCACCATAAATCAAATATTATTTACACGTACTTGTGTGTTACATACCAAATATGCTATAAAATAAAACCAGAAAGCTAAAACAAATATGCTATAAAATTTTGAAATTTCCCATTGGTCAGCCAGATAAGATTATTTTTTTTAATATATTAAAAGTTTTTCCGCATTATAATTCAGTAATTGGTGGTGTTAATTTATGAGTTATCTGAGAATTGTACCAGATACAAGGTAAACGTTTACATACAACTGCATACTCAACTCAAATTTATATTTTTCAGATATGTCTGACTAATCAACCGAATGATCGATTTATATAACAATAAAAAAAATATACGTAGGTACCCCTACATAATCCGCTCAATAGAAATTAATTATTATTGTTGATAATAATAGTTTTACTTCGCCTACGCAACTTGTGTTTACCTTAAAGATACCATATTAAAATAATTTCACACTCTGCATGTCAAAACATTTTGATCAGATAAACTTGGATATCTTCACCGTATTTACCTTCATGCGCATTATACAGAATTATAATATGTGGCCCTAAAGATAAGCTTAATATCAATAGAATTTTGTTTTTTTTACATTTAAATAATCAGAGACTTCCGGTGTAGTACGTTTATTTGTGGAATGGTTGTATCGTTTAATCGAATTAATTATTAATTTTCGCCTAAAACACGGGCTTAACTGGCGATAATTATAAGGACCTAACCAACGGCCATGGAAAATAATAGGGTATATTCTAAATTACCTCTATTAAGAATGTTTAGATGGAGGTACCCTTGTTTTATGAAGCATGAATAAATGAGGTTACATGGGGCCCGATGCAGAATTCTAAAACTTTTCTGAATACATCTGAAGGCAACCTCCACAGTATCAGCAAGCCCATTTGTTAAAATCTCAGAGGTCGCTTGTGTGAAGCACGGCGTGGACCAAAAATAATACGTTTATTTTACATGTAATTCTCGGGTCTCCGTGGTCGAGGGGTAAGGCTTTTAACTCCCAATCTGAAGGTCGCGGGTTCGCAAATAAATTTTAATTTAAAATTTGTTTTATTTCACAATTTATTCATTTAAAATAATATATAGTATATTTGCGGCACGTTCCAGAGTGGAAGACCACCATTTAGAATTAAACGTTGCTTTAAATGGCTTTAGCTGTATTTGGTGACCAGATCTGAATAGCCAGGCACTTCCCCACCTTTCTCTTCTCCATCTCCTTCCCCTCCCCATTACTTGTAGTACTTTATGTACTTTAGCGCCCTTGAGGTGATTTTTCACAAAAACGGCGCTATATAAATCATTTAAATAATATTATTAATATGTAGGATCAAGTGCGAATATCTAATTAGTGCATGTCTACCCATTTTTTACAATTAAGAAAATTAGTATAAAAAATCGTATTCTTGTAATTACATTAATTTCAAGTGGATGCGAGTTTATAAGTTTATAAGTAATAAAAAACTGGAAGAGGGATGCCGCAAAGAACGTTTTTAATTTTGATTTCCATATTTTGAATCATTAAAAACCCGAATTACGCCTACTTAAATTTATGACTGAAAAATGAATTTACATTCCAGAAAATTCTCGTAATCCGTGATGCATTTTTTTTTTAAATAGAATAATTATAAATTATAACACATACGCAGTACGGAATAGTCATGAATAAACACAGGTAGATAGGTATCTATTGAATTCGAAGATAACGCATGTCTCTAAGCAAATAATAATTACTTCCATATTACGTTTCAGAAGCGTGTTTACCCATAAAATGCACAACAATAATAACATAATGATAATAAATAAACAAAATAACGTATTCGTATAAAAAATCATCTGAAAGATAACATTAAAGTATTATTAATCCAAACTACACTACATAATAGTCAGTGGGGACGAAATAATAAAATCGTTATGCTTATGGTGCAAACTCCTAGCACAAAGGTAGGAACTAAAGTAATATTATATTTTATGTCCTGAGGAAGAGAACATCGTTCTCGTAACATGTCGATGTGTTAAAATAAAGATTTTCGTGGTAAAAACAAAGTGTTTTAATTTTTCATTAATATTATTTTAATTAAATTAATATGTCGTTGAAGAAGATAATACTAATATATCTAAAAGAAAATAAATAAGAGATCACAATGGCTGAGTCGGTTAAGGCGTTTGTTCCCTTAAAATTTTGGTTACAAACCTATTCTTTAGAACTTTGTGATAATTTAAAAACGTGACGTTCAGCCAAAAATAAGGGAAAAATTATTCGAAGATAATAGATAGGTATTGTATCTGAATTTGAAATATGAGATTGACAAAAATGACTATAATTGGTCCCAATTGTTTGCCTCGGTAAGACAAGAGAATCCGGGTTCTTTTAATTTTTCTGTGTCTTTCTTTTTCATATTTTCGTTTAGATTTATTAGTATTATCTTCTTCAATGGTAAGTTAATATTTTATTATTATTTACCAACTTAAAGATTTCACTAAGGCTGAACAAGTTGTGAACATAGAGCTACAACACGGCTGTAAAGTAGGAATTAAATATTGAGAAGGTAAGTTATTAAGACCCGTTTACCGGCGGCTGAGAATTAAAGTTCCAAAATGTTTGCAACTGTACTGTACAGGGAGGTTCTGATGAATTCTCAAAAATTCCCCGTATGAAATTTTTTAAATTAAAAATTTAATATCGATTTATTTCATTCAAAACTTGCTTTAATATATACCTACATTCAAGTAAGCAATGAAAATGCTCAAAACGCATGATGATAAATTAATAAATATCGTGTACTTCATGTAAGTATTTATGATTTTTCAATAATGTCTAAACAAAATAAGTGTGTAAAAAAAATCTGAAATATTTTAGTTTGTAAGACCTTAATTAAATAGAAAAATTGAAGTATTTTCGTCACAACACCCGTCATCGGATTTATTTTTTAATGATTTTAATTGAACTAAAATTAAAATTCAGAAAAGTGTCATTACTAGATTATGTGTTGAATTATTATGTATTGATTATATGATTTGAAAGTTGTGTTGTATAATAAAAAAAATTGTTTGAAAATTTAGCAAATCTGCCAACGACCAACGGTATAACCTTAATATATTAAAAATAAACATAGTTTTTCAAAATTTAAATAGTGTGTTTACCAGATAAAATCAATTTATGTTGTTTTGTAAAAAAAACTCAATACGTCTAGAAATTGATTCAAAAAGGACAAATTTCCAGTATTTTCTGGTTATACCCTCTTAAGGTTATTTTTTTCCGAAAAAAACATACAACAGAAAGTGAAAGGAGTAACAAAAATTGGCCAAAGAAGCGAAGCAGTCAATGGAGTGCTGGTCTGGAGTCTATGATGGCAGTGAGGCATTGAACCGGCAAAGGATGGATGAAAGTAGACTAAATGCTGTAGAAATGAGATCGTTTGAGAAATGTGGAGATTTGCAAATAATGTCAGGATGTTGTGAACGTAATGAGTAATATCAAGAAAGGGACGTTTTGATGGTTTGGTCATGTAGAGCGAATAAACGTTGAAAGGAGTGCAAGGAGTTTAAATGACTCAAATTTGATTGGTAGAGGAGTCGGGGACGCCCGAGGAATAATAGGCACGATCAAGTGAATCAGATACTTGAATAGGGCCATTCCAAGAGTGAAAATCAACAAAAGGAATGTATGAGTCGTAGTATGATTGGGAATGAAGCAAGGAGTGTATGCCTATCGCTGTGAGTTATGTAGTTAATTGAAAGGCGTAAGTACCTAGATGCTTAAGGGCTGTTAGATTTCTGAAGTGAGGCCATGGTCAATAGAATAAATTTCTTCCAGTTAAACTGATTGCCCAGTTTGTTAGACTTTGATGTCAAATGTAAATTGAAATACCTAGTTAAAAAATAAATCACCAAAACCACGGCTTTCAAGATGGAGGTGGTATTTTTTAATTGGCATTTGATCGATGTTTTTTTGTCATCTCGAATGCACAAAGTGATTCTTCTTTAATAGTGAAAGAACCGTAAAATCTTGATGTTCATTAATACTTCTTATTGAGTAATAGATTTCACCCTGCGTCCTAATCACCTGATGTTGGTACATTTGTTGATCCGGTAATGTATCGGTTCTCACGAGCCGCCAGCCGTTTTATCCAAAGTCCTACCTCCTAACCACAATTCAGTGTTGTGGTTATTGCGCCCCGAGGAGATGCGTTACTCAAATGTATGGCCTATGAAATGGAGAATGAAGTATTTATATTTATGTTCGCGGATTAGTATAACCTTAACCAAAAGCTCAGTGACAAAATATTTACTGTAGTGTTCACGGAGAAAAATGTTATTTGAAAAAACAATCATTTTAATAGAAAAAACGACCATTTTAATAGAAAAAACGACCATTTTAATAGAAAAAACGATCATCAAAAACGGGACTGAAGTTTTTACGAACAAATTAACAGGGTTTCAATGTTTATTGGCGGGAACATGTAAGAATAATTTGTTGGTATACGTAATTTCGTACGTATTTTACAGCCAATAAACATTGAAACACTGTTAATTTGTTCGTAAGAACTTCAGTCCCGTTTTTAACCGTTTTTACTATTAAAATTAACGTATTTTCAAATAAAAATTTTCTCCGTGTATGTGAATATGTATGTAGTATCAATGTATCTCAATAGATGTGGTTAGTATTGGTAGTTATATGAAGTTTAATGGGGCAGACAGACCTAGCTATAAAAGCGCAAGCGTTATTTGGCTTGGCCTACTTCAGCATATCGCTCGTCATACATTCCCATTGGGAATGTACGGAAACCGATATGCCGAAATACGCCAAACCAAATAACGCTAGAGTTTTTATAGTTAGGTCTGTTGGCCCCCTTAATGTGTCCCAACAGAGGTCAGTAAGTTCCAATATATGATAGGTACATATGTACCCTAACGGTTAAGAAGATAGCCGATAATATCCAATTTACAGGTGGGCACCTTTAGTGTCCATTCCCCCTGCTCCTGATTATCACAGACCATATTTTAGTCCAGTTAAAAATATTCATTATGAATAAGACGATAATAAAAGCGACTCTTAATCTAAACGAACCGAAGTATTATTGAAAATCCCGATCATCAGATATGTATTGTTCAAGAGAAAAAACAATAGTACACCGCATTTATCTTGACTAAATAGCACTCATAGATTTTTCTATAAGTAGATCTATAATGGCTTATTTATATTATCAGGGCGTAGAACATTAATTTTAAAGGTGTGATGTTTACACAATCACAAAAGAGAGAAGTAATTATCACTTTGGAGCGGTGACCACCGGTTGGTCAGAATTTCAATAATTTTTAGCAAAGAGAGAACACTATTTAGATACATGTCGAAAATTTACTTTTAGATAAGAGAGTTGACATTGTTAAGGATTAAGGTTATTTAAGGTAGGAATAGATTATGTTACTTGCGTCATTGTATGATGTAATGCCGTAATGGAGTGAAATTGTGCGATATTTGGAGCAGTGATCGAATTTGAAACAGGAAGTACAATCAAAGGATTAATGTAAAAATTCGCACAAGAGGCCCTGAGGAAAACTATTCTTTTCGGGGTCTTCGATTCTTGCGGATGCTATGTGAAGGGTATTTTTGGGAAAGGAGGGAGAGGAAGTTCTGGGTAGGAAAAAGGTATGAAGGGAGGACAAATTAATCTATCCCACCTACTGTGGTGCAAGGCAATGTTTCGAGAGAGTCCTGCTGGAGAGATCAAAAGGTCACCCTCTACCAGACTCTTCCGATCCGGCCTGTTATTCAATTGGTCTGCCGACGCATCCGTCTCCAAGATCCGGACAAACCTCACCCCATGAAACCCCGTTCACCCCTAACCAAACCAAGTTCAAACCAAGTCACTAAACGTAGCGAACCACTTGGGGTGACCGAGGTGTTGGTTATCCAATAAATAGTATTTAAACCCGCCTCCCAAAATGTTTATCTAAATGTACTAATTTAATAATGTTTTAAACATTATATTAATTTTATTTATGTCAGAAATATAAAATGCAATCATATGAGCAGTTTTAGCTACTTATACTAAACTCCACAAGAACAAACTCAATAAGTTGCATTTTTATAATCCAAGAAGCAATAACTCACCTAATATCTATTTGCGACACATAATCGTCGCAGTTTGTGGACTGACTTACTCAATACTAGTTTAAATACCTTATTATTAATTTTCGTATCTTATCGATGATCAAATCAATGCATTTTAAAATTAAATACACATTTCTCACTTATTATCTAATCAGCGTGACAGCTTTATGTGAAACATTATCAGAATAATAGAAAATTGGTGTGATGTAAAACCCAACAACTAATAATTTTTCTTATTATTATTCGATTATTCATGTAGTTTCAGCTTTGTTCAATAGATGCTGATAGATAGAAGTTTTGCTATATCAAAACAGATGGCAGTTGAGTATGATATCAGAAGAATACCATATTTCGTCGTTCGTGTCTTAGGTATGAACGGTTACGTTGATTGCCGAAAGCATCGGCAAGTTGGGAGGGCACCTCCAGTTCACCCGTGGAAGCAGCAAAACTACGTAGAGCCTAGTCTAGAAAGGACGTCTCTCCAGTTTAATATTCCTTGTAAATATTTACGATTAGTTACCCAACTCATCTTAAGTTGTATTAATACTGGAAACTAAGAGATTCAACAGAAATTAATCACTCAAAACTGGATATCAATCAAATAAAAAATTAACTGAAAACTTAGGACTTAAGACAAAAGAAAGATATATATAAAGAGTAATAAAATGCTTTAATTGAACCCTAATATTGCGTCTCAACATCAAATATAAATGTTATATAATATAGGTATTATATATTTCTACCTTTTATTCCGGAGTATTTCACATACGGATGCTACGATATAACGCGATATCCATTTTATATAATAATATTATAAATTCGCTTGTGGAAAGTGGAAAATTATTCTCCTGATCAGAAAGCTTCCTCACACGTTCGCTTCTGGTTAAATATATGCGGTGGGGGTACAAGGAACAAGGAGCGGTTCGTGTCTCGGATAATCATAGAAGCTTCCGACTATTGCCGCAGTGGCGCCACACCGAATACTGACTTTTATTTTACCGTTCAGATACACTTAAGCGGGCGACAAACGCGAAGTTCACATCAAAAAGATACTGCGTTATAAGTATCTTTTCTACCGACACACTACGTTATAAAATATTCCTTCCTACGGCAGGAGAAGGGGTCAGTTGAAATCGGAAGCGGTCGAGAGAATATCATTTCTTTGTACTGGACATGTTAACTTGACAGCTCCGTGCATGCTCCGTGTATTAAAAATGACCCCCTCTCCTGTTTACCGTAGAGAGGGGGTCGCATAACTTTTCTGATACCGCCACTGTAGCGAATACGAAAAATAATTCCGATTAGCGAAGATTCAAACCGCGATCACAGCGCATCATCTTTTTACGTCTGGCGGGTCTCTATGGGATTGTATGGCGAGCGCTATTGTGTTATAAATAACTTTTTGATGTGAGCTGCGAGTATGTCGCTACCTTTAGTGCCGCTGATGAGGCAACTGAAAAAAAAAACAGTTTGCAACTAAACTCGCTATCCTGCATATGTCAATGTGATGGCCCGCACACTACACAATTTCTCAAAAACCCGTTGTCAATGGTAACGCAAGCAGTGACTCGCCCTACTAGTTGCTACGAGGACAGCTGATTATTCTTCGTCTATGGTTAAACAAGTTGAAATAATTATTGAAATCGTAAAATTGCGTAGGAAGTTTGGTTGGAATCCATAGCAACCAGCAAGTTTTAGTTTGCTTTCAGTTTCTTCAGTGAGCGGATCGCCTTAAATTCAAATAATATAGTAAAACATCTCGAAAAAAAAAACTCGAAACATGTCTATTTGTTAAAATGAAGATTATCGTGGTAAAAACAAAGTGTTTTAATTTGTCATTAATAAAATGGTGCCACAAAGTGAATTTGCAAAATTTGAAGAAATGTAAAAATAAATTATTGATACATTATTATCAATCCAAGTAAACCCAATATTGAATCTACTTACCTGATTTACGATTTTTTTTAAACCTAAGTAATTATATACTAATAACATGTAATCAACTTATATGACGGTTGTGGTAAAAACAAAAACTCTATATCTAGAAAATTATCGATAAATGTCTTTATATTTCTGCTAGACAAGGGATAATTTTGCCAATGTCGGATTTTGGCGAAATAAAATATTATTTAAATAAATTAAAACAAATCACTTTGCATACACCACTTATTTCATATCAACAACGAAGGAACTATTAGTTTCGAAACACGTCGATTATTTTGATTAAATAAGTGGTGAATACAAAGTGATTTGTTTTAATTTAATTAAAAATGACGCCACTCAGTGAATTTGCGTAATTGAAAAATAAAATATTATTATTTGCCGAAAGTCTACCAAGGTCGGTATAAACTACATAATAAAGAAGAACACAAGAAGTGCCTTGTGAACTTGTTTCATGATCCAAATATTTGCCCAATCGGGGCTTAAATTTCCAATGCAAAACTGTGCTTGCGAAATTCAAATATTGGATGGAGCACTGGGCTATTTGGCTAAAAATTACGTATATTCCCATTCAAATTTGTGTAAAAGGCACTTTTAGTTTTGTTTATTATTTTTTGGTATAAACATTACGCAGCATTATTATAATTTTACAGCCCATTTAGTCCGTCGTATTCTTACTTATATTACTTTTGATGCCAATTAGGAAATACTTTTAGTGCAATAGTTGTTATTCAATCCCCTTAGTGTTTAGCAGTGGCATTAACAGGTCACAGAAGGCGCCCCTTGGGAATGCCGAGCGCTGTAAGCCATAAAGCACGAGCTGAGCCCGTTTTACACCTGCTTTTTTGCATAATTTGTGGGAAATAGCTCTTATTATATTTTTAATTTTTAAGGGGAAATACTAATAGGGTTATTTCATCCGCATATTTAGTAATATGCCAACGATGAACATAGTAAAGGAATCCTTATTGATTTTAATAGTTATTGTTATAATCATATCTTGAAAAGAGGTCTTAATTTTAGCTGTAGTTGTATAACAAACTCCCATATAGTATCAAATAAATTATTATAAAAATAACTACATGAAGCATATCAAATCTGCGCTTAAAGATTTATCGGGAAAAGATCTGAACAGTATTTAAAAAAACCTCGTTTTAAAAGTTACTGAAAAAACCCTTCCCAAACCAGACGTTGTATAAACCTCTATCCAACACCTAGTCCCCCTCAATACAGCCTCTTCTAATGAGGAGGACTGAGAAATTATTCTACGTCTCTTTTTTATTTATATTTCACATATATTTTCTAAATATTCTAAAATTGATTTGTAGTATTTAAATAAATGAAAAAATTATCTTTTTGGTTGATTGTTTATGGAAATCTTCCATTTTTTAAAAAAAGGGGCTTCCATATTTTGTACATAATACGTGCCTCTACGATGAACCCAAAAGTCACAAGAAGGCATTGATATATTACGATGGTAAATTTCTTCATCGAAAGGATTCTGTTATAAATCATTAATCCATTTCCTTGATTATATTTCTCACCCAACATTTGCACAACGACAATGTCTTATACGGCAAGATAGATAACTGTTGACGATGATCAATAAAATGAGTTTTCTTTACCAGCTATGGAAGGACATAAGACTCGGTGCGCCAGTATTAAAGGGCGTGCGTGCAATGTAATGCATGTATGTGGGTGTGTTGGTTGAGTGTGTAAGTGAATTGGTTAACCGTGGGAAAATACAACAAAAAGCTAAACGAGGAAACAAGAGCATTTCCTCGAAGCTGCCATAAAGCCAGCTAGTAGAATAATCATGCTATTCTTGATACACTGCCGTTGGAATAATTTAATAAATTGTTTTGACAGCTTTAATTACTCTTTATATCTGATTTTCCCGAGTGTTGTGATGACAAATAGTCTTCAGGTGGAAGAAAATCTAACCTAATCGCTTAACATCAACTTGATTTGGCTTTCAGTATCGTATAAATTAGAGAGAACAACATGGAAGAAGTCATTAGTCATAAAGTTTACAGATCAGAAGGTCATTCACCATTTACAGATAAGGACCCCACAAATAAACTTTTGTTTAATTTTACGCAACCAATAAACGTATTTTAAATTTTACACCGTGATAAACAACTATTTACGGTACTTTAATGGTTGTTTATCAGTTGTCTAAATTTTAAAACACTATTATTAGTAAGGCCCAAAGTTCTTTGGTAGAACTTTTTTCAATTTAAGTAAATCAAATTTAATAATGTTTTTCATGAATTTTTACGATTATTGTAGTTTTTATTATTGTGATAGCTGTTCCTGCGTTTAAAACTATGACAAATTGTTTATACGATATGACCGGTCAGTGGCTGAGTTGACATCGTATTTGAGTCCCATCTAGACGTCGCGTGTTTAATTCCTCGGCTGGCTATGTCCCCCATCACAACACAGGCAACATTTTCTGCTTACTATGGTGTTAGTAGAAGTTTTTAAAATATTGTCAAGTTATTCGTAACCCGGGAATACTTTTTATTTTATAAATTCAGATTTTACGAATCCGTACCCAATTTTTAATTACACGATATTTTAAAATAATTTTTTTATTAAATCCGATTTACTATTATTAAAACCGATATTAGAAAATCAATTGTGTGAACCTTGAAAATTTATTTTTCATTTTATATAATGGCAGGTTTGTCATAATGTTGTGAATACTATAAGCTAATTTCCAATCGTTGTTATTATTATTAAAACAATCTAAAATACTTGCAGAACATAGTTAGAGTAAATTGTACAAAGCTTCGATTCTGGATGTTGATCTCTCACAAGGCGATACTGAAAGTATTTACCAAACGAAACAATATGACGGAAGTCGAAGCACAGTTTTCAATCAAAACAATACATTTAGTTTTTTTTTCTATTTGAGGATGGAGGTACCTACGTAAATGTATTATTTATAAACATTGCAATTATTTAAAAAAAAAACCTACCCTTGCTACGAATGTATTTGGTTTGGCATTGTTTGATGTCACAATGGATAGCTATCTTCGTAGCAATGTTTATCAGTAAAAAATGGCTAATTTATAACTTTTAACATATTTAAAAGCACCAGGAAAATTGTATTCATATTTTTTTCACCGTACTCAGTATCTCATTATTTGAATTAAATGTCGACTCAAACGCTTATTCTTATACAGTTACCAATAAATATCCATCTGCGGGAACCAGTTTCATTGGGACCAGTTAACGCCAGCGATGAAGTAACTAGGAATATTATGTGCATCATTTGTCTCCGGGAAAACATAAAGTTTTAAATATAATAAATTCCCATTGTTGCGTCCAAAACTGTTTTTGAATTACAACTTAAAAGCACTTATAATGGACTGTAAATAATAAACACAAAAAGAGTCGAAATGGTGTTTGGTAGAATTGAGTAATAATATGTGTAGGAAAAACCAGGCATACAAGGAAAAGGGATAACCAATCTCTCCCGATCTCTGCTAAGCAGCACACGACGCAGCAACAATATATGTAGAATTCCAACGCGATAGCTCGAGGTAATAATTATCGCCACAACAAAATGAATTAGTATGTTCAAAACGACATACTTCCGAAATAGTGAATTTCCTTATTTTTTCTTAAGGGCCGGTAGTACCCGCCCAAAAAGAGTAAGAAGGAGAGATACGTCAATACAAATGTTGGAGCAAGCGCGCTAATATTAAAAACGAAAAAATTCGGGCGACAATTGGGAAAATATTTAATAAAATACGGCTCGTTTACAATACAGCAAAAATCTCTCTTCAACACCTTAAGTAGCATTTAAAGAAACACTATGATTTTTTTCATACATAATAACTTGTAAAATAACAGAAACAAACGTGTAAATAATAATTTTTTCTACCGAGGGAATTTTATGTAATTAACGTTTCGGCTCTACAAATCTTAAAAAATAACATTATTTTTTTTAAGATCTTAGAAACTTAATGTGGGACATATGTTATAAATCGGTAGAAAATCGGAATACCGTCCCTTAAAAACGGGATTGCGTAGGTACACTAAAAACACCAACAACTTGCTTTCAAGGTAGTTCCAAATATTCTTCTATTTTCAAAACAATTATTTTTCTTGCCATTATTCCAATTTTCAAATAATTTTCCTAGCAAATATAATGATTAGGTAGAGGTAATAACTGGATAAACGACATCCAGAAGGAAACCAATATATTCTCATTTTAAAACAAAACAGCTATTGTTGGCTACTTACAATAAGTCATTAGAAGGCGTTTTAATCTAATTATGAAAAACTGAACGAAACAACAAGGCTCTATTTCAACCCAAAAGTATCTTTGTTTACCAATCAGAAGTCATAAATATAGCTAACTTATAGTTAACTTTCATTGTGGATCTGAACCACTATGCTTTTATGATCTGAGGTTAGAGCTAACTACATTAGTAATTCTTCTTCTTTGCAACATCACACAACCTTAAGGAAATTTATTCCATGGTCAATTAACTGTAGAGGATAGACACGGTACAGATATTTAAAAAAAAAGTTGAACTTAAAAAGAGATCATCTTTCTAGTGTAAACCAACGATTTAAAAATTTCTTCAACTTAATAGAGGTGAGATGAGAAATGTACGTATCGAACGTACGAAATAATCTTTAAACAATTTAAATAAATTAATGAAATGCGTTGTTCTATACAATTTCTTTGTGATTCGCTAAAATGGCAATTAACTTACTCGGTCTTGGAATGATTTACCTGTATAACAAACTGTTATCGTTAAACTGATATTTTCGCCAAAGTTTGTACATTGCGTTTTGTCACTTCCCGTGATTTTTAATGGTTTTTTTCACTTCGGTAGTGATATGGCATAGGGTTATAGATGCAGTTTTGATAATTATTTAGTTTCTTCCATAAAAATGTTCCAAAGGTTTTATTCATTATTGTGGCAAAAGCATAGAGATACTATTTTAAAAGAAAATAAGTCACTTGAAGCCATCTGAAAAGTGCAGATATATCTGTCTATTCGTAAAAAAATAATAAAAACGCTACATTTTAATACGCCACCTTTTGTGTTTTATTGCTGTGGTCAATAGATAAGTGGTGGCAAAATGTACTTTTAGGCAACTTGTGAAAAAGTTTGATATATGGCTAAAAGATGTACCTGCTTAAAATGACAATTAACAATAACACCTCTATAATAATAAGGCGAAAAATAACACTGTAGTGTGTTGGGATGCTAATTCTAAGTATGCTTCATTTCGTATATTATGCTCGAAAATATTTTTAATAATACCCTGTCCTGTCCTATCCAAGTAGTGTCCAACAGATATCAAAACTTTGTTTTTGCTCTCCTGTAAAATTATATCAATAGCAGATAAAACCCTTTGTCATATTATAACTGAGTTGTGTTTTATAGAATGTTGATTATATTTATTGTTATCAAGTTTAATTTGTAGAAATGCATTTTAATTATTATTTCTATAAATACTAATAATAATATTAGTTAATTTATAAAAACAGTTTATTTATAAACAAGTTCTGTTATGTAATTATTATTACGCGTGATAGCTGATTCGCCTTCTAAATGCGAAATTTTTTGAAAATATGCAGTTGAACATTTCGGAAATAGAATCCATTACTATATTAATTTATTCGATAACGCAGTTCTTAGGGGTAACAGTTAAGCTATTATTATTAAGCGGGCGACTAACGCGAAGCTCACATCAAAAGACACTGTGTTATAAAGTATCTTTTCTACCGACACACTACGTCATAAAAGATTTCTTCCTACGGCAGGAGAGGGGGTCAGTTGAATTCGGAAGCGGCCGAGGGAATATCATTTCTTTGTACAGGATATGTCAACTTGACGGCTGACAGCGACTTGAGCACGGCGCTCCGTGTATTCAAAATGACACCCTCTCCTGTTTTCGGCGGAGGGGGAGTAGTATAATTTTTCTGATATCGCGCCGCTAGCGGTTACGGAGAATAACGCCGAATAGCGAAGACTCGAACCGCGCTCATAAAACTTTTGATGTGAGCTCAAGTATCTTTTGATGCGAGTTTTGCGTCTGTACCGTGCATTATAAAGATTTTTTATATGTAGCTGAACTGTTCCACTAACAATATTTTGTATATATTAAGAGATAAATTGGTAGAGATAATATGAAGACGTTCGGTAATGGTAGTTATTTTCAGAAATTCTGCACTGAAAAGAATCCAGATTTCTAGCAATCTGGTACTGATAGAAACTCATCAGTGAAATGTAATAGTGACCTAAATGGAACGGAAATAGCTTGTTTTCCCGCTTCCTCGTTAAATTCATTTAGGAATTTGTTTAATTTGTTTAGGAATTTGTTAAATTTATTTAGAAATTTTTTTAATTAATTTTTTTTTAATTGATTTAGGTATTTGTTAAATTGATTTATGAACTTGTTAAATTGTTTAAGGAATTTGTTAAATTGATTTAGTAATTTATTAAATTGTTTTGGAATTTGTTAAATTCATTTAAGAAACTTGTTAAATTGATTTGGGCCAGTGTTTCATATCCCCCACAGTTATTACGCACGCGGTTTATTCCCTGTCGATATTCTCCTTTTTATAATTTCCCAGTAATGTCGCGAGAGGAATTTATACATTTATTTTATGCAAATCCCTCCACATAAAAACACGCCATATCCTGCACTGATCGGAGGGGAAAGATGTTGACGTCATTACTAGTATAATATTTGTACAGTTTGTTGAGGAACGTGTTATATACCACTGTCTATTCCTGTTGGGTTTCGGTTACAACTGCTTTCAGGTTTCAGCTAATTGGAATACTTTATGTAAACAGTTTTTTCTTGTTTTTCCTTGGAAAGGAACTCAAAGGAACACTCTTCTTATACAAATGCAGCTGTATATTATTTCACCTGCTCAGATATTATTATAAACTAGCTAGACAATTATAATTTATAATATATTTTTAAATATAAATGGTTTCCTCGTTTTGTGACTTACGAATACTGTGAACTACTGTCACTGAGCAATATGTGTTTGTAATAATAACCAATGGAAAATAATAACCTATCATATTTCTCTGCTCCTGGTATTTTGTTATTTTCTTTAGGTTCAAGTTTTTTCGTTTATTAATTTTGTATATTTTTATAATAAAGGCAAGATAGAGGGTCACCGAGGGCCTGATAGGAGACAAAAAATGTCTTGACTTCGACATCTACGAGAGTGGACCGGAATTAGAAGTGTGGAGGGGCTATTCTGTGCAGCGCCAGCGCAAGATAGAGGTATATTTACCAGAGTGATCGCCAACGTCGGCGTCGGGGGACCTGGCTCCATAGCACACTCGATCGATAACGATTGATAACTTTCGGTAACTTCTCATTGTTCCCTAGCATGACTGCAAATCGCTAACGAATACGTTATATAAGTGTAATATAAATGACCAAGTGTCCTTAATATATTCGACATCAACTGTTGTTTGTATGTTAGCGATCTGCAGTGTTCATCGTTGGGAATGATGAGATGTTGCCGAAAGTTATCCTATCAATCGTTATCGATCGAGTGTCGGGGGGACCTGATAGGGCGCACGAAGAAGAAGAAGAACGTTTAATTCTGACATTAGCGCCACTGCAAAAAATATCACAAATTACCCTACTGGTTTTAGGGTAATTAAAATTATACTAATTATATTATCCAATAATTAATTTAGCGTTAATTACCCTTTTGGTGTCACGGGTTCACGTTTTGAAGATTATTTTATTTTATTATGAAATAGCCAACGAACTCGTGAAAAATCACAGGATATTAGAATTGTAATTTTGAAAAAAATAATTAACATAATTTTTTGTTGAATCTTGCTAACGCTTTATATTTCACCCAATCAGTTCCATTTTTAAAAAGGTCACTTAAATTAAAATCAAATCGAGTTATAGAGTTTACTGATATGGAGATTTAGCATTTTTGATATTGAAAAAGTCGTCAAACTTTAAGGAAGCAGATATCTATATTTTATTTTAAATAGCTGATATCCGGCATGCGTTGCTATGATACTTTAAAAAATAATTGTTTCTCTCCTCTTGTCCTTTCCCATACATCCCCTTTCACCATTCGTCTTCTTTTCCCCTCCCGTTTCCCCTTCACCTCCCGGTTCCCCTTTCACCTTTCCCGAGTTTCCCCTCCCTTTTTTCGCTGACCTCCTTCTCGCAAACCCCCCTCAGCCTCCCTCACGTATTACCCCTCCACCATCCCCGAGTTACCTCTTTCTTCTCTCGCTGCCCCCCTTCTCGCGAACCCCCCCTCACGCTTTCCTCTTTCACCTTCTCCGCCTTCCCCCTTCTGCTAACCCTCTCCTTAATTCTCCTCCTCCCCTCCCGGATTCTCCTTCCCCTCAAGCCTATTTTCCCTGCTGCTAAACTCCATAAAACACACCCATTTTTCAAACAACTCGCGTGTGAACTATTGCAATTTTTCCTAATGAAACTTTCGCGGGCATGTTAAAATCAAATTCCCAAAGTTTCATAGCAATCGGATGAATAGTAGAGGAAATAATTTCTTAACGCCAAAGCTTACTATTATATATAGAAACCAATGCGGGAATGCGCACATTAAATCAACAAAGTTACATCCAACCAAAACAGCAATCGGATGAACTCTGTACGGCAGCTCATAAAATATGAACAAACAAACAATCATTGATTTTTATATATAAGATAAATAACTCGATAATATTAGCGAAAGTCAATCGAAAATCCGAAACAGAAAAATCAGAAAAAGATACGGATACATCTGGGACTCGAACCCAGGACCTCTGGCAATCCGGGTCCTGGGTTCGAGTCCCTGATGTATCCGTATCTTTTTCTGATTTTTCTGTTTCCGATTTTCGATTGACTTTCGCTAATATTATCTTCATTCATTAAAATATTATAATTTGAGGTTTAACTCTTTAAGTTAATAAGTCAAAAATAAAAATAAAAAAGGTAAATAACTCATTTAGGTGATTCAAAACTGATTCTTGATTGTAGTTTATGATTTTATATGTGATTTAAAAATCGATTCTTAATCAAATGATGGTGCAATTCAACAGGCTTCTAAAATGAGATAATATAATAATTTCAAACCGCAAAGTGATTGCTTTCTATGAAAAAATATAATAAATCAAAACCTATATTGGTAATTACAAGAATATTATAAATGTTATAAATACATACCAACTAACACAAATCAAGTCTTACAAGGATGTAAAACATAGGTGGGTAGTCATATTTCAAATCAATGCATTACATTTAGTACCTACTCGTAGATAACTACATCGATTTCAGCTTGTTGGGAATTTCCTGCTGAGAATAAAAAACTTGGAATTAAATGCAAGGAATCATTAAATGCACATGATACATTATTACCATAGACATACGCAGGCACGGGTAGGTAGGTTGGTACTCTTCGCAGGTATAAAGAAATACTCGTATCTGCGACATATTATTATCGCTTGAATTCTAGCGAAACTATTTATTATAAAGAATAGTTTTCCATATTTTTAAATAACTCGAATGAAAATGTCGAGGCACTTTGCTAAAAACTTGCACTGTTCGCGTCTCAGGCAGGGAAGGAAAACTTTTGGACATTGGCCAGTATCGCAGTTAAAAAATATATTGTTTTTCAAAGTACAATCCCGTTAAACCGTAATTAAGTAGTTTATCAACAGGATGTTAATGTTCAATTAGAATTATGGATGTTAACATTGAATTACAATGTTTGTTCAATTACAGGGTAAAAATATATACATAATTGTATTACTGTTTCTAATATAACCGTACACTGTACAGACTGTCATTATTTACACGCATCCTTACAAGCAACATTACAAGGCCATTTTCAAACTGTTTGAAAATAGCCTTGTAAGCCAAAGCAGTTCTCACAATAATAAAAAAAAATACACTTACACACAAAAAAAATTAAATGGAGTTCCACGAATTAAACACAAAAACAATATATAAATAACTTCTTAGACGCCTATAACCCTACCGTACCAAAA
The DNA here is from genome assembly GCA_951813805.1 of Limnephilus auricula. Lineage (NCBI taxonomy): Eukaryota > Metazoa > Arthropoda > Insecta > Trichoptera > Limnephilidae > Limnephilus > Limnephilus auricula. The sequence continues at coordinate 739,822 of OX638395.1, read as the reverse complement.
CTGGAACAACTCCCCTCTCCCACAATATTAAATGAATATTTTTTTAATTGTGTTTCAGGTACTTTGCGATTTTTTAAATTATGAAACCAAAAAAAATTTATTAAACAAAGTTTCAGAGCTCTCTGGTTATGAAGAATCTGTCATTTTTGGATGTGGGGCACACATACTGTTCAGAAATAGTAGGTTCAAGTAACTTTTTGATTTTGAGTTATTATGGACTAAAATTTACATTTAATTAAGAAGGGGGCTAAAAAGAATTAAGACTATTAATTATTAAAACTTAATAATACATTTTTATACCGCTGTTTTTGCAAAAAATTACATCAGGGGCGCCGTACAAAATTCAGAATCCATCAAGAGCACATAATTGGCAGAAGGAAAATATTACAGAAAATTAATTTATTATTTAACTAGGTCGGTACTTTCTTACGTCGCGTCAGTACTTCGTTCCTTAAAAAAATCACAAAACACTATGATATAAAATAAAAATAAGTGACCAAAGATGGTGTAATTTTTTTTGTCAAAATCGGTAGATACTCTCTATTTATTCTGTACATTAGAACGTTCGCGAACCAAATTATATGCACCCCTGGTAATTAATAGTTGATACGGTACCCGCTTTTGACCAACATGCGTGGGAAAAGAAACTATAACCTCACTAAGACTTGTATTTAAATGTATGAGAATTAATAATATTACATAAGCATTTAAGTGCATTTTCTAGAGCAAATTATACCATAACAACATGGCTTTATCCATTTTAGAACTGTAATGTTAAATCTATTAATTAAAAAAAATCTTGTCATCATTTCCTTCTTACTCCCGATTTGGAAATATGATTATATTTGTGTCTGTGAGATATTTACTCATTTTGAGGACTTGTATTATTTATAATTTGATTTGTGGTTTTACTCTTCAACAATCCATCATATAAAAATATGACAAGACTTGACAAACATAAATATATTTCATGATGTAATTTCTATCACTTAAGACTCTTCACAATTTTTTAGTGTAGTTGATACGACTAAAGACCATGGATTTTACTCACGACACAACTAATGTCAACATGTTTTAATTAGATATAATGTGTTAATTAATAAAAAATTATGTACATTATATTTGAGGCACGTTCCTGAGTGGAATATACTCTCAGTATCGCCTGGTATAAGAGGTAAGTTTGCGCGGCCCATTTAGGCCCGTTTCATGCAAATCTTAATTTTGAATTTGAGATCAAAATACCCAACCAAACTAAAAAAATATTTTTGCAATCAAAAGGTATATTAAATATCTAGTACGGATAGGTGCTACTTTATTTATTTTTCTTTAAATTTTAAAATATAGGCTAATAAAGATTTTATATGCTTCATGATTTTAGAAGCAAATTTTTACCAGTAAAAATTTAAAAAAAAAATTTTCTTCGCACGTTGGTGTCGAATATATTAAGAACACTTAGTCATAAATGGTTGAAGAAGAGGAAGATAGAAGGCAGTAACTTACTGCTAGTGGAGTTACATTGAGTTGTTCGGAGCCGCAGTAACCAGAGTGAACTTTTCTCTGACGATAGCCAACGTCCGATTGAGGAAAATAATTTATTTTTTTATTGTGACGTAAACGTGTAAAATATTTTTTGATTAAAAGACCGGTTAAAAATTCCGTGAAACGTGTCTTGGATTCCAGCAAATATGACATCAAGCGACGCAACGCGTTACAAAAAGCTGTAGTACCAAAACGGACGGTTTTCCTGCGAATCTCCAACGCCTCTAGAAGACTGCGGGCGATTCGCGACAAAAAGCTCCGCAGCCCGAATAAATGAGATATCGCGGCGTCAACCACTTTCAATCCTTGCTTCTCGGTTAAACTTAAATATAATGATTGTACTCGTAATTTGTAGACACAAAAAACACTTCCATGCTTATCTTTATTGTAGATGTTTCCTTGAATCATGACTTTGAAAAACTATTTGACTGGAGGATAATAAGGGAAGTAGTGCGATTGGTCGCTAATAATAATAATATTTGGCTAATTTATATAGCGCCGTTTTCGTGAAAAATCACCTCAAGGGCTAAACATTATCAATTCCCAAAAGTTTGTTATGAGGAACTTTTCAGTACATCCTGGAAGATTTACATCTACAGCAAATTGCAAGAGTGTTAAGTTTATCAAAAAAGTTATATATATGAAATAATAATTTAATATTTTTTTTTATTTTAGTAAGATTAAGAAAGGGACGCTTAGATGGTTTGGGCATGTTGAGCGAATGAATGAAGAAAGGAGTGTAAAGAGAATTTATGACGCGAATGTGAACGGTAGAAGAAGCCGAGGACGCCCAAGGAAGACGTGGCACGATCAAGTAAATCAGATACTTGAGTCGGGCCATGTCAAGAGTAAGAATAATAGAAGAGTATGTATGAGAAGATGTATGAATGTGAATGAGGCAAGCAGTGTGTGCCAAGACCGAGTTGTTTGGCGATCCGTCCTCTCTGCCTACCCCTGCTGGGAAACGGCGTGATAGTTAGTTAGTTATAATTTTTATTTTGTAATTTTATCACCTTTGAAATAAAAAAAATCGTATTTCATTATTTTCTTTTGTAACAATTTTACAAGAAATCTTTATCCCGCCTCTTATATCCAGTAATTAATTTTATTTAAAAAAAACTATGTGTGCACAAAAATATTTTTCAGAGTGCAGTCGGATTTGAATACAGGAACTCTCAGTAGGCAGTCGAATGCTATAACACTGAGGTAAATCCCCGTATGACTCATATTCCCAATAAAGCCGTCCATGTGCTGTCGATAAGTAAACTTCTCTGTTGAAATAATAATCTAATCACTCAGTTTATTTAATATGCTTAAAACAAAATTCAAATCAGCAGTAACAACGAGCATCAACAACAATCGATGCCCTTTGTAAACTGTTGTTGCTCGATGGCACTGACTTGATCATGTGAGATTTCAAAATCAGCCATGCGCCAAGTCCTGCCGTTTATTTACGGGTAATATTGAAATACTTTTATATTTTACAATCTATTAAAATATTTGAATTAACGAAGACAATAATTCAATCAAAAACATGAAACAGAAAAATCAAAAAAGATAGGTCACATCTGGGACCAAATATGTTAAAAATAAAGATAAATATTCATCCTACACTTGCAGAAAAGTCAATAGATGTCGCATATTTATTAAAAATGAATACATTTAGAGATACTATCTAGATAGCATTTAGTTAGAGTTGAATCTTGAATCATACATAAAGATAGCAGCCACTAAAAATATACGTTAAGAAAATGAAGAAAATTAAAAAAATTTGGTAGTACTCACTTAAAGTATGGCACAGTTAAATATGACCGAATCGTATAGGGAAACTTTAGCTCAGTTGGTAGAGTTGCGGCCCTGAAAAGTCCTGGGTTCGTGTCCCAGATGTGACCGTATCTTTTTCTGATTTTTATGTTTCAGATTTTCGATCAAATTTCGCTAATATTGTATTCATTAATTAAAATATTGCAATTTGAGGTTTAACCCATTGTTAAAAATAAAAATAAATAAAAAATCTATTAAACTCTAAAATCCAGAAAATTTGTAATTTAAAAAATCCGAAAAATAAAATTATAAGCAATTTTTCGATTTTTAGTTTAATGTTTTTGTTTAAGTTAGCAAACATGCCCTTATAATTTAATTGTAGCACTATGAAATTATAGATCTTCGCATGAGTTAGTGCTATATGAATGTTGTTAGAGGAATTAGAATTGATTACTAGGTATTTTATTGCAATCCTTGTAATTTATTAATTCTACTTTGCTGAATTGAACAAACGTGGTTAATTAAAATCGTTTCACTAGTCTTATGAAATAATGCGCGCGTGGTGGGTGGCGGGAAATTAACTGTCCAGAACGATTCGAGAAACATTATAAGCGAAAACAATTTTTTTTTCGCAGTATAGAGAGATAATGTGGAATTACGATAGTCCGAGATTTAGAAAAAACACCCGTAATTCTTTATTTCTACCCCTAAAAGCAGAATTTTGATACTTCATGGCCAATTTTTTCACGTTTAACATTTAAAATAAGAGGAAAATTACTATCGTTAATTATTTTTGAGGTATTTTGCCATGTTGCGAGTTCACCTTCTTTAGCCCCAAGTAAAAAAAAACTATCTACCCAGGCGTAAATTAGGATTTCGAAAAAAATGCGTCAAGCCCGGGCATCTCAGGGTGTTTAGTGTTGAAATAACTTTAGGACATTAATCCATTATACCCATGTTCCTTACCAAATATTCCTTCCTTGTGATTCCCTTCCTTTCACAATAAGGCCCTTACCCAAGAAGCAAAGAAGATGATTTAAAACACTTGAAAAAAGAACACTTTTGGACTTCCTTGTTTTGAATAAAAACATTCAGTTGTTATCTTGAAAAATTCGACCAAGCTTGTACAAGCATTTTGCAAATCTCGCAAATAACAATAATATAAATATATTATAATTGTCGTGAAGACCATCGGGTCATCATCATTGGAAAGTGATCGTAAAGAAGAACTGGGAGCTGTCACCTCATCATCAAGGTAAGGGCCATTCCTATCGTTTTCCTTCCTCCCTTGTCGATTTAAAAACACAATCTAACACACTCGTAATTTCGCCACATAATTTAGTTTTACAGTCCACACGGTGTCATCGGACACTTAACATTTTGATCCTTGTAGCCGGATATAAATCACATTCCCGCTAAATTACATATTGTTGTTTTTTAGCAAAAAATTCGCCAAATTGAATATCGTTTCAATTCAAATGATTGTGTTTTTAAACTCGCATCCTTTCAATTCCGTTCCTGTCGTAAAGCTATTTCAACAATAATTCATTATTACGCATAAAGATTAATAATTAATTAGGTAATCATATTGACATGATTTGTTTGCAATTCCGGTAGCATTCGATAAGTAGGCATCAGTTTGAAGTCGCGTCGGTAACGTAGAGCCCTGTTAATCATAAATAAACCAATCGTCGGTAATGTAGAGCCCTGTTAATGGTAACCATAAATAAACCAATCGTCGGTAACGTAGAGCACTGTTAATGGTAACTGATGGTAACGTAGAGCCCTGCTTCCATAGATACGCAGTGAAGTTTGTTTATGATTTCGTTGTCAAGGTAAACTGTAAAGAGTGACAGTTTTTTACGCAGTTTTGTTATTGTTTTTTTTTGTTTGGTTTGAATATTTTTGGTTTTAAATATTCAAAAATGGCATCCAATTCAATTAAATATAGATTGTCAGTGCTGGATATGGAGAGTATTCGTGCGTCGGCTTTGAAAGCAATTCAAACAATGAATTTATCTGACAAAGATGCTTTCAAAATACGTTACACAGATCTCGTAATTGTACGAGAAAACTTTATTCAGGCTCATATATCTCTGGAAGCTACAAAAAAGAATGAGGCTGATGTAACGGTATTACAATCGAAATATTCGGAGATACAAAATATGTATTACGAAATACAATCATATTTTAACCAACTGTTTCCTGAAAAATCAACAGTTGCAATCGACAATAAAACAATGAACTATAATTTGACTAATGTTTCGTTACCTAAGTTGAATTTGATAGTCTTTTCTGGAATTTCAACAGAATGGATGAATTTTATTAATACTTTTGACTCGTTAATTCATTCAAATAATTCATTAAATTCCGTTCAAAAAATGCAATATTTATTAACTAGTCTCACTGGTGAGGCATTAATATGCGTAAAACATTTGCCGATTTCGGAAGGAAATTACTTTATTGCTTATCATATTCTAAAGACGAGGTATGATAATGTACGCCTAATGGCTGATATACACGTGGAGGTAATTTTGTCATCCCAGCCCGTAAAGGCTCATGACAATTTGAGGCAATTTATTTCAATGCTGAAAGAAAACATTGCCGCTTTGGAAGTTTTAAATTTTCCGGTACGTGAATGGAGTTTCATATTGTTACATATTGTTCTACGCAAATTACCAAAAGAATTGCGTATTGATTTTGAGTTACAACATAAGTCGGAAAAAATTCCTTCATTCGATCTACTATTGCAGTTTTTGGAGGGACAATGCTTAGCTAAGGAAATGGCGTCAGGTATTATTCCGGAACATATGACACAAAAGGAAAATGTTAATAAAGTTCCATCGAAGGCCTATAATTTTAAAAGTCGTTCGAGCAATAATAGTAATGTTAATTCGTTTGTATCGAATATTGAAATCAAGTGTCTTGCTTGCAAATCGCCACATGCTCTTCATAAATGTGACAAATTTTTAAACCTTTCTGCAAAGGATAGATACTCATTCGTAAAAGAACATAATCTATGCCTTAATTGTTTGGTCCAAGGGAGACATAATGCGAAAAATTGTCAATCTCGCTTTTCTTGCAAGCATTGTCAAGCAAGACATCATACCCTGTTGCATTTTCCAAAGAAAATGTTGGAAAATCCAGAACCTCAAGAAAATTCGTCGGAACCAATTGCTTTGACAACGGTTTACAATAAAACTAACACATCGGTGTTGTTATCTACAGCCTATGTTGAAATATTGGACAAAAATGGCGTTTTCAAAAAGGCTAGAGTTTTGCTCGATAGCGCCAGCCAGGCTAATTTCATTTCGGAGAATTGCGTCAAACGCTTAGGTTTGCCTCGTCAAAAGAAGCAGTCACTTGCAGTGCTAGGTATTGGCAACATTCCTACAATTAATTCCAACGGATTAATAAAAACACAATTTCGTCCCGTCGCCTCGAAGGAATCTGGTATTACGACAGATTTTCTTATTTTGAATAACATTTGTTCAAATATGCCGTCATCTCGTATCGTCGAGCATGAGTGGTCACACATCGCAGGACTCCAATTGGGAGACCCTACATTCTACATACCTTCAGAAATTGATATCCTATTCGGAAGTGATATCTTTGCGTCGTTATTGTGCTCAGGTAAATTAATTGGCAATCAAAATGAACCTGTAGCCATTGAAACCAAATTAGGTTGGGTTTTGATGGGAAGTGTCAAACCATCAAATCATTCTATTAACTCATTTTTCACTTCAATGGAGGAATCAATAGATGAAAAACTTAAATGTTTCTGGGAAATCGAAAACGTTCCTCTTTTGAAGAAAATTCAATCGCCTGATGAACTTCGTTGTGAACAATTATATGTTGAAAATACCTACCGTAACAAAGATGGGAGGTACGTTGTATCTTTACCATTTAAGAGAACCCCGGAGAAATTGGGAAAATCATATGACACAGCATTGTCACGTCTTACGCATTTAGAAAGGAGACTGGATCGAAATCCTGATTTCAAATCCCAATATATTTCGTTCATGAGAGAATACTTATCGTTAGGACACATGATGGAAATACCATCTCAATCGCCAATTGTTGGTAATTACTTCATACCTCATCATGGAATAATAAAGGAGACGAGTTCTACCACTCGCTTAAGGGTTGTTTTTGATGCAAGTGCTAAAACGTCATCGGGTAAGTCATTGAACGACATTCTTTTGGTCGGTCCCAAATTACAAAAGGACATCGTCGAATTGATGTGTAATTTTCGAATACACAAAATCGTTTTTACCGCTGACATACGTCAAATGTATCGACAAATACTCATGGATAAGAACTCTCGCCGTTTCCAACGTATTTTGTGGCGAGAATCGCCTAGTCATCCTTTAAAGGAATTCGAACTTCAGACAGTTACATATGGCACTTCATCTGCACCGTTCCTCGCTATCCGTACACTCCATGAACTAGCAAATGCTGAAAAATTGAATTACCCAGAGGCTGCTAGCACATTAATTGACAATACCTATGTTGATGACATTATCAGTGGTGCGCAAACTTTGGAAAGCGCTCGACATTGTATAGTGGAATTAATTGCATTACTTCAAAAAGGTGGTTTTGAACTACGAAAATGGTCTAGTAATTGTCCTGAAGTACTAAAAGACATTCCTGTCAGTTACCTGGAAGTACCCTTAAGTTTTGAATTGGATGCTGATAAGAAAAATATTAATATATTAGGAATTCAATGGATCCCTTCGCTTGATACATTTACATATAAAATTAATAATGTTGTTAATGGCCACTGTACCAAACGCACAATTTTATCCACAATTGCGCGTTTATATGATCCACTAGGTTTTATTAATCCTGTCGTTTTTATTGCTAAATGTTTCATGCAAAACTTGTGGAAAATCCAAATTGGTTGGGATGATGAAATTCCTTCAGAAATGAATTTGAAATGGAAGAAATACATAACAGAACTTCCATCCCTCGCCAATCTAAGAATTGATCGCTATGTTAAAACATGTCCACAAAGTCGTTGTATACTTGTTGGATTTTCAGATGCCTCTGAAAGAGGATATTGTGGAATTGTATATTTAGTTGTAATTAACAACAAAGAAATATCGAGCCATATTTTGTTGGCTAAGTCAAGGGTTGCACCCATCAAAGTGACATCAATCCCACGATTGGAGTTGCTTGGAGCAGTTTTATTGGCAAATTTGTTGACTTATTGTAAAGAAATATACAAAGATAGACTTCAAATAGAAAGAATCATCGCTTTCACGGATTCAACCATTGTATTGGCATGGTTGAAGACACCTTCGTTTCTTTTACAAACTTTTATAGCAAATCGTGTCGAAGCTATAACTCAAAATATACCGTTTGAACATTGGTATCATATTTCCTCGCAAGAAAATCCCGCTGACTTGGGATCACGAGGAGTTTTTCCAAATGAAATCGCTGACGCATCGTTATGGTGGTACGGACCTAACTTTCTATCATCACCTTTGGAAGAATGGTTACTAGTTAAACCTCAAACTATTCCCGCAGAACAACTACCAGAATACAAATCGAAAAACTTGATCTCATTCGTAACGAATGTGTCAACTTGTGACCAAGAGTTTCTACTGAAATTTTCTTCATTATCGAAATTATTACGTGTTATATCTTGGTGTCGTCGATTTATTAATAAATTACGTTCGAAATCAATTGGCACTTTCAACGTATTTTCCCCACTCTCTTTAAAAGAAAATAATTTATCTTTGGCATGTTGCATTAAGCTCGTTCAAACTATTTATTTCCAACAAGATATAGACAATATACATTCGCATCATGTTTGTTCGACACAACTTCAAAAACTCGCTCCATTTATCGATGAAAATGGAATTTTAAGAGTCGGTGGTCGTATTCGTTATGCACAGGTCTCGGAAAATGCTCGACATCCTATTATTTTACCGAAGCAATGTCATTTGACAACTTTAATAATAGACCATTACCATCGTATGTACTTACATCCAGGTCCGCGTGCATTGCAATCCATAATATCATCAAAATATTGGATAATTTCGGCTCGTAACGTAATTCGACATCGTCTGAGCAAATGCATTGTTTGTTTTAAAAATAACCCGCGTGGAAGTTCACCCATGATGGGTAACTTACCCGCTTCTCGCTTTCGAGAAGGTCGTCCATTTTTGAATGTCGGAACGGATTATGGAGGTCCTTTTTTAGTGCGCGAGAGTAAACGACGCGGCGCCAAAACTTATAAGGCTTATTTATGTCTTTATGTTTGTTTATCGACCAAAGCCGTTCATCTAGAGTTAGTTTCAGATCTATCTACTGAAGCATTTGTCGCAGCATTAGATAGATTTATCTCTCGTCGCGGTGTATGTCAGAACCTTTACAGCGATTGCGGCAGCAACTTTATTGGGACCAATAGATATCATACTGGTCTGTCGAAATTCTTAAATGCACCCGAAAACAACGACAAACTTGTGGATGCAACTGTCACTCGTTCGATTACCTGGCACTTTAATCCTCCCTCCGCACCTCATTTCAACGGATTGTCGGAGGCTGGAATTAAGTCAACCAAACACCATTTGAAAAGGGTTGTGGGAGATCAAATCCTCACCTTTGAAGAACTAACCACAGTTCTGACTCGCGTCGAAGCAATTTTAAATTCGCGACCCATTGGAGCGCTATCGCCGGATCCATCTGAAATGGACCCGTTAACTCCTGCCCATTTTTTGATTGGGGCTCCTCTCGTTTCTGTTCTTGAAGAAGATTTTGTGGATGTACCAATGAATCGTTTATCGCGTTGGCAACTATTGAAACAAATGTCTCAACATTTTTGGAATCGTTGGCGGAAAGAATATCTACACACTCTTCAACAACGAAACAAGTGGGCTACGACAAACCCTAATTTGAAAGTTGACGACTTAGTTATGATTGATGATTCGCAATCAGCCCCCATGCGATGGCCTGTCGGACGAGTCGTTGAACTATTTCCCGGCACTGATGGAATTATCCGTGTCGTTTCCGTATGTACTCACCAGGGTGTTTTTAAACGTCCCGTGGTAAAACTGTATCGACTACCTATCGATTAAATATCTGTTTTGCTTAGTTTATAATTTTAATTTCGTTATTAATTCTACCATTTAATTTTGTTTGTTGTCGTTATCTTTTTTGCTTTCTTTTTCTTTCGTGTCGTTGATGCACAATTATTGAGAAAATTATCACATTTTCTCAAGGCCGGCGGAATGTTTAGTGTTGAAATAACTTTAGGACATTAATCCATTATACCCATGTTCCTTACCAAATATTCCTTCCTTGTGATTCCCTTCCTTTCACAATAAGGCCCTTACCCAAGAAGCAAAGAAGATGATTTAAAACACTTGAAAAAAGAACACTTTTGGACTTCCTTGTTTTGAATAAAAACATTCAGTTGTTATCTTGAAAAATTCGACCAAGCTTGTACAAGCATTTTGCAAATCTCGCAAATAACAATAATATAAATATATTATAATTGTCGTGAAGACCATCGGGTCATCATCATTGGAAAGTGATCGTAAAGAAGAACTGGGAGCTGTCACCTCATCATCAAGGTAAGGGCCATTCCTATCGTTTTCCTTCCTCCCTTGTCGATTTAAAAACACAATCTAACACACTCGTAATTTCGCCACATAATTTAGTTTTACAGTCCACACGGTGTCATCGGACACTTAACACAGGGTGCTTCAACTAGGAAATAAAGTTAAGATTTTGGCTAAAATGCATACTCTACGTTAGGCGTGTATATATATATATATTTTTTTTTTTATATGAATACCGCACTAGAGTACCAACTGCTTGCGAAACCAGTGAGACTATGGGGTATGTACCCAATATATACCCATATATATACCCAATTGGGATATGTTGTGAGGCTGAAGGCAGTGGGGTGGGGAAGGAAATGAGAAAGAGAAAGGTGAGGAAGAACTTGGCTATTTAGATTGGGTCACCAAACACAGCTAAAGACATTTTAAGCAACATTTCAATTCTGAATGGTGGTCTTACAGCAGGGCGATACTGAGAGTAGCTTAAATTATTTTTAATTAATTAATGGTGAAATAACACAAATAAATCAAATAAAATTTATTTGCGCACGCCGGGATCGAACCTACGACTATCCGATTGGGAGTCGAGAAGCTTACCTAACTTTAATGATTTCTTGAAAGAAACTTATAAAATATTTATTCAATGTACCACCCGGATAAGGGTTTCTCGTGGCATGGGAGGAAATATATTTCTGAGAAGGCCTTCGTCCAGTGGTGTACGACTGATAATGACATAAGTGATAAAACAAAGAAAAATGCTCAATTTGGTACAATTTTCTTTGTTCGCGAAGTATAAAATTATTGTAAAGATGTGGGTACCATTTTCATAAATATGATAGTACGATACACATTTTAAATATATGCAAATCTTCACAGTATTCTCAAGTGTAGTTCGAGTCACTAGCCAGTATAACATTAATTCATTCATGTTTATTTATTCAAATTAACAATTTTGAATCGGCCGGTAACAAAACCAATTGATATTCACGAATTAATACTGCGGATCGCCCAGGGGATGAATATTCTGTTGTAAATTGTGTAATAAACAAATTATTAATTACATGATCACATTCATAGTCAACGACTAATTTATAATGCATGACAATTTTAAGCAGCCAATGATTTGCATAACATTGCTGATATCAAATGGATGATTTAAATTCGAATAATTTAATAATAATTAAGAGCCTACAATTTTTCCCATATTTATACGTAGCCTTTAAATTACGAAAATATTATATTTCTAAAATATTTTTATCCATGCAGTTGTGACACTATTTTTTGTGTAATTTTTTTTTATTTTCAGCTGAACTTTCCAACGTTGCCCGTGCTTTATGCAGAGCTTTTCGAAATCAGATGTAGCACGTAATTTTCGTCTCATTTTGAGAGCAAATTTTTTTCACCAGATTTACAGGAACGGGTTTAGTTTTTCCCATAGGAAAAACTAAACCCTTTCATACACTTTTCCATATAAATGATCATCTAGTAAATCCACGTTATGCAAGTGTATTATATAATAGGAATGTGTGTGTTATTTCCCATAGGAAAAACTAAACCCTTTCATACACTTTTCCATATAAATGATCATCTAGTAAATCCACGTTATGCAAGTGTATTATATAAGTATAATTAATACAAAACAATACAAGAACAACACGTTAATCTACCAAACTATTAAATGGGAATATAATTCACCGTCTCCAGATATTTTCATATCAGAGGGTTCGGCTCTGTGGAATTCCTAATTTGACCGATAAATCCTACTGATCCCTCAATATAAATATTTAAAAAATCTTTCGTAATTCTACATGTATTTAAAATGACTGATTTTTGCATTTTTATATACAAATTCTTTGACAAATCTAATATGCCTAAATTTTTAATAAGAGAGCTAGGTATAATGCCAGTAGCCGAAATAACAAAAGGTAATATTTTTATAGTCTGAGAATGCCAAATTCTTTTAATTTCATTTCCTAAATCTGTATACTTTCTTATTTTTTCAGAAACAGATTTTTGAATATTACAGGAATTTGGAATAGCTACATCAATGATATAAGTTATTTTTTTAATTTTGTCATGTAAAACTATATCAGGTCTATTATGACCAATTGGTCTGTCTGTTAGTATAGTTTTATCATAGTAAATTTTAAAGAAATTATTTTCTAAAAATGAATTTGGTTCGTATTCATAATATGGTACTATATTATGACAGTCAATCAAGTTATGTTTAATTACCAAACTTTGGTGAATTATTTTTAAAACCTGATTGTGCCTAAATGTATACTCAGACGGCGCTAATGTAGAACATCCTGATATAATGTGTTCTATAGTTTCCGGAAAAGCCATACATTTTCTACACAAATTAGGAAATTTTCATCGAGAAGTATTAATATTTTTGCTTAAGGGGTGGCAAAAAAGGATGGTGTTGTTTTTCGAAAACGCATGTCACCAGTGACCTTCCTTTTATTTTAAAAGATAAATGTAAAATCTCAGAAAAACTTCTAGATTTTTTAAAAACAAAGCCACCCACCCATAGACACACTCTTTGTCTGTTAGCTGGTGCTGTAAAGAGACGGAGTTCGTATCACATCACCCGGTAAACTATACCCAATGGCGATTTGTGATGGAAAGATTTTGTTTTTAATTAAAAATATATAAACATTTGTTTTGTACATTTAAAACTTCAAATATGCTCAGAAATCGCTAGAATCGTTCGGTACGTGTTATACCCTCTGTATATACATAATATAGATAGATAGATTTATGTAAAAAAATAATCATAACTTAGTTCAACTGTCAGTTCCATCCTTTTCGTTTCATCACAGGATGCAGGGAAAAGTTGCTATTTGTTGAAGATATTGAATCATAACTACATTAGATTATGTATTTATTTGTTCATAAGATATACATAGTACCTACATTAAACATAATTTGTAAGGTATGTTAAACAAATTACATGGTGTTTTACCTATTACGTAAATGTTTAAAACGTCATAGTAATTTTATTATAAATAAGTATTTTTTTAGAAATAATTTGTTTGCAAAATGAGTGTAGCTAAAAAGCTCCTTAAGTAAAGCATCTCTCTTTATTTCATTTTCTCTCACAACCTTTTGAACTTATTATCCATTCAATCATTTTTCCGAAGAAATAATATTGTGAAGGACTTTATTGCTCTATAAAAAGCGTTATCGCTGTATATCCACGATTTCATTGTTTGTTGGATTACTTCAAGTTCTCAGATTTAAGTCATCAATAGAATATTTGGAATTTCAGGCTTGATGAAAGCTCAGCGAATCAAATTGAGTATTTTAGCTCCATCCGAGAAACGCATTAAACGCTCTAGTTCCTTCAATTTAATTGCGAAAATATGAGAAGGTACCTTTGTAATAATGTATTATGTAATGTTCCATGGCGAAATACGCAGAATTAAAGGTACATACGATAAAGAGTCGGTCTTGGCAAACACTCCTTCTTTATTCACATGCATACATTGTCTCACACATACTCTTCTGTTATTCTAACTCTTGAGATGGTCCGACTGAAGTGTCTGGTTCACTTGATCATGCCATGTCTTCCTCAGGCGTCCCCGACTTTTTCTACCATTCACATTCGCGTACCCGCAATCCTTTCTTTGTTCGTTTGCTCTACCTAACCTAACCGTCTAAGCGTCCATATCTTAATCTTACTCAATACGCTTACATCAGCCTTACATTATTTGCGAATCGCCACATTTCTCACATATTCTGTCCCCTTTTCATCCTTCCTCTACTAGTTCCATGTCTCACTGCCTATAGATATAGATCATGGTAGGTACCAGCACTCCACTGTGGACTGCTAGCTCACTTCTTTTGACATTCAGTCTTTCATTAATGGAGTTTTCTGCATTTACCCTTCTATAAATATCTCTATCATCTCACCTTCCACCTTTCCATCTCTCGTAAACGTACTTTCCAAATATGCAAACTCATTCACACGCTTCAAGTATTTACCATTCACAACTACTGCACAGTGTTTTCGTTATCTCTATTTCAAACACGGTGACTTTAGACTAACTAAGATTCATTATTTTTTCATCAGCTTTCTTTGCTAATTAATAACTTATGAGTGTTTATATAAAATTATTATTATCATTCACGATAGCTCTGGCTTACAGGGATTGCACAACTGTGAATATTTAGTAGGTAGTGTTGTCATAAATTGTTGTGTCTTTAATAATGTGCTACGACGCTAGTATGTAGTATAATTCGGGCGCCAAATTGTTCGCCTTTGCTTCGCACGTGTTCGGGGCGCACTAACTCAACCATTTCGTTGCTTCTGACAGTCGCATCATCGCAATAATGCGTGTCCTGTCATCTCTCGTCCAGCGGGATCATATCGGGAGATGGGACAGGAGCGGGTAACGGGAGACAGGAGGATGACCAGAGATGCGCGGAGCCACATACATAAACATTTGCGCACTGCGACCAAACGCATCCAGGCTCGGCGGCAACCTAGCGATACTGATGATTCAAAAATGGAACCGTGCAAGAACGCGGGCGCGGCAAAAAACCGCCACTTGCTAACAAGATGCTAATCAGTCCACTTTAAAACGTCGGCGTCGATCAAAGAGGACTCGCCTCCTTTTCCCGCTAGAGTCGCATCCGTCACTCCGTCCCTCTCGGGCATTTGATGCGACTATGAGGCGGACTGGCCGCCGGTCGCTCGGCGTTGTTTTCGTCTTTGTGCGGAATTAAAATTGACCGCATTGTAGTTTGTAGTACGTAATCCACAGAGGAACAATGCTGTCAAGGCATCTGCCGGCTGCGACTGCGACTGCCCTACCTCTGTCTGTTCCTGCGCTCCTTCCGATCCTGCCCTCCTGTCTTCCTTCTACCTCTGCTGGTGGACTCTCCTCAGGGGGGCGCTAATTATGCACCGTGATTCTTCAAACGCTTTGTTTTTCTAATTACATCACATTTCCAACAGAGCGTGTTTATGTTCTCATCAATAAAACAAGCGGTATTCATCGACAGATTTACACAGAGTAAAGAATTTCTCTAGAGAAGTGAATACGTTGTGTGAATTAGGGTGGGAGGAAGGGAAATGGGGGGACAACCAGATGATTATTGGTCAAAACGGATCCGATAGTTTTTTTATAGTGCCAGATACATTTGTGTTTTAAAAAAATTGTCTCTTTGTATGCATAAATTATAAAAAACTTTTTGGCAAAAATATTCGGTTGCCTTTTTTCGTTTCCATCCTGAAGTGAATACCGCACATCAGTCCCTACTGCTCCCAACCGCCTAGAACCAGTGAGACTATGGCATACCCAATTGAGGCTGAAGGTAGTGGGGAGGAAAAGGGAATGGAGTAGAGGAAGGTAAGGAAGTACCTGGCTTTTCAGATCTAGTCACAACGTTTAGTAGAACAGTTTAGTCTAGTTTAGCAACGTTTCAATTCTGAATGGTGGTCTTACACCAGGGCAAGACTGAGAGTATTTTCCACTCTGGATCGTGCCACAAATATACTTTTTTTTAAATGATTAAATTGTGAAATGGTACAAATTAATTAATGATATGAACCTGCGACCTCGTTTTACGAGGGGTAAAGCTCTCGGCGATCTTTAGTAGAGAGCCTCACCTCTTGACTATAATATTTTTCAAAGAATATCATTTGCCATTTGGATTTTATGAAGATTTAGTGTAATTTTCCGTTCATTTCTATTTTAATTGTTCCTAATGCAATAATTAGCTACCATTCTGACCATTGCGTTCTCTTCAGGAACCAAAATATTAGCGTTACTTGACTCTAGCCGAAGGGAAAAGCCGTGGGAAAAGGGCCGAAGGATTTGCATTTGTTCATATCCCTCCTTCCCTTGGTTTGTGAATTCGTAGAAATACATTTATCTGCTTAACCCTTCAAGCCTCGAATATATTCTGTCAGAAGGTCAAGCTTTTTTCACTTTGCAATGAAATCCCAATATCTGAATGAAAAAATTCTGAACATATCCGAAAACTAAAAACTGCTTTTGAAAGGTGATAAAATACGCTTTCAAATTTTATTACTAGAAATAATCATGTAATTTTTTTGAAGCATTACATAAAGAGTTTTAAAAATGGTTCACCTTACGTTAATATAAAAACATAAACATTTTTTATTAGAAAAATATTTTTTTATCGTTTCATGTAAAAATAATTCACAACAAAATTACATTTTTAATAATTTCTTTTCTTTTTTTTTTTCAGAAATTTGGTTTCACAGGGGTGCACATTTAAATTTTTCAATGGTTAACTTTTATATTTAAATATAAAGCGTGACGTTTTCTCTTTCTAACACCGTTTAAATCGCATTTCTCACTATGATAGTAAAGGTGACCACAGTTTGAGAGAGAACTGTATGAGTTGTTATGTTGCGAAAAGCGAGCAACTTAGCCTGAGGGGTTAAAGATATGCATACTTCCCGTACTTCTCACTGCGGGAGGTATGCATATCGTGCGGTAAGATAGTAAGGTGATTTTTTTTCAAAGAAATTTTCACATTATCAGTTTTTGCACTACGTTCACTAGAAGACTTCATTACTTCTGTAAACGGCAATGATGGGGTTACAATGAGGTTTAATTAACATGAAATAGAATTTACTGCTAAAGTATGACTAAGTTAATTCTAGTGACGTTAAACAGTATTTCAATGGTATCACTATGACATTATAACATTCACTCCTACCTTTTGCATTATTTTTTTTTTTTAAATTTAATGACAATACAAATTAAAATTAAAATACAATATTAAGTAAATTAAGAATACAAAGTGAAGTATTTTATCCTCAGTCCTCCTCACTAGGTATTCCTGTTCCGAGGTGGACTGCAGGTTGTTGTATGGAGTTGATCATAATTTCCTCATCATTGTTGTTGGTTTTTGTTGGTTTCCACGAAATATAAATAAATAAAGAAAAAATTGTTTATGTTTATTATCTGTAGGTTGCGTTGGGGTTGCTTAATAAATTTATTATGAATGTATGAGCAAATGGATGTCGATCGTCCAGTGTATTAGTCAGATATCTCCAAATACTAAGTTTTGAGATAATGAGAAAAATAATATTCGAATGCTCGCCAAAAACCAAATATTATTTACGCTTGTCTGTGTTAAATTTGCTATAAAATAACTTGAATCAGATACTTGAGTCACGCAATATTAAGAGTCGGAACAATAGAAGAGTATGTATGAGACGATGTATGAATGTGATTGAGGAAAAGAGCGTGTGCCAATACCTAGTTGTTTGGCGGTCCAGCCTCTCTGCCTACTTAATTAAAATAACACCGGGAGGCATAACGATCCGGAGGCAAACCATCATTTTTTTTAATTCACCACAAGTTTTTCTGCATTATAACCGATTTGTTGATGTTTATGAGTAATCTAAGTATGGTACCAGTTAGAGAGTATCTACACTTATATATACAGGGTGTTAAGGTACGTACTTGAGTTACTTCCAGTGATTCCTGAAATTATTTGGAGTATAAAATGTAAATGAAATTTTGTCATCCAATGACTTTTTTTATGAAATTTTTTTTTTTTTCAAATTTTTTTTTCTTCCAACTCAACCAAAAAAAAAAATTCTTTCACACGACCTTATTGGTCACTCAGCCGAGTTACTGCCTTATTACTTACCCCGCCCCAACTACCCAACACCTATTATTTTTTTATGTTTTTGTAGAAAAAAAAAAAAACATCAAAAATGTCACCGGAGACCAAAATTTCGTTCACATTTTTTACTCCAAATAATGTCAGAAATTACTGGTTAAAGTAACTCAAGTACGTACCATAACACCCTGTATATAACTGCATAGGAACCCAACTCAAATTTTGGTTTTTTGAAGACGTGTGACTAATCACTTGGACGATCGATGTATTGAATTTTTGACAAAAATAAGACACATTTATCAGTTTTCAATTGTTTTTAATAGGAAAATAAAACTTTCTTCATAGCAAGGTTTTGGTATTGCTTGGTTTTGAAATATTATCTGTAGTCTTGAATCATCTCCCAGGGATTTAAATCATACAATTCAACATAAGGTTCCTAAACGAAAGCTGCGGGCCGCACAAGGGTGAAACAAATTTAATATAATAAGTTATTGTCTTTATAAATATTATGTTGACTCTGTTGCAGCACAAAATATTATTAAAAATACAAATAATTCATAAGTTCGACTCCATTTGATTCTTAAAAACCTAAATTCATAATAATTCATCCATAAAACCGTAACGGTTTAAATATTTTCCTTCAAGACAACAAACTATTTAAAAATAATTATTATCTTCATATAATCAGAGAGAAAAAAGATTAATTCGCAAAATCTTTTTTCATAATTTTTCATTTGTAAATATGCTATTGACATATTTTGAAGGAAGCTGAAACAACACGATTAACTCTCCTCAGTACCCACCACACAGCATCCATAAAGATTACATAGGAACCTGAGATCCCTGGGAACAATTATTTTTCTCTGGGCCTCTTGTGTGAAGCTAATGTAAAAACAAAATACATTCACAATACAGTTTATATTCAGCTTTGTTTAACTAATTTGACTATGTGTACTGTAAATTTTGAACTAAATTATTATTCGTTTGTGTTGATTGTCCCCGTGTTGTTATTTCATATGTGACTTTCAATTAATAGTTACATTTTGAGCTACAGTGAAATTGAACTTTTTTATTTCATTCTTAGACTTTTGCACGTACAGAAGTGACTAGGCGCCAACCGTCATAAAACCGTCTCAGTTGTTTGAATGGCATTCCAATCTGCCTCTGCCTTGGTGCATTTTAAATCTACTTATTAGCGAAGCCTGCATCTGGAGGATTCCGCCCCGCCCTCCCTCTCCCGCCCACCCTCCCCCTCCCCCTCCCGCCCATACACCTGACTCCCGCCCAGGGCCGCCACTAGGCCCCACTGACCTGGGCGGGGCTCTCTGACAGGGTTCTCAACATTCGTCTGAAGGTTAATGATGCTCAAATCATATTATTTGCTCTGCCAACTGGTATTCATCTCTTCAGCTCCGCACGCCCTAATAATCCCGCAATCCTCCTTTAGCTTATAAAATACGGGTCCAAATCGGGCGAAAAGGATCCACCTGTACCTTTGTAATAAATCATCTAGCACTGTTTTTGAGAAATATATCCTCGATGACCATTAAAACCTTTTACAAAACTAGAATTTATTTAACTCTCTTTAAAAATGCAATAAAAAACATAATTTTACGTAATTTGATACCTATTTACATATTTGCACAATTTGCAAGCTATGTGAAATAAGCATAGACATATGAATATACATAGGCTAGAACATAGGGCAGAGGGGTACAAACCAACTGTAGCGGAACGCAGAGGGGTGAATTGACTGTAATGATATGTGATTCGTCAATAAACCAATCTGACAGTATATAGACATCTCGCATTATAATATCACCATTTAGTTTTCAAAAGTTAAATCTGCTTTTGAATAAATAGCCCTTTTTACATGGGAGCGCAAATTGTTCGTCACGGTTTGAACAAACTTGCGTAATCGATGTACATCAAAGAAAGGTTCGCTTGTTTTGAGAGTCGAATATTTTGTTGCCGTATTTAGTTAAGACACTTTTAAATATGTTTCATAATTTACTTACCCCAGTAAACAGCAACGAGCACACGGTGGGACCGGGAATTCTTAGTTGGCAACGCTGCATGTTTCTCGGTGTGAAAAAAGGGATCATATTATATGATGTGAATAAGCTTAAAATAAAGACAAATAATGCCTACCTATGGAATGTAATACGACAATTGGGTTAATACTTTTTTCACTTCTATTTTTACACGTTTTAATAGCACAAGTTACCATTTTTGCTGTGTTATTTCGTAAAATGTACCGATGAGATATCGACACTAGTCCGCACAAAAATGATTATTTCACATTTTCTAGATTCAGGCGAAGCTATACACCAGCCCAGCCGGGTCCATGGAACCCGTATAGGGAAGGGGAAATAATACGCTTTTATCACTCAGGGCAGGTCTAGACATATTCATATGTCTATGGAAATAAGCATTAAAAAAATAAAATGAAGAAATTAAATTATAGGCCATTCCTAAACATTTTATTAATTCATAAGAACATTTAACAGTGTGACAACAAGTTGTTCATATCGATTAATGTAAAATAAAAGTACCTACTACCTAAGGTCTTCAATCGAATTGTGATCCGTCAATACGCTAGCCTGCACGTTCAATAAATATCACGATATTTGATAAACATTAACGGATCACCATAAATATTGAACGTGTAGGGTAGCAATCCGATCCATACGGATGGATTAAGACCCATCAATATGGATCGTGACAAATATTGAACGTGTTGCCTACGCCTTACGCTACAATAATTCGTTTATATTTATTAATATTATATTTTACTTCAATGATTATAAGTTATTTATACCTAATGCATCTCTGCCCCCACAAAACTAACACCGCACATGACGGTGCGCCGTTTCCTGGACCAATATGATGTTGGGAAATGCGCATTATTATACGGGCAGGAGGCAGGAGGCAGAAGGCAGAAGGCAGCGGGCAGCATCGATCCTCCTATAATTAAATCACAAAGTGTACCATCAGCCATTATGTAAATCGTGGCCACGACTCGCCTGTAATTAGCCGCGCGGGAAGCGGGACGAGGACGGGCGGGAAGCTCATTGTTCCTGCCCGGACCGCTGGCGCTGCTGCAGGAATATCAGGCATAAGGCATGTCGTTACTTTTTCCACCAAATAACGTCATGCTTCATCTGCCGCTTAAATAACTCATCTAATTTTTTTTTGTACTCGTGGTTAAATTACATTCATTTTACCGGCTTATTATTTTACGTTGTATTTTGTTAATCAATCTGGCATTGCGATCTTGGGAGGCAGGTATGGGTACCGCCACCCCAGGAACCATTTATTGGATAACCAACACCCCTGCCATAGGTGTTGGTGGTGGTAACCCCAAGTGGTTTGCTATTTTTGGTGATTTAGCAGGGGTGTCCGGGTTCATGGGGTGAGGTTGATCTAGATCTTGGCGGCCAATGAGTTTGCCCACCTACTGCGTGGTGGACCGGATCGGGAGAGATTGGTTCAGGGAGATCTAACCTAGACCTCTCCAGCCGGACTGTCTCGACCCATCACCTTGCACCGCAGAGGGAGAGATGGAATCTCACGTCCTTCACTACTAGACGCATTAACCCTCAGGTTCCTACCCACCCCTCTTTTTTCTTCCCAAAACTTCTTCTTCCTTTCTCTAAAAAGACCTTACTCAGCATCCCCAAAGATGACACGCCCTAAGGAGTTTTTTCCTACGGTCCTCCTGTGTGGAACTAATATAAATACTGTTGACTTTTTTTTTCATTAATAAATTAATAATTATTTCATTAATAAATTGTGAAATTCGTACATTAATGTAATAATAATAATTATTATTATTGGACAATTTGTAGAGCGCCGTTTTTGTGAAAAATCACCTCAAGGGCGCTGTATATCTTATTATGAATTCTTAGGCTCAACCAAGAACTATTATTTACAAATGGACACAGAGAACATACTTACCTGGCAGGTCACTTCCACACATCACATTCATTGATTAATAAACCTTTTAAATGGTAAGAAATATTTCTGTTTATTTTCGGAGTAAACGAATGAAGAAAAGAGTGTAAGGAGAATATGTGATGCAAAATTGAATGGTAGAAGATTTCGGGGATGCCCGAAGAAGATATGCCATGATCAGGTGATTCAGGCCATATCAAGTGTTAAAATAACAGAAGAGTATGTATGAATGTGAATGTGGCAAAGAGAGTGCGCCATATACCGAGTTGTTTGGCGGTCCGACCTCTCTGCCTACCGCTGAATCGTCTTCGAAAATACTAATTTCGGTTGTGCGTCTGTCTGTGATTATAACTCTGATTCAATGAACTCGAATTGTTTTAAATGTGTATTTATTAAAATTGGAACTTATGTGTTAAAAATTCAGACAAAACTGAACAAGAAAAAATATTTAGAAAATGGTTGCTGCTGTAAATATTTTTTCATTAATGTTTTTCTTGATCTTGAACGCTTTTAATATTCCCACGTTTACTGAACGGCGCGGCGCGACGGCACAAAAAGGGTAATAAACACACGTTCCTCCTCTCAATAATGCTGCAGCTCTTTCTTACACATTAAATAATGGTGAGATAAAAGATGAAACACACAATATACGTATGTCTGTTTCCTCAAAAGGAAAAAAAGTTATTTTTCGAATATTTTTTTTTTGGTTATCATGGACACAAACAGTTGTACATATTATTAAAGTACTTACATTGTTGAACCACGTAAGTTTCCACATAATAATTTTCATGCCTCTTTCTCACTCGTATTAAAGAAATGATATGGCGAGAGCCATTTCCGTCACCGTTCCGTTTCCGCGGGAATACTATAAGCAGCTATTCTGACGTGTTCTTTACTTCCCCATCTCATTCCCATTCCCACTATCTTCCGTCTCACAATATACCCCAATTGGGGATGCCAGTCTCACTGTATCCAGACGGGAACAGACTCTTGTGGGGTATTCACATAAAAATAAAATAAAATAACCTGAACTTTCAGTTTTACAAATCCTGTTATTTTATTTTCACAATTAACGGGTAAAACACAGATTTGATTTATTAAAAATGTTATTATTTAAAGGCACCAGAAAAAAAACTGAAAAATAATGTATTACGCAGCTAAAGATTAAAGAAAACAATCGTTTAGCAAAACATTTCTTCCACGTACACGAATTTATTAATTATGCTGTTCCATTGACGTCAACAAGAATATCTACAAAACAACAATAGGGTAATAACTTAAAGGGACGACATTATTAATTTAAGCGAATCACAGGTGGATCCGAATGCCCAAGCCACGGGACAGGTAGGTACCGCGGGTTTCTTATTTCCTATCCAGCAAACAAAGTCTTTATTTATTTGTACTAGTTTTTTGCGCAAGGAAGAATTTATTATTTCCACGGTTTGCGGTTTGACCGCGCGGGGAGCAGGAATCGGTAGATAACTCGGGAACATAAACGATCATGCGCGTTCATAAACAAACACTGCAGCATCCCGTCGACTTTTTGCCCGGAACACTTAATAAAACCCGATCCTGTTTAATTATACGCAGCAAATTATATTCAACTTCTTGCGCATTAAATCCATTGTTTCCCATACGACATCAACACAAACAAAACGTGAATAATTGCGAGCGACGCCATGAACAAGGGGCCCGTGGTATTCAAAAACTCCCAAACTCGGACATTAACTCTTAGAATCGTGGACCTCCGAGGAGACTCGTAAAGCAAGCTCCGAGGACAGATTGGCTTGACAGTGGCCACATTGGCGAGACGGAATTAGGTACTAAATGCCCATTGCACGATGTCCCTGGATTGTATCGGACATCACTCGCACTCATATCATACATGTTGATACCTTTCGTAGTACAACATTCAACAAAAACCCAACATTAAACAAAAAATTCAACTTTATAACAAAGTCGCGATTGAAATTATTTTCCTCAAAAATATTCTAAATTTTAAAAAGGAAGGAAGTATCTCTATCTCAAATATTGTTGTTTTGTTAGTGATCGAATCCGAGTTCACTCACAGAACCAAACCCAATTTGGGAGACGGGTATAGGTACCGCTGCCCTGTGAACCATTTATTGCATAGCCAACACCCCTCACTTAAGTGGTTGACTAAGTTTGGTGACCTAGCAGAGTTGCCTGTGATCATGAGATGAGGCTTTGTCTAGGTCTTGGTGGCGAATGCGTTTGCCCACCTAATGCGTGCGAGCCGGATCGGGAGAGACTGGTTGAGGAAGACCTAACCCAAACCTCTAAATCGCCCTGCTTAGCAGTGGCTGGAGGTCTAGAATCATAATTTATAAAAAGTAGAGTCGTTCATACAAAATATTAGAGTCATTGCAAGAGCTCCGATAGGGGTAACCATATGTTATCCATCGCGAGGCGGGTAAGTGGTGGGATCCTCCAATGCTTAGCAGTGGGAGGGATGGATTTATACGTCCTTCACTTCTGGACACATTGACCCCAGGATTCCTACCTACTCCTCACACATTTTCCTTTCAAAAACTTCCTCTTCTTCCTCTTCCGAAAAAGATCCTTCACATAGCCCTGACGGATTTTTTTTTCTAATCCTTTTCCTGTGATATGATAATAATAATACGTGCGTACACACGTATAAACGGAATGGCCATTTTCCACACACGTAACTAAAGGTAAGTACATACTAGGTAGCCACAGATACTCTTGCACTAGGTTCTGGCCCCCTAGCACACTCGATCGATAAGGATTGATATGATAACTTTCGGTAACTTTTCATCATTCCCTAGCACGACTGCAAATCGCCAACGAATAAGTGACAGTTCACAATGACTAAGTGTCCTTAATATATTCGACATCAACTGTTGTTTGTACGTTAGCTATCTGCAGTTATCCTAGGGAACGATAAGAGTTACCCAAAGTTATCCTATCAATCCGTATCGATCGAGTGTGCAAGGGGGCCTGGACTACTTACAATCCATACATTTGCTATGGAAATAGATATCTCAGAATCACACTGGCCACACGTTGCGATGCACGTGGCCAGTGTGATTCTGAAGCATCTATTTGCATAGAAAATGTATGGATTTTAAGACGTCCAGATATCGAAATGTGTCGCCTACGTAGCGAACGTCGACCCTGTATGTACTCACCTTAATTATGTTCAAACGTATAACAATTTTCATACCCAACTTTTTTATATGACGAATACCACTCAGTCATAAATATCTCAGAAATGCAGAAGGCTAAAAGGGTTACGAAATGTTTACTGATCAGATAGTATTATTGATGGGTGTCAATATTTTAATAGCGTAATTTCCAACATGTTTACATTAATGATTTCAAACAGATAAATAAATAATGTTTTTCTCGATTTTTCAATGAAAAAACACGTCGCCTTGCAGTCAATGAACTCCAATTATAGATAAGTCAGGCATTATTGGTAAAATAGTTCGCTCCTTAGCCGAACTACTTATTGTTACATTTTTAATAGTGATAAAAGAAACATTAATCAATTAAAGATATCGCTTAGTGCGATTAGTACAGGCCTACTATTGACGATGAAGAATTATTTTTCTTAATAAAATATACCATAAATGAATGAAGACTTTTAAAAAATATTTTTTATCAAAATTTCCACCTTAGAAAAAGAAGACGACTAAGTAAATATTTTTGAAAGCTGTTTTACATTCGTTTCAAATTTCCCTCAGTGCTTATGTTATCTTTGGGAATGTTGTGTGAAGGGTATTTTTAATGGAAAAATAAGAGGAAGTTCGGGAAGGAAAAGGTATGAGGTGTAGGTCATAATCTAGGAATCAGTGTGTCCAGGAGTGACAGACGTATGAATCGGTACAAGTTAATGGGTCTATAGAGACCAACTGGAGATGTCAAATGGTCTCCTCTGAACCGGCTCTTCCGATCCAGTCCGCCATGCAGCTGGTGGATAGTCGCATTTCTAGGACTGAACACACCTCACCCGTCGAACCCGGGCACCCCTGCTAAGTCACCAAACTTAGCGAACCACTTGGGGTGACAACGGCAGAGGTGTTGGTTATCCAGTAAATGGTTCCCGGAGTGGCAGTAGAGTACCCATACTTGCCTCTCAAATTGTACATTGCATGATAGCAATGTGCAATCAAATGTTATACTAAGATTATTTATCTGCGACAGTTTCCCTTTTTCTTTCTTATAGAATTATTCACAGCATAAATTTTACGCTAAAATGGACCATCTCTAGACTCCGTGTGTCCAGCGATTTTTATGCCTGTTACCTATATTTACGGAGAAAATTTTTACTCTAAAATACGATCATTTTATTCGTAAAAACGGTTAAAAACGGGACTAAAGTTCTTACGAACAAATTAACAGTGTTTCAATGTTTATTCTCACATTTTCCCGCCAATAAACATTGAAACCCTGTTAATTTGTTCGTAAGAACTTCAGTCCCGTTTTTAACCGTTTTTAGGAATAAAATGATCGAATTTTAGAATAAAAATTTTCTCCGTGTTCGTGGTGATTTATTTAAGGCAAACTAAGAATATTCATATTTTTGTCTTGTAATATAGGTATAAAGAGTGCTAATTATTAAATATTTAATATAATTGAAAACAAAATTTGTCACGATAATTTAACGTAGGTAGACATAGGAATGACGTATGTCCCGTACCTGAGTTATTTGTGCTTATGCAATCGGGATATCGCATAATAATTTATTTTTATTTAAGTTTTTAATCAATAACAGGACCTGGAGGAGAGTTCAATACCAGTCTCCTATATTGCATAAGATATATATGTAGGCTACGATTATAATATTTAAAGAGAAAAAATAAAACAAATACGAAAAACATAATAAGCAACATAAAATTAATAAACAACATAAACAACAACAAAACATAATAAAAAACATATGAATTTTTAAAAACAAATTAAATATTAACATGCGTGTTATTAATAATGTTGGTTCCAATAATGTTGTCGTAACTCAGTATCAGTCAGCGCGAGCTCAACACCTCTTTGAAAAGTCATTAAAAGATTTGAAAAAAATAGAAAAATAGCCCATAACCTAACCTAACGTTGCCTATTTAAACATTTTTTTTATATATTTTTTTCATCTCTTTTAATGACGTTGCAAAGGAGGTGTTGAGATAAATTCATTCTGTTATCCGATCACCAATAATGCTATATTTTCAAGTATGCACTGGTATTGCTATGAAGCATTGTACTTTCTCAAGTTCATTACTTGAAAAATGGGCTCCACGAGACCTGACATCTGCCTCTTACAATTATTCGAGGTATTTTTCAGTATTTGTAAAATTTTATTAAAGCCACGCAACACTATTAAACTGTTAAACTATTAAACCACCTGATCACTAATTACGATATATGGAACATGACAAAATTAATTAAATATCATAATGAGGAGACTGATCATAAAATAACAAGAATACCAAATTTGGCATTCTTCGCCACTTTAATTGACTAAAATTATCGAAAATAAATGCATTACTACCATGAATACGTCTTTATCAAATTATAAAATTCATGTGATAATCTGTATTACAAATCTATAGTAATGTATTGTGAAGTAAATGATGATAACACTATCGATATTTAATAATCATTAAAGGCGAGACTTAATGTAAACATGTTTAGATTAATATTATTTGTCTATCAACCTTACTTATCGGCAGGATGTTTACCTTCTTATTTATTCTAAAGCACTAAACTATTTTAATTAACCCTTTGCACACCTGTGTTTTATTGGGTTAAAAAACCTTTATCAACACAGAAGCATCCAAAATTCAATAAACCGAGCTTACGCCGTGGTTATACCATCTTGATCGTGCAGAGTTTTTTTTTATTAATTTTCTCACTGTAAAAATAAATATCCATTAAACATTCAACTTGATTGGGCATTTCTTCACAATATATATATTACACATATTGTGGTGTTCCGTTGTTCTCTCTGGTGAACAAACAACTCTGATGATCGGGAATTTCATTAATAGTTCAGTTCGTCAGGTTCCGAGTCGGTTTTATAATCGTTTTATTGACAATGAATATTTAACTGGACTTAACGTCCATTCCTAATGAATGCTCTGTGTCAATCTGCGGTAGGGGAAATGGTCACTGGCATCATCGGCAATCTTCATATTCGACTATCGGGTGTTAGACCCGAGCGGGCGACAGCTATATCTCTCATACAGGGTAACTTTGCTGACGATTGTTGAGACACATTAAAACTACTTATAACCACTACCTATACGAACGACATCTACTATTATCATATACGAAAATATATACATATTCACATATAAATATATAGTGTATGGCGGCTAATTCTATCAACCTTCACTTCTTAATTCCGTTAGAATGAATATCAAATTAACGTTACCACCATTATTTAAATCCAATCTGCCGGTATACATTTTATTTAATCATTAAAGAAGAACATAATACTAGAAAATTTGAACGAAACTTGAAAAATAACAAGATACCTAAAATAAAAAGGAAACGGTCGCAACTGGGAGTCAAACCCAGGATATCTGGACAACCTGTCGGTACATAAATTACTTGTCCATTTAAGACAGAGAACTGGGTTCGTTTCCCAGTTGCGGCCGTTACTTTTTATTTTCTGTGTCTTATTCTGATTCATGTTTCATTTGGATTTATTATCTTCTTATTCAGTGAATAAATATTATTGGTAAAATTAAATATTTAATTATTTAAAAAAAAATCGTTTGGTATAAATCAAATCGGATATGAAAGGGTTAACCACGTTTCGCCTGAAAGAGTAACCTAACCAGTGACTAACTAACCTGCTAGAAGAATGTTTTAACAATTGTAAATGAGTATGAGTATGTTAATCCTAACATTGATTTCATTTTATGGGTACTAAAGTAATAAATTACCTAATAATATCTATGTTTTTTATTTGCCATTTTGTCGACCCGATGATAATAGTTCTACAATATGGTGCATTTGGAGCAGCCTTTGTTTTGCAATTCGAAAACCTTTTTTGAGTTATCAAGGAGAAATGAAATGTACCATGTATTATTGTACAGGATGCCTAACTTACTTTAAGCGGTGATCCCTGTTTGTTTGGAGAAACGCTAAACATATCTTCAAACGGATTACAATCTTTAGAGCACCAGCGTCAGGTGGAAATGTTTTCCTTATTCTATCAGAATTTGAAGGGAAATCATTCCTCCTACAAAAATTCCCTCCACAATGCATCCCCTAAGATGACAGGCTCTGAGGGGCGGGTTTTCTCAGGGCCTGCTGTGTGGAGTTAATGTAAAGAAACATACACAACGTAAACGTATGACATTTTGGTCTCTGGTGACTTTTCATCCAAAAGTATTACAAAATCGGTAGGCTTTTGTAATACTTTGAACAGTAAGGATTTTGGTGGGAATTGGGTGGATACTTGGCTAAGTGACCAGTGACGACATTTAAAAAAAAGTTTGCTTTAAAAAAAAATTTATGTCACCGGTCACCAAATTTTCATCAAAATTATAAATATTCTCAGGAATCACTGATTAAAGTAAATCAGATAGGTCTCTGTATATATATATAACAACCTGTACATATTCGTATACACCAAACGGATATAAAAAAAATATTGACTATTACAAACACTTTCTTAAACATCTTTCATTCGTATGTGTTGCTTTTTTACAATTATTACAACTGCATTTTTATACTTAATTACTGTAACCAATGTATAAAATTTTCATGTAAAGGCCCATTAGGGCGTGAATAAATAAATAAATAAATGATCGTGAATAAAAACTACCTATGTCTGGCGGGTATTTGGTACAGTTTCCCTGCATTGTATTTAGAAATTAGGTTATTAGTGACTAGTTATTAGTGATTATGCCTGCTTGAGTAATGTCCAAACATTTCTATAAATTAAACAACTCGATTAAAAAGATAAAAATACATGATTCCTACTTAAAGTCTCCTTGCGCAACAACAGACTGGAAGTAATCGTTCTTTTAATATTATTACAATTTGTTAAGCAATCAGTTTTAATATTATCATTACGAATGGGTAAATACAAAATATGGCTTACGTAATACCCTAGAGTAGGTGTGGAAGTGTTGATTTTTCTAAGTAGTTTTATTTAAATAACATAACATACAATTTATATAAGTATTATAAATAAATACCTGTAGGTACAACTGTTAATACAAACATTGTTCATTTAAAATAATTTATAATACCCAAATATTCTAGTGTGAAATAAAGCTGTAATATCTTCAGATGACATCTTATGACCACCTTCGTAATCGATGGATTAGGTTCTCAACACGCAATCTGCCCTATCAACCCCCGGCGTGCGCAAGTAAAATTTATTTAATTATTTTGTGTTATTTCACAATTCATTTAAAATAATATATAGTATATTTGCGGCACGTTCCAAAGTGGAAGATACTTTGATTGTCTTCCCGCTGTAAAATCTCCATTCAGAATTAAAACGTTGCTTGAAATGACTTTAGCCGTGTTTGGTGACCAGATATATCTATTAAATAAATAATTTGTAAACAAACTACGTAGGTTTTCTCTAATTCCAATTGCTTCTAAGATTTTAAATAATTTTCTGGGATCAATTGTATCAAACGCTTTAGAATTATCAATAAATAGTACTAAAACCTGTCTTTTATGGTTTAATTAATTATTTATATAATTTGAGTCCTGTAATAAATTTTATGAATTTTTTTCTTTTGAAATCTATATTGTTTTTGGTCTATAATGCAAATTTCTCTAAGTATTTATTTAATTTTAAGGAAATATATATTTTTTTCAATTGCAGACAAGATACTTTGATATCTAGATTTTTCAAAGTTTTTAATTATTTAAAAAAAAAATTAAATTAAACAAATAACTTTGTATTAACCACTATTATATAACCACAATTACCTACATGTTTCGAAACCGATGGTTTCTTCGTAGGGTAGTAATTAATTAATCAATTCTCTAAAGACACGTCAATGATGTAATAATAACATCATCTCTTTAAAAAGCGAATAAAAATCCACTGCCATAGAATTACTATAAAAAGCCTTCTCCTCTCGTCTGCAGATGGACAGATTTGTATGGCCTTTCTTCTCGTCTAAAGCCTATGGTTAAATATAATTAGAAAGCAAAATTAGTCAGAATCGGTGCGCCGATCAGTATTGATCACAGATGTGGGGCAAACAGCATCGCTTTATTTTTACTGTTGTAAAGTTTTAATTTGTCCGAGCCACGATCCTCGAGATATTATTATTAAATTGGTCTCCGCTCGTTGCTATCTATTGTTATTATTTTAAATTGTAGATCAAATCAAAATTAACTGCCTCCTGTTACTTTGGATTGCATGGCGGATATTGAATTATTGTTTGCTTTTCTAAATGTAGCGATCTTTAGAAGGCATTTCACATGTAATTTAGTACGCATCTATATCTTGTATAAAGCGATACGTAACTTTAAATCACGTATTGTAAATTATTAGTTTTTAATAATTTATGTTTAGATGAATCAATGTGTTTCAAAAAGAGATCTCTCGATTTTATTTATTTTATTTTAGGGAAATCAATAGTTATGTGTTGTGTTTCATTTATACACGTATAATTCATTTATACACGCATGTGTTTCATTTATACATGTATAATTCACCTAACTGAGAAACTAATTATAGATTTCTTCATTTTATTAATGTATTATGTATCTAAAAATTAAACAGAATACTTTTAATAACTAAAAAATATTAAATTGTTATAACAAGAGATTATTACAACATGAAATCCCTACTACATTCATTACTTAATATACCGTAACACATTTTGGTACACATATAATACATTTTTAATAGAGTTTTTATATTTATTTTCGTTACAATTGAAGATATTTACATCAGAGAGAATATTATTATTATGTTGAACACATTCTTATAAAACAAGAATTTTTAGTTAATTTTTTTTAGAAGTGCTTTTCTTTAAAAAGATTACACGAACCTGTGTGCCGTGTAGGTACTTTCAAGTCAATCATGTTTAATAATTCAGTACAGTCAATAATATTATTAATAATTTTATATAGCAACATTGCATCTGAGAATTGTCTACGTCCACCAATGTATTAATTTTGAAAAATTTAGTAGCTTCCAGATAATTATTAAATCGATTTTGTGAAATAAAAGAAATATGTTTAATAATTTTTTTTCTGAATCGATTCAATTTAGTTTATATATAATGCATAAACAGAGACCATACAGTTGATGTAAACTCTAGATGGCCTCGACATAAACAAAGTATATTTATTTAATAATAACAATGTTGGTGAATTGTTTTGTATTTCTTATCTGTATCTTTGTATCCACATCTGAGTAAACCTTTTATGCAGGTGTCTAACAAATGTAATCCTGTGCATAAAGAACTTTGGTAGAATCTTTTAATAATATTGATTGAGATTATGATTCCATTTACTTTTCATAAAGCGAGATTTCTATTGAAGCGCAGCCAATTTCTGCAAGTGAAGTGCCGGCTTGAATAACGATCACACAATCCCGGTATTTCTTCATAAAACTGAAACCCAACACAATAGTGCACATCCTCCTCTCATTCCTTGATTGGCCCAGCCTCCCCCTCCCTGCCCCTTCCTTCACCCACCTCCCAGCGCTAATATAAAGGGGAGAGCGCGATATGTTTAAGCTAGACGTTAAAACTCCTCAGGTAGGAAAGCTTGGAAAGGGGAGGTGGGAGTGATATGGCGCCCGATAATAATGAGTTATATACGTGATCCAATTATTTTGGCACGCCGTGCTCATTATAACAACGCGCTAAGTGTGAATTATTACTCTCCCATTCCCCTCCCCCCGCAACCCCCCACCCTTCCCACCACCCACCCCAGTGGAGAACCACATTTGCTCTATTATCAGGCATGTACGCGCTATAACTTTCCCTAGATAAGAGGAAGGAATCATTTTGACACACAATCCCTTATGAAGGAAATTGCCAGAAAGAATAAGATAATGTCCGGCCATTTTACTTTCCAAAATGATAATAATTTTTCCAAAAATTTCACTATATAAAACAAAATTTCTTGGCGTGATATTAATTATTTTAAAACTACTTACACTTAACTTTTCATTAAACTTTTATCAGACAATTACAATTAGTAAGCATGTAAGTCATGATTTATAAATGTTTCTTTATCTCCACCCACATTTTTCCTTTTTGTTAGTATTACTCATCCATTCATTAATCATGTTTTAAAACCCGTTCACATCTTAGGTGAAATTACTTACGTAATAGATTATATAACCATGTAATTTAATATATTATAACACACTTTATAACTTGTATTATAATATTCTGTGTAGGTATGTCTTAATAAACATATTATTCAATCTCTTTTCGAAAACTTCAAATGCGAAACTCTGATAATTCATACTATAATACTTAATCTATAAGCTGAGAATGGCTATTTAACAATGTCGCTCATTGAAAATCTCTCTTGCAATCTCCTTGAATAAAAATAAGGCATAGCCCAGAAACATTCGCCTGAACTCTTGTACTCTACGCGAAAAATAATACAATTAAATTGAAAGTAAGAAGTTCTGAAACATAAATATCAATATAATATTATGATGATAATACGAGACGGGTACTATTAAATCACAACCATTCGAGAGAAAAGACAGACCAGAGCTATCCGCAACCCACGGAATGATATCTGCTCAACCACACCGTTCTTCTGTACTCCTGTTCTCAATTCCCAGTTCTCCGTTCACTGCTCGCCAACAATTACAATTGTGCTATTCTTCAAATAAATGTATTTTAATGACTTCTTTCAGAAAAAAGTGGATGGGCATTTTAATAATAAAGGATTGCACGTTTCTGCGAGGGCAATGTTTCAGACGTCGTGATCTTCCTTATCGTTACTATTACTTCTAAGGAAGCGAAGTACGGATTAAACATCGTGGCTCAAAAGTCAGTGGGGTACCTCAGGGGCCTGAGCTTAGTGCCTGGTGTTTACTACCTACCGTTGGGAAGCTCGCACTAATAGCAGACTGCTGCAAAAGATGCTGAATCTGTACGGAAAGATTTATCTAACTATTGATTAACTATACGAGTATATTAAACTTGATGATTTAGTTATTGGGATCAATACTTTCTCAAAATGAGTCATTCTATAAAAATTAGATAGATGGGTATTGAAACTCTTCAAGGAGCTTTTTTTTATAAATCAGTGTAAAATGATAACAACAGTTTAACATAATATTAAATATCTATAATTATTTTCCAAACGTATTATTTCTAAGTTGATGATAAATCAATTAAAAAGTCATTTAATAAATTAATTTTATCATGCTATTCAACGTCTAAGAAAAATGCTATTAATTATTTTCATACCTTATTGGAATTAGAGTTCTGACTCTGGGAATTCGTTTCATACAATTCTAGACTAATTAGTGGAGTCCAAAACGTTTCACGTTATTTTTAGGCAAGAATTGCGTATTTTTTTTAACAAAATTCGCCTTATTATTTGTTGGACTAATTTTTTCAGTAAAAGCTATTTTATTCTGTAACATAAATGATGTTATGTGAATTTTTTAAAGCCGGTCAAAGCCATAGACAAAGGTATATTACAAAGTTATTTTAAAAAAAACTTAAAACTCACTTTTTTTCCAGAAAATTGAGAATTTCTTCTGATTATCGCGAAATGCCTAAATTCGCGTTTCGCACAAAAATTATAAATGTCGCGTAAAAATTTAGATTTTTTTTAGTCTCTACTACAGTAATAATTTCAATAACCATTAATAAATATGTCAATGAAAATATGCTCGGTCCCTTGAATAGACGTTTATGTTTAAATTAATCTAAGACATTAGATCACGGAGTCCAGGCACACCGCATACTTGGAGCATTGAGCACATAATGTATGGCCGCTGAGAGTCGAACAATTCAGCCATTGCCTCGTGCATATGAATGTGTTTAATATCGTGGTGCACAAGGTTAGATAGTGCAAAAAATAAATCATGCAAGATGGATGTCACATAACTACGCAACATGACGATGCGTCAATACAAATGTAGTTGAAATATGTCCCGAGTCGACTTGTTAATACAAATGGCGCTGGTCGATACAGACGATTCGTAATTAAAAGCAGCCACATTGCCGTTCATAAATCAGAAGGCCGCATTTTTATGCTAAGGTGAAGTCGACCACCGCAGAGATGGGGAATGAATCCGGGCTTTTTGCTGCAAAACCCTTCGGTGAGTTCTCCTGAACTACCAGGAGCACAGGAGATGCAGAGGGTCTCTGAATCGCGAAGCAAAAACCTCGGGGACAGTGAGATATTACCCGTACATACAACCCTCGCCCCATTCCTCTTCACCCTTTCCACTCTCTGAACCCCGCGGAGATAGGTATATTAAGTCTCCATTACAGGCCGGCGACGTATTCGACAGATGTCAACTCCCAACTCTTTCATTTGCAACATAGTATCAATGACATAAAAATCTCATCTATTTACAAAGTGCTTTGATCGGCCTAATGTGATTTATTCAACAGGGTACGATTATGCACCTGAAAGAGGTTGCGAAATCATTGAGAATTTATAATTTCTTACAATTTATCATTAAAGAAAATTTAATCTACAAATGGGTGGCGAAATCAGTATGCAGCACGGCTATTTCGATGGAATTTAATTGCTCTAATTGCTAATAATAATAATATTCAATGCAAGGTAGCTCATTCAATGTATGAAATATGATGTAGTTTAAATGGGTTAGAATTGATGGAATTCTCGGAAAGTTGTATAATTTTATGCATTAAAATCACACACAGACTGTTTCGATTACATATTAGATTTAATTAAATGCGTAGTTTTAATAAATTGCTAAAAGTATAAGCGTAGAATATCAATTAAAATATATATTTTTTAAATAATTGCAAGGCAAATTTGTATTACATACCTAGCGGTTATGTAATAAACTTTCGAGGTTCTAAATTTTTATCTTCTAATTCAACAAACAAAGAAAATAAGAAAGCCTTTATCACTATATTCGTATACTTGTATCATGTGACCAATATTTAAGAAGGTTACCTTATTTTTCATTCACACTAGTTTTTTCTGCGAATGTTAATAATAAAGATCTGAATTAAACGTATAGTTTTATCACCTTAATCGTTAAAGAAAATAATTGCTTCACTGCCACTACATGACAAAATGGAATAATTACTATCAATGCAACACGGATATGATTTACTGAGCTGTATCGTGTTTCCTGCAAACTTTAAATTCCATCACTCAAGAAAACATGTAGATATTTGAATGAATATGCATTCAAGACGGTGGTTGTTATATTGGATGTATTTTTCTATGTAGATATTGAAACACAATCTTCGAAGAATATAACCTACGCAATATTTACATCCAATATTCATAAGTTCACTACAGTAACCGCACGCGAAGTCATCCCTTTTTTATACAAATACCGCACAACAGTCCTAACTGCCCCCGTCTGGAGCCAGTGAGACTATGGCGTACCCGATTGGGGTATATTGTGAGGCTGAAGGTAGTTGGGAGGGGAAGGAGATGGGGAAGAGGAAGGTGGGGAAGTATCTGACTACTCAGATCTGGTCACCAAACACGGATAAAACCATTTCAAGCCACGTTTCAATTCTGAATAGTGATCCTATATCAGGGTCATCCCAAGTGGTTCGCTACGTTTGGAAACTTTGCAGGGGTGCCTGGATTCATGGAGCGAGGTTTATCTAGGTTTCGGTGGCGGGTGCGTTTGTCCAACTTCTGTGTGCAGAGGGAGACTGGTTGAGGGAAACCTTTTGACCTCTCCAAACCGACTCTTTCGACCCACCGTCCTGTACCGCAGTGAGACGAAAGAATTCATATTTCTGTCACTCCTGGCCACCAGATTCCTACCAACCCCTTCAACCCTTTTTTCTTCCCAAAACTTCATATCCTTATTTTCCTTAAAAACCCCTCCAAACAGCATCTCCAAAGATGACTTAGGCCTTAAGGAAAATTGTTTTTCTCGGGGCCTCCTGTGTGAAGCTAATGTAAAAAATAAAAATAAGTTAACCATGTACAGATTGGCGCAAAAGTCATCTCCCTATCGTAAAATGCAATTTTTTTGCAAATGGCAGCAAATGTCAGTGCTGCTTTGACATTTGTAAAATAAACAGATACAAAATATACGTCAACAAGACACGAATTGTTATAACCCTCAAGAATGTGGATTTTTTTTGAAAAAACCCATTTCTGGGTCGCCCAATGTCTCATTTTCTGGCCGGCAAGCCGCCCGATTTAACTGTTCCAGAGTTCTTTTTGTGGTGTTTCTTGAAGTAACGAGTCTATTTGAATAAGTCTCAGGATTTTCAAGCCCTCAAAGAGAATATCCGTCAAGAATACGAAAACCTATTGCCGAAAGTTCTAGGAAAAAAATATGGAAAATGCCATAAATCGGACCCTTATGTTCATCAATTCTGGCGTCGGCTACTAGTCTGATATCATTTTCTTGACTTAATGTAAAAAAAAATTAAGACATCAAATAAAATTAATCCAAAAGGAAAACCGACATTTTTTATTCATGAAAAAAATTACAGGCAAATATAACATCGAGTGAACACTTTTGCGCCACCCTGTACATTGTCTCTTATTTACTTAACCTATACCGAACAAGGCATTATTAACTTATTTTATTTATTTTTATCTTATTATCCTGATGAAGAAACCTTCGGTTTCGAAACATGTCGATAATTGAAATAATATAGTGGTGTACACAAAGTTATTTTTTTTCTATTTATTATTTATTTATTTGTAAGAGACAAACAGCTTATACATAAAATATAGAGATAAATAAATGAAGTTGTTAAATTTTAAATGAAGTCAAGTCAAAATGTCTCCTATGTTAAAGTTGATTAGAGATGGAGTTTTATTACAGCTTTACATTAATTTTAGGTGAGAAGGAGAGGAAGAGGAATATAGATAAAAAGGCTCCCGATACATTCCATACTCTCGTATTAATTTTTTTATACCTTGTTTGAATTTTGTGATGAATATGGGAATGTACCTACGAAGTAATAGTAAGCGTGACATCGGTAACGTAATTCAGTGAATTAATGCGCGGAGCTCGGTCTTGTAATTTTTTGGAATCTTATTTACTTACCAGCTGTCACTTTTGCAATTTATTTTCCAAACAAATATTGTTGTGAAATAAACAAGTTTATGTTGTAATAAATAAAATTATTTCTCTAATAAAATGATGTTTGGATAAAGGATATTCAACCAACTTTCATTGGAAGCATTCACTTTGTGGTTAGACATTATTATCTATAATTTGAATTGAAAATAATATGTATATACTATTGGTTTTTAACATATTAGGGAGTCATTTCAGAGATATACCACGTTGTTTCATCCCCCCCACCCTTCCTCTCATGGTAATAATTCATATTATCTCAACTCAATAATAATAATATTTAACTTTTTTTAACAAAAATTACAAAAGAAACAAACAAGTACAGACAAAAAGAACAATGGACAAACATATTATTACAGGGAGAAGTGATTAATTACTTAAAAATATTATAAAAACAATTATATAAAATGAAATATAAATATTATCATTTGTCTATGATTAGTTTTCACATTAATTTTGTTGGCTATTCGGGTCACACGATATCGTTTCCGAGATGTGCCGAAGGTAACCGAAGGTAGATGTGCAGAGTCATTATAATTCTAGAGCTCCGCAGACAAAACCTAACTTTCCCGACCTCTAAGGGACCGAATTATAATTCGGTCCCTTAGAGTCAAAGAAACGTACCTCATTTTTTTATCGATTTTGAGTTACGGGTGTTACTAGCCACAAAATAACATTACGTTAAGTGACAAAGAAACGTATCCATAAGTTAATCACAGATACTGATCTAAACATTACAGATACTGATCTCATCATCACAGAAACACAGATCTGTAGAAAAATGAGATACGTTTTTTGACCCTACGGGGCCGAATTATGAATTACGGTACCTACGTCAATAAATAGTCACTGTGATTCAAAGAACTTAAGACCAAGATCCGCTTTGCAATACTTATCAATTTCGAATTAACGGTCCTTAAATTACGAGTATTCCTACATTATTCAGACTAAAAAAACGTATATGGGACCTAGGAAAAGAAAATATATTACTCTAAGTACTAATCCTACGAAGCTAGTATAATATATATTGAATGAAACACTAGTATATATTGAATCATTTGGCGGGTAAGAGGTAAGCCGAAGCTCAGCGGATCAGAGCACCTGACCGGACATCAGAAGGTCACGGGTTCGAGTCCCGTCGGCGGCATGTATCTTTTCTCGGAAGATTTTTCAATGTGGATGAGTGTTTCAGGCTTATAATTATTGCTTATAATAATTGTTACAGAATTTGTATGCTTCTTGCTGAAATTTTGGGCACTTCACGTTCAAAATAGAAGAAAAATTACTGCCTACAGTTCATTTTGAAAAATTTGCATAAAACCCGGGCAACAACGGGTTCTTTTGCTAATTAATGAATCAAGTAATTAATTTAGAAATAAGTGCTAAGGTACTACAAGTACATCTTGAATTTCAAAAGAAGATGGTAACGTTTTTAATAACTGTAGGTTTTCTAATTGATAACGCTGGCAAACATTTTGCAAACGTTCTCAATTTCACGAGCAATAGGTGCCCTTGTGATGTGATTTCATTATATTATTTCATTATATATATACCTATATCTAACACACTCAAAAAAATTATGTAAAGTAAATTTCAAGTAGGTTCGTCTTTTACTTATTAAAAAAATAATAAAAACTGTGAAAAATAGGCTAAATTTTATTATAAACGCAAGTTAAGCTCAAAAGAAATGTCGATTTTTTTCAAGTGCTGATTGGCATCGGATGTCCAATGGAAGACTAGCATTATTTGATATTTTTGCACATTTTATATTTTCTTCCAAGATTTTTTTATTTATTATTTATTGAGTTAGTTTATACAACAATAGAATATAAACTAATATATACAAAGTAATATTTCATTTTATAACTTTAAATATTTTTACAGTAAGCATAACATTTCTTTTTTAAATACGTCAGTTCTTCAAACTTAAAGGCATTTTAATACATAAATTTATTTTTGACAAATATTATTTTTAAGTTTTTCTCTTATCCACGAAAGAATTGCACTACAAAAGCGGTTTAGCATCCAAATCCCCAGTCATATATTTAGTTATCAGTGATTCTTCATAATTTATTTAGTGAAAGAAGCGTTAGAAGTAAGGTTAGGTTAGTTAAGTGCCTGATTCATTAGTCCACAGTAACAAGTAATAATGGATGTGATGACAATGAGCTTATTGTCCATTCAGCCCAGCGGGAGTGACGTGAATAAAATGCTTCCCGAAGTGATGTGGCCGGGGATTTAGGCTGTTACGTGTTTTGACCAAACGTAGTCATCCGTAAACGGTAGTCGCTAATTTGTCACACGTCGAACGTGAATACCGAACAGTGAAAACGCAGGTGGGACCTCTTCCGCCTCTGACATTGACTTCACTCACACCCACTTATTAAAAGAGGAATATCATTTGATTCAGGGAGATTCAGATTCTTGTTCTTAATATAAGACACATTAGGAAAACATAAGAGAGAAATTTTATATTTATTTAAGATCTGTGGACTCTTGGCCACTATTACAATTAATTTTCGAGATAATTTCAAAATCAGTAAAAACTACGAAGTTTATTTGTGCGGAAACAATGATTTGCTTTAAGGTCCAGTAAATTTAAATGCGATCCAAAGTTTCTTGTTCCAACTTTGGGTTCTGGAGCTTTTGCCAGGGACGCCCAAAAATTTAATTTTGTATTTATTATTGAATAAAAAATGACATACAATGGGAATTTATAACCGCTAAGCTAATGTAAGTAGCTTGTCAGCGGGAGATTAGTTCCACAGAAAATAATATTTCAACTATAAATAAAATAATCATAAACGCATAGTAATACATACATAAATACATACAAACATAATGTTATACTTTAAAGTTGAAAATAATACAGAAACGATGTTGTTGTGGGGAAAGACAGTGTAAAATATGAAAATAATTATTTAAATATCAGTAGACAGTTGAGAATGATACACGCAGATATCACATAAGTAGGAGAGAGGAGGAGAGACTAACATAAGAGTGAGCAAAACATCATCTTAATACATAAGGTTAAACTCCTCAATAGCCGTGATTTTAACATCAGTGAGAATTTAATTATATGTAGAGCAATTTTCTTCAAATTCACATGACAATTCGTTAAATAATAATGGTGTAATATATTCAATGGTTCTTTGAACGAATTTTTGTTTTGAGATACAGGTTCTTCCAATACTTTATTTTCAGAATAGTAAAAATTTAAATTTATGAAACGCATTTTTTTAATGAAAATCTTCAATCGAATAAAGCATTTTCTATGCTTAAAGTTATTTATTACATTACCTTTCTTCATTTAAATACGTGTAGACTAAAACTATTTTAAATATTCTAAAATTACTAAGCCTCAGCAAAAGAATCCTACAACCAGATTATCGTAAGAAACAATCATTATCAAACTTGGGCTAAATGCTTTACTACAATCTTATGAGGAACGACTCGCATACTTCATTTTTTATTGTTTTGGAAAATATAACACAATTTTACATAAAACTATTCATTATGTGTTAGAAATTACTCATTGTCTTTGAAATATTTACATTAAAGTTCCTTATAGTAATTTAAGGAGCCATAGTTATTCAGTAACTGGGTGTAAAAAGGTTATTAGTAGCAATTTGTGAACACCTCATTGGGAAAATCTGCGCTGAGGTGTTCGCATGTTTTGGATTAAATGTTATTCTGTCGACATAAGTAAAAACACATTATCCTCCTTGACATTGTCAAGAATGGCATTGTGGGACGACCCATCTACATATGATTTTGAAAAACTCTGCGTAAGGCACGGGCAACGTGGGGGATTTCAACTAGTCAATAAATAAATCCCAGCACGGGTTTATTCACATCTCAGCATAAATCTAGTAGGTAACAATATTTTATCACACACCTAATATTTTTGTGGAGATCCGAAAAG
Source organism: Limnephilus auricula (assembly GCA_951813805.1). NCBI lineage: Eukaryota > Metazoa > Arthropoda > Insecta > Trichoptera > Limnephilidae > Limnephilus > Limnephilus auricula. Next base: position 697,212 of record OX638395.1, on the reverse strand, counting down.
AATGCAAGGCTGATGTGAGCGTAATAAGTAAGATTAAGAAAGGGACGCTTAGATGGTTTGGGCATGTTGAGCGAATGAATGAAGAAAGGAGTGTAAAGAGAATTTATGACGCGAATGTGAATGGTAGAAGAAGCCGAGGACGTCCAAGGAAGACGTGGCACGATCAAGTGAATCAGATACTTGGGTCGGGCCATGTCAAGAATCAGAATAATAGAATAGTATGTATGAGAAGATATATGAATATGAATGAGGCAAGGAGTGTGCGCCAAGACCGAGTTGTTTGGCGGTCCGTCCTCTCTGCCTACCCCTGCGGGGAAACGGCGTGATGGTTAGTTAGTTAGTTAGTTTTTTAGTTTCTAATATTTTAAGAGATATCCACAACCAATCCGACTCTGCCGCTGGAGGTATTCTGCATGAGGTGGAAGGCGAAGATATTTTTTCCCCTGCTCTGGCCACTAGCGGAGGTACTGGGCACTGGGCAAGCGCGATGAGAAACAAGCGGTTTATTCTCTCGTCCCTGGGCTGCGATTCTTCAATAACTTTGTCGAATGTTTAACTTTCACGCACGTATTCTTCATTGTCGAAGGGTTGAAGAATTGATTATATTGACAGCCCTGATTGATTTCTGATGTTTTCACCTTTCTATGGTGTGAATATGAAATTACGAGCGTACGTTTTTTAAGTTGGCTGTCGGATATATTACTGAAAACCAAAAAAAACTGGTATCTAGTGCGGAAAAAAAACTAACAGAAGTTGATTTTCATGTGAAAACTATCTACCCTTTTTATTTTTTTTTTACATTGGATACATTACAGGAAAAATAACAGTATCTAATAATATTGCATAATAACAAAATATATTGAAAATATGCACAAGTGTTGTTACGTTTTGTTGGGTCAATATTAGTTCCTAGCTAAAGATTAAATTATGCCAAAATTAATGACTAATATTATATTTGGCTAGTAATGAATATTATTAGCCAAATTGAATTATGCGGTAATTATTTTTTAAAAATTAAATATATATCTGCCAAGTTTTTACTTAGTTCTGCACAGAGTCAAGGTTTTTTTTTAAATATTGTGGGGCTCCAGACCAGGGGTGGCTGCCAAATTCAACCGTGGGGCGCACTTACGATTTGTAAAGGATTAGCAGTTGTATATTATTAAAGTGTCTGTACAGAGTGTATAGTACGCCCAGTTTTTGAGAGGCTAACTTAACTCAGGCTTCGATGGAGCACCCGTATTTGAGATGATCACTTAGTTACACCAAGCATATCAATGGAGGGCATGTTCGGAAGATTGCTTCCGTTGAAGGAGACTAGATTAATGTGCTAGTTTTTGACAGTTTTGTCGGTGTCGACTGGTTCGACCCACTCGTTGTTCGAGTGGAATGACTTTTGACGTTTGGCGTCTAAGTATGTATCTTCAACGAGACTTGAGAATAACCAAGTCGACCAATGTATTACTTTCGACAACGATTGCGAGCGATCTCGACTGGAGAATCGAGTTCCTGTTCGCTGTTGACTGTTGCTTGTTCGGTGCCCGGATTGTTTGTTATGCGAAAATTCCAAATATGAGCTGCAATGATATTTAAATGATCGACCGCCGCGGACCTCATTTGAATTGTAGCCCCTTTGAGTTGCGACCGCGAGATATTCTAACATACCTAATACCGTTCAGTATTCTGTTCTTGGACTAGTTCTTTGTAGCAATTTCATTCGCCAGACGCGCGTTATTGACTTTGTACCAAAAACTGAACCATTGTGAATACAAAATATTTACCATACAAAGTAAAATTGTGGTTTCAATGTTGAATTTATCTTATTTTGCCATTCTATGAGTTAAATGTTAGGTATGCCTGCTAATGATATTTTACAAAAAAGTGTTTTTGAGTAGTTTCACATAAGTGTCTATCTATATACTACATACTACAGTTTATATATGTTTAAACGAAACGCGACTTAAAAAAAAAATATAACTTTATATTTTAATTGAAGTATTCTGTAAGTTAAAAATTTGACGTATTTTGTCAGAATAAATAATTCTGCTTTGAATAAAATCTAAATAAATGGAATATTTCGGAACACATCCGAAAACTAAAAACTGTTTTAAAAAATGTGATGGAATACTCTTACAAATGTTAGAAATAAAAATATAATTAGTTAAATGTTTAAATATTAATACAAAACTTAAAGGGTTTATAAAAGGGCTCAGATTAAAAAAAAAAATGTATTATTAAAACAGATTTTATTAGACAAATATATTATAAACGTGATTTTCACCTAATTTTTTTTAACATTCCATGTAAAAATAATTAGTAAAAAATTCACAATTTTTTTTTTGTTTTCTTTTTCAAATTGTGATAATAAAATTTAGTTTAATAGAGGTGTTTTAAATTTTTAAATGGTTAACTTCTAGATTTGGATATAAATCGTGGAGTTTTCTCTTTCTAACACCGTTAAGATCATATTTTTCACCTTATAATATAATTGTGTAAAATTTTTTTTTTAATTGTATGAAGTTGTTTTTCCCGAAATGAGTTTTATTAAACTCACTGGGAATAATAATAATTAGAAATTTTATTTTATAATATATTATCACAAAAAAAAAATAACAATAAGAGAGATACAACGATTTATACGAGACCTTTGTGAGCTGGGACAAATATGGTATCCTGTGCTTCAGGGGGTTAAAACATTTACACGACAACATGATAACATTCTTTTAACCGTCATACATACATGATATGGCAAGCAATCCATTGGCTACGTGGAGGCAATTTATATAATATTGGCTTTGAGAAGCCAATAAGAAAAAGTTAACTATGTTATAAAAAACGTTCCTTCTAAAATTAAATTAACAAAATAATTAAGGGCGCAAGCAGATGAGAGATTTTATCCGCGGTGACAGTTGGAAAACTATTCCAAATTCAAAAAAAGTATCCCTACCCCATGTGCGCACCCCCATAGACCGTAATGGATTTTTATTTTTATGTCCGTAGTCTCTCGTCCGTGGTTTCCCTAAGATAATAATATTTGTGTAATGAATTTTAAACTGAAAACCATTCTAGTTAAAGAGTGAATATGTAATTTTCTCTTTCTAGAATAAAAAAAATGTGTTGTCATTGCACATAATATGTAGAGTAACGTTTTCGTATAACGAATAAGAAAAAATCATACCTATGTGAGGTTTATAGAAATGTTTCTAAATACGTGGATAAAATAAAATATGAAATAAAACTAATGTATTTTGTAATATTTAATAATTCAAAAATATATATGCCTTTCCTAAGAAAACATAAATATTTCAGTCGTTAGGTGGGTACATTTATTGCTACTAAGTAGTAATCTGAACATTTCATCAGATATTTTGAATAAAGTAACAAAATCACGGAATAGTCGAAAATTTTGAAAAATCTGTTCAAATTTGAATAAAATCTAATATTCTCGGTAGGTGATTCATCGCTTCACTGAATTCATCACACAGTAGGTTCCAATTTTGAAAAATACAAATTACGCTTAAATTTAAAACAAATCCGAGGTCATCGAACCAGAATCTCACAGACAGACCCACAACTGAAATTATTATGAATGAGAGGAATATTTTTTCGATTAAATATATGTTTTGGAAATATCCAACCGTAAAATTACGTTGCTAAACAAAAAAGTAAGCGAAACAAAGAATCTCCGAAAAGAATTCCTCTCTGGCTGCAAGATGATGACTGCAGTCAATAGCATTTATGTTAATTATAAATAATTGGAATTGTACTCAGTGCATGTGTATGAAGAAGGTACTTGTTAAATGAGGGCAGTTTATTTATAAATTCAGCATACTTTTCAATAATCTCGCATCCAATCTGCCAAACTGTATTTTCTATCCAAAATTATTCTATTGAAGATTTTAAGTGGCCCATTGTTTTTTTGGCCCTATCCGACCAATGTCCTTGCTCGTGCCGGGGATTTAAATGTATTTTTTCTCACATTCCGCATTTAAAAATCCCGCGCCGCAACATGCAAATTTCTCCTTCGAGGAAAAATTTGAGCAAAACAAAAGTGACATTCCGATTTCAAAATTTTAAAAGCTAGACAGTCAGGGCGGACTGGGTAGCGGGCAGAGTGGCCGCTCTGGTCGACTGGTCAGTCACTCTGGTCGAAAGAGTAGGCATTCTGTAGAGGTATCCCCGGTTCGGCCCGTTCTCTGGTCGGCTCGCCGCTCAAGGAGCATGTCACCAATCAATCAATGGGTGAAACCACTTTTTGCCGCCAAACCTTCCCCCCATTCTTCTCCTACCCGCATCCCTCTCCCACTGCGCAGAGTATGACTTAACAAGCACCGACCCTCCAACGGACAAATCTACACACAGTCCAAAGAAACTGCTTTATAAATTTATTTTTTGCGCTCCCGCATTTTTAGGTGTCAGTTTGTGATTTTTTTAGGCCATTGCTATAAAAGAAAAGTGCCTCTTCTTGCGCATCGGAAGGACGTAATTGCAGAATCAGGCGACAAAAAATGGTCTAACCGGAGAAATGCAACTGCGAGCGGATTTTGAGCAAAGAATTTCAAATACATTTGTTGGCTTCTGTATAGTAATTCCGCTTTTTCATACGAACAAAACCCTTATTAAAAAAGGCAATAAGACGGTTTCGTTTTAAGTTTATAAAAACTTTAAAGTTCTATTGTGTCATTTCTGGTGCTTCCCTTTCGTGTTTCTGATACATGTCATTCCTACTTGTGTACATTCCTACTGTTGAACATACTCAAGGAATCTGATACAAGTCTTAAATAAAGAATTTTCTATGTTTTAATTTTCATATACAATATTTTAAACAATTTACTACCGACTTGATTGAGAGAAAAACTACATTACAATAAGACATTACAAAGACATCCACCCCCACCATATAATACAAAAAAAAAAACAAAGTGTCTCTTGGGCGTGTTTCGTGATCCAAGTATTAGCCCTATTTCGGCCTATTATTCCACACAAAACTGAGTTTTTTTATGGGGCCTGGATAACTCAACAATGCGCAACTTCATCACTTCGTTGAAAAGTTATGAAAAAAAACTTGGTTAAATAGGTTACAGTAGGTTAGTTTAGGGTTTTTTTAAGTTTTTCAAAAACTTTTAATAACTTATCAAAGGGGTTTGAAAGGCCACATTTTTGAATTGTCGTGGAACCGATTTTGATTTTACGATTTCAGGCGAGAAGTGACGCTAGACCGTTGGGCTAAATGGCACATTTGTTTCCATTCAGATTTGTAAGAAAGACACTTCTAGTGTCACATTCATTAATCCATGGTTTGAACAAATTAAAATCACAGATTTGTTTACTGTTTAAAAGCATCCAAATATACAGCTTGGTTCCTAATGGAATTATAAATGTGCCTGGATTAAGCATATCAAAAGATAAATTAATAAAATATCTTCCTATGTAATAAGTGTAAGATATAAGCTATACTTAAATTAACCCGTATATTTACAGGCGACCAAATGTGCCCCAGCTCACATAGTTCTCATGTAAATCGTTTTATCTCCCTTACTATCATGGTGAGAAATATGATCTAAACGGTGTTAGAAATGGAAAACTCCACGTTTTATATTAAAATCTAGAATTTAACTAAAAGAAAAATTTCATTGTGCACCTCTATGAAACCAAAGTTTCCGATAGTAATTTGAGAAAAATTATGATTTATTTTTTATAATTTTAAAAATGATACGTTTGCATAAAAAAATGTGTTTTTCTTTTTTTTATCACCAGTAATTTGGGATAGAAAAGATATAAATTGAGCCATTTTTTTAAATTTTTTATGTTTGCATTAAAAATTTTAATATTTCAGAAATTATATGTTTATTTCTAGCAATAACAATTGAAAGCATATTTCACAATTAACTTTTTTAAAAGTTTTTAGTTTTCGGATGCATTCAGAAACACATGATAAATAAGATTTTATTGCAAAGTGGAAATTGTTAGATCCGACAGAATATGCCCGATATCCGATGGGTTAACAAATGTACATTGTGTATATATTAGACCACATGAAATGGATCTATTTTATGTTTAATAAATAAAACTAAACTTAAATGAAATATTTTATCTGAAGCCAAATTTCACACTTAAGTTTAAAAAACAAAGTGTTAAAATTAGAGCGTTATTTAAATGAGTGACTTGAATGGATGGCTGTAACAGATCGGGTGTTGCCATATTGTTATGCGATCGCGTCGTACAAATTATATTCGGTTCTTACTTTTCGTGGTCGACAACCGTAAAAGCCTTTGAATGATTTCCAATTGACCGTGACTAAACGGAGACAAAGATGAAAAACGAACAAGACTTTTTGAAAAATATTATTTTCCTATTGTATACAATTAATTAATACCGATTTTAGATTGATCGTGCGTTTGTAGGATTGCAGACACCAACAGACAGCAAATCAAAACGGTCATGTTATTATTTTCTTTGAATAAATTTCTATATTTACCAGTCAGGTTTGATCCGATTTACAGTTTATAAGTTTCGATTTGTATTCTAAGATGAAGCCTTGCGAAGTAATGCAAAATCATGTGTTTTTGTTTGGAAAATTTGATTGCTTGGAAATATTATAGATGCTTCAATTAAATACTGCGAACAGAAAACATATTTGCCTTGGAAGTATTCGAGTATTTATTAAGTTAAGTCTTTTTGTAAGTCTGGAAATAAATAAAGTATCAGGCCCATAAAAAATACTTTCACGTGCAAATCTCTTATTGACGCTTTATGGTATAATGTGGCAAATCAAGTTCTTTAGAAAATTATCGAAAAGCATTTTAATATTTGTGTCAGAATTTTATAAAATAAAACAAAACATTGCCATTTCGCGGTGTTTTTTTTTTGGCATGAATCGAATTTTGAATTGAGAATTAAATCTTATGCCGTCCGGCATAAAGACTATCTGCATTTTGTATCAGTTAACGCCCCATTTCGGTAACTGACGGACTTCTCTAGAGTCTACCTCGCTTGGTTCCGTGAAATCGATTTTAAATATTCTTGTTATTATAATAAACAATGCGTAAGAAAGGAGTTAATGTTTTTTACAGGCCTTTACAAAGTAAACCAGTAAAAAACAAACTCTTAAATCCATTTTCCAACCCTTCCAAAAAAGTCTTGTTAAGTATTTTTAAATCCCTCCCAAAAAGAGGTGGGGATTCCGATTTCGAATTTTTCACGGACTAGGGGATCACCTTAATGTTTGGAAAAAAACTTTACTGCTGGCCGTTGTTTGCCTGACATTGTTGATGTTTTTTTTTTGTTTACTTTTTTTGCACTAGGTACTTACATAAAGGAAGTACAACAGGTTGTTGAAGGGAAACTTGGACACATTAACAGCATGCTTTAAAAAAAAAATTATTGAATATATTTTTTCACTTGTATTTTTAAGCCCGCACTATATATGCTAGTTTAGTTTAAAATTTTTACTCCGATTAATTTTTTATGTAAATACAGCACAAGAGTTCCAACTGCTCATAAACAGTGATAATAGGGCATCCCCAAGTGGGGTATGAGATTGAAGGTAAGTGGCAAAAAGAAGGAGATGGGAAAGAGGAAAGCACCTGGCTATTCAGATCTAGTCACCAAACACGTTTAAAGCCATTTCGAGTAACGATAGCAATTCTGAAGAGTGGTTTTCCACCGGGGCGATACTGAGAGTATCTTCCAGTCTGGAACGTGCCGCAAATATACCTATTATAGGACTACATGATACCAAATTGCTTAAATATGTTACCTGCAGCACTTCAAAAATTAGCTCCCTGAAAGAAATACTTTGTAGATATTAGACTCTAAGACAAACAACTTCTAACTTGATACACTTTTTATATATATAAATTTATATAAATTTTTATATCATGTTACACCTCTTTATGCTATATCTCTTATGATATGAATGTATTCAATATATTTTTCTTTTTATGAATGTAAACAATTTATTTTTGTTATAAATTAAGATAAAATAACCCATTGACAAACTACTTAAAAGTAGTTTATTGGGACTTTTTCTCTGTTTTTTGTATTATGTTTTAATTGATTATTATGTTTCAAATGTTTCTGTAAATAAATAAATAAAATAAAAATATAAAAAAAATAAAAATTATGTTAAAATGATTAAATTATGAAAACCCAAATCAATCAAATTAAATTTACTTGCGCACGCCGGAACACGCGATCTCCGGATCGCTATTCGAAAGTCTTACCCCTCGACCATGGAGTCCGCTAGATGTTGATGTCTGATGATTTTTGAGCCAAGCGAAACCGTTTGGTGAAAAAAAATGGTTACATCTAAACATGATTAATTTCTTAACTAAGAGTTTTCAAAATACCCAAGGTATTAAAATATGGGAGAATTTGAAAAAAACTTTAATACTATAACTACGGAACATAAGCATCTATCTATCTCTAAAATTCTCACAGTACAATCTACCTTGTAGAATACGAAAATATTTAACAAATAATAATAAATAGGTGCATTAAACTTTGCAACCTGCGCCCATTTCTCTTTCCTCGTTTCAGTTATCTGTTGAAGCATTTAAATTATTGTTCTAGTGGCTCCAAAGTTGCCCCATCATTACACTCTATTACCTGTAATAATCGATTAATTATGGATAAAGGAATACAGAGAATTATAACAAAAGATATGTTCGCCGAGAGCACGACCCGCTAAAGGTAAACACTACTTTTTATGGACAATAACCAGACAACATCGGAAATATATTTCACCTAATAATAATTGTAGGATTATTTTTAAAGCGCCGTTAACAAACGAAAACAGACTGAACTTATAACTAATAGCTAAGATTTATTACTAGTGACTTTAACTAAGATTTATGGGTATAGTGACACGCAACTGGTTTATAACTGTTGACTTAAAACTAATACATATTATGTATACCAAGTGGATCTTAATACCATTATCAAATTATGTTTAAAAATAAAGTTATTCTATCAAATAAAATAAAAAATATTCAATTGGGAGGCGGGTGTCAGTACCGCCGCCCGGGGAATCATTTGTTAATCACGGGCGCCCTTGAGGTGATTTTTCACAAAATAGGCGCTTTACAAATTATGCAATTATTATTAGTATTATTTATTGGACAATCAACACCCCTACCAGAGGTCACCCCCACTTGGAGTTATACGTTTGGTGTCTTAGCAGGGATGCCCGGGTTCCTGGGGTAAGGTTTGTTCTAGTCTTTGCAAACTTTGTGGAACTTCACCAACTACGTTGTAGGCCGGATTGAAAGAAACTGGTTGAGGAACCTCTCCAGCCGGACTCTCTCAACCCATCGCCTTTCACCGCAGTTGAAGGGATGGATTCATTCGTCCGCCAATCCTGGACTCACCTGGTTTGGGCATGTAGAGCGAATGGACGAAGAAAGGAGTGTAAGGAGAATAAATGACGCAAAAGTGAATGGAAGAAGAAGTTGTGAACGTCCGAGGAAGACATGGCACGATCAAGTGAACCAGATAATTGAGTCGGGCCATGTCAGGAGCCGGAATAATAGAAGAGCATGTATGAGAAGATGTATGAATGTGAATGAAGCAAGGAGTGTGTGCCAATACCGAGTAGTTTGGCGGTCCGTCCTCTCTGCCTACCCCTGCGGGGAAATGGCGTGATGGTTAGTTAGTTAGTTAGTTAGTTAATTCCGCTATATGACTTACTACGGCCTAAAACTAAAAACTAACCTACACATTTACATTTACAAAACATTGAAGGGGAATTTTTTTTTATTCTACTAAATTAAAATTATTGTCAAAAAAAATATTTCTTTGCTACAATCACATTTATACATTGAAATACACAATACTCATTTTTCAGTAAAACCGACCATTGGCATGATCCCACTATTGTGCTTGACTCAGACAGACAGATCCGTCAGTGTTGCCAGCGTATATCGATATCTTATTCTATCACTGTCAACAGTGTAACTGTGCTCGGTATATCGATATTAAATCGTCGAATGATGAATGTCCTAACAATGAGACCTCTTAAGTTATGTAGAATCAGCGAGTATAATTTCAAAAATCATTAATTACACGATTAAAATAATGTCGAAATAAATTAAAATACTTTTGTGGTCAAAATCAGAGTCTTCTCCCTTTAGATGAGTCTCCGGTCCCCGGACTTCGGACTCTGGTTTTCTCGCTACGATCTAAGACTGTGAGCGCCGCGGAGAGGATGCAATTGGAACGGAAATCGTGAATATTTAATCGTGCCCCGTAAATTTGTAAAAGGTGAAAAATGCTTTAGACTGGGTTACCGAACAAGTACTACGACTTAACCTCAAGGCGTGTGGAACATTTTTTTTTATTAATATTGTTTCTTTAAAAATCAGCCTAATATCAATGGTTTGATTTTGAAATGAGAATATGCTTAGTTCTTACCGGGATGTCACTTAGGGCCAGTTGTTTCGGAAAACTTCTTTCGGAGAATTTCCTTCAAACCGACATTCACCGAAAAATTGGGTTGTTTCAACCTCCGTCAGAAGAAATTTCAACAAAAATTTCATAGGACAAGTTGTTTCAGAAAATTTCATGTGTGAATTTCCTTCAAATCGTCGTTCACCGAAAAATTGGATTTTTTCAACTTCCGTCAGAAGAAATTTCAATGAAAATACCAATGTGATATGATTTTTTTTTAATGTGATCAGCCGAATTCGTTTAGCGTTCAATGGGAGACGCATGCGCAGACATCAAAATTTTCATTCGGCGGGGAACACTGACTGAAATTTTCAAATTTATCGAACGTTATTTTGGAGTTCAAACAACCCATTTCGTATTTGAAATGAACAAAGTTGTGATTGCGTGTCGTGTGAAATTTGAAATGAAAAAAGAATCTATTCATTATTTAAACATTTCTATGAAATTTTTGTTGAAATTTCTTCTGACAGAGGTTGAAACAACACAATTTTTCGGTGAATGACGATTTGAAGGAAATTCAAACGTGAAATTTTCCGAAACAACTGGTCCTTATTGTTCCAGCCTCTCTCTAACCATCACGTTGCTGGAAAAGTATTGGAAATTGGCAAGAAACATAATGCAAATTCGAGTGCATTTGTTTTTGAAAAAACGGAAGAATATTTGGAAAAACCTTGTACTAAGTAGTTGTTGGTGTTTTTCGTCTACATAATATCGTTTTTTTTATTAAAAAGAAGGATTTTGACCATCTCGGAAGGACAAAATGTTCTAATTACCTCGAGTTATCGCGGTAAAACTATATAACTATATTGTGTTGTGTGCTCTTTCGCAGAGATACATTGATAAATGATTGGTCATCCCTCTTCCTTGCATGCCTTGTTTTTCCTACACATATTATCACCTAATTCCAGTAAGTACCATTTCGTCTCATTTTTAGTATTTACAGTCCATTACGAGTGCATCGGAAACACTAATTCGTTTTGGATGCAACAATTATATAATTTATTTACAGTTGTAGTACAGTTTTTGAGCTAACACTAGTATCGTGTTCCTTCGCCACATCAGTGCCGGTGAAAATCTATAATCGTTCACTCACTGGCTTCGATGGAGCCCCCGTACTTGTACTTGTACTCATACTGGTCACTTAGAATTACACCAAGCATATCAATGGAGGACTTGTTTGGAAGATTGCTTCCATTGAAGGACACTAGATTTTCATTTTGATCCCTTTTGACGTAATAAGACGTTATTGTGTCTTTGAAACATTAAATTCGACAGGTTATTGTTACTCCACGAGTACATTCTTTGCTTCAAAGCTTTCCGAGCCGTCGGAATTTGTGTGCCCTTTGGAGTCTTGTCAAACAAACATCTATCATGGACTGTACTGTCATTCGCGTAATAATAGTAAGGGAACAAGTTTAATTGCAGTTGTTAGTAGGGGACGACAAGAAATTTCAATTAATAAATAGACTTTTTTACTAAAGCCGACACGGAGACAATATCACACTTTATAAAGTGACATCCTTATTTTTATCTTCAACTAACCCAGTACAAGTAATATCCGAAGATAAAACAAATACATAAGGGCGACACTGCAAATGCAGTGCTCCGCACCAAGCGATTTAATAATAATTCTTCAACACTGCTATTGTAGTGCTTCGGCTCCTAGGAGCTAGTGCTGTGCAAACTTTATGAGAAAAAAAATTGTTTTCATTCAATGTTTTTTATAAATCATCGTTTTATTATTATTTTGTAACTTTTATCTGAAGCGTCATTCTCCCTGCTATTACAAACTGTTCGCCTACCAATGCTAACGTCTCCTGCCTATTGACTGTGTACTGAGGGAGAATGCTACAGATTTATTGCTGGACCGAAAAACGAAGAACTTTGTTTCATTTGCTTCTACAACTGAACTAATAAATTGGATAGCTCACTGTTATTGCTGTGGCAACTGGCAACTAGCAACTGGCTGGTTGTAACTCGTGGCTTCACTCGATCATGATTATGGAGAGTTCACATACTTTATGACTTTTTTAGAGGTTTTGATATTTCTTACAATTTCAAAGGCAGATGTACAGAGTCCTTCCTCTTGTTTTAATAATCAAATGTGCAAAATTTCATTAATCTCGGAATAAAACCGTAGCTTTATATAAAAATCAAATCTACGTCGCCCGCCACCGACACCTACTTTTCATTGAAAAAATACACTATCAGAACTCCCAGACGTTGCTCGGGCTTACTTACAGTTTTTCAAAATCAGACTAAGACACTGAAGAAGTTCCACTTCTTTTGAAGGTCAAGTATGGAAAATTTTGGTTCAATGGCAATAGATCCGACAAAAATTGGACCGCCGACAGTTGGCCCACCGACAGTTGATATGCCAGACAGTTGATTGATGTTATTCGGCCGTGTAGCATATTTTCTATGCAGACTTCACATATAACTATGTCGTATTTTGTTTTTCGGCCGTATAGCCTAACCGCATGCTGGGGTTTTGTAATTATTATTAGGAAACATATTTATCACAAAGCACTCTCCTTAGGATGAATTGCCTATTAAAAAAAAAAAATATATATATATATATATATATATATATATATATATTTATATTTATTTAGCGGATTTACTGTCGGCGGGCGAAACAATTGTCGTCAGATCAATTGTTGGGTCACCTAAATTTCATGTGCCAAGTTGCGTTATTTATTTCCTTCACCTTATTTACAGATTATATAAAAAAAATTATGACTAAAAATATTATGATAAAAAAACCTCGGGCAACATTGTCAAAATATGCCAAAAATCTTATAATCATATAATTGTCACCGGTCAGTGGTTGAGTGGGCATCGCGTTTAGGTCCCACCCAGGCGTTCTGTGTTCGATTCCTCAGCTGGCAAAGTCCTCCATCACAACACAAACAACATCTTCCGCTTAGTGTGGTGGTAGTGGGAGATTTTCAAATGTTGTTGGCTTATTCGTAACCAGGGAATGTTTGCCTTTCTTTTTAAAAATAAATAAAAAATAAAGTAAAATAGTACTTAATTTATGTCGTTCGATCTACTTCAAAATTAATTATTTGGCAATGTTTTTAAACAGGAACTTGATATTATTTATCCACTTTTCATTTTCTTTTATTCTCTTTTCATCTTAACTGGTGCATTGATTTCACATCAATGTAGTGTCATTTTCTTTTCTTTTCACTACATTGTAACTAAACTGCGTCTACATAATAACTATTATGATGTACTTTAACTGCTACTTACCTAATATACAATACTTTCGTCATCATGGGTAGAACCACAGTCCTCCTTGAGAGTCTCAAGTAGGATGCTATGGTTTTACTTATGACAGTAGAATAAAACTTAATAACAGAACAACTAATCCTCACAGTGAGATGTTCACAAAACACTACTACTAACCTATTTACATACGGTTACTGATTGTTAACATTTTTTATTTCTGGTAGATACCTATCATCCATGTAAACTGTAAATGTAGTCCCAATTGCTCCCGTCTGGAGCCAGTGTGACTATGGCACCCCCAGCTGGGGTTGAGAGGAGATAGGTGTAGTGGGAAGGGGAAAGAGATGGGGAAGAGGAAAGTGGGGAAGAATCTGGCTTTTCAGATCTGGTCACCAAAGACGGCTAAAGCCCTCTCAAGCAACTTTTCAATTCTGAATGGTAGTCTTAAACCAGAGCGATTTTGTTTTTGAGAATTTTCCACTCTGGAACTACAATATACATTTTCGATTAATTATTTGTGAAATAACACAAATTAATAAAGAAAACATTTTTATGTGAATAAAAATAAATACATAAATTAAACCGAATACAAATGTCAGTTTCTGTTTTCCTTGTCGTTTTCATTGTTGTTCGTAGTAAAGTGGTGTATTTTCCGTAAACAGTAATTTCTTAGATTATCTGCCGAGATGATAAGTCGAAGAAGAGAACAGAGTGTGTGAGAGAGAGGAGGGGGGGGGAGAGAGACAGCAAGTGAGAAAGGGAGTGAGGACGAGGAGATCATTAAACAGGTGCAAATGACCTGTTACCATTTTTCACATAAACAAAGCTGGAAGGTATCTGGAGCTGCGCACGATTTCCGTTTAACTTTGAGATACTATTTTAATGCTTTCAGTATAATATGGTGGGAGTTCATTCAGTCAACATTCCACTACACAAATAACTATCATATAGCCTTTCATCTTGTTTATTTTTTTAATATTATTAATCTTTTTAAATCTATTACAAAAAATTAAGCGTGCTATGCATGTTTCACTCCTGTGTTGAGAGCAGGCGCAGTTTAAATATAAGTTAAAGAGAAAAATAAAAAAAAAACACCACAGTATTACGTTACAAATAAAAGACAATTAGCATCGTACCATTGGAAATGTGCAGTTTATAACAAAAATACAAAAAACAACACAATGTTACGTAAATGAAAGACAATCAGAATCGTACCATTGGAAATGTGCAGTTTATAACAAAAAACAACACAATGTTACATAAATGAAAGACAATCAGCATCGTACCATTGGAAATGTGCAGTTTATAACAAAAATACAAAAAACAACACAATGTTACGTAAATGAAAGACAATCAGCATCGTACCATTGGAAATGTGCAATTTATAACAAAAAACAACACAATGTTACGTAAATGAAAGACAATCAGCATCGTACCATTGGAAATGTGCAGTTTATAACAAAAAACAACACAATGTTACATAAACGAAAGACAATCAGCATCGTACCATTGGAAATGTGCAGTTTATAACAAAAATACAAAAAACAACACAATGTTACGTAAATGAAAGACAATCAGTATCGTACCATTGGAAATGCATACTTATAAGTGGATGTACAGTTTATAACAAAAATACAAAAAAAACACAATGTTACGTAAATGAAAGACAATCAGCATCGTACCTACCATTGGAAATGCATACTTCTATCTATATAAATTGATTTTGATAACTTATTTTATGTTAGAACTGTCTTTATTGACGATCCATGACTGTTTGTCTGATTATTTAGTTTGCCACATTGTCACATGCATTGGTAGTTTATTATTGTCTAACCAGCTTTTAACAACAGTTATATCCTGGTTTACTTTTAAATAAACATCGTTCCAGTTACTTGATTTGGAGAGACGAATAGTATCTATGAAATAATTAAAATCATAATATTCTTTATTATATATCAAATGACAAATGAAAATGAACTAGATATAGATAAATAAAAGTCAACTGTGGCAAATAGGACTCGAACCCAGAACCTCTCTTCTCGAACCGACGCGCACCAATTCGGGTATTGCCACCAATTATTTAAACGTCATATTTGTCAATGTCATATTTCAAATTTAACAATATTATCTTCAATTTTTTTATAAGAAAAACTCTCTTTTTTTACTTTTGAAGGTTATTCCCATCAAGGTAATATATCATTGAAAAAGAAGATAACAATAATAATCTAAATTTAACTATGAAAATGAATAAGACACAGAAAATTATTAAAATATAACGGTCACAACTGGGTAACGAACCCAGATCTCTCGGGATCTTACCGGGATGTGCTCCACCTATTATAAAACCGTAGTAATTGTCAAAGATCTCCAATTTCATAATTAACAATATTATCTTTGACTAATGTTCCCAGTTGCAACCGTTAGGTATCTTTTATTATTTTTCTTGTCTTGTTCATTTTCATATTTTAATATAGATTATTATTGTTATCTTCTTCTTCAATGAAATATTATCTTCGACTAATGTTTTTCTACCTTATTACTTGGAAGCAATAGTTTTATGAACGCGTTTGTTATCTAGATAGTGTCTCGGATTAATATATCCCATTTTATTTACATAGAACACATATTGACTTTATTGTAAAAGTCTAGATGAATATTCTATTTTAAGACCCATTGGCCAGCGGCTGAGACTTAAAAGTTCCAAAATGCTTGCAACTGCACAGGGAGGTTAAGAAAGATCGATTATTCCCCGTACCAAATTTTTAAACAAAAAAATTAATATCGATTTATTTCAATCAAAACTTTCTTTACTACATACCTACATTTAAGTAAGCAATAAAAATGCTCAAAACGCATAATGATAAATCGTGTACTTCTTGTAAGTATTTTTTGATCATAAGTATTTATGATTATTCAACAGTGTCTAAACAAAATAAGTGTGTAAAAAATCTGAAATATTTTAGTTTTTAAGACCTTCAATACACTGCGGTATTTTCGTCACAAAACACGTTCTGGATTTATTTTTTAATGATTTTAATTGAACTAAAAAATTCTGAAAAGTGTGTTTACCAGAGTATGTATTGATTTATTTTACTGTATGATTATATAATTTGAAATTTGTTTTGTAAAATTCAATATTTCGTTTGAAAATTTAACAAATCTACCAACGCCCAACGGTATCACCTTAGTATATTAAAAATAAACGTAGTTTTTCAAAATTTAAAAAATGCGTTTACCAGATAAAATAACAATATTTCAAAATCAGTTTATAATTTTTTGTAAAAAAGAGTCAATACGTCTAGAATTTGATTTAAAAATGACAAATTTCCGGTTATACTCTAATATACATAACAACTCTATTTTAATAACTTTTGAAGGTTATTTCCATCAATTTATTTAGTTTTTGTTACATTCATTGCTAGTGTATTATTGTATAACCATCTTTTAACAACAGTTTTGCCCCTGTTTGATTTTAAATAAACATCATTCCAGCTACTTCATTTGCGGCGAATAATATCAAATAATTTGAATCATAATATTTTTATAACAATATAAGTTTTTTGAATGATGACGTAGAAGTTATGTTTTAAAAAACCAGACATTTTATCGTTTTGAGTTATGGAATCAAAGCTTCACATATTTTGTATACTAGTTGGATGACTGGTTCCTTGCCAATACGTCTGTACGCCCGGTGCATTGCGTAAACAAATAGCACACGAGGCTTTCCTCAGGGGAAAAATTAAAAGTAAACGTAAAACCCTGATTTCAATTAACTTTTTTATCACGCCTTATAGTGTATTTTAAAAAACCGCCATTTCTGTAACGGCGACGTCTGTAATATAGTAGCTTCTGTTTGTCCAAAATCATGTACCAAGTCTACCAATTCAGTCATGTGACAACTATAATAGATTAGCTTTTGTTTGTACAAACCTAATCTAACCTAAGCTAACCCACAGGCTGAATTAGACTAGACTAGACTATCATAACTTATGTTCAAATCTCATTAATAAAATAAAATCTATGAACTGAAATGGTATAGCTTTGTATTTATAAAAATGCTTTTGCAAAAACAAGAGTTTCCTGATTACAGCCGTCACCGTGACTGAAATGGTATAGGAAAGCTTCATAAAAATGCGGGTAATGAACGCTTCATAAGGCAGTTGTTTTTTGAACATATTAACTATGTAAATATATACATACATACCAATGAATGGTAATGAATGGTATTAGATGTTTTTTTTTTTTTTTTAATTAAATATTCTCGTATTAGATGTTCGTTTTTCTAAAAATCAATTAACAAAATATATCTCAGGATAGTATATGATGATTCCTCTAGAAAAAACACTAATTATTCACGAATGTGTCTAATGGCAATGCGTAATATGCATTTTCAATTTTCCTAGATGCTAAGCGTTCGTATTACCAATTCAGTTCCTATATGGCGTAAAGTATTACACAACAACGTTTTCAGCCCATATAAGTATTTAAATTGAAAATGTGATTGTATTCGCGAATATTTGAATTAGAAAAGATACAGATATTTTACACCTTCCCGGTTGTCTTCTTCAGATTCGCGAGGAAAGTGAATAGAAAGAAAGAGATGGAGATTATGGAGAGTGCAGTTTTTCTGTACAAACCTGTAGAGTCATGCGCATGCATCACAGGAATTGATTGATTTGGGAGCCAGACAATAGTATCTGTTATTTTGATAAATCATGATGTTTTTTTTTTTTTTTTTAATCGAATCGAATATGTTCGTGAAATCTGTAGGTATCGAATTAAGACACTGTATATTCCTAGAATCAAATATATTACGTATTTGATAAATATTGTGATATTTTATAATTAAATTCAGTTTTCAGAAGAAAAAAACAAGTTTGCTATGCTTACGCACAAATCTTATTATCTGTCCAAAACAAAAAAATTGCGGAATTTTATTAAGCTTAAAGTTTTATGGTTATAGAAATGGAAGGGGGGGTAAACGATTACCTGGTCATTTAGTATTATCATTTGTTTTGTTATGTATTTACTATTTAAAAATTGAAATGAAAATTAAAATGAATAATGTTATTATTAAGTAGTTTCGGCTGTTGCAGTTTACGATGCCATTTTCATTTTGGCTATTTAGAAGCTGTCTCGCAGACAATTAACAAGTTTAAAAGGTATATAGAAAATAAATTTTATTCAACTCTTAAAGAGGTTTTGAACCCACAAACTACATATTATGTTTATTTATTTATTTGTTTATTAAGTCATATACAGTATATTATGTTACAAGTTTTAAGGTATTACATGGTTATAGTTCTTATTACGTAAGTGCGTAGAATGTCATTAGGTAGTTTCGCCTGAGATGTGAACGAGTCTTATAACTTAATTAATGAATAAATGAGTAATAATAATAAAAACGAAGAATGTCGGTGGAAATACAGAGACAATTTAAAATTATTATATATTATCTAAATTGCAGTATAAACCTGTCCAATTAAATAAATCTATCCTTTATTGTAATATTTTAACAATAAAGATAGAAATTAATTTTTTTGCTGAAGTTAACTTGTTATGGCTGTGCGCCTGATCAAGTATTCCGCGTGTCTCTGCGTGAGTAGCGCAAATCAGCCACACCAACACACTGCCACCTCACCAACACACTAACACTACAGCACTGTGTGCCTATACTACCTGCACACACACATACTATGTATACATACATAGGGCAGGATCTTGTTTCCAGTGGGAAATGGTGTAATGCCAGGATTACATGACACTAGGAAAATGAATGTTACATTTTATGACTACAAAAAACTGTTTTAACAAGAATTATTATGTAAAAAATTTAAAAAATTGTTAGTCTCAGATAAATCTAAATCTGGTATACCGACCGTCATAACATAACATAGGAATTTACATGTCGTGCAAAAATTTATTCCATATTAGTTACAAATTTTTCGATTCAAAGAAAAATAAGGTATAAACAATGTTCATCATCTATCCTTCCATTTTTCCAATTTCACAAATCAACCAAATTTGTATTGGCAAAGTTCCACCAAATACAATAAATTCTGAAAGTAAAGTTGGCCGAAATGAAGGTTAGTTATCATTTCTTGAAATTATGGTGCAGTGTGTTAAAAAGTGTTTTATTTTTGTTAAAGAGCAATTTAATAAATCTGTTCAGAATTTTCATTCAATAGCTCCATTCCTCCTATCATATCATGCTGCGATAGAAAATCTGTTTTGCCGTGTGGTATCTTGAACAATTCGTGACGACTACTATGACTGAAGTTTTCAGACACGAATCTACCATAGCATTCCAAGAGGAACGGGCTATATATGTAAGTATTGCAAGATTTGCAGAACGTCTGGTTTCTAGGCAAAAACGACTTGTTTTCTTTTTTTATATGAATACCGCACAAGAGTTCCAATTGCTCCCGTCTGGAGCCAGTGAGACTATGGCATCCCCAAATGGGGTATGTTGTGAAGCTAAATATACTAGGGAGGGGAAGGAGATGGGAATAGAAAGGTGGGGAAGTACCTAGCTATTCAAATCTGGTTTACAAATTCGGATAAAGCCATTTCAAGCAGCGTTTCAATTCTAATTGGTGGTCTTACACTAGGGCGATACTAGCAGTATCTTCTACCTACTCTGGAACGTGCCGCAAATATACTAAATATTATTTTTAATGAATAAATTGTGAAATAACACAATGTAATCCAATAGGGTAAGTTACTCCCATAGTGCCGTTGTGATGCATAGATGGGGGCTTGAAGAGTCGGCGATTTAAAGACCACTGAACGTGTGGTCAACGGATGCCCGCTCCATTCATTCCCCGGCGGGATTGATGAGGTCCACAGGGCGACGCCTGAGGCCCTATAGACTGACTCGCAGACCTAGATGTCTCCATCTGACCCCCCACCATACGAAAGAAGAATAATCCAATAGAATTTATTTGCGCACGCCGGGTTCGAACACGCGCCCTTCGGATTGGGAATCGATAGCCTTGCCCCTCGACCACGGACGGCCGTCCCTTAATGACTTCGGACAGTAAGCCGACGATATAATATCATGTGTGATGGAAGATTAAAGAGTTAAGGTGACATGTGCAATGCGCGCACAGAGCTTCAGAACACCGGCATATAACAAGTGTAGTTATGTAAATCATTTCCCCCACACAGCCGCACCGAACACGGATTCATCTCACGCACACCGCCCAGCCCACCTCTACTCGCATCCGCTCCACGCCGCGCTGGACCAATGGCGGGGCCGTATGCAAAGTGGGCGGGCAGCACTCCCGGCAAATCTACATATTATCAATGCCTCAACCTGCCACCCACCCGCCGTCAGCGTCGGCTAGAACTCTAATAGCGAGTTCAGACGGTCCAATTTTAGTTACAACTAGACACTTACTGTCACGTGTGAACCTTATTCGAATGAGAATCGGAATATGTTCTGTTCCTTCTCATCTTTAAAATTCACGACCTTGACTCCTCAGATTGTACATTCTGTGGTCTAGAAGTGGGAAATTTTGATCACACATTTTTTGGTTGTCCGTCTCTAAACAAATATCCTCTCTTCTATGAAGCCTTATCTAAAATTGGCTCCCCTCCATTCAACATCTCGTCTCTTCCATGTCTGAACTAGACTCCAATCTTCATTATAATTTTGAAATTTGCCTATTTAAATTAAGTTAATAGTTAAATTCGCCTCTCATTTCTCATAATATTAAATGATGACCTAGAACATCCTTGAAGATTGAAAGCGAGAAATAATTGTAAAAAAAACCTACTTTCAACAAAGTTTAACAAGTTTTTTCAAACAAATTTTAACATTCAATCAAAATTGATCAACTAAAATTTAATCATCTGTACCCGCTAGTAACCTTAGGTACTCTGAAACTTGTATATCGTAGCTAGCTGTAAGAATTTTGTATATGGGAAATGGTGGAGGAGTAAGGCTCTCGACTAGCAATCAAAAGATCGCGGGTTCAAATCCAGGCGTGCGCAAGTAAATTCTATTTGATTGATTTGTATTATTTCACAATTTAATGATTTGACATTTTATCTATAAGGTATATTTTCGGCACGTTTGAATATGGGAGCTACTATTATTGCCCTGGTGTAACTCCACTGAATTTTAAAGTTGCTTGATACGGCTTTAGCCGTGTTTTGTGATCAGATCTGAATAGCCAGGTATTCCCCACCTTCCTATTTCCCATCTCCTTCCCCTACCCACTACCTTTAGCCTCACAATATACCCCAGTTGGGAATGCTATAGCCCTACTGGCTCCAGGGGGTTGGGAGCGGTTTGCATTCTTACATACAGTCGAAGCCTTTGGCTCATTTCACATGACGACTGTGAACTTATGAAGTAATGTAATAATAACAGAACTTTCAGAGAACTGATTTAGAATTGCTCAAATTCTGTAAAACATCCCGTCCCAAGTAAATAACATGAAATTTCGTTGTATGAAACAACCCCACTGGTTAGTGGTTGGCTGGATAGTTAACCATTCAGATGAATATTCCCCAGTTTGGGAACATTCCTCCGAAATAAATTCCCAGGAATTTACACATCACTATAAAAACCCCACATTCAAAGAAGTTGTGATTACGCCACTCCCAGTATTTGGAAATGTACTAAAACGCATGAATTTTTTTTTCTATTGCACATCTTCAATTGTCTTCCTTGATTAATCTTCAACCTGCAATCGAAAACCTCAAACAAACACCTGAACAAACCACACTCTTGTCACGTATAGGTTTCAAAGTCTCGAGGAAGTGCGTCTTTCTTCAATATTCTCCTTGGTAATCAGTTAAGTAATCTTGAATATATGAGGAATTGTGAGATAATAGGTAAACTGAACATGATTCAGATAAGGTTCTCTACTCTCCAAAGTCACATGGTTAAGTTCGTTCACGCGATGTATACTCGTATGGTATATAACTAGCTACACATTCTATAACAAAAACCTATAAAAACACGTAACTGCGTTCCCTAGTTTCATAGTCTTAACGACTTTAACGACTTATAACAAAGATAATCGAAAATACAATAGGGTATATATGCATCGTATTAAGATTTGTCAATATGCACGAACCTACCACTAAAATTATGATCTATTAGACGTATTTAATATGGATTCATTTCAAACCAAATCTAACCGACAAACAGTGAAATGAGTGAATATCTGGTATTTTACATGCGTTTTTAATTTCATCTGACTAGCATGTCTAACGGCCTTTATTCCCAATCCAACTGATCAGCTGTTGAGCCGAAATTTTGGCTCAATACTCCTCAAATGCACAAATACGCTCTTCCCAAAGCAACTCTTCGACCAACTGCCGAATTGAGCGCTACTAAGCAAATCACATTGCCGATCGGAGACTCAGATTGATCGATCGAAAAGTTGGGAACAAAGACATTCAAGATATCGCTGAAATTGGATGTTTTACTATGGTCCGGTTTAACAGTATTTTTTAATAATGGTATCGCTCGACTTATCTTGCCAGAGCAACATAGATTAGGCATAAAGAGCAACTAAAATTTCGAGCCGATTGAAATATAGTATTTAAACTACCAATAAAATATCGAAAAGTGTCGCAATATTAAAAAAATAAATATATTATCTTTAATCGTAGATACATTTTCGGTGTACATATATAGTGATCCATAAGAATACCTTGAAAGTGCAAATATGCAACGATTAAATCAGTTGCTCCCCATATTAAATTGCGTACGTAACAACATTAAAATTTATGCTGAAGTAGAAGAATACATTACACGTTTCTGTTTAGGATTTACAAAATATAATTATACTGACACGACCTTATATATAACATCATTAGCAAATCATTCTGAATGGTTCAACTGTTGTGGTGAATAATAATTTTTGCATTTGCAAAGGCATTGGCTCTTCGTATAATTAATCAATTATTTAATGTCGATACGTGTACGCAATCAACAAATTGTTCAGCATAGAGCCATTTGATAGGTTAGGTAACAATTATGCGTCAAATTAAATTTGTTACGCTCATTAAAAGTGATTCGATTGCTCGTCAGCCAATCAGCACAGAATATTGTGAGTAAATTTATTATTGCGATACCTATTGTGCTATTTTTGGTTCTACGAACAAATTAGTAAGTACTTGTCTATTTCGGATTTTTCAGAGCCTTCCATTGGTGCTGGAAGCCACGAATAATGATCAGTTAGTAGTAATAATATACCACGTCATACGCAGAAATGATATAATCGATGTAGGTATTTGCTATTTTTTGTATTTCTTGGGCATTAACTATGTAACAATTTCTAGACATTTTGTTTCGAAAAGTTTTATTTTTCTATGTACAGATATTGCAGATATATATAATTTAAGTAACAAGTGTACATAGAAAAATAAAACTTTTCAAAACAAAATAGGTGCTTATTTGTATTTATAAAATGGTTCCCCACAAATAATTTTGACGATGACGATGTTGTGATGTCATTTTAATCAGTTTGAAGAGGATAAATAGATTTTACATAAATATATTTATTTATTTAATATCAACGGTATAAATATACCATAAATGATGATTACATGTCACCGTTAAAATCATAAGAAAATATTAGAAATATTTAAAAAAATAATAATATCTATCAATAAATTGTGGCATTTGATTTTGTAATGACATTAGAGATATAAGAAAGAGATTCAATTACCTACATAAAATTCCACAGTACAAATAAGGTAGAATTAGATTAAATTAATATTGATTGAAAAGATTTGAATACCTACGAACTTTTCTAAATACACTAACCATCTCCCCCACGAATTTCATACTATTCTCATACTGTTTGTTCTTACTAAATTTCATACTGTAGTGGTGATCCAGAACTAACATTTTAATGCATTCACAATTTAATCATTTAAAATAATATAATGTACATTTGCGACACGTTCCAGACTGGATGATGAATCGCCCTGGTGTAAGACCTTTTTGTGCTTCACTACTTGTGCGGTATTCACATAAAAAAAACTTTGTGAACATCTTCTATTAATACAAGCTCTTTTCAAATGAAAATATATTATTGTTTTTTTTAGAACATCTTCAGAGTTTTATTTATTATTTTTATTTTATTTTTGTTGTTGGGCGTTTTTCAAAAAATGTGTACATAGATAAAAGTCAGTGTCCCATCACTTTCAGCATCAGTAACTTTTGTTGTGTCGGTTTTAATGACCAACCATATATTTTACCAATATAATAACAAATAAATACCTTTATGGACTAAAAATAATGAATAAATCTATTAAATTTCGATATTATTTTAAAATAAGTAAGACTACAGGTCACTGTTTCTGGTATGTCCTACACCTACCACTACCAGTAAGAGTTCAAAAATTAATGTTATTTTATGTTATCCCAGTATTTATTTCTAATTCTACTAATAGTATATGATAATATTTTCGATTTGCAACCATAATATAGATTAATTATCGTGTAAAATAATTTAAATACCAGATATTGAGTTGTCCTACGAAATAGCGTATGGTGGAATTTCCGCCTACGCCACCACATTATTGACGTCTTCCAATAAAAATATTACCAAATCGATGAATATTTTCGAAAATAGCAACCCTATTTAGTCTATGAAGGGCGGCCATGCTTGGTTTTTTACAGCCAGTTTGCCAAGAAATCGTAACAAAAGTGGTCGTTCTCGGCTGTACTAAAAAAGTGTTCCACCAACGCTTCCGTATTTCTCCAGTTAATTTACCAGCATGTATTAGACTCTACTTTGAATTAAATTGATTCATTTATTGTTTTATGAAATGTTTAGTTAGAACAAACAGAAGTTTCATAATTTATTGATAAATACATTTCGAAAAAATATTGACGCGATTACGCTACTTCTCTTACGCAACGGTCTCGTGAATGGAACTTAAAAGTGACGTAATGGAATTCTAAAGGTCGGTTCACTCTATCCGTCTTTTAGTGTATTTGGGTGTGTTACAATTTTCTAATTAAATTTATATTTTGCATGTATCTTCAAAATGTAACTATTACATGTAGATATGTGGGTTGAGTGATATATGTAGCATTGAAAAAAAAGAACAGCATAGCTAAAAAGAAACAATTATTTAATTTTTATGTGTATAATTTTTTTTCTTTTTTTTATTAATTAAGATTATTAAAGATTAATTCTGAAAGAGTCGAAATGGTGTCGAAGTACTAATATATACAGCAATATGAGCAACTATTACTGTAGAGGCAACTCTGAAATTCAGTATAAAATCAGCTGGTTCATACAATTTTAATTAAGTAAGTATAAAATGTAGCATGATTTATGTTCCTGTGTATTTTAGTTAATCCTGTACCTAATTAAAGTTGTGTACATTAACAAGTACTTTATTACCCTTTCAGCTTAGTTACCTATTTCAGGCTATACACGGTATGCACGTGTAGCCCATTATTACCTATCTAATTATTTGTGCATTTTTATAAATAATTTATTTTAATTTTATGTTCAAATATGCCGTTGAAAGCTGCAGAAAAATCAAAAAGGTACAGAGACAAAATTAAAAACGACCCTGAAAAATATGAAGCCTTTATGAAAAAAGAGTTACAAAGACAAAAATAACATCAAAATATAATCAGAGAGCTAACCAAAGAAGAATAGAAAAAAGAAGACGTTGGAGAGAACAGAAACGAAAATAAAAAGAAAAGAAAAAAGAACAAGTGGAAGAAAAAGTACTTGTGCGGGGGGCCTTCCACGGTGGCGGTAGTACGTAAAATCGCCCTTTTTTATAGAGAATACCTCACATGAGTCTTAACTGCTCCCGAGCCAGTGAGACTATGGCATCCCCAATTGGGGTACGTTTGAGGCTGAAGGTAAGTGGGGACAGGAAGGAGATGGGGAAGAGGAAGGTGGGGAAGAGGAAGGTTGGGAAGTACCTGGCTATTCAGATCTAGTCACTAAACACGGTTAAAGTCATTATTAAGCAACATTTCAATTCTGAATGGTGGTCTTACACCAGGGTGATACTGAGAGTATCTTCCACTCTTCCCATACCAGTCGCTTGTCGCGCCTTCAGCAGTGTAGCCACAACGTGCGTACACATACGACTGATATTTCGCGCCCGCTGTCGCTACCGGGCAAGTCTCTCAGTCTGGCCGAGGCCTTAGAATTCCTTAACGTTACCAAATTTTTCCCCTTACGCCACTGTCCTGTTATTGCTGTGATTTATTTTCTAAGATCAATTATTATATCCCAAAGAAATTTGTTCTTTTTTTATTGATATAGTTCATGATTAATTTTTAATTTGTTATAATTAAACATTCGTAAAACAAAAACCTTATATTCGTCTTTCTAGAACGCAAAATATACAGTACAAAGTGTCCAAAAGTAGCGTAAAAGAATATTTTTATTGAAAAACTTAATATTTAATTCAATAAGCTTGATTATTCATATTTTTTAGGAGTCTGATTGTGTTTTCAATTCGTAAATAAAATTCTGAAATAATGAATTTCTTTTAATTTTCTTTATAAACTTTATGATAAAAGTGACGTAAAAGAATTTCTTAGCAATAGTATTAAACTTAAATTGCAATTATTTTCGAAGTTTATTGACATTTTCTATTTAAATACTTTTTGTCATGAAGTTCAACCTTTCTTTAATAAATTTACGTATATTTTTAATCGAAATGCAGCATCTCACTTAAGTGGAATTCCTATTACGTCACCGACATCTTTTTTGGAAAACGCCCAGTTACAAGTTACTATATAAGTTTGATTTCACAAATATGCCAAAACTTTGATAACAGTAGAACCTGATACCAACTGAAAGCTTACTTGTCGTATTTATAAATTAAATACATTAAATTTTTTTTGGCATTTGTAATATTATAAATTAGCTTAAAGATTTCTTTACTTCTTGTTGTGTCAAGTCTTTATAGGTAAACTTATAAAAATATAATTATACTTCGTACAATATTGCCTCATAAGTATCACAACTAAAAGGCAACAAGTTTTTTTCTTTTAAAAAATTGTTTTTACCTAAAGTAACTTTTGCATGTTCGAGTAGACAGTTTATTATAATTTTGTTAATGAAGAAACTCGAGTTGGTGCACGTCGTTTGTCTTATATTTGGACTTTCTTATGAGCATTTTTTCAATACAACCTACGGTACCTACATACTTGAAGAAAGTTTGAAAAAATAATTATTGTTACGGAGATATTGACGTTTCTTTGGAAAAATTATACAATTCCTGATTTAAAAAAAATAGTTTTATGAAATAAATGGATTTTAATTTAACCGGGTTGGGTACCTACTTGCATGCTTCCGTTTAATTAATTCCAGAGAAAAATTTGTTTTTTATTTATTAAAAATTAGAAACATACTTTTTTTGGAAGCGTGGTCTACACTGGCTCACACAACTACTAGTACCTATTTTGCTGTTCTGATCTTCTCCTTACTTTAAAAAAATACATATCATTCTTCTCATAAAAGCTGCAGTTACCATGGGCATCCAATGACTATGAGTTATACCTACCATTTTACAAATAAAGGTTACATTTTTGGTTGATCACATCGCATCATTTTATATCTCAATTAAAAGGGTATTCGTTTTTACAAATTCTTTGCATATTACTTCCACGTCAATCTATTCCTTGAATTTTCAAAAGCCTCGTGTCATTTTCCCACACGAGCGTACCTTTGCAGTCAATCCACTATTTACGGAACATTCCACCAGTATCATAAGAGACCATCACCTGTGACTAGTAACTACAAGGATTGACGAACTCCAAACAATGTTAATTATTACACACTGCACATGAGATTGTCACGCTATGCAAATTTAATAAGAGAGCGAATATAACTTCTCTCGGTTTATAATGAACATTACGTTATGCACCGTGGATTTATTCTTATAAAATCCACGTAGAATATTAATTCAAAGGAGGATTCGCATTTGATATAAAGATAATCCAAAAGGTTTGCCAATTAAGATTGGTTACTCGTGCATCCAGTTCAAAGCGGTGAGAAAATCCTCCCATTTGTATCTACCTTGATTAATAAATCTTTCGTAAATGTACTAATATCTGAATTAGCAAATGTTTTATACGCAATATTGTACGCTCGAGACAACTTAATAATATTATAATGCTTTAAATATCTAAATTAAAGGTAGAAAGTCACTTTCGATAGTGAAAATAATGCGCTTAAAACATCTGGTCCGATAGAATATTTTATTTATTTATTAACGGACTTAACGTCCGTATTAATTTAGAAGATAATAATAACATGAAATTTAAAAAATATTAATTATAAGGGTAAAGAATGGTAAGTGATATCCAAATTGAAGTGAAAAGTCAAGTCAAGACTGAAAGACATGTCAAAATTGTTATAAAATATCTTCAATTGTTTATTGGCCGACAAAAATCATTTAGTCTAATACCAAAAAAATCAAGGTCTCAAACTCAAGAGTAGACCAGTCTGCACATTCTGGACAGTGGCGAATTATATACATAATTAGTCGAGTGTTAATTGAGAAAGAGCAGTTCATTATTTGTGAGTCTAAGGGAAAGTATATAGGAAGAGAAGAGGAGTAATGTGGACGAATCAATAAAACAATTGATAATTTTGAAGAAAAAAATGAGACAATTTTTAATAAAGGAGAAAGGTTTGTAGAAATGTTAAAATTATGGCACGAATATCGGATTGAGGCCTGATGAAAATGTTCATATTTTGGCACAAAACTACGGCTAAAATAACTAGATATTCATAATATTTCATAGTTCGGCACCAAAGACAAATGGGAGGTTTCTTGGTAATATTCATACCAGTGCAAAACCTCAACAAGTCTCAAGGAAATTATCATGATATATTTTTGGGTTAATGCGTTTTGTAGCAATGTCGTTTTGAGGGTTTAGTTTTGGTGTAGCAGTCAAGTACCGGATACCAAGAACTTTAGCTTAGCCCCGTCGCGTCTCGTCTTTTCTATTAAAAATAATGGAGAGTTTATGATTAAATTAATAATGAAATAATTAACTAATATTAGACTATTAATGTAACTTATATAATTATTTTAATAGGGTTATTCATTTTTTTAAGAAATTTATTTGTACAATTTAAAAAAAATTATATTCCTAATTTTTTTATTTCTATATATTTTTGTGTAAAGATTTACTCCTTTAAAAAATCTGTGCTTGTGTGAATGGGAGGAAGATGTTAATTTAGTCATTTAGTTTTTTTTTTTTGTAATTGTATGTAGTTTCAATTTTTAGTAAAAAAAAAAAAATATTGAAGTTTCAGTACATTTTTTTTATTGTATTTTGGATTCTTTGAAGCTATTAATCCCTATTTTCTGGTGATTCATTAAAGAAATTTGTTTCTAGGTATTATCGGAATCAGCAACATATATTATTGTCTGAGATTTGCTATGTTTCTGAATGGTAGATACGTTTAATTGTTTAGTTTCTAACAGATGTGTTTAAATTTCAGTACATAACCCGTATTTGAGGTCTGGAAAAAAGTTAATATTTTGGAATGAAACCTGGATAAGCTAAAGTGGAACAAGTTGTGCCATTGCAATAGTAGCGCGAGGTAAAAAAAGTCAGCCAGGTAGAACGTTGCGTCGCGCAGCAGTCATTAAAACACATTGTCACGCTGCTCTACACAATTATTTATGGAAATTAATTGCTTATAATAAACAGCGACGATCAGATGCGAGTATTGTGAATTATTGCCATTAAACATGACACAAATTTCTATGAAAATCACGCACCGATGTGAACTTGTTGTGATGCCTTCTCCTAACATACTCACAAAGAAAACACAAATTTATTGTTGGAATCTAGAATCAGATTATTTCCAGTTAAAAAAAGTTTTATTTGTATCGATTCATTAATGCTCTGAAATGAAATTACATTTATTAATTAAAATGAACAACGTTGAGTGTGAAAAGATGTCAAGACGAGAATAAGTTATAGGGCAAGTTTTATGTAAACCCATTAATTAAATGGATAATATGTCATTTAATTAATGGGACATTCATATTTTCCCATAAACGAACACCCTGAAATCGCATTAATTATTGGATAATTTTGAAAGCACTGGTTTTGTGAAAAATTATCTCAATGGTGATAAAGAAGTATTACTTGCTAAGCGGTGTTTAATTATGTACCTACATGTAAAAACAGATACAGAAACGTACTTACTTGGCAGGACCTTTCTGTTTTTAATATTGGCAATTCGTGGATGAATTCAATTAAAATAACATATTAAAACTATTTAAATTTTTTTTTTCACTTATTTTATTTTTGAACGTTATCGCCATTATGGCCATCTTCACACTATAGTATTAGATCCAAAACTGCTTACGAATCACAGCTTCAGATGCACTTGCAATGGACTGTCAATTCTAACAACGAAACGAAACCAAATGCTGTTTGCTGAAATTGGGTGACAATATGTGTAGGAAAAACAAGGTGAGCACGTAAAATAAATAACCAATCACTTAACACCGTATCTCTGCGAAAGAGTACACGATCCAACCACAATATAGTTAGATATACACTAGTGGACTTAAGTGTGGACACTTTTCGAAATTTCTTGCAACTTGTCGTTTGACTTATAAGAAAACAACTTATTTTGTTATGCAACCCTTGAAAGATATTTTTTTCGTGTTCCTTGTGCTATATTTAATTAATAAACACGCCATCCGACGACATACCAAACGATGACTGAAAAATCTTATTACTATTTAGGTATGCGATATCAGAGCAAACGCCTTGAAAACTAAGAAATTTCGAAAATAATGTTTTTGAGTTTTGGCGACTCTACAATGTGACGTGTTCACTCTGAACCGATTACAGATCGTGCCTAGGATCGTCATATGCTCTAATCAGTACCCTTTACTTTTTATATTAGGTCCTTACAAATGAAATTGGCGTTTTGTATGGGAGGAATATAACGTCGATTTTTTTTAATATAATATATTTATTTAATCAAAGTATGTACCATTGCTATCTGTGTACTTTTGCCATCTCATAGGTAGTTCATCGATCCCTTTACTAAAAAAAACCATTCGGACGGGAATCATTAAAATCTTTGAAGGCGGTTTGGATTGCCCCATCGGAGTTGAATTCTTTTCCTTGCAAGAAGTTATCCAAATTTCGAATAAAATGGTAATCTGTTGGGGCAAGGTCCGAAGAGTACGGTGGATGTCTTAAACATTCCAATTGAAGCTCCTCTAATTTGGTAGCCGTCTGTTGTGCAGTGTGTGGTCTAGCGTTATCATGAACCAGCAGTGGCCTAGAGCGATTAACCAGCCTCGGTTGTTTAGCAGCTAGCTTTTCCATCATGGTTTGCAGTTGCTGACAATAGACATCTGCCGTAATCGTCTGGCCAAACGCTCACAAGTAACTTTTTTGGAGTCAATTTTCGCTTGGGGCATGGTTTGGCTGGTTCGGCAGGGTTCAGCCATTGCGATGAGCGCTTCCGATTATCGTACAGGATCCACTTTTCATCACAGGTAATGATTCGATTTAAAATCCCTTCATTATTGTGCCGGTTGAGTAATGCAACGCAGCAGTCAACGCGCGTTTGTTGATTTGCTTCGCTCAATTCGTGAGGTACCCACCTTTCAAGCGTTTTCACCTTCCCAATTTGCTTCAAGTGGATTAAAACAGTTTTATCACCAACACCGCAGCCTGCCGCTAACTCGGACGTGGTTTGCGATGGACCCGCTTCCACAATAGCCTTCAATTCTTCATTATCAACTTTGGTCTCCGGCCGTCCACGGGGCTTGTTCTGCAGGTCGAAATTTCCAGAACAAAAACATTGGAACCAAAACCGCACTGTGTTTTCTTTTGCGGCACCGTCGCCATACACATCATTAATCCTTCGGGCCGTTTCTGCAGCACTGGTGCCACGGTGGAACTCGTACCCGTAAATAATGCGATATTTCAAGTTTTCCATTTTGTAAACTAAGTGACGCAAAGAAAAAAAACAATTAAGGAAAAAAAAAAGAATTATAATTTTCGAAACACAAATAGATGAGTAAATAGCGGCATAAATTTGAATTTGGAATTCCTAACCAAAGAGAAGATATTTGAGATCAAAGTTGCCAGTACGGCAAAACGCCAATTTCATATGTAAGGACCTAAATTATTGAAAATGGCTCCTAGGAAGCCAAAACGTGCCGATTGGTCGCTCAAAGCGAATCAGAGCTGTTAAAGTCTACACGTATGAAGAAATTGCAAAAATATTGGGTGGAGAAGCTTTAAAGTCTAGAGTAAGAAAGGATTTATAACGGTACAAGGAGACTGAAAATACAAAACTGGTCCAAAATCTGGCCAAAAGCCGAAGATTTCGCCAAAATATGAAATAAGAATTTACCGCCTTGCTCTCTCTATAGGACTGTCGTTAAACATTTAAAGATATTAAAAAGGTCCTTACAGTTGACGGACTTGGTATCACTGATAAAACAGTTAGGAAGAAAATAGACAAGAATTAATAATAATAGAAGATTACTAACAAGAATATCTCGAAAAAAGCCCTTCCTTGACATTTATTAGGCAAAAACGGGCTGCAACATATAAGGAGTGAACCTCAGAAGACTAGACAGAGGTGATACAGAGTGAGGAGACTAAAATTTCCATTTTTGGGAGTGATGTAATCAGATTTGTTCGTCGACATTAAGGCTAAGACACGCTACCAGAATTCACCACAGCGAACAATGAAACACCTATGAGTGTAATGGTGTGGGCTTGAATGGCAATAGATGGAGTTGGATCATTGGGAGTGGAAGAAGGCACATTTACGACTAGAAGGTACTAAGATGTGATTATGGAGCCAATATTATTGCCCAACGTCAATGTTTTGTTCGAGGTTGACAGTGTTAGAAGCTTTTTCCAGCAGGATGAAGCCCCATGCCATACAGCCAAAACGAGCATGACATGGTTACAGGGCTATCATATTGCTTAAAAATGGCTTTAGCCGTGTTTAGTGACTTCCATACCTTCCTCTTCCCATCTCCTTCCCCTCCCCATTTACCTCCAGCCTCACAGCATACCCCAATTGGAGAAGCCATTGTCTCACTGGCTCAAAACGGGAGCAGTTGGAACTCTTGTGAGGAATTCATATAAAAAAATGATGTTTTGGCCAGGAAAAATCCAGACTTGAATCCTATTTAAATTCTCTAATCAAGACTGAAAACACTGGTTTCACGTCGCAACCCAACAATAAAAGAAAATTAATTGAAGCGATTATTCAAGGATGGTTCTATATCATCACACTTGAAAATTTGCAAAGTTTGGTGACTTTCAGGCCTCGAAGGATTGATCAAGTTGTTAAACTTAAAGGATTCCAACGAAAAACTAACTTTAAATATTAATATAAAATATTTTGAATAATATTTGTAATTAACAAATAATTTGTGTTTTGCCATGTCATTGTTTTATTCAGCATTTCTGCTATTTTTCTAAAGATTTAAAAACTCGAGATATAAAAATTTCATATGCAGTTCAATTAATATTAGCCAACATAATTACAGTTAAACACCTGATTTTGAAAATATCGAATACAAGCAATTTCGAAAAAGTGTCCACAAGTCCACGAGATGGTTAAACCGCGATACCTCGAGGTAATTATCGCCACAAGTACAAAACGATATATTATGTACTTCCGAGATAGTCAAATTCTGAAATTTTACTTTACAACGAGATTATGTACACGAAAATATCAATAACTCGGTTCCAATGTAGTTTCCAAATCTTCTTCTCTTTCCAAAATAAATTTTCACTAGTTTTCTTACCACCGTTCCAAATTTCAAATACTTTTCCAGCAATGTAGTATGGTTAGGTTAGGGAGAGGTAGAAACTGGATAAATGACATCCCGTTATGAACCAAACATATTCTCATTTCAAAACCAATCAGGTCGGTTATCATTTCCGTTCAAAGTAGTTACAATTATTTCTTAGTAGACATGTTTGGGGGAGGGGGGTTAGCAGGAGTGGTATACAATGATTTTTTTAATTATATGACTTGTGCACGAAAATAGGATAACACATATAATTTTAATACAATCATTGTATATACCGCTCCTCTGTTCCCCTACCCGAAATTTTGAAATATAAAACTATAGTTTAAGAAATAATTATAACAGTCTGAACATGGTAATATAAAAATCATTTTAATATATTGTTGTATGAGAATTTTATATTTGGTAATTACAATATTAAGATGAAGCTATTCGCCAAATTACTATTTAGATTTATCTTTACTACGAATCTGTTTCCATTATGAATATGAAAAAATATCCTATGGATACATTGAAGCTTTTCCTACCTTCTCTATTTATTGGAATTAAAATAAAATTATTAATTACGTTACAATTTTTTTTTTCTTTTAAAAAATATGAAGTTATATAAATAATAACTTTTAAAAGATACCCCTTTATGGCTATGATTATTTTTGACTATTTCCATTGACTCATTTTTTTCGTTTTTGTAAAATTATTCATAAAAAAAATAAAAACAACTTTGGCACTACTTTACTTGAGCAGATAATTCCAAAAACGCGGGGAGTGCTAAAATGGTAAGAAGTCATATATTTCTGGCGTTTATATTCCTCTTAAAGCCTGCTTATTGCATGATATTGCAGTTACTACTTCATTATTATTGATAATCGTTATCATATTGAAGATTAGTGGCCAAAAAGAGGTGTGATAATATAAAACCAGATTTTTCAAATTTCGATTCGCCACTCAACATTCCCAAAAATAGGGTTGACTTGGTCAAATTCGGACTCGGACTTTGGGCAGACAACAACCTTAATTCCTCACTTGATTGAGTGGGAACTTTCTAAAAGGAGAAGATAACTGGTAATTAAAGGGTGCTCCACTCACACTGTAGTGACACGTATCATTTCACACCGTCATTTAAGACAATGGCGCCAAGATAAATGCTTGTTAAAATAATTATAAACTGCAGTTTCTGTCCATCTTGATTGAACCAAAGATACACATTATACCAGAGGCAAATTCAAGAACACTTCGATTAATATAATCACTCAAGGGAAATTATAGGAAAAGCTTAAATTTACTTATTAAATGATTTTTGGTATTCATAATGTGAACCGTTTAGTAGTAAAGATTATTCTAAAATATTAAATTCACTGATAACTTGCATGGCCTTAAAATAAAATTTTAAAATTTACAAGAACACTCATCAAAATATTGCAGCCTTTTCAAATACGAGTATATCGGAGACATATGAGTATATGTTTTAACTATCAAGTTTTGAAAAAAATAGCAAGATGTTTATAAGAAACATATTAAGTTATTATGGTATTAGGTATTTTATATCAATTTCTCTTCTATTCTCTCAAATCAAACCTAGTAAGGCATTTAAGAGCTTCAACCAATACAAAAATGATCAGTCAATTAACTTGAGGAATCAATAAAAATGAAAAGCTCAAACGTGCTCAGTCTGGTTAAAATGCTATAAGGCTTCAACCACCAGTCCGGCTCTGATTCGGGGTGACATTCAAGAAACAGTTTTTTCAGGGTCTCCGTGATAGCGCATTAACGAGTCCACCGCCCTCTCTGCACTATACACTGCACCACTTCACTCCATTCTACACCGTACCCTGTATTCTGCAACCTACCAACACTTTACTAGACGCTGTATGGGTTTGTGCCTCACACCTTCTAACTGGGAGCTTTCACATGGCCCTGACTTCTCCGCGCCACTTTATTAAGCTCCTCGTCGGCTCCATCATTTCATGAGGCGACATCTCTGGCCTGGGACTGGAAGCCATGGGATTAAATGCTGGAGACTTAAATGAGCCGAGCTCCCTACAAGGCTAATGAAGGTATGCAATAATGTATCGTTAATCAAGAGCCAACTAAGAGCAAAACTTTGAGGAATGTAGCGTGGGACGCCATCGGGAGGTGATCGACAAATAAATGGAGTAAAATTGTTATCAAAGAAGTGCAACATTTCAAAGGAGACAGGATTTAAAAAAAACATCTGTGAAAATTCTTTTGTACACAGAAAAATAGGCTTCCCTCGATATACCTTAAAAAATAAACATTTCAATATATTTCAATTCTTAATGTGGATATATATAACCACGAATTTAGGTAATAGGCATAAAAGTCGTAGCCTTGAAACATTTTTAAACCTTGAAAGTTGTTTTTTATATGCGTTCATAATTTTTTAATGAAAAAAATGTTTTATTAGAGGTTTACGCTTATATTTTTTAAAAAGTACCTAATTCCAATTTGTTCCACTCAAGCGAAACGATAGGAAAAGTTTAAATTTATCCATTCCATGTTATTTGGTACATAATGTAAACCGTTTTGTAGTAAAGATTAATCTAAAATAGTAAATTCACTGATAGCTACGCCTTAAAATATATTTTTCCAAATTTTCAAGAACGCTCAACAAAATATTGCAGCCTTTTCAAATAAAAGTTTTTAATCATAATAGAGTCAGGATATCCACAACTCTCGATAAAATTATGAATTATTTCATTTAAGCTGTTTAAATTCATTGGCCAACTTCTTTATTTCCGTTTGACAGTAAACGTAAACATATTGTAGTTGATAAACATCTGAATAATTTGTACATAAATGCTAAATTAATTGGATATCCCATTACATGAAATCGTCTTCAGGAATTTTATCTCGAGCATAACTTTAGTGAATGAAAAGGTACTTGGAAATTATATTTGTTCCTAAAAATCGTACGAGAAATATAAGTTTAAAAATAATTTTGAGTTTCATCAAATAAAAATAGTAGCAGATATTTTAAAGCGATTAAAAAAACTAGTATTGAGAGACCTAAAAAGTTTTATTTCTATGCAAGAAATGTATTTTTCAATGTCTTTTTGTTTAATTTATAGGCTATCTTCTTCTTCCTTGCACTGTCCCAAAGTTTAGTGATACCCCTGCCGACTATCTAAGCATTCGCATTTCTGTTTTCAGAAACAATCTTAGCCCTTAAGATTATGAATTAAAA
This sequence comes from Limnephilus auricula, assembly GCA_951813805.1. Taxonomy (NCBI): domain Eukaryota; kingdom Metazoa; phylum Arthropoda; class Insecta; order Trichoptera; family Limnephilidae; genus Limnephilus; species Limnephilus auricula. Next base: position 659,525 of record OX638395.1, on the reverse strand, counting down.
ATCAAGACGCAAGTCTTTTTTTTTTTAAACACTGAAAACATCTTTCGAACATTGAAATTTTAAGTAAAATATTGTTCTGCGTCGGGAAATATTTCCTAACTTTTACGGTGCAAAAAATCTATGGACCTTTATCATATTTAGGTTGGAAACTAAATTGAAACTTGCTTTTTAATTATTTTTATATTTGTACGATATTTTGTCATTATAACTGTTTTTTTGTTCTCTTCTTCGAATCTTATCTTATTAGTTTTATCATAATCAAATTTTTTACATAGATATTTCTTATTATATCTTAAATCGAAGGAAGACAACCGCGCTATTTATAATAAATATACTTAATGAAGTTCTGAAATAAATATAAACAGACTTGCAAAATGTTCATGGAGCCCGTAATTGTAATTGAACTAATTAATAATTCATTAAGATGACAAATTGATATTAAGATCAGTATCGGACGTTTGCAAAATGCCTTTATAAGAAGTCCGCCCATGTTTTGAATTAAGAACAAAAAATATATAGGCACCTAGTTAAAAAAATACGCAAAGAACATACAAAGGAGTTAGTCGAAGAGGTTCTGAAGACATTAATTACGAAAATATTGTTACTCATTCTTATTTCCCTCCTACATTCAACCGTTTTAATAAATTCCCTTTAAAGGAAGGTTTTTTGTAAAAAAAAGTACTTTATTATTATGCCTCACCTAATTAGGCGGTTATTCCTTACTACTGTGAACTTACCATCGTTAATGCCATCGGACCAATTAATATTATGAAGCTTTTTTGTAAATTTGTATCAAAGATAAACAGAACTTGCTTCGAAAATAATCTTTTTTTGCTTCCTGCAACTATCGCAGATCTTAAAGCATTTTAACATTTTACTATGGGAGTTATGTTTAAAATGCCATTTATATTATTTATGTTTTTATCAAGATTTACATTAATGCCTACTAACCTGATAATATTACCTAAAGTATAAATTTCCCATCAAATTGATATTATCAAAAACCTTCACAATTTGATATTATGTTCCTAATAACAAAAGTTAAAATTATATACAAATAATTAGATGTAATCTTGCACATGATTAGTTTCTCATAAGAACCGAAGCCTCTGGAAACTAATTTTTGACTGGGCGTTAATGCATTGACACCTGTATTGCTGCTTATCTGACGCATACGTAGGTAGGTATTCGTCCATATAATTGTATTATAACCTTGTCTACATCTGTCTACATTATTGTATAATTTTCTTATGTCAAATATTTTCAATAAATAAAATATAAACTTCAGTGGACTGAAATATTACAAAACTGTCAAATAAAAATGGAATAGTATGAGGTATGATTTTTGAGATAATAAGTCGTGTTGCATTTAGGTGCACCTGAGTCCAATTTCCGACAGTCGTGCAATATTTACAATATACATCACATGGCAGATGGTTCTGAAACGCCACAAAAGTCATACAAACGTAACTATTGGCGGTGAATTTTAAGTCATAACCATAAAAACAAAGTGTTTATATTTCAATTACTTTTAAGCATCTCATTATTCCATTGTACTTTATTGAAGTCTCAAAAATCTGGAAAAAAGGGGAACAGCAATCATTATTTACGTTTCTTTTTAAAAGACGTCAAGTTCAATAATTTCCAATGACATTGGCTTGGAATTGTGGCTCGGCAATTACGTAGGGAATAGTTTGGGAGAGGAACTTTCCCGAGCTTTGCAGTGACAATGCATGAGGTGGGGGGAGGGCAGGCTCGGGCAAAAAACCCCAGACGATGTCATAAATATCCCAATCCCCTTCCCGCCCCCGCACCCCACCGCCTCGCTCCGTGTGGGCTGCCGGCGCGGGGTGCACTGGGGAGAGGGAAATTCTTATCAATTAGAAAGAAGGAAAAAACAATTTTCACAATTAATAAAAGAGTTAAATCTTCAACCGATTAGAATGACAATTGTGTTTTATCCTTTTTCTAAATTATTTTTTCAATACTTCACGATGTTTTTTCATGTAACCGAAACTGGTTTAGAATATAAGTATTACAGTATTACAGTACAATATTACAGCCTATTTCTTCAAGGACTTAAGTAAAAAAATACCGATTTTGAGTAAGTGATGCAATTTATTTATTAATTAAATTCATATTTCAAGCGAGACACGTTTCAAATATTGTATAGTTTTGCAGGGAAAGTATAGGCGTACAAATTATTTTTTATGGAAATTAGTTGAAATAATATTAATATTATATATTCATTAAACTACTCGTATAAGAAAATCACAAGCACACCATGATAACATGATTATTTTAAATGTGATTTTTTGTAAATAATGTCATGTTTGTTTATTTACTTGAGCCATTTGCATTAAAATAACATTTTAGTTTTTTCAAATTCAAACAGAATTTTGGATATCTGTATTTTTTGTCTAGAAAAAAATCATTTAATAATAAGTAGTAGTAAATAGTAAAAGTACAAAAATCTCCCTGAGAGACTAAAGGGCGCTGCTGGGTTTTTACTTATTTTGGCAAAATAACATCTCAGCAAAGGTTCTCCAAGTGTTCTCAAAATATTTTTACATATTTAATTGTTTTATAGCAGGTTTTTTTGTTTGTTTTACTAGCACATGTCATGTATATAATCCGTAAACCAACTGCATGTACGAGTATAGAAATAAGTAAACCGGCTATCGAATATGAGTAAAATGAATCTCTATAGAAATAAAAGGTATTAACACTGTTTTTTTTCTTTTAAATGAAATCATTATTAAATTATTAATTAAAAACTAGTTCTGTTATCTAAACCAGTGATTCCCAACGTGAGCAATACCGCCCGTCAGTCGGAGATTAAAATCGATTGTGGAGTGATCAACGCTTATAAACGCTTTAGTGGACGATTTTAACATGATTTTGAGAGAAGTGTACACATTGTGTACACAGTGTGTTATAAACACAAAAAATTCTGATCTGATTCAATTTATATACTTATTTTTCTTTAATTGAATGAAAACAAATCAGTTTGCATGCACCACTTAAAAATTTCAAATGATTTCGTGGCACCTTTTCTTTGCCATGTTACTAATATGTAATATACGTTAATTTGTTTTTGTTTAATACGCGTATTTTTAAAATTAAGAATATTTTTAATTAATATTGTAATTTTACTTTTATCACGATAAGAGTCATCAGTATTTTTTGGTTTGTTCTAACAATATTTTCGCCTGCAGCGCTTTCTTTATACATGCTGTGAAAGATGGTATCGTATAAAAATATTTGATGTTAATAATAATAAATCTGTGATTGCGAACATCATGAAAGTGGGCAAATCATTAAAAAAAATTCAATACAGTAGTGTCATTATATAACTGGTTATTTTGGGTACCAACAGTGCATCCTTAGATCAAAATTACTGGGGGATACAGCAGGAGTAAACACAAAGAAGAATGCATGAATATATTTAAAACAATTCTTTATTATTCGTTCACAGAAACATTATTTTAAAGCATTCAGATATAAATAATGAAATAATGTAAATCAGTGTTTCTCTTATTGAACATCATTATACTGTAAAGTATGGGTCGTGATGTACGATCATTTGAAAGTAAAGCATGGAATATGGTAATAGATCAGAAGAGCATCCATGGAAACCCATAAACTCCGTCTGTGTTGAATACTCTGCCGACAAACAATAACACTAAGAATAATAATTAGCGTTCCTCTAATTAAATGTATAAAATTCCACAAGTGATATGCGTACTTTTATTATTACACTGACTGCTGCGTGCTGCTGGTTTTCTCATACAGTAACATACAGATTTACATGTTAGTGTCCCTATTTTTAGCGAATAATATTTTTAAATTAAAAAGTAAAAAATAAATATCGATATCGGAAATTTGAAATAAATTCGAATACGAGTTAAAAATGTATTTTTTTATATGTTTTTTTTTTCTCTTTCGATCTGGTCGTCGAAATATTTTTAAGAAAATAAATTCACTTTTTACGACGTATATATGTAATTATATCTTCACATGTTTGCGCTTTTTTAATGCTCACTTGAAAGGGGGTATATATTAAAGCAAATTTTGAATGAAATAAAATCGATTTTGAGTTTTTAGTTAAATATGCAGGACGGAGAATAATCAAACTTTCTCATTAGAACCTTCCTGTACAGCTGCAAGCATTTTGGAATTTTAATTCTCAGCCGCTAGTTAATGGGCCTCAAGAAGTTTTTTTTTTTTTAAATTAAATGCTGTGATTACAAAAATGTTAAGAATTCTGAAAGAACTGTTCAAAGTTATTGTATACTAAATAAATGTCACCATCTCAATAACAATTCTTTTTTTCGTAGAGGTACCATAATACTGATTATTCCGATTTGACCACGATCAAGCGATCTCTATATAGCGGGATAAAAATTTAGTCTACAACACGGCCACCAGCTTAAACTGGAACCGGAACATAACACACAAATTTACAGATAGATGAAATGCCAAATGCTATTTATTTTTTGGTATTCGGTTTTTCATAATACAGAGCTGTACTCCAATCCAGCCCTGGGGAAGAAGGAATAGAGCATACACATATTATTTGGATGGAGTGAAAAGCAGAGACGGTTCCATAAAGGGCAGCTGAATGTATCATACTATTATTATTCATTGAATATTATGTTTAAAACTTGTGAATTGTTCTCAGTAGGTACTAAAACTACTTGTTTCAGCATTTTAAGTGCATTATATGGCGAAGCACCCAGTCATGTACAATTCGGGATCAGGCCGCAAACAATAATACTCATTTTGTAGATGGCGATAAGGTTTAAAGTCCCGTTAAACACCAGCACCTTGTTTTGATTTATTAAAGAATAAAACATCGCCAAAAAGTGTTTTATTTTATTTTGCCAAGCTCAGGCACAAATATACAAATGTCTTACGATCATTTTCGAAAGAATTAAATTTTCCAAATATTACAATAAAACCATAACAAAAAGGGCGAGATTTTTTAAACTATAAAGCAGTTTTTACAGTTCAAATACTTAATTTTTTCTGAGCTTATAAAAAGCCTAATTAAAAAAATATTCCATTATTTCGAAAGCAAATATGTCTTCAAATCACAATATTTTATAAAATCATCCAAAATAATTCTAAGCTATTTAATTTTCCAACCGAAGACACACTGTTTTGTATTACAAAATAGTAATTTCGTTGTCGGTGCATGGGTGCATGCGTGACTTGAAGTTTTAGTTGTAATGAACCTTTTTTTTTTTTCTAAATCGAAAATAAAAAATCATACCAGACAAGCATAAAGTAGGTACCAAATGTTTTTTTAATAATAATAATTTTTTCTTCAAACTTCGCAAAATCACTTTGTGGTGTCATTTTGAATTAAATTAAAACAAATAACTTTGTTTAAACCACTAACATACAATGTCATTACTACCCTGACGAAGAAACCATCGGTTTTGAAACATGTAGGTAATTGTGATTATATTAGTGGTTTAAACAAAGTTATTTGTTTTAATTTAATAATAATTTTATTTGATATGTGTATTTCCTTTGCTTATATGTCTGCCAGATCTAAATCTAAATATCTAAAAAATAAATATATAATAAATAAATATAAAATATAATTAATCTAAATCTACATGATTTTTAAAAGCTTGGGTACTAATGATTTTCATTCGAACTTGTAATTATTATAAATATGTAATTATAAATTATAATTATTCTGGTCGTCTCTTAATTATTTGTCAACAAAATATAATAATTTTATATTTTAGACATCTTTATATACAGCCTTGTATATTTTAAAAACATGCGCTCCTTTTATTAGCTATATAGCTAATATAACCTCATGGTAAATAGGAGTTTCCTCGGGGCCTCCTGTGTGGAGATAATGTAAAAAAAAATTAGCTAAAAATCCTGCAATTTTAGACATCTTTATATACAGCCTTGTATATTTTAAAAACATGCGCTCCTTTTATTAGCTATATAGCTGATATAACCTCATGGTAAATAGGAGTTTCCTCGGGGCCTCCTGTGTGGAGATAATGTAAAAAAAAATTAGCTAAAAATCCTGCAATTGTGTTATTATGCTTTATAATTATTTATTTTCTTTCTTACTATATACTTACTTTTTTGGCTTATTATTATCTCCATCTAGTAACAACTAAACCTTGTTTACGCTTGCTGTGAACATTTTTATTTGGTGTGGTAACTATACACATCCCAATGGCAATTTCATTAATGTAACAATTGTTACTCTGTAAATGTTTCAAACCATAAATAAATAAATAAACTTTCAATATTTGTTTTTGATTGGCAATGATCCTGAAGCAAATATTTTATAAATGCTTTCAGATTGGCAAATCCTACAATCATTTTAACATCTGTTTGCGCTAGTAATTTAATAATGAAATTCATGTATAAAATCTTCCCAACGGTGACAAAGGAAAGACGATATTTCACTTGAATTATTTAGTACCTAATTATAATTTTAATCTTGCCTCTAGATCGCGTTAATTTGCCTGAGTGACAGTCACAATTATTTTAGTATTCACCCGTGAAGGAATTTTCACACACTTTATACTCGTGGTGCGAAGAATATTTTTTTACTCAATTGTATAATACACAAGTGGGTTGTTTACCGCAAAATATCTATCCTTTCTTCAACTTTGTAATTTAAAATAAAGTGTTACACTTACAACGGCATCCAAAGTAGTCCTCATTTCAATACTCTTACATATTATTCACGTAGGGCTGTAGTTTTAGGTAGGTACATACATAAATTGTAGCATAAAAATTCAAACGAGATTCCCTGTAAAAAATCGTGAAAGAAAATCTTTAGCATTTTGGGTAAAAAATATGTTTCAAGTACTAAAAATCTTGCAGGTAATTAAAAGGTGGGTCTCTGTATAACTCCGTGATGACCTCTAGATCTAAGATTCTAAAAATGAATCGAGATAGAATGTTTAAGGGAGGCCTTTTAACCTCTCTAACCGGTCCCTCGATCCATCGCCTTGCACCGCACCAGTTGGAGGAACGAATTCATACGTCCGTCAATCCTGGACCCACGGACTCCCAGATTCCTACCCATACCCCTTTACCTTCCGAGAATTTCCTCTCCTTCCTTTCCTTAAAAAAAACCCTCCACACGGCATCTCACAAGATTACAAGGGCCCTGGTGGAAATTATTTGTCTCGGGGTCGCATGGAGTCCTTTATGGAGCTAATGTAAAAAAATACATTTTATTTTTAAAATTAGAATTGATTGTGGAAGCGATTCAAATAATAATATTCTCTTTTTAAAGTTTATTAATTTAGTTAAAAATTTTAACTGATGTCCTTTTTAAAGTTCATTAAGCCGAGGCATTCCGAATTTCCACCGTTTTACATTTCCCTTAAACACTTTAAGCTACTAAAAAAATAAATGGTTTTATTAAATTTAATGTCTATACCCCTATTACCGAAGCTGTAATTGGGTATTTTCACAAACGAGGGATTCTGTTGAAAATGTGTGGGAATATGTAAAGATAATTTTTCTGATTTTAATCATCGTATTAAAAGTGTTAGTTTTTTACGTTTTCATTCAAATTTATTCATTTTAAAAACGCACAAAAACCTCTAAACCAAAACGGCCCGTGATTGCCAACGAAGCGACGCTTCGTACGCTCGTCATCAAACAAGCAAAGTAGAACTGTCTAAAATTTTTGAAGAACAAGCAACTCTTATGACGTCACACTTCGAAAATGCCGTTTTGGCGAAATTACAAAAATGGGCAACTTAGACTCACTGTAGAAAATTTATTCGTCGATGTAAAAATGCCATAGTAATCGTATTTGTTTGCTTCACTTTTTTAAGCAAAAAAAAAAAGGCAAATACCCTATTATGAAATTCCCTAGATAGAAAAAAATCGTAAAGTATGTTTCGAAAATTTTTATAAACTCGTTTTTTCTGTTATTTTTCAAGTTATGTGTATGAAAAAATTCACAATATTTCTTTAAATGCTTTTTAAGATATTTCCCACGAGATTTTTGCCCTATTTTAAACGGCTCGTGTTTTATTAAACATTTTCACAATTTTCGATAAATATTATCGTTTTTAGATAAATGTTATCGTGTTTAGATAAATATTACGTTTTTAATTAAATATTATCATTCTTCTTTTTTTTGAGCGCCTAATACCGGGCCTATACAGTGTTCATTCGAAAGATAAAGGCGATGATCCTGGAAGCAAATAGTTTATTTCTTATACGTATGTAAAGCAATAAGTACCTAGAAATGCCTAATCCCTTTGTGTTTGAATTATTAATTTTCATTTTATTTTATTTTATGCGCTTTTCTAATGTCATTGATGTGTTGTATTGGTTACACATTAAACAGCATTATTGCTTACTCGTTATGAGGCTGACATTTGAGTGATTGAAATATTATAAAAATAATTAATTTGTTTAATATAAAAAGATCGAAAAATAATAAAACCTTTGTTTCAGTATGTTACACTTTTTTTCTCCATATTGCGCATCCTGCGCATAATGTACATTTTATTAACTAGACACTAGTGTACCAATCAGGTACTGTTTTCCAAGTAAATACTTTAAAGCCTCATATTTTCTTCCTCCTTTAATATCTCGAAATGTGTACATTCATTCTCAAAATCATTGATCAATTGGTTAACATTTGATGTTTTTCCTGAAAACTTCTCGAGTAAAAATCTTTCAGTATTAATTTATTCCCTGAAGATACTTGAGTAAAGCGAAACCGGTCGGTTCATAAATTAATAAATCTCGTGGTTTTAAACAAAAAAGTATTTTATTTTATTAAAAATCTACTGCTATTTTTTCTAGATTCTTATTTTTAGTGCCCTTACTAGTATTATTGTCAGAAAATTTTATTTCATATGTAATTTCGTCCAGGTTTGGTCACCAAATTGTAAATTCCCACATTCATCTAAGTAAATTATCTTCAAATCTTGGATTAATGAAATCCACAGTTTCCGTGTTTGATGACTTTTCTTTAGAGAATTCTTAAGTCGTTATTGCTTGTAATTTTCAAATCATCAGGAATATCAAATACAACATGTCCATCGGGTGTCTCGGTTGAGGTTATGCAGATCACATTGGTTTTTCCATTTGATGTAAATGTTAATCGCAACTTTTCCATTTCTCTTCACTAAAAATGTCATTTTATAAGACAATTTGTCTATTTGTTGTCTTTTTTGGGCGATTTCGGTCCAAACTTGGACAGCTTTTATTTTTCTACATTAACTTACTTATTAACCTACAAACATTACTTATTAACCTACAGATATGAGATAAACGGTGAAATCCAGATGGATTCATTAGCTTTTAATCGCAGAAAACAGTTTATATGTTTCCATATTAATATTTTGAGGAATGATATTAATTAAATCGAATGGCCAAATCAAAAACTGAACACCAATCGCTCCAGTGGATAATGACAAATTAAACCATGAGTTGCTCTGAAATACAAAGTTTTTATTTTTACTTTCACATTTAAAAAAACATTAATTATACTATATCATTACCTGAAATACCAAGAAACGACATTAAAAGTTTATTTGTCGATCTTTTTATATTAAACAAATTAAATTATTTTTTATAATATTTCAATCACTCAAATGTCAGCCACATAGCGAGTAAACAATAATGCTGTTTAATGTGTAACCAAGACAATACATCAATGACATTTGAAAAGAGCATAAAATAAAATAAAATTAAAATCCATAATTCAAACACAAAGGGAATTTAAATTATTAATTTAATAATTTCGGCTTAAATGAATCCTACAATTATAATATCCCGTGATCTTTCACGGTTTTACGCTAGTGTATATGATAAAATGAAAAAAAAACTATCCTCAAAAGTTCACTAATCATAGCGACTCACCTGAGCCGCATTAAGCCCCTTACAGCTGTCATCATCGTTTAGCAAAAAATCGAATCGCTATTAAATCTCGGTTCGATGTCCCCTTCTGACAAGGTGGGCGGCGGTGGGGCCCGAAGCCCGGGGGGCAGTCAGGGGGGTGATCAGGGGGTTGGTAAGGGGGCCGGCGCGGGGCACATAACTGCACACGCGCCCCCCTCGCCTCCGCCCCCTTAGGCCGCTGAATGTCAACTTTTTGCCACCAAACCACTTCATATAAATACGCGGTGCCGGCCAATGAATGCGTTAAGCCAGATGTGACAAACTATCTAAGGTTGATAGTTTATTCGATGTTGCACTACAAAAACATAGCTGAAAATTGCCGCGAAGGGTTGTCCCAGGATGTTAGAACAAAACAATGGAATTTTCGTGGTTTAATTCATCCCAAGCCGCAAAAACTATCGAGGGGACCACCACACTTTTTTATTAATACAATCTGCAACCTACTTTTTTGCTTAGTCTGAAATCATTTCGCTACTATTATAGAATAACATTAGAGTCGTATTTTATTGACCGTAGCTTTATTGACTGGGCCTCGTTGCTTGTACATTCCGTTTCGAGTTCAAGATGATGGCTATTTTAATGGTTCTTCAGTAAAGATTATTTTTCAAATGTGTATTTAGACTAGCTTTTTCGCATTATTTCAGTATTATTATCGGTGCTACCTACTTTCCTGAAGAATGGTTTTAAAAGAATTGTCGTTGAGATAGTGACGTTTATTTGCACAAATTGTTGTAAAATTATTTATAATATTTTTTTTATGTTACATAAGAGAAATGGTTCATAATTAGGTACGTGGGTATTTAAGTACCCACCTACCTAGAATCTCATGATTTAAGTGGAAATTTCTTTTTTAATTTAGTTTAAACTTTATGTTTAAACGAGACAATTTGGGAGGTGGGTACAAACATTAGGTGTCTCAGCAGGGGTGCCCGGGTTCATGGGGTGAGGGTTGTCCATTTGTCTACTGGGTTCGATTCCTTTAGTCTGAGGGACAGTATCTTTTTTGATTTACTGTTTTAGATTTTCGATTGAGTGTCGCTAATATTGTCTCCATTAATCGAATATTACAATTTATTGTTTTACTCATTAAATTAAAAATAAAAATTATTTTAAAATTATATTCACTTATGAATGTACACCATTTCTATAAGGAGAAACTTGTTTCTCAATATTTATATTTAGCTGTTTATTCTGTGTGATTTTTATGTACTCCTTTTTTCTTTTTTTTATACTTTTAATTTTTGTATTATTACCCGTCTCAGAACAGACATCCTCTAATGAGGTTGGCAACTTACTAGTATCTACTAGTATTATCAGAAAATGTTGTCTCAATAAACGCCTGTTTTGTTGGCAATTATATAATATAGTATATTTCCTACATTCTTTGATTATTTGCATGAATGTCAGTTTTCGCTACTGGTTGCTTCCCCCTTATCATCTCCGTCTACCGGTCGAAGAAGAAGTCAGCAGTCGAGAAGTGAAGGTAGTGAGGATGTGACGAGTTTGAGTTATTTAACTGGAGGTCTGTGTGTCTGTGCATAACTACTGGTTTGTAATGAGCTCTTTACAGATACATACTCGGTACAATATCCATATTGCCCCCTGCAATATCTCACCTGACTTTGTATTTTCAGAAACTGTTGCTAACTTTGACAGAGCTTTTCAATATTATGGTAGATACCTACCTGCCTGAAATTTTGAATAAAGAATTATCATTGAGACAACGACTTTTTAGACAAATTGTATAATTTCATATTTGAAATATTTTTTACATAAAATTGTAATTAAGTAGGTAGGTACAAAATTAAAATAAAATATGACTGTACATTTTAATGCAGCATCACGTTCATCGGCCAAATACATTGTACACAAAGTTGTGTATTAGTAATCGACGAACCGGTAGATGCAATATGTTAGCCACAAGTTGTTATATATATATATGTTATATATATATATATATGTTAGAAGTAAGACAGAGCATTGTCTTACTTCTAACTACAGAATATCAGGTGATTTTTCACAAAATCGGCGCTACACAAATCGTCCAATTATTATTATTATTAATATTAAAATACCTATTTACAAATCTTGGGGTTTCAAATGAAATTTTGGCTTTGATTTATTAAATAAAGAAAATTAGAAAAATATACTTTTTGTATATTTGATCTACTGTTCACATAACTATTAAGATCGAAGCACTATCTTTAGAATGAATTGCTTATTTTAAAAACAAAACTCTTAAGATGGGTTATTTCAAAAAATTTCAACAATTCATCAAATATTTTAAGTTAATTTTTACGTTCTGTGAAAGTTCTTGGATTATTTCAGTTTAATGAAGCAGCTGGCCTATAATGACATAATAACAGAACTTGGATAGAAATTTCACAGAACGTGAAAATTAACATAAAATATTTTATGAATCGTTAAAATTTGTAAGAATTTGAAAAATTCATCAATTTAATTTTAAGTAAATATTCAAGTACCATGAAAGTTACATTCAAGTTATATTATTCTTTCATCACGAGCCGGTTGTTTTATATTACGTGGATAAAAAAAACATGTATAGGACTTTCACAGAACTTGAATTTTGACTTTAAAATTTGGTGAATTGTTCAAATTGTATGAAACAACCCTTCAATTTTTCATTATACGGCCCTGCTTAGGAGCAGTATTCACTTGACGCATGTGCGTTGCTTTGCTAAGCATAAACGCGGTAGAGTTATGCCACCGGCCGCGGCATAAGTCGGCGGCTCCTAGAATGGGCAGTAATCGGCTGCTGGTACTAGAATAAGCAAATAACGCGTCCAGTCATCTCAACGGGAAATATTCTCATATGTAATACTATAATTATTGATAATGATTGTATTCTGAGAAGAAGGTGAACTTTTAGAGAAGGAATGTGTGTACAGAGGTCTATTACATAACACAGACAAGTGCGCCGATTAAATTGTCTTAGAAGGATACATTTGTTGTGGTACAAAAAATGAAACATGTAGTTGTGTTGTTTGATTTAAAATAAATTACTCTAGAAAACTTTGAAGACAAATGTTTATTATTTATGTGTGCTACTTTTATAATTTACTAGCCCGGATAAGATATTATAATAAGTTTAGATTTTGAGAAGCTGTAAAATATTTACCTCAGAATCATTGCCATTAAAAACAAATATTTTCAATTTTCCTTATTATAATACAATAATTACATTTTTCCTTGAAAAATTAGAGGGAATTCTGAAATTTTATTTCTAAAAAATAATGGAATCTGTCAACAATTTAAACAAATGAAATACTAATATGAAATACAGAATTATTAATAATTTAATAAAATTAAAATAATCTTCTAAACATTGGAACCTTAAATTGTTGTTCAACAAATCAATCCAATTTTGAAAACGACCCCTAAATTTAAGAATAAGATATTCATTAAACGTGAATAGTTTCTTGCGAGAATAACACACCTCACAGACAACTGAAAATAGTAGGTTTGATTTTATTTTTGGTATCTGAACTTAGGAACTAAATTGATCTGGTTTTGAAATGGAGTTAAATAATAAACATACAATAGTTTCGCGATATAGGAGGATGTTAGAAATGGGTAATGCAACACAGCATAACACCCCAAATATAAATAACGAAAATAGTTTTTCAAGTTGAAACTTGGTCATAGAAAATTCTCTATTGTAAAAAAGGTAACAAATAAATAGTTATTATTAATAGTTAAAGTATGTCGCTGTTGCTTCGGAAAATATTATAATTTTGACCATGAAAAAAATTGAATGAAAATGGAATAAGCCTCAAGGATAAAATCACTCAAGTGACAGATATTGTTTCTCAATTGTAATTTTCTTTAGTTGTCTTCACAGGGGTCCTGCTGAGCTCAAGTGAACTAGGATTTACTTTTTATATCGCTGTTCAAAGGTATACCTTAGGAATGTCTTCATCTCATGCTATTAATGGTTCAATTATTTTTCAGTTCCTTTTATGTAATTCGATTGAAAGCATAATATTGTAAAAAGGCTCCATATTTAGCAGCGAGTACGAATACGAAGTAAATATATGTTTAACTGCTTGCAAGATCCGAAACCTATTAACGTTTTGAAAAATGATTGTTTAGAGTTCTCGTACGACTGGGTATATATTATTCAATCCAAGACAATTACACCATCTTAAGGTGATCCCCTAGATCTTGAAAAATTTGAAATCCGAGTCACTCCCTTTTTGGGAGGGATTTAAAAATACTTGAGAAGTCTCTTTTGGAAAGATTGGAGAAGATATTTGATGGTTGTTTTTTATGAGTTGATTTCGTAAAGGCCTGTAAAAAACATTAACTAATTTCTTAATCATTGTTTATTATAATAAAAAGGAAATTTAAAATGATTTCACAGAACCAAGTGACGTAGAGTCTAGAAACATCCATTCGCCGATGCAATGAGGCGTTAACTGATACAAAACGCATAAGGTTTAATTCTCAATTAGAAATTGTTGAACGCCGCCCATTTTGATTCATGACAAAAAAACAGCGCAAAGTTGCCGTGTTTCGTTTTGTTTTGTGAAATTCAGACATAAATAATGCTTTCCTACCATTTTCTAAAGAACTTAATTTTCCACATTATACAATAAAACTTTATCCGAAAAGGGGTTCGTTGGTAGGAGATATTGCATTTGAAAGTATTTTTTAAAGGCCTGATATTTTATTTTTTCCAGATTTTCTACTTGCTGTATTCAATTGAAGCATCTGTAATATTTCTAAGCGATCAAATTTTCAAACCAAAAAACATGATTTTGTATGTTCTTGCATTATTTCGCATGGCTTAATCTTAACGTTTACCTATCAAATGTCAATAATACAAAATGGCGCTGAAAGGCTAATTGATTAAAATGTTAGATTTGAAGTTCTGTGAAACAACTTGTTCTAAGTAAACGCCCTAATATCATACTACTTAACATGCCGAGAAAAGCAATGCATTTTTTCACCGCCCAAATACCTTCACGCTTCTTAGAAAGAGATAGCTTTTAATTACTGAGTTAATAACTTTTTTTCAGCAATCATGTTAAAACAAATTCAGCATCGTAAATATGTCTCTCAGCCGCCAGCAGCCTGGAGGGGGGGAGGTGGGTAGCGGGGGCCGAGGCTGGTGAGGTATGCATGTGAAAGTACCGATCCCGATTTAATTAGAGGATTAGTGTGCGTGCGTGGCCCGTGGTACTAACTCAACTTAGCTTTGCAAAATATCAAGTGGCTAGTTTTTCAAACTGCAGCAAGTTATGAAAACTAATTTGGTAAACTTTTCCTGAATGTATCACTTTTTCATAGAGGGGGTTAAGGAATATATGTAGTTCTTAATGAATAAATACTTATAGCAGGTGGATGAGTTTGTGTATCTGGTAGTATGTTTACTTAATGGAAGGCTGAGAGAGATATTGACAAGAGGGTATGTGCAAGTAACTCCATTAACGGAGGGCTGAATGCCGTTGGCGCTAATAATTCAAAACTGTCCATAGAAGCGAAGCTAGCAGTCCACAATGGAGTGCTTGTTCCTACCCTGACGTATGGCAGTCAGGCATGTAACTGTTGACTGAATACTGTTGAAATGAGATCTCTGAGGTGAAAAATGTGAAGATCCGCAAAGAATGCAAGGCTGATGAGATTAAGAAAGGAGCCCTCAGATGGTTTGGGCATATAAAGTGAATGAACGAGTGTAAGGAGAATAAACAAAACAAATGTGAACGGTAGAAAAAGTCGGGGATACTCGAGGAAGACTCGGCACGATCAAGTGAAACAGATTCTTGAGTCGGGCCATGTCAAGAGTCAAAATAATAGAACGACGTATGAATGAAAACGAGGCAAAGAATGTGTGCCAAGATCGAGTTGTTTGGCGGTCCGTCCATTCTGCCTACCCCTGCGGAGAAACGGCGTGATGGTTAGTTAGTGTTAAGGAACGTATTAGACTTACTTTTTTAACCAGTGATTCCTGACATTCTTTGAAATAAAAAAATTAATTGAAATTTTGGTCAAAATGGTGTGGAAATGGTCTATCAGAGGTTCGATGTCAAGTGATACCTAGCAGAATTGTAGAGCATCTCACTTGTTTCCATGATATAAATCTGTCACGAGTCGCGAAAACTCATTGCAATTTCCCGCTAATCTCCAGAAGTGGCATCAATTAGGAGAGGTTTATTTTCCTTATCAAACTGAGAAAAGAACAGCTATTTCACAAACCTGAGGTAACTCTTTTTGAAAAACGCAATAAGTTTCCCGATCCGTGGATGATTCAAGTCTACGTGCATTGAAAATCTGTTGAAAGTTACACGAAACTCTCAACGAAATAAAATAATTAAATAACTCAAAACAAAGATAGGTAAAGTACAATTAAATAGATGTTTTATTGATAATTACCTCGTTCTTCCTTCTGAATTTTTTAATTGCATTTTTATGTAATCGTATTTCTACATTACCCATTCTTGAATCATTTGCATTAAGCAACAGTTGCATAAAGACAAATAGATTTACCGAGAAACAATTAATATTTTTATATTTTCTGAAAATAGAATTTCTTAAACGTCTGTCGTATCGTATTGATAAGCTATATGAGTGGTGTAAATAAATAAAATTTAAAATAGGGTTTAAAGTTTATGTAACATTTTTGAATGCTTTTGTTTTATTATTATTAGTAGAGATATTACGCTCGTGAGGTGACTTGTCACAAAAAGGCGCTGTACACATAATCATATTATTGGTATTTTTTAAGTTTAAAGATAATCAAAATTAATAATGTTATTATAAGGTTTTGCTAAATATTTTAGGGCCGTCTGTTTCAACGCTAGCTACAGTAAAAGTTAAACTGGCTAGCTTTACACGTGTAAGTTTTTCCCTAAGTTTTGGATTTTCAAAATGCAATTTGCATTTTGAAAATCCAATGTGCCAATTGGCCAGAAGTCGTAAACTTACAAGTGTAAAGCTAGCCAGTTTACCTTTAACTGTAGCTAGCTTTGAAACATACGGCCCTGAGTTTGATTTTATATAAATCGTTTCAATGTGGCATAATCACAGTTTGATAATGAGCTTGAACGCCGAAACAGCTGTCACAATAATAAACACTCAAATTCTTGAAGACCTTAGGGGACATAATTACAGCAGTTTTTTTCAAAAATGTAGACCCCCCCCCCCCCCCCCCCTTGGTGAGATTAAGTGACATTTAGTGGGACTCCCCCCCTCACCTAAGATTTTTTTCTTCCTCTCGAAATAAATGTTTTTCAGTTGTTGTTGTGAGATTTTTATTTACCCCCCTCGGTATGATGAGATTGGGTGAGATTTTACTGGACCACCCCCCCCCCTATTTTTTGCTCGCGTAATTAATGTATGCCCCCTTAAGCTAAACTTGGCATTCCATATATAAATTTGCTTGTGACGTTTCGTTACCGGCTTCAAGATGATGGCCGTTTTAATAGTTTAGTAAACATTATTTTTTCAAATGTGAAATCATCGTGTTTATTAATTAAGTGGATAGGAATTTAAGAACCCACCTACAAATCATATGATTACAGAGGATATTTTGTTTTAGCAGGAACAATTAACATACGTTTTTGTACGTGAGTTCTTCTGTTCACAGAACAATTAGTTATATTTTATTTACTTAAATTTAAAAATATATACGTACATTAACGATTTCAGATGTTCACGGCAAAAAGTATCACAGAGGTATTATTTGGGGTGTTGTGCCGTGTTCGATTCCGTCCTTCTTTAGCCAACATTTCGGACTGCATTAATTTATCCAAAATCAGGTCAGATGTGTAATCTTCGATATATTATTATTGTTGACATATTTCAACGGTAACTGGACCAAACAGAACAGTGACAAAATAGAATACTTTTAAAAAAACCCTGAAAAGCTTTAAAAAGTGAAGTGAAAAAAGTTAGTTTTGATTGTATTCAACTAACTAGGTTAGGATTTATTTTATTCAACATTTTTAACAACTATATCACTTTTCAAAAGTGTTCTGCTTTGTTACTTTTTTAAAATATGAATACCGCACAACTACTCCCGTCTGGATCCAGTGAGACTATAGCATCCTCAACATAGATATGTAGTGAGACTGGGGTAGTGGGGAGGGTAGGAGATGTCGAAGAGGCTAGAGGAAAGCACGGCTAAAACTATTTCAAGCAACGTATCAATTCTGAATGCCAGGGCAATATTATATTAATATTCCACTCTGGAACGTGCCGGAAATATGTTATACCTATTTTATTTTTAATTAATTAATTGTGAAATAACACAAATTAATCAAATAATTTTTTTAAAAAAACAGCGACCTTCGGATTGTGAGTCGAGAGTCTTACCCCTGGACCACGGAAGCCTCTTGACGAGGAGATTCTGTCCCTTTCCTGAATGTTACCTCACTGATAATTACATGAACGTTGAAATATAAGTACGTTTTCTCGGAAGATTATAAATACCAGAATTTGGAATGCAGTATATGCAGTATATGCAGTGTAGGTAATGCAGAAGCTTGTAGTATAGAACAAGTATATAGGTTTAGCTGCGGCGGACATCAGCCGTCAGCAGTCGGACGAGTCCACGCAACCGCCTTCTTATAAAAAATAAACGTATGAAAAAGCAGAGACATAAAAAGCTTCCCAACTATTATGGACCTGAGCGCTAGCGCTGGGTACAAGGACAAAAGCTCCACAAGTCTGTAACAAGTCAACTTTCATAATAAACAATGGATAATTTCTATATCGCCATTTTCTTGTCATCACCTCAAGGGCGCTTTATAACTAAATTTATTTAAACTATAACTTACCATTTAGACTCCTAACTAATAACTTACAGTTGTGGTTTGTAACTAGTGACTTACAACTAAGATTTACAACTAACTAGCAACTAACTACTACATCTTACAAATTACTAAGATTTAAAACTAGTAACTTCCAAGTAAGGTTTATAATTCGTGATTTACAACTAAGATTTATAGTTGGCAACTAACTACTATGACTTACAAATTACTAAGATTTATAATTAGTCACTTACTACAAAGATTTATAACTACTCACTTACAACTAAGATCTATAAACTGGTAACTTACAACTAAGGTTTTTAGTTAGCTAAAAACTATTGTGACTTACAACTTACTAAGATTTAAAACTTGGGACTTACAGATAGGATTTAAACCTGGTGACTTACATCTAAGTTAGCAACAAAATAGTACGATTTACAACTTACTAAGACTTATAATTAGTGACTTCAAACTAATACCTACAAATTTATGACCAAGACAGTGGGTCTTACTTAATACATAATTCTGTGTGTGATTTATAATATTGCTTAAATACTAGAGACTTACAACTAACATAAATATGTATTGATGTTTACAATTACATGGATTGTTGTGTAGGGAGTGGTAAAGTATAAAAATAGTAGTGTAAGAGATTTTTGTATCAAATGCAGGTTCCTAATCAAGGAAAAAAATAATCGATATAATTTATATGTATACGTAGATATAAGTGTATTATATAAGTAAATTCAAAACAAACAAATGAACACTAGTTTAGTACCAATATTTTTTTAAGTGTTTAAGTATAAAAATCGACCACCATAACACGGGCTTGTGCCTAGCATAGTGGTCGAAAAATCCTCAGTTACTGTAACAAACAATTCCATGAATAAAGAATTCATAAAAAAACAAACAAAAAAATGCTTACTATCATTTACTTATTCACTCAGAAAAGACATCGTCTCATAATTAGGAGGCGGATAACTTACTTACTTTTTTATCTCAATAAACGCCCGGGTTGCCGGTAATTAGATTAATTATTTATTAAAACAACTAAATACTTTATTCTTCGTATATGTACCCACTCCAATTGAGGTGGGAGTTATCGTTAGTCGCTCTTCGTGGCATGATGAAGATGTTGGAGTTTTCTTCTTCTATTGAATTAGGTTCAATGTAGGTATAAAGTTAAATTTCGCAATCTTTGGTAACTCGATGGAGAACTTCTAATTTAGTAAACCTATTTGTACATAGTGGCATTTGAAGACGCGCTTATTCATATTGCATTTCTAACAAAGTAATTAAATATCTGGCAATTACAATAATTGTTGCATAACTCTTTGGAATGCATCGGAAATGCAGAAGCGAGTTAATTTCAGTAGACGTCTCACGGGCTGAGAGCAATGCGAGTATTGTCACTCGTCACGATCAGAAAAAACCCGCCCTGCCATATTTATAGCGAGCGGCCAGCCACTAGCCAGCCACTAGCCAGCCACTAGCCAGCCACTAGCCAGCGGCTGCATAGATTCCCAGCCCGACCGCTACTCACTTTGACCATTGACATTCTCATATCCAGCCGAACTGGACTTATTTCAGATCGGACAACTTTTTCGACAATATTGGAAATTATTAAGATAATTTTATGTGCATAGTTAACTGGTCTTCCGTCGTACGGGGAGATGCTGGGTGGTATTGCACGGTGTCCGAAAACTGGAGAAATGTATCGGTTGGAAGTTTGTGCAGTCGTTTATTTAGGTTTGATGTTTACACTTTTTATATTTAGGTACTAATCGGTCCTTATAATCGTACTACGGCAAATCATCGTTTTTTTAGTCTCTTGAAATCAAACTGTTAATCATATTCAAACTATCTCTATTGGGACAAAGTGTGGCTTAATAAAAAAAGAATCACATTCAATTACCAAAAACTCTGAGTACTGGAAAACTACTTTTTTATACGATTTACACAAACAGCCGATGCTCGGAGCCAGTCGTGGGACTAAGCCACACCAAATGTCATGTGGTAATTTGGAAGAAAACATGGCAAACTAGTCAGGGGTGGCGACAGGGTAGAGCAAGATTGGAAGAATATGTCGCTGAACATAGATAAAAACTTTTTGAAATAACAATTCAATTCTGAAAGACGTTATTTTTCCATGGTGGCTTTGGAAAGCTTCACAAATGAAATGTTAATTGTCAAATTCTGCAATTTATATTTAAAAACTGAAACATTGAAAACTGATTTTTAAAATAACATGATATAATATGAGCGGTCTCGTAAAGCAGACTGAACCTGTTTCATAAAAACGACCACTCTCTGTCATCGGTGTTCTTCCAACTTCGGCGAAGCTTGTCAGTTTTTTCTGCACACATTCAAATTCGTTTTGGTTTTCCTGTTTCCAAAGGGTTTTTGAGGAGTGTGGTGACATCTGTGAGGAGGTACGCGGTGGGGTGGCAGGGGGAGGTCTGTGGTACTCGCGGTGCAGTGAGTGCATAATGATGTCTCTTCTCGAGAAGACGGAGCCACGCCCTCTCCTCTCGATCCCACGCAGCGATTGGCTGCATTAAATCCACATCTCTCGGATGCATTCAACAATGATCTCTTGCATATAAACGAGCTGCGGCTGTACACTGCACACTGAAGTATCTACTACTCCTCGACTACACATACTGCGATATACAACATGTTCGTCAACACGAAAACACTCACTCACTACAAAGCGGTTGATGCTGGCTTATGTATCAACAAGATTCTCTCAAGAATCTATGAAAAGGCATTGAAAACACGTTGCAATTAGATATTAATTCATGCATTATTTTGCCAATTACAGAATTATTTAAAACCAAAAGTGAAGAATAAAAATATTAAAATCCATTGCACTGTAAGTACACGAATATAAATTATTGTGATCATGGTTATATGAATCATAGAATAACGAAGGACATATAAATGTGGTGTTGGTGTTTTTCATGATGCAACAGTCTGGCAAATCTGTGTTTCATCATTATTGTAAAATTTAAATGGGATGGTGATATACCTACGATGTAAGGCAAGTGTAAGAGATAGAGCACGTTCTAAATGCGCTAAATCAAAAGTATTAAATCAGCGAATTCATTGGTTTTCTTTCAAATTTACATGGGGAGGCGGGTATCCATTTACTGGATAACCAACACTTTACTTACAACTACTTTCCACCGCAGTGGGAGAGAAGGATTCTAAAGTCTTGGATATATTGAAATTCAGATTTCTACACACTCCTCATACCTTTTTTCTTTCCCAGAACTTCCTCTCCTTCATTTTCCTAAAAATATCCTCCATCGCCAAAGATGATATAGGCTCTAGGGAATTTTTGTATGGCCTTCTGTGTGGAGCTAAAGTAAAAAAATATTATTATTATACAAGGCATTTCAAGTGCGTGGGATCAAACAACAAAATGTAAATGTAATATTTTGTGAGGTTATTATCAACCATAACCAGCCTTTTCGGTGTTCAGACAGTTAAAGTAAAGCTTTTGAAATTCCTGAATAATTTGAAGTATAACGAGTTTAAGTTTTCTCGAATAACTGAATGCCTGCGCGGACAGAACAAGTCCAGTGAATCGCTGAAATCGTCGAACAGTGGCCCTGCAGTCTGAACTGCAATACCGTCTCCCATACCGGCCATGTGACCAGAGCATCCCAACTATGTGCTCCAACTCGAAACAGTGAACCACCGAATTCTTGCAGGTTATGAAATGTTTAAGTCATATTGGTGGAAGCATTCCGTTGTCCTTTATTGAAAATTGGACACGACGAAAACAGAGCACTTTTATTTTCTTACGTTAAATCATTCACTTATTTTTCATTCAAGTCTTCTTTTGAGTTGGGCGGATGCTCATCGAGTTCTCATCTATTAAATTGAGAGAATTTATAAATTTCGATCTGGTGGATCCAATTTATTAACAATTGATATTTATGTTTTGTTGCGATTTGGTCCCCGTATCATCATTGTGTTGCTTCTATCCACAACTGAATAAAGACTCCCGAAAATAACTAATAATTTGAATCGCACGGACGTGCTTAATACCAAAAAATTACAGCATTTATTGCACGGTATTTTATAAATTTTTTTACAGTACCTCCCGGCAAAGGAGGCCCAGAGGAAAATAATTTCCGTCGGGACCTATATAGGGATGCGGTTGGAGGGAATTTTTTAAGGAAAAGAGGGAGAAGAAGTTCTGGGAAGGAACAAGGTTTGATGGGTGGGCAGTAATCTTGTAGTCTTGGGGTCAATGTGTCCATACCTATATGACGTATAAATCTATCCCTCCAACCGCGGTGCAAGGCGATGGGTCAAGATAGTCCAGTTGGAGAGGTTAAAAGGCCTCCCTCAACCAGTCTCTCTCGATCCGGCCCACAACACAGTAGCTGGGCGGACTCATCTGCCGTCAAGACCTAGACAAACCTCACCCCATGAACCCGGACACTAGGGGTGACCTATGGCACAGGTGTTGGTTATCCAATAAATTCCCCGTGCGGCGGTACCTACACCCGCCTTAAAAATGAGCGTATTGAAATCCCGTTTTAACTTGACTGTTTTCCATTTCGTCCATGCGTATATTTCTTTGTACATTATATGAAATCGTCGTGTTTATTTGGACTTTATTATTTTTATTTTTTCAATATTATAGTAGTGATACCAGAAAAATAATTATCATTGAGATAGTGGCATTTCTTTAGATGAATTGTATAATTCATATTTTTTTAAATACATATATATATTATGTTATATTGGTCTTAACTTCAAAATCTTATTGTTTAAAGTGGATATTTAGGTTTCGATTTATTAAATTAGCATAAAATTAGAAAAACATACTTTTTTTGAAGGCGATGTCTACTGTCTACGAGGTCTCAGTACTGCATGGTAGGTATACTGTACTTACATTTATCGGTTTTTTTATTAAATTCCATTACTTACCTACTTGATATTTTATTTATTAAAAGTACATTGTCATCGATGGGCTAATATTTGCTACACACCTTTAAAAGTTGGATAACTGTATGATTGTTCAAACGGAAAACATTTCAATTTGTAAAAGATAGATTTGGTAGATAAGAGAAATTTAGTATACAATATTGTACGTAAATTGGGGTAATATATGTATCTGGGCTATGATAACATATTGATCCGCAAGCCTTACCAAAAGTTTGATAAATTGTTAATATGTTTAATTAGTGTGAGTTTCAGATATGTCCCTTAGTTCGAATGGGTATAAATTGACAAATTGATGTGAGCTTTCTGCAATTCCTGGAAATATGTCACAGACACGACCCCTATTTAAATAATTAATTTGGTGAGCGAATACCAGGGGAGCATATTCCATCAAGATAAGTAAACTGCTTGGATCCATTTTGTAATTTTACACAGTATCATTGAATTTGTTCAGCATAGGGGCTTTTTGTATCTTCGATATAATACTTTACGTAAATCCCACGGATAATTCGGAACACTTTCCATTAATATTCGCCAAAAATTAGTTGTTAACATAATAGGGTAACCTCAGCAATAGTTTTATGCCTCAAAATCAATAGAATACTTAGTTTCCACACCTTTTTTGTTTAAAAAAACCAACATGTTTCGTAAGCATATTCTTTAAAAACCAACATATTCCGTAAGAAATGAAATAAGCGTTGTTTAAACTATTAACATCTCCAATTGGGGTATGTTGTGAGGCTTGTGAGTATTGTGAGCGGGGAGGAAAGGGAATTGGGAAAGGGTGGTGGAGATGTTCCTGGCTATCCAAATATGGTCACCAAACACGGCGAACGTCATTTTAAGAAATATTTAAATTTTAAATGGAGGTCTTGCACAAAGGCGATTTAAAAATAAATAAATACATTTTACTTGCGCATGCCGAAAAATTCAACCCGCGACCTTCGAATTACTGGTCGACATCATTAAACCTCGACCACGGTTGTCGTCAGAAACTAACCAGTAAAAATCCGTTGGAAAGCAATGTCCAACAATATTTAGAGATTAACTACCGTTATGAAATTTGTCATACATTGTTTGAATTTTAAAATTAAATAATGTAATTCCGTTACAACATACTGTTCCTCCAAGATTACAACGCTTACAAATTAATAAACACAATTGAATTCTAAATCACAGTGTTTTATTTCATTCCATTTACATAATAAGTCGATTTAATATGCACAGGCACCTAATTAAATGAAACCTGCAAAGCTACAAAATATTATTAATAAGTGATAATGTGTTACTTTGCATAGCTAACATTAATCGAAAAATTACGGAGATTGTAAAAAGCATTCAACAGAAAGTAATTAAAATTATACGAATGGTATAATAAACTATTTATTTCCGCCAAAGATAATTTATTTGACATAATGGTTTAATTACATAATTTGATTGCCTGGCTGCCCTCGAATACCTTATATTATTATAACAAACCATAAGGATTTACTTTCTTTAATGATTTACGAGTATATATCATCGTTGTGATTAGCTTTGTGGGTGGTTTATAGATAGGTTAGTCATTTTAATGAATGTTTTGAACATAATTACAATTGGGTGCTTTATTGTTTAAGAGGCGTGATCTAAGAAAACGATTATTTGGCAATTTTTTGAAATAAAAATTACTGATATTATGCAAAAATGTGAGTTTTCTTCCAATCAAACTGAACAATATTAACACAGTACTGAAAATTAGGATTGTTAAGAAAAACAACAGAATAAAAATATATAGAAATAAATATTTAAGACCTCTTATTACATTCGGATGCTTTCGGAGTGTCACTGCCTAAAGCCTGGAATGGACTCCCACATGATTTAAGAATGATCACAGACTCGGCAGAATTTAAAGCTATACTTAAAACCCGCAGATGGTCTTATCCATTTCATCCATCAAAAATATTTCACCTTCACAACCCGCAACATGTTAAATAACTAATTGTGTAAAAATGTAGGCAAATTCTTATTTGGTAAGCTTTTGTAAAATTCATTCCATAAAAAATCTCCAGACCTAAACAGACCTAAATTCTCAAGTCTTTCAAAATAAATATTAACTCTATTTTTTGCACTGATATTCTTATAAATGTAATGTGATGGATGTAGCAAATTTAAAATCATGCAATGTCTACTGTTTTAAATTGAGAGGGTCTTTCACTATTCTCTTAAAAATTTATCCATAGGATAACGTATATTTTCCATTGACGGGTTTTTTTATAAAATTTATTTATTTATAAAATCTGATTTTACTATTCGCTACTGAATCCTGTAGCTATATATACCTATATCGGATAAGTTAACCGCATTTTCCAACTATTGTGAGTATTTATTTGTTCAAATTAAACAAATTTTAAATTTAAAAAATTGCTTTTGTGTAAACTACTGTAGTCAATGTTATAATATCTACATGTTTCAAAACCGCTGGTTTCTTCGTCAGGATATTAACACGGGTAAAAATAACCAAAGAAACAAACAAGTATAGACAAGAAGAACAATAGACAAAAATATTCCAGAGAGAGGTGATGAATTACTTAAAAATATTATAAAAACAATTATATAAAATGAAATATAAAAATTATTTTAGAAGATGTTAACATTACATCATTTTGGGATTAAAATAATTTTTAAAATAAAGTAATTTGATTCATTTAAATTAAATGATGCCACAAAGCGAGTTTGCAAAGATTAAATAAATGTATTTGTTTGTTTATTAATTCCCGCTATCGTATGAATAAGTTATCAAGAGGATGGTGTAATACCCCGTAGTAGAAACTAACTAACTAACTAACCATCACGCCGTGTCTCCGCAGGGGTAGGCAGAGAGGACGGACCGCCAAACAACTCGGTCTTGGCATACACTCCTCGCATCATTCACATTCATACATCTTATCATACATGCTCTTCTATTATTCTGACTCTTGACATGGCCCGACTCAAGTATCTGATTCACTTGATCGTGCCATGTCTTCCTCGGGCGTCCTCGACCTCTTCTACCATTCACATTCGCATCATATATTCTCTTGACACTCCTTTCTTCAGTCATTCGCTCTACATGTCCAAACCATCTAAGCGTCCCTTTTTAAATCTTACTTATGACGCTCACATCGGCCTTGAATTCATTTCGGATCTCCACATTCCTCACACGATCATACATGGTTTTACCACACATACGACTCAGGGATCTCATTAGTAGTAGAGTAGATAACTAAATATATCTACTCCAAAGCAGAATTTTGATACTTCTTATCAAATTTTTGAACATCTTACATACAAAACAACAGGAAAAATATTACTTTATACGCCATCTGATTTCTAAAAACTCCGCATAAAGCTCGGGTAATCCGGAACTTTAGCAAGTAAATAATATAGAAAAATAACTTGCAACGTGCTTACCGAAATAAACCATTGTTTAAATTCCAAATCAAAACCAGTAACCAAGTTTATCATTATTTATCGTCAAAGCTGTACAATATCTCGTGGCTCAGTAATAAACAACATATTATTATTGAGTGAATTATTTTATTGTTATTGATTTATGGAGAAATAATGTATTTCTGTTTATCAACCGAGGGATTAAACATATCAGTAAATAATGGTTCGATGGTGGTGGTCGGTACACAATCCAGTAACAAACCTACCCTAATAGGGGTCTAATCAGACTGATGTACGAGTGTTTGTGTTTCAATTGTATTTTATTGCTATATTGCTATGCTAAGCCAGAAAAGCATTAGAATTTCATATGGGTACCGCCGCGCGCCGCCCCGGGAACCAATCGTCGGGTTGTTAACACCTCTGCTATTATTGGTCACCCTTAATCGTTAACTACGTTTGGCAACTTAGCAGAGGCACTCCATTGAAATGCTTGGGTATATCAGATAGGCTTAAATATCTGGGCTACATAAAAGCTCTAGTAAATCTGACTTTCAAGAAACGCACGTTTGTATTGGGCTAGCAGATTCTTCAATAGTGACCTGTAAAAATCTCAAGTACGCCCAACAATCGAGGTTTGGGAGCCATCCCTGGGCTGGAGCCCCAAAATAAACCTTTTTTCATGAACTCCACACAGGAGGCCCTGAGGCAAAAAATCAAAAAGTCATCTTTGAGAATGATGTTTTTATTTCAATAAATTTTACTGATCGCTACTTTTACTGATCATTATGTTATCATACTACCATTGAATACATCAGTCTCGAAAATACAGGCAGTTTAGGGTAATGATTGCAAACTTCAGACCAAACATGTCACCGCACATAGAATTAAATAATATGCGAACTGGAACGGACATAAAAAGATAAAAATGCAACTACAAAAGAAATCATTATATAGGTATGCTAGATTATTGATAACTCGGTAAATAGAGTTAAAATGCGTTTTTATTTTTATTTAAAGTAAATAAAAAATTTTGTGTTATTACTCTGGTTCTGGAATTTTTTAGTTTTTTATTATTGTAACTAAAAACAACATTCTTGCAGAACTATTATTAAATTTAATTATTTTAAAATTAAAAATAAATTGAATTAAACACAATACCAATGAAAATCAGTACATCTTGTACATGATAGTATATTGCGTGGTTATTTTTTTGAAAATAAAGCAAGACAAAAACAATAATGTGTACCTAAGTATACCGGTTTGTATGAAACAAAACCACACCATTCCGCAGTTAGAATCGCGATTTTTTTAACGTTTGATTTGGAACGGCGAACAAAAGCAAACAAACATTTCTAATTTTTGTTTTTTTTTTATTATTTCAGGTAAGCATTTAGACGAATACGATTACATTGTTGTTCAACTTCTCCACCTTATTTACTGGGACGTGGTGTGAAGGTAAAAGGTACGTATGATGTATTCATGACGAGAACAAGAATACAAAGAACTTTCGTGTCACACTTCATTACAATAAAATATAATATTTAGGGATACAAGTATATTCACCGGTTCCATGTCAACTCAGAATCAACTCAACTCAACAACTCTTTAAAAAGTCGTTAAAAACTATGAAAATAAAATTTTAAAAAAAGCCCTTACCCTAACCTAACATAACCTAGTTAACCAATTTTTTATATATTTTTTTCATAACTTTTAATGACTTTTCAAAGGAGGTGTTGAGTTGAATTCATTCTGAGTTATCCGGTCACCATATTCACCAGTGATCGCCAACTTCAGGGGGACCTGACAGGGCACACGAAGAAGAAGATTTCCTTTCTAACTACTTTGGAAAAATATCACCAAATCGCCTTTTCGCTATTATACTATTTATAATTTTAAAAAAGGTTTTTATTTATAAGTAAATAAAATTGTTTCCTCGTGTGACATTTAAAAACTACTGTCATTGAGCTATAGTATTTATAATAATAAGCAAATGGAAATGCCGACTCGCATTTCTGTGCTCCTGGTATTTTGCTGTTGTTGGCAGGGTCGCGTTTTGACGTGTATTAATATGTTTTAAATATTACGCTTTATTTATGGCGTTGGTGCCACTGCGGAAATTAATTCGAATTACCAATGTAATGTGCTCGTGCTATATTATTTCCAGCGACATTTCAACATTTTGACGTTTATTGATCACAAACCAGATCCAATTTTTTAAATGGAAAATAAAATAGTTTTCTGATATAACTGTTATAATACTATATCAGTTATCTGAATTCTCAGAACAAACAGAATATCTGGTTTAGAAAATGATGCAAAACGACAGGTAATTCAAAGTCCCAGAGTTTACATTCAGAATCACAAGTGAAATTATTATTTTTATTAACTTGCCTTACATTTCAAGTCATGTGACTTGTTAAAGTAAGTCAAGTATGTCACTTAACACCCTGTAAGACCTTACAATTTTAAAAAAAAAGAAATTCAATTTTCAAAAAACAATTTGGTAAGTTTTTTTACGAAACTAGAATCAGTTAGCACACGACAGGATTGTGAAGCGAAGACACATTACTGAGAAATGTTAAATAACACTACCAACTACCAGTATAACTACTCTTTCCAATACTACCAAGTACACAAATCCAACCCTTATTAAAATATATGCCATGTTTGTGTCACAAAACGTAGATGGATTAAAGTGATTGGTTCGGTAACACATAGCGGAGTAAACAGTCGCTTTAATGATATCTGGATTTATGAGCTGTGGGCTGTGGGCATAGGCCGGGGGCCACAGGACGGGGGCCCGGGGCTCGGGACGGGGGCCCGGGAACCCGGCTGGGGCCCAAGCCGGGCCCATATCGTCCGATCTCTGATCCCGCGATACTTGCAAACCAACAACAGCCAGCATCTCATAAATGGACCCTATCGATATGAAACCCACGAGCCTTCATTGCTTTATTTATGGCGTTTTTATCAATCCAATGATATCTTATAACTTATTAGTTTATCGTTTTGTTTATTTGATTAAAATTTTAAAAAGTGTTTTGTACTCAATATGTATCTATGTAGTTACTCCCATTGTATATTGTTGTGGGTGACTAGATAATTCAGAACCATGCAACTTCAATACCTCCTTTGAAAAGTCATTAAAAGTGATGAAAAAAATATATTTAAAAAAATGGGTTACGTTAGGTCAGGTTATAAACTATTTTTCAATTGATTTTTTTTCATAAATTTTCAAAGGGGTGTTGAAATTACGATAATATAATTGTGGGATTTGCAAAGCTGAAAGTATTTGTAAAAAATATATATTATTTGACTCATGACCATTTTCTTTAAAAATAAGAACTTTACCAATCTTCCCTAGAACTAACCTATCAGTTAGTAATTTTTTATTTAATTTAACAATAAGAACTTTACCAATCTACTCTAGAACTAACCTATCAGTTAGTAATCTTTTATTTAATTTCAAAATAAGAACTTTATTAATCTACTCTAGAACTAACCTATCTTTTTTATTTATTTAATATTAGTAGGTTTTTTTTAACAATAAATACACAATTTTTACATGTTATAGAAGTGTTAAAATAGTAGTTAAGAATAGCTTTTCCTCACCATAAAGAAACGAGGCTCTTGTGTTTGGTGAGGGAATTTTCATGATATTATATAATTGAACTCAGGGAGTTTAATTATATAATATCATGTATGAAAGTAAATAATACAATATTGCAAAAACAAGGGATAATTAAAAAAAAATGCAAGATTTATCAATAATGGATTCCAATTTCAAATCTGAACACTTCGAAATATTTATTTATCTCTAGCTGAATCTGTTATAAGGTATGGAATAACAGCTTGGGTATTTTCTTGTGAAACAAAAATAGATCATGTTCAATCAGTGCAAAATTCATTGATTAAATTATTAGCTGAAAAAAATTTATTCAAATAAAGGCATAATACTCCATACTTTTATCAAAGTTTCAAAATTCTTTCAGATTCAGTTGCGATTCTGTGGTACAAAATTATATTTCAGCACATAAATAACCCTGTATATATAAACAGGCTGGAACACAACCATAATACTCGTTTTAACTTTAATGAAGGATTAACTGTACCCAAGCATACAAATAAATATGGACAAAGAACATTAAATTACATGATTCCCAGTTGTTTAAATATGTTACCTGCTGAAATTAAAAACTGTGCCCAAAACAAACAATTGGTGAATTTACTTTAGACTTCGCTTATGGAAAGAATTAATTTGTATTAGCTTACAATGACATATTATTCTAAAGACTTTGAAATAGTTATTTTCTGTTTTCATAATTTTTCTCTTATTTTTATTTCTGTAAAAAATTTAATTTAATTTTATATCTATAATTGTAAAAATTCAACTATTAAATCACTATAATAAGATCTTTAATGTTAAGAACCCGTTAGACAAACTACTAATAATAATAATTGTATAATTTGTATAGCGCTGTTTTTGAAAGAAATCACCCCAAGGGCGCCGTAGTTTATCGGGACTTTTTGTCTTATATTTGTAAAGTGTATAAAATAAATAAATAAAAAAAATAATAAAAAATAATGCTTGAAAGAAATAATAATAATAGATACTTAGTAGTTTTAGGTATGTATTTAATTTTTGCTGAAATTCCTGAATATTTTCGATAACTTTTAGACATAATGGTAGTTTGTTATCTGTTAGTAATCTTTTATTCATTTTCAAAATAGCCTAGATATCAGAATCTAGGTGTAATTTTAAAATACCTTAAATAAACGCATTCCGCCGTAACTTTTTTCATTTTTATTAATTTCAAGGTTAATTACCTTTTCACAGAAATGCATTTTTAGTATTTTTTTCACAACCGCAAAGTAAACCAAATATTTTTTTTATAAAAAGATCAATATTAAACAAGTAGGTATCTAAAGGCATTTAAATTAGCTCTTTATAAGTGTCACTTCACGACGAAAATTAATGACACAATTTAGTTTTTGAACATATTATATTTTCCACGACTCCATATCGTCAGAAAAAAATATCGTTTGTTCTGGCTTTGCGTTCTTCAAAGAAATCCTTCTCAAACGGACCTACCTATAACATATTCGTTAGGAAATAGTCGGAATAAACAATCGTAATCTTCCCTGCGGCGTATTTAATTACAAAGGTAACGTGGAATTAATAGGCGGTTGGAAGCGATATTAAGATCGCGTTAAGCACTCGTTTATCTTCCCTCGATATGTCTGACAAACAAACAAACATTACCCGTGTGTAGACTGAGGGCCTACTCATTCCTTACTCAGTACTCAGTACATACTCAGTACCCGTGTCTTCACACTGATCCAAGGGATCCAAGCTTTCAACGTAACTATGGTATCTACCTGTGGCAGTTCACGGTGTTGAAAAGTGGGGAGGAATAAACATTTTTTAAATAAGCATTGTGTATGACTACAAAAAATAATGGAACAATCGCCTACGTCAAACTACAATAAACATGTGCAAACACAAGATAGACCGTCAACCATAGATTCAACTTACTAAATTAATTTAATTCCCGTACCTACTGCCGCCATTACCGCAAATAATCACAAACCAAACAAAACTTGACCTCTAGAGCTAATCGTAAATGATCGGTTCTACTTCGGAAGTGTTCGTTTTTGAGGCGCGCCTCAAACTAAACAACGCGCGGCCGCACAACGGCTGCGCTTCATTTCGATTCCATGTGACTTCCCCACTCCCCTACGCCAACGTGAAATCAGCGGCTTTTGGAGGCGGTCACTATCTTTGCCTCACTAGCGTATTATTGTACTGCGTTACTTAGAAATCCACGTGTTGCCGGCCACCTTGTACTGGTGTGATGAGTTACATAATATAAAGACAACCAGTCCTCGTGAAATAATAATAATAATATTTAAATTGAAATAAATTTTAAGACATTTTTAATTTATAGATTGAAAACATTTACTTTATAGTTTAACCATATTTTGAATACATGGATATTTGTATCTTTTTTCTCATTTTCTTCTATATTCTTTGGGGGAGGCACTGCCTCCCCTTTATTCTTAATGTTTATTTATTTATTTTATTCATAATTTTTTTTTTTTTTACATTAACTCCACACAGGAGGCACTGAGGAAAATAATTTCCCTCAGGGCCTATGTCATCTTTGAAGATGCTGTGAGGAGGGTCTTTTTGAGGAGAGGAACGTGGGTCTTGAAGAGACCCATGTTATAGGAAGGAGGAAACACAGAGGCCGGCAAATCGTTCCACAGCCGAGCTGTTGAACACAAGAACGAGTCGTAGAAGCGTCCCGTTCTCATGTGACAAATGTCAACTGTGTACATATGTTGGGCGTGCGTTTGGCGTGTTTCCCGGCTATGCACCGGTGCCGAGGGGATCAATGACGCTAGCTCCTCGGAGCATCTTCCATTGAAATACCGGTAGAACAAGGATAGCATTCCCACCCGACGCCTGTGCTCTAAAGATTGCAATCCGTTTGTTAAGACAGGAGAATCTATCAAGCGGACCGCCCGTTTCTGCACAGAGTCGAGGGTGTTTTTCAGGTACATCGGGGCTGCAGACCAGAGATGGCTGCCAAATTCAACAGTGGGGCGCACTTGCGATTTGTACAGGGTTAGCAGTTGTGTACAATGATCGCCACTGATACCTACCTACATGATCTAGGTCCTAGGCAATGCTCTATAAAATCACTCGAACACCAGCTATCGATGTACACATACCCTTGTAGATGTGATGAGGTAATTCTTGAATATAACCTGATATTTATTACCTTATTCTAAGAGGAAAATCAAAAAATTGTCAATAGAATTTCTGTAGACTGCTGCACGGGAAACTAGGGATAAAACGTGGCCCCCAGTCTATGAATCTGAAGGTCGCCTGTTCAAATACTGGCGTACGCCAATTAATTTTATTTGCTCTCATTTCCTTCCCACTACCTTCAGCATCACAAATCCTAATAGGGGACGCCATAGTCTCACTGGCTCCAGGCGGTTGGAAGCCGATGGGACTCTTTTGCGGTATTCACATAAAACAAAAAAATAGTCTCACTGACTCCAGACGGTTTGGGGCAGTTGGGATTCTTGCGAATTCACGTAAAAACATAAGATAAACTCACGATAGGATTACGATAAAAGAAACAATACTAAAGGTAGCATTCGGATCTCGGCAGTCGCGACTTGGCAGTTACGACCGGCTGCCGCGACCCATTATCGCTGCTGTGCGGCGCTGCCAAAAGCTTTCGGATAGCAGCGTCCACGGCCCGGGCAGCGACTGCCAAGCGCAGTAGTCAAGCAGAAGTCAGTGCACTATGATCATATCATTACACTATGTTTCCTCCATAATTTACTACGGGATGCTTATTTAGAAAAAAATGGAATACCATATTATAGTTATAACGAAAACCAAATCAACAGAGAACATGATTCCACTGGCACGTAGGGATGGGTTTCTGAACATAGATGGATTTCAAATCAGAGATATTCTTAAAGATTACTTTACCTCAGAAGCTGGAAAAGTCTCATGGCAAGAACAGTGGATAAATATAATGAACTAGAGTAGGTATGAACTACCACGCACAGCAAGCTAGATTTGTGGGTTGAATGTTTGTTTGTATTGATTCTGTAAAAATAAAAATACAAGGTACTTTCTAGTTTTATTGAGTTTACTTGCAATATGCTCCTATATATTATCTCGAACAAAGTTATCCTTATAGGTTTTGAGTCGAGAATCGTAAAGAGGTTGATTTTTAGCAATTAACTCTACTAGAAACTCGTCATTTTCATCGGTAAATGTCGCCAATTTGTCAACATAAGTGAGTGGGCAGCGCGACCATACTGCTACTGGAGCGGCTCGGCGTCGCTGCCAAGGTCGCGCGCAGGCCACGCCCCCCGGCCGCGCTGCACGGTCGCTTGTGTCGGAAACTATTGCATACAAATCCCTACAAAGCGGTACGGCGCGACCACGGCTGCGGCTGCAGGGCCGCGGCTGCCGGACCGCGACTGCCGAGATCCGAATGCTACCTTTATACCCCGTACGCACTAGCGGCTAGCCGCCTAGGCGTTTCGATTAGCAGTTGAATTTTGTTTGAATTTTTCGGCAGTTTAGTGCGCACGAAATGAGCGGTTGCATATTAAAATAAAAGTGCGGCCAGCCGCGGCGGCTAACCGCCTCAGCGGCTAGCCGCTAATGCGTACGAGGTCTAAGGTATATTTTTCTTACAGGTGATTTCACCGGTGCATTCGAATGTATAAATCGAATGTTTAAAAAACGCCACGAAAGGTTTTTAAATACTTTAATAGGTAATACAGAAAAACCAGAAATCTAAAATAATAGAGAATTTTGGTCATTGTAATCTACATAGGAGTAGTTTTGTTTTATTTCCCACAACACTATTACCTAAATAACTAATTGACTCACTATAATATAAAAATTAAGAATCAGAGTAATACTTATGAATATAATAATTTTAAAACTCATTATTCCAAAATCTACTTTTGTAGGTACATTGTTGTTCAAATATGGTGACCAATAATGGGCCTGTGTTTTAGAACAATGAACAATCGTTTAATAATAATTAACCACAAATGGTACGTATCGATTTTCAATTCCGATACATTAGTGAAATGATTAAGCCTCACTCGTTGTTAATTTATTTGAGCAACAGTAAGTTAACCAGCGCTTATCTGTTCGGCCTTCTGAGTGACACTAATCAGTATTAAGTCCGATGGCTGGAGGCTGATGGCACCCTGGGAACACCTAATCATACAATAAAACTACATCTGTCTGGGATATGAGAACTAGGATGCTATATTATTCTTTATCAAAACATTGATACATGGCGACTGTGTTTAGAAAAAAGGCAGTAACCCTCAAAATCAAAATTTCGATAGTTATTTAGAACTGTAATGAATTATTCTGGGCACCCCTGCTAAGTCACCAAACGTAGAGAACCATTTGGGGTGACCTATGGCAAAGGTGCAGGTTATCCAATAAATGGTTTACAGGGCTGCGGTACCCGTTCTCGCCTCTTAAGTTGAAGTGAGTTTTTCATAAGAATAAAAAAATACATGTCAGGCAAGTAAGGGCTGATGAATTACAATTTATATTTTTTTAAATATTAGTCGAGTAATATTTACGAAAGTTGTTAAAGAAAAACCTATTAAAAAGAAAAAAAAATTGCCAAATTATCATTCTAGTAATTCTTTAATTTGTTTTGATATATTTATATTTAAAATTTATATTTTTACATGAAATCTTTTAGCTCACTAGCGCCCTCCAATTCCGACCTCCAATTTATCCATGAAATCTTAATTTTTTTTAAATAATTTTCGGCACAAGGGCCATTTACATATATTTATTCTTTTAATATTTTAAGCAATCATATTAATGAAACTTGTGAACAAAAAATTCAGGTTTTAAATTGTTACGGGTTATTTTATATCTGAAGATTTATACTACTCTTTCGTTAGAAGCATTTGCATGTGGATGGATTCAATGTTTTCGAGAACAGTTTTGATTAACAAATCGTTAGAGATAATTTCAATGAACCATTAGTTTCATGACAAGGACAATATTTTTTCGACAAAATATAGACGAATTTTCTATGCCCACTAATAACGGATGATAATCTAATGATTTGTAGAACGGAAAAGGTTTACAAACTCTGTTTTATTCTGTGAAATTACATTTTGAGTTGATATCACCAGGACGCCATAAAAAATTTCAACATTTTATTTTAATGAAACCTTTGATTTTTTAGCTAGAAACTTCAATCCCTCTAAAACCACACAGTTGAAATACCTTTTTAGGTTTGTAACCTTGCCATTTTTTAATTTAAAGAGTGAATAAACAAAAATAATTCTAAGTATAACATAAGCAGAACTGTCACAATAGCGGTATGATAAGGCCTGTTCTGTTATTACTGCCACTAGGAGTCGGAATCGTTCTAGATATTTTCTGCCTCTAGGGGTCGGAATAGTTCTACATAATTTCTGCCACTATGGGTCGGAAATGGTAAAGATACAGTAGAGTTCAGATTTTGGGTGGTTAACTTCGTTTTTCCTTGCCATAAAATGAAACATGAACTAATTATTAATTGAGGCAAAGTAATTTCATTTTTGAATTCCCTTGAATTTAAAAAACAAATGTGCTTTAGACCACACGACTGAAGTAAAACTTCTAAAGAGAAAGAAAGTGTGCGCGCGCACTGCTCTCTCTTGCTCCTACAGTGTGATACAGCCCGTTCGCCTCGCACGATTAAACTTTTCATAACGCATTCGCCAGCCCACCCCCAAGTTAAGCGTGCTAAAGAAGTTTTACTTCAATAAAAGTTAACCTCTTTTTTCACTTAGATTAATTTTTTTGTTGGCCGATTCCTTTCTTCGGGATTAGATGGTCAAGATAATAATTATTTGAAAAAAGTCAATTTCACAAAAGTTTAGCGTTACTTCCCTTTTCCTAAGCAAAGTCTACAGGAATAGATAAAATTACGTTTCTATTTAGGTTTACTTAGTATTATTTCACATCTCCCTGTGTATATTTTTACAAAGACTATCAAATGGGTTGTATAGTGCGTTACCTTTATAATCTGTGATTTTTAACAAAAAGCTCGAACAAATTCATTTGACTGGAACCTTCTGGATTCTAAAATGTAAATTTTAACTTACGATATCTTCTTTTTAATATATAAAACAGTCGGGTTAGTTACACCATTTATAACTCAATAAAGGTTGGACCGATTTTTATGATCTTTGATTTGTTGGATTTGTCTCCGTCCCGATTAACAGAATAACTATTAAAACATCGGAAAAAATCACGGGAAAAATAATTATGACGAAAATTATTTTTTCCATATATTTTGAATGGAACGGCTTTTTAAATAATGTGCGTTGGTCGACATAATTTTAATCAATTCGAACAGCTAATAAATTAAGCACAACATTTGTTGATTCTGAGGCAGTACGAAGTTCGCCGGGTCAGCTAGTATATATATATAAATATATCTCTACTCCAAATCCGAATGTCACGGGTTCGAACCCGGTGTGCTCAAGTAAATTTTATTTGATTGAATTGTGTTGTTTCACAATTTAATCCCTTAAAATAATGTAAGGAATATTTGTGGCACGTTCCAGAGTGGAAGATACTGTCCATTCCATACCACCATTCAGAATTGAAACGTTGCTTTAAGTTGAAATTAAAAACACCATGGATATACTTACAAAAGCTAAAAAAGACATCAAATTATGGCTAACTAAACGAAAATGAGGAGATGAGAAGATGAGGAGATCATTAAATTTATTAAGTAATCTCAACGCAACCTACAGACAACAACATAAATACTTGTTTGCTTTATTTATTATTTCGTGGAAATCAACACAAAACCAACAACAATGATGATGAAATCATGATCAACACCATACAACAACCTACAGTCCACCTCGGAACAGGAATACCTAGTGAGAAGGACTGAGGATAAAATACTTCACTTTGTATACTTAATTTACTTAATATTGTATTTTTATCTTAATTTTTAGTGTCGTTAAATAATAAAAATAAAAATGCTTTAACCGTGTTTGATGAACATTTCTGAATAGCCAGGTATTTCCCCAATCTTACTCTTCCCCATATCCTTTCCCTCCATACTACCTTCAGCCTCATAACATACCCCAATTGAGGATGCATAGCTTCACTGGCATCAAGAGAAGAGTCAAAAAGAAAACAATAAAAAGAGTCTCACAACTTTTTATTGTTTTCTGTGTCTTGATCTGCTTCATGTTTCGTTTAGATTTATTAATACTTCTTAAATTATTACACATTACATTGATCTGTAAATAACCTTCAAAAGTTATTCGAATAAATTAGATATATCAATTTACGCACCTCCTACAAAAACTCTTATACATAAACGGACCTCGAAATGGACTAAAGTTCATAATAAGCACTCTCCTGATGACTCCACTAAAGCGTATTTCCCGCCAATTGTGAAGGAAAACTTCCCGCGTTGGATTCATTTGGTAAATACGAATTGATAGACGTAATAATATTAGCCGTAAACTTTTCCATTACGGCGAGCCACCGACTATTTCTGCCATTTCCTTTCTGTTTAATATGACGCAGGATAGA
Source organism: Limnephilus auricula (assembly GCA_951813805.1). Taxonomy (NCBI): domain Eukaryota; kingdom Metazoa; phylum Arthropoda; class Insecta; order Trichoptera; family Limnephilidae; genus Limnephilus; species Limnephilus auricula. The sequence goes on along the minus strand of OX638395.1, from coordinate 620,309 downwards.
TTAGGAGGATGAGCATTTGGGGAAAGTCGCCAATACTTCATACTTTTCACCTTCTCGAAGTCCGTGCAACAAATGTGTTACACTTTTTCGATTTTCCGTATATTCATTTAAGCGAAGTTGCTGTATAAATGCATTATTTTACGTTTCCTGTAAAAAAAAATGTTCTTACAGTTAGTAACTAATTAATTAATTTTGTATTAAAATGGTGCCACAAAATAAGTTTGCTGTGTTTAAAGGTGTTTTTATTTTTATAAGTACCTATAACTTTATGCATTGTATTCCCAATAGTTAAAAAAAACTCATTTTGGGAACATTATATGGAGTACAGTACATTTTAATATGTAATTAAAATTTGCAATAAATAATTTTACTTCTACAATAATAGCAAAATCACTTTTTATTAAATACTGCTGTAAACTAGTTATTTTATTTTAATATAACTAACATTTACATTATAATGTATTTATAGAAGTTTCCATCACTGCATTAACGATTTTTTTCTTGTGGAACGACAGAGACACATTTACAAGTTTATTGTAAATTCTCCAAAATAGAGCAATGAGAATATTACTTAGGCTTATGCAAAATATATTTTCAAACGGAATTAAATTGGCTAAGAGTGAAAGAGATGCCGAGATTGAACGCGTATGTAAACAAAAATAATAAACAAACTGTTACCAAACACTTTCCAAACCAAATTATATACAACAAGAACTTTCACATACAGAACGCAAGGACGTGCAATGAAATAAGACTACAAAAAAAGGACAAAGCAAATCAGCAAAACAGTTTACTCTTCAAAGGGATGAAATTGTTTTATGCAAATTCCGGAAACTCTAAAGGCTGCATAAATTGGTAGATTCAAAAAAAAAATTCAAATAATATCTGACTTTGAGACCTCTCACATTAGCTTGCAATTTTAATCTGATTATATGTAAATTATTATACTGCGTCTAAACTATTCGTATGTATTCTAAATATTTTAATCCATATTTTGTTGTTTTTTGTAAATATGCGTTTTATAAAGTTTCACATAAATAAAAACTTATAACTAATGCTCTTTAAATTAAATATTTTTTTTTGTATTGTTTTTACTTTTAAGTGCACGCATTCTCCTGTTGCAACTCGCAATTTTCGCAAAAGTTTAGTCATTTTTTAAAACTTCAATTTATTCCATAACTCTTCTGCTCCTAAATAACTTCCAAAACGTAACTTAATATAGAATGTGAATTAATTATTGACGAGACAATTCACAAATAAAAAATCGATAATATTTCATGGTTTGACCAGTTGAAACCGTTTGTCGTATATACCAGTTTATACACTGGTATATACTTATATCTACTGGTTTTATTTTAGTTCGGTTGGGATAAGAAATCAGGAAAAATATTTTTACCCTCGAAGAAACAAGATACAAATTTTTTGTTTTAATAAATATATTTAATATGTTCATTGAAAGGCACAGCCTGCCGCAACGGCTATAAATTTTCCAGATTTAAAAAAAAACGTAACTTAACATTATATATACCATTACCGAAGGGCTGAACTCCCGGATATTTTTTATTCTAGAATTAATTAATTAATTAATATGGGACAAAAAAGTATATGAAACAAGCGTGAAATTTTCAAACTTATTTCATATTAAAAATTCTCACATCAGTAGCGCAATTTAACAATCATGGAAATCTTATTAATAAAATTAATGTAATATTAATGTGACTCATAAACAATGATATATTTTCATTTTAATTGTTGACCGCCCGCTTTGATCGATGCTGTGGCAGCCCTGACTTCATAATTAGTAATAACCGAATTCATAAATAATCGGGCATTATTAGTCCATTAGTTGCAAACAGTGGGGAAAGAAATCATCGTGCGGAACGGATCAAATACACCAATTACAAGGGTCAGTCAAAAAGTAATGCCTCCTATTTTTTTTTCCTTTTAATTGTCAAGAAATTAAAATGCAGTTACACAGTAAAACCACAGTACTGACGATTAATTTGTCACTTTTCAATATAATCTATGTTAATTTCCACAGTTTTGGTCCATCTTTTAACAAGGACATGTATTCCTGTGTAGTAAAAAACACAGTCCTGCTTCCTTTAAACGCCATTGACGCACGGACGTTTTCACGGCCTCCGCATTTTCAAAGTGAATCTCACGATGAGCTTCACAGTCCACTGCCCTTACTTAGGGAGAGAATGCATCACAATTCATTTGTAGTTTTCTGGCGGTCACCCCGAATGATGTCATCGTCTGAATGTTGCGTGGAGTCACTGCAGTTAACTGCTTACCGCTCTGCTTTTTGTCCTTCAGCTTCGTTACAGCGACGAACCCATCGTTTAACAGTGCTGACATCTATGTTGCATCACCGTATATATTTTTCAGTCTTTCATGATTGCGAATGGGCGTTTCACCTTCTGCATTCAAGAATTTAATCTCAGAACGCTGTCTAATACGAACGTGTTGACCATTTTGAAAGCGGCTGCTGTGCTGCCACACGTTGACGCAGAAAAGGTAGAAAGGTTGGAGGAATAGCGCCAAATTCAAAATTTTCACTTAGCTAACTTTATTTAAGTAGAAAAAATAGGAGGCATTAGTTTTTGACTGACCCTCGTACATTGGGAGTCAACGGGGGTGATAATAAATTATCAATTCTCGGTGGTTTTCGTCCAGTTAAAAGGTTGCTCTTTTTAATTAAGAACAGGTGGACGAATGTTCGACTCGCGAAGGTCCTTCCTGCCATGTAAATGTAATTCAATGTGACGTTTGTGCATCCTTATAATTGGAGCAAGGAATGATAGTTGCCATAAAAGCGAAAGGTCTTTTCAGTGTACATAAATATACTTAGTTGTGATAAAAAATAAGGAGTTTTCAAGCTTTTCGTTCGTCATTTATTTTCACATAAGATTAACAGTGGCATACAAGTGAAATTATTTAATTAATGATTATTTCTGTTTCCCTTTTTGCCAGTTAATTTCGTCTGTACGAAGTTTTTAATAAATTTTGTGTGCCTTCCGTACGAGATAATTGAAAAGTAGATGTGAAATGAGATTTTCAGGTCCAAAAGTAGTATCGTGATTTATGTTTGGGATATTACGCCGTGTTGCGCTTCCTCTTTCTTTATCCAACGCTTCGTTCAGCGTTACAGTGTTCATTATCAGTGCAGGTTACAAATCTGCCCTGATATATATATTTTGTGAAGTGTGTTTTTTTGTATGTAGAAGAAGTGATACAATGTTGCGCGTGTCTATCGTCTTAAGGCCGGTATTCGATACCAAGAACGAATAACATTGTTTACTTACCTTGCATTTATTGGATAACCAAAAGTTCTGCCACCACCACTTCGGTCACCACAGGTTTTCGCTACATTTGGTGACTTAGCAAGAGTGCCCGAGACCATTTGCCCTCTCCAGTCGGACTCTTTCGAAACATCGCCTTGCACCGCTTTGGGAGGGATAAATTCATACGTCCGTCACTCCTGGACATACTGACCCAAGAGAAGACCCTCCACACAGCATCCTCAAAGATGACATAGGCCCTGAGGGGACTTATTTTCCTCAGGGCCTCATGTGTGCCCCTAATTTAATAAAAAGCTAAACCGCATTCACAACAAGTGCCCTTTTACTTTTTGGTCGACTTAATATTTCGGCAATTTCCTGTGTTTCTTTTCAAGCTATAAAGAAAGTTCATACCATGTCATTCTGCCATTCCACTTTATGTCCATAAATTCACTTGTCCTTTTTGTGAAGACGACGTGGAACTTATCAAAAGAGAATAATCTTTCCGTATTCACTTTTTGTTACGAATATTTTTCATAAAGTTATATTTCAGCTTTTAATTTGAGATTTTATCGACTCATCAACGTCACATTATACGCCGAGACGGGTATCTATAATATATCGTTTCAGTAAGCAACTTGTACGGACCGTGTCTAACTCCTGCAAATTAACGTGGGGTAGGTACTGAGTACTAGGTACGTCAGCGAATAATTTATGTTTTTTTAGTGATGGGAACGCGACGTCATATTTCAATCATTGTTTACGGAAATCACTGAATTATACAAAAGAATACAGTTTATTAATAAAAAAAATTGTCATAAATATTATTAAATGCGGCTTATATAAATCTAAAATTTTAGGACGTAAAAAATCATTTCGAATAATTAGTATTGCTTTCTCCAAGGCACATCAAAATACGGTGGAAAACGTATATATACGTTTTAACTCAATTTGGGGGTTAGGTATGTGTACCACCGCCCCGGGAACCATTTATTGGATAACCAATACCCCTGCTGTAGGTCACCCCAAGTATTCGCTATTTTTGATGACTTAGTAGGTGAGCCCGGGTTCATGGGGTGAAGTTTGTCCGAAACTTGTCGGCGGATGCGTCTGCCCACCAACTGCATGTATCATCTTTGGGTATACTGTGTGGGGTGTCTTTTAAGGGAAAGGAAGGAAAAGGTGTTATGGTTGGGTAGGAATCTGGGGGTCAATGTGCCCAGGAGAAAAGTATGAATTCATTCCTCCCACTGCGGTGCAAAGCGATGGGTCCAGAGACCCCGGTTGGAGAGGTCGTAAGGCCTCCCTGAACCAGTCGCTCCCGATTCGGTCCGCCACCCAATCGATGGACAGACTCATCCGCAGCCAAAGGCTAAACAAACCTCAGGACATGATTGTAGTACCCCTGCACCAAACGGGTGTTGGTTATCCAATAATTGGTTCCCAGGGCGGCGGTATCCATACCCGCTTCCCAAACTGAAAGAATATTAATTATATTTAAAACACCTTCCGTATAAATTTGAATGGAAACAAATGTTAATTTAGCCCAACTCCTCAGCGATACCGTTTCGCTTACACTTGAATTTCCATTCCATCCCCTTGTTTTCATTTATATATATTTTCTTAAACACAGTTATGGATGAAAATTTATGCCCAAATCGGGCCTGTATTTGGATTTCAAAACACACCCACAAGGCACTTGTTGCGTTTTATTGTACGGGGAACAAATTACGGAATTGTGTTCTAAATTTTTTCTTGCTAAGGCAGTGAAGATAATCTTAAAAGAATAGACCGACGTAAAATCTTTTATTGTTTTTAAAACGACATTATTATTCAACATTCGTAATTTTTTATCGGTTGGGATTATTAGAATAATTAAACACGCTCGGAGTGATATAACACTGAATTGCGCTATAAATATGAATTTTTAACCATTTTATATTTCATACCTTCATCAAAGTGATATTATAGCTTTTTTTAAGTATGGCTTTGTTTATCGTGTAAACATAAAGCAACAACTTACATTATATTATGATCCTGGTATGCCTCAGCACTCGGCACGCGGGGATTATTAAGACATCAATTACAGAAAATTGCAATGATGGCTGTGCACATCCTCGCAATGTAATCTCCCTATAGTACCTGCAATATTTACTTTATTATACCGATATACCTGGTTGTACGCGCTGCTCTCCTGTTCGCTTCAATAAAACACCGATTCGCTTTTTACATCATAAATTGATTCATCCTTTTACATCATAAATAGTTGATCACTGTTCGAGGTCAATTATTCCAAATTACGCAGTAAACCTATTATTTAGCCCAAAAAAGTTGGGACACATTTCCGTAAAATGCTTCTAATAGGAAGACTCGATTACTGTTAGAAAAGTCAATCATTTACTTCAAATTTGTTTTCAATTTCGCAAGCGATTAACTATTTAATGAATAACCAACACACCTTCAAGTTAATATAATGAAAAATAAATTTAAAAAATAATCATCATAAAATAGTATTTCTTAGGTAGAAATTTTAATTTTTATGTCTTAAATTTCGTGTTAACAATAACAATGGTCGATTGTAATTTGCATTTATGCCCATCAAAATGCTTTTTTCATTATTTTTATTTTTTGAATTATATATTTCATTTTATTCTTAAAGCAAAATTATTTTTTTAATAATCATCATAAACTCAAAAATAATTGCCAAAATTGACTCTAAATACATGTAAAAATTATTACTTTTATGGCCTGCATTTTATAATTTAAAACACAAATAAATAAATTAAAATACATCCGTACTAGATATTTGTTCTACCTTTTGATTAAATTTTTTTTTTTTTAATTCAGCGTTTTAGCCTCAAATTCTAAATTAATTTTTGTATTAAAAGGGCAACGCAGCCATTCTCCTTAATATCTTAAACTAGCATTTCCCATTTCCCATTTCAAATTACTAAACGTGGATCTTACTCGTTTATAGGAAAATATCCATTTAGCATAATAATATTGTTTATATAAATTACCGGCAGCATCCAACTTGCAACGGCCGCTTACTGGAGGAATATACCGAACCAACTCTCTTGCAGTTCGCGAGATTAACATCGTGAATGTATATCGCATTATTTCATTATATCCACAATACGAATTAAACGTTTTAATCGCTTTCATCGATAACCTACCAACGGATCAATAATGATAGCAGTTTGGTCCGAGAGATGTTATTACGGAGTTAGCACAATGAGATTACTGGCCGTAACTGCGGGGAAGCCAACAGGCCAACAGGCTCCCAACGGTAAACCGTGGCTTGAATAAATCCTTGGGTAATTATTCCGAGTAACTCACTGTCCGCTGTATGCATTTACAGGAAAGGTGATGTATGGCCCAGGCGAAACATTGTATTATTTCCAATTATACTGGATCACCCGATACTGAGCGAGCTTCCAAGACGCTATAAAAAGTTAAGACGAAGCCTCATGTCATCCTTAAAGCTCAGTGCGATGCGAGGCAGAGTAGTTACCTACTTACAAACTAATCGTATTGAATGGCCGCCTTGGATTACTTTTCCCTCGCTGAAATGAAGCTAATATCAGGAAGAGTTAGTTAGGAATTTTTTTTAACAATTAAATATATTTAGGATTCTTCTTCTAAAGTCGGTTCCTCATTGCTGAGGATCTTGACCTCTATTATAATTTCCACGATGGACAAGGCTCCTCCACACCTTGCCAAGGACATCGGCGTACCGGTAATTGAAAATGTATTCGTCAACATGTGTTACGAATGTTCCATCCCGTCCCTTGGAATTTAGGATGGGCAGGAATAAAAAAATAAAAATAAAAATTCCTTCACTATCGTAATTTTTTTTCGAGAATTAAAAAAACCAGTGAACATTCCCTATTCGGAGAGGGATTGGGAGAGACTAATTGATGGAGACATTTTACCTCTCCAACCGGACTCTCGCTACCCATGGCCTTTAGTGCAGTGGGAGGGATGGATTAATACGTCCGTCACTCCTGGATACATTGACCCCCAGATTCCTACCCACGCTTTATACCTTTTTCCTTTCCAGAACTACTATGCTGAGAAAATGAAATACTACAGTTTTTATTTCGAATTTAAAACTGGCCTATCTATTTATGTTTTCAGCATCTTATCCATAACTCCCGTATGCAATATTGGTGTTCCGAAATGGAAATTCTTATAACGGATTGTTTCGCAGAAATTCAAATGGAATGGTTATTCAGCATAAATGTGTTTGTTTTTTACAGATGAGCGTCCCAATGCAGATTCGAAGTTTTTTTTTTTTATTGAAAATTTTTTGATACAATGGTACAAAAAATAATAAAAGGTATATAACATACTTAAATATAATATTGTATGAACAAAAAAATCCCACAAAGGCAAATGCCTGAGCGTGGGTATAATATTGAATTTATTATAATTTTATGGTTAATAGGAGATTTAAGAATTAAGTATAATTTTAGGTATTTCAGTTCATTTCAGCTTTTGAACAAATTTCGAATATTAATAATCTATTTTTTTAACATATTCGTGATGAAATTCCATCAAGATCTTCTGACAAGTTAGTTATAATTTTAGAAACACCCGAGTAGTGCTGGGCAGGCAGGTTATCTTACATCTAAATTGTTCCATGCAAATAATTATATTCAGCTCCTCAGAGCAATTTGGCGCCCACTCATCCGATAGTCTATTACTTCTGATGAGTTTTATTGCCTACTTTAATATAACGAGTGTTTTGAACAATCGATAAAATGGGGTATGTAAAATGAAGCTGTTACTTCAACGGGAAAGAGTTCTCATTATACAGTAAATACTTAGAGACTTAAGTGACTAACTTTAACCTGTAATTCTTGCCATTATTTATAGTAAAAATGTGCAATGTTTAACTCCGTTGACATTTTTGTTTGATTTTTTCGTTTTGTAAGCAAATATTTTTTAACATATTACTGATCACTCAGCCCTCTAACCGCCCATTCCCACATTACAACTCTATCGATCCAATACTTAATGATTTGCAGGTTTTTAATTGAAAAAAAAATGTTTACCTCTCCGGAGACCAGAATTTCATCTTAATTTACATTTTTATTCAAAATAACATCCGGAATCGATGGTTAAAGAAAGTCTGATTAGTCTCTTCACACCCTATACATGGTGCCTGGAAACTCGTAGTACACGCTAGAAATTGGTGAATTTACGTCACACCCCAAAAAAACTCTTTTTTTTCCATTTGGGCGATTTTTTAATAATATTTTTTAAATGTCTAAAAATATTTTTGGAACCGGGTATACTTTTCGGTGCATTTTAAAAGACAGCTGATTTGACCTCTACTGACCGATTTTTTTTCAAATTTGACATAAAAAACCAACTTTGGACTCGATTTACTCTTTTTTGTTGTTGTTTATTTTTGGGATGTTATGCCGTGTTACGCTAACTCCTTCTTTAGCCGACGTTTCGAACAGCGTTACAGTGTACATCATCAGGGCAGATGTGTTAATTGAATTATAAATAATCTAGAAAATAATATTTTTGCTTCTAAATCACCTTTCTTAAAAAATATATTGCTGTGGAGACGTTACTTTGACGATATTCTTTGCATTTGGAGCGATAAAAATCAAACTCTTATCTCAAAATAATAAATTCCTTCCACAAACAAATTCAATTTACTCTAGAAATAGGTACCAATTCATCCTAAAATTTTCTAGACCTAACTAAAACCTATATCTATACCGATACTACCATTCGCAATTCATATAACCACCCCATATCCCACAAATATTTAGCTTTTCACTCCATGATACATCGATTGATTACCGTACTACTAATAATTTTAAGTAATAATTTTAACAACGGAATTATCTATAATTAAACAAATTGCTATAAATAACGGGTACGAGACAAAACTAGTAGACAATATTCTTAATAAAAAATTGAAACCAATAGCATAAAATAAATTTATTTTTAATAAATCTAATAATAATATAAATATTAAGAAAATTTTTTCATAGGAAAGCTAATAGCTCAGAAATGCACAAAATAATTTGCAAGGCAGATAGAAACATTACACACACACAAAACACTTCAATTATCTCAACCAAACGTGTGTTGACAAACTTTCGTCAAACAAATGGTTGAGTATTGGAGAGTTGAGCGCAGAAATAGAAGGATTTATGCTTGCTATTCAAGATAGAGTCATTAATACCAAAAATTATAGGAAGCATATAATCAAAGACACAAATCAAATTGATGATTTATGTAGAAAATGTATGACTTTTCCGGAAACTATAGAACATATTATATCGGGATGCTCTATATTAGCGCCGTCTGAGTATACATTTAGGCACAATCAGGTTTTAAAAATAATTCACCAAAGTTTGGTAATTAAACATAACTTGATTGACTGTCATAATACATATAGTACCATATTATGAATACGAACCAAATTAATTTTTAGAAAATAATTTATATAAAATATACTGTGATAAAACTATACTAACAGACCATAACTTATATCATTGATGTAGCTATTCCAAATTCCTGTAATATTGAAAAATCTGTTTCTGAAAAAATTAGAAAGTATATAGATTTATGAAATGAAATTAAAAGAATTCGGCATTCTCAGACTGTAAAAATATTACCATTTGTTATTTCAGCTACTGGCATTATACCTAGCTCTCTCAATAAAAATTTAGGCATACCAGATTTGTCAAAGAATTTGTATATAAAAATGCAAAAATCAGTCATTTTAAATTCATGTAGGATTAGGAAAGATTTTTTCAATATTTATATTGAGGGATCAGTAGGATTTATCGGTCAAATTAGAAGTTCCACCGAGGCGAACCCTCTGATATGAAAATATCTGGAGTCGGTGAATTATTTTCCCATTTGGTCTCTGGTAGGTTAACGCGTTGTTCTTGTATTGTTTTGTATTAATTATACTTATATAGAGGAGGCCAATTTCAATATTTAGAACCAACTGTATGTACCTATCTATTAATTAGTTTATTAATATATGTTTATTTCTACAACATTTATATTCAATTTGTAATTTTTATTTTTCATTCATGTAGATTCTAAGTCAATTTTTGTATACAATAATTAAAACATTATAATTTCTAACTTTTTTTAATTAAGAGGCTTTACTCCCCAACTCAAACACGAGAAATTTTTTCTCCGTTGAGTTGAGTAGTTTGTTAAAAAAAAATCTATTTGTAAATAGCTTTTAAGGACCAACTGTATTTATTTTTCTAAATCTTATGTATATGTATTTTAAATAATAAATAATAAAAAAAATACACTTGCATAACGTGGATTTACTAGAGGATCATTTTTGTGGAAAAGTGTGTGAAAGTGTGACCCGGACCTAAAAGTCTTGTGCGTAAAATCTCTAATTCCAATGGCGTCGCTGTACACAAATAACTTTACCTCTTTAAGCGTAAAAAAATTTCTTTCCGAAATAAATCCCGCCTTTTACACGAATAATAACTTTGTTAAATATTTAATTAACATTAAAGATATTGATGATAAACTCAGCCACTCGGACATATATTAATAGTAATGATTGTTCTGCTTTTTATATCGGAAAAATGGCCCAGAACGTAAACATTAGAGTAAAAGAACATCCTAAGATGTTTAAACAACAAAGCATTTTCAGAATTTGCGAACCCTCTACTAGAAACTAACCACTCATTTGATAAAACTTTGGGACTAAAATATTACATAAAAATAGAATTGGAATAAGGTTAAACAATTTATAAGCCCTCGAAATCAAAAAAGCCGTCAATAATAAATCAAATATAATCAATAATCAAACCAATTTAACTGATAGTCTCATACTTGATTTATTCCTGTAACTGTTTCCTCCTTCCCCCCTTCCCCTTACCTACCAATCCTTTAATAATTTTGTCTCCCGCTTTTCTTTTTTGTATCTCTTTCTAGCACCAATAAGGTGTCTTCTCTTCTATGTCTATCTCTTTCACGTATTATTTTATTTTCTTTTATATTATTTTATTTTTTTATATGTATGTAATTATCTTTAGTTTATATAATAACCCCTGACGAAGCTTGAGCTAAGAGAAACCTGGTTGGCTGTTGAATATTAATTCAAAATGGAAGTGGTGTTTTACAAAGTGTGTTTTTTCATTTATTTACTTAAACTAATTATTATTATTATTTATTGTTTATTTTTAATTTATGTAACGTTATTAACCTGTAAATGTTGTTAATAAAATAAAATAAAAAATAATCGAAAACCATAGCTCAAAACAAAAAGTTATATTACAAAATCGACTCCAATTCGAAAACCAGTTTTCCGCCTCTGTTACGGATTTTCGGATAACGTGAATAATGCTGTATCTTAAAACCTTGTGGGTAATATTAAATCATTTATCTATCGAACATCCCTATTTTTTACAGTTTTTTAAAGTTATTTTAAAAATAAGACTAAGTTGCAAGTTACTAATTAACGACTTTCTTCATTGAATTACCTCTCGGTTTCCCTCCCACTTACTCCCCATATCTTCCAATGAATGATTTGAAAGGTGTTTCTGATAAATCAGCTTAAAATAGACTCAAGAAGTTCACAGAAACAGTACACGATTCTATATGATTATCACGATCTTATTACAATGACACGACTCTCAGTGTTGTTCAAACACTACATTACGCACATACGCTGTAATATCATTTTCAACGGGAAAAACTAATTATCTGGAGTAATTAGTCATTGAAGAGTTAATCATTAAATCATTAAATGATCACGCGTTGTTAAGAATAATGGATTGTGGCAACTTGCATGAGAAACCTCTAGACATAACCATCATCACGAGCTGATATATCTCCACTTCTAACTCCTGACCTTTCGCCTTAAAACCGACAACATTTTTGTCGTATCTACTTAGAACCAGGTAATTTCGTAAAACGCAGATCGCTCATTCCTCGAGTGTAGCGAACTCCTGAGTCCAGCCAGTTACGAGTACCTACTCGACATACTAGACATAAGGATCTATTTCGATGACTATTCGCAAATTCAAAATTCGCATTCCTCGTCTACATAATTAAGCAAACGAATACACCAAGTATATCAATGTTATTAGTTAATTTTAAACATACTTAAACAATAATTTTACATCAAGATATTATTTCTGACAGGTAATGTAATTTTTTTTTCTAATTTCATCCAATTGTAAACCACTGTAATTTGAGAAATTATTTTTTACAACCATTGTTTATTACTAATCCTCGTGTTAAAAAATGTGAACATTTCAAAGTACCTACCCAATGTAAAAGCCACGCAGGCGACTAAAAGAGAAATAAAAACAAAGACCAGGATCGATATTGGATAACTCTATTCTTCAAAAATACCCTTCACACCGTATTCATACAATCATAAATATGACACGTACCTACCTACACGTAATAAATCAAATTTTTGTACTAACGAAAAATAATAAAACCATAATCATGTTTTTTTCGTTGTTTGTTTTTGGGGTGTTATGCCGTGTTTCGCTACCTCCTTCTTTAGCCGACGTTTCAGACAGCGTTGCAGTGTCCATCATGGGATCTGCCGGTTCTGCCCCGATGATGGACACTGCAACTCTGTCCGAAACGTCCGCTAAAAAAAGGAGGTGGCGTAACACGGCATAACACCCCAAAAACAAACAACGAAAATGCTTTTGGCCATGAAAATCTAAAAACGTATCATAATCATGTTGATTCTACCCTCAACATTTTACATTTCCACTAGCTATAAAACTTGCAAGACATGTTGGACATGTTGCAACAATTAAACTAGACAGAGACATCCCCGATGATGCATTATATAACAACCCATTACACCTTGTATCAGGTTACGCCGGAGAAACGGAATCAAAAAACTGCACTGTAATCTGAACACTATTTTCAATAACACGATTTGGTTGCCTGCATTATTTCCTTTATCCATAATTCATCATATTTTTATCATTGTTCATGATCCTTCGTTTGCGAACATGGTTAGCACTTGTCTACTTTTTACCAAAGGTAAATAATTATTTTAATCTATATGGTCGTTAATTGCAGTAATTAATTATGGAAAATAAATCAAAACAATAGACTTTGATTGTGAATGGATCAGTTGATTCACAATCTGGCACTGTCTAGTCAGTGGAAGAGTGACGTAACCCATAAAAAGTTAGTGAATAGAGTCCTCAATTGTAAGAGTTTTAATGATAAATGTAATTCAAAAATTTTAAAATACTTAGTTTTGATTTAATGCTTACTTGTCTTATGTTTTAACAACATTGTGTTTTTTTTAAACACTAGCGGCCTTACTAAAAAAAAACACTCCGCGGCCGTTAAACGGTGTTTTTGTGAATCTTTACATTTGGCAACGCTGGAATTTTACTTGTAAATTGGAGTTTTCATAATAATCCGCTAGGTGGTGTGATTGATGAGCCTGCGCATGCCGAAATATAACCGCGTACGCTAACTCTACGGAAAAAAGTCGGTCGCGAAATGTGTGTCTGAATAATATGATCTTTTAGTTAATGATTTCAATCTTTATGACTAATTCGCACTTATATTCATGTATTCAATATATTTGATATTAATTTGTGTTGTTTTTTGTTAGTTTAAGTCAAATTGTGGCACTAAAATCGTGTGTTCTAAATTAAACTGTCAGAAAATGGTTCATAGGTTATGTTCAGAAATAATTTGCATTTTAAGATCTTTATTTTATTATAAATTCTTGAAATTCTTTCTTTAAATTCTTCTTTTTTTTGGTGACTAAAATGTCTAATACATATTTTAGTAAACGTATCAAAGAAATTAATGTCTTAAGATGTGCAAGCAATGTATTCAAACATGAGTTTTTTTGTTGTAAATTTTTGGAAATGAAAAGCGAATTTCAAGATTTTTTAATATTTTTTTATTGTTTGAAGGAGTAAAAAGTGAGGTGACAGATTTATTTTAAAATCATTAAATAAAAGGACTGCGTTTTTTGAATTTTGAATTTTTCCAAATATTTCAATGTTTTAATAGAAAGTGTTTGGGGTAAGTGAGTTTTTTTTTTCAACTTGATGTTTGAAGCTTAAAATACTACAGTTTTTAAACATTTAAGTATATTTTAGATATGAAAATCTTAAAGGTAATTAAATTTTGGTTCTAAAATGGTATTTGTTTTTACGACATCTCAAAAAATAATAAATATATAGGACATTAAAAAAAAAATTCGAAATTCGTTGAAAATTACAAATGGAACAAATATATACAACCGATAAACTACCCTCCTTGGCCGTGTAAGCAATGTACATATCTTTCCATGAACAATTTTTTGTCAGTTCTTAATTAGTAAGGATTCTTCATACATGGTTGTTTGACCATTGTACAATTTTTTCAGAAAGTTTATTAGTAAGGCTGGTAAAATGGCGACGTTGTCAGATCAAAACCATATATTTTGTTTAGTAAGAATTTGAAAAACGAAATGTACAGACTTTACACAACGTGCTACAGAAACACCGTTTAACGGCCGCGGAGTGTTTTTTTTAGTAAGGCTGTAAAAGTGGTTATAACTGAGAATTTTATTAATTTTTTAATTAAAATGGCGCCACGAAATAATTATATTTATTTTGATTTTTTAATGTGAATACCGCACAAGAGTCCCAACTGCTCCCAATCGCCCGGATCCAGTGAGACTATTGTATCCCTAATTGGGGTATGTTGTGTAGGGAAGGGTTGTGAAGTTAAATAGGGAGGGGAAGGAGATGGGGAAAAGAAAGGTGGGGTACCTGGTTATTCAGATGTAGTCACCTTATACGGCTAAATCCATTTCAAGCAACTTTTCAATTCTGGATGGTGGTCTTACACCAGGGCGATACTGAGAGTATTCTCCTCTCTGGTACCGCAAATATACCTAAATAATTACATTGTGAAAACACAAAACAATCAAATAAAATTTACTTGCACACGCCGGGTGTTGAACTCGCGGCCTCCGGATCGCTAATCTAGAGCCTTTGTGCCTCGACAACAAAGGCTCTAGATTAGCAAACAAAAGTATTAATAACAACCAAAAGTATTAATAACAACCACTGATATTAGTTTTACCGAAAGATTCATAGTTTCCTTATTTTTTAGTCTACATAAAACATGCTTGTCGTATTTTGACTTTTTTGACATTCTTCTGTGTTGGCAAAAACAATAATTTTATTAGCAGTATCACAAACCATCATTAACAGAAATATGAATACTTAATCTAATCTCTAAGTGCCTGCAAGTTACCCACGTTACAAGTTATCTTTTAAGATGAAGAAGAAACATACACACTTCACATACAACAATCCTTTAAATTTAACTAATAGCATTATAAATTTTATTTTCGTACTTAGTTTAGTATTCCCTGGGGCATAGTATCAGCTTCATAATAATTTCTCCAGCAATGCCAAGTTATTATAAATCCACCTAGGGATAAGACGGTGAGAGCATACAGAATACATGTATATTCCAAGGGGTGGATTTTAATCTAAGAGGGAGGTTAGCAGCTTTTAATTTTACAAGAAGTAGCCAATAAACGTATTTTATAGTAGAGTTAGATGATTTAATTGGATGTTTAAATCAAATTCAATAATGTTAGCATCGGTTCTAAAAGTATTTTACTTTTTTATTATTATTATTGTGACAGCTATTTCGGCTTATAAGGCCATTTTCAAACTGTGGTTAGACCACTTTGAGATGATTTATATAGATGATTATATTTTCCCCCCTTCAATTTCAATTATTAAGGTACCTAAAATGATTTATTACCGAATAAACCGATTTACTGAGAAAATTATTGTTTTCAAAAATTATTTTTCTCAGTAAATCATTTATTTAGCAAACATTTTTATTTCGTGAAATTAATTTACAACACAACTTTATTTAGTTAATTTAATTAAGAAAACAATTATTTTCTCAATAAATCGGTTAAACCGGTAATAAAACATTTTAGGCACAGTAAAAGTTGAAATTGGGCATATAAATATTGGGCAATAGAATCATATAAATAAGTCATCTTAAAGTGGTATAATCACAGTTTGAAACAGCTAAAAAAAACTACAATACTTGCAGTATTTAATAATGACATTATTAAATTTTATTTAAATTAAATTTTTCATAAATAAATAAAGACAAGTAGTGTTTTATAATTTGAAATAAACGTATAATATAATTTGGGGTGTTCAAATAATTCTCTGTATTTGCCAACTTAGCCCTAACTAAGTGTCATCTGCAGCTTTTTATCACATTATACCTCCACAACGAGATCGTACTCGGGATCTGTTATACATTTGAAGCCCAATCTAAAAGAACTAAATATACAATACGTATTGTACATTTCCCGCATTTCAGTGCAAAACTTTTCACACAGCGATTTATTTAACTTCTCAAACTCGTAAGAATAAAAAGCTCGGCGAGAAAAACTACAATATAAGGAGATTCCTTCATTCGTAAGCCCAGTTCTAGCAAAGGGTGAGGGGTGGGGAAGAGGGGAACTGCATGCGCCTGAATTATGTGCTGAAAAGAGATAGCTCAAAGAAAATGCAAGGGTGTAGTTTGGATGAGGGAGAAGGAGGTAGTTTTTCTTCATTTCATATAATATCAGGACCGTGGGTGGGAAGGTGGGGTAGGCGGTGGGGTTTGGGGGTGGAATGGGAGGGGATGGGGAGGCATAACTTTGTAAGTCCGCACAGCGTGGCCCGGCATACTGATTAATATATAATAAGAGCGTTGTCCAGCCTACCTACATATGTTGGTCCTACCTACAGCTACTGCAGCATATACCCTGGAGTTGATGATATTATTATTACGATGAACAGAGTTGTTTAAAAAACCCACCCTCAATCTAAAATTCATTCGGTCTTTTTTTCTGAGAGTTATTTTCAAATTGTCCTATCAGGGGACGAAATACCTAAATAGTGAACTAAAACGTTACAGGGATAGGCTTCACTTTTCAATAGTTGTAAGCAGTGAAGGGCAATTATCATACTACAGGTCCCATAAATATGGGATTTACGTCTAGCCTAATATATTTCGGCTTATTAGAAGAATCTTTAAAAACATACACTGGCAACCTCATTGTTCGAGGGGTTAGATTCTCGGTCAGCAATCGGAAGGTGACGTATTAAAATCGGGGCGTGAGCAATTAAACTTTATAATATTTTAATTAATGAAGATAATAAAGTCAATCGAAAATTCGAAACAGAAAAATCAGAAAAAAATACGGATACATCTGGGACTCCTGGGTTCGAGTCTGATTTTTCTTTTTCTGATTTTTCTGTTTCGAATTTTCGATTGACTTTCGCTAATATTATCGTCAATAATTAAAATATTATAATTTGAGGATTAACTCTTTAAGTTAAAAAGTTAAAAATAAAAATAAAAAAAATAATTAAACTTTATTTGACTAATTTGTGTTATTTCACAATTAATGAATTAAAATTATATTTATATGGCACATTTGCGGCAAGTTCCAGATTGGAAGATACTCTCAGTGTCGCCCTGGTGTAAGACCATTATTCGGAATTGAAACGTTGCTTGAAATGCCTTTAGCAGTGTTTGGAAGAGCCAGGTACTTCCCCGCCTTTCTCTTTCCCACTACGTTCAGCCTCACAACATATCCCACTTGAAGGGAATCGGAGATTAAATTAATTAGGGATGCTATAGTCTCACTGGTTCCAGAAGGATGTTGTTGGGACTCTAGCGCAGTATTAACATAAAAAACGTACACATACATTCATGAAACTGATCTTACTGCAACACTCCTTAAATAACTTTTTCCTTAAACGAATAATGCCGACTAAATTAATTAAAGTTTGCATTTGCAATTAATATCTTCCACTGATTGGCGTGTGATGCGAAAAAGTCAAGTTTCAAGTCATGAAAAGGGTGTAAGTAGAATTAACACTTAAATTGTTTTGTTCTCATCAACATTGATATCAGCATTTTACAAAGCATTATAGATAATTATCTGGTTCGTTGTTACAAGAACAAGACTTATTTATTTAAAAATTTACATAACTATAACAACGAATTCGGACAAAAACGCATACATTCCAAAGTGTAGGTTTCAGTGAGAAGCTCCTCTACCTATTTGGATCCTTGATCACGTTAATCATCTAAGTACCTCCGTGTCAAAGTTGACGATATTAGAGTGATATCTAAGATCCAGATAGGCAGATGTAGTGATATTCATTTTATGGATATTTAAGCAATTTACATGACGGCTTAATTCCCATTAAAGGCAGTTTTACAAAACACTGTCTAGTCTAGAGTGATTAAATGACGTACCATTTTCACTTAATTTTAATTAAATTGATTAATTAACCAGTTAAATTCAAATAATCCTAATTGATAGCTTCAATTTGGATAGTGGAGGTTAACGAAAAAGGAGGTGCTCCACAACTCTACAATTTTTTATTATTTTTTTTATTAAAGTATGTGATACCGCACTCCACTTACACTAGAACCCTAAATCAATAGAAATATGCTATTTTGAGGTTAAAGGAAATAAGCATGTGGAAGGAAAAGTATATCTAAATGGTTTAATCGGTTTAATAAATACAATCTTTTAACACAGCTAAAGCCGATTCAAGGAATATACTTTTAGTTTTTTTTTCGAAGAAAATTTCTTCGGAAAGGTTTTCACTTTGTTATGTGCATTATTTATTTTAATAAAAAGACAAATAACTTTGTTTACATCACTTTTATTTATACACAATCAGCATGTTTCGTGAACGATGTTCACATCATCAGAATTAAATGTACACTTAATATTTTTGATTGTGTATAAATAAAAGTGATGTAAACAAAGTTATTCGTCTCTGTATTAACCGCTTGGGCACATTAGCTTGTTTTCACGACAATTTAACGTAGGTTGGAATAACGTATGCCCCGGACCTGAGTTATTTTTAAATACGTTTTGTTTCTGAATTGTGCAGGTCTATCTATCTATTTTCTTCCACTTTGGAAAGTTCAAACATATTAATTTGTTCCACATGGAAATAAAAATTGGATGTAATTTTTTTAATAGAACTCCTTCGTAGTAATAAAGTACACTAAAACCATTTTTAAACATTATTTCACTTTCGCCAGAAAGAATTTCGATCGGAAACATAGACATATGAATATATAGACCTGCCCTAAGCGATAATAGCGTATTATTTCCCCCTCCCTATACCTGTTCCATTTGGAACCAGCCGGACACGCGTACGGCGTAGAATGTGTGACGTCATCATTCTTGTGCGGACTAGCGCCGAGCTCTCATCGGTACATTTTACGAAATAACACCGCAAAAATGGTGGCTTGTGCTATTAAAACGTGTAAAAATAGAAGTGAAAAAGAGAATAAACCCAATTGTCGTATTACATTCCATAGGTAAGCATTATTTTACAACATTTTAAGCTTATTCGGATTATATAATATGATCAGGGGTGCTAGCATAGTCGATCGATAAGGATCGGTAGGATAAATTGTTGGTAACTTCTCATCGTTCCCTAGGACAACTGAAGATTGCAAACGATTAGGTAACACTTCACAATGACTAAGTGTTCTTAATATATTCGATATCAACTGTTGTTTGCGATCTGCATTGTCCTAGGGAACGATGAGAAGTTACCGTCAATTATCCTACCGATCCTTATCGATCGACCATGATAGCATCCCAGTTTTAGTAACACATACTATGACATAATATACATGGCGACGACGCGAAACACAAAGCCGTTTGCAAAAGAATCAGGGATGTGCCTTCGCCTGTAGCGCTTTGATCAAATATATTATCGTATCATTTAGAGCGTCTGTTTTTTCATCTGTTATTTCTCGATGGAACTCCGCCGTATAAATAAAGGATAATAAACCAATCATTTTTAAATTTATTCCACTCTAAGGGCGTTATTACTAAACGAATTTTGAATTTTACACAACTCATAAACAACCGTTAATATAGGATAAATAGTTGGTTATCACTGTTATCAGTTGTGTAAAATTTAAAACATGTTTTTAGTAAGGGGTTAAAAGTAGATTAAAGTATGGTTTTATTTATTAGGCGTTATTTTATATTTTGCTTTCTTAATTATGTACTCGTCCGTGGTATGTTTGGACGTAAAATGTAGATACAGTAAGCATGTTTGGAATGAAAAATGTAGGTGTCATTTTGGTGTCCGATGATATTTTTTTTATCAATTAAAATTAAAAAATAAATATTTTTCTATCGCTCGTCGCCACCGATCACATTACCTTTGGATCATACTGTCACACCTCACAACGGACCACGTGTTAGGTACGCGCGTTGTTTCGTATGTACGGTAGTGCTGGAACGTGTGATAAAAAAAACATGTTTTTTTGTTTTTAATTGAAAAAATGTCATCGGACGGCAAAATGATATCTAAATTTTGACTCCAAATACTCTTAGGAATCGCTGATAAAGGCTGTGTGTAAATAATTTCATTTCTTTTTTAGTTGTTTTCCTTTTCTATTATCTTCTTAAAAGTGAAATGTTGTGTATTTTCTTATAGATTTTCTAAAAAAGAAGACTTGAAAACAATGTGGCAGCTTTCATCCGGTAAACTTGAGCAGACAAGTATTCGTAACCTTCGTATCTGCTCAGAACATTTCAAAGAGACAGATTTTATAATAAACAAACAGGGCACACGTGTGCTACGTGTAGGTGCGATTCCATCGGTCTCTTTTTCATCTGTTACAGAAAAAAATATCGTTAGTATATAAATTCTTTATTGACTAATAATTATTTTTTTTAGGTATTCATTACATATAATTATTTTAATGTCATTATCCATCCATTTCAGAAATTAAGCGACAACTTCTCTGAGAAATCATATTATGTATGTCTTTCTCTAGCTGACGAAATGACCAATAAGATTTTAATTAAAAGACAATGACTCGAGTCTTAGGTGTATCCGTATCTTTTTCTGATTTTTCTGTTTCGGATTTTTGATTGACTTTCGCTAATATTATCTTCATTAATTAAAATATTATAATTTGAGGTTTAACTCTTTAAGTTAAAAAGTTAAAAATAAAAATAAAAATATTTCATCCTAGACTTGCAGATAAAGTCAATAGATTTTGCATATTAATAAAAAGTGATAAAATTTATCCTGACACTATCTAGAGGGCATTTAGTTCGAGTTGAATCTTGCAATCACACATAAAGGTAGCAGCCAATAAAAATATGCGATAAGAAAAATGAAAATAATGTTGGTGGTTCTCAGTCGAAGTATGATACAGTTAAAAATGACCGAATCGGATAGGGATACGTTGGCGCAGTGGTTAGCGCGTCGGCCCGGATTGCCGGAGGACCTGGGTTCGAGTCCCAGATGTATCCGTATCTTTTTCTGATTTTTCTGTTTCGGATTTTTGATTGACTTTCGCTAATATTATCTTCATTAATTAAAATATTATAATTTGAGGTTTAACTCTTTAAGTTAAAAAGTTAAAAATAAAAATAAAAATAATTTAAGTAATTTGTTCCTGATGATGTGAAAATCGTTCACGAAACATGTAGATTGTGTATAAATAAAAGTGATGTAAATAAAGTTATTTTGTCTTTTAATTAAAATAAATAATGACGTCACAAAGTGAAAACCTTTCCGAAGAAGTTTTCTTCGAAAAATTGACCAATAATACTTTTTGGATGAACCCCCAAGAGGATTTTGATTTTTTTCTAGTTTCTTGCTCACCTGCTCTACACAGCACACATGTCGTGAGTCCATTCTTATATTTAATTTTTCTTTAAATAAATATTTTATTGATAGTGCATGTCACAAATTTGTAAATTACCGAAGTACAATAATGATTATATACCTAATATTGTCAACTTTGTCTCGTTTCGAAAAGGAAAGTGAACCAGAACCTATGACTATGTGCCTCACGGAGATCGAGGCTGTAGCCGCGGCTGCTCAGTCATGTGTGCTCGTAAGTTGTATATTACCCACTCCTATTCCAGAAAGCATTGTGAGTACCAATTGATTATGGACCTTTGATGACTTCAAAAACAAATTGTATTATAATGTAGTGCGCGGATCACCCTAGTAACTGATTAAATGTTTTTATACCTAAAAATATAATATTACGTCTCTATTCCCCAGATTCAGGAAGCCCAACCCGTCTTTATATATATATATATATATATATACCTACCTTACTTATATATATATATATATATTGTAAATTATATATAACTCGTATATTTGTCATAATGTTATGCATAGTCAGAGAATATTGGTATTGTGTCGGTGTATATAATACTATTTTACTAAGTTTCTGCTGACATATGCTTAAATGTTATGTAAAGCGGTTATGTATTGCTAATGTTTTTATCTTTCATGTTAAGTGTTTGGCATTTGTAAATTATGTATTAAGAACTCGCATCATATTATTATTATACGTTATATTTTATGATACCTCGAATTTAAATATATTTCTTTTTTATTTATTTTATATGTATTTATATTATTAAAACATATATTTAATTGCACCTCTACACCTACGTCTTGTTATACCCATCTTTGTATTTTTTTCTGTTATCTAAAACTTTACCTGATCTGTTTACTCAAATCACTAAAACTGTATAAATGTGTAAAAGCCCATTAGGGCGTTTATGATTAATAAAATAAATGTACCTAAACCAAAATTGTATTTTTAAATATTATATATACGTACCCAAAAAATAAATGAAAACACCTTCGTCGTCAAAAACTCCCAAACAATATCCCACTCATAGCTACGTACGATCCGACTTGCAGAACCCCGATAAGACGGGAGGTAGTGATGGAGGGGGGGGGGGGGGGGTTGTTGCCTACACACGATGCGTCGATGTCGTGGTGAGAAGTACCTAGCTATGTAGATCTGGTCACTCAACACGCTTATAGCGATTTCAAGCAGTTGGGGCGATACTGAGAGTATCTACAAACATTAGGAGCAAATAATAATGTAACTGCTACGTATTATCGTAATTCAATAACGTGTGAAATAATTCAAGTTAATTAAAAGAGATAATTATATTATTTTATTATTAATAGGAACAAAGCGATTGTGACAACCCTAAAATATTTCGATCGTAAAAAATGTAGGCGTTTCTGGAGTGTGCTCCACGCTGTTTACTGGGGTAAGTAAATTATGAAACATTTGTAAAAGTGTCTTAACCAAATACGGCAACAAAATATTCGACTCTGAAAACAGTTATGACCTTTACTTTAGTGTATATGGACTTTGCAAGTTTCTACATAATGAGGCAAGAAATTCGCACTCCCATTTAAAAAGGTCTATTCATTCAAAAGCAGATTTTACTTTTAAGAACTAAATGGTGATATTATGATGCGAGATGCCTATATACTGTCAGATGGATTAATTGACGAATCACAGTCAACTCACCCCTCCGCGTCCCGCTATAGTTTGTTTATACCCCTTTCCTATCTTTTCATGTCTATCAATATTCATAAGTCTGTGATCGGAAAGAAATAATAAAGGAACAAAGTTTAAAAATTGGTTTATTTTGCTTTATTGTTGTTAGATTATATTGAATACTTATTTATTTTATCAGCGTCGGGTTTTAACTTCACTTAATTTATCTTGGATTCGGAATCAAAGAGCTTAAGATGAAATTTAGTAGTCGGTAAGGATAATTTTTAATATTTAGTTCCATAACATGGTATACATATAAGCTTTAATATCTGTGCATATTTCAATGCCAATTTCATTAATGTAATAATTGTTTAACACTCTGCAAATATTTCAAATAATTTTATAAATATGAGTTATTATTTATCAATTTTATAACATTGTTTCTTTTTACACATTCATTCTCTTCCTTAACTTTGTACACGTCCAGGCAGCTATAACAGAACTAATCACGTACGTACCTACCTGCATTTTTATTTGCGAAGTGAATGATTTTTTTAGATCCTCAATAGGAAACTATATACAACTTAACACGGTTTGTTAGTTCAATTACATATATAAACAAATAGCTCTGCAATAAAACATAATATAATCGTTCAATTCGAAGCACCTCTGTAACAGTGATGATGGTAAATAGTAGAGCATATTATCAGGGTGCTCAGTTGTGAGTTCTCACAGTGACAGGTCGCGGCGCAAGTGTCCCATAATTACGCAATTTCAAATAATTTCCCAAGATGTTAATTGCAGCTTTGTTTCCACCTATAAGTAAGTAATGGCTGGGAATCAACTGAGGCGAACACTTAAGAGCTTAATTTATGGGAACTGTCACTTACAAATTAGTTCTTCAGTAACGCCGATGATCGCGGTGATCTATTAGCTCTCCTCCTACTTGCCTCCCCCTTTCCCTTCTCCACTCCTCGCCCAGTTAACTCTTTACTCAAGTACTTCAGTCTCGAGAGAGCAAGCGCCGGTATTATTATTGTATTCATATTTTTAATTGTTTTTTAAGCACGAATTTACGAGCAACTTGAAAGATGGATTTAGATGCTGGGTCATACTCGCTCACTCACAAGCTGGCGAATACATTTCTTAAATATTTGTACGTGATGGTAATAGACAAGTATCTACATTAAATAGTTTATATATGATAACAATAGATAATAATCTACATTAAATATTTTATACGTAATGACAACAGACAGATCACATTAAATATTTTACATGTGATTATAACAGACAAGAATCAACATTAAATATTTTATACATAATGGCAACACACAGGGATCTACATTCAATATTTTATATGTGATTATAACAGACAAGAATCGACATTAAACATTTTTTACGTGATGGTAATAGACGGGTATCTACATTAAATATTTTATATGTGATGACAATAGAAGAATCTACAATAAATATTTTGTACGTGATGACAATAGACAGTTATTTACAATAAGAAAGCTATTAAAATATTGATATGACCAAGAGGTGTTTATTCGTTTTGAATTTGTTTGCAAAATCAAACCTCAGTTGCCTATCTAGGAAAATATTTTTAATTTTTTTCGAAGCACGGGATGTGGTTAATTAGTATTATGAAACATAAAAAATCACCCACCCACAGTTTCACCATCTTAAACCCACCTTACACCCAACTTAATATAAGTTCAAAATATATCATGTTAATAATTAGGAAAACACTGTAAATATATAGAAATAAAAAAATAATAAATAAAGGATTCAGTTTTTGAAAAACATGACAAGAATAAAGATAAGAGGTTCAATGACGACCATCCGTGGTCGAGTGGTAAGACACTTGACTCCCATTCGGAAGGTCGCGGGTTCGAACCCGGCGTGCGCAAATAAATTTTATTTGATTAAATTGTGTTATTCCACAATTAATTAACAAAAATAATATATGTTATATTTGCGACACGTTCCAGAGTGGAAGATACTCTCAGTATCGCCCTGGTGTAAGACCACCATTCAGAATTGAAACGTTGCTTAATAATGGCTTTAACCGTGTTTAGTGACTAGATCTGAATAACCAGGTACTTTCCCACCTTCCTCTTCCCATCTCCTTCCCTTCCCCACTTACCTTCAGCCTCACAACATACTACAATTGGGGATGCCATAGTCTCACTGGCTCCGGAAGGGAGCAGTTGGGACTCTTGTGAGGTTTCTCTATAAAAAAAAATATGTAGCCAATTTCTTCAGACAAAATTTTTTGCATTCTTTCTTTCCAACTCCAGTCTACAAATAAATAGGTATGTTCGATTTTCGTATGAAATTTTAGTTCAGAATTTTATTTCATTTTAAAGAAAATTTATAAATTGATTTGTACCCTATCTTCGGATTTTTACTACTACTAATAAGAAATTTTGTTCCTACATTCAATCAAATTAGTTAACAATTTTAACATACACTGGTACTCATAGGGTCAAGATGAAGATAAAAACTTTAATACATAAATACTTGGTACAGAAATAAAAATTACTTTTTTCTTCAACCAGAATCATTAGGTATCAGATACATAACACAACAAAATTACAACCTCTAAACGGTAATGAAATTATAAACCGATTTGGATGGAATTAATATAATCTATTCGGGGTATTCCTCAGGGCCGTGGTATGGGTCACCTGATAGGGATATATACCTAATTTTGGCATAATAGGTAAAATTCATAAGGCCATCAATCACCCCCCCCCCCCTGTACTTTACACGACAGTGAGCAGGTAAGGTCCGGACCTTATTTCACCACTAATTATAATTGTTATGCCCAACTTTGTCTGGCGCCCAACGCGCAACAATAAGGAACGGACCCATTAGGTTTTTTACTAATCTAGAGCGTTTTCTTCACATTCGGAATTACCTTACTGGGTAAGTATCTACTAGGAACTTGGAACTTGTATAATAAGCAGGCTGTGTTATTTATTGCTAATCTAATAGCTTTGATTTTTACATAATTACATAGGCAAATAATAAAATTAATTTATCTACGTCTACAAAACTCTTTAAGAATGGTAAGTCCATATTTGTTGATTAAATACCTACTACATAATTTATTTCATACTTCAGCTGAGAAGTTTGATTTGGGTGGCTGGTACGGGTACCGCTGCCCCGAGAACCATTAATTGGCAACACCTCTGCCGAAGGTCACCTCAAGGGTTTGCTACTTTTGGTAACTTAGCAAAGGTTCCGGGTTCATTCCTTTTTCCTTCAAAGAACTTCCTCTCCTTCCTTTTCATAATAAGGCCCTCCACACAGCATCCCCTAAGATGATATAGACCCTGGGGGATTTTTTCCCCTCAGAGTTTCCTGTGTGGATATAATGTTATAAAAGTGTTTTATTAAATATTTTCACAACATTCTCTTACGTCTATAATATTATAGTGTTTTTTTCTTTCTTTACTCAGTGCATTATTTATTACATTGTTTATAATAATTGACAATTTATTGACCACCATGCTAGGCACATGCTCGTATTGTGGTAGTCGATTGTATGTTATTAAATTTTTTTACAAGAAAAACTTACTTTTTAACTTTTGAAGGTTATTCCCATCAATGTAATATATCATTGAAGTTGAAGATTACAACAATAATCTAATTTTTTAATATATGAAAATGAATAATACATAGAAAAATTATAAAAGATAATGGTCGCAATTGGGACTCGAACCCCGAACCTCACGTCTAACCGCGACATACGCTTTATCCAATGATGTGATATTTTTTCTCTAACATTCGTATTTACATAACACATCTCCCTATCAAACCACCTTCAGTAAACATCTTCCTCTTCTTTTTGAACGTTTAGAACGGAGCCTTAAGGCTGGGAATTCCGATTTTCTGCCGATTTATAACATATGTCCCTTGAACACTTTACGTTTCTAAGTTCTAAAAAAAAATGTTATTTTTGAATATACATTCTGGATACTGTCGAGCCATTCAAAAATATTTTTTTTTTTGTAATCACATAAAGTTCCCTGGATAGAAAAAATCGCAAAGTACGCTCCGAAAATTAAAAAAAAAAACACGTACGGTTCTGTTATTTAAAGCATCACAGGTTTAAAAAAAACACAGTGTTTCTTTACACGCTTCGGTATTGTCGAGAGATTTTTGCTCTATTTTAAACGAGACGTGTTTTATTATTTTCATAATTTTCGCTTAAAAATTGTCGTTTTTAATATTAGTGCGCTCCCTTTTTTATTTTATTTTTTTTAAGTATATTTTACCTCACAATAGTCCCAACTGCTCCTGTCTGGAGCCAGTCAGTCTATGGCATCCCCAATTGGGGTATGTTATGAGGCTGAAGTTAAACGGTGAAGGGAAGGAGATGAGGAAGAGGAAGGTGGGGAAGTACCTCGCTATTCAGATCTAGTCACTAAACACGGCTAAAGCCATTTCAAGCAACGTTTCAATTCTGAATGGTGGTCTTACACCAGGGTGATCCTTCTCCAACATTCGTATTGTCGTACCTCTCCTTCTTCTTATTTTCGTCCTTAAATGTAACTAAATCATACCTACCGTCCTCCTCGTCAATACCCGACACGGAAAGGAAAAATACTGTCCCATGTCCCTGTGTGGTGTATAGTGTGTGTGGTATGTGTGGTGTGTGGTATGTGTAGACTACATGTAGTGTGTGTAGGTCGATCGGCAGTCGGCTCACGCGCCGGGAACATGTTCGCTCGGTTAAGCAATAATTATAGTCGGGAACTACTGCAGCTATGCAAGGGTTACGACCCTGCTTTACATCGCGTCCTAGGAGTTGCGCACTCACATCCCTCGCCCAGACCAGGGTTGCCAAAAGTGGAATGGTTCCAAAATATTTAATGTACTAATTACATCGCTAATACTGAAATACACATTATATAATATGAAATATATCATTAGTAGTGTACGATCAGTTTAGTTGTCTATAGGCCAGTAGGGTCACATGGTATCGTTTTACGTGATGTGCTGAAAGAACCCGAAGGTAGATCTGCTCTGTCATTACATCGCGACATTCTGCCAGACAAAACATAACTTCACACTTCCCAGAAATAAGGACGCGAGTTCTTCTTAACTATATTTATAAAGTAATGTCGGATAAACTAATAATTAGTGATGAAGATTTAGTCGTTTTAAACTTTTATTTGTTCATTGGCGATTACAGTTACTGGTTACTGTACTTACTCGTTACTCGTTACTCGTTACTCGTGTACGATGACAGTTACCGACATTGTCTATTCATTGCTAGATACCCTGGTAATTATATTATACTAGCTGACCCGGCAAACTTCGTACTGTCTCAGAATCAATAAATGTTGTGTTTAATTTATTAGCTATTCGAATTGATTCGAATTATGTCGACCAACGCACATTATTTGAAAAGACGTTCCATACAAAATATATGAAAAAAATTATTTTCTCCATAATTATTTTTCCCGTGATTTTTTCCGATGTTTTAATAGTTATTCTGACGGAGACAAATCCAACAAATCAAAGATCATGAAAATCGGTCCAGCTGTTCTTGAGTTATAAATGGTGTAACTAAACCGACTTTGTTTTATATATTAAGATATTCTGGGGTATTATTATGAATGTTAGTTACAGTTTAGTTTATAAATTAATTATAACTTTCTCTAATAACCCAGGTGCGGGGCATACGTCATTCCTATGTCTACCTACGTTAAATTGTCTTGAAAACAAGCTTATGTGCCCAAGCGGTTAAAAGGGTCTTAAAATTCACCGTTTTCCTTCCCGAAACTTCCTCTCCTTTCTTTCCTTAAAAATTTCCTTCACTCAGCATCCCCAAAGATGTCCTTGAGGAAAATTATTTTCCTTGGGACCTCCTGTGTGGATACAATGTAAAAAAACGTCTACTCAAGAACCGTCTGAATCCAGTGATACTATTGCATCCTCAAATGGGTATGTTGTGAGGCTAAAGGAAATGAGGAGGAGAGGAGCAAAGTTGCCGTAAATACCAAACGTACTGTAATATATTATTTTGAATTAATAAAATGTGAAATAACACATAAGATTTAAATATAATTTATTTGCGCAAACCGGAATTCGAACAAGCAATCGCTATTCGTAGCCAAGGATTATAACCTCTCAACTACGCAGGCCGTAAAATAATTCGATAATTTGTATGATCATAGTATACGGTGATACGTTAGCATTTTTTGTTTGAATTGATGAGCGGGAGTTGCCATCCCTGACGCGGGTAAACCGCTGTAACCTCTCGCACGGCTGGTCGGAAGCTGAAGGCGGTCCATCAGCGGCTCATCATGTCCGCAAGCTGTCTGCGCACAGTCACTGAGATACTATCTGCCCTGTACCTTGTACCTACCCTATGCACAGGAGAAGGTTAGGTCGACACGATACAAAGGACATAGGACGCAGGACATCCCTGTCTACTTTCAGGACCTTTCCCTGAACTTAACTCTAAAGGGAGGAATTTGTCGAAACCCTTTGATATCTAGAATAAGATTTTTTGTTTGCGAATCAATCGACACTTTGAGGTTTGGATTCACTACTACAGCAGAATACTTTATTTATTTCTGTTCTCGCACGTGCAATTTACAAATATTTACAGTTTACATAGTTAATAAGTACCAGTGATACAAACACAAAATGTTAATAATCGTTAACTGTATATAAATGGGATAGTACCTAGTAGTGTTATGTGAACGCCTCACTAGGGTAACCTGTGTTGTGGTGTTTATACATTTTTTAGATAATGTAGTGTTATTCTGCCGCATTGATATACTCGGAAGATGTTCTGCCATCATAAGTAAAGACACAACATTGTTCTTGAGACTCTCGATGAGGATACTGTGGTTCTACTCATGGCAGCAGTATTGTATATAGGTTAGTAGCAGACAAAGTAGGACAGTGAGACTATGGCATCCCCAATTGGGGTATGTTGTGAGGCTGAAGGTAAGGGGGGGAGATGGGGAAGAGGAATGTGGGGAAGTACCTGGCTATTCAGATCTAGTCACTAAACACGGCTAAAGCCATATCAAGCAACGTTTCAATTCTTATGGTGGTGTTCTTACACCAGGTCGATACTGAGAGTATCTTCCACTCTGGAACGTGCCGCAAATATACCATATATTATTTTTAATTAATTAATTGTGAAATAACACAAATTAATCAAATAAAATTTACTTGCGCACGCCGGGTTCAAACCGCGACCTTCAGAATGGGAGTCCAAAGCCTTGCCCCTGGACTACGCCGGCCGTACGAAGTTGGTACTATTGAGATATTTTACAGTTTTAACAGACCGGACTGTTTTTTATACGATTGGGAAGTAAGTATGGAGGCACCACAACCTGAAGGAGCTTTTTGTGATATAGTTAAGACGATAGACTTCGCTTTTCGGCCCATACAAAAAGGACGCCCGGGAAAAAACACTTTTCTACATCGAAAATTGCACAAAATGAATATATTTTTTTTATACTGCCTTCTAGAGGGTAAAAACTATGTCGGTATGTTTTCGAATTTTCGATGCGTTTCGTATTAACGTAAACATTCACTGTCAAACATGTACGATTTATCAAAAAATATTTTTTAAGGAAAAAGTGCTGCTAACTCAACTCTCATAAAGAATTATAAAATTATAAAAAGCTACCGACGTAGCTTCTTCTTTCTAAAAAAAATATATTTTTTAAAATTTCAATTTCGTGAAAGTTTCGGTGTAGAAAAGTGTATTCTCCAAAAACCCCTTTTCGAGCGATTTCTGTAGGTAAATTTGAGCGTTGTCTCATTCGCACATTTTGCATTCGCATGTATTGTAAGTGTGCGTGAGTTTATTGTGAGCGGGACAGAATGACGGACGCGGGTGTTCCGCGTGTCGTTCAAAGACTAGCCTCTTAACTACTACTATAATAAAATATTTAACTAAACTCACTGAAAATCGCGTTCAAATAACATACGATCTCTATCGCCAAAACTAAAATACATATAAATGAAACAAGAAAGGAAAAATACTTTTAAAAGCTCATCAAAAAAAAATTCCTGTAAAGAGATCGCATTCTTTTTAGGTTGTGCCTTTGAATGTCGGTCTGTTTGGGTAAGCTCCAATTATACATTTAACAGTTTTTGGTTACCGGTTCGTCCCTAAAGCGCCACGAAATTCCCTTTTACGTGAATCATAGCAATTTCGTCCGGGAATTATCATTTACGGTCTCACAGATAAAATAATTATAGAGTCCGGTGATTGATGCCGGTAGCTGCCCTACCTCGCCGCCATTCTGGACCCAAAGACCGCGGCGTTCTATTCCAATTTAAAATATTTGAAAAAAGTCGATTTGGGCTCATTATAATTAAAACGTTTGACCTGTGCGGCGGAAAACAAAAACAGTAATCATGCAAAGATTTAATGCTGTTTGGAGAGAAAGGCGGAAATATCGAAGAAACAAGCAACCAGGGGGTACAAAAACTGTACTTGATTTTAAATTATTTTTTACATTTAAATTGATGTGAAACCGTGGCATTTTTGGGGAACATCATAATTATTTATTTTTAACACCCTTTTTAGGTTTAGCAAAAATTATATAGTATCTACTATACAAAACTGAACTACCTCTTCCAATGACTCGGCATAATTCCCTCCATTAGTATTCTGGGCAATTTCATTTATTATTTACACTTGGCTTTTACAGATGTTCGCACTTACGTGAGAACAATCCAGTTATAAAACATCAGTTTTTATACAAATAGGCACATGCAATTACGAAAATCTACAACCACATACAATTAAATACAGGTACATACAATTGAAAAAACAAAAACATTACAAATAAAAAAAAAATAAAAAAACAAGCTCACTCAAGTAACACATATTACAATGAGAGGTAAGATACATAAGGAACACGAGAGGCATGCATAGAGAGACAATTGACACAATATAATTAGTAATATATCTACTTCGACATTCTCTATCTTGTTATATAGTCGACACATCTGGGTCAGAGGGCTAAGGTAGGCAATATTATTTTTAAATGTATTCAGGTGAAAAACGTTATGGCGTCTTAAACAATGGGAATTGGGGACATTTATTTCAACATTGTTAAGACTTAGTGTAGTATCAAGATGACGTCAATGAATAGAAAAAAATCTGACGTAAGGGGGGGGGGTCCCACTAAATCTCACCAAGGAAGGTCGAGGGGTCTAAAATTTTTTTTAAACTGCTCACATAATTAATGAATCTATGTCCCCATATCCCTTTTTACTGTACTTGTCCAATATTGGATATTTAAAAGGAGACGAGTTTTCTTTAAAGAATATAAGAGATCCAAACACTGTTAAAAATAAAAATAAATTACATAATCTATCTAATTTTGTTTTTCTCACTTTTTTCATATCACGAAATTCAAATATGATAATGTGACAATAAAAATGTCCTCGTCTAGATGACTACCTAGTACCTACCATGATAAACCTGCGCTAAAATTTATTTTAAAAACTATTTTTTATAATCTTACATGTGTCCATAAAAAAATCTAATCTTACTTTTAATAATAATAATAAAAAAAACTTGTAATCAAATTTATAAAAAAATTATTTTCTTAAAAATCTTCTTAAAATTTATTTTTTTAAGTCCTTAAATACGTTTTTCTTTTCGTCTGTCTTTTTATATGTTTTATTTTTTGTTTTTTATAAAATATTATTTTTCCAGTTAATACATTACAATTTAAATCAAGTATAACTACCATAATACGTAGGTGAGAAAATCACAAAATTTGTAATTTATAAAAAAAACATATATCTATAGATAAACTACGCAACGCAAATTGGCACGGCACTGCTACGATAAAAGAACTCGCAAGGCTCTCGACTTCCAATCCTGAGGTCGCGGGGTTCGAACCTGGCGTGCTCAAATAAATTTAATTTGATAAATTTTTGTATAATTAATAAAAAATAATATATAGTATAACTGAGGCACGTTCCACGAGCGGAAGATACTCTAGGTATCGTCCTGGTGTAAGACCACCATTCAGAATTTAAACTATGCTTGAAATGGCTTTAGCCGTGTTTGGTGACCAGATCTGAACAGCCAGGTACCTACGCACCTTCCTCTTCCCATCTCCTTCCCCTCTCCACTACCTTCAGCCTCACAACATACCCCAATTGGGAATGCCATATTCTCACTGGTTCTAGATTTGAGACGTTGGGACTATTGTGCGGTATTCATATAAAAAAAACACTTTAGTCAAATTCGTATTGTCTTAATTACCCTCTTAACTTCGTTGTTTTAACTAAAAACGAAAATGTTTTATTTATAAAAGCTTATAATAAGTTATAACTTATTTGTGCAATGTGCCTTCTACTCATTAGTCCTCTTATAAAAAATTTGTCCATAGTTATTTAGGGCGAGGCCCCGTCGCTATAAGGCCTTTAGATTCCAAACTCAATATTAAAATCCAATCAAAGCTTGGCTAAGAGACATGCAACCAAACGATTACCCATCGGAACCTTATTATAAATAGATAACCTACTTTTAATAATAAGCATTGTGTTTATCCAAATTACTACAAAGAAAGGAAAGAATAATGATTGATTCATTCAAATAATAATCAGTAGATATTGTATAATCTACCTCTTTAGGAAGTAAAGGTAACTTTATAACACATTTAATTTGAAGGGTCAAATTTAAACCGTTTGAAGAAAGTACAAAGAAGGTTTCTTAGAACGCTTATTTATTTCAAATGATCCAAGATTGTGAAAATTGTATTTTTAGAAGTGCCTTTCCTAGGGATTAGTGATTGCAATCCGGTGTCATTTTCAATTCGACCGGATTCTGCCGGATTTCCGTCGATCCGGCAGGATCGATGGAATCAGGATAATTTTTTCCTTTCGTTCCATAATGAACTGCTTATGAGATAATCGAGTGAGTGTATTATATAGGTAATTTATATTAAAAAATATATATACATGAAATCAACTTTATTTCCGATGTCGTAATTAGACAACGAGCAAACAAATAAAACATCTAGTTGACTAGTTAAATTTTAACGTAACGGGGGGTTCAGTCTTCCTAGATTTCACAGATAGATCAATTTTAGTAGGTATTTAACTTTAAATATAATCAACCTTGCTTAATTTACTGAGATTAGAATAATTAGGTATTTGAGTATGCTAACAAGTCACATTCTTATATTTATGACAGACATCATTATGAATCTGTCTAATGAATGGCACAATTATCATAATAATGAGTTAAAACTCTTTAATTTTAAACTAAAACTAAACTTCAAATTACTATAAATAACTAACTGATACCCGGCACGCGTCGCAATGCCACTTAAAAAAAGAAATTGTTTCTCCCTGCGTGTCCTTTCTCATTCGTCCCGTTCCCATTCCGCCACCTCTTCCCCTTCCGCAACTCCTTATTTTACCTTCCCCCTCCGCTCTCCCGCTGTACCCCTTCTCGCCCCCCTCCCCCCCTCACGCATCACCATTTCACCTTTTCCGCCTTCCCCCTCCCTTGTCCCACCTCCCGCAACCCCCTCCTCCTTCTTAAATCCTCTCCGCCCCTCCCGGATTCCCCTCCCCCTCACGACTTTTTCCCTGCCGCTAAACTCTTTAAGCTTTTTCAAATTTTTAATACAAATTTCATAAGGCCAGAGCTGGCGGTATGAAATATGCTTTACGACCTATTCTTATACCTACGAAATATATTTTAAAAAATCATAAAAATCGGTCCAGCCGTTTCGGAGGAGTGCGACCACAAACACCGTGACACGAGATTTTTATATATTAGATTATTTTAAGTATATATTATCAAAAAATCAATTTAGGTTTTGGAAAAATAATCATGGAAAACAAATAGTTTTAATTGTGACATCTGCCAATGTTATTCTAATAGCGCTACAAATATAGCCAGCGGCCGAAAAGGCCCGTTCAGTTTAACTTTTGCATATGTATCATTAGCTCGGTTTGTATCTTCATGATATTTCTTTGGATTTTGTAAGTATATTTATATTATTGTTACTACAGTGCGGCGTTCTTTAAACATCGCACGTAGTGCTTCATATAATTTAAAACTGTGTCATGAGTAAGCAACTTCTCTAAAACAAACTTAAGTGTTGTTTCAACAGTTAACAGGGTCTAATCTCTTCTGCATATTGCCCCTACAGCTAATTTAAATGGCTGCACGCACAAGCACCTCGCATTTATTTTTTTTTATTTTTTTTATTTTATTGACGGACTCAATAGTCCATCAACAATATGTATACATTCTGGAAAAATGAGAATGGTATGCATAATTAGTAGAATGTTGATTGAGGAACAGTAATTGATAATTGCGGAGTTTACGGGAAATGATGTTGAACTGGATGAGTTATAACAAAACAGATGTCTCAGAAATACCGTTGATAATTTTGAACATCCAAATTAGATCAAAGTCCTTTCTCCTTTTTCTAAAGAAGAAATGTTTAAAGTTTGTTCAATTCATCACATATGAGTACTCGCCTCTTTCAAGTCCAAATTTCCAAGCAATTTCTCGTAAGAACCATTGTTGTATGGATTCGATGTGACAAACGTAGACAGCATAGAAAGGAGACCAAATGACACTGACGTATTCAAGGTGAGGGCGAACCAGCGTACAGCAAAGAGTTTTAAGTGTACTTATATATGTGTTTAAAGTCAGAGGTAATTCTATGAATGAAGCCGAGTAGTTTAAGAGATTTGTTTATAATGTTATTAATGTGACCCTAAGGCCCTAGATAGGTGACAGTAGATAGACAAACACTGTTTGGTTCTATAAAAGGACGAAATTTTGCGTTTATCGACATTTAGTTCCTAGCAATTAATTTTACACCAATCATTGAATGAGTCAATATCTGATTGGAAATGAAGGCAATATCGTGGTAATTTTTTATTATTTTTAGGATCTTATTGTCATCCGCAAAAAGCCAAAGGCGTGTTAGTTTGAGAAAAAATACTAATAATGACGTTCATAAACAAGTTGAAAAGAAGCGGGGCTAGATGTGCTCCTTGGGGTACGCCGGAAGTTACAAAAATAATAGACACAATGTTATTTATTTTAACTCTTGGTTTTCTATTGCTTAAATACGAATTAAAGGATAGCAATCTAGTTAAGTACCTACTCATGTAACAGCGCGATTATTTTGCCAAAAATTGGCATCACCGGATCCAGCATATTGGTACCGGATCCGATAAACGTTTAGTGATGCCGGATCCGCCGGAATACCGAAACCGGTTTTCCGGATTACAATCCCTATATTCATCGTATGGACATTAATTTGACAATTGTGAGGAAAACTATTGTTTATCCCAATATATTTGTATGTATGTACCTATGTACAAGGAAAACGCTGATTTTGAACGAAACCTAAATTGGATCTGAAATCTGAATAACATGTTATGAAACTCACATGCAAGTTTTATTATTTCGTTGCAAAACCAGTTCCGGAGATGGTATAGGAAATTTTATTTCATTCACACCAGCATTCACGGGACCGCAGGCGCAGACAGTACGCTGGGTGTATGCTGCCGGTTGCATGCAATGGGCTATGGGCTATGGGCTATGGGCTAAGGACTGTGGGCTATGGACCGTACCGTCCGCAGCAGATAAGAGGTGTGAGGTCAGCGAGTCTCGGCCAAAGAATCGCGGGAGCTTTATTTGGCCTAATAGGAATATATATGCACAATCTTCGCGCTATCGGCGGCAATAAATCGTGAATATAATAAGAAATACCTCGCTACTCCGCGCATATATTGGATGCGAATTCCGAAACGAAACGCAATTCTCCACTGAACCAAGGAAGGTATAATACAATAGTGCCCTTTGTTTGCGTACAAATATTATGATACGCTTAGTATTTTCCATACTGAATTGGCTTGCAAATGTAAAATAGAGCATTTTCTAAAACACATTCCGTTTATTTAGGGAAACGACAAGGAAACTATTACTTAATTTTTATCTCGTTGGTGGAATAAAAAAATATAATAAAAATTCCCCTAGAACAATTACAAAACTTTTGCAGACATTTATGTTATTAAAAACATCACTTTCACAGAATTCTTAACACAACATCCAGTCACATCGCAGACGCAGACTGACTGCTGCAACGTTACCAGTTCTTTTAAAGCATTGTTAAAGACTCTTGAGTTTTATTACTACCAAATCGAATCTGAGCTTGTGTAGTCTGTTTATTTACATTAGCTCCACGCAGGAGGCCCTGAGTAAAATAATTTCCCTCGGGGCCTATGTCATCTTTGGGGATGCTGTGTGGAGGGTGTTTTTAAGGAAAGGAAGGAGAGGAGGTTCTGGGAAGGAAAAAGGTAAAAGGGTTAGGAGAATCTGGGGCTCAGTGTGTCCAGATTATCGGCCGCCAAGACCTAAACAAACCTCACATGGCAGAGGTGTTGGTTATCCAATCCAGCGGAACCCATTCCCGCCTCCCAAATTAATGTATTCAATGTGTAACTGAAACACCGGTTAACGGTTGGGAAATGTTTGTTTTATTATCTACCTTTTTTACATCTAACTCTGCTTTTAACTAAAGTGTATTCACTATAAAGCTCTGTTTGGATAACTAGATCGAGTTAGTAGCCAAATTCTTTTGGCAAAGAAAAGATTTAACAATATAGTTGACATTGCTTCTTTCGTCCATTGAGGTATTTTCAATAAACCCGCGTGTGAAATATACGCATAAAATTGTCACGTAAGGTTATCATAAAGGAGTTGGTCCTGTGTCCCTATCGAATAAACTACATTGTATCGGTGTAGGCACGTCAGTTCGTTTCGACTGGCTATTTCTCAAAGGAATAATGGAATATCGATAGTTGGTTATTGTATGGAAATATCTTGTTAGTGTGGCCGAGAGGTGTCCGGTGTTCGGCGCTGTGGCACTAACTCGCCACTACCAGCAGATCATCATCGCTAAACAATATTCACAAACCGTATTGTTCTCTATGGAAAGTGCAGCCCACTTACTACAGGACTATGGCGCGCCTGATGCAAGCACACAGAAATATATAATATGATTGGGCGTAACATCGCTGTCATTTACAAGTAATTTTATTTACATATACATAATTATTTTATTTTGTCAGAAAGAAAGAGCTTACATGATACAAAGATATCGTCTTCACAGCCCTTGAAATTGTAATTATGTAAGCAAATAAGAACTTGTCATTTCATAAAAGCAGGTCCTATCCCAAGCAGCAGTTCCAAAATAGTTTTTTCTCTTTCTTATGTATATTGTAATTTTCACTTAAATTCACATTTATACTAATGTGTATTATATCCTTTTTTGTTATCTTAACTTTAAAAAGTTTTTTTCTCTGTATGCACTTAACTATGAAAACGGTAAAAATATGTAAAAGTCCATCAGGTTTATGATTAAAAAATAAATAAAAATAAAATAAATAAATCGGTGTTTTGAATTTACATTCAGAAATTATCCATCATCTTCCAATACGACTCAACATATTAAAATTCTATTATAAGTGGGCACAATTATAAAAATGTGATTTTTTCAACAGTAAGGGAAATATTCCATCGGTGTGTTTTTCGTCATATATCTTCTCTCTCCAATTGAATATAACTTTTGTAATCACTCACCTCGAAAATCTTTATAATGAAACCAAATTTATGTGTATTTAATATAGTTAGCAAGTCGAGTTGGTAGGGCAGCTAGCAGCTAGCAGCTATCGGGAGAGCAGGAACA
This sequence comes from Limnephilus auricula, assembly GCA_951813805.1. Lineage (NCBI taxonomy): Eukaryota > Metazoa > Arthropoda > Insecta > Trichoptera > Limnephilidae > Limnephilus > Limnephilus auricula. Next base: position 580,900 of record OX638395.1, on the reverse strand, counting down.
GCAGAAGATGGTATCGGGGATGTGAGGGCAGATTGCAGATATTGTCAGGCCGTATCGCGACCTTCCATCGAACAGCAGCTATAACGCCAGCCATGCACGTCGCACGATGTCATATATCAAAATATTGCCTTAAATTATCTGCTAATATATTATTATACGGAATATTTCGATCACACACGCAGTGTAAAAATACTTTTTTTTTCGGTTGATTACGTATCTTAAATTTATGGGAAACATAATTTATTTATATGTACATTTAAGTTTACAAATTACTAATTACATATTACGTAATTTACAAACTATATTTTGCCTAATGTGGTTCTCACAAAGTATTTTGAATTTAATAATGTGTGTAGTTTTTATCGTTTCCGGGCATTTCATCCCTTTGTAGAGTCGTTTGCATGCTCGCTTTGTCCTTTTTTTGTAAATAGTCGGATTACATTGTACGTCCTTGTGTTACGCACAAGAGTTCTAACTGCTCCCCTCTCGAGCCAGTGAGACTAAGGTATCCCCCAAATGGGGTATGTTGTGAGGCTGTTGGTAGTGGGGGGGAGAAGAAGATGGAAAGAGGATGGTGGGGAAGTACCTGGATATCTGATCACCAAACACGGCTAAATCCATTTCAAGCAACGTTTCAATTCTGAATGGTGGTCGTACACCAGGGCGATACTGAGAATATCGTACACTCTAGAACGTGTAGCAAATGTACTATATATTTTTTTAAATTAATTAATTGTAAATTTAATTGAATAAAATTTATTTGCGCATCGCGACCTTCGGATTGCGAGTCAAGAGCCTAACGCCTCGACCACGGAGGCCGTGAAATGTCTGTTTTGTAGGTATATATTTTTGTTTGAAAAGTCTTTTGATAAGGGAGTATTCTAGTCTTTCGGGCTCTGTAAAAAATAAATGAAGAATGTTTTTAGTATCCTTCTTTCTATGATTTGTTTATTTGTATTTTAAGAATATATAAAAAATTAAACAACAAAAAAATGTTCAAAATTCGAAAAGTAATAGGGTGGTAAAGTGGGGGATCCAAAAAAAACGGGATGCCCTGGCGTGCAAGATTGCAACCCGTCTGGTCATCTGAAAAAAAATCGAACGGACTCTTAATAAGTAAAGAAGTCGCTATCGCCGGGACATCGAGGATTAATTATTTTGAGCCACTCGGCTACAATCATGTCACAAAAATTGGCTGCACAATGATTGTTTTCCATAATTTACTCCCAAGGTATATATTTACGGTAGGAAAAAACTAAAAATAAAAAAATTATATAATCTGTTTTACATAATATAGAACCTTTCAATAAAGACGCTCGATTTTAAAATGTAAATAAGACAAGTTATGTGTGAGGTGTACACTCATTTTTTTAAATATTTTATGGCAATATAAGTGTGGAATATAACGCCGTTCAAATGTCCGCCGCGGATTTCCTTGGTTGCGCGCATTTGGGTGGTCCAATTGACCCGAAGTTTGACCGGACTGAATTTATCATTGGTAAATCTGGCTGAATTTGCTGAATGTCATTTATTATGTTGATTTTGCGGGCGTCAACTGTTTACGGTTTATTTGCATAGACTTGCGATTTAAGGCGTTTAAGTCTAAAGGCCTTAAATCGCACGACCTCGGTGGCTGTCGTCGTTCACTTCGTGTTAAGTTCACAACGCCGCCGCGCGTTTAACCTTGCCTTTTTGATCAAAACTCAAATTTAATGCTGTAACCTTCCATGGTGATTTGCCGTACACACTACTAAACAATTGACAATAAATTTGACAGATGTCACTTTAACAACATGGTTGCTATAACTTATTAAAATTAGCGTCCCTACTGAAATACCCTATACGTACACGTTGTACTGAAACTGGTAGTACGAGTGGGAAACTGATGAATCTACATCACATAGAGAGCCCAAAAACGACAACAAAAAAATCAATCTGAGCCTATCAATTTTATTTTAATGTTCTGTTTTTCGTCCACTAAAGGATTCAAAGAAACTTTTGGAGCGGAGAAACGCCTCTACGTATTTTAAAAGACATTAAACAGCTGATATTAAGCCCTAACAACAGATTTTTTTTTAAATTTGACCTTTAAAATTCCAATCTTGTACTTGAATTACCCGAAAACAAAATCATAAATCAAAAAAAGTTATTCCACAAAATCGACTCCAAATGTGAGAGTTCAGGTTGCTTATTTACATACCTAAATCGAAAGTAAATATATTAAAAATGGATTATGAACAATCGCGTGAGATATGAATACCGATTGATATCAATTAACGATAAAGAATCGCCACGGAATCTCGACAACTCGGATTCGTAATATAAAGTATCGCGCATTAAAGGTATTGAGCCTATATTGGCTGTATCGCAGCGATCAAACGGCAAATAAAGATAAACAAGCTTCGTGACCGCATTGCATCATAAATCGTCCTCAACCCTTGGCTGAAGATGCTCGCAGTATACTGGCAGTATGCTGGCTGTAATCATTATGCCTCTCGCACATGTCTACCACCCTGGACCACTGGGCCAACCTGCTGAGGTGGCCAAAGAAACGGATCGTGTGCCAACGCCAAACCAAGTTAAATTAATATTTGATGAAATGGCTAAAAGCTAAAAAAAACTAAAACTATTATAGAATAATTTGTTCGGATCTGATATTCGTCCATCAATTTGGTTCGATGCGCTAACATCAATATATTTTAAAAAATATTTTAAAATTTGACTGGCCGCGGTAAGTCCTATATTTTAAGTGTAAATCTATTTGTAGGTACGTTCCGTTTCGGTTTATGATGGTGGCCTTCAATGGTGGATTCAAAGGACGACAAAACATTATTATTTCAAATGTGATATCATCGTGTTTATTTGGACTTTCTTATTCGTCTTTTTTTAAATAAAATTTTAATAATAAAATCAATTGGATTATCATACTCATTTGCCTACTAGTTTAGCTGTCACGGAAAATTGATTCCGAACCCAGGAATTGTTCTTACTAGTTTCGAAAATGATTGCAAAAGAGTTGTTTTAAAGTTAATTATGTAGGTGTTCTAAAATTTATCATCGAAGAAGAAGATAACAATAATAATCTAATTTTTTAAAATATGAAAATGAACAAGACACAGAAAAATAATAAAAGATAACGGTTGCAACTGGGACCGTTATCTTTTATTATTTTTCTGTGTCTTTTTCATTTTCATATTTTAAAAAATTAGATTATTATTGTTATCTTCTTCTTCAATGATATATTAGATTGATGGGAATAACCTTCAAAAGTTAAAAAGAGAGTTTTTCTTATAAAAATAGGAATGTTCTAAAATTTCTTTAGGAACCTCTTCATCTACTTTAAAATTGAATTAAAAGAATCAAAATGATTAGATTGAACTGGTGAAATCCAAAATTGTATTTTTTTTATCAAAGGACGCCATTTTATCTACCGTTTTAAAATTTGTTTTCCTTGTACAATAAGTTAACTTCATCGAACTTGGTAAAAATATCTGTCAGAAATTTTTAATATTATATTAATATTAAAGATAAAAACATATTTGGGTTGCTTGGGAAAAGAAATTCTGCGAAACACATGCAGATCCTTTATTCCGTTGTTACTGCTTCCACATCGCACAGATGTTCGTATTATTGTCTCTTATCACATTATTATACAGCATAGTAACACATATCAGAACTTTTTTTAGTATGTAAAATGAAAATTTACTGCAAGAGCAGCATAAACGGCTCTTTCAAGTTTCATAAAGCTTGGACTCTCTACCTGAGCCCCTAGCACACTCGCTTGATGACGATTGATAGGATAACTTTCGGTAACGTTTCATAGTTCCCATCGAATTTATTAAGCACACTTAGTCATTTTGAACTGTCACTTATTCGTTAGCGATTTGTAGTCATGCTAGGGAACGATGAGAAGTTACCGAAAGTTATCCTATCAATTGTTATCGATCGAGTGTGCTTGGGGGCCTGGGGTATTAGCATGGTCGATCGATAAGGATCGGTAGGATCATAATTGTCGGTAACTTCTCTTCGTTCCCTAGGACAACTGCAGATCGCTAACGTACAAACAACAGTTGATATCGAATATATTAAGGTCACTTAGTCATTGTGAATTGTCACATTTCATATTTCTACACTGTACTACGACTGTTTAAAATGTTTAAAAAAACACATGTATCTAGATGGCCCTTGTGCCATAAATTCTAAATTAATTAAAGAACAGATTAAGGTCATTTGATGATTTCCATGTAGTTGAGTGTAGTATATCGACGATAGTATGACAGTCATCTATAATTATGGCTGTTTACGTGGTATTGCCGGGTATTGTAATACTTTTTAATGAGTTGGTAAACGAGCGTGTGTCGAGTTCCCGAACACTGCATATTAACGGATCCCACAGTACACAGATTGTATATTACAGTACCTGCGAGCTCGGTGCCAGTTAATCTGCTCCGCCGGATCAGAGAGTGTTGGGGAGAAAAAAGCAGCAGGATCGCAGAGGGACGAGGAGGTGGCCGGTGAGTCGTTATACCTTCATAATTATTATAAACAATAGTGCGCGAGCAATATAGCGTTTAGCGGGCACGTGAACTGGTGGTGGGTATATCCAGTACATTGTTAGCGCAGCAGGGTGGGCCGGTGCCAGGCGACTGGCGAAGCCACCGCGTGCACCAAATAACTCAGCGATGCGATGTTCCGAGATGAGGGAGGACGATATAGATAGAACCAGCGTACGGCGTACGGGGATATGCGCTCTGCCGACACGAACATCGTGGCCTGATTTGAATACCATCCTAACAATCTCATGTTACACCATTTTCCTCGTTCATAACGGCTTATAATCTGCTGCTTGCTGCTTGCTGCTTGCTGCTAACCACTTTGCTATCAACATTCCAGAGCTGAGGCAAAAATTAGGATCTAATAAGTACTCGTAAATGGCTACAAATAATAAGATACTTATCTACCTTTAAAAGATATCAAAGATGTTTTTAGGCAAAGGATGTTTTCTCTCTGAAAAGATTTTGTGTATTTAAAACGTTTCCATCACATTTTCTTTTATTTTATCGCTAGGCCTCCGTGGTCGAGGAGTAAGACTCTCGATTTGCAATCCGAAGGTGGCGGGTTTGAACCCGGCGCGCGTACGCCAATACATTTTATTTGATTAATTTGTGTTATTCACAATTAATTAATCTAATTAATCTGTAGTATTTTTGCGGCACGTTCCAGCGTGGAAGATACTCTCACTATCGCCATGGCGTAAGACCAACATTCAGAAATGAAACGTTGCTTGAAATGGCTTTAGCCGTATTTGGTGACCAGATCTTAATATCCAGTTATTTCCCCAGCTTCCTCTTCCCATTTCCTTGCCCTTCCCACTACCTTCAACCGCACAACGTACCCTAAATGGGGTAGCCATAGTCTCACTGGCTCTAGACGTCAGCAGTTTGGAACTCTTGTATTCATATAAAAAGGGTAAATTCCCCATCGTTTTCCGGGCTTTTCGCAAGTTTTTCAAAATCAGATGTACATAGTAATTCTTCTCTTATTTTATCAAGTGTGCAAAATGTCATCAAGAATTATCAAATTTCGCTTTAAGGAGCTGGGGAAAGGCGATGGGTGATTTTTCGAAATTTCATGTAAACAGTTATGTTTCTCCTGTTTTTAAGGTCAAGTTCGCAAAATGTCATCGATCTCGGAATAAAATTGTAGATGTGTATAAAAAACAAAGCCATCTTTATATATCGACGACAGATAGATACATTTAATTTTGGCGATTTCTAAAGCAGAGCTGAAAGACCATTAAAATGGCCACAGGGGTAACTGGTTCAAATCCCGGTCTCGGCAAGCATTTACATTTATTTTATGGCTTTCTCGCATGTCAAATTAAATAGATACTGGTAGGTAGAGCTACCTCTCATCCTTTTATCCACCATTGAAAATCGAAGCGTTCATAAAATCATCACGTAATTCTAATCTCCCTTCCCACTTCGTTCTGCCATTCAACCTTCTCCTAATTGAGGATCCCATTGTTTCATTGACTCCGCTCGGCGCGGCGGTATCACGAAACAAAGAATAGCTTATAAAGAACGTCACTACTGAAAGTTTTTATTACGTCAGAATTATTGGAGAATAATTTGTTCGGATCTATCATTCCTCTCAATTTAACTTAATGTAACTTCAACAGTATTTAAAACTATAATATTATTACCACCGCTGAGTTAGCATCGCATTTGGGTCCCACCCAGGCGTCCAGTGTTCGATTCCGTCCTCCATCTCAACACAAGCAACATTTTCCTTTTTTTTTATTTTTATATTTTGTCTAAGATTACCACGTGGTACAGAAGTGTTTTAGTATAATATTATAACGGTGTGTGCACACTAATGTTTATTGAGAAATTATAAAATATACTCAAATAAATTTTTCGATTGGGTTGAAGACAATAAATAATATGAACATGTATTATTTTACATAAGGAGATAAAACGAGAGTAATTTTTTTTCATCAAATCCATTAGGCTTATTTTGTGCAATTATTTTAATAATTAAAAATATAATCAAAGTTTTTATTATTTAATCGTTGAAGACAATATGAGCGACTATCCGAAACTCTAATAAGGTAAAATCAGAAAACAATACGGTGACATCTAGGAATCGAGCCCAGGATCTTAACCTTACCAGGGTGACGCTCTATCACTGACCTAATGAGACCCTAACCGCTTCGGTGAAGTTCACTTTAACTGAATCATACTTCGACTAAGAACTAATTATTATAATAAATAACTAATTATTATAACATTTATTTATCCTCATATTTTTATTTCCTGCTATCTTTATGTATGATTGCAAAATTCATCACGAATTAAATATATTTATCTTTTTCTGATTTTTGACAATATAATATTGTCGTCAATGATTAAATGTTACAATTTGAGGTTTTATTCATTAAGTTAAAATAAATAAAAAAAATTAACGTTTTTATTGTTTAAACACAACCGACTTGTTTCATAAGCAATGCTAATCAGGATATACTTAAAATTATAGTTTAACATGAGCTTTAAGTTAACCTTGAATAATTAAGCTATTGCTCTATCAGTAAGTTATAGCTCTCAAGACATGTATGTTGTTTTTAAATAATATGAACGACTGAAAATAAATTTTGATTATTTTTAATTGATGATATAATTAGTTTAGGATAACTCGATGATATCCATTTTGATCCGTATTGCTTAGACTTCTGCCCAAATCTACCAGGGACGCATACAATCAGAGTAATCACACCTCATACGAGCAGCTCTGTCCTGGTGCAAATGACATACAGTGAGAGAATATACTAATCAGAGAGTATCAGCGGCAGTGGGCGGTGTGTGCATGTTAAGTCGGGTCTCTAGCTTATACTTTACCATCAACTATTATTTAGTTATTTATTATTTATTTATTTTTTATCATTATTTCGTGGAAACCAACAAAAACAAACAACATTGATGAGGGAATCATGATCAAAACCATACGACAACCTGCAGTCCACCTCGGAAAAGGAATACCTAGTGAGGAGGACTGAGGATAAAATATTTCACTTTGTATTCTTAATTTATTTAATATTGTATTTTAATTTTAATTTGTATTGTCATTAAATAAAAAAAAAATAAAAAAAACTTCGCCTTAACAATTTTGGTTTTTTCTTTTTTCCACATTGTCGTCTCCTGCGTTTGTTTGAACATTGGGGCGCGGTAGGCGTGACTACACTCATTTTGTTATGGTCTGCGGTAAAGACGCGTCTACGCACGCACACTTGATCGGGGAGAAAACACAGATTTCAAGTTAGATCTACTACCTCGAAATTTTAATAGATATTTTTTATCAGGAAAAAATTCTGTTTAACATCGATTATAACACTATCTTCGTAAGTTCTGATGGGGGGAGGTTATTATGGATTTATTATTCAGGAAGAAAACACAGATTTCAAGTTGGACCATACAACCTACTCGAAATTTTAATTTATGTATATTTATTTATCAGGAAAGTTTTCTGGCTAATATCGATTCGTGTACTACCTCAATGTACCATCTATATTTTTCAAATAACAATAATTATCATAAATTGTTATATATGTTTATTGGTTTAATACAATAAATTAATGTACTTGAAGGAATTTATTTGAATTCCTTAAGTATATTAAGATGAGTTCGTGTTGGAAACAGTCAACCATTACATCATTTATGAAACTCGTAATTACGCTTATTGCACATTACCTCAAAAACTCGTGTGATTTATTCATCATGACAAGACCGCACCGCGCGGCTGTTATCAAACAATGAACATATCCCCTCCTCTGCCTTCCCTGCTTCACCCGGGAAGACAATGTTTTCCGTAGGCCACGGAAAGCTCGAACATCGCGTCTATGTGTAAGGCCACGTACCCATTGACAAAGTTTATAGTAAAGTTTAATAATAATAATAGTTTATTCCAGAAATTCCAGTATAAGCCAAGATGTAAGCAAAAGTTGTCGCAGGAGACGCCAAATTTGAAGCAAGATACCCGGCTATAGGCTGTGTGACAATGCCCCCTGCTCAGCTCTGTTTCCCTGTCACATCGCTGCATTATTTGTATTACAATAATTATTGTAAGAACCCGATGGCTATCAGCGCTCTTCATTATGCGGCATTATTATAAATTAACGATAGCAGTTCTCAGTTCTCATAGTAAAAGCCGGGACATAATGCGGTTCATTGTCTGCGTTTTGGAATCGCACTTGAAGATTTTTTGATTTTATCTAAATAGGCAATTTAAATGTTCTGAGAGCACCGGTAAAAAGGATTGTCTTTGCTCAAATTGTTTAGTAAAATTATATTATTAACGCTTGTAGATCGTAACTCAAAACGGCAAGAAAAATTATATAAAATTATAAACTGGCAAATTAAATGGTGACATTGGTATGTGTGGTAATATCATATACGACACAACGAATGTAGATGGAAATGGTTGTAGCAGTATTCAGTAACTAGATGTGAATAGCCAGATACTCCCCCACCTTCCTCTTCACCATCTTCTTCCCCTCCGCACTACCTTCAGACTCACAACATACCCCAATTGGGAATGCCATGGTCTCACTGGCTCCAGACGGGATGAGTTGGGACTCTTCTAAGGTATTCAAATAAAAATAAATCCAAAACTGCTTAAGAAATACCGCTTCTAATGCACCTGAAAATTAAGTGTTAATACTTTAAAACGAAATAAGATAAAATGGTGTTTTCTGAATTTGGGTGATAGTATGTGTAGGAAAAAAACAAGGTAAACTAGGAAAGGGAATAACCACACAATATAATAACAATATAGTTATATAGTTCCACCGCGTTACCTCGAGGTAATTATCGCCACATCAAAACTAATTAGTACAAAACGATATTATGACCTACCGAGATGTTCAAATTCCTTCTTTTTACTTAAAAAGGATATTGTGTTGATTGAAAACACCAACAACTTCATTTCAGGGTGGTTCCAAATATTTTCTTCTGTTTTCAAAACAAATGCACTCGAATGATAATTATATCTCTTGCAATTGTTCCAAATTTCAAATACTTTTCCAGCAGAGTAATGGTTAGGGAGAGGTAGGAACTGGAAAAATGACATCCCGGTAGGAACTAAACTTATTCTCTTTTCAAAACCATGTAAGTATGTAATGACCGGTCAGTAGTTGAGTGGGCATCGCGTTTGGGTACCACCCAGGCGTCCCGTGTTCGATTCCTCGGCTAGCTAAGTCCTCCATCACAATACAAGCAATATCTTTCGCTTAGTGTGGTGGTAGTAGGAGATTTTCAAATGTTGTCAGGTTATTCGTAACCCGGGAATGTTTGTCTTTCTTTAAAAAAAAATGTAAGCTTATTGAAAAATATTTAGAAAGAGTCGTTTATCAATGATTTTGACAAACAGAGTTCATGGAAGGGCATAGAATTGTAAAGATTATATTATGACGCAGAAGTGGATGAAAGAAGATGTCACGGACGCCCCAGGAAGTATGACACCGTCGTGTGAATCAAATGCTTGAGTGAACTGATTGGTGATTCACTCGCTGCGGTAAAATGTGTGTGATGGTTAGTTAGTTATTAATAATAATAACTTATTAATTATATTTGCACCATGCATCTACTATTTTAATAATTAGCCTAAAATATATTTTTTATTTTTTACATTAACTACATATGGACGTTGCCGTAGGGAACATCAAGATATCTTTGGGGATGCTGTGTGGAGTGTCTTTATGAGGAGAGGAAATTGTGAACATGGGTCTTGAAGAGTCCCATATTGTAGGAGGGTTACAACAAAGCTGTTAAACCAACCTGACCCGATCTCATATGACAAATGTCGACCGTACCTACAAATGCAAATGTCTTGCACCGGTGCCGAAGGGATCAATGACTCTAGTTGTTTGGAGCATCTTCTACCAATCATAAGGTTCTAATCATAAGGTTCTAGCTTATGTGCTCACGATTATACAAATCATATCGACAACATGGGGGTAGAAAACTTTTAAATAATTATAATTCAAAAATAAACTGAATAAATAACCTATTTAAATGGTCATGCCTAATTTAAAACTAAAGAAACATAAAATATGAAAGCTGTTATAATATTCCTTACTTGATATTTAGTAATGTAAAACATTATAGATGAAACGGAAGCAACAATTAAGCATACAATCTTAACAAAAAGGGCCATAACGTATTGTATGGGCTCAGGTTCATTTTAATTAGCTCCTACTTTCTTACTACAGTGGCGGGCGGTCCATAAACTCTAAAAACCAAATAAATAAAATAAAATACTTTGAAATCAATTTTTTTTGTTATATAAATGTTTAAATATATTTTTATACCGCAGTTTTTCTAAATAGTTAATTTTCTTTATCTTTATTTATCGTTATTTTATTCATCGTTTCTATATTATCATGACAAATTTATATTCTTCAGTGAGAAAATAAATGGTAATTTTCAAAATTTGGTGCATATTATTAAATTTGGTGACTATACCAAAAATGTATGTATCTTGTCTCAGTATCTATCTTAAATAATTTCAAACAATGTAAAACAATTTTGATTAGGTTTACCAAATTTACAATATAGCCATTGAAACATAAAACCAATGCTTTTGAAAACAGTTATTTATATAACTTTAACTGCTACTAAACTTAGATTTTTGTATTAAATACTGCACGGAGAAAAATGAACTGTTAAAAACGGGACTGAAGTTCCCACGAACAAACCAACAGTGATTCAATGTTTATTAACGGTAAAATACGTACGAAATCCCGCCAATAAACATTGCAACCCTGCTAATTTGTTCGCAAGAACTTCAGTCCCGTTTTTAACCGTTCTATGAATAAAACTATCGTATTTTCTATTAAAATGTTCGTTTTTTCAAAAAACATTTTTCTCCGTGTGCCGCCATGGGCCGAACCGCAGTGCCCTTTTGACAATATAAGGAGGATACTGTGTTTTTATTTATGTCGACAGAATAACACTTAATTCAAAACACGCGAACACCTTAGCACAGGTTCTCCCTGTGAGGTGTTCACTAAATGCTACCACTAACCTTTTTACATTTAGTTACTGAAATGAATATTACCTTTATTATAAATGAATATTACCTTTTTTGTACTACTATATAAACCATTGTAATCATTTGTAAAAGGTATGTTCAAGATTAGACATAAATAAATAAAAATAAATAAACACATAATTTGTTTTAAACTACTTATTGAACACATCTCTACCGGTTTCAGAAGTGCCCTTCCTAGAAAAATATTCTGACACCAGTTAAGAAATGTTATAATAAAGTGGTATAACAAGTTTTTATTGTAATAATTATTCTTACCCGAACTAAAAACACTACACACAGCCTTCCTGTTAATAGATCAATGCACGCCACTGTCTACTAGGTACCACCAGTAATATATTATTTATTTAGTTAATGGGGTATTCGTGGTATCTAAAGAATGGATGACATTAATTCCACAAAAACGAAGTATTTGTGGTCCTTTCGAAAACTTTATTTATTTATTATAGAAGGATACAAAAAAAGTACATTTTACATATAAGAAAGCTTTGCCTGTCCAACTAGAAAAGTTTCCCATTCTAGGACAGACACATTGACAGGTTTTAGTTCATATTATTAGTCCTTAAGAAATGTACATAATTACATAACAAAAAACTGAAAACCAAAAAAACTAAAAAATATATTATTTTTCTCTGAAACCAAAACTCTGTATTGAAAAGTATAAACCAGGTACGTGATGACAGGATGTAGGAATTATAAAAATTTTACAGCATAAAAATATGAAGTTATTTTAGGTTACGGGTTTAGAAGTGTGAGCTTATAATACATAGTACATTAAAATTTACAATATTAGATATAATTTAAGTATGCAATAATATATTTTTTTTCCTAAGCGTTGTAACTACGATGTGTAATAAATTATGTGCAATCATGATTATTTTCACTGATTTAAAACATGTTTTCAGTTCATACTACAATACCAATATACACCGCGCTAATTAATGGCTTGAACTAATCCTGCTAAAATATAAAAACAATAACTATAAATATAGGTAGAAATATAAATAGATACTATGAATATACATATATATATATATATATATATAATACCTCATTTAATGCTAATTTGGTTACGGTATTGTGTACTTTGTACGTCATACATGTTGTGTTATGTAACTTTATTTGAATCTTTTGGCTACCAACAGTAGCGTAGAGTGACATTTTGTAGTTTAAAAAAAAAAATAATGTTTTTTTTTTAAGATTAATATTGAGGATACTTTTTTTCCACATGGAAGCCACCATTCTTATTTCTAGATGTTTTTGGTCACTTCTCGTTAAAATTAGTTTTTTTTAATGTTTGATTTGATACAACTGATTAAAATTAAAACCCCGAGCCTCTTAGGATAAAAGCTTTTTTTCTATCATGAAAGTGAAGATACAATTTGTTTTAAAAAATAAAATAAAAATTTGGAAAGCGGTTTCGACATTAAAAAAAAATTATTTAAAAAAAAAAATCTACAAAAACTCGTTATTTTTTATATTAAAATAGTATTATTTAGGAATGCAAATGTTTATTTTAAATACATATACCTGAAGGATGATTTTGTCTAGTTTCTAAAACAATAAAAATAATGAAAACATAGAAAATTAAAAATGCTTCGGAATCATCGCAAACTGGGCAAAATATAGAAAAGCAAAAACAAAATAATGGTTAAGTTAGATTAAGTTGTAGATAAAGATGTCTTCTTTTTAATTTTCGTTTCTTTACACTCTCACTTAGTACAATAACTATTCGGATATAATAATAACAATTCTGATAAACCTATACGAATTGTTATTCAACCTAAAAAAATCGACCGTTCATTAATAGATGAAAATTCGCCCAAATACCCGAAAGAGGAGATACTCGCTCGTCACATCCAACAATAGCGACTTCCTCAGCTTCGTTGCTCCTCATAACACAAGACCATAATATGATATTTTGTAACAGGCTTAATTTAAATAGTTTGTCAAAGATTACAGAATGTGAAGGCAACCAGAATAATGAATGCCATTTAACTATGAGTCGGTCCCCGCTGCATACGTCTCACTGCTTCCCTCATTATCTCGCGTTTAGGGCACATTCGTAACGGTGATAAACCTTCCACTACCAACTCGTATTCATCATTAATAGTCTCATTCTATCTTAATATTACTAAAACATGGCTTGTTTTTTTTAGTTAACAAGGTGGTATCAACATTTCAAATGAGTATTAAAAATAATGACGTCCATTGGAGAAATTCCTTTATGATGGTAACTACATGTATTTGCATGGACTTGATATGTACCTTTATTCACACGTCAGCTGTCAGGGAATAATGTTTACTAAACATTGCTATTAAAATTATTTACGGAGAGAAAAAAAACTTTCAGAATGGTAAGATATTGCAGGTGTGATATTTATATACCTTCTTAGTACATTCGTTACTTTTGTACTCTTACTGTAGGAATAAAAGTAGGTAACTGAAAATTCAATTATTATTTTTCGAAATAAAGTTATAAACATTTATCACAATTTTATTTAGGTTTGCCAGCAGTGACGCAATGTCAATATTTATTTGTCAGTGTCAATGTTTAAATATAATGTCTTCCGTGGGCAACTTCATATTATCTCGAAGCAAAAACTTTCTAATTAAAGTGTGTTTATCGGAAGTGACCCAAAGGTAAGTAGGTTTCTAAATCCATTTGTAAATAGTAATCTTAGATAGAGCCTAATAATTCATAATAAAAAATTGGTACAGCGCCCTTGGGGTGATTTCTCACAAAAATGTCGCTCTACAAATTATCCAGTAATTGTTATTAGATATTATTATTAATGACACCCGGCCCTATTGCAAACTTGTGTTTGAGAGTCTCAACACATTGGTGTCCAATCATGTCAACTCAATTTGGGAAGCGGGTGGGGGTACCGCCGCCTTGGACCCATTTATTGGATAACCAACACCTTTTCCATAGGTCACCCAAAGTGGTTCGCTACTTTTGGCAACTTATCAGGGGTGCCTTGGTTCATGGGTTGAGGTTTGTCTAGGTCTTGGCATATAGCGATGCGAACCGGATTGATAGAGACTGGTTGAGGGAGTCCTTCTGTCGTCTCTAGCCGGACTCTCTCAACCAATTGCCTTTCACCGCAGTTGGAGGGATGGATTCGTTCGTCTCTCCTGGACACACTGACCCCCTGATCCCTACCTATCCCTCATAACTTTCCATCCCAAAACTTCCTTTCCTTCCTTTCCTTAAAAAGACACTCAACACAGCATCCCCCAAGATGACATAGGCACTAAGGTAAATTATTTTCCTCACGGCCTCCTGTGTGGAGCTAATCTAAAAAGAATAATTATAATCAAGTAAAGTAAATTATTCAACCAAGAATTTAGCAAATGATTCCAACGAAGAAACAAATACTAGTAAAACGTGTACTAGGAACAGTAGCGACACAAGAATCAGCCCACATGTGACACGATGTCAACTAAATTATTAAAATACATGGTAATGACTTATTCCATTCTACGCTCCAGAGATCAACGCTAACGATTAGGACCGCAGTCCAGTGGCGTAGGAATCATACGATAATTTTATTATAATATAATGTAACTCTTTAGGCCTTATTCTGTTGTTTTTATTTCACGGTTTCACGGTCCTGTTAGCCTGAGTTATTTTTTGTTTGATTATCATAATCAGAAAACATTGAAGATTTTTATCATAACTAACCGGCATTTTCATTTCAAAATAGCAATGGCTTGTTTTATAACATCCGCACAAAGCGCTAATGAATAATCAAAATTTAAACCATGTTTACTTAAAACTCCCAATTAGGTGTAATAAATGTTCTCAAATCTTTATATCTCTAAGTTTTATTTTTATGGTGACTTGGAGATGATTTCGCCTGTCAATAATGATGAATTAAAATTAGAATTTTTATTCACGTAAAATCCTTGGCCAAAAATTGACTGAACTGGATGCAAAAATTAAATGATTTGAATAACTTATTAATGTTTTGTCTGTTTTAACACTCTGGTGTTAATTCATGTTATTTCACAATTGGATTAAATTTAAATAATGTGTATCATATTTGCGGCACGTCAAAGAGTGAAAGATACTCTCAGTATCGCTGAGGTGAAGACCACCATTCAGAATAGAAACGTTGCTTGAAATTTGACATTTGCACTTCTAGAATTAGGCCCAATAAATAAATAACTAACATTGCGTTTGAACACAATCCAGATCAAATGACAGGTATTCCAGTTTGGGAGAGGAATTTAGCCGTGTTTGGTGACCAGATCTGCATAGCCAGGTACCTTCCCACCTTGCTCTTCCCATCTCCACTACCTTCACATCCTTGCCTCACAACATGCCCCAGATTGGAGTAGTTGAGACTATTATGAGGCTTTAACATAAAAAGGCAAATTTGGAAGCAAACTGTTTTTTTTACACAACGTTGAAGTGGCCTGTTAATTTTATTTATAAAATTTAATATCAATTTGAAATGTGGTTAGAGTTTGGTCCTGAAAATGTTATAGGCTAACCCCGAATTAATCATAATAAAGGAAAGCCTATCATAGTAAAAAATTTATGTTAATAATGTCTTAGCAGTTAAGCAAGTACCTATCAACTAAGAATTAAAGACATGTGGTTTCTTGAAAATTCAATAAATTTCCTTTTTACACGTTGTAGGAAGGTAAAATAGTTTTAAAAATGTATAAATTGACGTTGGAGTCGGTTGCACCAGCTGTTTATAGCTTAGAACGTGTTAAAGCGATATAGCAAAGTGCCCAGCTGGAGTACCTAATTGATTGTCGCAATGACCTATTATGGTAGCCCATAGTTCTATAGCTTGTGTAGTGTAGTGTTTGTAGACCACAGCGGATAATTTGTTGTATGCTAAGTGGCGTGATAAGAAGGCCATCGCGTGTCAGGACTCAGGACTCGACCAAAATTAGCGCTTCCTCGCCTCGTTCTTCGCATTAACCCTCTACTCGTCATGTTGTCAGCTGTCATCGCCACAAGGGGAGTTGCTCCATACATTCTTTGGTCTCGCAGAGCTGCTGAGGGGTCAATGGAACGTGGAAGGGTAATAACAACGTCTTGTATTTGCATTATACTTGTTGTGTTAGTCAGGCTTATGTTTCCGTTGCTATTAATTTGAAAATAAAATTAAATATGTACGTATGTATTCTGTTGTACTTACAAACCGAAGGATTGCATAATTGTATAATATTGGCTAAGTAGAATCTTATCAGGATCGTATATTTTTGAAGATTCTCGTGGCAATCAGAATGAAGTTGGTTAATTTTTGTGGTGAAGCGATTATTAGGCGATGTGTTAAAATTGCTTGATACGCGGCTTTTAAGGATATCGCTTGCCCAAGTAAATCCCTATGAAGAAAAATTGACAAGTTACCAATGCTCAGAAACATAGACTGAAGAAGGTGAAAGTGAACCAACATTGACTTCAAAACTATATTAGACAATAATTGATAATTCTGGTGTCAAGTTTCGGACCTAAACTACCCGACCTTGGGGCTCTAGAACAGTAAAACCGATAACTTTACAATATCGGATCGAGAGGTGTAACTTCCGACGACTTTATATATCCCGAGTATAGTTGCACTGTTGGAAGTCGAGCCGATATTGATAGGAAATCAATATACGCTGGCAACACTTGCGGATCTGTTTATGGATTTACATTCCTAAACGTCAAACAGCTAAAAAAATACTTACAAATTCACAATTTCGAATTGAATACACATTGGCACTTCGCATGAACTTTTGGCACTAAACGGGAGTTCATTAATTTATCAGGTATCTAGTCATATTTGAACCACTTTCGTGTCTCCGTGATCGAACGGAATAAAATGATCACATCTCAGATGAATTTATTAAGTCCATGGATCGCGAATGCGATTTCTTTCAATTCTAATCGCGTATACGATTTCGTCAGTTCATCTCCGTTCATTAATAAGCTAGTTGTTTTGCATTACGAACGGCATTACTCAAAAAGTTGTAAATATTTACAGCTTATCTGACACTCCGGAGGCCGTGCTAAAATTGTCGGAATCATTGTTGGCCGGGCTCGCAAAAAACGCCAACTGACCATAGATTTATAGTGAAGTTTTATCGATCGTCCATGCTAGACCTCCTGGACCGATTCTTGTCGTGATAATAAATATATTCCTAAGGTATGTGGGTGAAGGGAGACATAATAATATGACATGAATCGGAATTTTGAATTGCTTGTAAAACTTAAAGTTCTCTGATCATAATTCACAGTGACTTCAGCCTACCATCCTCATTCAGTTGAGACTTTGGATGTTTGGATTTATAATTTATGACTGATATCACAAAGTTAGACAAAAAAAACCTTAAACATGACTTAATACCTTACATATAATATGAGGAGCAACTAGAATTTGAAAGTGTGGGAATATGTTTAGCAATAAGCTTGGTGAATTTCCTTGGTATCTATCTACTCGCGACAATCGCTGAAGTGAGTTCATGCTTTCAAGCAACATGTATAACTTGTGCAAATATTTTTTTTTAGATAACTGTCACCACTCAAGGAATCGAGAACCTATGAAAGATCGTCCTGTCGTGCATGGCAAACGTTTTGGTCAGTCTTAAATTTCAGAGAAATTTGAGAATCCTGTCTGCGATCCTTTCCACAATAATTAATTTATTTTTTGTAAAACAAATATTGTATCTATGAATAAAGAAGTTCTAAAAAGTATCGAAATTACCTGACGTTACGTGAAAACTTTCTCTTGAGACTGTGTTCTTATTACTTTCGTTAATATTTTCTATTTAGAAAAAAGCAGTATGTAGAATTGGTGCAATATTATTTACTAACAAGTATTTTTTTTTAATATATCAAGCAACTCGAGAATTCCAATGGTGATACCAAGGCATCCATGACAAAAACGATAAAGGGGAGAATACATAACTTGAAAAACTTGCACCGTGCAAGATGCACGTCATTTTAGAATGCATAGCAAACAGGTATGTCAGATATTTGAGCAAGTAAGCAGTGTAAACATTCGTTCACAATATAATATCAATTCCGTGACCTATTCAATACGAGAAATGCAGCCATTTCATGAATAATAAATAGGTGTGCGCTTTATTTCACGAAGTTCAATTTGACAAGATGTAAATTATTAACGAGTGGTGAACTATCACGAAAAGATAATATTATTATATATCCTAAAATGGCTCGGGAAACTGAACAGCGACGACAGAACTCCTCAAGCGACGTGCAATTATTCTAGAAGACAAATAGCTCGACACCTGCAGCGGTCGTGAAATAATTAACTACCGATAATATTCATTCACGATTACCATCTTATTATTGTGACGAATCCGAATTACATATAGTTCGGGGCAGAGATCGGGTACCCGAGGTTGATAGTCCTCTGAATAGTCTCCATTTGAGTTGTGACTACCTCAATGTTCTACTTCCCTGATGCAAACTGTTGTGTTTGCCTTATCCACAGGCAGACATTAGTACTCGTGCTGTGGCTCTTCCAGAATAATAGGTCCTTTTTTTGCAAACTGCTTTATTACGTGTTTACAATATATTATACTTCTGGGTCTCATACGACCGACCATAACTGTCTAGGAATTGAATATGAGCTTGAGCTGTCGTTCACCGGGTGTGCTCGTCGGTAGAATCTACTCTAACTGCCCGACATCTGTCGGAACTTGACAAAAGCCCAAACCTACCGATATCTATCAAAAACAACTGAAACTACGTGTCATTCAAAGACACTACACTAACCATCGGAGATAGTGTCAACACAAATATAGGTATTGTTTTATCTTCATGCCCATGGGAAAAATCTGCCATTTTCTAAATAGAAGCGCTCCTAATATCGATCTATTATTTTACGGCAGTGATGAGAGATTCGAAAAGGAATTTCTTTCGATTTTTGAACGAATCTCATCTCATTGAGAAGAGATTCGTATTTTTTTTATTATCAGACCCACAATTTCAAAGCGCAGGTATTTGCTATTTGTCCTGTACCGTCAAAGCTACTTCGAGGTAAAATCTTGCAAGGTGATTGATTCTCTAGTCCTTCAAAAATTCGAAACCTTCATCCCCATCTCTTTTTGGGAGGGATTTAAAAATACTTAATAAGCCTTTTTTGGAAAGGTTGGAGAAGATATTATTTTTTACATGTTGATTTCGTAAAGGCCTTTAAAAAACCCTAACTCCTTTCTTACGTATTGTTTATTATAATAACAAGGAAATTAATAATCGAATTACGGAACCAAGCGACGTAGAGTCTAGAGACGTCCGTTCGCCACCGAAATGGGGCGTTAAGTGATACAAAATGCAGATAACCTTTATTATATTATAAATTATAAGTTTTTATTCTCAATTCGAAATTCGTTGACCGCCGCCCATTTTAATTCATCCCGAAAAAAACAGCGTAAAATTGCACTGTTTTGTTTTATTTTGTAAAATTCTGGCACAAATATTAAAATGCTTTTCATTCATTTTCTACAGAACGTAATTTGCCACATTATACAATAAAATTATTTCCAAAAAGGGTTCATTAGTAGGAGATGTTGAACTTCAAAGTGTTTTTTATAGGCCTTATATTTAATTTTTTTCCAGACTTATAAAAAAATACTCGATTATAGAATAATTTTGCATTATTTCGCATGGCTTCATCATATATAATATAAGTTGTTACTCGTTAAAAATGAAGTTAAACATATTTTTAGCGATGTAATTTTTCCGCCGCTATTATATCACTCGACAGAACATATTTGTAAAATTTCTCAATTAATTAAACTGCAGTATCATTTTCTGAATACCTTTCAGAAGATGATTGACAGAAATTATAATTGACGACCCCTTCGTGAAAAGGCCGGCCGTTGAAATTCCGGTCACGTGTTCGAGACGGTCCGGAAGATGTCCGCTGGTGATAAGGGACGGGTATACCTCCTCGGTATAGATACCTACCTGTACCTGGTACCTACCTAGCTGTGTATGCAGGTCCTTGGAACACAGGTGCAACGCCACACCAGCCCAGGTGTCCACTTCCTAGACTTAGTATGCAACTGAGATATTCTTCATAATCATGTTCAGGGTTGCCTGTTGCCTTTTGCCGGCACTGAAGTTTTGATCTGAAGATTCGGGGTTTAAATCACGTGTTCATATTTGGCCTGTGCCAAAATTTTGTGCTAAAACTTATAATTATTTTAATAAATTCACCTTTTGATGATCTGAAATCCAAATAAAAAAGGGGTCAAGATTCGATTAAAACCATCATCATGGGTGATATCATGTCGGTACTTGTTCCGTTATCAGTTGGTGTTATAAAATGTTGGTTGGTATCACTCTAGTTCGTTGGGTACAGGAGATGAAGAATAAATATTCATAATTACGTCAGCAGTTTTGGATTATTTTGCAAATTCAAATTTTTTAATGCGAAAAAAGGCCGTAAACTGTAATTTGCACTAAATTACCAATATTCGTATAAGTCGTAGACATATGAATATGTATAGACCTGCCCTAAGTGATAAAAGCGTATTATTTCCCCCTCCTTAATTCTGGGTTCCATGGAACCGGCCGGGCTGGCGTATAGGTTCGCGTGAATCTAGAAAATGTGACGTCATCATTCTTGTGCGGACTAGCGTCGAGCTCTTATCGGTACATTTTACGAAATAACACGGCAAAAATGGTAACTTGTGCTATTAAAACATGTAAAAATAGAAGTGAAAAAGAGTATAAACCCAATTGTCGTATTACCTTCCATATGCAGGCATTATTTGTCATTACTTTAAGCTTATTCACTTCATATAATATGATCAGTTTTATCACACCGAGCGTAAGCAACCGAAATTCCCGGTCCCGTCGTGTGCACGTTGCAGTTTACTGGGATAAGTAAATTATGAAACATTTGTAAAAGTGTCTTAACTAAACACGGTAACAAAATATTCGACTCTCAAAACAAGCGAACCTTTCTTCATTTTATATGGATTACACAAGTTTGTTCAAACCGGGCGAACAATTCGCGCTCCCATGTAAAAAGGTCTATTCATTCAAAAGCAGATTTTACTTTTAAGAGCTAAATGGTGATATTATAATGCGTGATGCCTATATACTGTCACATTGAAGTATTAACGAATCACATATCGTTACCGTCAACTCATCCCTCTCCACCCCGCTACAGTTGGTTATTACCCCTCTCCCTGATTCTCTAGTCTATGTTATATTCATATGTCTGTGGTATAAGTCTAGTATTCTAATGAATTGATAATAAGAATATTTTTCTTCCAAAGTAATATGCATGCACAGTGTATTTTTTGGTACTCAGATTTACCAAAAAATACACATGTGTGCTCAGAATGAAATGCTTATCGATTTAGTTGTTTGGCGGTCCATCCTTGTTGCTTACCCGCGGGCTTATTATTTGGTTATTATTTTTTTTTAAATACAAACATTCCCATGTTACGAATAACCTGACAATGTTTAACAAATCTCCTACTACACTACAGTAAGCGGAAAATGTTGTGATGGAGGACTCAGTCAGCCGAGGAATTAAACATGGGACGTCGTTATATATACGATAGTTATTTAGAATGTAAATTTCCAGCTCTGAAAAACATTATAAATTTAATTAGAAACTAGCAACTAAAAATCACAGAATATTATAATTCCAATATTGAAAAAACAATTTAAGTATATGTTCGTTAAAATATTATATTATTTGTAGGTAGGGACCTTCTTTATCACTTTGTCTGAATTCTTCTTTAAAAAAGCAGTTCCAATTTTGGAAATGACAATTCTGCTTTATAATTAATTTAGTTGATTTTATGAGTATTGTACCAGAAAGGGGGTTAAGTTTCTAGAAAAAATCGCCGCCGTACATAAATTCGTTTGATAGCCATACCAACTTATTGAAGGTATTTTTGAATTCAATTTTAGGTTTGAAATTGGTAAAAAAAATACGCAGAAAAAGATTATATTTTTTTAATAATCATGAATTTAGGGGGCAACTGTTGGGGGATCAGCTGTCGGTTCACCAATTTAACGCACTTCTGGCAACCCTGTCAGAATCTTATTATTCATTACCTGCCCAAACTCTTTACACGGAGGAAGTGATGAATACAATGATCCATTCGGCGTTAATTACAGCTCGGATGTGTTATTCCTTATTTACATTCCTCTAAGTACAGCGCTTACTAATTATAATTGGTGTGTACTGGGTACTGGGTACTAGGCAGGTAACTAGCATGCTTTAAACAAACTAACGGGCGTGGCTAAAAACTATTATTATTTTAATGCGATCGTTGAAAACTGATTTTTCATTTTCTACGTGCTCGGACTTGACTCAAAATTATTGTATAATTACGTCATTCACTATTCTCAGTTTTTGTTGAGCTGCATTTATTTTACTTAATGAAGACAATATTAGCGAAACTCTATCTAAAATCTGAAACAGAAAAATCAGAAAAAGATACGGTCACTTCTGGGACTCGAACTCAGGACCGTCGCCTTGCCGGAGGAACTAAATGTTATTTATTTATTTATTTGATACAAAAATACATTAACATAAGGAAGCTTTTAACTTTTTTTTACATTTACTCCACAAAGGAGGCCCTGAGAAAAATAATTTCCTTCAAAATCTATGTCATCTTTGAAGATTCTGTGTAGAAGGTCTTATTGAGGAGAGGAAGCAGTGAACATTGGTCTTTAAGATACCTGTTGTAGGAAGGAGGAACCACAGAGGCCGGTAAAAGAACGAGTCATAGAAGCGACCCGTTCTCATGTCTAAAATATTATAAAAGTAAAGTGAATGAGATAATTATTTATCAAAGAGTTCTTGTCCATAAATATGATAAAATGTGCGTGTTTTTAATCATTCTTCATTCTATCAGGCACTGCATGTTATTGTAAATAATCAGAAACTTCGTCTCTATTTGTGGCTGCGGTTAGTTTAATTAATTTACATTTATTGAAATGGGTGGCATTGCATCTTATATAGAAATATTTGTGTAAGATTGCAACTCCTTCTTACCTGCACATTCTAGTTAGAAAATGATTAGAAAAGTTGTACGCATGCATTTATTCATTTTATACATGAATAGTACTGAAGTTTTTTAATCAAATTTATTAGGGCCGTCTGTTCCAACGCTAGCTACAGTAAAAGTTAAACTGGCTAGCTTTACACTTGTAAGTTTATGACTACTGGCCAATTGGCATATTGCATTTTTAAAATCCATTGTGCCCTCTGGCCAGAAGTCGTAAACTGACGAAAAAACTTAAAGCTAGCCAGTTTAACTTTTGCTGTAGCTAGCGTTGAGACGGCCCTTAGAAAACTATGTAGAACTAAAAATCGATCACGGCATGTAAGATAAACATGTCGTTATCGGAAATTTGAAATGCTGTAAAAGACAATAAATCCAAAAATGAGTTAAATATATCATTTTTACCCTATGTTTTTTATCTTTCGATCTACATCGTCGAAATATTTCTTATAAAATAAGTGTCAATTTTACAACGTGTATTTTAAAATGATTTTTTCTTATCTAAAATATTAAGTATTCTGAAAAATCTGTTCAATATTACTTTAAAATAAAATTTCATATTTTAGGTCTACAAAAACAGGATATATATAATTTTTTTAAATAATGAAATTCTTTCTTTTCGCCCTCCTGAACAATTAACATTTTTTCCTTTGCAGCTTTTCAAATTTCTGTGATCGATGTTACTATAGTTATAAACTAGTACAGGTAAGTCTATTTATATTTGTTAAATGGAAAATTTAGTCTTTTTAGCATGTAGGTGTGTCTATTAGTATTTGGTGAATGGTGAATTTAGTCTGTTTGGAAAATTGATTTATCCATTGGTATTTGTTGAATTGTGAATTTAGTCTGGTTAGCATAATATACTTACGTCTATTGGTATTAGTTTAATGGTGACTTTAGTCTGGTTAGCATACTATAGGTATGTCTATTGGTATATGTTGAATGGTGAATTTAGTCTGGTTAGCATATAGGTAAGTAGTTAGATTTCAAGAATCCCACACTTCTGACTGGCTTTGATTGATATTGTAATATATCATCCTGAATGTTAGAACAATGATGGACACTCTATGTGAACGTTATCTTTGGAATGCTAAAAAGAGAAAACTAATTACAATAGATGATTTTTGTAGATTTTGAGGAATTATAATTTATATATTTTTTATTATTTAAAGTAAATCAAATGCACTAAGTATTGCGAGTATTTTTTATTTTATTATAGTGAAGGCTGTTTCGGCTTTCAAGCCATTTATCAAACTTTGGTTGGACCACATTGAGACCATTTATTTCTATGATTTTATTTACCCCTACCATATATTTTGATGTTTAATATGATTTATTAAAAAATATTTTACATCATTAGTAATTAAGAGGGTATAACCAGACAATACCGGAAATTTGTAATTTTTAAGTCAAATTCTAGACGTGTTGACACTTTTTTACAAAAAACATAAATTGATTTTGAAAGATTGTTATTTTATCTGGTAAACGCATTTTTAAAATTTTGAAAAACTAAGTTTATTTTTAATATACTAAGATTATACCGTTGGTCGTTGGCAGATTTGTGAAATTTGTATTATACAACACAAATTTCAAATCATATAATCATACAGCTAAATAAATCAATACATAATCTAGTAAAGACACCTTTCAGAATTTTCATTTTAGTTCAATTAAAATCATTAAAAAATAATCCGAAAACGTGTTTTGTGACGAAAATACCTCAATTTTTCTATTTTGTTAGGTCTTACAAACAAAAAAACAAAAAAATTTTTTACACACTTATTTTGTTCAGACATTATTGAAAAATCATAAATACTTACGATCAAAAAATATTTACAAAAAGTACACGATATTTAATAATTTATCATCATGCGCTTTGAGCATTTTTAATGCTTACTTGAATGTAGGTATATATTGAAGCAAGTTTTGAATGAAATAAAACGATATATTAAATTTTTAGTTTAAGAAATTTGATACGCGAATAATCGATCTTTCTCATCGGAACCTCCATGTACAGTTGCAAGCATTTTGGAACTTTAATTCTCAGCCGCTGATCAATGGGTCTTCTTCTTGCAACATGTAATCATGAAATTGTATTATGACCGTTTTACAGTAAAACCTGAAATCTATATTTAGGAAACGTCCGGTACCAAATTAAAATTAATTGTATTGAAATTGTTTTTTTTTTTTTTATATGCTCGTACATACAGTTTACAGGCAAATAGATGATAAGTGCAAGTAATACTAAAATTGTTCCTAATATTATAATACTTGGTAGTAGGGTAAAAAATAATCACTAAGTGTATATAAATGGTTTAGTATTAATGATTTGTTAACACCTCTCTAATAGTAATAGGAGAACCTGATGTGCTGACTGTAGAGGTGTTCGCATGTTGCAGATATTGTATATTAGGTTAATAGTAAAATGCTAATGTAAATGGTAGAAGAAGTCGAGGACGCCCGAGGAAGACATGGCATGATCAAGTGAATCAGATACTTAAGTCGGGCCATGTCAAGAGTCAGAATATAATACTGTATGATAAGATGTATGAATGTGAATGAGGCGAGGAGTGTATCCCAAGACCGAATTGTTTGGCGGTCCGTCCTATCTGCCTACCCCTGCGGAGAAACGGCGTGATGGTTAGTTAGTTAGTTTAGTAAATAGATAATGTAACAATGTGGTAATACTGTGGTGAAAAGTACTACTATTTAGTCGGGGGGTAATAATGATCGAATACTGCATATGCAGGCATCAAAAATGAGTGGGTTTCTTTTGAATTTATACTCTCAGATTCGTATAATTTTTTACGTATAAGTTACGCAGACCAATATTTTACTTGTATTACGGGTCCAAATATATATAGGCGGCGTACTCGTGCATATTATGGAGAACACAACTTTTTAAACGTTTTGAATCGCTGTATCTCAGAAATGCGATTCTTAGGAAAAAAGTGTAAGAATAATCTATATAGTATAATAATAATTTATATAGATAAAATTGCATGATTTACAATTTTTTGTACATATTTTTATGATAAAACTTACATATTTTCGAACTTTGGCCATGAATATTTTTTTTTACAGAAGTGCGATCGATGGGGACTTTTCAGTTTTATTTGTAATGGTGTTCACAATATTCGTACCAATTTTCAGCTTTACGCGAATTATTGTAACCTTGAAAGTTTATTTCTACCGGACTATATTTTTCGGTTTCAGGACTAGCAACCTCCACTGCATCGTCTATCACTGTATACATCATCTAGTTTGTTACTAACTAACACCGAGTCGTTACTAAGGCCACAGTGTAATTAAACACCATTGCTTACAAAATAGAGAAATAAATATTACAAGTTGACTGTTCATTGATTCTATGACTGCTTTTTCTCGTACAGTTGGTGTCATAAAGATTAAAGATGGCCAGATAAGATGGAACATTAGTAGGTAATAATAATATTTTAACTAAAATTAAATTAATATGACAAATTAACGGGTAATTATTATAGCATGAGATTTTCATCTCTGTTTTTATTTTGTCTGTGGTTATTGCTAGATACCTTGGAATGGCGTTAGCAAAAAAGTTAATTTACCAGGAAATTAAATAATTAATATACAGTAATCATTATAAGTCCTTATTTCTTAAATTCGTTTTTTGAAGAGTTTCACCTCATGGACAATGTTTCAAACATTGCTAGCATTTTTTTTTCATTTAAATTTAGTAAGTTGTATTTTTTAATCATATTTATTTATTACGCCGTTTTTAGGGACTTTTACATATAAATAGTAAAAATTATTCAGTATTTATTATTTCATGTTTTCAAATTGGGGAGTGGAAAGGCATACATATACATGGTGTCCGGAAACTCGTAGTACAAGCAGGAAACTGGTGAATCTAAATCACATTTAGAGTCGATTTTGTGGTACAACTTTTTTGATTTGAGCTTTTCTTTTCGAATAAATCGAGACCAAAGTTATAAATTTTGTAGGTAAAATCTGAATGTCGAATGGACAAAATCTTTGTTACCGGGTTAATATCAGCTATTTAATATATTTTAAAGTGTGAAAGCATCGAGCCCACTTAATAGTTTTTTTAACCTTCTAGCTGCCGAAATTTTTTTTTTTAATTTTCTAAAATGCTCAGATCGAAAAAATAAAGTTTTTTTGGGTTCCCTAGGTGATATAGACTCACCAGTTTCTTCCAGCTTGTACTAAGAGTTTCCGGACACCGTGTATGTTATACATGCATATATATGCACATATATTTTTCTGATACGTTTTTAGATTTTCACGGCCAAAAGCATTTTCGTTGTTTTTTTTTTGGGTGTTATGCCGTGTTGTGCTACCTCCTTCTTTAGCCGACGTTTCGGACAGCGTTGCAGTGTCCATCATCAGGGCAGATCCGGCAGATCCGTCGATGTCGTCCACATCTTTTTTTAATTATTTATTTATATTCATATTGCGTATGTATGCAAACAATTAATTAACAAACGTATGTAAACAATTAATTAACACACGTATGTAAACAAAGATGAAGCCAAAATAATGAAAAATCATTTGTTTTTGGTTTAAAAATTTGATCGCTTAGAAACATATAAATACTTTAATTATATACGGCGAGTAGAATACATCTTGGCCTTGGAAATAATCATGAAATTTTTGTCTGGAAAAAAAATATCAGGCCTGTAAAAAATACTTTCAAGTGCAAAATCTCTTACTAATGAACCTCTTTTCAGATAAAGTTTTATTGAATTGTGTAGCAAATTATCTTCTTTAGAAAATGATCGGAAAGCATTGTATTATTTGTGCCAGAATTTCACAAAATAACACATAACATTGCAGATTCGCCCTGTTTTTGTCAGCATGAATCGAAATTGACGGCGTCCAACGAATTTCGATTTGAGAATTAAACCTTGTGTGGTCCGGCATTAGTGTGTATGTGCATTTTGTATCAGTTAACTCCCCATTGCAGTGGCGAATGGAAGTTCCTAGACTCTACATCGCTTGGTTCTGTGAAATCAATTTTATTTCCTTGTTATTATAATACTCAATGAGTAAGAAAGGAGTTATGTTTTCTACAGGCCTTTACGAAATTAACCCTTCAAAAACAACTCTCAAATACCTTATCAAACCTTTTCAGAACATTCTTTTCAAGTATTTTTAATTTCCTGCTAAAAAGAGGCGAGGATATCTTTCATGGACTACAAAATTTGCGAAAGTGTTTTTTCCTTAAATAATTAAACAAGCGCCACCTGTGAAAGAGTAGCTTTTGAAGTCTTTTAAGTATCATCTTTTATAAATGTATCAAGTATGTCTTCCTAAGATTCAGAACCTATAGGCAGTTCACTATCTTATAGATTCACATGATTTACGCACACACTATCTACTTATGGTTTTAGTTTCTTCTAAATTCCAACAGTAACTGTTAAAAGTATAGTTTTGATGGCGTCACACGGGCCAATTGAACATAATAATATTAATATGGAGTTCGCGTGTCTTAACAGATGTATGACACAACACTAATACGAACTGGCCAGTTCCTAGGAAAGATGAGCCGGGAAACAATCACGTATCACGTGCAATGGCCGGACATCATCAACTGAGGAACGTACATTTAAATTTCACATTCGTTTTTTTTTATTTCATTTCTCTTCTACGGTATATTTGGTTTTTACAGCGGAAATAATGTCAATGGCGGGAACTTTACTGAATTATGATGACACAATATCTACCTTATTGCTCATTATAAAAGAATAACAAGTTTTTTTGTCCAAAGCCATTAAAACTCTGTCAAGATATTTGCACAACTTTAAAGTACAGAATTTCTAGGTCATGGCAAATATATTCAGCTCACTGCGTAATTTCTATCTTGAGTTAGATAATTTTTTTTCATGTATTTTATCGACGCTCCTTACTCACATAATGTGGTCATTTTTTTCCTCACCTGTTTTTAAATTACAATATTAATATATTGTAATTACAACGTAGAATGTTCTTCAGAAGGTACCTAGTCCCTTAGGTAAGAATTCACTTTTAAACATTTTCTAATTTACATGATCTAACAAATTTCATGATTATTGATTTGCTATTGAACTCACTTGAAGCTATTAAATTCTAAACTTCCTATGAGTTTGAGGTCATTAACATTGTCACTCTCTGTTGTTCGTATATTTGACATCTTCAATTTTTTCGCATATCGAGAAGATAAAACATTTAACGAATCTATTTAACTGTTTATAAGGCCAAATACCAGATTTATTGACCGAATAATAAAACTTGTATAGTGACAATTTGTTTATTGTCAATTTCAAACATTACTTCTGTACGTATATCCGTAATCATTATTGTAAGGGGATGATTAATAGTTGGTTATGTATTTGGAAATCAGACGTAGTTACATAATATTTCCCGGACGCGCCTAAGACACACCGAAAAAAGGAGTCCGAATCGTCAAACTCAACAACTCAACAACTCGTATTTTTATTCTGGACGATGCAACGTTGCATGAATGCTATGGCAGCCCCAATTGGGGTATATTGTGAGGCTGAAAGTAGTGAGGAGGTAATGGAGATGGAAAAGAGTAAGATATGAAAGTACCTGGTCACATCTGGTCACCAAACACGGCTAAAGCCATTTCAAGCAACGCATCAATTCTGAATAACTCTAACGTGCCGCAAGTTTATCCTAAATTATTTTAATGATTAAATTCTGAAATTACGCCGGAATTTGAACACCCGACTTTCGGTTTACTGGTCGAGAGCCTTATCCTTCGAACACGAAGGTCGTCAAAGGTTTTGAAAAAAATCAAGTAACCAATTGTGGTTCATACAGAGATGTTTTTTTCTGTAATCAGCGGAGTTTGATATTTTTTATTTTATTAAATGTATAAAAAAATACGTTTTAGATTAAAAATAAATTCAATTTTATTCGATTGGAAAGAAACAATGGTGAAATTAGATAAATAAAATACCTACTCTTTTTACACTACACAGTCAATTCATGATGGATATTTACGCATTTTTAACAAAAAATCGCAATTTTCGCATGTGTGGTTCTTTTGCAAGAGCTATATTTGTATATTCAAGATAATTTTCTAAAATCAGTTGTTTAATCAATAAATCGATTGTAAAGAGCTTTCGGTTTCACTTACCAAAAGTGTAGATAATGATTTTCAAGGCAGTAAATTTCAGGTCCATATGGAAAAAAATCCAGATATTTTTATGGTTAACAGGGTTTTTTTCAGACTGTGAAGGCCATTACGATTATTAATCACTTTATTTAAATTTAGTTGACGTGCCGCCACTGTCCGTGTGATGGCAGATCACTAGATCAGGCCAGTAGCAGCAGAACTGAGTACAGTAATGTGCGCGGCGGCTTCAGGAGGATAATTCCCTTTCATGTCTGCCGATTGTAATTAGCTCTTTAGCATCTCTGAATATTTTAAAAGACTTGTCGCACTTGGCCGACTGACGCGTCTAATCTGCTAACTCTGTCTTCTCACTTGCTTGTTGCTTGTGTGTACTTACACTTAGGTGTGTAGAATACAGTCCAACTGCAATGATTGAACCTTGTTTGCTTTGTCATCGCAGATTCCATGACAGTAGTTGATCTCGGCATTCTCATATACAATAAAAAAGCAGTCGGTTTAGGGAAAATACGGTATACCTACTTACACACATACAGTGTCCTCGAATAGGTGTGCAATAACTAAGTGAAATGGAAGAGGTGTCCAGAAAGGATATACCGCCAAATAACAAAAGTATAAAACATATTTTCATTCAAATGCATGAAGAATAAAACTGCTATTCAATATACTGTATATACCAGCTTGTAACTATAAAAAATCGTCACTGTAGAAAAATAGGTATTCATACCAACTCATTATTAAAGGTAGATTTAAAGTCAATTTTAGATTTAAAATTCGCAAATAATGCACAAAAGTTTATAATTTTATAATGATTATAATTTCAGGAGTCAAAAGTAATAATAATAATAATATAATAAAATCGTTTATTCATCAATAGATATTTTATTTTTTCAATATAGATATACATTTTTGATTCCACATTGGTTCTATTGACGAAAAGGTCACTGCTCAGCTGCAATTCAGGATTTCTCCTGGAATGCAGCTGGTTTTCAGCAGTGTCTTTAATTTGACGACCGTCCGTGGTCGAGTGGTTGACTCCCAATCGGAAGGTCGTGTAAATTATATTTGATTAATTTGTGTTATTTCATAATTAATTAATTAAAAAAATAATATATACTTTATGTGCACACATTCCAGAAAATAAACTAAACAGTGGAAGATACTCTCAGTATCGCCCTGGTGTAAGATCACCATTCAGAATTGAAACGTTGCTTAATAATGGCTTTAGCCGTGTTTAGTGACTGGATCTGAATAGGCAGGTACTTCCCCACCTTCCTCTTCCTCATCTCCTTCCCTTCCCCACTTACCTTCAGCCTCACAACGTACCCCAATTGGGGATGCCATAGTCTCACTGGCTCCAGACGGGAGCAGTTGGGACTCTTGTGAGGTTTTCTCTATAAAAAAATGACGGAAAATAAAATTAAGACAAAATAAATGGAATTGAATTAAAATACATAAAAATAATCAAACCAAATCTCAAATTCAACACACACAATATAAATAATAAAAAAAAGAAATAGAAATAGAAATAAAAAATATATACCTAGTAAGGTAACTGTCATCGCGTATACAGTTATTCGAAATGGAAACAGAATATCTAATTTCCTCTTTACCGGAATATTTTATGTTTTATTTACAATTGGGCCAAAAATCTAAATGGAATTTTTTGATTGCGTGTGTAATTTTATATGTGTAGATTTATCGAATTATTAGCGAGGTTTTTACATTTAAACCACACAGGAGGCCCTGAACGGCCTGAACCCCTACCACGGTCGATCTTTTATAGTCGATCGATAAGGATTGTACCGATAACTTTTGGTAATTTCTCATTGTTCCCTAGTAAAACTGCATATCGCTAACGACCAAACGACAGTTGATGTCGAATATATTAAGAACACTTAGTCATTGTGGACTGTTTTCATTCGTTGGCGATCTGCAGTCATGCTAGAGAACGGCGAGAAGTTACTGAAAGTTATCGATACAATCATTATCTACCGTAGGGGTCCTGAATATATTTTCCTGTCCTCATAGGTGGTTTTAATGTAAAAATAACATATAATTCCATTAAGGTTTCAGACCCATGTGAATAAATAAATTAAAATAATAACATATAACCAGCGAAATATGGCGAAGAGAAGAAAACTCAGAATAAACCTAAAATTTAAACAAAAACTTTTAGCCACTTAATTTAAGTTTTTAAATTATTTTAATTTATCAATTTATTATTTTTAATTAATAACACAATTAATTAATTAAATATTATATACCGTGTATTTGCGGCACGTTCCAGAGAATAAGATACTCTCAGTATCGCCCTTGTGTAAGACCATTATTCAGAATTGAAAAGTTGTTTGAAATGGCTTTAGCCGTCTTTGGTGACCAGATCTGAATAGCCAGGTACTTCCCCACCTTCCTTTATCATATAGGTGGATGGACCGTTATCTAGACCATTCCAATATAAAAGGTCGCGGGAATTACAAAGATTAAAGCACTTTGAAAATATTAGTTATATTTATTTAAATACCTCAACATTATTACTACCGCGAACAAAAGTCAGAAGGTTCGAGAGTGTATGTTCACGTTTGATGGGTTCAGGTATCAGATCGGCACTGGATTAAGGTGATACCAGCGTATAAAAACTGCCAGTGCACAAAAATGATTTTGATTGATTAATTAAAGAGTTGATTAATTGACCTTGCCACACCCCCATCTCCTCCCCAATACCTTCAGCCTCCCAACTTACTCCAATTGGGGATGCCATCATGCTCATAGTCTCACCGGCTCCAGACGGTAGCCAGTGAGACTACGAGACTCTTGTGCGGTATTCATGTAAAAAAAAATAATAATAAAAAATTCTCGACCATAGAGCTATAAAACTATATATTCATTCCACGAGTAACCAAAGTACTGGTTGAATGATGACAATGTGACAATGCGCGGGGAGGGGTGTAAAGTGGGGTAACCCTGAATCCCCGTAACAAGGTCAACCCACAATCAGACTAACAATACATTTGCAGTTTATCGATGACGTTCCACACAAAACCATTATGTTGTACAAAAGGGGCTTCTTCCACCAGTCCTTGAAAAATTCGAAATCGGAATTCCCACCTCTTTTTGGGGAGGATTTAAAAATACTCGATTATTTCCAAGGCCAAGATGTGTTCTACTCCCAGTATTTAATTGAAGCGTATATGATATTTCTAAGTTATCAAATTTACAAAACAGATGATTTTGGATTATTTATGATGAAATTGTGAAATGAGTTTTCTTCATCCCCAATCGGTGTATGTTGTGATGCTGAAGGTAATTAAGGACGGAAATGAGATGTGGGAGGAAGGTGAGGAATTAATTACCTGGCTACTGAGATTCAGTCCTCCATTAATGGAGTTACCTGCATTTACCCTTCTTTCAATATCTCTATCAACCTTCCCATCTCTCGTAAACATGCTTCCCAAATTTGAGAAGAAAACAACACAAGAATTAACTTAAAAACACGTGCTCATCTTGTTTCAGTTAACGTTTCCTAATAATACACAATTCCCCCAAATATTCTAATAATTGTTTATTAAGTAGGTAGGTACTAAAAGCTTCTACGGAGTTATCACATCATTTGAATAAATTTACCAAATTTTATTCATCGTTATTTAAATTCTCTAAAATTACTAACATTCCAGTTTCTAATTGCCCTTAAAATCCTGTTTCAAATGGTAATAACTCCACTTTGCGTTTTCGGCACAACGCCGTAACTCTGAAGCTTAGTAGTCTCAGTGGACTGAAGAAATAAGAGCTATTTTGGAGTGTGTGAAGTGGGATTTGATCAGTATCGAGTATGAGAAGTTGTATGGGGGCGGCAGATGCGCGCAATTACAGAGGTCGCGTGCCGATTTCGTTTTAAAAACAGAACGCCGTTATTGTGAAGAAATGAAAGGTTTGGCTTGAAATCCAAAACCGAAATTAACCTTCATCTCGACACTCCGATATTTTTTGCGATACAGTTTGGAGCTTTGAGCGCAAGTCTGGGGTGCGGGTTTGCTTTCGCGATTTGCAACTTATGGCCGGAGATTTAGAATTTAGTGAATTTAGAGCATTTCTAAGGGGAGTGGGATGGTTGGTTTGTTGGCAGTGTTATTGGTATCTGTTGGTTGGCATTGTTGGCAAGTCACCGCGTGTGGGGGATGGTCACATGGTCACGGCGCGGAACAGCCGATATCCTTTATCTGTCTTTTGTCAATAGAATTATTATTACTTTATTTTAATGGCCTATATATATTATGAACGATTAGAAATAGTAACCTGATGATATTTTTCTATAAAAAAAGCCCTTTAAATATTTATTAAATGTCGCTTGATCGTTATGTACTTACCTACTTCTCTTCATTTGATAAAGTTATGCCAACCGGTTTCGCACTATCGTAATTTTGTTAAGGCAGATCCAAATTGTGATGTAGGTATATATCTACCTTTACAGTTGCACTGTTTCATTACATAATGTTCTATCACAAAGTTACGTGTGTTTTAAAATATTATCTACACAACAGCGCAGACCCGTGAAAAATCACGGAATAGTCGTATAGGTACTGTTGCGTACTAAAATTATAATTCGAGTAGCAATGTGCGGGGACCGGATTTGGTAGATTCCGGTCGTTCTGGTCGTCAAATTGAACTAATTGGAGATAAAAAGTGGAACCGTTTTTTTCGTTTCTTGTCTTATCTAAATATAATACATACACGGGGATAGTATGGAAATGGCCTTAAAATTACTTTAAACGAACACTCCCAATTTTGAAATTAAACTAAAATGGAAAGCAAAAGTTCTAAAGTTCATTGAACCTGAGTTACACACAGTGCCCCAACACAAACTTTATTCATTGAAATATCCGTTTATGCCATATAATATAATGTGTTAAACCTTAAAGGTCATGGGTCCCTTTTCTTCCCGTGATAGTGCAAACACAGTCCCCGCAACACGCCCTCGCCACGGGAACTAAATCTACAGTCATTAAACCATCCACCATCAGACAACAGACCAACTATCTTTGATGGGACCGACAGATATGCCGCTAATTATAATTATTATAAGTCCACCGATTTAAAAAACAAAGGCAGATGATTCATCTATCGAAATATACTTTAACCATAGAAGTAACAGAAAGCTATTTACAGAATATTCAAACTAATAGTTGAGAAGATTCGCGGAAAACAGGTAGTTGGAAAATGGTCTAATATTAAGGCTTACAAAATCAGTTATAATTTTTTTTTATTTTATAAAAACACTCGTTTGGTAATCGGTCAAATTTATTATATTGACAAAAGGGTCACTGCTCAGCTATGCATTAAGGATTTCTCCCAGAAAGCAGCTGGTTTTCAGAAGTGCCTCTGACATAATAAATATTTAAAATTAAATCAAAATTCTGATTAAAGCCGATAATATTAAAAATAAATAATGCAATCACAAACCAAGCAGGTATCCCTTTCGTTGTAAACTCTATCAATAATGATGTTGTGACCTTTCTTCGCAGAGCTTCTTGAAGCACTGCAACTATATCGATTTTCGAATAAACAGTGGTAGGTATTTCATTCCAAAGTTGAGAAAATGATCTATTTGACATGTACTGTGTGCATGAGAATCACGGGAACACTGCAGTCTGTCGAACAGGTAGACATAAACCTTGGAATTCATCAAATTTGTCTAATATATTTCTGTGAACCTTGGAATTCATCAAATTTGTCTAATATATTTCTGTGAACCTAGGAATTCATCAAATTTGTCTAATATATTTCTGTGAACCTTGGAATTCATCAAAATACATTTGACATATTTGATGTTACCTCCTTTGGTTCGTCATATTTAGTATTCAATGCCCATAAAGGTAGATACTAAAATATACTAAAACAGCTATCATGCAACATGCAATGCTTACACTAACATAGTGGAATTAAAATTATGCTATCTAAAACTAAAAAAAAACTATAATATAATACAATATAAAACTATAAACTATAATAAAAAATAAATTTAAATAAATAAACAAAAAGGGTATATTAAGGTTTGAAAAAACCAAGGAGAGTTAATATATTTTCTTTATAAACGCCACAGAAAATATTGATTGACAGGTACATGCAACAACTTGCTAACGGAATGCAAAACCTGTGGGCAAAACGTCAACATCTTTTCAAAAGAAATAAATTTAAGTTTTTTGCATTTTATATGCACATTTGGCTGACCCCCATTACAATGATATCAATATTATTACAATATGATATTGCAGTGACATAAAAGTTAACTGTCAGCAGAAAACGTTAAGAATGGCCACTGAGAATTGACACAATGTTATTAAATACATGTGCAGAAACGCGTTACGATACTCGTATGGATTTCGCATATATGTAAATTTATTCAGAAGGGCATATCTTATTATTTTTTGTACGTTGAAACGAATATCTTTCAAGAAATGAAGAATGCGTGAGGGCTGCGATGTCGGTTTTAATTATGTGCTTATAGCTCGTAACATTAAAGCATCAATATGTTTTGAATATTTAGTAGTTCAGCAGTAGGATATAAAAACCCCAACATGGAAATAATGGTTTTCGTGTTATAAATATTATTTATAAATATTGTAGGAGAGCTGAAAAGTGTTTTGGTTAATTTATTTTGAAACAAGAAATGGTCAAACGTAGGTTTTTACGGTTTACATATATGCCAATATCTTTTTTTTATTAATTTATTTGTACATCATGTGCCGGTTAATCTCGTCTTAATTTTTTGTTTTCAGAAATTTACTTACCCGCTTCTGTCATATTTATTTTCTAGGTACAACTACATAATAATAATAATAATTGATAATTTGTAGAGCGCCGTTTTTGTGAGAAATTCCCTCAAGGGCGCTACAGTAAATAAACGAAGTAATAAAAAACTACGAACTACGAGTAATACAAAAATGTCCTTTGTATAAAACTATATTTTTTTTATTTAATAAATTTTTATATGTTACAGTTTTTTTACATTTTTTCAACTACCATACTAGGCTAATGCCCATGTTGTGGCAGTCGAACATGAAATAATACATATAAGAACTAAAAAATACTATTTTATAGAAACAGATGATAAAAAACTACGGTAATAAAAAATAAAAAATAAAAGAGCTGAAAAGAAAAACATATTTGAGGATAAATAAAAGTAAATACACATTTAAAAATTAGTAAGCTGAAAAATAAAAAAAATAAAAATATTTTAAAGAAAAAATAAAAATATTAAACGTTAAGATTATATAAAATTATATATAGTAAGTAGTAGAGTGTAAAATAATCAGTAACTGTAGGTACATAATGTGTAGGTAAATGGCTAATTTATAATGATTTGTGAACACCTCACTAGGAGAACCTATGCTGAATGCTGAGGTGTTTTAGATAAAGTGTTATTGTAAATTGCATTATATAACATAAACAAGCAACATATATACCATATAGGTGGTTCTCTACGTTTGGTGACTTAGCAGGGGTGCTTTGGTTCACGGGACTCATACCTTTTCCTTCCCAGAACTTCCATTCTTTCCTTTCCTTAAAAATACCCCCCACGCAACATCCCCAAAGATGACATAGGCCTTGAGAGAATTTTTTTCGGGGACTAAAAGTTTTCCTCAGGGACTCCTACTCCTGTGTGGAGCTAATGTAAAAAAAAATTAAAATACCAGTGTAATTGTCTGTTTAAAGATCTATTTAAGTTTAAACATTCTTTTAGTACTGGAATATATTTAAGGTGAATTTGCGAAGATTGACGAAGTATTTAATTACTATTCAAAAAAATTCCTTTCCCACACAAAAAAAAATGATTGCAAAATATTTGATTTTTCAGATATCCCGAGATCATCTATATCAGATAACGAGACTTCCTTGCATATAGAGACACCAAGATGATGGTCTATAGAATAATCAAAGGACCTAGAGGTAAGCAACCAAAGTCTTTGAGGTATTTTCTTAACTAAAGATAGTTTAACATAATGGTAAAAAACATAATGTAGATCGCAAAAAATCAGCAGTGGCAGGCTTCATTAATTTATTTCACACTGTTCTATACGACAACCATGAACCATGATGATATATTTATTTGTGAGGTCCATCAAACTCAATATCACTTCAGACACTGACAAAGCCCATATAAGTAATATATTTAAACGTCCATTACAACAAATTATACACTGCCGTGAGAATCGAACCCACAACCTCCCACCTCAAAGTATATACTGTTACTGTAGCGCTTGGGATACCATAAATTATTTCTACTATGAATAATGCGTGAATACCTCACGGCTTCGATGTCTATGGAATATCAAAAAGGTCAAGTAAATATTCATCACATAGAAATCGATAATGTTTATTTTGCATTGTTATTTAGAGCGAATGATAATTGTTTATTCAACTGCATTTATAACCAGCTCCACAAAGCTGAGGCTATCTGATGCATATATCACTCCTATATCCCACTTAAGAAACGCATTATGTCCGAGGTACTGCGTTTAAGATCTTAATCGTACGCATTAAACACACTTTTATTTTCCATACATAATTAGGCTTTTTCATTATATTTAGTTCGGGTTTAATGGCTAGAAAATAGTGCGTATTTCACAACTCCCGTAGCGCACTAATACGCTCTGTTCCCTATCGGACACGCGCTCTGATACGCGTTGCGCCGTGCTCCACGCCATACGCCACGGCCTATGCCCCACCGCGCACCGCCGGGCTACTGAAGGTTAATTAATATGCAATAAACGAATTTGAATTGTTATTATGTTGTTTGTAAACATGCACTCTATGATGATGATCTTCTCTATGGTAATTTTGATAGGAATTGTATTTAAATTGAACGAGTTTCAAAGCAACATGCATATGAAAATTCAATTTTAAATTCTTACACTCGGGTGAGTAATGAAGAGTTCTGCGTTTTGACTTTTGCTGTATAATTACATGAACATAAGACAACTTAATTAATTTTTAGTGTTATGCGTATAAACAAGATGTTAATCATTGGCAGGGATCCACCTCATTCAATCATATAATTTCTGTACCGTTATGTGTACCTACTTTGAATAGAAATTGATTCATTAAGATTTTAATGTATAATTTGTAAGTTAAACAACAAACTGAATCTGTATCTGGTACTTGCCTGATATTACCTACTAGATAAATTCTAACCAAAGTAACTTTAAAATACTGACTTTATCCCGATCTGATATATAGGTAGGTATGTTTATATTATCGAAAAAACATTGTTAGTAAATTCTCTTACCCTGATTAAATATTTGCATTAATAAGTTGAATTAATTTCCATTAAAACTCAACGTTAAAATAAATATTTTTTTATAAGCGTATGACATTGAGGCATTGAACTGGTATCGGGGGGATGAAATAGACTGAATGCTGTAGAAATGAGATCCCTGAGGCGTGTGTATATGAAAACAATGTATGATCGTGTAAGAAATGTAGAGACTCGTCAAGAATTCAAGGCTGTTTGGGCATGTAAAGCGAAAGAAGGAATAAAGGGGTGTAAAATGAATATATGACGCGAATTTGATTTGTCGAAGAAGTTGAAGACGCCCGAGGAAGACTTGACACGATCAAGTGAGGATTTTCAATTTGAGAGGCGGGTTTTGGTACTGGGTACTGAAAACTAACACCCCTGTCATAGGTTATCCAAGTGGTTTGCTACGTTTGGTGACTAAGTGCCCTGGTTCATGGGGTGATGTTTATCTAGGTCTGGACACAATGAGGCCCAGATTTATACCCATCCCTCATACTTTTTTCCTTCCCAGAACGTCCTCTCATTCCTTTCCTTAAAAATACTAACCACACAGCATCCCCTAAGATGACATAGGCCCTGAGGGAAATTATTTTCCTCAGAACCTCCTGTGTGTAGCTAATTTAAAAAATATATATCCTCTCTTCATACCCTTGTGGGGAAACGGTGTGATGGTTAATTAGTTAGCATTGCCAAATTTCAATTCAAGTCACCTTTGAATTTAAGCAGGTAAACTGAACCCCAAGAATAGGTGGACTTGGCTCTATTTGGTGCGGGAGTTATCGTAAACATCCCCCGCTGATATTATATTGACATTATTTGGCTGCACCCACCTCCGATCTACCCGCCCTCCCCCTCTGCCACCTGTCTACAATGTCTGTATCAGACCGCTACCTACACCTACCCAGCAGCCGTAGACCAGATATTATTCAGCTCAGCGTCCCAGACGCAGACTGCAGCTGGGATTTTGATGGTGCAATTATTTATCTTATGGCAACATAGCAGACAATGTATTTTTTATGTGACACATCACTAGAACTTCCCTTACTCCTGTATTCATAATATTATGTGTATAAATATATATATATATATATTTAAAAGTAAAACAAACATTCGTAGGGTACGAATAACCTGACAATATTTGAAAAACTTCTACTACCACCACAGTAAGCGGAAGTTGTTGCTTGTGTTGTGATGGAGGACATAGCCAGACGAGGAATCGAACACGTGATGCCTGGGTGGGAACCAAACGCGATGCCCACTCAGCCACTGACCGGTCAATATGTATGTATTGTTTAAGGCTAGCGAGTGTATCAAGGTGAAAACAAGTACATCGAGTCCAAAATGCATGTATCCGATATTGCTATAATGTCCCGAGACGCGAGCGTATCTCGCCTTAACTCTATCGGCATCGAATACTGAATGTGTCGAACAGAAGGAAGTTACATCAAATATGTCAACTGGTACAACTTGATGAATTCAAAGGCTCCTTCATATCTGTTTGATAGACTGCAGTAGTGCAGTGGTCCCGTGACACTCATGCACATAGTACACGCCAAAGAGACCATTTACGTGTTCTCCCCAAACATAAAACTGCTTTTTTTTAGGGCACTTTCGGCTTCTCATCGTCAAAACTTTGGAATAAAATACCACTGCCCATTCGAATATCGACATCGTTGCAGTACTTCAAGAAGCTCTGCAGCGAATGGTTGCTGACTGCACAGGGTACAGTCAACCGAACAACATCATAATTGATCGAATTTAAAATGAAAGGGACAACTGTTTGTGATTATTTTTTATTTTATTTTATTTGGAAATATTATATTTAATTTTTTATAACAAAAAAAACTGACTCTTTAACTTTTGAAGGTTATTCCTATCAATGTAATATATCATTGAAGAAGAAGATAACAATAATAATCTAAATTAAAATATGAAAATGAACAAGAAACAGATATATATATCCGAAGTATGATTGTTATATTTATTTATTGTACGTATACTATTAATCCTGATTTTTTTTCTTTTTTCAAAAAAAATTGTATTTTACTTATTTTTATCTTGTCCACAACAATTCATCAAATTTCTATTGCAATTGGATGAATAGTATAGGAAATATCTCTAAATAAATCAAAAGCGCAAACTGGCAAACGTAAGAAGTTAAAATAGTGTTAAGTTTTCTGAAATTATCCTATTTTCTGCGCAACTTTCTTAATTTTTCTTTCCGTAAGAACCTTCTACAAAGTATCAGAAAACTTAAGGTATTAAAAAAAATATGAATGAATTAGGTAAAGTCGTTCTGAAGTTATAGCGTGACCAAGAGAAACAGGGATTCATTTGTATATATATATATATATATAGATAGATTATTATAGAGTGGAAGCTTCCCTTAAGTCGATATAGACTGCAAAATAATCGATAAAATGCAATATATTATTATTTTCTACAGATAAACAAAAAAAATATTTGTGTTAGTAAAGCCTTGAATTTGTAAGACAATAATAATGCGTAGAGAAAACAACCCGAGGACTGTGAAAGCTAAAAGTACCCTTGAAACTTACCCAAGGGGAAATGTTTATAAAGTTCGTTGTTCTATCGTTATCCGTTTCGGTTTTGTATGTAAATAGAGATGGGTAAAAAAACACAACAATGAAAAATGGTTTTTTACGCAAAAGAAAGAAATGCAAAAATGTGTCACATGTAAAAAAGTAATTTATTTTATTACGTAGGCAAAACTGTTAAAAAACTAACAATAACCATAAACGGATTGTCATATCATAATAGAGGGATCGACAAAGAAGGATGACTCTCTTTTTGTATTTTGTGTTTTTTACCTTCCCGGAATATTCTGTTTTGACTGTTTAATGTGTTTTTTTTCCAAAATTCCCAGCTTTTTAGGATTTATGAAGCCTTGTTACGGAATATTATTCATAAATGATGTTGGCTGAGTGAGAAGGTGCGCGTTATTGGGGTGGAATCTTATTTTCTCACCGAATTTGCATCCCCTATTATTATTGTAGGGAGATATTCACAATTTACATCCGCTGAGAGATGATGAATCAGCACAAAGCAGAAAGGGTCGCTATTATTAGGGAGACTGCAAACAGGAATAATAATTGTCATCCAGGGAAGGGGGCGACCTTTCAACTTATAAACGTTTTATTAAACAATATACTTTCGATTGTGATATGGGTACGGACGTTATTCTAAAATTTTAAAAATTATTATTATTATTTACTTTATGTCGCGTTTGTAAAACAATTGTTGGTGTAATTATTGGTAAGTTACGTTGGGTTGGATTATCGGCAGTGGTATTATTTTAAAACATTTTATATATAATTTTTTTAAACATTTATTTTATGAAATAAAAAAAAAAGTTTAATATGAAGAGTTAAAAATGTTTACATAAATATGAAATAAATTAAAATAAATGTTTAACATAAATATGAAAAGCGAAGTAACCGCGTGAGAAGAGCTCGTCATGCTAGGTAAGGTACTTTTTTATTGTGAATATCCTAAGAGTACCAACTGCTCCAATCTCGCGCCAGTGGTACTATTACCACTGGCATATTAATACAGGTTTGATGTGAGGCTGAAGGAGGAGAGTAGAGAGTGGAAGGAAACGGGGAAGAGAAAGGTGGGTTGGGGTTCAGATCTAGTCACCAAACACGGCTAAAGTCATTTCGACAAACGTTTTAATTCTAAATTGGTGGTCTCACATCAGGGTGATATTGAGAGTATCTTCCACACGAGCCCCAAAAGTACCTTATTTTATTTTAATTGATTAAATTGACCAAACCCAAATCATTAAAAGAAAATGTATCTGCGCACGCCTGGGGATGTAAACCACTGTCCCAACTCATTGCCTAGGTAGGCTGTTGGGATCGGCTCTTCTACTTCTCAGGTTGTTGCTTCTTCGGTTCTGGGTATCGCTTTCATCCAGGCCGTTTCTCTGGAGAATTTTGGAACATTGAGTCATCCAGTAGTTCTTTGGTCTACCTGGATGACTGTCGAAGAAGCTCTAAGGCCGAATTATTGTTATTTAATTTTAAAAACGGATTAAGATAAAAGAAAAATAATTAATGGGGAGTAGAAGAGGACGGTTGAAAAATAAATGGATATTAAAATGATTTGATCGTGAAAGACAGCTCCATTTCAAGGTATCGTCGAATCCATATCTCTCACTGTAGCGATAGGTACTCGAAATATCTTTCACTATGGATCAAAAAACTTAATAAGAACGTTGTTTTAAAATTTAAACCATATATTTTGACCGCCGTCACTGTATTTTGTTTGTGACTCTACTAGCTCCCCTATCATTGTGTATTTTCGGGGTAAATATGTAAACAGCCTACGTTTATGTCGTTTGCATATGTGTGTGTCCGAGGATGGCTTCGTTGTCAGAAATATTATAATAAATATGATATTAGGTAGGTATCGATGAATTGCATATTATTCCATGTTAATAGTTAATAACAAGGACATACCCAAAACTTAAAATTTTTTGTAAAACTTTTTCTATATTAACTCCATACGTGAGGCCTTGAGGAAAATAATTTCTCTCTTATGTCATCTTTGGGGATACTGTGTGGGGAGTATTTTTAAGGAATAGAAATAAAGATAGTTCTGGGAAGGAAAAGGGTTTGACGGAAGGAAGCTGGGGTCAGTATGTCCGTCCCTCTAACTGTCGTGCAAGGCGATAGGTCGAGATAATTCAACGGGCCTCCGTTAACTGACCTCTTACGATCCAACCTACCGTGCAGCAGGTGGGCAGATCCATCCGCTGCAAATACCTAGACAAATATCATCCCATGAACCCAAAATTAGATGCAAAACATGTTCATGATCATGATAACATACTTACGTATATAAACTAACTGTAGTGTTCTGATTCTAAATTTTACAAGGTGTCGAACGAATCGAAAAACCTTTTTT
Source organism: Limnephilus auricula (assembly GCA_951813805.1). Taxonomy (NCBI): domain Eukaryota; kingdom Metazoa; phylum Arthropoda; class Insecta; order Trichoptera; family Limnephilidae; genus Limnephilus; species Limnephilus auricula. The sequence continues at coordinate 535,913 of OX638395.1, read as the reverse complement.
ATCGATCTGAGCATTTCGATTTTTTTTAAAGATTAATAAATTTTTATAAACAGCTGATATTAAATTAACAACCTGCGACCGATTTTTTGTTTTAAATATGTCCTAAAAGTTCCAACTTTGAACTGATATAAAGATTCACCAGTTTCCTATTTGTACTGTTCGGACAACATGTAAATCAATGATATCATTGAAACGTTGCTTTAGCCGTGTTTGGTGACCAGATTTGAATAGTCAGGTACTTCCCCATATTCCCCCTCCCATCATCTCCCATACCCCAATTGGGGTTGCTAAGATCTCAGTGGCTCCTGACGAGAGCGGGTGGGACTCTTGTGAGGTATTCTCATAAAATATATAAAAAATCATTTACTGAAATAAATTTTTTTTTAAATAATATTTTGTACTGTAATACACATCTTTTTCTGAATTCTTCTGATTATGTGATAATTCATGGAGATGTGATGGTAAAGAACGAACCATGTCAAATTGAAAACACCGATCCCTTGTTTATATTTTTAATGAAAGAAGTTTTTATTACTTGCGAGTACTGGCAACGGTGAAAACGGTTACCATCAGTTGGTATACCTTTACATATTTCAACAAATAATGTCAACCTCAGATAATCAGTCACGTAATTCAATTATATCATTCTAGTTTCCAATTTACCTTTCATTTTTACTTAGATGCCTTTTAATTAAAATATCTATATTTTAAACGCTATTGTAATTAAGAAAAACTTTTTTTTCAATAGCTACAAACAGGAGGTGTTTAGGAAAATATTTTCCCTCAGGGCCTTCGTCATAATATTTTGACTAATAAAGATAATATTAGCGAAAGTCAATCGAAAATCCGAAACAGAAAAATCAGAATAAGATACGGATACATCTGGGCCTTCATCATCTTTGGGGATGCTGTGCGGAGGTTTGGGTCTTATTTAGTAGAGTAAGGAGTCTTGAAGAGACACACATGTTGTAGGAGAGAGGCTGGCGGGCCCCCTCGGGGTGATTTTCCACAAAAACAGCGCTACATAAAACATCCAAAAATAAGTATCATTAAATGTCAACTGTGTACAAATGTTGGGCACGCATTTAGGGAATTTCCCTACTATACGCAACGAAGGGTGCGAAAGATACCTGTAGAACAGGGCCAGCATTCCTACCTGACTCCTGCACTCTAAATTTCGCAATCTGTAAGGACCGATTTTCCAGCCTCTGTGTTTCTTCACTCCCACAACATGGGTCTCTTCAAGATGCAAGTCCACTCAACAAAAATACCCTCCACACAGCATCCTCAAAGATTTTTATTTTAACCACCACTGTTTTTATTCACATATTATAATGCCCACGCACAGGCTTCGCCTTTGTGGGATTTGTTGTTACTCTTTTCATTTACGTTATTATGTATATATCTTCCTGTAAATGTATGTTTCAAAAAGCTTTGTAACTAAAAAAAAAAAACAAAAACGAAGGGCCGAAGGGAAATTACTTTCCTCCGGGCCTCCTGTAAATTCAAATTTGAAGAATTTTTTTTTTCATCAGTCTTATATAGTATTCGAAATAAATGCCAATTCTCCTATTACCTAATGACATGCACGTAGATATCTAATTAATACGGTAGTCAAATTAGGTCCCGCAGTGGTAATATTAGAACAATAAAATTGTCTTGTGAAACAAAAGCCGTGATATTTTTTGTAACAACCGTCAAAATCGTTAATTGATTGGTAGATTCAAATGATCTAATTCTAATCAAACTGCCGTGATTTTGGAATATGCTGGACACTTTCACTGGAGTACCTTTGTAAAACAATACAAAACTAGTAAATTGGTTTTAACGATCGATTAAAAAACCTTGAAAATGATTTCATTGAAAACCTGTTGACAAGTCACGTGCTTACGGCAAGTATTTTTTCCGGATTTTACGGTTGTGACAAGAATTTTGATAAACCTCCGATTAATTAATTGTTAAAACAAAAGGTTCGACGACAAAAAGTTACCAAATGAAATCATCGATCGAATTGTACTGCGTATCTTGGTGATGCTTTTTTTGGAAGGCGTTAATGGGTACCGCCGCCCCGTCAAATATTTATTGGATTACCAATACCCCTCTGCCATAGGACACCCCGAGTGGTTCTCTACGTTTTTCGTGACTTACCAGGGGTGTCCGGGTTAATGGGGTGAGGTTTGTGTAGGACTTTTTGCCTACTAACTGCGTGGCGGGCCGGATCAGAAGATATTGGTTGAAGGAAATCTTTTAACCTCTCCAACTGGACTATCAGGATCCATCTACTTGCACTGTAGTGGGAGAAATGGATTCATACGTCCAACACTCCTGGACACACTGATCCCGTATTCCTACCCAGCCTTCATATATTTTTCCTTTCCAGAACTTTTCCCCCTTCCTTTCCCTAAAAAGACCCTCCACACGGCATCCCCAAAAATTATATAGGCCCTGAGGGAATATGTTTTCCCCGGGGCGTCCTGAGTGGAGCTATTGTCAAAAAAAATTAATTCCAATGCATTATTCCTGATTAGCAACTAACTATCACGCCGTTTCTCTGCAGAGTTAGTCAGAGAAGACGCACCGCCAAACAACTCGGTATTGTCACACACTCTTTGCCTCAATCATAATCATACATCGTTTCATACATACTCTTTCTTTATTCCGACGCTTGACCTGGCTCGACTCAAGTATCTGGTTCACTTGATCGTGCCATGTCTTCCTCGGGCGTCTCCGACTTCTTCTACCAATCACATTTGCGTCATATATTCTCCATACATTCCGGTCTTCGAATAGTTCACTATCTAAATCATGTTTGTAGGTCACGGATTTTAACTAAGAAGTAATCTGAACCTTTTTTTAACAGTAAAAGAAATTTGATGAAAATGTCCATTATTCGATCCGTTGATAAATTCAGTAAAAAATATCCCACGCTGTCTTTTTTGCGATATTATCGTGTAAAAGGTAAAAATATCTCCGTCTTGTATAAAAAGGTTTACATTCACACGGCTACAAAAACTCGTCAATCAGGTAAACGTGCATAAAATCTGACCTAAAAAATATTCTGATTTTATTCGCGTACATTATTATGTATTCAATTTGTTTTTATCCTCCCCTAGTAGGCACCCAAAAGGGATAAGATCCCCTTTCTACTTTGAAAAGGAACGTGTGAAAAATGCGGTTCCTTGACGTTTTACGAACGTCCTAATTCCTCTATTCAAATTTGACGAAAAAACACAGATTTTATGATAGACATATAAAATAGACATTAAGTTGACGATTTCATTGAACATGAAGTTTACAGAAATAAAATGGAAGCCTTATTTTCCATAAACATATAATATTACCAACCAACTTTTATAATAATAATTATGAGGCAGCTAGTTTGTAAATCTATGTTTTAATATATTTTATTTTATGACTATGGATTTAAGAAATTTTCGGGCATCATAAAATGGTAGGAAAATTGCTCTTCAATTGTCATTTAACACAATAATTAAATTCAGCAAAATATATAATTGTGTAAATATAAAATTTCGGTCGTCCGGTTGATTAGGCAGACAACTCCGAAAAATCTAAATTTGAATTGAGTATGCAGTTATACGTAAAAGTGTACACTCTATCTGGCACATTACACCACCATAAACACTCACATAAACATTAAAAAATTCTCATAAACACCACCAATTCAGTTAGAATGCAGAAAAACTTGTAGTGAATTCAACCAATTGTTGATGTTTTATGGGTCGCTAGTAAGATATTCCAAAATATCCTATAATATACCTTACCGACATGCCTCCCGGTCCCGGTGTTCTTTTATAGCAAATTATATATTATGTAAAACACAGACACGTGTAAATAATATTTGATTTATGGTGAGCATTCGAATATTACTTTCCTTATTATCTCAAAACTTAGTATTTGGAGATGTCTGACTAATCAACTCGATGATCGATGAATAAGCGCACGTATAATTGTAGAATTTATAAAGCGGAAATTCGGCCAGTCAGTGACACAAGCAACAGCGTGGTGGTAGGAGATTTTAAAATCTTTTCAGGTTATTCGTAACTTGATAACGTTTGTCTTTTTAAAAAAATATATAAATTATAATTTTATGCACATAACATTCATCCGAAGAAGGAAAATTGCTTCTTAATGATCGATGAAAAATATTCTGAATATGTATAAAAATAGCAACCACTCTTTTTTCGTTGTCAGATATATAAGTTAATATAAAATTAATTCTTCACACACCGGTTCCAATTTTGAAATTAATTTCAATTAAAATAATTTTCCGGTAAAAAATATTATGTTATATTTTAGGTAATTAGGTGTGTAAGTCTTGACACAATCAGTCCCAAATTTGATAATGACTCTTAAATTCAAAATAAATTAGAATTAATTGAACCAGAGAACAATCACTTAAAGAACCACAACCGAAATTAATATTTAGTTCATTTAATTATCATTAGTAGTATAGGTAGGTATGTTTTGGTTAAAATCGTCATATTGCTAGTATGTTATTAAATCTCTTTTATGTGAATCCGATTTAAAGTGTAGAAAAGTTTTTTAAATCCCGAACACCGAATGAAATCCATGGGTATTGGGGTAAGGTAGGAGGGAGAATACCTAAATATAGGGCACCCAAAATAAATTACCCGAATGGCAGCGAAGGGTTGAAGGAAGTTTATGTGCATGTAAAGGGTAAAGGGTTGTTGAGGAAGGGGGAAGGATAGGGAGTAGGTACTCAGTGGCACGTGGTGCGCATTAACTTTTTTCCATAATAAAGAAGCGGATTGGCGCTATTGGGTCGCTAACACGCTTAGGTCGCATTTTAAAACGCAAATGGGGTCCTCTGAATACACAATTTACATAAGGCCGAGGATTTAAATTTTACGGTCGTTAAAGGGTTGATTCGCTTTTAAAATGGTATGGAATATAAAAAGGGGTAGTTCTGAATTTTTTTATATATCTACTTCGCATACCGTAAATAGGTCGACTGCAGGCTACCTACCTATTCCTATATTATATTCATAGATGCACACACGTGTAATATATGAAATATATACATTACGGTCACATCAAGGAGTTCGTACCCGGCTTCATCCGAGTTTTGAACTATTAAAAAAAAAATCTGGTTGAACAATTAAAAAAATTGGATCAAGCAATTTTGGGTCTTACCGTGATTTATTTTTGGGTGTTATGACATGCCCGTCATCAGAGCAAATGTGTAATGGATGTTATCAATGACAACCCTAGCAAAACCAAAATGAAGTACTTTTAAATGTTAGATGTTCACTCTTGGTGAAAATGATGGTGTGATCTGAAAACAATATTGATTATCACAAAATTTTCAAGAAAAAAAATACTTATCCACTCAAAAGCTTTTTGCCACCTCCTTAGATTATCGAGATTCTTTTAAATGTTTTAAAGTTTACGATTTTATGAATTTTTTTTTTTCATAAATCCTACGACTATTTGATAATCGTCGAAAGGTGAGTTCATTTGCTTTATAGACTATAATCAATTTGTATGTTTCCGTAGTTAAATTCGGAGATATGATTTTTTTAATATGGGCGGAAAAATTTCAAAACGCTGACAAAAAACATCTTGCACAATCTGAGAAAAAAAGTTTTAAATTTCTCTGTCGCTCCAATAGCAATTTTGACGACGCAAAACTCTAAGTTTGAACGTTTTTGCTGCTTCAGACAAACTGATTTATTTTCTGTTTTATCATTAACAATATATCAATTATGGCTTTCTTGTAAAATACTATATATAACATTGAAAACTAAAAGTATTTATCTGCAACGTAATAAAATAATTTTATTTATGAATTTATACCAACTTCCTGCTTCTGCTAAAGAGAAAAAACTTTCTATAAAAAACGGTCCCCTTTTTTTAAATTGCATCTTTTGAAAGAAATAATACCAATAATGAAAAAAGTAACCCTTTCTCGCCCGTGCCCGCCGAAGTCCGTAACGAAAGTGTTATAAATCACTCCGCCCCCAAAAAGGGTTTTCGTCAAACAATTTCACTTTTAATATAGCCTACCTAATATGATTTTCGACCGACACAATAACTTATTCTGATGACTTTTACGATCCTAAGTTTGCTTCCGTATGCTTTTTTGTTTAACATATTTATTGAAAAAATGGGTCATATATTGTAAAGAAGTATTATTTAAAACAATTTGGTAAAATGGTATTTATTGTTTTCGATCGTTTTGCTTGAAAATTACACAAACAACTTAGTAAATAAAATAATCATCATATCTGTCCCTCCTGCATAACTCTGGTTCAATAAATTGGGAAATTCCGATTTACTTTGAATTTAAGAGTAATTTAACTTTTTGCAACTATTTTTGCAACTAAATGTTGGAAAAAATACGAGAAGTGTATAATTTTATTAAATGCTAATAATTATAATAATTATCGATTATTATTGAAGAAGTATAAAATAATATTAAGATAAATATTTTTTATGCCTTTTTATAAATTTGAAATTGTATTATCCCGTAATATTTGCGTTATTAAAATAAAAAAAAATTGTACAGAAGTTTTATTTTTACAAATATCATGTCCTATTTACGTCATCCACTTCGTAAATTAAAAGAAAACGCTTACCTAATTATTTTTGATAAATTATAACTACAATATCAATTTAATTTTTTTTAAGCCTTCGGAACCATTCATTGGATAACTCGTGGTTCGGTACTCGTTTTGTGCCTTGGCAGGGGTGTCCAGTATCATCGGGTGACGTATGTCCAGGTCTTGGTGACCTCTGCCTGCCCACCAGCTGTGTGGCGGGCTAGATCGGTGGAGGCCAGTTTGTGCAGACCCTTTGTCCTCTCCAAATGGTCTCTCTCGACCCATGGCCCTTTTTCACACTAAAGTGACATAAGCCCTGAGAGATTTTTTTTCGTTAAGTTCCTTGGTTCTGAACTCAGATGTTTCCAGTCGGATAGCATTACACACACATTAATTTAGAGAATATAAATTATAAAGTACCAATATGTGTGCACCCCGATCAAGAATGTAAGATAAGAAACGTTGTTTGAAATTGTTTAGATTTGTGTATTGATCAGATCTGATTATCCAGGTACTTCCCCATCTACTTTTTTGTTGCTTTTCAACTTCCATCAAACTCACAACATTTCCCATACAGAGATTCCACTTGCTTCGGGCCGTGGAAATCCAAATGAAAAAGTAAAATTCTCTGAAATCTGAAGGTCGCAGGTAGGGAAAATGTAATATTAACGGTCCCACGGAGCCCGTGGTACTAAGGTACTAACACACAGAACCGACTCCCGTTTCCCTCCACTTGTGAGATTTCCATCCCTCTCTGGCTTTATAATATATTCATATTTGGGTGAAAGCCTCGCCCCTCCCTGAATTTAACATAGGGAAAATACGACGCGCGCAATAACTCCGCTATGTATTCTAAGCGCGTCTCGCTTGTACGGAAAACGTATTTTCGTGTGAGTGTTTTGAAGTTTCAAGTCGACCAATAACGTGTTGGGAAATATGAGTTTGAGAGGTGAGCTTTCCGGTGTGAGGGACCCGGAAAGGGGATAATTTCACACACACAAAGGTGAAAACACATAGATTTTACAACTTTGCACGAAAGCTCTCGCTCACCAAAAATTATCTTGGTTAGAATTATGATTTTTCCCTGAAGTGCCGTTATTTTAGAATGATATGATATTTTACAACTTTGCCAAAAAGGTTCATCTAATATAAGAGTTCCACACAACAAGAATTGTTAGTATTGTACTTTTGTATAGGTGCTACAATTTTAGAAACTTGCTGTTTATTCAGGAGGCCACGAAAATAATCAGAAGGTCGCCACGCGTCAAATCTAGTGCCCAAAATGTGGAAATTTGGGACATTAAATTAAACTACTGAATTAGCAGAGAGAGAACTCTGTCTTCGTCACTGAAAAGGCAGTAAATGATATATCTTTTTGATAGCCGGCCTCTGTGTTTCCCCCCTCCTGCAACATGAGTCTCTTCAAGACCCATGTTCACTCCTTTCTCTCCTCAAATAGAGCCTCCACACAGCATCTTAACAGATGATATAGGCCCTGAGGGAAATTATTTTCCTTTGGGCCTCCTGTGTGGAGTTAGTGTAAAAAAAAAGACTACCTAACATTATTAAATCGATACGAAGCCTAATTCAAACGCTGGCAATTTTACTGAATTAAAAAACACAACATGTTAGGCAGACAACAGTATAGAACATGAAAGCACACAAAAATGTACCTATATTTACACTTGAAGTCAAACCACACAAAACTGCGCTGTATAAAAAAAAATCACATCAATAATACTCCAACTTCTTCATCTTCTTCTTGTAACCCAATCTAACTATACATAATTGTTTTTATTATAGAAGAATTGGATTCACAGTATTAAAGGCAGGTAAAACATAAATTATCTTTATTTTTTATCTTTTTTTCTATCTTGATTACTGTGACATATACTAACAATTCCTTATTTCTCTTTTCTAATAATTCATTAACTTCTTCATCTTATTATTGTAATCCAATCTAACTACATTTAACTTTTTTATGGTGGAAGAATTGTATGCATAGTATTAATTAATGAAAATTATCAACCAATACTAATGAATGTATATCCACAAACTGTAAAATTCACCCGCCATAACACAGGGTTATCTTAAGTTTGGTAACTAAAACACCTCACGACCAAAAACACCAAACCAATTTGGGTTTTGGGGGTTTGTTGTGAGACTGATGGCAGCGTGGAGGGGAAAGTGTTGGGAAGAGGGAAGTGGGTAAGTACCTACCTGACTATTCAATTGGTCACCAAACACAGTTAAACCATTTCAAGCAACGTATGGATTCTGAATTGTGGTCTTTCTTCAGGGAAATACTGAAAGTAGCACTCTGGAATGTGACGCAATTATACGATAATATATATTTTTAATGAATAAGTTGTGAAATAATACAAATTAATCAAATTAAATTTATTTGCGCTCGGTGCAATTTGAACCCGGGACCTACGGACTCGTAGCCAAGGATCTTAACCACTCAAACATGTTTAGTTCACTTTAGTGTATAAAATAGAGCTTTTAAGAAGTTTTGTATTTTGCCTCTTTATAAAATGGAACTTTTTAGAAGTTTTGTGTTTACCCTCTTTATAAAATTTAGCTTTATAGAATTTTTGTGTTTTGAATACAATCCCATGATCGATATTACTCCATGTGATAATTTTTTTTTTTTTTTTATTACAGAAAAACAGATTTTTTTTTCATGTTAACAATATACCTGCAAAGCTACTGCAAGTAGCTTGTCTGCAGGAAAACAGTGTGAACAAAACATTGTACAATTTAAATGTCTCAAGTATAATACAATAAGAAAAAAATTGCAATTTAATAAAATACATAATAAAAACATAAATAAGTATAAAAAATAATAGAATACTAAGTCTAAAAAATTTTTAAGTGCAAGAGGTACAGTCATTCAATACAGAAAATCTGATTCCAATAGCCATGTTTTTAACAATAGCGCATGAAGGCTTATGTTTGAGAGCCCCAACTGTATGCAGAAGTTTAGATGTCCAGCGAGATTTAAATGCTTTCATTAGCCTAGCGAGGGGGGACCCTTAGTTCTGTAGGGGGCGGAGAAGAACGGGGTGGGGGGTGGGAGGAGAGGGGCCTACAGGGGGAGAGATTTATAGGCTACTTGACCGGGGGTGGACATGGGTCACGAGGATAAAGGGAAATTCACAATTATACTTTGGCACGGGCCATATTGATTGGTTTATTTTAAATATCTTCGCCATTTATTATCGTGTTAGCTCACAAATATTTGTTATCTATATAGATATTTTTTTACAATAGCTCCACATAGGAGGCCCTGAGAAAATCAATTTCCTTTGGGGCCTATGTCATATTTGAGGTTGCTGTGTGGAGGGTCTTTTTAGGGAAAGGAAGGAGAGGATGTTCTGGAAAGCAAAAAGGTACTATAAGGAGTGGGTAGAAATCTGGGTGTCAGTGTATCTAGGAGTGACGGACTTATGAATCCTCCTCCCACTGCGGTACATGGTGATGGGTCGAGAGAGTCCGGCTGGAAAAATCAAAAGGTCTCCCTCAACCAATCTCTCCTGATCCCGCCCGCCACGCGTTATATGGGCAAACACAACCATCGCCAAGTCCTAGATAAACCTCACCTCATGAAGCCGGGCGCCCCTGCAAAGTCACCAAAGGTAGTGAACCACTTAGGGTGACCTATAGCAGGGGTGTTGGTTATCCGATAATTTTTTCCCAGGTCGGCGGTGCCCATACCCGCCTCTTAAGTTTTTGTACAAATTTGGTTTGTGCTTACTTTTTTTAATTTAATTTAAATTCAATTTGATAATGTTTTTAATTAAGTTATGCAAGTGTTTTAGTTTTTCATTATTGTGACAGCTGTTTGGCATTACAGGGCCGTTTTCAAACTATGCACGTAGAAAAATGTTTTTCTGAAATACTATAATTTTTTTTTGGAAAAAATGGTTAAAAACGGGACTGAAGTTCTTACGAACAAATTAACAGGGTTTCAATGTTTTTTGACAGGAACATGTAAGAATAATTTATTGGTATACGTAATTTCGTTCGTATACCAACAAATCATTTTTACATTTTCCCGCCAATAAACATTGAAACGTTGTTAATTTGTTCGTAAGAAGTTCAGTCCCGTTTTTAACCGTTTTTAGCCATTAGGGCAGATCCGGCAGATCCGAAGATCTGCCGTCGTCGGATCGTCGGATCTGCCGGATCTGCCTTGATGATGGACACTGCAACGCTGTCCGAAACGTCGGCTAAAGAAGGATGTAGCGCAACACGGCATAACACCCCAAAAACAAACAACGAAAATGCTTTTGGCCGTGAAAATCTAAAAACGTATCATTATTAAATATATTTAAAAAAAATATATTAAAAACAGTAAACACAAACGAATTAAGCACAAAAACAATAAATACGTGCTTATTTATTGTTTTATAGGTCTGATAGATTTTATATTCTAGTATAAATTAAAATCAATCATTTTACCACAATATTATAAATTACTAAACGTTTAAATTGAACTTTCTACATTTAATTAAATTTTTGTCAGTAGATACAGCAGTAGTACAGTAGTAATGCAACAACACACAAGTGTTTATTTGCTTGGTCACCTCAAGGGAGCATGGCAGAACTGAATTAATAATAAAATTTACTATATATATATATATATATATTATAAATATATGTAATATATGAATGCAGACATAATATAAAATTATTTAAAAAATCAGTGGAAATTATATGGTCGTAAGAGACCCATTATCCTAATTATAAAGACCTCGAGTTTTTATACAGATCTTCTGTAAAAGCATCGAGTATTTATTTTCCATGTAAATATAAAATCTTTGATTCGCTGAAGTAAGCAAATAAATAGAATCGATGAAAGATGCTAGCAGAAAAAAACAAATAAAATGGTTAGATTTACAATATGTATTTATTTATTTCTATTCTTAAACATACATTTTACAAATGATTACAATGGTATACATAGTAGTATAAAAATGTTAATATTCAGTAACTGGAAGTAAAAAATAAAAAGGTATGTAAAATAGTTAGTAGTAGCATTTTGTGAACACCTCACTGGGAGAACCTGTGCTGAGGTGTTCGCATGTTTTGGATTATTCTGTCGACGTGAGTAAAAACACAGTAATCCTTCTTGATATTGTCAAGAAGGGCACTTTGATTTGACCCATGGCGGCAATATAAAGAAGAATACTGTAAAACAAATTCAAATAAAAAAGCTTGTCTTATAAGAATATGTTCAACATAATAATAATAATAATAATAATTGGATGACTTGTATAGCGCCGTTTTTGTGAAAAATCACCTCAAGGGCGCTGTACAAATTTTAATAATTTCTACAATCTTACTTCTAACTACACACTAGAAAATATAAAAAAACCTATGGCTAAAACAATGGATGCAAATCCACCGGTTCTTTGATCAGCGATACAAAACTATATGTACAATGCATCTGAACAACCAGCGCGGTGTAGCCCAAAAATGTAAATGTACATGTATTTTTTTTTTTTTTTATTTATTTTTTTTTTTTTTTTTTATTATTATTTATATATTTATTTTTTTTTTATTTTTTTTTTTTATTATTATTATATATATAATTTTTTCAATGAAAATGTACAGGACCATACTTACCTGGTAGGTCACTTGAGATTAAAGTTAAAAGATGTTCATTTATATACAGTTTGCGCGCAGAGGACATAATAGCGAACACATGTTGTTGGAAAAGTAATTATTTGATATATATTATGTTATTTAATGAACGTGTTTGGGAAAAGCAAAATTAATTAATGGGCGGTACAGAGTAGTACATGAATTTTATTTATTTTCTTAAATGAAATCTCAGTCTCTCGTTAAGCGACGGATTGCTGTGAAGGCTTCGAATGATGTTAATCTAATAAGAAAATAGATTAAGATAAATTATAGGCAATACATAATACAAATAGATTTATTAAATTTAAGGGTATGAGAGCCTAAATAAGTAGGTTTTTAGTTTTGATCTAAATTCTGTTGGGCTTGTTATGCACCTTAGTTCCGGAGGGAGTTTGTTCCAAGCCTTAGGCCCAGATACTTCGAATGCACGATCTCCAAACTTAGTATTTGGCTTTCGTTTAGGTTCTATCAGTCTACCTAGAGCTGATGATGTTGCTGATCTAAGGGTTGACTGCCTTGGACCAATGTTTTCCGGGACGCATAGTTCAGAGATGTAATGTGGGGCCATTTCATTGATGGATTTAAACACCATCCAGCACAGTTTGTACTGGATTCTTTCAGGGCACTTAAGCCAGTGAAGGTTGCGAAGGTGTTCTGAAATGTGCGAATATTTAGAGACCCCGGTTATGAGCCGTGCCGCTGCATTAAACACGGATTGAAGTTTGTCGATTTGACATTTCGGAAGGCTAGCATAAATACCGTTACAGTAATCGAGACGTGAGACTACGTATGAGTTGATGAGTAATTTTGTTGCCTCTGTAGGAAGGTTTCTTCGAACTGATTTAAGTTGTCTTAGGTGAAAAAATCCGGTGCTTACTGTCCTATTTATTTGACTTTTAAGCGAAAAGTCCGAGTCTAGATTAACGCCAAGAAGTTTAACTGTTCTCTTTGGAATAATATTGCTGCCAGAAATGGAAACAGGTGAATCGTCTACCAAATGTTGCCGTTTGTTTGTGGCCGCCCAGAGAAACTCGGTCTTAGATGGGTTCAGTTTCAGCTTGTTTGAAGACATCCAACGAGTTATTGCTTCTAGGCATTCAGCTACACGGATTTTGAGACTGTTGATTTCGTTTGGAGTGCAGTAAAAATAAACTTGCTGATCGTCAGCGTAGCAGTGAGACAAGAGACCAAATGACTCGATTATTTTGGCGACATCATTTGTAAAAAGGATGAAGAGAAGTGGACCTAAAACGGATCCCTGGGGTACCCCTGAAGAAAGTGCAGCGAAATTAGACAGTTTATTTCCAACCTTCACGGCTTGTAAGCGATTAGATAGATAGGATGCCAGCCAATTTTTGATGTCGGAATTCAAACCAAATGTTTTCTCTAATCTGTTAATGAGGAAGTTGTGATCAATCGTATCAAATGCTGCACTCATGTCAAGGAGTGAGATGAGTGCTAATTTTCCTGACTCTATGGCAAGAGTTATATCTGACAGCATACGAAGTAGTCCGGTTTCTGTTGAGTGAAACCTTCTATATGCGGATTGACGATTTGTGAATAATTTATTTGAATTCAAGTGACTGGTTATTTGTGCTGCAGCAATTTTCTCTAGGATTTTTGAAATGAAAGGTAAATTTGAAACGGGTCGATAATTACCTAAGTTATCGGAGTCTAGTTGTGGCTTTTTTAATATGGGTGTGACTATGGCTGACTTTAGAGGTTCAGGGAAGTGACCTGTGCTGAGAGATTTATTAAAAACATGAACTAAGAACGGAGCTAAGACAATTGCACATTTTTTTAATAACCATGTTGGTATAGGATCTAGACTGCACTGCTTATTTGGCGAACTTGCTATTAATTTTTTTACTTCTTCCAGCGTTGTAGATTTGAAGGAAGACAAATTTCCCTTGGAATTGAGAGTGAAAATTGGCGGAGGGGCGTGAGATGTGGATGCACGAATAGATTCAATTTTTTCCCGAAAAAACTTTGAGAACGCATCTGGGGTAATATCTATTTTAGTAGGAACTGTGGCTTCGGAAATAACAGTCTTTATGGAGTTCCAGAGACGTTGTGGATTGGTTCGCTCAGAGTCAATCTTTTCATTCCAATATTCCGATCTTTTGGAATTTATTTTGCTCATATACTGTTTTTGAGCAAGCATCCACTCATCCCTTGAATTTACTGTACAGTTTTTTCTATAGGTCCTCTCTAATTTCCGCATTAGTCTCTTCTGGTTTCGACATTCATCGTCAAACCAGCCGTAACATTCTCTCTGATGTATAAATCTTCAATTTTAAGGAGAAAAAAAAAACTCTATTAAAAACGTATTAAATGTGTACCAAACTTTATAAAATGCAATGATATATTATGTAATGAGTAATGACATATATATTATGTTGTATCTCCTGTTATAATAATCTCTCTCTTGCTATAATAACGTAATATTTGTTAGTTGTTGTAAGTACCTACCTGTAGTGTTTAATTTTTAGATAGGTACATAATACATTAGTATAATGAGGAAATCTTTAATTGGTTTCTCAGTTAGGTGAATTACACAGTATAAATGAAACCATTGTAAACGGTTGATTTCCCTAAAATAAAATATATATCGTAAAAATATTGTCTTCAAAAGCAGGTAGGTATATTTTTGTATGGATATTGAGCAAGAGTTTTTGTAATCATTGACACGAATGCATTTGTTCAGCGCACCGGGAGGATATCGCCTATTGTGAAATACAAAACTCAGAAGCTTATCAGGTATTGAACCTCGTCAACTTCCTTATCGGTCAAACGGTGTTCAAAGTGCTCCAAGATCCGATCAGAGGTACAACCTGCGAGGAGCCTACTTGCCCATTGCTCAGGTGACTTGTACCGACCTAATCTTTGCTAGGAATTAGATACTCAACTAGGAAGTAGTAACTTATCTTCTATCTAAGATACCTACCTCTTATTTAGATATTTTCTAACATATTAGATTCTATATAGGTACATAGTTCCATCTTAAAAGATTTAATAAAAATTTTGCATACTTCAATCTACTGTCACGAATGTGTCGTCTGTACAATACTTTTGAATGTGACCGTATAGATATCTTCGCAAACAATCTCGCATATTATGTACTTTAAAAACCAAATAAACACACTTCTACCATGATGTCATGGAGAACAGTAATGTTATTGCTATATTATTTTATTTTTTTCTTTCTCCCTTTCTTATCTTTCTCTGTAGGTAATGTACACTTACTATGTTTTATATCTCAATCTGATTATTATTATTTCAGTTTTTTTACTACTAGAATCTTTGCCTAATAACAACTAAATCTCTATTCCGCATGCTGTGAACATTTTAAATTTAAGTGTTAATATTTGTGCTCATTCCAACGACAATACCATTAATTTAACTAATAACATTCACAATTAATTTAATAAATTTAATAACACCTGTAAATGTTTCAAACAATAAATAATTATAAAAATCAAACAAATAATTATAAAAATCAAACAAGTTTTATTAAGATCGATGTTATTAATATTGAAATCCAATCCCATTCAGTTAAGGCCGCTATTATCTTGGCAAATTATTCCCGTTTCTATAGAAATTTCCACTGTTTATGTGAAAAGTTTGGAGTGTTTATTTATCCGACCCTCGGAGACTTGAGATTAACGTCCACCAAAGCGAACAAAAGAATTCGAATGTGAAATATTCGCGCGCATAATTCGCAAAGCAGAAGGCTGCCGTAAAAAAGAGACGAAAACCCTTTATTAAACGGGGAAGCAAAAGTGCGCGCGAGATAATATGGACGGAGAAAAAGTACCCGCGGAATAAGAAAAGCTAAAATTCATATAAAACGGATAAAAAAGGAGACGCGGGGAAGATAGGAGCGATTTATTTGTTGCGCGGGGAAGTGTGCGTGCTCGCTCTCATTGGTCGGGCGGGCTGGCCCCTCCCCCTGGTACCCCGCCCCGCCCCCTCCGCGCCCCGGGCGGCCCTGTGCCCCGCGACACCCGCCACCCGCGCCAGTTCTCACCGGACACCCGCCGCTGTCTGACCGCTGTCCGTATCCAGTGTCCGTAATCCGCATGACCGCGCGACCACAGTTCGCGATACCCAGCTCGCTCTGAGATCCGCACCGGCACCGACACGCTGCAAGCTGCTGGTAGGCGGCGCCGCAGCGATCCTGGCCGAGTTGGAGCCGTGGGCCCCCGGGGCTGCGCCCCCTGACAACAACAACCTGCCGCTGACTGCCGGCGAGTGGCTCAAGGCAGCGGGAGCAGGCGCGGGGGGCTACTACGATAAGGCGCGCTTCCTGCAGCAAGGAGGGGACATGCCCATGGTGCTGGGGCGCAGAGGGGCGCTCGAGGGGGAGCAGCCGCTGGACTTTACCGTGTCCAAGTTCAGCCACCAGGGCCGTCTGCTGGGGGGCCTCTTCCGCCTGGCCGGCCCCGCCAGTCCACCCCCAGGTCTGCGAGAACCTCCTGTCACTGCGCAACCTTACTATTACCAGCCAACCAGTGCCAGCATAGTGCTTCTATCACCTCTCAGTGGATGTGTTTACCTTTTACCATATGTGATAATTGATAACGGCCATCCCTATCATCCCTCGTGCGATTCAAAGCTCGCGGTCGTCTTGGTAATATGTAATTTTGTGCAGTGACAGTACCTATTTCATTTCGTTTTGTAACCAATGTTTTGTGTATCAGGTAAGTTTTTTTTAATTAACTTTACCTTTCGGTGAGTTTTCGTTTGATTTTTTTAAATTTAAAATGTAGTTTTCCATTTATATTTTTTCACACGACTGACCTGTCAAAAAATCTGATAAGATTGGGGTCATATCTATTAATTTATATGATTAAAAACTACCCCTTTTTCAGATCAGAATCGGTTCCGATCCGAATTATTTTATAGTGCTTCGAACTCTTCGTCATTATCATTATTAGACATGTTAACAAATTAAGCATACGTTCTATATTTATAGTAATTTAAATTATATACACGTATACACTCATTAGAATTATTTTACTGCAATCATTATTTACAGATATTTTTAAATATATCTACTATCAGGGATGCCTATGTATAACAGCGCCCTTGAGGTGATTACAGCGCCCTTGAGGTGATTTCTCACAAAAACGGCGCTATACAAATTATCCAATTATTATTATTATTATCATAATATAATACCTTTTACGTGCAATTTCAAATTAGGTTACAATATCTTCCAATGAACGATTTTAATCATCAGGTTCAATATTAATTTTAAATGTGTGCATTAATACGTATGTACCTTCATATATTCACCCCTAATGCACCTCGTAAAGTTATAAATGGTATATACTGGTTTCGCACCAAGCAGCCAAATATTTTATTAGTTCCACTGCACACGCTCGGCCACCTTCGCCTTTTCACCCAACAATTAAACGAATTATATTTTTATGTAATTTATTCACTGCTTTTATCTCTTTTTAATTGCCGCAGACCGAAGCCCATAAAACAAGAGAATTATTTATTAAATTAGAGCTGGGATTTTAGAGTCAAAGATTGCCGCTGGCGTCAAATCTCTGTTGAAGCTCAAAGGCCAATATTAAGTATTGGTTTCATAGTTACGAACATCATCTTTAGCTCCCGTATTGGGAACTATCCCGGTATTGATTTAAATACCTGCGTCCTCGTTATTTTATTAGCTCCTGGCTTATCAAATTACTATAAAACCGATGGCAATTTTGCCGTCATGAAAGTGATAATTGGTTGTCCGGCGTATTCACAGTTTAATTATAATAAGGGTAGTAGTACCCAGTGCCAGTGGCGTGCAATGCCCTTTGACAAAAGGTGGACTGTGTCGGTGTGTGTGAATTTTCAAAATGAATATGAATATTGTGCATAGGCTTTGAAATCCCAGATTCCCGCGGGATTTCAGCAACATTTAATTGGCGGATTGCAACATTGTAAAAAAAAAAACACAAAATTAACACCAAAAACAGGCTGTTTTGATTTGCACGTGCTTGCGAGTTGCGATGATATAGGAGGGCCAGAATTTCAGTGAGAGGATTGTCCACAGTCTATGTTTTTACGATCTAATTTTTTTAACAATTTTCGATATATTTATTTTTTATCATTACAAGTTCAAAATATTATTGATCTCAAGTGACTGTAATGTTTTTAATATATATATATGGTCTTATTTTTTTATCGAACTTACTTAAAATATTTTTTATGTTACCATTTCAATATCTTTTTATAATATTACTAGTACCAAAGGTGATTGATACGAAAAATCCCTTTTACATGTTATCTTAATCATGTTACATTTTCAGTGTATTTTTTCATAACGTACCCCTACCAAAGATAATGGATTTAAAATAATAAAAATCACTGATTATTTCAAGTTGTTGCCCATTAATAAATAAAATCCCGCGGAAATTCTAAATTGTATTCCGCAATCCCTCGGGATTTGAAAAAGTTGCGGGATTTGCAAACCCTAATTATGCAGTAAATATTTGAATAAGCTCCTGAATCATCATCTTCCACTATTATTCTATTTATAAAAAATATTAAAAAAACAGTTTATTTACAAACAAGTTCTGCTGTGTAATAATTATTATTAGCTTTCTTCAATTTTTTCACTTTCTGAAGGCATTATCAAACTATGATATAGCCGAAACAGCGACACGCATAATAACAATTACACTTCAGAAGTTGTTTATAAATTGAATAATAATATTACTGAATAGGTATATAAAATAAAAAAAACTTCAAATTGTATTGAATTTCCACAAATTAAACTTGATAACAATAAAATATTATTCACTGATGTGGCCATCTAAATAAATGATCGTACAAGATTCTTACTAAATTCATAAAAAGGTACATTTAGGTCAGATATTTGTAAAAAAAATTTCACATTGTTCGTTTTTCTTAGCGTAGGCACAATTTTTCAGCCAATATGGACTGCACGCTACTGGTAGTACCAACGTACCCACGGGTTGACTATTTAATTGTCAGACAATAAAAAGTTTTAAAACGTTTTAAAAAGTTATGACTATAGTAGGTACCATAAAAAGAAATAATTATACCAGACTTTAACCAGATTCTGAACTACCCTGCTAGTTTTTATTTTATTTTTTTATTTTTATTCTTGAACATACATTTTACAAATGATTACCCTTGTTGTAGTACAAAAAATTTTAATATTCAGTAAATGGATATAAAAAGGTTAGTAGTAGCATTTTATGAACACCTCACTGGGAGAACCTGTGCTGAGGTGTTCGCACGCTTTGAGTTAAGCATTCTGCTGAGATAAGTAAAACACAATAATCTCCTTGATAAAGTGAAGAAGAGCACCGTGGTTCGGCATATGGCGACAGTATCGTATACATACACTTAAGATTAATAGCAGTTAAAATTGGATAAATGATTGTCTTCAAAAGCAGGTAGGTATAAAAATTTAAGGCGGTTAGTTTAAAAAATTAATTTCGCAAACTTTTATCTAAATTACAGGTATTTATTACTTTAATAAAATTAAATTGATTAAGCGCGTAGTATTATCAGATTGTGCAGACGTTAATTTAATTCATAGTCGGGTCGTCCATCTTCTAGAAGTTTCCTAGCGACCATTCAGTGCAGAAAATTTTAATGATAACAATACGCTTGCTCCCGCACGGCCATAACTCACTTGGTTCTTGTATTGCCCATACCGTGGCCATTGCTGGCTGCATTCAGTACAACAAATGCACATTGCACATTAGCCCATTGTCAGAGTGGCTCCTTCAGAATAGATCAATACCCAATACAGGGTGGACCGGACACTGGAGAGTGTAACTGGTCTACACAGAAGCACTTCGGTGCACCTTTGCATTGAATGCACTTTTCAAATTACTACTTACCGATAATAATTTAATACCTGCAGGTAAAAACTATAATGTGAAAACTTCAGTAGTTCTACGTGAATATTATAGGTGGCAGCACTTCCGTTTGTATCTCGTACATTGAGCGAGTATGTACGACAGACGTTAGCGTATTAATAATATAGACTAGCAGGTAAAAACCCGCTTCCACGGGAAAACTATGCTGTGAAGACTTCAATAGTTCTTATTGAATATTATACCTAGATGGCAGCAGCGAGTGCGTATAATTGCCGTCAGCTTATTAATATTATAGAAATATAATAGATTCTACTGATAAAGGTAAAAAATGATAACTTGCATAATGTGCAATATCTCAAATTGTGCAAGTTATGTACTAAAATAAAACAATGAAAGTAAATTTCGCGCTAAGACGCTGCACTTTTTAATAGAAAAACAGACTAGACAAAACATTATAACATCTTATGGCTGAAATATTACATCCACCGGTTCTTCGATCAGTGATACAAAACTATATGTACGATTCATTTGACCAATGAACACGATGCTGCGTAAAAATATACAACATGTTATATATTTTATTTTTTTAAACTCCCTAAAGGCAGAAAATTTACAGGACCATACTTACCTGGTAGGTAGGATACCTATGGATAAGAGGATAAGAAATACCCCCTTGAATATAGTTTGGGCATACTTGTCTTTTTCAAAACACATTTTTAGGAAAACTATTTTCCTACGTAATTCAATTTTGATTGTTGGCGATAAGGTCATAATTTGCTAAATTGTTTTGAGTAGTGGAATAATAGTGGTTGCCGACCTGGGGGTATCGGGTTCTCTCGTCGCGGGAGATTGATGGTCCGCTCGGCAACATGTCCATTAGTTGGCGGGGGTCAACTCGATTGAGCCCCGGCACCCGACACCCGGTACCCGGCACCCGGCACCCGGCACCCGTGTCGTGTGCCCGGTGTCCGGTGGTCGGTGGCGAGCGCTATCCCCGCTGTTTATTGTTTAGCATGTGCCGTGTGTCAAAATGCGACAACAATACGGGGGAGGGGGAGAAGGACGAACTAATTTATTGTTTGGAAGTTTATTTGAAATTGCGCTCCAAATTCCACAAAATTAACTAAAATTGAAGCATCTTACCACGCAATAAATCCTCAACGAAATACAGCGCAGTTTTTGGGAAACATCACTTCAATATGACATCCAGGATCAATCTAATTATGTACAAACTGAAAAGTACAGAAACAAACTTCCCTGGCATTTCGCATGTCACTGCAGGTAATCACAGTTTTATGTGACTTTATTTTAAGTTGGAGAAGACACTATTGCAAGTAAATGCTGAAGACTTTTCGCAATGCTAAAAATATATTGCAAATTTTTTTTAAATATATAGATGAATAGGTCTTACCAAAATATTTCTACTTTTATTCCACGTACGTTAATATCAAAACAATAACATGTATTAGGTATTTTTCTATCGATCTACTAAATAAATAGGTATTGTTTACGATACGCGCCTACGCCGTTAATGTTTCGAAATTTTTTAATATATGAACAAATAAATGCAAAAGAACAGGCGAAATATTTTTTCTACACAAATCCCTACTAGTAAAAGGGTATTTACAAAAACTCCTGCCAAAAGCCGCAACGAACAATAATCTCGACATTTCTACCCTTAATAATTATTTAGTTGATCTTTCTCTCGTGGCCGAGATTTGCCCCCATCCCCCGTCCCTCTGGCCAGATCGCCACCCCCTGCCAGGGAAGGTTGCGGGCAGGTGGGGAGGGGGTGGAAGGCCCGCTAGCTCCTGCTGTAGCCGCTAAAAGCAGTAGCAATAAGCTGGCTTCACTGGCTATACATTTGCACGGACAATGACATTCTCTGTGAAAAGAAATCGGCAATAATAAATGACGTGTCAGCCCCGAGTCGTGTGGAATAATAATATACAGACGGAAAGGTGCATAATTCCAAAGCTCCTTGCCATTTCTAATAAATGCAATTTCTTGAAATTACCTTTTGTAAAATCAAGAAGCAATAAATTACCAATCGGCTACCGTCTTAATATTATATCTACCCACCGTTTATTCTTGCTTCACTGGTACGGTCATAAATATATCAAGTCAATCAAATTTATTGATATGACACTCTGCGCTTTTTAGAGCAATGTACCTAAATCATTTTTTTCCGTAACAAAATCTTCACGAAAACAAAAACAAAAAATCTGCTTTCTTATCGGAGGGCAACATATAATAACTAAATGAATTTGGGTGCTAACCGTAATTAGTAATTACTAAGTGATGGTTGTAAATTTATAAAATATTAATAATAAATAGTCGTTTTTGTTAAAAATCACCTCAGGGGCGAAGCATAAATATGACTCTCGTGATAGTTATATTGAAACAATTTAAAACTATCCAGTTACGTAGAGATTCAGAAAACTGCTTGCTTACGTGGCAACTTAGGAACCTCTGGCGCTTAGAACTCCGACAGAGGAAATATTCAAAAACTTTCGTGTCTACAATATACAGAAACTTTATTCAAAAAATATTTTATTTAAACTGAAAAAAAAAATATCTGAATACTCCACTGCCCAACATAAATACTCAACAAGGGCAATAAGCGAAAATATCCTGGTTACTCCCAGTTTAAACACATCTTTTGGACAGAGAAATAATAAATTCCATGCTATAAAATTGTTCAATGCTCTACCAAATGAAACCAAAAAAATAAAGGAAATGACTAAATTTAAAACAAAAGTCAAAACATGGCTGAGAGATCAAAGCAATAATCAACTTACAAACATTATGAAGACGATGTAAAGACAACTCGCAACTAAATACAAAAGTTTAAAAAAAGTACAGGCCGCCTCAGAACAGGAAACCCTAGTGAGGAGGACTGTGAAAAACACAAAAAAATTATACTTATATTATACTTTATTCTTACATAATGTACAAACTTTGCTATTGAAACTAATAAAAATAAAATTAAAATAAAAAAGTCGCTTCAGATAAATACAGTTGTATCAGAAAATTTAATCTTGAAGAAGAAAAAAAATTATTAAATGCACTGCACATTGCATGATTTTAAAGTTGCTATATTGTATCCTCCATTACTATTATTTACATTACAATTATTAGAATATTAGTGACAAAAATGAAGTTGATATTGATTTTAACTAGAAATTCTTTTTCCTTGAACCTAGAATCCACAGTTATATTGTTTTTAAATTTTATGTTTACTTATGTATGACCACTATTATAACTCAAGATTACCTACCTTGCGTTTACCGAGAAGGAAAATTAGAAAAAAGCCAACAAATTAAATGAACGCAAAGTAATCTGCCAACAGGAACAAGCAAATATATTGCATTTTAAATAAATTCGAACATACCTAATTCTATTTTAATTTTTCATCACCTGCTGCTTATATTATTGGTTTTAAAGGTATTACCGGATTACTGAATTTATCAATTAAAAACACAAAATGAGATGAAGTGGAGAATTAAAGATGCAAAGTACTGAAGACAGGGTAAATTCCACACAGAAAGAACTTCGTTACATTAATTCCTTCTCAGTTACGTAATATATATTATTATATTATATAGGTAGGAAAAGTTGATACAGATAAATTAATTTTGCGGATAGGTTTTCTTCAAACGTTTTAACATCGATAATGTATCATTTTGTTTTAATAAAAAGACAAATAACTTTGTTTACATCACTTTTATTTATGCACAATCAACATGTTTCGTGAACGATGTATACATCAGGATTAAATGTACACTTTATGTATACATTTAATAACTTACACGCATGTACATTTTTTATTAAGAAACATCGATTTATGATTATAATTATTAGCTTCTCATTAAGGAGTACGGGCTTAATTAAGTGGATTCGAGGTAAGAACCTCATAAAAATTAACCGATATATTTTCAACCAGAAGCTAGGGGTTTCAACTGGAATAATAAGTCGGATTCAAAGTAGAAATTGCCGAAATACACAATACATATTTTTTGTACAAGACATTAAAATTTTAATTTTGTTACTGAAACTGCACTAAGCACTTCCAAAGTGATAATATTTTGTCATGAAGAAATTATTAATACCTAATCTCCATGAAGAGATAATATTCATTTCTTCTTCAAACTTCGCAAAATCACTTTGTGGCGTCATTTTCAAATATTCAAATCATTCTTATTTTTTTAGAATTATAAGGTGAACAATGACGATTTCCATTAATTAATTTGGAATGCCTTTAGATATTTGTGTACAAAACGTGAAGGATATTATCAACAACCACCGCGGTTTTTGCTAACATAACTATATTATTACTCATTACGAGTCATTACCTTTTATCACTACTTGCTGAACTAATCCGCTAGAATTTGCATCTCTACCTACCGAGCACTATAAAATGGTAGTTAATAGGTACTTAGATCTCAAGTGGGTAAGTTCTACCTGTTTACCAATACGGAGGGATTACATTCGTAACATCATCTGTAGTAAAGTAAGGTACCTACTTGATGATATAATATTTGTTAACACAATCGGCGTACGCCGAATTTTATGAGACACTTTCTTAAATCAGGGGTGCTGAGGATTTATCGCGTGCCAATAAACCTCCCCAGTACCTACTCAGGGACAATAGATGTCAAAACCCTCTAGTAGCTGGCGGCTCCCGATTACCAACACAGACCCGGAGAAAGGGTTAACAACAAACACCTTGTTTGACAATTTAAGAAGAGGCAGATCAAATTGAAATACAATGCTCCTCAAGCTACCTATTGTTAAATATTCCTCCACGTGCAAGTTGAAAGTTATAGCCACGCGCTAAACTCAATTCTTCACACTTTTGTGTAATCTCATCTTATTTTGATTGTTTTATTAATGTATTATTCATAAAGCTTGTAAAATGTCTCACGAAGCTTTGTATTACCGCTCAAGCATCCTGAACCGATCCACTTTTATAAGCGGTCGATTAATTTTACCATATTAATTTGAAACGTTTTTCACACGTTAAGCACGTTAAGTTTAGGTAAGGCTTGCATGTGTTTTATAACCCACGAGAAGAAAATAAAAATAATTGTCTTATTTATAAAATTGCTCCGCTTATAAATCAGCGAGTAGATTGTTGCAATATCTCTTTTACGAGATACGCAGCGGCTTAAAACCAAAGTTCCAGGGAACGGGGCAAAAAACGCTGACAATCAGTCAAGTTAATAATCGTTATTAAATCGATTCATATCATTCTCAAAGTGATATCAAAATCACGAATTACTGAATGGTGTATTAGGCTTATCTACGGAATAACTATTACTTAACCAAACTAGTTCTAGAGCCGCTCATAAATCATAATAAACATGTTTGTGTATCTCTGGCGCATGTGTTTCAGGCGGTCCATTTGATCCTAATGTGTTACACGGTTGTAATTAATGTAGTGATGAAAAGATGTTACGGATCGCAGTGATCACCCTTTTATCGAACGTATCCTCGAGGGAATTCATTTTATAACCAAAATTATATAGCCTGGTTTTCCTTTCTAATAATAGATAGTAGTATTTCGATAGTTATCTTGAGGCTTCTGTTTATCAAGGTTGTACATTCCCAAAACTAGTTTTTTAAAATAAATTACAAAACCACTGTTTATGTCACAGAGTTAATAATGCTTTTTTAATAATAGGAAAATGTATATGGCGATGTTTCTGTGGAAAATCATCTATTATTGATGCATTTCTAAGCATTTTATTTAAAAATATTTTTAAAAAAATTTACAAAATTTAGCATATTTGGATATATACATAATATATGTGGCCTCACTGGGTACTTTGCCCGTACGGAGGCCCCCTATTATACAATTTAATGAAGATATTACATTATACTCGTATATAATATTTAAAAATACATATCAACTATTATTTATCAGTAAAAAAATGTATATAGGTACCTACATAATAATAGTTGTTAATAGCAATGTTAGTAAATCTTGTTGAATACCGTAATGATTTCAAATCTTTTCATTTTTATCTCACCATTCAATCAACTTCTATCTGGGTAAAGTAAAAAATTCTACAATTTAATAATAAACTTTAAATGCTTCTTTTTAATTTTTTAGTTATAAAACTGTCTGAAATGCGATTTTTGCAGTTGTTGATTTCCAAAAACTGTTCCTGTTTTACTGGGGGTTATCGATTTCCCCCCGGTAGAGCCCGCTCCACAGGTTCAGCCTATGTTCTACATATCCTAAATTCGGCCCTGGGGAGAGTGTCTCATAAAACGATTTACCAATGTTAATGAAGCAAGTAGTGTGTACCTAAACACATATGTATGGCATTATGTCCTATCTGCCTGCCCCTGTGTATGATCGCACGACGAATAATTGGTAAATTAGTAAAAGCGATCAGTAAATAATTCGTATTTTTTTTATATCATGGTTCCAACAAATAAACACCTGTGAGCTTCACCTTAGCCTTGATCTGAGTAATACTTCTTTTGGAAAATTTTATCATTTTATATTAGATTTTTAATAAGAATCCAAAATTTCAGTCCGTTCGGCCGCATAGAGCCTAAGAAAACGGCTAATTTAGTTCGAACCCAAGCCTCGCATTCGCCCCGTAGAAAAGATGATTTTTGAACAAATTATGTATTCGGCAATTATGTATTCGACAAATTCACAACTTCTGAAATGAAATAGTTAAGTTGGCTATGTCCAATGTATTATAATACTCTCGCCGTGAGGACTTCCTGTGATTTCATTTTGTTTCTCATCATTTTCGTAGAAGGCGCAACAATCGACCCAAGGACCTTCTAATTTAAATTTGGAACATTCAGTTGCCAAATTAGGTTCCTGGTAATGCCATAATGAATTGGGAAGGTATCCGTCAGATGATTTCCGAATACCCAATAAGATTGGTTTCCGTATAGCCAAAATATTTTCCTTGTAAAAAGCTATAAATTTCGATATTTTATAATTAGCACCCAAACAAAAAATACACATTTAGATTTAATTAAAATTTACTATCTTTAAAATGCTCTTGGCATTAGACCTTTGAAAATAATAGGTATTTATTGGCATATAGCAGTGAAAACCACGGAATTTTTTTAAAAAATAATACATATGTTGATAAACGAATTTTTCAAATACCTAAATATCATAATTTTGGAGAAGTATAATGTGTCTATTCGAATTTTATTAATTTTGAAAAGATTTATGTGAGCTTTCAAATACACGAATATACCACAAAATATCTCATCGCAGTGAGGACGCTTTCTTCACCAAGAGATAATATGAAAAAGTTTTTCCGGTGGTGTTGAATGGAAATCCAAATAAACATTTCCATGTACTTATTTGTTGTTGTCCAGCAAATGCGCCCACTAAAGTGGCCAAACCTCGGCTCCTGTCTGGTTTGTCAGCATCCTATAGGTAAACGAAATTACCATAGCTCACATCATTCCGAAGAATGACACACAAGAAATAACACCGCACTGAGTGGTTCACTTTTTTTGATACCTGCACGGAAAAAACTTAACTATGGGAAAAAGACAATAAGTCTCGAAACAATATTGTGCCGGCGCCACCGAATCAGCTCAAGAACCTAGCAAAGGTAAACGACCGCACAGAAATGGACATAGCGAGAGAGGTCTCGTTATTTCGGGTGCAATGCTCGAGCACGAACTGCTTCTCTGGGCTCCTAATACCTATACCTATACCTGGGCTGGCAATAAGTCGGCGACGCGCTCACAGCCTTAAGTGGGTTACTCCACCCTTTCATCTTAATAATCTCATCTTGTCAAGTCATCCAGGAATTACGGCATAAACATCTACCGTGCGACCTGCTTCTCTTTCATCACTCTGACCAAAGTCCTGGAGTCGCTGGACGCTGGACCATTTTAAATAGCCGTGTAATTCCATGCTTTGTTTCAGCTCAAGACAAAAATGTGTTATATTCTTAGAGTATATACTCGTAGATCCTAGGAATAAAAATCGCTTGGCAAACGGAGTCTCGAAACGATCGATTTTAGTAATTTATTGTTACTGTTGTAGTTTTAATTTATTTTGTAAATAATTTTATAAGAAAGAAAAAAAGTTAATCAAGGAAAACTGTCACAGATGATTTAGCCATTACTGATAATTTTTTTAAGTTATTTCTTATACGCGTTCATACATTACTAATGAAAAAAATTGGTAGTTTAGGTATAATTTTGGTATTCGTAATGTAAACCAATTCATAGTAAAGATTAATCGAAAAGCGTGATTTCACTTTAAGTTTGACTTTTTTACTTACGCGCTCTTTAGGAAAAGCATATTTTCATTCCTTCCTGCATGCTTTATTTGAATGATGAATAGTCGACTACCATAATACGAGCATTTGCCTAGCTTGGTAGTCGAAAAGCCATGTAAAACAAACATGTAACAAACAAAATGAATAAAGAAAAATTTTAAAAAAAATGTTAAAAAAACATACTTTCTTATCTATGTTGACAAAGATTTTTTTAATAATGTGAGATTAATAATTTATACAGATAGTTAATTGTCAATAGGTGGCTGGATATTTGGTTCAATATAATGCGTTGGTATTGCAAAAGTGCTAACATTGTAAGTAATCTTTCTTTCCACTTGATCTACGTAGCCTACTATTCAAATATACCCAAAATAACATTATTGTATATTTTATTTATTTATTTATTTCTACACTCCTACATACAGTTTACAGGTAAATATATTATAAATGCAAATAATACAAATAAAATTTCCTAATATAGAACGGAAAAGCGTAAAATAATCAGAAACTAAATTTAATATGTGTTGAGATGTTTGCGAATTTTAAATAAAGTTGTTGTATATTAGCAGAGTTTATTACTCTGGGTAGTAGCAGAGCTTTGTATTATAACTCGCTGACCCCGCCACGCGTTGCTGTGGCTAACGAAACACAACGCCGTCTACTAAATGGTTACCTAGCCTATATAACCAAGTGCTATGTCAATAAGTTAACTCACACCGCCATCTGTCAGAAACTTATGGAACTTACAAATCATTTCAAATAATTGTCCCATAAAAAAACATTTAATTCGCAATAATAAATATTAAGGTCAATAATCGAGATAAAAACTATCATATCTTTTAAGTGGGACCAAATTACATATAGTAAGCCAAATTTCATCAAAATCGGTTTAGTAGTTTCGGGGTTTACCTTGGACGAACATTGTGACGCTAGATTTTTATATATAAAGATATATTAAATATTCAGAGCTTTCATTTGAACTTTATCTGTCACACAAACATAACGTTCATAATACCTACATTTTCGGAGACCTGTGCTCATTTATACTTAGATACATACATCAAAACAGTATTTTCTGTATCAGTTCTCATAAAATATATCTAACGTTTAAAAGTAGGTACTAACTTATGTTAGTGCAGCACAAGTTAATGTGTTTATTTTATCCTTCCTCTCCGACCGCGGAGGCTTTAGTTTGATATTTAATAGGCTTTAATTCCTGGATCTGTCCATTGTTTTATGTGTGATACCTTTTCGTTTGATCTCGTACGATCATGGTCGTAGCTAATTTCCAAGATATAACCCCCTGACCTCCGTGGGAGATGTTGAACAAGACGAATCGTCGGCTCGAATGTGTTGACACGGCTCTCAGGAATTTTATTGCCGCATCTTTATCAGTTTATTCTACCCAACGGAAAATTAATTCTCAGTATTTATACGATATCGATTTATTTTACACGTTGGTACAACGCTGTTAATCGATAACTTCTTAATTGTGGGTAGGTTGAGAACTACTGTGATTTCTTAGTTATTTATACAGAGACATACCAACTTGACATTAACCAGTGATTCCCGTCATTATTTGTAAATTGTAAAAATGTAAATGTAATTTGAAAAAATAAATTTAACAAAGTATTTTTTTCTTTAAATAATGCCGCTTAGAGAGCACATTTTTTAAATCTTTTCAAAATCACATTTTTAAAATCGTCTATGTTGTTTTCCAGTCGGATTTTATTCATTATATTTCAGTGGAGTTACACAGAAAGAAAGAACACGAATTTTTTTATGTATGTAGATAAGGTATTTTAATACAATTTATTGGTTAGGTTTTGATTTTATTTTATTTAGATATTTTACGCTGATACTAGAAGCTCCGGAAAGAAAAAATCGGGTTATTTTAGAAGCCGTTAACACTTGGAAAAAAGAGTGAGACTTTGCATGGGTATGAGCAGAGCGGGGTTGCGTCCGAGTACAAAGTAGCTTCATAATAAGATCCAATAAGGGTGTATAAGCATGGGCCGCAAGATGTAAGAAGCTACACGAAGGGCCAAGAAGAGACAAAACGAGCCAAGAAGAGCAACGAGCAGACAAGCCGAGCCAAGAAGAGACAAGAATGGGGGGGATAAGACGCAAGAAGCGTAATAATAAGAAGAAGAATAATGGACAAGAAGTGTCGGTAATAAGTAAGAAAATTCAAAAAGAGACAAGACGAGCGTACAAGGAGCGATAAGATGCAAGCAGAGGCAAGAAGATCCGAGAAGATGCAAGACGATTTAAGAAGTTACAATAAGAGTCAAGACAAGCCGAGAAGGGGCAAGAAGTTGCAAGAAGAGCCAAGAAGAGACTAGAAGAGACAAGAAGCGATAAGGAAGGTTAGAAGTAATACTGTGCAAGAAAAGTCAAGATGCAAGAAGAACCAAGGCGAGCCAAGAAGGGGCAAGAGAAACTAGAAGAAACAAGAATAGTCAAGAAGAGACGAGATGAACCAAGAAGAGCCAAAGAGTTTCAAGGCACTGTAAGAAGAGACAGGAAGAAGAAAGACGTGAAGAAGAAAAAAAAATTTAAAATAAACGCCCAATCAATTCCTTAATTCCTACCCATCCTAATTTCCAATTTTGGCTTGTTAGATTACCATGTAAACCGGTCGATTAAACTCCAACCTCCTTCCCATCCTTAGAGCACGTGTTCCAAGTCCTAATAAATCAGTGCCCCCTGGTGTAGCGGTCTCACCGGGACAAGAGTAATCCTGGCTGGGGTGGTACAATCCTATCGTATATACTTAGCCGAATAACTGCCCAACCTCTCTCCCCCACCGTACCTGTTCAATATCTACTGATTTTTTAATGTTTTAAGTTGAAAAAAACATTAAAAATGTCACCTGGGGCCAAAATTTCATTTACATTTTTTACAACAAATAATTTCAGGAATCACCGGTTTAAGGTAAGTCATGTAAATCACTGGTTAAGAAGTCAAGGATATCCCTTAATACCCTGAAATAAATGTATTTATATTTTTTTATATTGGAAAGACTTCTAGAAATTTTAATATTAGAGTTAAAGAACATCTAAGGTGTTTGAATAATAATAATTATTCTGAATTTGCCAATCACATTTTAGAAACAAATCATTCTTTTGATATAAATAAAGGGTTAAAAATTTTACACACAAACTCAACAGATTTACAATTAGCAAACTTAGAAATTTTAGAAATTAGAAAAAGTGTTAATAGCAAATTAAATATTATTAATAACCAAATATTTTTTTAAAATAGCCATCTCTTAAATTTATTTTCTTATTAATAATTATATTTAAAATAATTTATTTTTGTTGTTTAAACATCTTTATTATGTTTTGATAATTTATATAATGTAATTTTTCATATTTTTTAAATAATTTTTATATTTAATTTTAAATAATTGTTTTTTTTTTTTTTTTTACGATATTTTTTATTAATTAATCACCTCTCTCTAAAATATTTTTGTCCATAGTTCTTTTTAGTCTATACTTGTTTGTTTATTTTGTTACTAATGTCATTACTACCCTGACGAAGAAACCATCGGTTTTGAAACATGTAGGTAATTGTGATTATATTAGTGGTTTAAACAAAGTTATTTGTTTTAATTTAATTCAAAATGATGCCACAAAGTGATTTTGCGAAGTTTGAAGAAGAAATAAATGTATATAATTGTTTTTAGTATTATTATTCCACAATCAGATATTTAGGGTTATTTGAAATTTTGTTGATCAATCGATGTTATTTAATCAAAGTTGAGAAATTTCAGCGTATATACTCGTACACTAAAATATTATACACTCAATCGATTCACCTTTTCCACGCCAACACGATCGTCCAGCCGAGCCGCCACTGTTTCAGTCATATTAAATTAATCGAACAATCAAAAATACAAGACGTCGCGTGTTGCTCAACGAAATTACACAAAATATAATGTCAAAGTATGCTCAAGAAAAATAATTGATAGTAGCCGTAATAATGTTAAATAAATAAATACCAGTGGTAGGTAGACTGTCTCTTTCTATCGGCGTCTATCAAACAAGTGAATGGGAGAAGAAGGTAGTACCAGTGTAATGTAATGTGAACAGTTGGTTGAGTCAAAAGACAGAAAAGAATACACCCTCCCCATTAGATTCATTAAAGATAATGTGTCTTTTCCGGAAGACCAACAATCTATTTTATTTTCATTGGTAAAGATTTCACAAGGTGTTTCTTCTGATCAAGCCGCGAGAGTTGTCCGACGAAATTGTTGAGAACAATGATCATCTTTTTATCTCGGTTATTAACACTAGTTTATCTGCAAACTTACCAAACGGAAATATTTAATTATATTTGGCTAACTTCTATAGCGACGTTTTCGTGAAAAATCACCTCTAGGGCGCGATAAAGGCTTCTACTTAGATAAGTGGTAATTAGTATCTACCCGTAGGTCAGTGCAAGTTATAAATATTTCAACCTAAAAACCCAGGATTTATTTACATAATCTTTTCATGGGTGCTCGGCATGTTTAAGCACCCTTATTATTGACACTTTGTTATTGATATCCATGCAAAACTAAGGTATAAAAGGTGTAACTGCTCGTCCCCGAACGATTTTAACCAGCGATTCCTGAGCATATGTGGAGTAAAAAAAATAGATGTCATTTTCTAATTAGTGATATTTTTTTTCAACTGAAAACAATAAAAATATTCTTCCATCACACGTCGCAACTAAGTAGTCGGGCATAGCCCAGCGACGGGACACGTGATAAGCACTTCGTCTTGTTCCAGCAGCACGGTAAAACACGAAACAGCGCGCGTATCACGTGATCCCGTCGCGACATGGGGGAATGAAAAATATATACGTTTTGTACTGCAAATATGCTCAGGAATCGCTGGTTATAATCATTCAAGTACGTGCTTTCACACCCAGTATATTGTACCTATATACCTGAATATTGATATAATTCCATTCATTGATATAAATTGCATTCTTAGATATTTTTCAAGATAAATAAATTATATAAGTAACCTAATCTATTCCGTCTCAAATTACTTGCATGTGTACCTATATTTATTGTCAATGAATTAATGAATACAAAGAAACGAATATATCTATATGCCTTCAAGAAGGCACGGTAGATAATTATACTAAATAATAATTATACTATAAAAATATGAAAAAATTGGCAATTTAGAAGTTGGAGTTAATTTCTATCTCGAAAATCAAAAAAATCACTCCTGGCTAATCAAATCTGTTTTAAACTCGTATCATATTATACGTGATGCGGATGTTATCCTATGTTTGTTGTCTGTGTTAAGTATAGCCATAAGACCGGCATAAAGAGATTATTAACTCCTGACACAGGTGTTGTTTGATCAGTAAAAAAGCGTGGCTGTATAGTAATAGATAGTAAATAATGCCACGAACGTAATATGCAAAAGATACTTAGATCGGAATCGGGCTCGTTGGTGAACGCCGCAGCAGAGTTGATAAATGGGAGATAAGGTCCGCGGAATCAATCAGATACAAAAAAAATCACGTTTTATATTAAAAGCTCACCGGGCGGGGCCGGGTGAACTTTCCAATGTTGCAAAAGCAGTAATTTTAAACGTCTAAGTCCGTGTTCGCTTTACCGTTTTCGTTGTGTGAATCAAATATTGTATTATACTAATATAAAGACCGCAACTAGTTATATAAATTTGATCGGCATGCAAATTTATTTAGGATCTTTTTCAACCTCGCTATAAATACTTTTTGAAATTCCTTGTTCTTTCTCAGCTCGTCAAAAATGTTAGATATTTCCGGGGGAAACATTACCTTTTATTGCTGTGAGGTAGTTTGAGGAATATTTTTTTTATTTTTAAACTGGTGATTCTAGATTGACGTTGTTGTAAATTTCAATCAAGACAGCGAATATAGTCAATGTACGTATTGTATAGGTCTTAATAGGAACCCAAAGCTCGGCTGTAGAGAAGATTGGTGAGAAAAGTTAAAATATAACAACATTGTGCGTAAAAAGAGTAACATTTTTCCTCTTTGTTGTGATCGGCCCTAACGGAACAGATGTTTTAAATATCCCGTTTTAAAGAAACTCGTATGAAGATGCTTAAATTGAAACTGATGCGGATTATTTATTTTTACACATTTTCAGGAGGCCCTGAGGAAAATAATTTCCCTAAGGGCCTACGTCATTTTGGGGATGCCATGTGGGGTGTCTTTTTGTGGAAAGGAAGTAGTGAACTTAGGTCTTGAGGAAACCATTTTGTAGGAGGGAGGAATCACAGAGCCTCAAGAACGGAAGTAAACTTGTACAAATGTATTTTTTTCTTGGAGCATCTTTCATTGAAATACCGGTAGAACACGGACAGCATTCCTACTCGTCACCTGTGCTCTAAAGATTGCAATCCTTTAAATCCTTAAAATAAACAAGGCAAAAAATATATTCGAACACAATATTATTACTAAGAAAATTAAAGTATAAATAAAAAACATTGGTCACACATTATTTTATTTTTTTAAATTCACAATAATTACCCACCCTGCTTCACACGGGTGTGGCATAATAAATGAATTATTCATTGACACATTTCGTACATAAATTTATCTATTTGCATCGAGACCCATTTACCTTTACAAGTCTTAAAACGAAATCAGGTAAATTCCCAAACTGCACGTCTTCTATTCATCTCGTGGCACAGTGGCCTTAAATCCATTATCGGTTCTTTATTGAATCTCAGGATGCAGAATGCACATGGACCCCTATTATTTCGCTAGCCTCTTTTTTCTGCATGCCCATTTATTACTTCTTTTGGGACGTTGAATATTCATACCCTCCAATAATAATAGGCATTTTTTGTTATGCATATCGGCGGTCACCGCGCACCGCGCACCGGTCAGGTAGAATGAAGGAAGCCCCGTAAGTCCGTAGCAATCCTGGGATTGCATGCATCTTATTATGTGTAATTTCGCAGTTGTAGTATTATTTTTTATATCTCGATCTCGTTCAATTCTTATTATTAACATTTCGGTCCGAGAGACACGTCATTTTAAATCCATCCTCGCGATTAAAGTGGTACTTGTCTTTCTTCGAATTATTGATTGGCCTTAAAACAACTCTGTAAACATCATGAATTACTGCTTGTTTGTCTACCTACATAGATAAAAAAATATTATTTGATAAGATCTAAAGCATATTTTTATCTTTATAAATAGTTATAATCATCGGCTTGTGTACCTCTATTAAAATCTCTTTTATTATTTGTTTATTGTTTGAAACATTTACAGAGTGTCAACAGTTATTATATTAAAGAAATTGCCAATTGGATGTGCATAGATATTAACACTCCAATTAAAAATGTTCACGTAAATCAAGGTTTAATTATTGCTAGGTGGAGATGCTACTAGTTAAATAACAAAAATAATAATAAGCAAAATAAAATATAAGGACGTATAAAGATAAGAAAGAAAGAAAAGAAATAATAACATGACCGGTCAGCGGTTGAGTTGGCATCGCGTTTGGGTGCCACCCAGGCGACGCGTGTTGATTCCTCGACCGGCTAAGTCCTCCATCACGACACAAGGAACATTTTTCGCTTACTGTGGTGGTAGTAGGAGATTTTCAAATATTGTCAGGTTATTCGTAACCCGGAAATAATTGTATTTGTTTAAAAATAATAATAATAATAAAGCATTTTAATTCTAATACTTCTATTTTCCATGACGTCATATTAGCATATTATACATATATGAAGTGCTGAGATGCCGACGTACAATTATTAACACTTATAATAAAATTCTGGCTAAATTTCTTCATAAAATAATTTATATCGCTTTTTTCGGTTTAAATTTGATTTCCCTTTTTGGAAGAATGACATCCTAAAGCAATTTTAATTTTTCACGCTTTGCCTTTTTTCCGGATAAAATCCACGAAGTTGGTAGAATTTAATTCATAAATCGTCCCAGAATCAGAATCGTGTTTTTTTGCTAACGTGACCGATTCTCTCAGCTTCCAACTTCTATCGGAGGCCGCCATTACCTGGCTCATTTCATAGGCGCCAAATATTATTATATAATTGTACAGGAAATAGCACCAAGATCAAAGCAAAACTATCCCGTGTTCTTACGCTGAATCCCGAACACCTTAATTGGTATATGTTCAGTATAATAGAAATCCAGAATCTTTCTACCAAGCCCGTATTGAAAAAAACGAAAGAATTGAAAGCCAAACATTTTAAACACTCAAATCTTAAACTAAACCTTACACTTTTAAAATTACACCGAGTCCATTCAATTTCACAAATTCAATACCACCGACGTTTCATTTTTGATCCAGTCTTGTTATTTAAAATTCTGAATAATGGCCTGGACTCGCCTGAGCTTAAAAAATCATATATCTACCTTCAAGATCAAAAGGAAAAAACGATTTCTTTCATTAAATTTGTAAGACATTCGGAAGACATTCTTGAACAGAAGTAACACGGACGATTATTAATTACCTTGTCCTATATTCCTCTTCCTCTCCTTTTTACCTACTGATTAGGTTTAAGACACGATAAAATTCCAGTCTCTAAACAACTTTACCATAATAAACTTTTTTGACTAACATTGATTAATATAATCTGTTTGTTTCTTACAAATAAATAATTAATGGTCAGCACTAGTACCTACATAGTAGATATAATAAGTAATTTTATTGTAAATCTATTTTTCACGAGACATTGGTTGGTTTTGCTAGAATCTATGGTGCATTGGAGTTGAATCCAACAAGCAGCCAACTGTTGTGAACAGGCCAGTGGCCAAATTCTTGATGCTATTCTTTCATCATTACCTAGGTCTTGCAGAATAACGTAATAAATGTAAAACACCACTGCAAAAGGGAAATAATGTGTTCTTAGAAGCACTCGGAATAATATATAATATAAGTTGTGTTACCGAGATTTGTGTAATTGTTGAGTAGGTAGCTTATATCTGGAAGTTTTCGTTGACCCACCAAAATATCAAAGCCAAGTAATTTTAAAAATATTTCTATAATTTTTTCTTTTCTTTTTATAATTATTATTTTTTACTTGTCTTACAAAAATTAATTTGATTGTAACCAATCTCTCATTCTAACATTTAATTTGATTGCAATATGGGTACGTAATATCAGTAATTTTTATTTCTAATACTTAACATTAAAATATTACTTGAAATAGTTGTAGTATGATATTAAAATTGGGTTTTTAATTTGCTTTTATAGATATTTGTTTGCATGTTCTACGAAGTAGAATGACCTGATTTTTGTTTTCATTTTCGTTGTATTTGTTTTTTTGGGTAATGCATTAAACTTTTCAGGAATTTCATGCCACTTTATTTATGATTTTGTAACGTGAATAATATGCACTGGTGAATATTAATATTTTTCTAGTATTCACGTATATTTTAATGTAAGCTGAAGATAAGGAATGGAAAAGTTATTTATTTGAAAAAGTTATTATTGAAGACAATATTAGCAATTCTCAAACAAAAATTTGAAACCAAAAATCAGGACCTTAGCCTTGCCGGGGCTTTGCTCCTCCACTGAACTAATTCGACCCTAGCCCCTTCGGTCTTGTTATCTATATAATACTCGTACTTCGACTAAGAAATATCCATTCAAATAATTGTGCTATATTGATCGTGATGCTCATTAAAATACATACATCAAAGTCATAACTCATAACTGTACCATTTCATGGGTCTCATTAATTTGGTATGGTTTATTTACCTTAAACCTCTAATTATTCATTCTTGTAGGCCGTGAAACCATTGCCTTCAATTTTGAAGAATTAACCTGGTGAATAATATTCCTTCACAATCAAACGTAACACCCTGCGGAACAGAAAAATAGCACTTATTCGATGGTAGAGGCTACGATTCTTCAGTCTTTGGTTGTTTTACTTGTCAGTAACGCGCTACTTTTGGTTGTGAATCCATCATCTTTAGATATCACAGACACGTGCTTATTTTTATCCGATTATAATTATTCCCATTCTTAATACATCGTACCTACCGAAATGCAAATTAATTATGGGCAAACACTAGTCTTGGAAATCGTTTTAAATTATGAATACTAAGTAATTTAAATACAGGATACGGTATGTAGCTTCTGTTAACGGTCAAACTTCGCAATTTTCAAACTAATTTTACTGCTCATAAAGTTGCGTAGATTCTCTGGATATAACAGATATAACATGCTAGTAGCATAATAATACAAGCGAGTTGTTTTAATAGCATTCTGTAGGTACTAAATTAAGATAAAGCGCTCATTTGCCTACACTTTGTGTGTTTTCTAAAACTATCTCTAGTATTCCAAAACATTTGGGAATTATTTTACATTTTGATCTGACAATTATTTTTTGCTTCAGCAGAAGACGGAAAGTTCTAATAATATTCGCGGATTTTCCTGTTTTGAATTGATAATTTTATGTGTTGTTTGTAATGAATATGATTGGGGCAGATCTCAACAGCCTCCGGACATTCTGTGAATTAATATCAGAAGGGAATTCCAACGATTCTCAAGCAGTTAGTTTAGTGGAAGATATCTACAATGAACTGTCTGAAACTTATTTCGAGTATTTTTTTTTTGTTTACATTAGTTCCTCATAGGAGGCCCTGAGGAAAATAATTTCCTTCAGGGCCTACGTCATCTTTGGGGATGCTGTGTGGAGGGTATTTTTGAGGAAAGGAAGGAGAGGAAGTCCTGGGAAGGAAAGAGGGTTGGGTTGGAATCTGGGGTTCAGTGTGTCTAGATCATCCGCCGCCAAGACCTAGATAAACCGTATCTTAAACTATATCTTCGTAATTAACTATATTGCGCCTTTTTCTGATAAATATCCCTTTTCCAACCTACAATTGCAGAATTGTGAATGAATGTCATTAATAAATGTTTTTATGAAAATGATTTAAAAATGAGGTATTTTCACAAATTGTGAATACCGTTAAAAATGAGCTGAAGATTTAAAGTTTAATAAAAACAAAACACTTATTTTGTGTAAAACCACGAGTTTTGACACGAAATAATTGTTTTATTTTTATTAAATATTTAAAAACCACAAAGTGATTGCTTTCTACGATAATTTTATGTGTATGTTTCTTATTCCTTTAATTATATTAAAACTGTGTAATTTTAAATTTTTTATTCATAATTATTGATTATAAAAACCAAATAAAACCGCACATTACGAACTGGCTACAATGTCATTATGACGTAGAAAACGCTACTGGCTATTAAGCCAGGGACAAACACAGCGTTAAAAGCGCCGGCGTTATTTGGCTTAGCCTACTTCACCATATCGCTCGCCATACATTTGCGATTGGAATGCATGGCGAGGAATATGCTGAAATAGGCCAAGCCAAATAACGCTAGCGCTTATAACGCCGTGTGTGTCCCTGGCTTAAGACGGCTGTCACCGACATTGACCGGTTTGTCGTCATCATCATATTCACGAACAAAATCGAATTTTTCGTTTTGGCGGCAAATCAAAAATTTAAAAATAAAAGTATACTAAAAATGCAAATTGTCGTATTTTTTCAGAGAAAACAAAAACACAATGAAAATACCCCATTAGTGGTCGGGTTTCGCTCTCATTTATCTACATACTTTAGTATTTTCCCCACAGATGAAGGAATTTAGATCCATAAGTTGTGAATGAAACCGCATTGGGTGCTTATGTAAATATTCTACATTATTTGAGCGTTGCAAATTCATTCAGAATTTTGGAATAGAAAAGTATTTCCGGTAGATCTGAAGGTTGCTCCTAGCGGACCGTAAATGATGGGATTTGTGAACGTGTTTTTTATATTTATTTCGTAAAACTGAAAACGTTGCTGCTCTGTAATTAGTTTGGTGCTTATGCCAATTCTGTATCGCGCAGACTTAATCTTTGTTTCGAAAAACAGTTTTAATATTTAAAATGTGATATGAACTCATTATTTCACCGTAAATATAATGAGCCTAATTAAATTTTATGACCACGTACCTCCATCATTTTCTACGCATCCAATCGTTCATTTGAAACGGACAAATACACCACTATAAGTCAAGTCCTTTACCTCTGATAATATACCACTTGTACAATTAACATCGAGTTAGTTAATTGTGTTTTGTATGAGCTACCTTATTATAATATTTTGATTTATTTGAGGCTGCCTGCTGCCCACATTCTGCGCACATACAATTATTACAAACATCGCGCACTACATAAAATCTGGCAAGATATTAATAAACGCGTTACATATTAATGACCTCACTAATTCTAAAGTATTCTCTTATTTGATACAACACCCATCTAGTAGCCTTATAGCCTCCTAATAAGGGAAGACAGAGAGGGCTGAAGAAAATTGCGAAATAGTATAGCTAAGAATGATAATTATATTATTTATATCGGGCCGTTTTATGAAGAGTCACCTGAGGTGTGCTGTAGAAATGTGACTTCTTAGGTTCTATATAAGTATGTACAAACAGTTACAGAAAACATAATTACCTGTCATTTCAGATAAACATAGTTTTATTAGAGATTTTAAAGCTTGGGGAATATACGATTTTGCACGCAAAAGACATTGAAACAAAAGATATTGAAATCACTGCCCATTTCATGTTTCTAGTTGATTATCTTTTACCACGTTACATTATTTAGAAGATTAGTGGCAAAAGAAAATTTGATATTAATATTTAATCTATATATTATTATTTATTTTTGCTGTTCAATTTATGATGTTCAAAAATGCCACAAAAAAGCTTTAAGTATGTTTAAATACGAACAATCAGCGATACGTATTAAAATTGTCTATCACGGTATACCTAAGTCCTGTAATTAATAAACTAATGATATGTTTTATTTCCAGATATGTACGAAACGACAATGATGAGAGATAAGCAGTTTGGTAAGCAAAAATTGAAATATATTTTTTAATATCTGTTACATAATATAACTAAATTGTACGCACATGCCGTATAATTAATTCTAGAAACAATTTTTTATGATTTCCACGGCAATTTAGCAAACAAATATTTTTGTTTTATTGTTCTATTGTATGCAAAACAATACAAAAAAACGCGGCATGTTTGTGATTTTTTACGCATGTATAAAAAAAATGGCAGCTTTCTTTTGCGTGCTCCAAGGGTCCGCCGTTTAGTTAAAAAGATGCTGTAAAAAAATTGCGCAACAGCTATTATAAGTTGGGATAAGGGTTGCTTGCACATAAAACCATTAACGGTACCGGAGAAAGGAAGCCAATAGGCAGAAGCATCATAAAACGTTTGGCAGCCCTAAAACCTTGAATTCTCAGAAAACTTACGTCGTAAAACATTGCAATGGCATTACCGGGACTTTGCGTATTTTTCTACGATATTTTTGGCATAATTCTAAAACTGATAAAGCTGAAATTCTCAGAAAACAAAGCTTTTTTTTACACCGATGGCTAAAAACAAATACCTATAAAGCATATACGGTTTAGCAATGTGAAAATATCTTAGGAATAATAGCAAAAAACCGTCCATTATGAAGTGCTGGAACCATTCCTGATGTATTGCAGAGAGGCATGGAACTGGCAGGGGAAGGATGAAATTAGATTAAATGCTGTAGAAATGAGATACCTGAGACTTATGTGTGGTAAAACCACGTATGATCGTGTGAGAAATGAGCATACAGACTGGTGTAAGTGAAATGAGTAAAATTAAGAAAGGGACCCTCAGATGGTCGCTTGTAGAGCGAATGAACGAAGAAAGAAGTGTAATAAGAATATATGATGCAAATTTAAATGGTAGAAGAAGTCGGGGATGCCCGAGGAAGACTTGGCACGACCAAGAATCAGATACTCGAGTCGGGCCAT
Organism: Limnephilus auricula; assembly: GCA_951813805.1. Taxonomy (NCBI): domain Eukaryota; kingdom Metazoa; phylum Arthropoda; class Insecta; order Trichoptera; family Limnephilidae; genus Limnephilus; species Limnephilus auricula. The sequence goes on along the minus strand of OX638395.1, from coordinate 493,688 downwards.
GTCAAGAGTCAGAATTATAGAATTGTTTATAAGAGACGATGCATGAAGGTGAATTAGGCAAATAGTGTGTGCCAAGACCGAGTTGTTTGGCGGTCCGTCCTCTCTGCCTATTCCTGCGGAGAAACTGCGTGACGGTTAGTTAGTTGGTTGCTTTTCTTCTCAGTGGACATAATTTTTTTTTATGTGAATACCGCCCAAGAGTTCCAACTGCTCCCGTCTGGAGCCACCGAGATTATGGCATCCCCAATTGGGGTATGTTGTGAGGCTGAAGGTAGTGGGAAGGGAAGGGAATGAGATAGGAAAGTGGGGAAGTACCTGGCTATTCAGATCTGGTCACCAAACACGGCTAAAGCCATTTCAAGCAACGTTTCAATTCTGAATGGTGGTAATAATAATGCCCTTACTCCAATACGCATTGATCTTGTAACTCTTGTCGTTTCATAGATTTGTCTTTTTTATTTGCTTTGTAAAGAATCAACTTTTACTTAATTTCTCGTATTAAGATTAGGTAGTTAAATTAACCTATCATAATTAAGGTACGTTTGCTTTTTAATATATTAACTTTAAATTCAAAAGAAACTTGCTTTTTACTACTCTCCCTAATAGCGTCGGTTATTTAAAAACATTCAATACGAATCGTAAAAACATTACAAACCAAAAGACAACCCTACCATATTTCACCCCATTTGCAACAGCCACTCTTATGAATGCAGGGAAACGTTAAAAAATGATTTTTCAAGGTCTTTTCACTTTATTACCGACATTATTCACTGTTCATTTTTTAGCTTTCTCTCGAGTACAAAATACTAAACAAATTGCTCGCTGAAGGGTACGTCACCCCATCTACATTCTTTACACGGGGAGGGAAATGACTTTCACCCCCTGCAGTGGAATTTTGTCCTTCGTGAAGGGATTTTTTTATGATTCTTTCGGAATATGATTTTGCATTGTTTTCACGTTCGATTCGCACATGGAAACGGCCTAAAAATATTTCTAAAATTGTAGTGATTAAGCAACAAAAAGGGGATCTTACTTTACTTGACGTATTTTCTTAAATTTAACAGATTTGACATTAATGAGGAAATACTGTACGTACCTCAGGAAAAAACGAAAAAGTCAGTACCGCGGCGTAAGCAAGAATCTTCCTGTATAATATTATTATTTGCCTTGTACACCCTGGCGTATGTTATTGAGGCGCGGATCTGGCAGAGGAAGGATGAAAGTATTCTGAATGCTATAGAAATGTGATCCCTGCGGTGTACGTGTGGTAAAAATATGTATGACCATTTGAAAATTGTGCAAGGCTGACGTAAGCGTAGTGAGGAAGATAAAAAAGGACGTTTAGTTGCTTTGGGCATGTAGAGCGGAAGAACGAAAAAAGAAGTGGAAGGAGAAAATATAATGCTGATTTGAATGGTACAAGAAAGAAAAAGTCGGGAACGCCCGAAGAAAATCAAGTGAACCAACTAGGGTAAGGTTTAATCGGATCACGCAAGTGTTAGAATTACAGAAATACATATAATACGAGACAATGTATGAATGTGACTGAAGCAAGGAGTGTTTGCCAAGACCGAGTTGTTTGGCGGTCCGTCCTCTCTGCCGAATCGGCGTTATGGTTAGTTAGTTACATACCTAGTTGTTTAGTTCGTATTTTGCACAGAATCTCTATTATAATGTATTGTATATTATATTATGTAAGGTGAGTATTGACGGTGAGTTGTTCTGAAATCCTATTTTGGGTTTCTTGATATATATTTACAATGAACTGATTGCGGAAAGTCTGTTAAATAAATAAATAAACAAAAAATAATATACTTTTTTTTTTTCTTCTTCAAACTTTGCAAAATCACTTTGTGGCGTCATTTTGAATTAAATTAAAACAAATAACTTTGTTTAAACCACTAATATAATCACAATCACCTACATGTTTTAAAATTGATGGTTTCTTCGTCAGGGTAGTAATGACATTAATAACAAAATAAACAAACTAGTATAGACTAAAAAGAACGGATTAAAAAGAACTATGGACAAAAATATTATAGAGAGAGGTGATTAATTAATTAAAAAATATCGTAAAAAACAATTATTTAAAATTAAATATAAAAATTATTTTAAAATATGAAAAATTACATTATATAAATTATCAAAACATAATAAAGATGTTTAAACAACAATAATAAATTATTTTAAATATAATTATTTATAAGAAAATAAATTTAAGAGATGGCTATTTTAAAAAAATATTTGGTTATTAATAATATTTAATTTACTATTAACACTTTTTCTAATTTCTAAAATGTAGGTGATTGTGATTATATTAGTGGTTTAAACAAAGTTATTTGTTTTAATTTAATATACTTTTTACTAACGAACGTGAAGTAATGTTGTTTTTTAATGGAGTTTATTTAAATGTGATGTTGAAGATTTCGTCGGTGCTAGTTCTTACGGGAATTATATAATATCCCGAGGATAGGCATAATAAAATGAATCTGTACATACAACAAACAGAATGACATCTCACGACAATTTGACAAAACAATGGGCGATGAAAAGCCACCTGCACCATCTTCAATCGGAAATGGAATCATTTTCACTTGTCACTCGCCACTCGCCGATGTCGTCGGATGGCGCAGGTACCAGTTATTGGTAGTTTGTAATAATAATAATAATTGAATAGAGTTAAGTGCAAGAGCCATGTTGATCAGATAGAGATAGGTAATGGCTTATTCAAATAATAACCGGCCGTCTTTTGTTTGCGACTAGCGAGATCAGTTGCCCGATTGGCTCGGGCCAGGCCAGGTGTGAGGAAGCCATCGGCAACCATCACGCAATTATAAATATTTAAATATTCTGTGTAAAAAGGTTGAGTAAAGAAAATCGTAGTGATAGTAAGATCATTCGATAATTCCTGTTATGGCGATATGCATAGTTAATTGGGCTTTTCACCAAAGATTTTTTTACATTTTTACTGTCATGTTCAACGATGTTGATTGATTTTTTTCATAATTTGATACTCGTATTGTAGAATGTTGTATATGTTTTAATATTCATATCTAGCAATCATTTTTTGGGTATAAATACGTACACAGTTATTTTGTTCTAATTTTTATTATTTTTTTAGGGGAAAATTTATTAATTTACATTATTTTACCTGTTAAATTTGAATTTTTTTTAATCAATTATTTGGATCAAAAGGTAGTCCTTTTTTACCTCGTTCCACATCTGCATTCAATTAAGCAAAATCGATTTCGTAATTGATATTTTTTTAAATATTTTTTGTTTTCGTTTTTAGTTATTGCTAGAGCAATCCCGATGGGTTACAAAATTCATTTTAGGACAGGAGGAACTTACAATTCACAGGTAGTAGTTACAATTTTACAAAGGTATTTTGATTTCAAAATATAAGTTTTACATTCAGTACGGCATAAAAATAAAAATAAAGACAAGTTAAGTAGAACAAACAAGTAAAAAAAGAAACAGCAAGGATTCGAGTAGATAGAACAAAAAATGACAAGACAATTATATATTTTAATTTTTAAATGTAGTTAAAAAACATTCTTTTAAAGCATTGCTTTGCAATTTTTATTATGCTGGATGTTTTTGGATATATCTGGAAGCGATTTATATAGTTTATACACAATATAGTTCTGAGATTATATCCCATATTTTGTAGTGTGTGTTTGAGGATATTAGTTGTGATTGATTATATTTTTGTTTTCTTAAATAGCTTATATTAGGTATAGATTTTTGGAAAATGTACAGTTTTTACGTAAGTTTGAACACACATTTAACAAAAACCATGTTAAATATTACCTACTGTTATGGAATCCGTTACTTTCATATATAATATATATAATTTCATGTGTAATTATAATAGTATTTGAATAGATTTTCTTTAACATTAGCTCCATATGTACGGGAGGCTCTGAGGAAAATAATTTCCCTCGGGGCCTGTGTCATCTTAGCGCATGCAATGTGGATGGAATTTTTAAGGAAAGGAAGTTATGGAACGGAAAAGAGGTATGAGAGAATCTGCCCACTTAAGTCGTTTACAATTTTAAAAATATTTTATTTTAGATTTAACTTAAGTCTTGAGGGGATTTTCTCGTGAAAATGGCGATATAAAAATCATCCAAACATTAGTATTATCTAATGATGGACGATTCTGACCAAGGATAACTGCGTTACAACCACTCCAACTGTGTCTAAATAACACATACCTAAAACAGAAATAGCGTCTTCAGAAGCAGTACCTTCATCAAGTTAAAAAAAAAATGGTTTTCAATTTATTTTAAATACTGAAATGGTTTCGTATCGCTTGTGAAATGTTTCCCATTGAATCCAATTACGGGGTAATCGTTAGGCTGAAGGTTAATTTTAGTTTCGATAATATGGAGATGATCTCGCCAAATGTCTACCAGCCTCCGTTACCTTCCTTCTTACCTTCCCCTTCCTCCTCCCCCTCCCCCACCCCACCACACCACCCCACCACCCCGCCCTACCGCCGCGCTCCGAGTAATATATTCCTCCTTCAGCCGACCAGGTTATTTCGAGATTAATGAACGCGAAGGCCGTACTTAGGGTAGGTAAGTATTCAACACTTGGACATTTAGTGCATCCATTTGTTATTAATGCCAATAAAGGTTATAATTTAATATTACACCATATTAAATAAACAATACCACTTTGATTAATGGGATAAAAAATTGAAATATCACGATACGTCATCATTTATTTAATCTGAAAGTATTTATAAAATATTTGTCAAATTAATGCCGAATCAGCATCGCGTTTGGGTCCCATCCAGACCTTGTGAGCTCAGACCGGCTAAGTCCTCCATCATGACACAAGCATACATTTTCGTTTACTGTAGTTTTAGTGGGAGATTTTCAAATATTGTCGGCTTATTCTTAACCCGGAAATGTTTGTCATTTTTTGTAATAAAAAAAAAATAATTAAAAAATCCTTATTTTAATATAATTATAATTTTTATCTCATTGATTTTTAAGGTATTATGCCGTGTCGCTCTACTTCCTTCTGTAGCCAATGTTTCGTACAGCGCTACAGTGTCCATCATCAGGGCGGTTGTATAATTAGGAGTGAGGATTAAATGTGTTGATTACATCTGCCTTGAAGATGGATACTATAACGCGGTCAGAAATGTTGGCTACAGGATGAGGAAGCGCAACACGGCACAAAACCCCAAAAATAAATCACGATAATACTTTTGGATGTGAGAATTTCAAATCATATCTTCAAAAAGAAGAAAAAAACAAGAATTTATCGTTCTTGAAAATGGAAAAAGCGCAGGCTCTTAAAAATTCTAGATATTTAAACAAAAGAAATACATATTTTTAATATCGAATAAAAAATGTTTCCCATTAAAAAAATTATCTTATCGCTTGTCTGAATCCTTCACACACTCATTTTAGATTTTTTAAAACAAATATGTACTTAAATTCAAAGCAAATCCGACTTTATTTAACCAGGGTTATACAGACAGACATATAATCGAAATTATTAGTTTTGATGATAAAATTTGTGATGCGAATTAGATTTTAGATCGGTAATTAAATTTATTTTCAATGAGTTTAAAAAAAGAGACAATAATTCATTTAACTTGTGGCTCACCTATCTTTTATTTAATTTTAACCTTATTTTTGCCGCAGGAATTCGAATGTGAATGGTATAGGAAGTAGGGGACGTCCGAGGAAGACATGGCGCGATCAAGTGAATCAGATACTTGAGTCGGGCCATGCCAAGAGTCAGAAAAATAGAAGAGTAGGAATGTATGAGACGATGTATGAATGTGAATGAGGCAAAGAGTGTGTGCCAAGACCGAGTTGTTTGGCGGTCCCTCCTCTCTGCCTACCCCTGCGGGGAAACGGCGTGATGCTTAGTTAGTTAGTTAGAATTCGAATGGAACTTACTTTATTAAAATGTCAGTAAATACATAATTAAATTTGTACATGTATGGTTATACACCTTTTAAAAAACGTTAAAAAAATCATAGTACGATGTGCGTATCGATAACTGTATTAAATTAATTTAACTCTTCACCTGTTTTACGATAAACTTTTAATTCGCAACTTGATGTGTCAGTAATTTCGATAACATCGGTAAAATGGTAGACCCAGAGCTAATTAAACATATTTTTGTTAAGCACATTAACTTGTTTAAAAGTAATTAACCATACAAATTGCCATGCCTGTAAGTTTTACAACGTGACGCAATTATTGTAACAACACGTTTTTGAAGAGCCTCTCTATTTGACGGGCCATTCTGACGAGTGGAGGATGATTTGCGAATGTATTTGCTGAAACTAATTTAGAGACAAGTTAAACGGTTTCCAGTTAGTGAATGCGTAATTAGAAACCAGGCTAACTGTATTTAGCATAAGCGAAGAAGTGGTCCACAACAAACAAGAATATGACGGATGCTGCAGATGAAGATTGATGTTCTCCCGTCACAGTGTGTTTACCCTTAGCCTTAGCCCGGGGAAACCTGAATGACAGATACGTATCACCTGAAAAAACTGCGTAACCTTTTATATATGTGCGTAAGACGAATTAAGTTTTAATTTTATTTTATTTATTTCTTTAACATAAATTTTACAAATGTTTATTGTGGTTTACATATTAGTACAAAACATGTTAATATTCAGTAACTGGATGTAAACAGATTAGCAGTAGCATTTTGTGAACACCTCACTGGGAGAACCTGTGCTGAGGTGTTCGCGTGCTATTTTGTCGCCATAAGTAGCAAAACACGGTTTTGATATTGTCAAGAAGGGAACTGTGGTTTGACCCATGGCGGCAGTATCGTATACATAAATTTAAGATTAGAAGTAGTTAAAGTTCGATAAATAATTGGCTTCAAAAGCAGGTATGTATATTTTTATAAACCACCCGCCACTAGGATAAATAATGTTTTCTGTCCAAAAATAAAGTTTTTTTAGTTACTTAGTTTACTTAGTTTTATGTAATAATTTATTACAATATTGTTATTTAACTAAAATTTATTGCTGCCAATAGGAGAAGTGATTTTTTTTCATTTTGTTTTTGAATTCTAATTATACCTACTAACATACCTAAGAACCAAATAATCATCATCAAAAATACTGATTTCGATTGTGGGTCTGTCTGTGCAAGTACGTAGCTCTAGTTCAATCAAGTGGATTTGTTTTAAATGTACATATCAATATTTCAGACAAACGATAAAGTACTTACCGATAATATAAGTTTTTTTAAGGAGATTTTTGAAGTAAAACTTCTTTACGCACGCTTAACTTGGGGAGTAAGCTAGCGAATGCGTGACGAGAGCGTTACGAAAAGTGTGATGAATTTAAATAAATATTTGTAGAAAATTAATATATGTATATACATTTATATATTATACATATAAACATATAGATGGAGCTAAAGAAGTCTTACTTCAGTCGTGTGGTCTAAAGCACACTCGTTTTTTTTTAAATGTGTTTTTCTTAGGGTGAATCTTGACAATTTAAGTCAGATTTAGTGATTTTTCAATGATCCTCGCTTTTAGCTAAACATGTAGATAATTATCAATCCTGCAATTATAATTTCACGGGTCTGCACTAATACCTACATCAATCATAATAACGAAGAAAGAATGCAAAGATAAATACTATTTTAATTTTAATAGTGTACCATGATGATATTTACGTGGTAAAACAATATTGATCATCAAATTATACGAGTTTAATAATTTAGTGAATACTTAATAACAAAAATTAGCGTTGCCTCCTTTCCGAATCCAATTCAAATCCCGGTAACGGCAATAACCTCTTTCACCACGTGTAGTTCTAATGCGCATAATTTGGCAATTAATATTATTTAATTAAAATTAGAATATTGTTATTACTTCCAAGCCAATGCTAGTAATTGTTCTACCGATATTACAGTGGAAGATACTCCGAAGAACTAGCATGATTGATCCGTTCGGCACCGGTGCATAGTAGGTAAACACGTCAAACCCGCGCCCAACAGTTGTACACGCTTGAAATTTGTCGTCACCACACGTCAAAGATAACATAGGCACCGAGAGAAATTATTTGGATGGAGGTTGTGTAAAAGTAAATAGACATATTTTTTATTTATTTATTTTCAACGCCCTGTTGGGCTTTTACATGGATATTGTATGAAACAGAGAAACAACGTTTAAATATATAAAATTACTTAAGAAAATAAACATTACATAAATGGTAGGTAAAAAGGTAAATTTAAGTGAAAATAATATACAAAAAAAGAGAAAGAAAAAAAAAACAGAAAAAGTTTTAAAATTGCAGATGGCATTAGTAATAATAACACAGTGTAGGTTAATAATACACAAAATTACTGGTGAATAATATACGATAAAGTGCGCGATACAGAAAAAGAAAAGATACTGATACCTATCGATAGTTCAAAATACAAGAAGCGGGGAAACGCTCCGCCGGAAACAGTTTATGTAGATCGAAGCAACAACTCTAATTCCATGTCATAAGTTGAAAGTTGAACGGAGTCGAATTAAAATAATAATATAATGTATAAATGAAAGCGGCCGGCTTCACCTCGTAACCCCACCGCGGTCGCTTCCAGTCATATCAGGCAGAGGCAGAGGTTGCTGGGTTGCTCGTAATGCTCGTTGCCCGTTGTCCGTTGCCCGTTACTGGTGGCTGGCGTAAAACCAATTTAGCGGCGGTCATGATCTCGAGCGAGCAGCCGTGGCCGGGGCATATCGGAGCGTAATCTGCATACGCCCTCCGCAGCGAGAGGCGTCGAACATTTACTATATTTCCATACATTTCACTCATAAATTATAATTCCCATTCCATTATAACGGTCTCCGGTCTCGGCCCCACAAATCTAGAAATCGATACCGCAGCGCAAGTGGCCTTTTCTCAATCAATTATACTCCGGAACATTAGTATTCACAAAACCCATTGGATTCATGTTAATTGCTTTAATTATCTCCCGAACATGCGCTTCGTAGTTCGCTGCAATAACACCATGTAATTAAGTGGAGCATTAAAGCCGGGATGTTGTGATATCTTCTAATGAATTTAATGCGTTCGTGCCCTCTGAATTGTCTTTAACGATAATGCACAAATCAGCTGGTAATACATGTTTTAATTCAGAATATCAACAGAGGTTGAATAAGTAGAACTTCATTTGGGCAAAAAATTGATACCTTTAATAATGCAAATCATTATTAGTTTCCATACATGAACAGTTCAATTTTTATATATGCGAGGTGTCCGGGAGGGGGTTCACGGCGAGTTCATCGAAAACGAGTTCAACTAACTAAAATTCAATCTAACCTAACCTTTTTTGTGTATTTTGTAAATTTGCTTTCGATGAATTGATTTTCGATGAACTCGTCGGTTACCGTCCGGGGATATAGTGTACCAATTTCAGGAGGTGATTCTACATACCAAAATATAAACAATATAAAATAAGTAGAACTTAATATGTGCAAAAATTAAGGATACATACTTAAACGTATGCAAATCATTATGATTTTCAATACATGAACAGTTAAATATATATGCGAGGTGTCCGGGGGTAAAGTGCACTAATTTTAGTGCATCCTAAAGTTTTAGTTTAGATTTACGGAATTCAATATTTCGTTTGTGTGAAAGCACTATGAAACAATACATGGAACAAATTTACGATATTAAAACGATACATACCGATATATATATATATATATGTACATGACCGGTCATTGGCTGGGTGGGCATCGCGTTTGGGTCCTACCCGGGTGTTGCGTGTTCGACTCCCGGCTGGCTAAGTCCTCCATCACAACACAAGCAACATCTTCCGCTTACGGTGGTGGTAGAAGGAGATTTTAAAATATTGTCAGATTATTCGTAACCTGGGAATGTGTGTCTTTCTTTTAAAAAATAAAAGAATTCCAGCATATCAACATAGATTGAAAAACTAGAACTTAATTTATGCGAAAATTAAGGATACATACCTCAATGTATGCAATCAACATTATGAGTTTCAATACATGAAAGTTAAAATGTGTATATAAACAAGGTGTCCGGGGGTAAAGTGCATTAGCTTCGGAAGGTTTGGGTACATTATCCCCGGACACATTGTATATTATGAAAGCTTTTTACAAAGCTATTATAAATTTTATGATCATTAACTCAAAATAAGCACTTTTGGATAAGTAAATATTTACGTATTCGCAGAAAACCCTTGTACATTTTCCGAAATTAATTTCTAATGCCTTTATATGTACTCTTATGACTTATGAGTTATGACACCGAGGTTGTCTAATCTACATAGAGAATTGAGACATATTCATTTCCGGTTATTCACAAAATTGTTGCTAACTTGATTTTGCTTTAGAGATGTATATTATACAAAATCACTTGCTAGGTCGGTATCTCGAACCCGTGACCTCGTTGTTAATTCACTTGTGCTTTTAACCCCTCGACCACATAGCCTGTTGCGGGCAGAGAATACGCAATAATATGGATCCTTCTTGTACCTACTTACTGCACACCTCTCGCATGCCGTACCTGTGAGTCTGTGAGTTACCCGCGCTTATTATTATATAAAACAAGGGGTCCAAAGCTCTGTCTGTTGTTAAGATGAACTCCGGCACTTAAGGTCTGCTCCCACAGCAGCCAGCATCTCAGTATCTGGACCAGGTGTATGTAAATTGCAGCTAAATGTCTCTCGCCACGCCGATCCGGCCTATCGCTCCGGCAAGATCTCCTGTGGGAAGGTTTAACTTTTAATATATTTATGGACAATATCTAAATGATCTCGGCTGCGGCTACCATTTTCACACGATATATGTATTAACAATCGGGTGGGGAAACATCGTGCTTTATAATATATTTATAACACAATAAAATAACAATGGCCAGATAATATTAAATACTTCTGCGTTATCTTTGAATTGTTTTCTTTTATTTTAATATCAAACTAACAGGCCGCCCGTCTCGACTTACCGTACGAAAATTATTAAGGTCATTTCATTTCGCCGTGATTTAAATTCAATGTATTCTTGATTACCACCATAACCAAACTAAAACCAAAATAAAATCCAGCTCAAAAACCAATATTTAAAAAAATAAATTATTTAGGGCAAACATTCCCGCTACCATCACAGTCAGTGGAAAATGTTGGTTGTGTCGTGATGGAGGATTTAGCCAGCTGAGGAATTGAACACACCCAAACGCGATGCCAACTCAGCCACTGACCGGTCAATTATATTAAGGTTCAGATCAGATTCTTGAGTTGAACCATGTCAAGAAGAGACTGTATGAGGCGATGTATGAATGTGATTGAGCCAAAGAGATTGTTTTACGGTCCGCCCTCTCTGCCTACCCCTATTAGTGAGTTAAGGATTATATTTCTACATATTTAAAATACATTATCAATATTATCATCTTTTGAATGATTACGTGTTAACACTAAAAGTATGATCCGACGTCCATCGCGTCGCATGTCAGCCGCAAGCGTCGCATTCAGAATGAGCTTAGCCTTGACAGATTGTCGGGAGGGGAGGGGATGGGTGGGGTAGGAGAGGCATCCTTGCCCCTAGCAAGGCCGGGTAGTATTTGCGTGCAATTACCCGCATAATATTTTACGTGGCCCCAACACACGTGACGGAGCAAGACAGATTGCGATCTACATACGAGCGGCTCTGGATACAACTGGTATAAGTGTTTATTCACTATAATCAAAGTAATGTAGTTTATTAGACTTTCATGATAATATACTAAAATATATGTCATATATAGTATATTATGTACTAGGAAATATAATTTTAATTTTGTCTATAATTTGTAATACAAATTTTCGTTGTTTGTTTTTGGGGTGTTATGCCGTGTTGTGCTACCTCCTTCTTTAGCCGACGTTTCGGACAGCGTTGCAGTGTCCATCATCAGGGCAGATCCGGCAGATCCGGCAAATCCGTCATCCGACATCGACGGATCTGCCGGATCTGCCCTGATGATGGACACTGCAACGCTGTCCGAAACGTCGGCTAAAGAAGGAGGTAGCACAACACGGCATAACACCCCAAAAACAAACAACGAAAATGCTTTTGGCCGTGAAAATCTAAAAATGTAATACAAATATTTTGATGATTTATATAGAGCCGTTTTTATGAAAAATAACCTCAATGCCGCTTAATTTTTTTTTAATTTTTCATTAAAGTTTTTCCCTTTAGATTATTATATCTCCCAATCTACCTGGTGTGATAGCAACCGCATTTAGGTGTCTTAAAAAGACTTTAGAGTTTTATTAGTTTTTTGTTTATGTTTTGAAGACTTTTATTTCACATAAAGGCACATTTTTTACCTAATTTATATTTATCTGACACGGATGTGTCCGAAACCAGATTAAGTAACAAATGTACATGTGAAATAAAACTTTTAAAAACAAAATGTTTGTTACAAAATTGATAACAGTTCTTTCTTTTTATTTGATTCAAATTTCATTTAATGCCCAACAAATGCGGTCTTTACAGTATTTATTTAAAGTTTATAATGGTTTAGAATCTATATATGCCTACCTACACAATATTTTATATATTTTTAAGTGCGTTCGCTGACGAGGCAAATGAAGAAAAAAACAGTTTGCAACTAAACTCGCTATCCTGTGTGTGTCAATATGATGGCCGGCACACTACAGAATTTCTCAAAAACCCGTTCTCAATGGCAACGCAAGCAGTGACTCGCAACTCACCGTGCTTATTGCCGTGGACAGCGACGTGCCAGTTCCTGGTTGCCAAGGATACGGCAGTTTTGTTGTCAGTTTTCGGGGTGACAGCTGAAAGGTTCGTCGTCTACGGTGAAACAAGCTGAGATAATGGCTGAAATCGTTAAATTGACAAGCGTATGAGAGAAGTTTGGCTGGCAACCATAGCAACGCGCAGTTGTAACTGGTTTATTTTTGGTCGTAACCTTATGGTTGCAGTTTCTTTGGATCGCTTAAGTGTTTTTTTTGTCATAATGCAAGGTGTTTAATTTATTTATTTTTAGTAAAGGGATACTGTTATATCTCAAACCAAAAATATTTACGAAAACTACTTGACAATATTAAAATATTTTCGTGAAAATTATTAAACGTGACTGGGCAGCAACCTAGCCCATCTAAATTGGGCTTTATGGATGCTTTGCCGCGATTCTCTAAAGGGATTTATAAAGCCTGACTTAAGTACATTCTTTCCAACTGAGCTCAGTAAATGTGCAGGCTTTTATAACAAAGTCAACCTCCTGTTTGTCTCTGAAAATGACCAGAGTAGATGGTTTTCCGGTTACACCTTTCAACTCGGTGGCTAGTTTTATCATACAAACTCTCTTGGATATTCGCAAGTGTTAATTGGACCTTATCAATAATGGTATGGTTGCCAGGAATATGTTATTATATAATATTAATCCGATGGTTTTGTAAGATTTATGTTTTTAACGTGTATATAGACGTATGCCAAAAAACGTACATCTAGTAAGAAAGAATATATTTCATAGTAGCGTACCTTATATGAAGCAACTAAAGCAACTAAACATAACATAAGAAATAAAGGTATATTACTGGTATAAAAGTAATTAAAATAGTTTTTATAAGAATACAAATCATAATTTTGATCATTTATTAAATGAAAAATGCCAAAAGGTTTTGTGTTTTATAAACACGCTTTTTATGTGAGTGCCGCACCGTCCCTACTGCTTCCGTCTAGAGCCAGTGAGACTATGGCATCCTTAATTGGGATATGTTGTGAGGCTGAAAGTAGTGGGAAGGGAAAGTAAATAGGAAAGAGGAAGGTCGTGAAGTACCTTGCTATTCAGATCTGGTCACCAAACATTTCAAGAAACGTTTCAATTCTGAATGGTGGTTTTTCACCAGGGTGATTCGGAGAGTATATTTAACTCTGTAACGTGCCGCAAATATACCTTATATTATTTTTTATCATTAAATTGTAAAATAACGCACATCAATCAATTAAAATTTACTTGCGTATGCCAGGATTTGCACCCTCGACTTCCCAATCGCTAGAAAAGAGCCTTACCCCTCGACCAAGAAGGCCGTTTGCGCTGTTTTATGTGCACGTAAATTCAGTTTTGGAAAACTTAAAATCACGACAACTTCTCGTAGGACAATTGCGAACATAATTGCAATCAATTAAAGCTCTGATATAATCTTTTAGATAAAAAATATCTGTATGAACAATGTTTTGATCAAACTATAAGTCAGTTGGAGTGAGCTTTTGTAACTGGGTGTATTCGCCCCTAATCGCTCAATGGTTGACAACACTTGCTGTTGTTGTTAGTCTTTTATCTGTTCTCATCTCATATCTCTGATATCTTAAAACCAAATCGTGAATGTTATTTTAAATGTTAATTTTTCTAAGAGATTAAAATATCTTGAATAACTAATTTCAGCAGCTTTTGTTATTGATTAATAATAAAAAAAAATATAGTACTGATTTAGAGTTATCATATCGTCTCCAAATGTTAATACTATACTTTCCTTAAAAGGGTGCAAATCATTTATAATCTGTCCTTCGATAAGTTATAAAAATGTTGACCGTTATCCTGAACTGATTAGACTGCGATATTTTTTCTCCAAAAACAGTTCGCGACCCCTGCGCTAGTCACACTTAGTTCGCGACACCTGCGCTAGTCACACTTAGGTTTTTTGTAACAACTCCCTCTCGAGGCATTCCAGATCCCTATTGTCTCGGCTGATATGATGATGACCGGCTTTGTCTTTTTTTGCGCTCGGTTTGGTTTTTACGGCATCCGCAAACCAACCACCCTCGTCCCATCTTCCTATACGCACGTCAATACGTATTCAAACTCCGACCAGGTAGAATTACTACACGTAAGTAACCGCGCGAAACACCCAAATGCCCCCACTAGCCGAACGTTTAGGTTTAGGGCAATTGTTTAAATTGAAGAAATTTACATAATGCGCCTAACGACCCTCTTTTGTTCAGCAATGCGCATACATTGCTCCCATTCGGGAGAGCTTGCTTAAAGGATAGAAAACAATAAGTAAGGTTACAGTAAAGTAATTCCTTAAAGTAGAATATAGTAAAGTTGGTAGGTACGAGAATACATAGTTTGTTGGTGATTCCAGAATCCGCAACCGTTGCTGTTCCGAGGTGTGGCCGAACAACGATGGCTTCCTTTGAGCGCTGCATTTACCTTTATAATAGTATAAGTATAATTAACTTCCTAGTGCTGTGTTTGACATTTCATTTGAAGTGTAACATGCACGAGTATCGCAGGGTCGAATCGTGTATTGTAAAACAAATTAAATTCAGTATTAAATCGATTGAAATACCACCATTACGACCACGCGAGCACCTCTGCACAGGTATTTCTAGTGTAATATATAATTTTCCATTCACAGCACCACCTTGTCAATCGTACCTTACACTCCGTATAATAAAACAAAATTCAAATCACCGTTGTCATAAATATTATTAGGTAACTAAGTAAAATGATAACTGTATAAGTGTATACGCGTATAATGTACAGAAATAAAATTAATAGATCTCGGGGGATTGATAACCTACATATTAAAGTAGCCTACGCATCTGACTTCCAATCAGAGGTTAAATGCAGTGCAATTATCATCGATGTATAGATGAAATATGTTGTCAGATCCAGGTGTTTCCTGTGTGTCAAATTTGATCTTACATTCACGTGTTTTCAGCTGTAGCGTAGTAGGAGGCATCTTTTGATAAATAAACGGCCATAGTTTAATATTTTCAACGTTAACTGATAAAATGACATGCTGGAAATATAATACTCATTTTATTAACCACTTTGTGGTCTAGTCCTTTGCGGTTTTCCTTTTAATTTCATACTCGAGGCCTGCTCAAATAGCCATTTTTGGTACAATCACAATGGCAGTTTTTTTAAATTATATTTGTGAAACATTTTGAGTGTTAACAAATATTACATTAATTATAATGCCATTGGAATATGTACAGATAATTAATATTCCAATTAACAGCTTGAGTAATCAAATTTTTGTTGTTACTTGGTGTCAAAATGAAATATAAAACATAGTAAGTGTACATTGCTTACAGAGAAAGAGAAGAAAGAAAGAAAGTAAAAACATAATAATAAAGGGTAGAAAATTGTTAATTTGGTTTTTAAAATGTGCGAAGATATCTATATGGTTACATTCAATAGTATTGTACAGACTACAGAGTACAGACGACACATTCGAGACAGTGTGCAATACGGCTCTGGCTCTGGCGTTGAACATTGTGAGTGAGCTCTAAGCATTGAGCAAGCAGAAGGCTTTGCTACGGTTAGTTAACCCCCAGTATCGTATCAGAATAAATGTTAACTAGACATGATGGTATTTAAATGAAGTGGTCGCTGCAATAAGATTGTTTTGGAGCCCTCGCTCCGTGGTCCGAGAGGGTACCACTAATTTTATGACGCTAATTATGTGAGGTCTTCATTTGAGCTCTTGACGCTGCCCAGTCATAAAAGATTAGTCAGAATCCCAAACATGCATTCACTTCGGATTATAATTGCTAATTAATGCAATCTTTACTTTAATTTAATATGCTAATTTC
This sequence comes from Limnephilus auricula, assembly GCA_951813805.1. Classification (NCBI taxonomy): domain Eukaryota; kingdom Metazoa; phylum Arthropoda; class Insecta; order Trichoptera; family Limnephilidae; genus Limnephilus; species Limnephilus auricula. The sequence goes on along the minus strand of OX638395.1, from coordinate 477,113 downwards.
ACACAAGGAAGATATGATTTAATTGTATTTAGTTTTTTTTTTTATCAAATGTTGTTCATGTCATATTATTATAAAACTGTTTTTATGCTTTTCTTTGAACAATGTTTTATTTTAAGAAAAAAAGATAAGTACTATAGACGTACCGTGTATTTTTTTTTTTGTTTTCGATTTGAAAAGATAACGTTAAGTACGACATTCCAAATTTCGTCTGTAATCTTTCGTATTCCATGGTACGTTCCACTGCAGCTTGTCATTTATTAAAATTATTTCAATGATTGCAATACATCTATTTGAATTAAACTTTTGTTTTCTTGATTGAATGAATGTACAAATAAAGTGTAATCTTTTATGTGGAAATTGACGCAATTCCCGACATCCGATCAAGCCGAAACTCGGCAGATAGACTTGTTGTCTTAGATAATGCATTCTATCGAATGGTGGCAATCACACACACACACACACACGCGGAAATATATGATTTTTTCTGAAATTCGATGGCATTACGGCAGTTAATGTAAGAAATATATTTCAGTCTTATTGGTTCGGGATTTAGCTCAGTTGGTAGCGCGTTTGACTCCAGTTCTTGGGCAGGAAAGTTCAATTCTTAAAAAAAAAATTAACAATTTTTTTGCGGGTTGATTTTTATTTCTAGTTTGCATTTAATAAAAAAATTATATTTCATGGTTTCTGTTAAGGATGATAGCGTCATCCACCGTGAACGTAGATGTGAACGTGTATCACGCTCGTACAATCATTTAATTGAGTGTAGGAAACGTTTTGAATATTTAAAACATAACTCAAAGCTATCATAGCGCATATTGTTTAGTACTTAATAATATAAACCATTTTAATTAAAATTTTACTCATCAACATATTGTATGAATCACATCCGGTGTTTAGCTCTCCGCATTCCACATCTTAATTCCTTGCATAGCTACTACGGAACAGGCTGAACGGTACAGAACAGTACAGAACAGAACAGTACAGAATAGTACTCTACAATACAGTACAGAACACTGAAGAACAGTACAGAAAAGTAGAAAACAGTACTCTACAATACAGTACAGAACACTGAAGAACAGTACAGAAAAGTAGAAAACAGTACTCTACAGAACAATACAGAAAGTACTGTACAGAACAGTACTTTACAGAACAGTACTGTATAGAACAGCCATGTACAGAACAGTACTGTATAGAACAGTAGGTATTGTACAGAATAGTACAGTACAGTACGAAACAGTACAGAACAATACAGTACAGTATAGAACGGTAAAGAAATGCACAGAACGTTGCAAAACGGTAATGAACGGTGCAGAATAGTACAGAACATAAGTAAAGAGTATAGAACAGAATGGAACTGAACCGTAAAGAACGGAACAATGTTAAACAGAAAAGTGAAGAAAATAACATAAAAGAACACAATAGAACACACTATCAAAGAACAGAATTACAGGGGTATCATTTGAATGGTTTCACGACAACTCAGAATCATGCAATTTCAACACCCATTTAAAAAGCCATTAAAAGTTCTGAAAAAAAAATGAAAAATACTCCACAACCTAACCTATATAACCATTTTATTCAACACTTTTAATGACTTTTCAAATGAGGTGTTGAAGTTGCACATTTCTGAGTGGTCCGGTCACCCATTTGAATATACCTAGTTACATTGGCGGAATCAGTGTCTCGGTTGAAAGTTGGCTTTGGAGTTGATATGAGGAACAGTTACTGCGGAACGCCACGGTTTGAAGAGCATTCAATTACCACGACAACTGAAACTACGGGAGCACAACGCACTCACTAACTACCAACTTTATACTAACAACACCGGGTATTCAAATACCCTAAATACCCAGCTATTTTCACAGCATTATCATTAGGCAGATAGCATTAAATTTACGGTTCTATAATGGTTGACATCGCATTAGCGCATTCAGCGGCCCAGACACTAATTTTTCTATCTTTTTTCAGAACAGTCAATCGCTTTCTAAATCCTACACCACGTTGCAGATCATGACAGTTTTTTGGAAGAAAAAATATTTATTTTTACAATACTCTGCACTCTACATAAAGAAAGGGCTGATATCAGTGTATGGGTGCATGCGTGATTTGAAATTGTTCAAATGAACTTTTAATTTTCAAAATTAAGTATAAATCTATCAGTCCAGCAGTAGTGAAGTAGGTAGGTACCAAAATTAGTTTATTAATCAATAATTGTTTTTTTGGAAATGTATGAGAATCTATTTCTTCTTATTAAATGTTTTAACGGTATTAACTAAATCTGGCATTAATTGACAGATCTAAATCTGAAACACTAACGATTTTTAAAGGTTACGAAAGATATTCATCGTTTTTTGTCCACAATAATATATATTTATATTATAAATAAAATTTACAATGCTTGTTTTTGATATTCAATGATTCTGGGCCAAATATTTTATAAATACTTACGGCTTTACGCATTGATTAAAGAAGGGTACTAGAAGTGTCTTTTATACAAATTTGAATGGAAACAAATCTTGCCATTAAGGTACCATTTTGTCATATACCATTCAACACGCAGCCTGCCTCTCTTACGCTTGCCTGACATGGAATATCGCCAACCCATTTGAATTGAATAATTATAACGTGAAACACGGTTCTTTATTGGAGACTTTTATTCTATGGCTTGACATATCCTACAATTATAATATCCCGTGATCTCTCACGGGTTTGCGCTGGTTAAAAATAACTACTACATATTAACTGTCAATGTTTGCAAATTCTCTTGGTTGCATAGAAAAAACGCTGTTGGGTAGGAAGCTTCGAGCAATTGATTAATTCATTGACATGCCTCCCTATTGGGATCACCTGGTACAATCTTATCTCCTAGGTGGCTCTCTTCATTACACTATCCATTCATAAATGTTCTACACCGGTCTCCTCCTTCTATTACTTAAGTAATTTCCTGTTTCCATCTCCACTCTGTTGCTTCGAATAACTAGCTAATATTTGAAAAGCGTTGCGAATGATCAATTATTTTTTGTTTCTTAATTTAATTTGAAGATTTTTTGTAGTTTTTCTTTCTAATCTCATTTCAAATTCAACACACAATCGAAATCACATTAGTTCACACAGACGCACTCAAGATAACTCATTACAACATTAAAAAACAGTTAGCATTATAATGAAATATGATCGGAGGCGCACATCTCAGTGATATGCTTATACATAATGCCACTTTAATCTGTCGGTAATTTCCTAAGAATGTGTATGAGCTCGGCCTGCGCCGTATTTACATATCACATAACGTGCTCTAGGCGCTACTAGCTCTAACTATAACGTTCACAATCACATGCAAAGAGGAACTCAAAACGCATTGTTCCAATGCTGCTCCAAACTAGACGCTATTATAAAAAATATGGTTGAAACAAAAAGGCAAACGAGACGTTGCTGTGATGTTATATTTTGACAGTGTGGAATTAAAATGAGATTAGGAATGGTGCGTGATTTGCCTGGGCGGGCCGGGCTCACCTACTCGTGCTTAGTACCTCTAGTAGGTACCTACCCAACTCTCACAGAGCTACGTCGATGTGGCTTCACGCTTACTAGAACCTCAAAATACAATGTTCCACATCCATCCAGCTGGAGATATACAAACTATACCAGTTGTCCTGCAAACACTACTGCATTCGCAATATTACCTTCTTGGCAGGCGTGATTTACGACGAGAGAAGAATACTTTTCAGGAAACGGGCTGCCTCCATTTCGCAAATCAATAAGTTTATCTTTAATGGAATATATCAGCTATGCGACAAAAGTAGATCTGATCAGAATCGCGACTGCATTTCAATTGGCTATTCCCACGGATCAGGAGAGCAGAGAGGCGAAGAGGTAACAGGTAATTATTGCAGCCACCTTAGTCCGAACGGGTCCAGCCATCGCTTCAGTTAAATGGACAATAGTAAAAATTGAGTCTATTAACTTGGTTTTTTGGCCATGGAATGAACGCCGACATTTACCCTTTCGTCGAGTTGGTCGATTATGAAGAGTTTAGCGTTGCAATGATCGGGTTTAGGTATGTGACATATTGCAGCATAGGGCAGAAAGCCAACCGGATGACGACAGGTGGAACCACTGCGCTTTTCTCCGTCCTCGCGAGTTATGCAAATGCTAATGGGATTCTAGAATAAACTATCTATTACCAATACAGAAAGTGGCAGAAAGTTAGTGTCGGCGATGAATGATTACGTGACGAATGGGAAAAAGACAGGTAGCAATAGTGTCTACCTAAAGTGATATGTGATTAGATTGTGAGTAGTTTGATTATTTTATTATCTATGTATGATTTTATAATGGGAACATTGTGAGAGAAAGTTTAACGTGTCTGTTGATTTTCACTTGAGAGTGTAGATGCTAACCCTCCCTTGTGTAATGTCGGGGGTTGGGGGAAGTTATGATGGGTGAAACCAAACAAGCGCTCATGATCCCATTTTAGAATATAAATTGAAATTCTCATACGGCCATGAAGGTGAATGCCATTGCTGGATATTCCCGATAGAAACATTCTGGTTTATTTGCACCTTATAAACGAAACACAATACAAACCCTTCATAACACCCGAGCCAAAAATAAAAGACTACTCCAAACTCCTTTTGCTAACCACTGGACAAACACATTTTGAAAACATAGCATGAAAAATATTTAATACTCTACGAGCTACGAATAGGCAAATATAAACAGTAACCCCCTTACTTATAATTGCGGTATCCGCCGGATCATCCTTGGATTGGTAAAGCTAAAGTTAACCATACACACCCATTGATAATAAGTCAAGTTTATTCAAACATGAAATAAAGAATTGGCTTACTAAAATATGTAGGTCGTCCAATTATTGCAAACTACTGTAAAACATATTATACGAAAATGAGAATATAAATTTAGAAACAACCTAACCTCTATTAATAGGTTTACACTTATAAAAATTATACGTTAAAATCGTTACTTCCATAGTATTGTACCTATCTATTTTATTTCATCTGTTCTTTGTGCATTCTTCATTCATATTTCTTTACACAAATCTTCTGTCAACCTTAAAGAAACGATGTACTGTATTTAACCTTAGTATTTATATATGTGTATATGTATTTATGGATTCCATGACAGTTTATCCCCATCAGTTGCCCCCCCGGCATACTTGTAAACAATATACAATCGGTTTAGGGAAAATACGGCAATCTACTTATACAAAGTATGTATGTGATGTTCCGCCGTATAACAAAAGTATACGATATATTTCCATTCTAGTGCATCAAGGATAAAACTACTTGTGTATATACTGTATATACCAGCCTCTAAGTACAAAAAATCGACACGGTAAATAAATTTTTTTTTTTTTTTTTTTTTTTTTTTATAGAGAATACCTCACAAGAGTCCCAACTGCTCCCGTCTGGAGCCAGTGAGACTATGGCATCCCCAATTGGGGTATGTTGTGAGGCTGAAGGAAAGTGGGGAAGGGAAGGAGATGGGGAAGAGGAAGGTAGGAAAGTACCTGGCTATTCAGATCTAGTCACTAAACACGGCTAAAGCCATTATTAAGCAACGTCTCAATTCTGAATGGTGGTCTTACACCAGGGCGATACTGACAGTATCTTCCACTCTGGAACGTGCCGCAAATGTAGTATATATTATTTTTATTAATTAATTGTGAAATAAAACACAAATTAATCAAATAAAATTTATTTGCGCACGCCGGGTTCGAACCCGCAACCTTCCGATTGGGAGTCAAGTGTTGTTACCACTCGACCACGGACGGTCGTCTTTGATAACAACACCAACTTATTATGAATGGTATTGTTGAAGGGTTGAAATTGGTAAATAATGCACAAAAACTTATAATAATTATGTAATACCTCCTACGTCTGTTTCGACACAGGTATACCCGACCAAGTGAAAAATCATATTTTATTAAGGTAAATAGATATATGTATATGAGTATGAAGCTGCTGACTAATTGAGTGAAGGTGTTAGTGTCGAAAGTAATAACTGCGAAGAATAAATTATACATATTATAGTTGATGCTCGCGGGTTGAGTTCCTACTTTGCTGATTGATGATTGTTGGATGAAGTTGAAAGCTCTGATTGTTCGACTACAACATGCACGAGTGGCTACCAAACATAACATCACACTTCTAGGCGTTTCAATTTTCACCCGTAATAAATGTAATAATATGTACTCAAACACCAATCATATTATCGTAAAAGGGTAAGGGATGGAAATCAATTGGTACATCCGATGGGTTTTTCTATCACAAGCTCGGAGGGTGCAGGATATGTGGGGCGGCCACTTACTCCTCTTCAGCCCCTACCTAACCATAACTGTGGTTGTGCTTGTTGGTGTATGACATGACGGGATTGCCTTCCTTTTATGCTTCTTTGACCACTTAAAATCTGAGAGGGAAGAAGAAGCCTCGTCGCTCTCCACCCGGAAAATATTTCCAATAACACTTTTACATTTCCAACCCTTCAGCAGATATTTTACTCGTCTCAGAACAGACATCGTCAGAACATCCATGCATTTGTGTAACTTTCAATGTCAATTGACGTCCGGGTTGCCAACAATGATATTTAAATATATCATATATTGATACCTACCTGTCAAATATTGATAACCTGTTGATTATGTTTATAAATAATTAGATAGAGGCTAGTAAGTCATATTTGTACAGCACCCTTGATTTTTCACAAAAAGGGAGCTATCCAAATTGTTCCAATCATTTAAGAAATATTTAAGAATGCCCTTGGGTTCCATGACAACTCAGCACACTTTTCAATAGTGATATAGAGCTGTGATATGCACCTAACCTGATATAACCTAGTTTTTTATAACTTTTAATGATTATATCACTTTTTAAAAGTGTGTTTATTTGTCATTGTCCTGAGTTGTCCGGTTACCACTGAAGACATACTTACAGTATCGCTAAACTTAAATTCCGACCTAAGCTTGATACGATCCACTCTCGCGCAGGTACAGTCATTTTACTGACTTTACAATGACCGTAAGCGAAAGAGAAAGATGCGTAAAACAAACGTGCTTCAGAGAAAGGCGTGGGCGGGGAGACATGCTGGGTTTCCTGACCTTAAACTCGCCTATTGTGACGACTTCTATTAGTATTAAAGTTTGGCGTGTACTATATCTGGCATGTAACTTCAAATACACTCACTTTATTAGAAAGCTTAAGCATTGAGAAGATACGACTTATCATATTGGTTGGTTTAACAGTTGATATTTATCGATATTACATTTATTAGATGATTAGTGTCAAAATTATAGTTGATACATATTTATTTGAAATATTAATTCGCTATTTTCATTGTTGAATTTTAGGACTGGATATTTTTTTATAAAATGATCTAAAAGCTTAAAAATTCTATTTAGAGTAAATTAAAATAAAATTATCAAAAATTATTTTAATTTTTTACACAATTAGTTATTTACAATGTCACGGACCGTGAATGTGAAATATTTCTGACTATGTGGAAATATTGGAAGATGAGGGTTTTTTTAATGTAAATACCGCACAAGAATCCCAATTACTCCCAACCGTCTGGAGCCAGTGAGACTATGACATCCCCATGCAATTGAGCTATGTTGTGAGGCCGAAGGTAGTGTGGAGAGGGAGAAGGTGGGTTGAAGGAAGCTGGGGAAGTACCAATCTGTATATTCAGACCTAGTCACCAAACACGGTTAATGCCGTTTCAAGCAACATTTCAATTAGGGTGTATAACGAAAAAACAGTTTAATCGTATAAACGACAGAAACTCTTGTTTAATTCCTGATTTATTAAATTTGTTTTATTGCACGCAGTAAAAGCATCTTCCGCATTCCGTTTTCTTGCGGAATTATCGTTCCCGTTTTATAAAATAATTGCAATATACACATAATATTATATCCAATAAAGTCAGTGGCCACTTCAACTGACTAACACACTGCACTTCATCAAATAAAAATATATGGCTGATTTATTATACATTATTCTAAGATTACGAACTCCGCGTGGAATTACAACGAATGCAGCAATGCAGCAATGCATGGTAAAAAATATATTAAATAAGTTTTATGAAAGGGAATGCTCGGGTTTACATTGATTACAACTTTCGTCAAGTTGAAAATAATCTAAATATTGTTGCACGAGCTGCGGTGAAAGCACTTCTTTGGGCAAGCTAAATCTGAATTCACATTACGCAACAAGTTGCATGCATATTCTAAATAATTGCACGACACCAAATTGTGTGTAAATTGTGTGTAATTTTCGCAATTTACACCACGTGGTGTAAATTGCGCAAATCTAGTGTCGTGCAATCTTCTCTATCAATGCAACCATGGCACCATCAACATCAAAGCTTTTTTCTGCAATGCACAATGTTGTTTACACAATTATCACGCAATTACAATGAACATACACGCGTCCGCTCATCTAAAATGATTTCGCGACACTAGTTGCACCACGTTTTTACACTAGGGGTAGCACTGATGGTGCCCAACTTTTTTTGGCGTACAACTTATGCGTGAACGATAGAACTATAGGTTTACACTTAAAACTAGCAGTGCAACTAATGTCATGGAACAACTTATGCGCATCCATTTATTGGATAACCAACACTTCAGCCATAGGTCAACCCAAATGGTTCGCTACGTTTGGTAACTTGGCAGGGGTACCCAGTTTCATGGGGTGGGGTTTGTCCAGGTCTTGGCAGTGTATATCAGGCCGTATCGGGAGAGACTGGTTGAGAGAGACCTTCAGACCTCTCGTGCAGGACTCTCTCGGAACATCGCCTTGGTTGGGGGTGAGGTGAATTCATAAGTTCGTCACACCTTAACACATCGACTTCCAGATTCCTACCCACTCCTCATACGTTTTCCTTCCCAGAGCTTCATTTCATTCCTTTCCTCAAAAGACCCTCCAACAGCATTTCCAAAAATAACGTAGGCCCTGAGGAGAATTATTTTCCTCGGGACTCCCGTACGGAGTTAATGCAAAAAATAAAAAACTAACGTGATATAGAAAATTGGCTTAAGTCAGGTAGAAGGTATTAAATAAAAATCGGTTGTCCTAACCTTGCAGATTATCGATGTATTTTCTTAAATAGTATTCCGTTATGTTTCTTTTTCGTTTAAAGATTTGATTTCGATAGTGTTTTTAATGAAATGTTATTAAATCAAGTGGAAAGTGAGTAAACGTGACTAACGAGGAGTTAGAGTAGAGTTAGGGAGAGCGGGTCTAATACTGCCAGTGTACGGACGTGAGCCGTCACTCCCTGGGTTCGGTCGTATCGACACCGTCGTAACGGCTCAGCTATTTCATACCAAAACAGGGCGTATCGAGATTACTATCCTAGCATAGAATAAACACACAAAATATTTTATTGCTTATTAAAATCATTATCTTAAGCTTCAATCAAAGCATAACTCTTTAGGTTAAATACTCTGCCTTGCATAATAGTGGAAAATTAAATCTGAAATGTAAAGTTTATGCCCAAGTTAGTGTTCTCTGTTATTACCGACATTGTTTATCCAACGTGAGAAGATTCTTTGCAGCTTGTTTTCATGGAAGACCGTTTTCCCTAAAAGGTCGAGATTAAAAATACACATTTTCAACTGGGTTGGGTCGGTAATACGTATTTTATTTGCATAAAATAATTAACATTTTCATAAAATAAGTAAATAGTTAGTATAACTACCTGATTTTATCGCTACGAAATTTACTATAGTAGGTGGCTAGAAGTAGATAATAAATACAGAGTTCCTATGTAATAATAATACTAATATCGATTTTTAATTGACCGCACACAGGACGCCCAGAGAAAAATAATTTCCCACAGGACCTATGTTATCTTTGGGGATGCTGTCTAAGAAAAGGTAGGAGATGAATTTCCGGAAAGGAAAAGGGTATAAGGGGTGGGTAGGTATCTAGAGGTCACTGTGTCCAGGAGTACGAATCCATACCTCCCGCTGCGGTGTAAGACGATGCGATGGGTCGCTAGTAGACCATCCGGCGAGATCAATGGGTCTCCCCAAACCGGCTTTTCCCAATCAGTCCCGCCACGCAGATGGTGGCAGGCGCACACACCACCAAGGTCTGAACACACCTCACCCCATGAACCCGAGCACCCCTGCTAAGTCCCCAAACGTAGCGAACCACTTGCTTTGACCTATGGCAGACGTAATCCAATAAATGGTTCTAAATATTATTTCTGTAAAATCTGAGACAATTATAAGTGTTATTGTGAACAAAATTTGTATATAAGAAGGTTCGTAAAACTATTGTTAACTCCTTCAACCCCAAATAGACAGCTCGTACGCTCTGACGGAATAAAAAGGAACTATCAAACACGGCTACCATATTTATAGGATTGACCATACACTTAACAAACAAATTTACAGACAAACGAAATGCAAAGTGGTTCCTCTACGCTCAGTCAATTAATTACCATAAAAGTTTTGCAAATCAGAAAAAAGATAGCGTGAAGCCCCCCAGTGCCCCAAAGACCCAACGGCCCGCGCCTGGTGCCATCGCCGCTCCCAACTTCGCGTGGAACCGGATGTCGTTATCCAAATATCATTTCAAGGATTCATTATTTGCCTGCCACTCGAAAATTCCATATTTTAATTATTCTTCTTACACCTTTTAAATTTTGAATACCAAACTAGCGAGGGACAACGGAGTAATTTATTTTAACACGCAAATTTCAGAATTAATGTTCATTCATAATTGACTGAGCGTAGCGAAGTCCTGTTTTAACTGGACCGTTTTGCATTTCATTTAAACATAGTAAAATTGCAAACATTAGGACCCAATTTGATACCAAGCTGAAAGAACAACGTAGTAATTTATTATTTAACACAAACATTTCTGAATCAAACTCCATAAGAACTGCTTCCCGCGCCACACCGGGCTAGCATTCCAAGCTGGTATAGCAAGCTACTATGCCGGCATTCTATCCTGGCAATATCATCGCTAATTTTCCTAGTTCGGCACAGTCAGAGCGGTTTACGATGCTATGAATTTTTAAGCCGAAGTTTAGCGATGCTATGAATTTTTAAGCCGATAGTGACTAAGGTAACAAGCGTACACTAGCCGATCATTTACCACACGAAGCTTAATACTAATCCAGAATATTGACTTCGGTGGTAGGAGGCGCTACTAGCTCAAACAGTAGAATCCCATCCTGTTAAACAATCCTGGCTAGCCTACTGGCTTCCTTACTAGCTTACTAAGTTAAAAATAAATCTAGTCCTGTTTGCATGTACCTAGAGTTACTAGCTTACTAGATTAAGAGCTTTTTATCCTGGCTTGAAATACTTTCCATCATAATGGAATTACTTTTCTATGTTTGCACCCCTGCCTATCTACTTACTGGACGCTTTAAACCGCCACTATTTACTGCTGAATTCGACCGATGTAAATATATATGTACGTATTTGGTGACGATATGTCACATACTCACTTCGTACCAATCTATGGGAGGCAATATGGTGTACCATATAATATCTTTATCATAAAAGACGTTTATTTTACAAAAATATCTACTCATACACTTTTTACATACATCATGAAAGTTAAGGTAACGTCGGTGAGCCGCGGTCACAAACGAGCGTATTTTTTCTGACACCACAACTTAAGTAGATTTTAATAAACGGTCTCCCATCCATTCACCTTCCGGGAATCCCGTGGCATGGTGGCACTATATCCATAGCATGGTGGCCTGACGCATGTTGGTCGACGCGGTGTAAACACGACAGTTTCCTCTGATGGGCCTCTTGTTTCTTGCCTTTGCATGTCCATTGACAAATCGTTCTACATTGAGGGTATTTTAATGACTTCCTGAAATGGTTTTTTGTTTAAACTTGTCTATGAATATCAAATCTGAAGGAATTCAAACTTGTCTATGAATATCAAATAGACGGGTGGCTAGAAACTAGAAGCTAGAAACGGGTCATAATATTAATAATTTAGCTTTGATAATAATATGGCGTTGAATTTATTTGGAGCCAAATCTGCGCAAAGCTTCGTAGGTAAATAGGTTGAATGGTTTCAAAATTTAAGACAATAAAAACAAATATTTACAAATTCGTAAAACTAATAAAATATCTTGAAGTTTTCATAAAAGTGTTATTTTTTTCAAAATGTTTATGTAATTCTATTTGTAGTTATGAAAGATTTGAGGGTTGGGTAATTTAATCTATGTTTTTTCGAAATAATCGTTGAAAAAAATTAAGCCTAAAATTAGTTTTTAGTATTAAAAATGCCTTAAGCAGCAAACATTATTTTACCGTGTTGTCCTTCGGAGACAGCTCTACACGAAACTACTGAAAAGCCACACAAAATGTGGCTTGATGGGTCTTACCAAAACACAGTCAATATCTTTATAAAATTTTCAGACTTCAAATATTCAAAAAAATGTACACTTGTTAAATCCAAAGAAGAAGCTATTCTGGTTGAATATATAAAAACGCTTTCATTTAAGAAAAAAATTAACACGTCACCGAATTAGAAGACACGCGATGAAATGAAAAGACACATTTTACAGATTTTGTATATAAAAGATTTGATGGCTAGAGTCGATTTACACAATCTTATAAAATTAAGTTTTTTACGAAAATATTATTTAATGTGAGGAAAATAAGTGCCTTATTCAGATTCGTGATGTGTACTTGTACTAGTATTAGTGAGTTGTCTCCAATTACAGGCAGCTCCATCGCTTTCCATGTAAAATCTGGCGCCGGACATAATGGCGGGATGTAATGATAGAGAGATTTGGTGTGGCCCCAATAATCGTAAGCAAATTACTTAGTAGCTTCTGAACTACAATACTAAAACCAACTACATTCTGGTGTCTCCCTGATTAACTATTCCTCCCCGTCAACTATTAAATCTAGTTTTACACTATTACTCCAGCAAACGCGTTCACAGTCAGTAATAAACAGTCTAGTTTACCTATAATCTTAAAAATAAATATATATATATTTTCCGTCATAAACATACAAAATTTTGACCTACCTTATACGTAAAATAATAGTCACGTAAAACTAACTGATTATTTTTAAATGACTAAAAGGCGTGTTTTTTGGAATAAAATAAACTTTAGGATAATTCAATTACAACAGGTAGGTACTTTCCGCACGTTTGCTTTTTGAAAAATGTCATTTTTTAATTTATTTTCTCAGTTTCAAGCAATTGGCAGATAGAATCCTATGGGAATAAGTTCGAAGTGCAACGCAAATAAAACAATGTTTATCCAAAAATATTTTATGTGTGGCAGATAGAACAAAGTAATTTTGCAAATTAAACCATGTTATTCTAAGTTTTAAAAATAGAACTTAGTTGCTCGAAAAATTGCAAATAAGCACTTGTTGTTCTAAAAATGATATATAAAGTGTTTTAAAAAGTAGTTACGACTAGTTTTAGATAAGATTTTGAAAAGAAAATATCGTCAAAACTTTTATACGAAAAAGTCAATTTTGGCAAAAATGTCAGATGGAACGTTGTTGCTCATGGGCACGATACATAATAATAACAACTGTTTTCTATTATCCGTTCTTATCACTTTTAAGCGCGGAGGTAAAAACATATGAGTAGGTATGTCTGGAACATGCGCGCTCTTTGAACACCTGAGATTTACACAGTAAGGAAATAAATGGAATAAATTAGCCATGGCGGTGGACGCAATATTTACAATTCTGAGAATTTGCCAAATGTTTTTTTGCTCGCACTTAGTCAGTCTATAGTTAGGAACTATTTCCCTAAACTTTCAATAACGGCCATGGCAGGCTAATTATAGGAACCAAGTGCGGAGCAATACCACATTTATTTTAATTAATTACTCACAAAACAGAATTACGTAAAACAAAACGTTGAAAATGATTACTGACATTTTCATAAAATTCAATGTCTTTGAAGAAAAAATACGTTCTTTCATCCAAGTTAGTTCATAAAAAGTCAGCTGTGATGCAAATGAAGTTTTTTGTGTTCCTCGGACTGTGAGTAATGTAATTCCGATTAGAATCGCGTTACCTTATTTTGTCCAATTTCAAGTATAAACAGAGATGCAAATATAAACCAGAGAAACTGAAATATACTTGGCGCTCAATCTGTAACAGAGGTATTAAATTTCAGATTTGATTACACTTAGCACTGAAAATTTACAAAATATATAATCCAATACTAACTTTTAAAGAAATGTTTAAAAGGAAACCAGGCGGCGTTTTTTTCATACAAACCTATTCCTCAATTTCCTGTCTGAATTTTGATACTAGTGCAAATGTTCTGTGTTATAATATAGATGAACACCACCATCGTGCCGGTAAGTTTTGCTTTTTGTGATACTTTACTTCTTATAGAAGTTAAAACCCTCCAAAAATCGTTAAAATTGACTGGTTTGAACGCGACCAACAGACGTTCAGTATACAAACTAGATAATTTTTTTTTTTGAAAAATCAAAACGTACAGACAGAGTATGCTATTCTAAAATAGCTAGTAAAAATCTTTAAAATCGGAACAGTTTCAGAGGAGAAAATGTGGAATACAAAACGTCGATTTCGATGATTTTATTTAGTTATTATCAGCCTGAGGTACAGTTGTTCCTTTCGCTCGGTATTCGGGGGAGCAAGAGTGACAGTGACAGCAACAGTTTGGTAAAATACCTATTGTTTAAATTTCTCGGCAACCGGCGGGATTCCTCTTAAATTCCACATTTGTTAATACTTGGCACTGAAAATTTACAAAATAAATAATTCGATTCTAACTTATAAGGATATGCTTATGAAATTAACGAGGTGCAATCAAATCAAATTATTTAACATTATCAAACATAAAGGCATATTCGCCTTCGATAAATCCGTGTTGTTGTGTTGTAATAATGAGTAATGACTTATTAATTGGCTCAGACAGTAAAAAATTAATGAGGTCTGAGTCATATTTCGAGTGTAATTATTTTGATAGCTACATCACAACATCACCTACACAAGACAGAAACCCGAATGAAATAAATCCCAGTATTTTGTCAGAATGTAAAGTAGCGTGGATAATCTAATGGAGCGTTGAGCTTGAACCTCCCACGGGCGTGCTTCTGTCAGTGCTTCTGATATAACTCAACATTATAATATTGAGTACCCACCTACCGTCTTAAAATGTTTATTTTTTGTATTCATTAGTTATTTTTGTGTAAACATCTCCTGGGGCTCTAGCACAGTTAAATCGATAACTTTACAATATCGGATGAATAGGCGTAACTTCCGAGGATTTTATTTCGATGTCCCGAGCACGGTTTCACCGTTGACAGCCGCCGGATACACTGGAAACACTAGAGGTTTTTTCTATGAAATGAAACTCCGAAACATCAAATGTCAAACAATTACGTAAACATATTAATAAATAGGATTTTTTTAATTGAAATACTAACCTAAATACGCAATAGCAATCTGCATTTACTTTTTGACACTAAACGGGAATTAATTAGTTGTTGAAGACTATAGTCATATTTCAATGACTTTTGTTTTTCAATGATCGAACATAAGAAATTGGTCGCGTCCTAGATGAATTTTTTTTTTTTAAAGACAAACAAACTTCCCGGGTTACGAATAACCCAACAACATTTGAAATCAATCATCAAACCAACAATCTCCTACTACCACCACACTAAGCGGAAGATGTTGCTTGTGTTATGATGGAGGACTTAGCCAGCCGAGGAATCGAACACGGAACGCCTGGGTGGGACCCAAACGCGATGCCCACACAACCACTGACCGGTTCAAGTCAATGGATCGCGTATAATACTTTTTTCAATTCTAAGAGCTTGATTAGTTGAACTCTGTTCGTTAATAAGCCAGTGGTTTTGCGTAACGAACGATTTTATTTAAATATATACGTACATTGACAGTTAACTGAATCTATGGAGGCCGCGCTAAATTGTATCAATCGTCGGTCGGAATATCTCTTACGAATTGTTGACCGTGCTCGCAAATATTGATAACTGATTTATTTATAAATAAAAAGTTATAAAAATTAAATAATAATATTATTTAAATGTAAAATATATTATTTGCTGTAATAAAATGTATTAAGGCCGTCTCGGGGATCGTTTAAAGAGCTGACCAAATAATTTACCTTTATTAGAACAATGTTGTCGCGGAATGTTGTGTGTGACAAAAGTAAAGTACAGATTAAGAAAAATCAAGATTCTTATTCCATTACATGTAGGATTATTTATTTTATTTACTGTTTATTTGACAGGTTTTTCTGTCTTATAAAACAAAAAAATTGTTCTCATTTCTACGTACTTCTTGTAGTATGAAAACATTTTATCGTATCGTATAATTTAAATCATTTAATATGAAAAAAAACAGTGGTATCCTCGCCATACCATAAACGTTTTTCATTTTACACGTTCATACAAGAACATTGACTTGTTAGTAACGATGTAAAAAATGTTTGATCTGTTAATTGAATAGGAATATTTATGTTTCGATGGAAGAACGAATTGTTCGATTTGTTCCCACGCTCGGCCACCCGCCGCCCCTGTGCGCCGGTCTACCGTGCTTACAGTGCTACCTCCCTCTGACTACATACGGCCGACGTCTTCTAAGAACTTATTATGAATAATGATGTACCAAATTAAGAACAAATCATACCGACAAAGATAAAACCAGGTCCACCCACTAGTAAGATGAGTCGCAACACTAACCAGGTAAAATCACACACGGATAAACATGTTTCAATCATTAATTTGCCGTTTCTCCGGACATGAACAATGGCTTGCTACCTTTCGACTTTGTTCCAAACTACTGAATAAATAATTGATGGCGTCTGATCGTGACTTTAGGCGAATTACAAACACAATGAGTTGGATCTAATAATAAACAAATAGTAGCGAGTACAGTTCCATGTCTATTGTAATATAGTAAATATGGATTATTATTTGTTCCTTTTCGCCTTCAGCAAGCCATTTAATAAGTCACTTTGTTGTTTCGTGAAGCGATAGAGCCACTGTACTAGTATACTGAATTAAAGGTCTCGGTCTCCTGCGATCGATTTTTTCGAAAACAATTTCCCTCGGGGCCTACATCATCTTTAGGGAAGCTGTGTGGAAGGTCTTTTCAAATAAAGGAAGGAGATGAAGTTCTGAGATGGAAAAAAAGGTATGAGGAATGGATAGGTCCATTTAGCCGCAATCCACAGAACAGACTATTGTTGAATTATTTTCCAAAAATATCATTCGACTTTATTAGGAGCCGTATTTAAGTGTCTATATTGTTTATATTCAATTAACAATTGTTTCCGGATTAATTCGAATGTAATTGTTTTACGACTTTATGTCCAATAAAATCTTCCCCACAGGAAAAACTTAACCTTTACACACACTTTTCCACAAATGACCATCTAGTCAATCCATGATGTGTAATTGTACTATAAGTATAATAAATACAAAACAATACAAGAACAACACGTCAACCCACAAGAGACCAAATGGGAAAATAATTCACCGACTCCCGATATTTTCATATCAGAGGGTTCGGCTCGATAGTACTCCTAACTGGACCGATAAATCCTACTGATCCCTCAATATAAATATTTTAAAAATCTTTCGTAATTCTACATGTATTTAAAATGATTGATTTTTGCATTTATATATATATATGTATTCTAATTCCTTGACAAATCAAATAAGTCTAAATTTTGAATGAGAGAGCTAGGTATAACGTCAGTAGCCGAAATAAAAAATGGTAATATTTTCATAGCCTGAGAATGCCAAGTTCTTTTTCTGATTTCCGTAATCTGTATATTTTCTTATTTTTTTCAATATTACAGGAATTTGGAATAGCTAATAATAATAATTTAATTACTTAAAATTAATTCTAATTAAAGTTAAAATTAATAATTTTTAATTATTATTGAAGAAGTAATTTTTATTATTTGCATAATTAAATTACTTTATAATAAGCACAACACGCATGTTGTTTGTAATTTATAATGGACGGGTACCTTCTCCTTTCCACCTAGCAGTTAGCAGTTAGCATTTAGCAGTAATACCTTAACCCTTGGAATGCCAATGATAAAATACCAATCGATCGTCGTACGCCGGCTGACACCATTTTCGTATTTTTTTTATTTATTTCATGCAAACAAATGTATACATTTGATACTTTTTTTAGTGTTATTTCACTCGCCGTGCTTTAGGGATGTGCCTGTGTTATTGTGGTTGAAGTTTGTGGATTGGAATTACATAAATACATAATATGCTTGATAATAATAGTAGGTAATTAAATTAAACAATTCATATTAAGTTATAAATATTTTATATCGTAAAAAAATGGAAACGTGTACAGAAAATGTGGGAAATGTATGAGGGGAGCATATGTGGTTAGAGTATAAAATTAATGGGTATCGTGATTGAAATGTATTGCAGATGTAAGGATTCCTAACGTTATTTGTGTTTTGAAAGCAAAAAGTTGGAATTCTGTTTTTAGGTTATCAGAGAGAAGGTCGAAGATGTTAGGAGCTGTTTAGATGAATTGTTTTTGTACTGTCGTCGTTCGTACTTTAGGTTCATAATAAAAACATACTTATTTGTTTTTTGCAAATATATTTTTGTAGTTTGTACCGTCTTGCAAAATGTATTTATAAAACTTTTATATATACGAAGAAAAAAAATAATGTTACTAAAAAAATATATTAAAGTAACGAAGTCATACGAAAATATTTGGAGTTTTACTATATTTTCCTGCTAAATAAGTGTTCTTCACAATAGAATTATGTCGTAAGAGAACTTTTGAATATCGGAATTATTTATTACATTTGAAATGGAATATTGCGAAGCGTTTTTTTCAAAAATAAAATGCACATATTTGCAAGTGACAAAACGAAAAACCGGAATAATATTAAAGTACATTGTTTCGGTGTCAAGCGAATTAAATATTCAATCTTTAAAGTTCAAAATTCCATACAATCGAGAAAAATATGGTGAGCGATTCCACAGTGATCCTTTGTCACGTTAGGGGTTAAAAATGAATAGCATTAATTCCTCATATTTAAAAGCAATAATAATTCTCTCCAATGCGAGCATTGTTTAATGCAATGCTAACCGTGACACGTGCGTATTACCTTTCAAACCAACAAGCTGCCTACATACCTCTATCCATTTCGTCAGCCATTCTACACGGACACGGAGAAAGGAGAAGAACAGATGGATGATTGCGTAGAAACCGCTTTGAGTATAATGCGCAGTGTTTTCGCTCGCTGAATAAAACCGGGAATTAGGGAGGGTAGAATTACGGTCGTCCAATGAATGACTGAGGCAAGACATAAGACACAGATCACGCTATCAACAGAAGTGCATACCATTATTTGATGTTTAGCAGTTTTAATTATTCGTATCAGTATATCAGTAATGCCGTGAAACTTTTAATAACATTGTATTGTTGACCGGTCAGTTGCTGAGTTGTCATCGCGTTTGGGTCCCACTCAGACGTCGTGAATTAAATTCCTCGGCTGGCTAAGTTCTCCAAAATCAACATTTTTAAGCTTAATGTGGTGGTTTTTGGAGATTTTTAAATATTGTCAGATTATTCGTAACCCGGGAATGTTAGTCTGTCTGTTTTAAAAAAAAAATCTTTTTTACATTAACTCTACACGCCCTGGAAAAACAGTTTCTCTCGGGGCCTATGTCATCTATAAGGATGCTGGGTGGACGGTCTTTTTGAGGAGAGGAGGGAGAGAACATGGTCTTGTAGCGTTAGAGCCTCATGTTATAGGAGGGAGGAAAGCCAGAGGTCCGCAAATCGTTCCACAGCCGAACTGTCAAACTCAAGAACGTGTCGTAAAAACGACCCGTTCTGATGTAACAAATATCAACCGTGCCATATCATTAAGATAATACTTGTTGTTAATAAAACAATAAATAAATAAATAGTATCCAGTACCCAGATAGGTAGGTACCTAGTACCTAAGCATGATTTGGTTTTGGCGTGTTATAAAGATATTATAATAACGTAATATTTTGTGACAGCAGAACTGTAATTGGATCAAAAATATATTAGACATTCAACACGCATATGATTTATTAATACAATTTCGCAAGTGTCGGTAGTCGATACCTACCTGCTACCTGCTACCTCCTACCGCTAATGGGTTTATAGTTGGTAACTAGGTAAATCAGGTGTTGCGCGTTTCTGACGGGTATTTTCTCCGTCATTAGAATGTGCACAGTAATCACTCGCAGATATATGGTATCACACATTTCCCACATTCACATTTAAATATCGTTATTTCAACATTCATCAAGAGGTCTCTTGATGCATGAGTGAAAAAACACGAATATATGTAGTTTTACAAATTTACAGCAAAACCGTTAAAGATATTATAAATAAATTAAACAAATTACTTTGTGTAATCCACTATAATCACGTGTATATATTATAACATGTGATTATAGTGGTTTACACAAAGTAGTTTGATTCATTTAATTAAAATAATTCCACAAAGTAGTTTTGCGAAGATTGAAGAAGGATATTATAATTGTTCAATTATTTGTTGCAAAAATAATTTTTTTGATTAATTTTCGTAGATCGAGTAAAGATTCTCCCTTAGAAGCCAAAAACGTTGCTTTACATGGCTTTAGTCGTGTTTGGCGACCAGATCTGAATAGGCAGGTTCCTCTTTCTCGATTCCATGACAACTCAGAATCATGCAATTTCAAAACCCCTTTGAAAAGTCATTCAAAGTTATGAAAAATAGATAAAAAGTCCATAACCTAACCTAACGTAATCTACTTAATCAATTTTTTATTTATTTTTCATCAAGGAGGTGTTGAAGTTGCATGATTCTGAGTTGTCCGGTCACCCTCTTCCCCATATCCACCCTCTCCACTTTCTTCAGCCTCACAACATATCCCAACTGGAGTTGCGATAGCCTCACTGGCTCCACAGTGTTTTGAACAATCGTGACTCTTGAGAGGTATTTTTTCAAATTATTTACATTTCAAATACTTACTTAAAAAATACATATATATATCCCTTTTATCAGGGATTTGACGTTATTTTCTTGCATAAAAAAACACTTATATTCCATTCGTACACTTGAAACTTATTAAATATTCATTAAAATATTAACTCTTATCTGCAACATTCACTTAATTCTATTTTCCATACTCATAAGTATACAAATATCCGTTTTGCGAAATCCTATTGCGTTATAATTTTAATTTGCTTCACTTCATCATAAACTATGTAAATGGGTTAATTATTTATTCGTATTGCGCTATAAAAGCGCACACACACTGAGTACTTACTTAAGTCATTATTATTTTAATGATTGTATGTCTATCCAAACTCCTCCTCGCTACTCGCAGTGGGTAGGTCCCCTTTAGATCCTGCTTCCTCCCTAGTTAATTATTATATTGCATAGCTACTATTAAATTTGCAGTCAATTATTAAACGAATGTTCATCAAAATTAAGCAGCCTAATAAAAAGCTTATTAACCCTAATTGCTAATTGGTTTGCTTTTCGGAACAGGTCATATAGGTCTCATATAAATCATTGTGTTTCCCTTACTATCATGGTTAGAAAAGTTATTTTAACGGTGTTAGAAAGAGAAAACGCCATGCTTTACATTCAAATCTAAAAGTTTACCAGAAACTAATTAAAATTTGATCTAATGTTCAAAATTATCAACATTTGTTTATTTGCATGTTCAAAATTATCAACAGTATTACCGACACTTTTGCTTTGTTAAAACTCATCCAGTTTCACATCCCTTCCCGTAGACTCCAAAATAGTGAATTGCTGTTCCTACATCATTATTAATCCACACTATTCCACATTCTACCAATTTTGGATATCATTCTCCTTTGTCCAAAATGTCGAGACTTATCAACTCAAGTCAAAGCATTGAATTTTTTTGTGTAAGCCTAAATGACTTCCGGCAGTCGATACGAAAAGTGTAATTTTAAAAGTCTATTACATCCTTCTTCATGCTTTGGTTTGTAGTTATATTTTTGTACTTTTATATTATATGTTGTCATTGCTCATCAATTATTTGTACTCTCCTTTCACTGTCATCTCTATTTGTATTTTTCGTGTTATTACCATATTGTTAATCAACTATTTGTCCGTCAATAAAATAAATAAAATAAATAAAAAAAATTAATTTAAATTAAAATGTACACATTAATAAAACTTAAGTTACCGGCCGCAATTAAAAAAAATTGTACTTTAGGAATTTTTTATTAATTATTTTTATATGAAACCACAAAAAGTGACAAGTAAAACGACAATTAAGTTTTATGATACATTTGCCTAATAAAATATTTATGCTTTTTTTTAGTTACCAGTAATTTTAGTTAGATAAAACGTAAGGTAAACTATTTTTAAAACTTATTTTCTATTTAAAAAAATATATGTTTAGTTAGAATTATTATATTTGAAAACGTATTTCATCACCTTTCAAAAACAGTTTTTAGTTTACGGATGCGTTCTGGAATTTATTCCAAAGCGGAAATATTTTACCTTTTGACAAAATGGGCTTGAGGCCTTAGAAGTTAAATGTCCGATTAAAACAGGTAACTAAATTTGATTCTACATAATAAAAGATGTATCAATCTTTTTTAAATGTGTGTAAATCATTTCTGACTTAATTACCTTCAATAGAGTAAAGAATATCCAGGTAAATGTTCTCTCGGTGGTCGGTTACTGAGTTTTATGACTACAATATAAGCACATTCTCATTCATAAAGATATAATCACTCGGGTTATCTATGATTCATCTGCATACATCAGAATGTTACCGAATGACACATTATTTTCGTTATAACATTTGAAATCGGAAAGCTAACAACAACACTATTTTTGTAGATGGCGATAAGGTATAAATTCTCGCTTAACACAAGCCGTCTATTTTGATTTATGCAAGAAAAAACATCGCCAATAAGTGCATTTTATTTTGTTTTGCGAAGTTCAGACACAAATATTTAAATGTTTCACGATCGTTTTCTAAAGAACTTAATTTTCCTCATTAAAGAATAAAACCATAATAAGTAGGAGATTTTGAACTCTAGGGCAGTTTTTATAGGCCTAATTCTTTCTTTTTTTCTGGACTTTAAAAAAAAACTCTCAGTTATTTCAATGGCCAAGATGTGTTTTATTCGCAGTGTTTAACTGAAATGTTAAAAAAAAATGAATCGATCAAATTATAAAACCAAAAACACATGATTTTGCATTACTTCATTGTGCTTTCCCTTAATCACAAATTGTACATAATTTTTAAATGAAACAAAAAGAAATATACCATCAGACGTGGAGAAGGCACATAATAAATTAATAAGAAATGTGGCGCCTTTTCATTATTTTATTACTCGGTAAATATGCCTTGCTGGATTCCACTGATTTATCTAATTATTATTTAAAATATAATTGAAATTTTCAGCAATACACCGCCAGACCAGGTATTTGTTTTGTAAATTTAGTTATTGGGCAACCACGCAATTGATAACGTCTCAGTACGATAAGATGATAAACAGATATTAATAAAATTCCTAGAATTAACTGTAGAAAATGTTTTTGTTAAAGTTAATTGAATAAGCTATTGGAAGGCCACATGTTGTATACAAATATATGTATCAAGCTATGTCTGTATTGTGGTAAACTGTATACATATATATCGATCGTGCGTATTTCCACTACTTCCAAGTGCGGTTAATATGATAATATAAGATTTAATGAACATGCAAGGGTTCAAATCAAGCGATTGTTTCTCTGCCTTATAAGGACACAACTAGAATACACCTAACAAAGCCTATTTAATTATAGGAATCGCTCGTATTCTGCGGTGGTTCTGATGGTAATAATCTCCGCGTTCTGCTCACTCCCCTCTTTAGCCACATTTAGCTTATTCAATTTTCAAACGATAGATTATATTAAACAACACATATTTCAAATCATATAATTATACAACAAAATAAACTAATACATAATCTAGTAAACACAGTTTTCAGAATTTTAATTTTAGTTAAATTAAAATCATTAAAAAATAAATCCGAGAACGTGTTTTGTGACAAAAATAACTAACTTTTCTATTTATTTAAGATCTTGCAAACTAAAATATTTCAGTTTTTTTTACACACTTATTTTGTTTAGACATTATTGAAAAATCATAAATACTTGAGATCAAAAAATACTTACAAAAAGTACAAGATATTTATTAATTTATCATCGTGCGTTTGAGCATTTTTATTTCTTACTTCAATAAGATATATATTAAAGAAAGTTTTGAATTAAATAAATCGATATTAAATTTTTAATTTAAAAAATTTGATACGGGGAATAATCGATCTTTCTCATAAGGCATTGTCTAATTCTAAGACTATGGATATAGGTCTTATTAATACTCTTCTGAAAAACGCGGTAAATTAGCGCGTGGTTTTATAATAATTGAAACTGGATTAGTGATGTCCAGAGTGTGGTGTGCAGTGGAGTGCTGTGTGAGTGCAGCGTGAGTGCAGTGTGAGTGCAGTGTGAGTGCAGTGTTCACGCCGCGGCGAGGTTGGTTTACAGTGAAAGTTGCATCAGCGGAAATAAAACGTAACTAAATTATGACGCATATCGAACACACAACGTTGTATTCGCGATGCGCTTTTCGCGTAGGTACCTGACTTATGATCGTATGCTAATTTCAAAAATACAGGCATGTTTCTCAACAATAGCATTATTAGCCGCTATATTCAATAAGAAACTCGATTCTCAACATCACATGCTTTAATTGACCTGAATTCTTGGAATTTTATTTCATTAATTGTACGAAATAAATTTAAATGAATTACAGAAAATGTATAATGAATCGATGTGTAATAAGTAATAAACAATGCCTAGTGTTTTTGGGGCAAAATTAAGTCGTACGTATTCACAATATTTTGATATGATTAAAGAAAAAAAAAGTAGCAATGTAAGATTATAATCAGATTTGTAAGAAATCAGGTATATTCCAGAGTAGACATTGGCCAGTTGTTTAATAGAAATTCAAATATAACGTTATCATCAAATGGCAATTCAGCACCTTTTGATTATTTTACATTTAATGCCGTGTAAAATTCGGGATCAGGCTGCTTATAATAACACTCCTTATGTAGATGGCGATAAGTTTTAAATTCCCGTTTAACACCTGCCGCCTGTTTTGATTTATTCGCAAAAAATAATGAATGATTTACATCTTACGTACAAACTTGTTTTGTGAAAATTTTCTGAAGAATATATTTTTCCACATTATACAATAAAACCATAACCGAAAAAGGTTTCGTAAGTAGGAGATTTTGAACTTAATAACAGCTTTTATAGGCCTGATACTATAATTTTTCTTATAAAAAGACTAATCAAAAAAATACTCGATTTTTTCAAATGCAAATATGTGTTATATTCGCAGTATTTAATTATTAAAGAATCTAAAATTATTTGAAGCGATCTAAGTTTCAATCCAAAAACACATGATTTTGCATTGCTTACTTGTGGATCACCTTAAAAGCACCCCGTTAAACGCCGATTCTAGGTGCGTTTTAGATGTCTATCAAATTGTAATAAGCTGAAAATTCTTAAATCTTCTGTTAACCAAAATTTGTTCAAAAGCCCAAATGAGCCTAAAATCGACATTCAACGGGAGTCTTTCATCTGTCAAAAAAATGGCGCTGAATGACCATTTGATGACAATGTTACGTTTGAATTTCTGTGAACAACGCGTCCATAACGACCATCGTTAAACTAGCGAATTTTAGCGGTTTGCAGACACTCACGCACATCAAGTTATCAAAGTTACCTCCCACTTGTTCGCGAAACAAGTCTAGACTCCCAGCGAGCGATACTATTACAGGTAAGTCCTTATCTTAACAGAGGTCAGACTGTTTAGGCGTTCTGTTTACGTACCAGAGGTAGGATTGTCCGACAGAGGTTCCGCTGCGGATCTGCCGGCATAACGTATAACTCGTCCCTACTACACCTCGTGAACTCGGCAGGAGGTCCCGAGTATTGCGTGCCGGTCGGGGCAAAAGCATCCACCACACGAATGCATTTTTATTACGATTTAATTTGATATCAATACTTTTCATATAAGCCCCCGAGTGGTATTAATAATTTGGATTATTATGCAGAGTTAATTAAGTGCTGGAGTTTTTCTTTCTAAATCTTCTAATTACGTTTTATTATTAATTATTGAAGCTTAATTAAAATTTAAATAATAATATTTGAATAATAATGTAGAACGCCGTTTTTGTGAGAAACCACCTACAATATCTACCACTGTACAGTATATATTAGAATCTATCTAAGTTTATATTATGTTACTAAATTCATACTTCATGCTGGCAGGTCACGCAGAGGACATTAAATTAAAAATTAAATGAAACAAATAACTTTTTATCAACCACTATTATATAATCACAATTACCTACATGTTTCGAAACCGATGGTTCTTCGTCAGGGTAGTAATAAAATTATATAATAGTGGTTGATACAAAGTTATTTGTTTCATTTAATTAAAAATGACGCCACAAAGTGGTGATTTTGCGAAGTTTGAAAAAATAATTAATTATATTTAAAACACTGGACTTCACGTGACTTTAAATTTGCTGCCCCGATCACTGTGGTTGATCATATTTAAAAGAATTGTTGATCAATTAATACCAAAGTTGGGTTAATATTTATTTTGAAAGACTTGAGAATTTAGCACTCTTTATTTAGGACTAGAGAATTTTCATGAAGTGAACTTTACAAAAGCTTATAAATAAGAATTTGCTTATAATTTTACACAGTTAGTTATTTACAATGTCGCAGGTAGTGAAGGTGAAGGTGAATGTGAAAGGTTTTTGACTTTATGGATACGACAGCCTGAAAATGTGAGTTTTAGGTTTAATCTACTGCGTTGTAGAATATTGCGTTTTAAATTGAGTTCAAACTCTGCATGTAGTTAGTTAGTTATGTGAAATGGTATCTTCGTGATTAGTCTGTTGGTTCTTTATTTTCATAATCGTGGCCTTAACTCATATTCTGATCGCTATAATTAATAATTATAACAATTACTACGAACTTTCAATAGTAAACATACAAAGAACAGCCTGATGTAGAATTAAACATCAATCTATAAAAAATGAATATGAAAATACCTGTAAGAAAAAAGCAACGCGTTTTGTATTACGAATCCATCAATTAAGGCGTGAGAAAATTTGAAAAAGAATATTGTAAGTGATTCATATTTGTATTAATTCTCAATGGTAGTAAGTGATTAATCTATTGTAGACTGTTACAGAGTTGTTAAAACAAATGATCACCGTACGGGCTTATCCTTTGTTTAAACTCGGCTTTAGATTTGTATGGAGGCCCCCACGGCGATAGTCTGTTCGCAACACTCATCGGTATACAGTATACACGATATACCATGCTTCATTGAACGGACTAGATTTAAATATTATTTTATTTAACTTATTTCTCCGATTCATTTTGCGTTCTCGGTTACAAAATAAATGAGCGGAACTGGGTAGCTACTCTCATGTCCTACACAAAATAATAATTTAGCTTAAGTATCTCTTATAACGTGTCTAAATTATTTATTATTATTATAATGTATATGTGCACATCGAAATTATCGACTTTTTTTAAAAGTTTTTTTAAATTGTTTCGTTTTCTTTTGGTTTGTCCGATGGTACTTCCACACCGCAGCCAACCTTCCAACTCCGAACTTAGTTCGGAGTTGCAAGATTGGCCGATCGTGTGGTGGCTGCGGCCAACCTTCCAACTCCAAACTCCGAATTTCAACATGGCGGATGTCGAACAGCTGATTCGGCGCTTATCTTATCAGTTGCCTAGAATTATTACGTAGAAGTATATACACGACATGTTTTCAAACAATTGTTATACTACTTTACCGTAATAATATTTTCATTTTAATGGTACGCGAAACACGTGTCTTGATCGCCAGCGGTTCGCAGAATGATGTGTGCATAAATAAACCAATCCCAACGTGTGGCTGCGGCAGGCTGGTTCGTGTGAGTTGGCCGTCGCGATCGCCTCGGAGGCGATCCCGGGCCAACTCGAACTCCAACCTTCCAACTCGATCTTCCAACGCACGAACTACCCCTCCACACAATCGACCAAACGTTTGAAGTTGGAAGTTGGCCGCAGTCTGGACGTAGCATGAGGTTTGAACCTTTCTGCCCAGTGATCGAAAACAACCGCGCTTCTAACGCGGAGCCAAATCCCGAGTTGGTGAGACCGACATCTATATTGATGAAAAATGCTTATATATATGTCCGCATGTATCTGCGTGATTTTCCGCTTTCAGGATTTCGTTACATTTAATCAAATAAAAGTGAAATTCCAATAGATGTTTTTTTTCTTATTCAATATTTGTTTGAATTAAATGAAAACAAATCACTTTGTAATGAAAGACAAACATTCCCGGGTTACGAATACAATATTTGAAAATCTCCTAATACCACCACAGTAAGCGTAAAATATAGCTTATGTCGTGATGGAGGACTTAGCCAGCCGAGGAATTGAACACGCGAGGCCTGGGAGGGAGCCAAACGCTCTGCCAACTCAGCCACCGACCGGTAAACGTGTTTTGAAACTAATGGTTCCATCGTCAGGATAAAATTTAAATTTACAAAAATGGCAAAAGACAAACAAATGTAAACAAATAAGTACGTTTGTAAAAAAATGTATTAAATTAGTAGATATCATATAAAATGTTATTTTTATTAATTATTAATGAAATTAATATTTTTATTAGATATTTTATAAAAATATAAATTTAAGCATGGCTTTTCTAATGAAGTTGAAAATTGATTTCAAAACAATATTACCCACCATGTGAAGAAACGAAAAAAAAAAATTAAAAAAATAGAAACTCGGATTGGCCCGATGTGGCCCTGGTGAACCGTACTCGTATGACGCAGATATCGGCGGGGATGCTAATACAGGCTCCATCTGTTTTATTGACTGCCCAATAACAGTCCATTACGAGAGCGGCAAACGCGATGTTCCGCGGTGTTCCGCGGTGATCCGCGATGTTCCGTGATGTTCCGGGGCAGAGCCGAGGCGCCCGCGAGAGCTTTGGGACTTCGGAGGTTTACGAGCGGACGCTTTGGTACTAATTGCACTGTGATCTTATTGGCGAGAACGTCTCTTCTCTGTCTTGTTGCGCTCGTATGTTGCGTGCGCATATCGAATATTGCACAAGTGCAGTGTGCAGTGTGCAGTGTGCAGTATGCATGGCAAGTGCGAATGGCAAAACTATTATTAACACGGATCACGCATAGAATAATTAAATTGAAAGGTTCAATAAATCAATCAAGGCATATTTCTGTTTCTTCCTCCTGAACATCCGGAAATCCTCAATTTGGTTTCAATAATCATTTTAAAATGTAACATAACCTAACCTTTAACCTAACTAACTACCTAACCATTACGTTGTTTCCCAGTAGGGGTAGGCAGAGAGGACGGCCCGCTAAACAACTCGGTCTCGGCACACATTTTTTGCTTCATGCACATTCATCTCCACCTTCAACTAATTGTAATATTTTTTTAATTTGTTTTTCCACTGCGCCCGAAAGCTTCAGATAAATTAGAGTAGGTGACGGCCAACTTGACGGCCTCTTGACTAGCAATTCGGGTGAAACGGGTTGAAATCCAAGTGAAAACAATAAATTTTATTTTGTTAATTTGTTTTGTTTAATAATTAATTCATGAAAAAATAACATTAAAAAAAAATAACACTCCGTGTGGTCAGATACGTTTTTAGATTTTCACGGCTAAAAGAATTTTCGTTGTTTGTTTTTGGGGTGTTATGCCGTGTTGCGCTACCTCCTTCTTTAGCCGACGTTTCGGACAGCGTTGCGGTCTATCCATCATCACCCCAAAAACAAACAACGAAAAAAAAACTCCGGGTGGTGTATATGTTCAGTATCGCCCTGGTGAAAGACCACCATTCAGAATCTAAAATTTGCCTGAGATGGCTTTGATAGTGTTTTTTTTATGTGATAGACAATGTGAAGTCAGGGGAACTATATCACTACCCGGTTGGGTAGTGTTGGGAAGAGGTTACGGTAGGAATTGAAGGAAAGGATTTATTATGCGAGATGCAAGATGTGGCTTTATTTAGGTAGGTAGCGTTAACTACAAATATATATATATATATAATTTGCATTGTTGTGTATGCCTTAATAGTTGAAAGATACCTCCTGCATACACAGATATTATTATTCCTTCCCCCCTTGCCACCCGGTCCCCCGTTTCGAGACCCTCTCCACTGGATACTAGTGGAGACCATTCGTGAATCAATTTGAATAGCTGAGATTAATTGAATTTATATTTATTTATGCTCCCGAGTGTAGTTAGCACGCCCGCGGCAGTCGCAGTCGGTCCTATTGCACGGAGCACGGAGCACGGAGCACGGAGCACGGAGCACGGAGCCGAGGCACGGCACGGCGAGCCAGCCCCAGCGGTACCTCATACCATACTATCTGCTGTACCTGCGGGACGCTGCGCCGAGCCATTATCCCCTTTCATCGCATTGAAATATCAGATCAACATACATATTATATATAAAGCGAAGTACTCACAACTAACGCAGACGCAGATTTGCCTTTTTTTATTACGTGATACTGTACAATACGCAAATGGATTTTTTAGGTTGCTCAAATGCTGAATTCATACGTAATTATATAATAATAGTAATTTTAATAGTACAAATCAGCATGTTTCGATTTTTTGTGTTTATATTTTTATGTGGCCAATATGAAATCAATTAAATTTATTTTATTTATTCTTTCAAAAACATGACAAAATTTTACATTTTAATTCGTTTTTAAAATTCATTTGTAAGAGTATTACATTTAATTTAAATAACACAATATAGTAAAATAAAATTTACATGCGCACACTGGTATTTGAATCCGCGATCTATGGATTAATAACCAAGGATCGTAACCACTCAACTGTGACTGAGTGTGATTTAGGAATATGAAATTATACAGCCATGAAATTGTTTTTAAATTGTCTCACTGATTCAATCTATACTGCACACTGTACACAGTGTATACATAATATAACTATAAGCAAAGAGCGCCACACATACTCTACCGTATGTAGGAATATTGTGCAATATCGCACAATAACGCATCACTTGTTGGTTGCATGTCTAGTCTCAATGCGGTTAGTACTGCACTTCCATTCCTAGCCAATGATAGCAAACAACCAACACGTAGCTTAAACATTAGAAGTCATGACTCACTGAGAGCAACGCTAAAACACAACACGCGGACTAACGTATCATTATATCAAGATCTACTAATCGCTAAAAACAAACAACATGCTTTGTGTTTTAATAAACAGCTTTTCAAAATTAAAAGCTTTTTCTGTGCCAATGTACAAGTGTAAGCTTTAAGTAGTATCGCCATTTAAATAAGATCGTTTCTACAATACAAATTTGCATAAAAATTATAATAATAAAATGTAAATCTTTAACCAATATCAATGAGTTTGCCTCTATTTTATCTAAAGGTTTCGGTTGACTTACTTAAAAGCTTCGGGCGTTTTTAATACAACATTAACAACATTAAGCTACCGGTCAGTTGATCTACATTTTGTTTCTTCACAGGTAGTCATTTTTTAAAAGTAATAAATAATATCTACTTTAAAAGAAAACATGTTGAATTCATTATTTTACTCAGTTCGTTAAATAAATTAATAATGTAAAACATTTTACGTGTCATTGACAGGTTTTCGTAATGACCGTGCATTGATGTATTTAAATTTAAAGTTTGAAGCCCATTTAAAAGGTGCAAAATATTTTTGTTCTAAATTATTATGGGTGTGGATCTTGCTCTCAGCAGAATTCTGCATACGGAAAATCACATGTATTTATTTATGTAGAATAAAAATATATATATCGTTTAAAAAATATAAAGTGTACTTGCGACATGTTCGAAATTGTAATTCTAGTGTCGCCCTAGTGTAAGACAACTATTCAGAATTGAAATGTTGCTTAAAATGGCTTTAACCGTTTTTGGTTACCAGATCTGAATTTTTTCCTACCTTTGTTTTCCTTCCCCCTATCTTCAGCCTCACAACATACCCCAATTAGGGATGCCATAATCTCACTATCTCCAGGCGGTTACAGTTGGAACTCTTGTGTGCTATTCACAAAAAAAATATATATTTAAAAAATGTTACGATAACTAAACTAGAAATTTTAATGTGCTATCAAAGGAGACGTTTTAATAAAAAAGGCTGTAATTAAAAACTTACATTTCTTTTCACACCTAACAACTGCTTTAGCCCCTTATATAAGGCAGTATTAGCATATATTTTCATACGAATCATCCTTTGACCTTTTATCGTTTCTTGAAAGCATTATGATTTTATACCCTTTAGGAGCACTTATTAAACAGGTGTCAATATTTGTTTTCAGCGTTTATAAGCCTTAGTAGATGGTTTGTCCTTTTGGCAGGAGCGTATTATTTGTACGACTCCCAGTGTGGCTATCGTCCAATAGCGTGTGAGCGGCGCGCATGCGATTTGATGAACAGGCCGACTAAAAGCGGTGCCTTTTGACTGGACGTCTCAGCGGAAGCTCCTCAAACTACCTAATTTAATTAACATTATTATTCCTATCCATTACATTAATTTAACTAATATCAACAAATCTTTCACATCATCCACGGTCAAGGGGCAAGGCTCTCGACTGGTAATCAGAAAGACGCGAACTCAAAAATACCGGCGTGCACAAATAAAATTTATTTGATTAATTTGTGTTATTTCACAATTGCATCCTAACATACCTACCATTCGGAATTGAAACGTTGCTTAAAATAATGAAAAATGAAATGATGCAAAAAATTGAAAAAACCGCGTTTGGTGACTTGATTTAAATAGCCTGGTACTTTCCCATCTTCCTCTCCCTCATCTTCTTTCCCTCTCTACTACCTTCAGCCTCAAAACAAACCCAAATTGTGGAATCCATAGACCACTGGCTACAAACGAGAGTAAAATTGGGACTTATGAGATATTCACAGAAGAGTGAAAAAAAAACAAAAAATCCAAGCATGAGCATTTGAACACCTTTGTAATGGCACATGGTACAGTTAGGTGTTCACCTACAAATGACACTCACTTTAATTTAATTCACATGCTTACCTTACACCCCACAACCCACAACAGTATTTTAAACGTTAAACGTCTTTGTAAAATATCTACATGGGTGATAAAACGTTTGAGGATCTGCGATTGGAATTATTCAAATACAATACCAACTGGATATATTCATTTCACGAGCCCAGTGTGATGTTTTATCTGGTAATTAATAACAGGTGTATTTTTTGCATTTATAAAAAAAGCCAATTGATTTTTCATTATTATTATTACTTATATTGAGTCCATTTTTAATTAATTGGTATAAGTTGGGAAATAAATCTTATAGTTTAACGCAATGAGTGAAGAATATTTGAAATCAAGAAGCCAAAATATTTTTCTTAATGAGGTAGGCTGTAGGTACCTACCAACTAATTTTCGCTAAAACTTTATTTTCTAGATCTTCTACTTACCGAATTTTTTTTTGATTATTTTTTATTAGCGTTTTAAACTGTCTTAATAAATTCATACATAATAGTGTTAAAATATTAATGTCATTGACCAATAATATAATGGCATTGAAATTTAAGACCATAATAGAAAAAATAAAAATACAAAACAATATACCTAATATAAACAATTCCGATAAAGTACCCCATACACCATACATTTTAGTGATTTGTTATGGCCTTTTCATGTGCTTTATTCGTTAAAAACCAGGTATTGCTCATACGAGAAACTTTGTTATATTTACATACCAACTTTCAATTGCTATTTGCTATTGCTATTTATAGGTAGAGATAGCATCATTTCCACTAGACCATAGCTCTCTTTGTTCGGGCAACAGTTAGCAATAGATTTACTATTTCACCGAAAACTTTTTCCACTCTTTTGAATTCAATCACTCGATTGAATGTATTCCAGCTGATCGACATCTCTATGTACTTGTATTTAAAGGGATATTTTTCTAACACGATATAAGTGGCGGCCGCTAGGCGCGGGGTAGCGCAACCCCGGGAA
This sequence comes from Limnephilus auricula, assembly GCA_951813805.1. Lineage (NCBI taxonomy): Eukaryota > Metazoa > Arthropoda > Insecta > Trichoptera > Limnephilidae > Limnephilus > Limnephilus auricula. The sequence continues at coordinate 442,953 of OX638395.1, read as the reverse complement.
CCATTTATTGGATAACCAACACCTCTGCCATAGGTCACCCCAAGTGGTTCCCTACGTTTGGTGACTTAGCAGGGGTGCCCGTGTTCGTGGGGTAAGGTTTATCTAGGTCTTGGCGGCGGATAATCTAGACACACTGAACCCCAGATTCCTACCCAACCCTCATACCTTTTTTCCTTCTCAGAACTTCCTCTCCTTCCTTTCCTTAAAAATACCATCCACACAGCATCCCCAAAGATGACATAGGCCCTGAGGGAAATTATTTTAAAATTTTATTGTGTGGACCTAATTTAAAAAAAGAAAAAAATGACGACTTGTGTATGTTTTCCGGTAAATACTATTAACAACCGGGTGTAAGGGTTTTAAGTAAATATAAATGCATTTTTGCAAAGCATCTTATTTTTTATGAGTTCTTTAAAATTTGAAACTGATAATTTTAATGATTTGTTATGGCACTTTTTGATTAAATACTCGTCTTTTTTTTATTAGAAATGTTTTTTCTTTGCAGTTTCCGTTTTTTTAATGTATTGCAAGTTATATTTGAAGTTAAAAGATAAGTTTTATCAAATTAATGAGCGATTTTTATGTGATTTAAGTGGTTTGATGTGCACTTTTGGTATCAGGTACATGGCTGAAAATATTATAATCTGTGGATTAAAAATATTTTTATTGACCCTATAGCTTATGTAAACTATTCCCCTGAAGGATTTTAATTAGTCAAAATATAAAATCTCGTTTTGTTTTAATTAAACACGCTGAAATTTTACTACTTTATGCAAAGTTATCACATTAATGCGCTTTTTACAGAGCAATAATATTTCACTTCTCGCCATGTTGTTCACAGCTCTGTAGGTTGATTGCATTTTTAATTTGAATAAATAAATCATTCTTATTTAATTTTGAAGAACTGACATAAACTTGAGCTCAGAATTAGCATTTTGTAATAAAATTTGAGTGTCCGTATATTCATTTGTTCATCGTTGTTAAATTCATCCGTTGAGATTGACAGGGCAATTCGTATTCAATATTATTCCGAAGCACCCCACATTTCAACCGTTTTAAAGCGGGTTATAAGATAATCTTTTTCTACCGCAATACAACAAATTATAATTTCACCCAACTGAGCTGAGACGATAATTAATTAATGCGCGCCACTAATATAATGTTTTAATGAATTCATGATATGGATATCCAGTGCATCGTGAATGTGATGATGTTAATTTAGACACCCGACGTCAAAATAAATCTTCCTTTGGCTTCTGTATTCGTCGCTCATCTTTAAGTAGGGCCTCGAACAGTTCATTTGCATTTTAAAATGAAAAATAATCGATGTATTCCTGATCCCAGTATTGTAGTGTAGTTAGAAGTGATCACTATATTTGCGATGAGGAATATTTAATTTGGCTAAAATATTTCTTAATTGAAAACTGCACCCGAATGACGGCATTCATTAATTATTTAATATTAATCTTAACAATAAATAACTCGTTTACGATTTTGTTATAAATCGTTTCCGGTAAACGAAAATGTTTTTTTTAGATGCCCGTCGCCCAATTCCCTTCGGTCTGAAATTGATTAATTGTTTGCCAAAGCGTTTGCAGTACAAAGCAGCTCTGGTTTATTTAATTTTACAGGGGTTGATAGGGGAGGGGTGAGAGAGGGGGGAACGTCCGGCGCCTCAGGCCTGGGGCTGATTTCTTTTTACGGTTCGGACGCTCCATCCCCTACGGTTCACCTGTTAGATATTTTTTACACCTTTCCTACCCCTAATGCATAATCAGGAACACATTCTCGTGAATGCAACATAGATATTAAAATCGCCATCGTTTGTTTAATTCTTTTTGCAATATTTAGAATTTCGACCGATAATGAATATGTATTTATTTGAAATATTTTTGATGAAATAACTAACATAAGTATAAATGAATTTTATTATTTGAATTTTTTGTCGAATTCGATTTCGTTGGTTTTTAAAGAAACTGTGATAATCTCGCTTCTTGGTTATCAGTGCAGTAAAGTACTGATTTGGTTTAACGTCTTTCAACAAATAAATAGTCTTATAATTGAAGTATAAGTAAAACAGTTCGTGCGGAAAACATTGATAAAGCGTTTCATAAAAGTCTCCACTCCAATAAAAGTCTAAGTGTTTTTTTCCGTTCGGTGTGTTTCTTTATCTCGACTGAAAAATAGAAATAAAGGTTTTCTATAATACTCTCTGAATTATCTACCTGTCATTTTCTACCGTGTCTGTTTTAGCTGATACTTGGATAAGTATGAATTTAATATGATATGATATGGATAAAGCAGGTATTACTTTCTATGGTACTGTCTGTACTAGTAATATTCTTAAAAAAATATAACTGTAGCTGGGTAAAATGAAACTGATCAAGCGTTTTCGTGTTTCGGTCGAATATTTATAATTCGCGATATCTATCGAAAACTTTCCAAACTTTCGCATTTGGTGCATCGTTAAAAGTTACATTTTGTAGACTAGATATGTCTTTATACTTACAGATTTGTTAAATTGGTCATTTTTACGACCTTAATCGACGTTGTTTAAGCCCATTTGTTAATAAATTATCGGTATTTTTTAAATTAACACACTTTCGCATTTATAATATTACTTTGAAACAAATGATAAAAAGAAAAAAAAATTTAAATAATGTGAAAAGGAGCCAATTTTATGACAAATTTTAAATATAATACTTAAAATAATGATAGCAATAAAAATAAACTAAAAACACACTTTTTGTCAGGAATTGTACCTACTATTTAATTAACAAGTTAAGGAAGCAAGATTTTATATTAAGTAACCTGCATTATTTAAGTGAACAATCGGTCGTAAAATTAACCATTTTATGAAAATTGTTTAGCCTAAACAATGTCCATGGTAACAATTAACTGTTTTTATGGTTAACTGTGAGTTCGTTACAATGATTAGTTATACTGTTGGGGAATTACTCTTCATTTAGTCAAGATCAGAACACCTTTCACACTTTCATAATTAAATACTTCGAGTATTTATGTTTACTGTGAATAATTATGACAAAATAAGTCGCTGCAGTGTCGGCGCGAGGCACATTTTTGCAAATACAATTTTATTTTTAATCATTGTGAGGTGTATTTTTGTGTGTAATCTTGTAATCAAAGGACCTTTGAAATGTGTGTATGATGGAACCACTGCACTTGGAGAAAATATGCACTTACGGGTGGAAAGTAAAGAAACGACTTACTGCGGAACACTTTCTTCAGTCGAGCTTGTTTACATTGCACTGTATTTTTAAGCGGAATATTTGTATAGTAGTTGCGGAACTTTCTTTAGCGGCGGTGAATCCACACCGGCAGAGAGCGAATTACGGAATTTTGATGCGGAGATGTTTATGCAGTGAGGATTAATTTGTGACTGATTGTGGGTAATGAAAAAATAACAGGTCTATATGAGAAGGGTAAGTTAGGAAATGTAACAATACTAATTACCAAGTACAACGTTCATGATATATAGATGTATAATTTGGTGTTACATAAGTGTAGCTTTGTATTTTGTAAAGGCCCAACCACACCGCATTTAACCACGGTAAAGCATTGCAGCACTCAAGTACCAGGAACTTTTTCAATTAAATATTGCAATGTATTGTCTATGTTTGTTGAGATTGCAGGTACAATTAAACTAATAAGTCCTACTATAGGCAACCTTCCAGTAAAGATCTGGACACGCGGATCAGTGGAGAGGAATCTTAATAGGAAGATTGTGCTATTCCTAGTTGGAGTAGGAACGGATCATTTAAATATGCCTTTCCTTTGAGCTCGCCGCCATCAGAATCTTGTGGGACTATTGTTGAACAATGCCCGTCAGTGGCTTTTCATTCATTTTGTATCATCGGCATTTATCTTATCAGATAGCACCGGGTTATGATCTCTTATTAAAATGATACTGCGTTAGATGGGAGATGAGTGTTTCTCTTCGATTTACATTTCACTTACAATACCCCCGAGTATCGACCGCTCTTACTTAACTGCGCCTGCGCCCGGTGATGTATGCATTATGAACGATTTAATTCTACGTAGATTGACCGCACGATTTTAAAAATCATGATTGTGTTGTGATATCTGGATCGATTAAAGCAGGAATATACTTGTGTACTATTCAACTTTTAGGGCATCTAGTAGTACTTCCCACTACTAAGCTATGCTTTAAGACAGTGCTCAACAATCAATGGGCCATGGCGTGCCTTAATAATCACACCGGTGTGCCTTGTGCCAATGCTTGGAAAAACTTGCATAATTTGTCCCTTCTTAGTAAGTGTATGTCTAAATTTAACTGTTATGTACCTACCCAAATAGCTGCAATAAGAATACTGGAAAGGTTTTTTCCGCTCTGCGTTTGGAAGTTTCTTTGCCAAAACAACTATTTTAAACTTGGATAACTGCAGTCAGAACACGAAAATGGTTTTTCTCTGTGAAAACAAAAATTAGAGTTCTTAACTTTTTTAAACAACAACAAAATTAATATAAAATGGTTTTTGCTATGCCTGTCTCACTGGGATGTTCCCGTAACGAGACAGATTCGTCTAGAGTTTTTGAGAAAGTTTTTTTTTTCAGGTACTAACTACCCATTTGAGAAAAAAAGTGGTAAGCCTGAGTAAGTGTGAAATATGTGTACAATTTTTCTTTTGATGTGGCGCGGGATTCTAGGAACAGATTTGATATACCGTTGGTTATAAAATGTCGCGCAACACAGCTCTGACGAATTTAACTTTGGTTCAGGAGGTTGAGAGTTAAACTAGTTGACTGAACATAAGAAATTCTTATGTTTAGTCAACCTCAATAATTTTTTTCGGATCCTTTATGACAAAAAACAATGATTAATATAAATAAAGTGTATGCTAATTATATTGATAGTGATACGTTCACCTTACTAGTAATTGATGTCTGTTCGGAACTGAACCCGGGGCTAATAAAAAATATTAATGTTGTACGGTGTCGGTGTCTGCTAAGCCACGGGGTTCCAGTTCCAGATACAGTACAGTAATGAAAAGATGCTAATACGTTTGACGAGTTAATCATGTCATGCGTATCTTTATTGTTTACTTAATTAAGAGCATTTTTAAATTCCATAATGACGGGGTCTAGTCCAAAGTGGTACATTTTACGTCTAGAACAACGCTCGCTTGCTCGCCCGTTAGTGTCTGTTGGCGTACTTTAATCATATTTAACTTTCAAAATGGTTAATTAGCGGTCTTAAAGGAAATATTAATGTTTGAAAAACATCAAATCTGCCTCTTATATTTGTTGTCCAAATTACTGCTCTCATAATTGAACCTAGTTACATGCTACAGATGAAAGTAGCAACATGTTTTAACAATGCACTTTAAATGTCACGTATAATAAATTGAGGGCTTTGCTGAAAATTACAATAATGTGAAATCACAAATTATTATCGACAAACAACTTGGTTTAAATTTATAAAGCATTCTTTACATGGAGCATATACTTTGTAGTTATACACATTCTAGCATAGTAGAATAGGAAACTTATCGCTGGGAAAACACGGACTGCTCCAAGCAGTCGATATAGACAGCTTTAAGCTGTGACTAGAAAGATCTCTTAAAAAAAAACTTGGCAAATCGTTGCGAAACAACACGACGACAGTCCGTGGATTTCGAATATCGACAGCTTGTAGAAGCTCGTTTATTCTCACCATATCTACGATAAAAAAAAAAAATCTAATTTCGCGAATTTTGTCTTTGTAATGCTATTTAATTATGGTGGTCATATTGATTAGCTCTCAAAGGGTTTTAAATAATAAACAGTGTTCAGAAACTCGTGATACCTGCAAGCGGTAAACTGGCGGATCTACATCACATGGCGAACCAAAAAAAAAACTTTTTTTTCTTTCGATCAGAACATTTCGAATTTTTAAAACTTTTTTCCTTTTTTTAGCAACAAAGCGGTAAAATATCATTAGAAGCCAAGTCTATGCCTTAACGCATTTAAAAATACATTTAAAAAAATTATCAACTAAACGATTTTTTCAAATTTAACCCATAAAAAATTCTACTTTGGACTCGATTTACTCGAAAACGGAAGTTAAAATAAAAAAGTCATTCTACAAAATCGAGCCCAAAATTGATTTAGATTCACCAGATTCCCGTTTGTACCACGAGTTTCAGGACACCGTGTAAAATCTAAAACAATAATGTTGATAAAAAATAAATTATACTATGTGAAGATAGGTCATTTCTCAAACTCTTCCAAACAGATAAGTCTATTTATCATTTTAAATAGTTTATTATAATTGCGCCAAAACTAAAAGAGAATAATGAGCATGAATGAATTATAAATTAGCACAAATCTGCCTGAACTGTATGTTGGTTCCTACGGGCTACAGTCTACAGTAGGGGTGATGTACAATGTACATTGATAAAGTGAAGTCATTAAATGTACAACTGTAATGTACAAGTGATGGTCGTGCTTTCGATGATACAGTCAGCTATTATTTATTGTAAAATATACGTAATATTATGACTGGAATATTTTATGCCTGTTTATCATAATCTCAAATCTAGTACATTTCCCTCGTCGCTTCCTGCGCGGGTCTCTCAGTGCGCACCGCAGACTGCGCACCACACTGCGCATGCACATGCCGACCGGGCATTTCTTAACCAGTGACTGGGATACTCGTAGCAACATTTCAATTAAAAATTCTTTTAAAGATATAAATCAACGGAATAATTAGCATGCACAATTTCAAAACATCTGAGTGTAGAAATATTTCACGTCTAAAATTGTAGTGAAAATATTACAAGAGATTCCGCCTAAAAATTAATAATTCTGTATTAAATTTATAAATCGTATTCCTCCGTACAAAACAAATCCTGTTATTTAGTAAAATGCATGTAATTTTCAAGTAAGCTGTTAATTTTTGATAGACTGTTTTGCAAGATTTTATCATTTTATTTTTATTTAATTATTACACCCCCCCCCCCCCCCATACACACAAGCCCTGCTTTTTTATGGGGGTACATCAAGCATATATATTATATAATTAATTAGTGTATAAAATGTATTTGTAATTTATGTATCTTTTTGAATTATTAATAAAAAAAAATAAAAAAATATATACTTTTAAAATTGGGTATTATTTTTTTAAACATCACAATAAACGTTTGTTAGTATTGTAGCTAGCACAGACCCGTGAATAATCACGGGATATTATAATTGTGGGATTTGAGAAGCTGAAAGTATTTTGTGATTTTGTATCGTGATTAAATTTGAAATTTGTCTTTCGAATAAACACCATTAATGAACTTGGCAAATCATGAATTTGTCAAAGATTTTAACAAATGAAATACACATTTCAAATATGGAAAAAATCACACAATCAGTTCAAATTTCTTATTATTCAATTCAAATTTGAGTTAATTGAACGTAAATAATTTCACTTCACGAAAACGAAATTAGTATTTTTATAATTTTTTTAATGTTTTAACTCCATATTATTTCCATGTTAATTAAGGCCCTAGCTTCTTAACTTAACTGTATGCTTTGATATGTATAGATAGCATACGACAATAGTAGGTATATTTTGAGAAACACATGTCCTGCCTAATTAAAATTCCCAGTGAAAATAATATGTTATGATACAATGACCCCTTCACCTCCGCTGGGGGTAAATGCTTAGGGATAATAGATATGTTATATTAGAATATTTTTTACGACAGGTATTGTGTTTGTTAAATGGTGCCACTCTTGACAGCTTGAAAACCACCGGTTCCTGTTTAAATTTAACGCTACAATGATCCTCTTATTATATTAAGCACCTCAAAATAATACTTTATATTTCAAATAAAATGTCAGCCCGAGAGTTTTAGGTTTTCAATCAAGACAACTTATAATCTTTTCATAATCGAGTAAAAATCTACTTAAAATAATTTAAATTTCAGCTATTTGGCTTGCTAGTGGCCATAGAGGTATCTGCTCGAAAACTTAATAACTGTATATTATTTTTAAATCACCTAAAATCATGTCATCTTTGAAGATGCTGTGTGGAGGGTCTTTTGGGGGAGGAAGGAGTAAACATGTAGGAGGGAGGAAACACAAAAGCCGGCAAATCATTCTATAGTCCAGCTGTTGAACCAAGAACAAGTCGTAGAAGCGGCCCGTTCTCATGTGACAAATGTCAACCGTGTCCATGTGTTATGCCTATGACTACGCACCGGTGCCGATAGGATAAATGATTCTACTTCCTCCGAGCATCTTCCATTATGATTCCGGTAGAACTAGGTTAGCATACCTACCTTAAGCATGTTCTCCAAATATTCCAATCCGATTGTTAAGGTAGGGAATCTATCAAAAGGACCGCCCGTTTTGTCACACAGAGTCGGGGGTTTTTTCGAGACTTAGATGTGCTTGCCAAATTCAACAGTAAGGCGCACTTGCAATTTTTACGGGGTTAGCAGTTGTGTACTATTAAGAGTGTATTACCAGAGAATACCGGAAATTAGTCATTTTTAAAATCCAATTCTAGATGTATTGACTCTTTTTTACAAAAAAACATAAATTGATTTTAAAAGATTGTTATTTTATCTGGTACACGCAGTTTTAAAATTTCGAAAAACTAAGTTTATTTTTAATATACTAAGATTATACCGTTAATCGTTGGCAAATTTGTTCACTTTTCAAACGACAGATTATATTAAACAACACGAATTTCAAATCATATAATCATACAAAAAAATAAATCAATACATAATCCAGCACACAGTTTTGAGAATTTTAATTTTAGTTAAACTAAAATCATTAAAAATAAATCCGAGAACGTGTTTTTTGACAAAAATACCTCAGTTTTTCTATTTATTTAAGATCTTACAAACTAAAATATTTCAATTTTTTTATACACTTATTTTGTTTAGACATTATTGAAATATCATAAATACTTAAGATCAAAAAATACTTACAAGAAGTACACGATGTTTAATAATTTATCATCGTGCGTTTTCAGCATTTTTATTGCTTACTTGAATGTAGGTATATATTAAATTGATATTAAATTTTTTATTTTAAAATTTGATACGGAGAATAATCGATATTTCTCATCGGAACCTCCCTGTAGAGTTGCAAGCATTTTTAAACTTTTATTCTCAGCCGCTGGTCAATAGCTCTTAATTATACCACGAATACTGTTTTTCAGAGAAAACAATCAGTGTCCATTCCATTATTTAAACTTTTTGATGAATGTCGTATAAATATGAATATTGGCGCTTCCTTCGGTAAACCAGTCTCACTTGCCCGCAATATCAAAGCGGCTCATATCGGATTACTGGCGAATTGATTTGAAGTAATGCTCGGCGGAGAATTGCCACCGGATATAGTTACCTACTGTTTATGCGTCGGACGGAATCATGTAACGTCAGCCGGATAAATGTGCACGTACATTGGTAAAGGGTTCAGAAATGTACCAGCATATTAGCGCATGATTGATACACTCTGGTTTGTGTTGCTTATCTGCAGGATGGAAGAGGGCACTAACAAGCTTTCAATTTATCATGTCATTTATTAATTACTGATCTGATACTCTGATTAAACTATCCGATAATTAGTCGGCCTTTGAGAGCTTTAAACCCTTTTCTTATATCAATCAATTTTATTTAAAAAATGTACCACGATTACCTTATTTGAGTCAACTAGTACCATTTTGTGTTCTTTGGGAATGTTTGCATTACACTTTTTTGCTAATTGTATAATGTTTTTCTTGAGCTACTTACTATTTTTAAAATATATTCAAATTATTGCTAATGTATTGCTTAATGGAGTTCAACTAACGACGCTCTTAGAATTGAAAGAAGTCGGATAAGTGATCCATAGACTTAAATAACTGAACTTAAAGACGCGATCAATTTTGAGAAACGAAAGTGTTTGAAATATGATTAAACACCTCATCAACTAATTAACTCACGTTTAGTGTTTAAAATTAAATGCTGACTACAAAACCAAAATTGAATCACTAACCTAAATTGAATCAAAGGTTAGTGTTTTAATTCAACATTGCCAATTTATTAATATTTTTGCCCAATTATTTGGCGTTTGACATTTCGGACTGTCAATTCATAGAAAATACCTTCAGTGTTGCCAGTGTATTGATTTCTTATTTATTCACCGTGAAACCATTCTTGGGACATCGTTATAAAATCATCGTAAGTTACGCCTATCGGTCCGATATTTAAAAATTATAGATTTCAGTATGCTAAAGCTCCAGATAGGTTCATAAGAATATGTTATGTTTTTGCAGTACCTCAATACGAATCCTCTTTACACAAAGCTAACTACAGGTTAACAAATTGAACCTACATTTTCTACAACAGCTGTTGGTAATGGTATGGTATTTCAAATAAACTACTGATGTTGGAAAGACAATGTCTATGAAATGATAATTAATTTTTATGTTCTGTACATCATCCATACAAAAAGTTTGTAATTATTTCTGATGAATGGGAACTTATAAAATACGTGTAGTATATATCAATATGTATGTAGTTTCAATTCCCTTCATCGGAAATCGTCAGTAAAGCAGTTATATGTAGTTTTGATGTGTCTCAACAGAGGTCAGTAAAGTTGTACTATATTAAATAATCAACTGTCGTCCGGAGACAGTCGATGGTGTCCGATCAATAGGTGACCACATTCAGTGATCAGTTTCCCAGAGATCAGAGTCCAGTTATAAATTCAGTGTAAATGAAACGATAATAAAAACGACTCGTTACCTGACGAACTGAAATATAATTGAATCTCCTAATCAAGTGAGAGCAACAATACACAACAGTTTGTAAATCGAGTACAATTTTGACAGGTCAAAGAAAATGGTTTATTACGGAACTTGGTAATTTAAAAACCTCATTTCTTTTGACGTCCTTGAATTAAATTTATTTCCTAGCATGACAAGTCGTGTGACGAGCTATAGTGAGATGGCTATCTCCCTCTAATTAGCGAGCTGCTTACGATCACACAAACGGTGGCGCCACTTTAATTATTCATAATTGAGTCTTTCCCCTTTTCTGTGGCACTTATTGCGAGCCGCAGCCACCAGCAAGCTAGATACTGGATAAGCTATCGGCACTTTGTTCTTCGTGACAAGACGGGTTAAAACCCATCCTAATAAAGCGGACAACTTTTATGATCGCCCTTATTAAAATTATTAACTTTTTTGATGCGAGGTCCACCTACTACTGTTCACAGAACTGTTAGTTCTAGTAGCTCTGTGAATTCTGTATTGTACTGAATAAAAGTTGGCAAATCGTGAAAGCGATTCCTTTCCCTTCACTACTTTAGCGAATGGAGATAGAAACAGTTCTCACCGTGTGATTTGAATGTGGCTGGTTTGTTTGGCGAGGGCGGGTAGGGGATAGGGCGGGTGGAGCTGATAGTGGATCTGGTGTCCCTATCTCCAGGTACCAGCACTACTTCCCAGGCTGCAGATCAGAGGATCACGAGTTCCGCACACGACTTAAACAAAGCTGTAACATTTTTAAGACCTGTATTTAATTATGTATTTGAGCCCAAAGGTCAATGTTTCGTGACATTTTTAATCAGTCCGTGAATATTCTGATATTACCTTAGGTATTGTTGTTAATGTGGTACCAATGTTTGGTAAAATGATGAATAATCGTGTGAGAAATATGGAGATTCGCAAAGAATGCAGAGTGTTGGGCATGAAGAGCGAATGAACGAAGAAAGGAGTGTAAGGGGAATATATGACGCGAATGTGAATGATATAAAAATTCGGGACGCCCGAAGAAGACACGACACTATCAAGTATAACAAATACTTGAGTTTGAACGTGTCTAGAGTCTTGAGTCAGGATATATAATAAAGAATATAACACATTCTGTGAGTCAAAATAACAGAAGAGAATGTATGAGTCGATGTATGAATGTGAACGAGGCAAGTAGTATGTGACAAGACCGAGTTGTTTGGCGGTCCGTCCTCTCTGCCTACCCCTGCGGAGAAATGACGTAATTGTTAGTTATGTAGTACTTATGCACTACTTAACTTAATTTGGTTTAAAAGATAGATCGCTTAAAAAAAATTTAGATTCCTTAAAACTAAAATAATCGACTACTTTTCATTAGATTTTTTTTTAAAACCCAGAAAAAAATGAAATATCGGGACCCTAAAAACTGCTTTAAAGTTCATAATCTCCTACTTAAGAACTCTTTTTCGATTATGGCAAAATAAAATAAAACACACTTTTTGGCCATGTTTCTTTCCTGAATAAATCAAAAGGGGCGGCTGGCGTTAAACTGGAATTCAAAGCCTATAGCCGTCTACATAAGGAATGAATTTTACTGTTTTCCCTTTTCCTTACCACTCTTGCCAAACCGATCGAAAAGATTGAACAGATTTCATTAGCAAACGTAACAAAATAATACATATTATAATTATAAGATTAACATAAAATCCTAGAAGAATAAAGTCTTTCTTATTTTAGTATATTGTTCCCATTTCGTAGTAATATTTTCATTAAAACATCATCAAATCTCAGCGATCTTTTTATTAGAAAATTATACCTCCTTTATTTTGCTCGCTGCGGATTCATTTTGAGCGGCAAATACTTGTTTGCCATATTCATTCACAATTACGGCCTTATTGCCAGATATAATTACCTAACAACGGTAATTTTTAATGAATTGCAAATCTTTTGCCAACGCGCCTAACAAATTATTTTAATTACACACGTTTCTGACGTCGTTCTCTGCCTACCATCTGAGTTATGTACCCACGTTATCTAGTTCTGTAATGTGCGATTGCCTTCCTGCCTTATGTGTGCCAAAAGCTGCCCTTCACCTTTTATTAAGTAAAAATGAAAACATGCGAAATAAAGTAAAATCATATGTTTTTGTTTTGAAAATTTGGTCGCTTAGAAATATTATAGATGCTTCAATTAAATACTGCAATCAAAACACATATTGGCCTTGAAAAAATTCGATAATTTTTTTTGAGAAGTATTTTTTTATTTTAAATTTCCTTGTTATTATAATAAACAATGCGTATGTTTTACGAAATCAACCTTTAAAAAACAACTCTTAAATACCTTCTCCAACCTTTCCAAAAAAGTCTTGTAAAGTATTTTTGAATCCCGCCCAAAAAGAAGCGATTTCAAGGATTAGTGGATCACCTTAAATTGCATTCATAAACACTCTAGGGAAAACATAAGCTCAAGTGGAGGACTCAAAAATTGCTACTTACTGTGGAATATTGAGTAGGAAAGATTTTTATCTGACTTCCAAGAAACTGGGCGTCTTGTACAGGGCTAGCCGATTCTTCAATAGTGACCAGCTACTAACCCTGTACGAATCTCAAGTACACCCAATAATTGAATTTGGGAGCCGCATCTGGGCTGGAGCCCCAAAATACTTGATGAACCTACTTGATTTTGCGAAGGAGGGCCCTTCGTCTGATAAACAACCCATTGTTCATGATTGCCATCTCTAATGCACAGACGCAATGTAGGTGTGCTGAGTCTGTTCTACAGACATTTTAATGGAGTGTGTTCTAAGGAGCTAGCAGCATTGAAACTCGACGGACACAAGCTAAACACCCGTTTATAGTTGTTGTTGGCTTCATGAGAACAGGTCGTTTCTTTGACTCGTTTTTATGTAAGTCGGTTCGTATACAGAACGATCTACCGGCATCCGTTTTTCCTCCTTCATATAATCCGGCACTCTTCAATACCCGCATTAATAAATCCCTCCCTACAACCCCTACCTTAACCCGCCTCAAATGTCTTTCTTTACACTGTACACGTACAGAAAGGAGCGCTCTTGTGAGGTGTTACATAAAAAAATAAAATAAAATGCGAATGACACTGTATTGCGTTACTTGACTAGAATTGCATTGCTCGCATGCAGATGATATTATAATTAGCAGATTGTTATCGCAACCGGTTTAATTCATATTTCAACACAGATATATATGAGTGCTCGCTATTATACACATATTTGTAAAAGGGTGCTCCGCTTTCTAAAAATCATAATATGATATATAACACTTGTAATATTATTTGTTAAAACAATGTTCCTTGTAACAATGTTCCTTGTAACACTGCTCCTTGTAACAATGTCCCTTGTAACAATGTCCCTTGTAACAATGTTCCTCCTAACAATGTTGCTTGTAACAATGTTTATTGTAAAATGTTCGTCGTAACAATATTCCTTGTAGCAATGTTTATTGTAAAATGTTCCTTGTAAGAAACAATGTTCCTTGTAACAATGCTCATTGTAACGATGTTCCTTGTAGCAATGTTTATTGTAAAATGTTCCTTGTAAGAAACAATGTTCCTTGTAACAATTTTCCTTGTAACAATGTTCCTTGTAAAAAATGTTCCATGTAAGAATGTTCCTTGTAACAATGTTCCAATTTTCCCACCCATAATATTCAATATTCCAATGATCCAATGATCCCAGTAAAAATGTTCCCTAACAATTAATAACCTAACCTAACTTTTCAATGTATTTGTTTTTCTTGTTTCCAATTAAAGGAATCATGCTTCCGTAATACGAAAAGAGCTACTTTATCAAATTAATTGCTAAAATATGCCAGATTATTGTATACTAACAAAATAAGAACTGCATTCCGTATGCAGATCGGATGATTCTATGAATTAATTAGCTGGTGAATTATTATCAATTAAACTCTTTGTAAATTTATTTCGTCGGTTATCTCATCGGGACTGCAATCAATCACTTTTTGTTTTACGTGCAACGTTGTGTGGTGATGCTTTATTTGTTTTATGCCGTACATTAATTCATAATCGTAAACAGTTTACACTGAAACTCCCAAGTAATATCCTCGCAATATGAGTAGATCTTCGATTATAGGCACGCTTTAGATGGCGATATATCAATAATCAGAGAAAAATATGATTTTTGTAGTTCTAGGTAATAATGTTTCTTGTAACAATGTTCCCACTCATAATGTTCCCACTCATAATGTTCCCACTCATAATGTTCCCACTCATAATGTTCCCACTCATAATGTTCCCACTCATAATTTTCCCACTCATAATGTTCCCACTCATAATGTTCCCACTCATAATGTTCCCACTCATAATGTTCCCACTCATAATGTTCCCACTCACAATGTTCCCACTCATAATGCTCCCACTCATAGTCTTCCCACGCATAATGTTCCCACTCATAATGTTCCCAGTCATAGTCTTACCACTCATAATTTTCCCGAACGTAATGTTCCCACTCATAATGTTCAATGTTCCTATGTTCCCACTCATAATGTTCCCAATAAAAATAATTACTGCAATAATGTTCCATGGCAAATGCTCCTAACCTAACCTAATATTGTATCACTAATCTAACCTAACTTTTCAATAAATGTATTCGTTGTTCTTGTTTTATCTATTTGAGTTCTTTCCATTGTGCCACTATTAACTACGAACATTTTTGCAGTTTTATTTTACAGGAACTTTTTTTACTTTTTTTGTAGAGATCATTACAAATGGGGAAATTTTTACTAGAAACATTTGACAGCGAACATTCTTACCGGGAACATTATTACCAGCCACGGATTTTTGCATGCCGTAATATTGCCTCCTTACCCTAACAAAGCAACCAACTCCTATCTGAGGATGGCTACCATCGTAAAAACTCTGCAGAATTGTTTTGAAGGTATAGCTGTTTCCTTTACCACATTTCAACTACTTATATTTCTTTAATCAATGTTTATTCTGTGTTTGTAATGTTGCGACCATAGATAATAATAATTGTCACCAGAAAATGACAGTTGAGCACGCGGTGACATTTTATATGGAGAAACAATAGCTCGGGTCATTGTATTGTGAACAGCCAGCGCGGTGGATTCCCGCCAACACAAATTATAGAGAAAGCCGGCTTTTGCCATCGTTTTTAGAAGATAATAATATGTTACTTCGAGTCTTTTTTTCTTTGGGTAGCTATGGACACGAATATTCACCGGATATCTTGCAAAATACCCACATAATTAGGCATATAATTTTATAATAAGTACAAACAAAAACTATAGCGGAAGTTATTAATGAAAAGATTTACTTTTGAAGTGTTTCAGCAATATTTCACAATATAAATATGTACCCACCGACAAACGTTGTGGTACTTTTTAGCTTTGTGGATTCCGAACGAGTTAAGGGTTTTTTCTCAAATCATTTTCCCGCATTTTCCATAGATAAATCTGTAGTACGGTCACTCTATCGGCGTGGCAGGTAGCAAATTGAATTTGGAATGTCAAGTTGAGTGCATATTCACTGAGTGGACGGCCATTGGCCAATTCGATTTAAGCTTGGAAAGCTCTCTCATAATATACACTACCTCTCCGGCCAAAGCAGGTACCTACCCAACCTGACCGACTACCCTCTGCCCACTGCCACAGAGTAAAGATGCTATAGAGGGTACTTACTCAATCTATCTTAGAATATAGCCTGTACAGAGAGGCTTCTACCACTGCGAAAAAAAAACTCAATTTTTTGATTGGGAGAGGTAAAGAGTAAGATTTTGTATTTACAGAAATTTACAAAATAATATAAAAGTCGCGATTAACTACCTTTTAGTAGTTTTACTAATGATATTATTTTCTTTTAAAATCTTGTAATTTTAAATTAACATTTGCTTTTAACAAAATACTTTGCTTTTAACGCCATACAAAATAAAACATGAACTATTTAAAACGAAAATATTTTATTATCATCTAAAACAAACCCTTTCTTCTTATTATATTATTATCTATAATCATGTATTATCTATAATCATGTAATTGATGTATTTAATTTACTTTAAGCAGTGATTCCTGACATTAGGAGTAAATAATGTACATGAAATTGTTGTCTCCGATGAGGTTTTTGATGTTTTTTCAACTAAAAATAAAATAAATCAGTAGGTATTGGACAGTTAGGGGCGGCGTGAGGGGTTGGTCCATTACTTATCTACTTATCTGAGTGACCAGTGACGACATGTCGTTTGCTGAGGGTTGGTTTGTACTATGTCAATATATGTTTTTTTTTTAAACTGTGAATGCAGTAATATTAATCATATTTTTATCTACTATGCTAAAAAAAACAAATTTTCAGTGGGAACTTACATTTTGAACACCATTTTTTCTTCTATCTCCATAGTAATTACAAAAAAATAGGGTTGGAGTGTACTATGTCCATTGGCCAATACTTATTTTTTACCATTATTTATTCAAACCTTATGTACGAGTATGTAAAAGTTACTATGTTCGATTATCCCATACATTTTATTTATTCATATGACAATACAAAATTTTCTAATTTCTAATGAAGAATTTTTAATTTAATTTAATTTTTAATTAATTTTATTATTATAATGTTAAATTATTATTGTTTGATGAGCCAAAGGATGAAATTACTGTTGGTTTGGTCTATCACCATACAGAGTATTATCTATGGATATAGTATAAACCAACATTAAATATGGTCATGGTACAAACCAACATTAATTTTTTTGCTTTTTTGTTAAAAAAAATTGTCCTTTTACGTGCTTGAGTATGCTTTTATTCAGATAAAAATTCAACCAATTATGTTGTTCTTTTACTTATAGGTAGATTAACCCTTGTGTTTTATATTATTATTTATAACAATTAGTTTGAAGTAAAGGAAACAAAAATAGTTTTTTTTTTAACCTCAAACCTCGTTTTCTCAATATGAGTTTTTGTGGACATAGTACAAACCAACCCTCAGCAAGCGATATGAAATGTTGTTTTTGGTTTGAATTTGAAGAAAAAACAATAAAAAGATCAAATAAAAGGTCACCAAGACCAAATTTCGATAACATTTTTGACTCAAAATATAGTCAGGAATCACTGCTTAAAGAAGTCAAGTACGTTCCTTAATACAGTGTATAAGAAATAGGACAAATCTTTAAACACAAAATAATACTTCTTCATAATAATCAATTCATAACATTCATTCATTATTTACAAGAATTCCCACACATTTACATACTTTACACTACACAGTCAACCGCTAATTGCGCTATTTACCTACCCCTATGAAATATTTAATTTGTGTACTATTGTATCACTTCCATTGTAACGTATGAACTACTTGGTTTCTTTAAAATAACTAAAATTTAATTAAAAATTACAATAACAAACAATTTCTTGCTATCCAATAAATCCATTAATTGATAAATACATTTTTTTTATTTCAACAGGTCACATAATTCATATAATATTTAAACAAATAGGAATCATGTGATCTAACATTATTTGTACATTGTATTGTTATGTACAATATTAGCTCTTCATTAAAATTGAAACGAGTTTTATGAGCGTTCTCTAGCGCTACCCTAACACAAGTATAATTTTGTACCGTAGAGTCGTACTTGCTACAAGAAGTATAAAAACCTTTACGAGCTAATAATTTAACCAAGATGATGCTCCAACTGTCGGATTCAATGAGAAGGAAGTGCCCTAGGTTTAAAATGAATATTTCATCTTTGTCTATATATCTGATTGCCGAATGAATACGCATTGCCCTTTTGATTATTACTATTTTGTCATTAATCTGAAATCAATTATAATTATGTGAACTCGTTTGATGACACGGGAGGCCCTGGAGAAAATAATTCCCCTGTGGCCTATGTCATCTTTGGGGATGCTCTGTAGCTCAACCAGTCTCTCCCAAACTGGCCTGCCATGCAATTGGTGAGCAGACCTCACCTCATGAACTCGGGCACCCCTGCTAATTCATCACTTGGGGTGACCTATGGCAGAGGTGTTGGTTAACCAATGAGTGGTTCCCAGGGCGGCGGTACCAATTGTAAACGGTGTTATATTACTTGAGTGTGAAGGGTACATTTTTTCGTCCGGGGATTTCCTTGACCTCGCTTAAAAGGTTACCCTGATGGACAGCCGAAAGAAAATTGTGACCCCTTATCGGAAGGGCTCTTTATTCGGTCTGAGAAATACTTAAAAAGTTATTAGGTTTATTCAAAAGGGCTCGGACCCCACTTAGCCGGGTGGGGGTGGGGGGATTGCCTACCTCCCACCCTCTTTACTAGCACTGTCTTCCACTCACCTCCCCCTCTATACTTGTACTTCCCCAACACTGAAAGAAGAGCGCGTTTATACAGTCTGTTGGACTTCAATCAATTTGTCGAGTACCTATTTAAGGGGGTGTGGAATTCGATTAGTTATAATCCAATCAAAACTTATATGAGTACAAGATTGTCTAAAATTCACATTTTCGTTTAAATTCTTGTAACTACCCTTAAATAACCATATAAAAAGATTTTTATTATTAATTTTAAATCGTAAAAACATTTTTTTTATGAAATATAACGGTAATAAAATTATTGAGTTAAAAAAAAGAGAAATTCGTTTTTTTTATGCATCAAATTGCTTTAAAATATCTTGAAAACAATCAAGTTGGTCCCCCCCTCTCATATTTCTTTCATAACTGTAAACTACCTGTCTTTTCTCCTCGTTTTTTGAAATATTTAACATAAAGGAATATGATTGGCAGTTTTGAAGGATATCATCAATTCCCATAAGAAATAGTGACGCTGACAGCTGCATACAAAACTGTTTGTTCTCTACACCCTCGATCCGTAACCTTCGCATCCCATTTGAATGCGCATATCTGTAAAGCATTTAGGGAAATTTACCGTTCTTCTATGGTAAACGATTTCGCAGATAATTTTTTTTTATTAAATCTACTCTTTGGAGTTTTTGTAGTGCTCTTCATCAAATCTAAAAATAAGTAATATCTGTATAATATTTTCATTACCAAATATAGATCTGCGCGCCAAAATCATCGCGATAGGATACCTAATGTTTGCCGTTTGCCACCAACCATTTTTTATGTGAAAAACGACCTTAGAAAATTCCAGAAATGCTAAGGTGTCACGTGGTACCGGGTCTAACCAGCTACTTCTAAAGTTGTATAGAATCTTCTAACGGAAATTTTCCAACCGTCAAAGATCTTTAAAACGGGTAAATAAGGTAAATAACCGAAATCTGTCAATGAAGCCCTTTTGATTTTCGCTGTCACATTTTATATAATCACATAAAATAAATATAAAAAATCATACCAAATTTTCATTGTGTCGCTTTCTGCATTATTTATAGGGATCAAAATTACAAATCCAAAATTAAACCCCTTTGTTCCGCAAATTGCAAACATCGATAGTGAGTCCGCTTGTAACAAGGTAAACTTGTGTAATTTTTGTGATAAAAAATGTAGTAACTGTAAACCTTTTGTTAGTAGTAGCAGACATATTGTCACATAAATTATACGATCTTGAGAAAAACCGTTTGGTTCATTACTTTTTACTGTTTTTTACCCAAAAAATGTGTCACGGCGCAAAGGGAGGGGGCATAAAAAGCGTAATGCATTCCCCCGTGAATAGTAAGCAGGGGATGTAACACTACCCCAGTAACACGGTCCCGACAGGTTGGGGGTAAGACAAAGCCGAGATTTTTTTATCGTAAAAAATCTTTAAATTCACCCAAAAAATACAAAGGGCTTCCCGGTGTAGCCCGGGCTGTGACCCACTTTTGTGCGGAAGGTCGTGAGAAGACTTTGCTGAATTTCGCCAAATAACCGGCGGAGGGATGATGCCCTACTTTTTACCGTTTTTTAGGAATCCAGAATGCACTTTCAGAATAAAGACGCGGGACGAATGCACTGTTTGATGAGCCGGGAATAATAAGGATACTTATTGGCATGTTCTGTGTTCTGTTCTCCGTCGGTTTGGTCGGGTTGGTTGGAAGGGGCTGTGTTTGTGATTGCATAACGGTTACATGTTCTGCCCAGATTTTCTCACAGATATTTCATATTTTTACAAAAAACCGTGCGTTTTTACACCAACTACCTTCCCATAACCCGGTAACCTTCTTATTTATAGGACAGCTGTAGAAAATTCACTGCTTTCAATTAATTCAGAGAGTAGATAGTTCACTAGCCATTATTTCATCACCACATTTATACAAAATTAAAAAAAAAATTATAACGATTCATCTTTACTTATATTCGTTATTGTGCAGATTAAAAAAAAATACTTTGGGAACCCATTACGTGTGAAATGATATAATATGTGTACATAGATATATTATATGTATATGCACGTTTATGTGAGCATACATACATATATATGCATAGTTCACACGAACGTGCACATATATATGTGAATGTGTTTACTAATTTGATATGGGTTCTATTTTTTTGTAAAAGAAAGGTAAATATTCCCGGGGTACGAATAGCCTGACAATAATTTTTAAATCTCCTACTATCATCACACTAAGTGAAAAATATTACTTGTGGCGTGATGGAGGACTTAGCCAGCCGAGGAATTAAATTCAAGACTCCTGGGTGGGATACAGATGCGATGCCGACTCAGCCGCTGACCTGCAGTTTATATACTTATATACTTGTTTATATACTTGTAATTTAAAATTTAAACGAATCATTCATATCAAAGAATGTTGTGATGAACGGTGGGTTCATCTATAATTGGAATGTTTCCTATAACCAACGGTATTTAAAATGTTTAATACTGTAATAACTATGTGACGTATTCTGTTGGCAAGCCAATAAATAAATAAATAATAATAAAATAATGTAACATATTCGTTTCAAAATCTATACAACATATCACAATTTATCCATTTTTAATTTTTTTTATTTTTAACTTTTAACTTAATTGGATTGCCAGAGGTCCTGGGTTCAAGTCCCAGATGTATCCGTATCTTTTTCTGATTTTTCTGTTTCGGATTTTCGATTGACTTTCGCTAATATTATCTTCATTAATTAAAATATTTTAATTTATCCATTCAGAGTTATTCAATTAACTTTTCTAATCTCTTTCATTGTCTTCTACTTTCTATAATTACATGTAAACAGGTTTTTATGCATTTAATGAACTTTTATATAAATGGCAAGTTAATTTGCAGTCAATAAGTCCTAATTAATGCAAATAATCTTATTTAACGTTTGGGTAGTGGGTAGTGGGGTAGTGGGTAGTGGGGTAGTGGGTAGTGGGGTAGTGGGTAGTGCTATCACACGGGGGAATCTTAATGTGTTTTTGTGCAACTAATGAAATACTTTTTAAGTTCCGAAACTCGTATTTCAGGTCGTATTCGTGTATTGAGATGTTAATAATCAAGTTTTTGCGTTGTCGAACTAAAATCGTTATTTGTGGAGTCTTATTCAGGGTGCAACAGCAGTTACACGATGGATTTTAACCAGCGATTCCTGAGCGTGTTTGTAATTTTTAAAAAGATGTCATTTTGCTATTTGATGATAAATTTTGCTGTATTAATTTTTTTTTTAATCTCACGTCGCCACTGATCACACTCCGACGATTTGCAAGACCAGCTAGACCACACCCAATTACTAGGTTGCGATTTGTGATGAAAAATTACTTTTATTGTTTTTAATTGAAAAAAAAACATTTTTACTCCAAATATGCTAAGGAATTGCCAGTTAAAATCCATTTCTGTTACACCCAGTATATATTACATTCCGTGGGGTATTATTGATCCGTTTTTCGTGTTAAAATTTATACTATCAACAAACAATAATTTCCCTTTCTAACTCCAAAGTTTAGAGATTTTTTTTCATTATTATTAATCATCAACACCCTAATTACATATTTATACAATTTCTATGATTTGGTGTAAATACATCAAGAAAAGGGTTAGATAACAGAAAAAAATACAAGAAAAATATTGTTTAGATAAAAATAAAAATGGGTATAACACGAGGTAGGTGTGGAGGGGCAATTCAATTTATGTTTTAATTATATAAATAAAAGTTAAGAAAAATATTTAAAAAAAAAAAAACAGATTTTGAACTGCAGATACCATAAAATATAACATATAATAATAATATGATGTGAGTTTTTAATACATAATTTAAAAATGCAAAATACATAACAAAGTAAAGATCAAAACATTACCACACAAAACCGCTTTACATAGCTCTTAAAGTAATATTCATTATAAAATGAATTTAAAATTAATTTAAAGAATTTAAATTCGTAAAACTAAATGTTTTATACTGCCATCATGCAAAATAACAGATTTTTAGAAATAATAGAGAGTGGTTACACTACCATGTTAAGTACAAATGAGTTTGATATGTTTATGATAAAATATTATAATATCGAGAGTACAGAAAAATAAGTAGGAAATACAAGTTGTTAAAGTAATTATTAACATATGGATAAACAAAGATTAGTACGGTTTGTGTTAATTTTGCAACTTTTATTGGGCCCTATATAGTGGGTTTTTGTAGAATATAGTAGCAAATTTGAAATAACTTTTTTATTTTTTTTTTTTTTTTTATTTTTTTTTTTACAAATACAGTTATTATACATTGTATATATATATTTTTAATACATTTTTTTAAATATCGTGTTTCACCTTTTTTTTGAGCAATGCTCGTGTAAAAAAGGTGGAGCAGCGAAAAACAATTCAACATATATTTTTATGAAAATTATAATATTTAATTTTTTTATATATGTATATCATACATTATACGTGAAACAGAATTGAGTAAAGAAAAGATATAAAAGAAGAAGAAGAGAGAAAATAAAAAAGAGTATAAAAGTAAAGGGATTTCCAAAGTCACAGTCACAATGATTGTAATATGTTATTGATATATTGTTTTAATTAACCTTTTGAATTTTTTATAGTTTGTTTCCAATCTTAAGTTAAGGGGTAATTGGTTAAACCATTTGACTCCAAAATATTTATAAAATTGTTGGGCTGTGGTGGTATTACAACGCGGGATAGTTATAGAGCCAAGAATACTTGGTCTTTTGCTGTTTGAAATAGATATTGAGGTATCGTTGTTGAAACAATCTTTGTGTATTTGTAAAAGTGAATTTTTTTTATAAATAATGTGTAGTGAAGGGACTTTAAATTCTTGAAATAATCTTATGGTGGGGTAATCATATGGTTTTTTTAAAATTATTTTTATTAATATTCTTTGGATGATTTCTAAAGGCAAGAGAGAAGTTTTGAATGCACCACCCCAGCCAACAATTCCATATTGTAATACTATTAAGGGTGCAGATGCGATAAATTTATAGCTCTTTTAAAAATATTCTAATAGACTGATTTTTAGTTTGGAAACTGATTGATGACGATAAACATCGATTGAACTATACTTGTTATTTTGCGCATTAAGAATCGAATAGATTTATTCTGATTCAATAAGGCATTTGAGTGTATCTGTTTTACCACCACAAGGTGGTGTGTGAGTGATACGGGTGTATCGGTGAGACGCGGGACGTAAGCCGCTCACACAGACAGAGGTAGACTGGCAAGTAAGTACGGCGTCGCCCGACAGAACTCAGAGGAAAACCGTTGTCGCCTGAAATGCAAAGTAGGGTAGAATCGACGCACATAAAGGCGCCTTCAAACCGCCACCAGCCATTGGGCCGCATCTCCGCCAATCACAACTCCGAGGATAAAAAACTGCCGGGAAAGAAAAAGGGGTCGGTAAAGAAACGCTTCGCCACCCTTCCATGTATAATATTACATATGTAAAACTCGTTTTATATTACATAACCGATTATGTACACACGAGATCATTCATTCTCCAGTTACCTTCCTCGCGCGTACCTTTATTTGACAGATTTGTTTATATCGAAACGAAGGTTTTATCCGACCCTTTTCATTAATGGAAGCAGGGTACGAACATAATACAATCCATTGCTATTTGCAATGCATCCTTTTTTAACCATCAGTTTTTTTTACCCAACCGTTTCGCTTTTTTTTAAATCCGCGACCGTGAATAAACTATTATTGTTGGTTTTTTAGAAGAATCCCAAATATGCCCGAAGTTTGCAATTTAAATCTAACTTCCCTGTTGGATTTGTAGTAACGGATTTTATAGGATTGAGCTTTAAAGGTGCACGTAACATATTTATCAAAGGGATGAAATATCAGAAACTTTTCAACTTTTTTTATGTTCGACGAGAACACAATGCATTATGATACATGTGGCAAATTTTCAATAATACTTAAAAACATTTTATACATCGCAAAGGGAATAACGTTTGTTACAAAAGGGGTGGTTTGTGTTATTTTAGAATCTGCGCACGAGATCAGAATGCAAGTAGGAATGAGTGCGCTTGTTCGTTGCTTCAAATATTTTAGGGAATTAAATAAAAATGTTTTATCTTGTCTTTTATTTCCATATCTATTGATTTGCAGTAAAACAAACAGCCTTCAAAATAAAATAATAAGTACCAATGTTACTCACTAAAAAGGAAGAACTGTTTTTCAATTGGGATTTACCCAATGTGTGTAGATCTTATGAAGATACAAAATATTCAGAATAATGCTAATTTAATATTTAAAATCATTCCGATCGAGTAACGATTTTGTAACTTCATTGAAATACTCTGTCTATCTGTAATGATGCAGACTTGATTTGAATTTAAGTATATTAAAGAATACAACACCCTTCCACGTGACATTAAACAAATTAACTATATAGTCAAATTTTAATCATCACTAAAAACATTTATTTTAAACAAATTTCATTAATACCTTGCATAAATTAAATACCTCTGTTTTTTTATTTGCTTATAATATAACATGGAATTGTTGGGTTTTATAATATAACATATATTTTTTGGTTATACATTTGTACTTTCTGTATTTTTGTACAATAAATGTTTTCTTTAATTTGAATTTAAGTTTCATTTTCAAAATTTGTGTTTTGTTGGAGATTTCAGGCAAGCAATAAGGCATAATATCTTAATCTAAAATATATATTTTTTAAGAGAAAATTATTTAAATTGCCATTTTCAAATGCGAAACTGATTTGGCGAGAATTCAGACTATCCGTTTTTTTTTTATTTGTAAAAAGAATATATTTTTTACAATATTATTAACATTATCATAGATATGAAACAAAGAAAACATCATCCCTGAAACAGTTAGATTTCTCTGTTGGTTTGGGGGTTGAGAGTAATAGTACCTCCTTTATTAGTATTGTCTCGAGTTACCAGAGGGGAAATTGATTGCTAAACTTTTTGCATTATTTTTGCAAAACCATATATACATTACCCGACAGCTGTGAAACTTAACTGATATTCAACTTTACCCCGTAATTGAATACCACAATTAATATCTACTAGTTTATGCAATTCTTTAAATCTGATGACCAATTTTTAATTAGTTTCTTTGCAACGTAATACATAACAAACATAAAAATTTCATTATTATTCTTTGTATGGTGGAGAAGACTTTGTGGGTATAGTGGGATGCTGAAGGAGGTAATTCAGCCGTTTTACGGCATCGGGAGGCATTTGGTTCAACAGAGATATGCCAAAGGGAAACTGGTGAAGGAGACATTTTTCTATTCCGATAATTATTATGTCATATTTCGGGTAGGTATTCAATCCAATTATGAAGCGATACATTCTTCCTGTTTCACACTGCAGTCGGATTATGCACATAATAATAGTGCTCGCACGTGCTGTCAATACCGAGATATATTCTCAAATATTCATTTATGTATTGTGTGTTATCCATTATTCTTCTTGCGAATAATACAACGCTTTCTTCTTCTTCTTTTGGGAACAATCCTTTCTCTTCCACCGATCGAAGAAATAATATTTTCGATTTGACAAAAACGACCCCCTTACCGGTTTTCAATCATGACAAAAGATATCTTTTAAATACTAAACAAGGGATTAACAGATGCGACTAATAGTTCGGGTAATATTCCGCAGGAAAGGGAAACGGGAAGAGAGAGCGGACTATAAGCGAGAGTTCGTCGAGGGGTTGATTATATTATTTATCTTAAGGGTAACCCTTTCAGGAAGTGATTTTTTTTCTTGTCGCGGGCCAAAATCCGGCCTTACCCGGCCTAACCCGGCCCGCGCCGTACACGCGCCTTGCACCATCGCCATTCATCACACACTCTTCTGCCGGCTGTTTTTTTGTCTGTGTTTTTGTGTTATTTGCCTTTTATCCTAACCCTTTATCGAACTAAAAGTAGCAACCGCGAGCGAGCGGGACTTTTACTCTTTTACAAAAGTAAGATTCGCTTTTTTGCTTCGGATTCGAATGTTTATTCAGTGGCCTGAGGAAGGACAACATGGCAACATTTCTTAGAAGTTGCATGTCGTTTTAACTTCGCCATGACAGCTGCGGATGGTCTGACTGGGAATGATAATGTTTTCATCGGTTGCAAATGCAAACCAGCTAATTAATTATGCATCAAATTTTATTCCGATATAAAGCAGCATCTAATCAATGTTTATAGCGAGCTGGCTGAGACGCGACACCCATCCCTCTCAGTCTGTAGCCCGGCGAGTGGGAGAGAGAGGGAGAGCGGGTGGATTGCCCACTCCGCTCCCGCGGCAGGGTAGCCACCCCGCCAGCGCCTAATACATAGTCATGTATGGAAATAGGTGGCACAAACGCTGGATTCGAGAATAATAAATCGATTCGAAGCGAGTGCGACTGCGCGTCTTCGTCTCCTACCTCCCCGTCCCTATTCCTCCGTAGCGGGAGAATATTTTCTTCAGCATAAAGTGTTAAACATACCCCGTCCCTCCCCGCAGCGTGTGAAATTTATATAAATATACAAAATGTATATTTGTGCTCCCCACACGGCTACATGTATAGCTACGGTTACTGCTACGGCTAGGAGCTACTACGGCGTAGCGGGAAACTGCATTGCGCTCGTGTGGGTCCTTTTGACACGTGTATTAAATATGTGTTTCCAGCAGCCATGACTTTATGTTGAACTGGGCGCTTTGTGTTCGGGATATACGGCGCTGGACTTGTTTATGTGTGAGATCCATTCTGAGGGTGTATGCACATTGCGCGCTTTTCCTGTTGAAATATGTTTTCTGGACTTCGGAAACATTTCACCCACACTCAAAAGTTGGGTGGAAACGTTAATATAGATATATACATACACCTCAGTATGATCATATACATTCGTCTCTGTTAGTGTGCACCTCGTGTGTCGATGCATTTATACAAATTGTTTAAGGTGTGCAAGTAGTTTTTTTACACTCACAATAAAAACATGATAATACCTACTATCTACACATACACAAATTAATGATTTAAAAAAACTTAATTTAAATCATCACGGTTCACAAGGACTAAGTGTCCTTAATATATTCGATATCAACTGTCGTTTGTACGTTAGCGATCTGCAGTTGTCCTAGGGAACGATGAGAATTTACCGACAATTGGTCGGTAACTTCATATCGATCGACCATGCTAGCACACCTGATGATTTTAACTTTATTAATGTTTCTAAAATTATTAACACACACGACAATGTGAGCTAACATAAGATTAATAATTAAATATTGAATACTAATCCCTACTTTACTCCTACCTGATTACTATTTCTTAAAAAAAATGTTTCTTAAATTTTAATTTCTTATTTTTTTAACTACTTCATTTTTATTTTATTTTTTATTATTTCTTTCTCATGTTCAAAATAATTTCTTATATTAAAGTTGCACTACCTGTAATACTAATAGATTGGTATTATAATACGAACGAATCATACAACTCTTTTAAAAAAAGGACTAACTTTATGCATAAAAAACGAACCAATCCGTAGCCTGTTTTTATGTTCTTTATTTAAATGCGTTCTGATTGGGTAGGTACCAGTTCACCCTTTAAAGGGTTGACATGTAAATTGTTCCCTTAGAGATCAACCCTTCTAAACAGCTTCTCACATTCAACAGTGATTGGATCTACAAAGGACTCCCTTGCAATGTGACGTATAAAAAACATATTATTTAAATCAAACAACCAATGAGGTTTTAATATGGAGAATTGAAAAGAACATATTTTATTCATGGTATAATAGAGTTTTTGATGATAGCGTTATATAGGTTTTTACTGTTTAAATTATTTATTTATTTGCTTTTGTTAAAACATCTCAAAAACATCTTTAATAACATTATATATTAAAAAAATATTATACAAGGTTGTAGATTTTCCACAAAAAGTGAAGATTGGGGGTATGATTGATACTTACTGACTCCATTTTGTAGAATTAAGCGTAATCTACACAACCTTTTTTTCACAAGAGTTCAACTGTTCCCGTCTGAAGCCAGTGAGACTGTGGCAACCCCCACTTGGGTATGTTCTGAGGCTAAAGGTTGTGGGGAGGGGAAGAAGATCGGGAAGAAGAAGTGGGGAAGTACCTGGCTGTTCTTTTGAAAAGTACCTGGCTGAAATTTTAGCAGCGTAGGTGATGTACATTCATACTTTAAGTGATTTGTCTTATAATATTAAGATGTAAAACAACAGTTTTTTTACATCTTATTATTAGAAGAAAAATCACTATTGTTACTATTAATGTGATTTTAATATAAGTTACAAAAAAATGGTAATTTGTAACTGCACTAAGTTATATTCTTGCAAGATTTTAATAAAATCGATAAACAACCACTTAATTTAAGATTTTCACGGCCAAACATATTTTTGTTATTTATTTTTTGGGATGGTTACAGTAACGAAGATGACACTGTAACGTTGTCCGAAACGTTGGCTAAAGAAGGAGGTAGTGTAACACGGCATAACACAAAAAAAAACACTTGGTTAAATAATTGTTGTAAGTTCGTTAAATTATCAGATATTTTAAACCAATAGTGTATATCAATAACTCGAATGAACAAGTATTTGTGTCGAATTTAACAAATAGTAAAACAGTTCATCCCGGATCTTACCTATCCTTAAAGTTTGCAAAAAACATTATCGCTAATTCACGCAGCCGTTTGTTTATCAAAGAGTTTTTTGGTTAAGGGCGGAAATGTAAGTAAACCCTTATCTGTGCGTTGCAAAGTATCCGGCACAAAGGTGCGGGGGTAGCGGACTCGGAGCGCCCTATTTAAGGACCGCTCGGCCAAATAATGCCCCTGGCCCCGGGGCTGATAAGGGCGGTGGCGCGCCCATGGACCGGCCGAGGGCTGAGGACTGAGGGCAGATCGCTTAGCTGATTCCCTTTAATGGAATCCACTATTGAATCCAAACTTTCGGCACAACACTACAGACGCGGGTACTTCATCATATAAGGAAATCAGGCGAATGGAAACGGAATTCGATTGGGATGTTGTCAGAGAGCATCCTTTTCATGTTTTCCAAACAAACAGACAACTTGGATTTTATTTGATGCACTGTTGTATGTTCGGTCGGCTCTCTCCTAGATCTTTCAATAATAAATATAACTTATTAAAGTACTATAACATTATTTTGGCATTATCTGTTCATAAAATGTAAGCATTGGAACTATGATGAGTAGGTACCTTCCTCACTATATTTTTTTATATTTAAATGAAAAAACACATTTTGTAAAACACCACTTTTATTTTGAATTAATATTCAACAGCCAACCTGGCTTCGCTTAGCTCAAGCTTCGTCAGGGTTTATTATATCAACCGATAATAAGCCCTGACGTAATTGCAATTTTTTTGTTTGTTTAATCGTTACTTTATAAATATTGGTTGCCGTAGTATTAGGTTACTGGTGTACCTATTCATTATTATGTAATTTTAAATTATTTACACAATAATCTGAATACTGTATAACGCCCAAAGAGCAATAATATATATATTTTTAAAATTTATATTGAGTACAAAAGAATACATAAATTACAAATATATATTTTTTTACAGTGATTAATTACATAATATATGTATTTTATGTACCTCCATAAATAAGCAGGGCTTGTGTTTATTCGTGTTGTATGTTGAGTAGGTAAAACTGCCTAGCAAAAATGATTTTAATATGTTTTAATCTTATAAAGAACTTAATAATGCATGTATTCGTTTATGTATATTGTAAGAGATCCCCTATTGGCATGCCTTTTCACATCCTTTACAACATGCTTGACCATAAAGACGAAGAATCCGACATAAAAGGTAAACAAAAACGCATCAACATTGGCGGTGGGCATCCTTTTTCCTTTAATTCAAATTCCTCCCGCCTTACGTCAGGTCAGTTCATCCTTTGATCATTGAGCATCCTGCCTCGCCCCCGGGGCTTGTGGATGTGTGGGTGTGTGGATGGGTGGGTCGTGGGAGGGTGGCCTGTAGAGAGGGGGGGGACATCTGCTGGTGACGTCGTGGAGGGAAAATTTTTCATTTACATAATCTTTGATTAAAGTCATACTGGGTTAGTAACTGATGCGAAGTTAAGCTGTTCAATTTGGAGACCCTGAAAAACGCGACAATTTTTGGATTGATTTGAAGATTATTATTTTTAATTTTATTTTTATTTATTAATAATGCAGGTACGGAGCATACATCATTCCTATGTCTACCTACGTTAAATTATCGTGAAAACAAGCTTATGTGTCCAAGCGGTTAAAATATAATAAATAATAAATAACAATTGTCCAATAACGTCATAAAACAATAATGTAAACATTAAACTATAGGACCTTACTAATAAACGTGTTTTAAATTTTACGGAACCGATTAACAACCATTTATGAATGGTAAAAGGTTGTTCGTCAGTTGTGTAAAATTTATCAACGTTTACCACAACTATTTACCGTACATTAACTGTTTTTTATCTGTTGTGTAATATTTGTACCACGTTTATTAGTAAGATGTGTGTATGTAAAACAACTACAACAACAAAAACAAGATACAGTAAAGTTTGAGTAAAGTAAAGTCGGGTTAAAACAAGAGATTCAAAAAAAAATTTGGGGCTATTGCTAAATATGTCAAAATTCTTGCCTCTACAGTGGGTTTTGTATAGTCGACACATTCGCACAAGAGGTTGAGAGAAGGTTAAGATTGTTCTTTGGAAAAGAATATGGAAAATTTCGGGGTTTCTTAGTAAACGATGAATTGACATTGGTTTTGATTGTGGCCAAAAAGAGAAGATTCTCTATGGATATTTATTATTTAGAAAAGATAACAGTAGGTATTTTTAGATCTGAACTGGTCCAATACCACAATAGTTATCAATGAACTGGAAAACCGCCAGTAAATCAGATTTTAATTATAAATTATGTAATAAAAACGCTTCAGATTTCGGTATTTTGCTTTAATAATAAATTTTCCAATTTTCAATTTCCTATTCGAGCGGAGTAAATATAAGAACCTACATAGTTAAACCAGAATACACTTCCTCGCCCACGCAGAATCAAATGGGAGAACAAAAATCATAACAATTGGATAATTTTCCGGTCGGATGAATAATTGAATCAAGGAGAACAGAAAGCGGGGAGGTTGGAGAGAAGGCTGCTAGGTACTGGTACAGCCCTTCTGATTGAGGAAGTTTGGGAACCCCCTCCCCCCGTATCGATCTGAGGGAAAGGGCATAAGGTAAACAATGGATGCGGGGGTAAACAAGTCCACGCACGCGGTACATAATATGTAACGACCCTTTCTCTAATTCTGTTTGCCGTGGACCGGCCGGCAAACATGCCCCGAAACACTGCAAATAAAATACCATTTTGCTAAAGGTGAGGGACCCTGAATATTACGAGTATGAATCCCTGCGAGAAAAAGGCCAGCGAACATACGAATTAAATTTTCATGTCAAATAAGCATGTAATTCCAATTTCGTATGTAAACACCAACACAATGTTAACTTCTTCTTTGTTTTATTTCTGATGGATATCCACTCGAGAATCTTTTGTTTGCACACAAAGAAATTTTAAATTAATCAAACTATGTAATAATATTCCTAATATTTTCAAACAAGTTTTGTATTTTACCTCCTTTTATAATATGTAATAGACAATAATAACTAGATTGAATAAGAACGACGTAAAAAATATTTCAAGTTATAAAACCATATTTGCACAAAGAAACTACACTTAGGTACTTTTCAACAAAACCCCACAACATCTTTCCCCAAGACATAAAACTAATTCAAAATTTTAATGAGTACAAATCAAGAATGAAGACATGGCTGAAAGAGGTCAATGAAAAAATCATAATAAAGACACATAAATTAGTAAATATATAAATAGAAGACAAATAAATTACATTTAAATAACTTTAGCCTACCTCGGCACAAGACCCCATAGTGAGGAGGACTAAGAAATACCAATAATACCAAAAATACAATATCAATACTTAAATTCACCATTATATTTTGTATAGTCACTAAAATAAAGAAAATAAAAAATAGTAATTGCTTTCCCACCCAAAACGAGAAATCTCTAAATGAAATGTTTGTATTTCCTATTTCTCAAATCCAGAAGTGGTTACTTAAAGTAAGTAACTATTTTCCGATCTAGCCGAGTATTCGTAACGCGTGGATTCAATTTGCAAAGTATAAAGAGGAAATAAATTGGTTTCATTCGTTACGCTGGACTTGTGGACAGGCGTTACAGTGACGCTATGGCGAGGGGACTGGGTTCGTACCCCAGCCGGACCCCGTAAAGAATGTATCGCCTCCGATAATTGAAAAGGGCAATATTCTTTCTACATTTCCATAATGGATCGTGGGAGGAAGTAATGGTCTTTCAGGAAATTTATCACCAGCTTACAGGAACCAGCTAACAGGAATTGACTGTGGTCTATTTGGTTACCCGACATTATTTAAATGTCTCGTAAGTTTAGCACATCTTACTGAATGAAGTGTAGTCTCAGATTTTTTTTATTATAATGGAACTATTTTATATTTAAAGAGTTAATAACGACAGTAATTTTTTTTTTCGCTATCTCCGAAAATTACTAAGTTTTGTGCTCAGGAATTGACGGTGGTTTATTTGGATACCCGACTTCATTTAAATGTCTAGTAAGTTTAGCACATCTTACGAATAAGGTATAGTCTCAGATTTTGTTTATTATAATGGAAATATTTTATATTTAAAGAGTTAATTATAACGACAGTAGAATTAATTTTTCGATATCTCAAAAAATTACGAATTAATGAGCTTTCAATACGAACTTGGGTAAAACGTATGCAATGGTGTCTCGTGACATGAGTTTCACAATTTCACAAGGTTTTTACAAAATCAACATTTTAACGCCTTACATCCTTGTTGCCATTCGGTATTTATTATCAAAAAATTCTAAACGTTCTGTCCACAACATACTAATAATAATAATAATGATGTTTGGATGATTTTTATATCGCCATTTTCTTAAGAAAATACCTAACGGCGCTTTAAAAATTCATTTTAACATTTAAACTATTAAGGGCCGGTATATCAGTTGGTCTAAGGCTCGGCTTTGACGGGATGTGGAGCTCAACATGGCTTAGCACACAAATCGTATATCAGTCGTAATCCTAGAGTTGACCAATTTTAAACGTTTAGTCTGTGATAATTTTAGTCATTTCTATGCCGAACCAATCTATTTATGTAAGTATCTATGGACTCTATGGTTTTATCAAACAACCAAACGTTAAACGATGTCTAAATCGTCATCACTCGAAAAAAGTTCGAATTCCATGTTGATAGGTAAACTTATTCCTCTAATGTAATTTATTGCGTCCGTACGTAGCAGATCGAAACCGAAGCAATGTGAAATCTGACAGATGACAGATGTGTTTTTGCCAATAGCGCTACAGCGTCTAGCAAAGGAACTATTCTGCGGCTTACCACGGCTTAAGCGGCCGATTTCGGCGGTTCAAGTTGAGCGAGGAATGTGCTCCTTAGCAAAGACTGATATACCGGCACTAAATATTACAAGTGGCTTCGAACTAAGATTAGCTTATTAGCTGGTGATTTACAGCTATTATATAATTAGTGACTTAAAACTTTACTTATTTTTAAGACCGAGTAAGTATTTACACAATTCTGCTTTACTCGTATTACATATGACTTACAACAAATCTGAGCATTTAATACTTCACTAAAACTCTATTTAAAACCAAAACAATTAATACTCTAATTAATGAGATAAATTTATAAAAAAACTTGAAATTTCGATGTAAAAGACACGCTTCTCGTACGAGAAATTTCACTGCTTGTTTCAATATTCAGTCTTTCTGTATCTCCTTTTAGGCGTCATGACTGCCCATTATCACTTTCCCTGAAAATCTTCCAGAAACAGGTATAGTTAAATTACCCAGTTAAAACTATGCATCAAATAATAACACCAAAATCATTATCGGTACAAGAGAAGTCGTCCAAGTTGCATACATAGCACTATTTATGAGTTATTTTGCACACTCTACATTCCCTTATTCCCAGTGTATTCGGTCGTCTCTATTCACAGCAGCGCACACTGCCACTCTGATAAGATCTTAAGAAATGAGAGGTGTCGCAGACTGCGGGGTGGCTGGGGGTGGCTGGGGGTGGCTGCGGGATGGGAGGGAGGGCGAGGGAGGGGGAGGGGAGAGGTCGCTGAAACAGGGAGGCTCATATTGATTAGTCTCTGAAGCAGGAGTGTTCGAGCATAACCAGACATTGCCCAACGAATAGACGCGAATAAACTATCACAACTTTTGCGTCCAGTAATCGGACACTTAATAAAAGATGTTCGTGAAAGAAACAGATTTTCTTTACCTTAAAATTCTCAGGTTTTTATTATGTATTTACGCCCTTGCACTAAGCAAGAAGTGTTAAGTGTATTCAAGTTTACGTCATCAGTATTTTAATA
Source organism: Limnephilus auricula (assembly GCA_951813805.1). NCBI lineage: Eukaryota > Metazoa > Arthropoda > Insecta > Trichoptera > Limnephilidae > Limnephilus > Limnephilus auricula. The sequence goes on along the minus strand of OX638395.1, from coordinate 407,374 downwards.
GCCAAATTTAATCATCATATGGGGTCCAAAAACTTTAGCATTTTCTTCATAATATTTATGAACAAATTCAAAGATTTTTTTAAATTAGCTATATACAGGGGGTCTTGAGGGAAAAAATTCCCCCCAGGGCCTACGTCATATGTGGATATGCTGTGTGCAGGGCATTTTTGGAGGAAAGGAAGAAGAGGAAGTTCTGGGAAGGAAAAGGGTATGAGCAATCACGCGGTCAATGTGTTCAGGATTGACGGATGTATGAATCCAATCCATCCCTCCCACAGCGGTACAAGGCGTAGAGAGAGTCCGGTTGGAGAGGTAAAAAGTCTCTGTCAACCAGTCTCTCCCGATCCCGCCCGCCGCGCAGGAGGTGGGCAAACACATGAACCCAGTCATCCCTTCTAAGTTACCAAACGTAGCGAACAACATGGGGTGACCTATTGCAGGGGTGTTGGTTCTCCAATAAATGGTTCCAGGGGCGGCGGCACCCATACCCGCCTCCCAATTTGAATATTACTACCAACCAAAAAGTTTTTAAAAAAAACTTATTATTCGGCCTTTTTAAATAATGCCTTCATTTCCCTTGCATCTTGTGATATCGGCCGCTGTGATATTTTCGATAAGCATAGACAAGGGCTACTACGTCAGACTTTTCCTTTGACCATCACAACTACGCTGCAGTGGATATAATTATAGTCTGATTGTGAATGTAAGTATTTGCGACTGTATGGTTGTGAGTATGGAGATGGTTTTACAACTCTGTTTGTTTTCCTAGGATTTCCCGAACGTTTAAATAATGTCGAGTGGCTATTAACTTTTAATTATTATATTATGACGGTAGAAGCATTATACTCATTCATTCCTTTATAAACAACTGTCTTGTAAATAACTCTAATAAACAAAAAAGCATTGCTATTAATTTCGAAGAAAGCCAACTACCTATGAGGCTTCGTAATAAATTTGATACCTCATTCGTAAAAAAGATAAATAATTTTGTGTAAGTTACAAAGATAAATGGAATCTGATAAGCTAGATTTTAAAGTATTAATAGATATTTTTCACCCAAAACTTAATTATGGATTTGAGGATAAATATCCCCAACTAAACTGAATAATTTTTTTTAATCAAAATTTATAGTAAATATCTAGTACCTATGAATGAGAACTATTTTATTTGTGTGTGTTTAAAAATTATAAAATAAAAAACCACTAAAGAATTTAATTTTTCATCATTTTAGAGGCAAATTTGGCAATTATGTGTGAGTTAATTGTAATTAATAAAAATATGCATTTTTCTACCGACTACGTAAATGTGAACTAAAATTAAATAAAAAGGCATATTAGTAGGCTTAAATTTAAATTATATTGGATTGATCATATTACGTTGGAACATGATTTTACATAATATTTCGACTGGTAAAAATCGCCCTTTTGAAGAGGTTTGGTTTTTTTCTTTTTTTAATTCATTGAACTAGAATTGTATATTGGGCCATGTTATTTTCAATTTTATTTTATTTTTCAAACTATTATTCAATTTTATTTTTATTAGATCACAAAATATTTCCAAAGTTGCCTCTAAAATCATGGAAAATCTTATTATAAAAATTAGCCTCGTTTATTTTTAAATAATTGAGGCTATAAGTTCCCCGTGTCAGCAGTACATAAGTGTAATATTATGAATTCTCCAACGAATGTCAGATACCTACTTTGTGAACAATGCGTATTATAATAGAAGTCACATCGCGATAGCATCCTTCTCAGTGACTTTCGTCGCATTTTGCAACAATTAAAAAATTTACTCCCACACGTGAGCTGAAAAGTTTCTAGACTTGACCAACTTTTATTATCTTCTTAGATTAGAAAATAATCTCAACATAAGCGTTTCAGTTATAGAAAACAATAAATAAACAATTAATCAAAGGAACGAATGATCTTAATCTATATTACTACTGACATTGTCACTGTGTTTGTATTTTCACAAACTTAGCGAGTTCTTTTCCAAAGTTTGAATCACTAAAATATCGTAATTTATTTTAAAAGAAAAGTATGACAACTTATAACAACCGACATTGCCACTGTGTTTTTTTTCACTATCTTAGCGTGTTCTTTGCCTAATTTTGAATCACAAAAATATCATAATTTATAATTTAATAAAAGACGTTTCTTTAAGAAAGGAAAATCCTTCTGGCAGTGGTAATAATTTTATTCGCAAGCGCCTCAAGGTCTTGTTAATAAAATGCCAATCAATGATTGCTAACACTATTAAGATAAGTTTGCCAGAGTGTTGCGAGGGTGATTCCTCCCTGCCAGCCTTCTCCCTTCTATTTCCTCTTCTGCTTCTCCTCCCCGCCTACTACGTCTCTACTACAGTCTGGTCTCCAGTCACCATCACCTTCAATAGACTACATGTCTATATTATACTATGGGCAGTCTTCATTCAAACTACCGCCTTCCTACACATATGTGTATGAGTACCTACGTGTTAAGATTTATATATATATATTAAAAACATTCGGAGTAACTTAGAAACAGAGAGTCAGAAAAAATAAGTTCCGCCATACTTCCAGACGCAAAAAGGAACGTTTCTTTTATTTCTCTTATATTCAGGAAGCAGACAGTTATATAATTGCATTATGAAATAAAATAAGATAAATCAATTAAGTTCCATTAATTAAGCTGCTTATAAATACTGCATTCGATTAATATTTTTTATGTGATCAATAAAAATAGTAAAAATGAATACAATTATCCTAATATATGAAAAATTTTGTCAGTTTAGTTCTATATGTTTTCAAGATAACGATAAAAATGTCTACATCTCGTTAAATATTGGGTGCATTCCATTAATGAATTTTCCTCACGTTTATATTTTTTATAATTGAAAGTTTGATCTGGTGCACAACGAAATGCAATCATTTCCAATAGATATGATGAATCAACAAGACTGTTCAGATTTTAAATGGGATTAAAACTACTCATATCACAACCTTTCTATGTAAGTGCATAAGTTCACATTTCAAATGGTTACTTTTAAAAATGTTAAGTATTATACGTTACTCCTGCCATTCATCATTACAGTAAAGTTAATGTATTGATGCCTTGCATGAATCACTGACTCGACGCGTACGAATAAGCAACAGAAAAACAAATTTTCCGATGCCATTTCCGTCCGTTTGTCTGATTGTCTGATTAGTTGCAGTGGGGAGGCTGCGTCGCCCCCCATCCCCCACCGCCCACCCACCACGTGGTCCGTCTGTCCGCCCGTCTGTGTCTATATTGTCTATGTCTACTGTGTGCTGTGTCTATGACTGTCTGTGTATACCTCCTAATGAACGGACAACTAACTGAAGTTCGGTTCGCCCTCGCGTGTCCGGCGGTGACGTGTTTTGTTCACGCATTCGGCTAAGAACAAGAGAGTAAGGTAGGTTAGTGAGGCTGCGTTCGCCTTTGCGGATATTTCCTGGTAAACAGACGGTACTATTTGTTTATTTTCTTAACCCATTTCACTACATTGTGTTTACCCTTTTATCTATAAATACCTAAATGATGTTTATCATCAATACAAATAACGTAGTAGTGTTTTTATAATATCATCTCAACTAAATTACTCAACATCGACACACACACACACACACACACCCACACACACACACACAAATACACACACACACACAGATTTAAAACTAGGGTTGTGTTTTTTGTTATATTTAACAAATACCAAAGCAAAAATGTTATTTTAAAAATTGCGCCCTATTATTTTTAATATAATTTTATTTTTATTTATATATTGTTTCTTTACATGGTAGGTATTATTGTTCACATTTCAATATTTAACCTCACTAGGACCAGCCTGTTTTGAGGTTAATAATTTTATAAAGTAGTAAAAATAGAATAAAAAATATTTAGGTACCTATTGATAAAACAACAAAGGACAAAGATGAACCAATTGATGGCAATTCTAACACCGATAATTTAATATTTTTTCAAAAAGCGCACAAGATGTCTTAATATGTTCTGGAAGGATATTAAATATAAGTTTTTTTATTTACTTTTACTTATTAAATATATGTTTGTTTCGCCCCACTCGATGTTTAACAAGAGCAACTTTACCTTTAATTTCCCACTAATGATTTTTTTGTTAGCTATAATATAGGGTTTTTTTATTTTTATTTTTATTCATTGTATTGTTAATGACAAGATTAAAGGATTTTTCGACCACCATACTAGGCACTTTCCCATGTTGTGGTGGTCGATTTTCTATACAGTGAAATACAAAAGATAGTAAATGTACATAAAATAACATGATATTAATGACTATAAATATTGTTTGTCTACAGGTAAGATGTGGTTAAAAGACGAGGAGTGTGATGCAGCCAACATGGCCTGGAGATCCCAGCCCATGGACGCCCTCGACCAGCACAAAGCCGCCCTTCGCGCCCGCCTTGGTCTCCCTTCTCCAGGTAACGTTTCTACTTTCTACCACTGTCATATCATGACAACCTGTTTTCCTTGTCAATAAATTAATACAATCATCGTTTACTAGCGTATACACATACTATTTAACATTTTAAACAAATACCCTTATGACTAGTGTTGGCATAGTGCACCTTAATGTTCTGTAAGCTAAGCAATAGTGGATGGATTTATAATAGATTATGTATGTAGGTAGTTTACGTCTACGCTGTCAACATTGTTATTAGTTGTAAATGGAGTTCTTTACACCTAAAAGTTAATATTATGCATTAAAAGTTATTTTTTATGGAATACCGCACATGAGTCCCAACTACTCCCAACCGCCTAAAGCCAGTAAGAATATACATTCTCAGCCTTCTGTATTTAAGATTTGTTTTTATATCTTAAGATTCGGTTCATCGTGAAAGTTGAATGTAATATAATACATTGCTGTCACCGTAATTGAACAATTAGCTTCAATAAATTACCGGAGTGCGCACACACCTTTGGTAAATCGGCGCAATCAGTGCGCAGTGTGCAGTGCTTGGTGCGTAGTGCTTGGTGCGCAGTGCTTGGTGCGCAGTACCAGCGCGCATGTGAGGTGGTATTACCTTCTCCAGCGACACGTGCCCGAATCAACTGTCAAAAATAATTGGGCCTTCCACTCCCTAATAACACCACCGACATCAATTCTTACGGATAGAGATCTCAAACCCTTCGAAATTCCAAAGTAGTGTTAAACATCTTTTGGAAATCTTGCTTCGTGAATCCTACGTTGAATTTAATGTGAATTATCAAAATTGTATTTTTCCGTCAATTTCTCTCAAGCCACAGTTATGTAAGTGCTATGTAACTATCGTATTTTATTTATTTCTTATTAAATTTTTATATCGTATAATCACCACGTAAAATTTATGTATACTTTTAAATGACAAGCATAGATTGCACACACCGTTCTGTTCTACTGAATTAAACATACACTATTATTAATATATCTCTTAATTTCCAATATTAAGACAACTTAAAATATATTGGGTATCTTCTAAATAAATTACTTATAGGTTTGTGCGATTACTATTTGATTTATTAAGTTGTCATAAAAGTTACAATTAATATTAAACTGAACAGATGTTCTCACTAGACTAGATTGATTATAAGTAGTTCTGTCGCTGTCCCGTTCCTTCTCGCCTTTGCTTTCGGCAATCATAGTGACCGTTCGTACCTAAGACACGAAAGACGCTAGATGGTACTCTTCTAATATAAAACTCAATTATTCATACTCATTGTTTAATCGTTTTATTCATATATCTATCTATCATAACTTCGTATTACTAACAGTGCTATCGACATCTATTGAAGGAAGCTGAAACTATGTGAATAATCAGTGCACTTCAATTATTAATCTATTATTGTAATTAAATATATAAGTTTATTGTTTTTAAATCTAGAGAGAAAACCCTCATTAAAAATGTAGGTATTTAAAATTGACACTGAAAATAATTTAAAAAAAATTAAGAATCCTATTAAAATCAGGAAATACATCAGGAATTGTTTAAAAAATGTTTTATAATGTTCCAAACAAATAAACCATAATAGTGCTCTCCTCGGCAAAAACAGTATTTAATATGATTTCCAAGATAATCAAAATTATTCTAATTGGCGTTTGTCTCTTATTTGTTAGAAGGTGATAAATAAGTCAAAAGCTAAGGGATTTTGTATCGATCATAACATTACATGGCGTTCAATTCACTCATACATAGCATTATTAATATGTTACTGCAAATTCTGAATCCTTTAGATGACAGATTATGTGGTACAAGGTATAATTATTAACATTACTCCCTTACATGGCAAGTTTTTCCAATAAATCATAACCGTAAATTTTTTAACAGTTGTTTCATAAACACGATCATGTCTATATATTAGTATTCTTACCAAGTATCTCATTCAAGTACACTTAGCGAGTAAATCACAACACGTCGCTCACTTGGCTGAGGAAATAATTGACAATATGGCTATGGCTGGAGTAATGTGAAAATAATCGCTTGTGAAATAATGTTACGCGTTGTTAACTTACTTTTCACCATAACAATGACAAATAACAGATTTTATTTTACTAAATAATTTCTCTCATATTGTTTTCACATTATTAAAGATGTGTGTTTTTTTAACAGTGAATTAATGTGCAAGACGGTGAGATATAATATAAATAATGGTCTATGTACATTCGAGAAACATACAAAACAAGCATTTTAATTATTTTTAAAAGTGTTGTTAATACTCCTTAGGAAGCGTTCAAAAAGAATAAGAATATGGTTTGAAATGGACACATGTAAATACGAATGTTAGAGGGAGAGCGCTAATATTAAAAAAATGACTATAATTAAGCGAAATTGTCAAAACACAACTTATTTAAACTAGAGTAAAAATTTCTCGACAAATTTCTAGAGGAGCATTTAAAGAAAAACTGAATTTTTCATACCTATAACATGTTATAACAAAACAAAATGTATTTTAATACTTAGCATACTGTGCGATTTCTTTCTGTCGTGGAAATTTCATATGCTTACATTTTGGCTCTGAAAATGTATAGATTGTCTTTAAAAACAATATGTTTTTTTTAAGAACTTAAAAACTTGAAGAATTTAAGGGATTTAGGATGTTATAAAGTGGTAGAAAATGGGAATGCGGGGGCTTAAATATAGCGACGGAAAATAACTGACTCCATAAATAAATAGACTTGGTTCAATTAACACCCTGCTACTTAAGGCATTTATGAGTACAATCAAAATTGCAGCAAAATAAAATTTAATATTTAAAACAACGATTATCAAATACCCGCCGCATCTGGTATAAATGGGTGCATATTATTTCGGCTTGAGCGTGAAATCGAGATAAACATATTCGGAAACTTTATCTCGCGGACGTTCATAAAGTTTTATGATCTGACGAAAAGTCCCATCATTAAATAATGCTAATCAATTATAAAGTAATCTCCTTTGCCTCAGCGCGATAAATAAATTATTTAAATCTTCGGGTGCTACTAACTCTGCTACCTGCTAACTGTTATAATTAATTAATTAGTCCACCGTCAAAGCAGATTATTTGAGAGAACTAATTATTCCGCACAGTTGGCAAGCAAATAAAGCCTTCTTTTTAAGTACTATAATCATTATTTAAGATTTAAAGCTGCATCTCTTGACTCATTCGAAGATCTCCTTGGAATGGCGGCAGCGCAATTTACAGGAAACCCAATTAGTTGCCAACTACTTTATGTTAAGTTCTCAGTATTCGTCCATTTCCAATATATTTGTCCACTCTTTCTTCCCTCGCCCGATCTACGGGCACGAGATGATTTGGGCTCCGTAAAACCCACAATTTCCATTACCCGGGTAAGGCTTCAATGGTCTAAAATATATGGCAAATCAAAAGAATGAAAGGGGGGCTGTCCACCGAAGGAGATTTTTCTTTCAAAGCATGTGACTTTTTCAAAAGGATTTCTGCAACTCAGTTTATTGTAAAATCAAGGCTCTCCATTTCACTGACAAAGGAAAATGCTGAATGCTGGTTCTATCCTAAAGTGTACTTAACATGTTTATTAAATATTTATTAAATTTGTAGCGTGTTCCCGGCATGCGTATAAATGCCATTAAAAAATAAATTGTTTCTCACTACGTGTCCTTTCCCGAGTGTGTCCCCGTTCCCGTCCCCGTTCCCCTCCCGCATCCCCTTCCCCTCCCACGTTCCCCTTCCATCTTCCCCGCCTTCCCCCCCCCCCTCTTTTTCCTCCTCCTGCTAACCACTCCTCTTTCGTTTTTCTCCCGCCTTCCCTCCGTTCCGCTAAACTATATGAAATAAACACATTTCCAGCGGGCCACCTATTGTTATTTTTATACAACTTTCAAAACGCCAGAGCTCACCATTATATATTGAAACCACAACTCATCAAAGTTTCGTCGCAATCGGATGAATGGTATAGGAAATAATTTCATGACGCCACGGTTCAATGTTATAACTATACCTATATTATATAGAAACAGGCAGGCGCACAACAAATTACCAGAGTTTCATCACAATCAGATGAACGGTTTATGAACGCATAAGAACAAACAGTGAAACATTCATTTTTATATATTAAGATATCAGAAATACCATTAGTTTTGTTGTAAATGGCACTAAAATTGATGAAAGTTTCATTGTCGGGATATAAAATCACTGCGTCGGGTACAATTGAAATCATCTACTTAGACGGCAGCTCTATCTCCGCATCTGTTGTCGGCTACATCTTGCAATATTCATTCAGTCCATTATGTCGGGCGGCTTTAACCTCTATTATGGCAGTCCTGCCTAACACGGTACCATCTCGCCGTGCAACTCCGGGCATTCGGATAAAAGATGGCCGATTTGATGGGCCAATCAGCGTGGGGAGGGGGGAGGGGGTGGGCTTCACCCTCGCAGAATATAAAGGGGTGGTTGCTACATTGTGTTGCCGCATGTTTAAACAGAGCGTCGGTGATGATTCGAGAGTAAAAGCGATGCGATTTATTCGGGGTGGTTGGTTTTGATTCAAAATTTCATTACAAAATCGAAACAACAAAAAACAAAAAAGTAGAAATATTCCCAACTCTTATTCACTGGAGCGTTTTTGGCCATGTTTTGGCCAATTTTCATACACCTTTGAGCGTTTTTAGAGGAAAAAATTTGAAGAGGTTTTTATGACATTTATTGGAATTATTTCAAAAGTTCTTGCGCCTTGTATGTACTTCGATTAATAATGAAAATAACTTTGTGTTTTCACTTTTTAATAATTGATGACAATTTTTCCAATTTATTAGTTATCGATATTTTGCGAAACGAAATTATTGAAATATTTCTTCTTAGAAATTATTGATCTTGTGCTTACGAGTAGGTGTATATTAAAAATGCATGTTCGAATTTAAATTTATATCTGTGATTATCAACTAGACCTTAGACAACAAATATAAGTCGTAATATTTAATATTCCCCAAATAGGTACTAGTATGTCAATTTTAAAGTAAATAATAACCATAATTCATGCGTTTATAAATTTAACAATGCTTTATCATTTTTTTTAAATCCTAAAAATATTTGATAAACGGTTAAATATAGGTGAATTCAATAGCTCTCTAACACTATAAGCAGTTTATATGTCTAAATATCTAAATTAGGAGGTTTGATTTTTTTTAATGAGGGCGGGTAATTTCCAAATCGGACGCTCATTTCATTTATTTATATAAACGCTCGAGTGGTCATATATTCCGAAATTGATTCAGTAACTAATTACATTATAAAATAATTTATTAGAAATACCCTCAATTCTTACCCATACGATCCTGCGAAATAATATAGGTATTCCAGTTAGGTTTTCGGTTTTGAGTGAACCTTTCAATTTAAAATGAGAGCGAAAATTCACCTAAAAGGATTTGCCAACTTCCCGCTTTAGCGGCCACTTCACGCCCGCACCTTCTTTCTTCTCACTCCATCTTTGCGTAATAAATACTTTTCAGTCCATTCCTTTCCTCCCGGGTGAAATAATGGAACAAGTCTCCCAACTCTGTTCCTGCCCCATCCCCTTTATTACATAAATCGTTCATAAAACTAATCCCCCCCCCCCATTTTCCTGTTAGAAAATTCGCATAAATAGTTTATGCTTTCGCCCTTTTCTTTGTTTTTACATTTCTACTGCCCCGTGTACAGTAGTTTGTTTTGTGCTGCAGGAAATACCCCGCTGCTATAGACGCCCCTTGTCCCCCACTAAACTAAATTCGACGCTAACTCGATTTGAATAAAGTGTTATTCTTGAGAGAGTTGTTCAGGTCAATTTGTGAAAACACAACTCTATTTACATGGCCGCTGAAGTAACCATTCATGGGCTTTATATTATTGATTTAATGTTTTAATGTACTCGAAATTATTTAACCGATTGGCCTTAGTTAAGAAATATGTTTGTCTTAAAAATAAATTTATGACGGCTTGTATATTTCTCAAGAGTTTTAAGTATTGAGCCATGGGAAAAAAACAACAGAAGCCGTTGGAATATAAATTCTTAGTCCTCACATACAAAAGAAAATTTCTGATAATTATTAAAGACTTTTGTCTTGCATTTATTAAACATGATCATGTTGTCAATATTGTATCGAGTACAATAATTATTTCAAATGTTTAAATTAAAACATATTTAAAATATTGACTGCAAATGAGTAAAACGCTTCGAGCCACCGAATGAAAACTTTACGGGAGATGATAATAACGAATATTTACGGATTCGTAAAACTAATTTTAAATCTTGTTTTCCGTGTGATCATTTATTTTCAAAATGTTGATGTTAAATATTGCAAACTCTATTTATAATTATGAAATTTAACAACTTTCTAGACATAACCTAAAATGTGCTTATAAATTTAGTTTTTAATGATAAAAATGCCTTTAAAAACAAATACCGATACATACTTAACTTAATATAATTATCACTTACCTTAACATTATTAGAATATTTAATTAAAATGAATGAATATTATATTGAATTCATAGTATTGCATTTTAATAATATCATATTATTATTACATATAAGGTATATCGTATTATATTTTGTAATAGAAAATATAGAAAATCACTGAAAAGTAACATTCTCAAAAAATTTGGCTTCAATAGAGTTTTACCTGCTTAAGGTCAATGGTGTTTCGATAAAAATATACACAGTGCTTCACTTTGTAAGTTTTAAGTTTTAATTTTTTGCTTCACTTTTCACTTACTTTTATATAATATCTTTATTAAATTTGCACTTTTTTTTTTCTACAGTAAAATTTCATCACATAATTTTTACTTGAGTATAGTTTACTTAATGTGAGACTTTAATAACTAAGGGTATAGTTAGTTCTTTATGGTATGCTTTATACTTACATCATGAATATAGACCTAGCCATGGAAATTAATAAATTTAAAAAAAAACATGGGTAATATTCAATTTGATCTTTTTTATGCTTTTGGCAAAATTTGAGAGATTGTTTGCATGGAGAGGTCTTGCCGTGTGAACAGGCTTTAGAATCCTGGCTAGTTGCTAGTTGGCAGGACTGTACACTCTGTACAGTGTACAGTAGGTACACTACTACAGTAGCTAATACAGCCTTATCTCCGTCTGCAGCCGCGGTCAGTCGCGCGCTTGACCGCCGCCGTCCATCTAGCGGAAATATATCGAAGCTAAACAAACTGCCGACAAACCATTATTATTATCATAGGAAAATTCACGCTAAGCTGCCTCTGAATTTCACAACACTGAAATACTTTATGTAACACCCTGTGCGTATTCGATTAACGATTAGGTTCTCATTCTTAGAAACCTAACAAATTGGTTTGGTTTTATATTATAAATTAACTTTAAGTAAAATCATCAAAAAAAATATATTAAAAAATGCAATAAAAGTTTATGTCTTTCTCACTCTTCGTTAAGTATCTTTTTTAATGTAACTCTTTAACATTAAGCACGTGATATTTAATTATTTACAGAAAATAGAAAATTTAAATCACTATAATGTGTACATGTGTCATGGTGACCAATAGAATATAGTTATTTTGTCTGAAGTCTAGTTTAAACATATTTATATTTATATAATATATTTAAACTTTGTAGTGATTTATTTTTGGGGTATTATCCCGTGTTGCGCTTCCTCCTTCTTTAGCCAACGTTTCGGATAGCGTTGTAGAGATGTCGGACGTCTGTTCTGACGATGTACACTAAACGTTGGCTAAACAAGTAGGTAGCGCAATAATCACTATAATAATTTTGGCCATGCAAATCTGAAATCAAATGATGTTTAAATTTGGAAAAAAATTATAACAGAAAGTAGAAAATGGAAAAAGACGTGCATGAGGATTAGATTATATTCATATGCTTTTCAATTGTAAAATTTTAGAAACCTCAAATGTATTTCGATTCTTAAGAATGTTTCTTATTTTAACATCTTATTAAAAATATTATTCGCTTTAACCTCATCGTTCTAGTTCTGCCCATTATATCTTTACCACTTAGTTTAAGTAACATCTCATAAACAAAAAAGCTCTTTTAACGAATATACTCCCATTTCAATTGAATAATAATATACATTCGTAAGGAATAAATATTATTTGAATAACTTCCCGGTTGGTGTTAATGCGCCCAAATCCAGTCACACAATCTACTACCAGTTGCGCCCCCATAAATCATTCCACGGCACACTCCCTTATTTAAAAAATACTTTCGCCCTTCTTCAGCGGGAAGGGTTGAGGGTTGAGGGTTGGCTGTGTGGGTTAGCTGTGTGTGGGTTAGCAGGGTAAGGGTGGTTGTTGGCAGCGGCTACGGCGGCTTGGCACGCGTCCGCCGCTAAACCTTTGCCCGTTTTAGCCTCAACGATGTCCTTCCGGCACAAAGCCTCAAAGGAAGTTACTAAATGAACGGACGGAAGCCATTCCATTAATCAATTACTCTTTTGGGATGTCAAATCAACGGAATTTTAATGGAATGCCATTATTTTGGGTTTCTTTTATATTTTTATAATAAATACGTTTCAAGATTACATCAATAATTCTACCCACTTATATTTTGTAACTAATTTTTCTATTTCCTATTTAATCCATATATTTAAACTAGACTTATACAAAACTAAATATTTCATTGGTCAGCCACCTAGTACGTGATTTAATGTTCTGAAAGTCTTAATTAAATATCATGTAATTTAAAAAAAAAAAAAAAAAATTTAAATTTCAATACATTGTCGATATTCCATTTATGTATCTGATGTTTGGTGACCAGATCAGAATAGCTAGGTACTTCCCGCCTTCCTCGTTACCGTCTCCACGCCCTCCTCCCACCACCTTCCGCCTCACAACATACCCCAATTGGGATGCCACAGTCTCACTAGCTCTAGACTGGAGCAGTTGGATCTGTTTTGCGGTATTCACATAAAAATAAAATCTAACAAATTTTAATATCTCTGTGTCAATTATTCTACCTCTGAGAAGACTACTGCCTTCTGACCTAAAATGTATTTACTTCTTGAAAAAAACTGTAGTCCTTAGTTATTTAATAAATTATTATTGTTATCTATTAATTATCACTACACATCTGTCCGTTGGTGTACACTGTAACACTGTCCGAATCGTAAAATGTACGTCCAAAAATAAGTCACGATAATACTTTTAGGCTATGAAAATCTCAAATCATGTAAAAAAATATTGTTTTAAAATCTATAGCTACCCGCCTATCGTGAAACAGCTTCTCAGTTGGAAATTAAAACACTCTCCATGCTGCCATATGCCGCATTTTAATAATCTTGTAAAACATCTTTGCGACATTGTCACTCCTCCACTGAATTGAAGGTTATGCTAAAATAAAGGATGATGTGAGCGAGGGTCAATCTTCCCTCTCGAAGGAAACATTTGAAGGGAGTGATTTTCGCATATTTTATCTGATGTGTGCCAGTCGATACAAACAGGAATGTCAAATTTCAATTTTACGCATGTGAATTCAATTCGTAGATAGTTTCAAATAGTCCATCTACCCTCGTATAGTTTTTGATAGTGTAGGTTTATTATAGCTCTTACTGAAAACAGAAAACACCACAAAATATGCCACTAAAAGCAGACAAATAGAACAAAGCACCACAAAATGTGTCACTAAAAGCAGACAAATGGTACAAAGCACCACAAAATGTGTCACTTAAAGTAGACAAATAGAACAAAGCACCACAAAATGTGTCACTAAAAGCAGACAAATGGTACAAAGCACCACAAAATGTGTCACTTAAAGTAGACAAATAGAACAAAGCACCACAAAATGTGTCACTAAAAGCAGACAAATGGTACAAAGCGCCACAAAATGTGTCACTTAAAGTAGACAAATAGAACAAAGCGCCACAAAATGTGTCACTAAAAGCAGACAAATGGTACAAAGCACCACAAAATGTGTCACTTAAAGTAGACAAATAGAACAAAGCACCACAAAATGTGTCACTAAAAGCAGACAAATAGAACAAAGCACCAAAAAATGTGTCGCTAAAAGCAAACAAATAGAACACAGCTTCTCGTTCTATCCACTTATATGAAATATTTTCTTCACCTTCACATTTAATTTAATAATAATAATAATCACAATAAAATCTTTTATTCATTAATAGATTTTTTTTTACAATATAGATACATTTTTGATTAAACATTGGTTCTATTGACGAAAAGGTCACTGCTCAGCTGCAATTCAGGATTTCTCCTGGAATGCAGCTGGTTTTCAGCAGTGCCTCCAATTGATGGAATGTCATTAAGAAGTACATAACTATATTATGAATATTAAATTTAAACATTTTGTTTGAAGGATGTTATTCACAATGTACATTTGTTACTTAATTTTATTATTTGCTACTGGTTTCGACACTAGCGTTCTTCAAACTAACTTTAAAATTATACAAGTACAGAAATGGTACTGAGGTGGTATATACCAAAAAAAAATTATTTGTATATATTTTAATATTATCTTGGTTAATAAATAATTTTAAAAAATAGATGTGTCAAAAGAGGTAGCATATAAATAAAATGAAGTAAAAAATGTATATTGTGAATAAAACTTTTCAAAACAAAATGAATAGAAAACTCATTACAAAGTTAATGCCCAATAAATCAAAAAAAATAATTAATTCACGTAAATTAAAGTATGTTTCAGACATAAATGATGCCTAATAAAAAAAATTATGTGGTATTTATAGTGTTAACAGTGTTCTTGTCAACTGCGATGGTTTTGTGGTTAAAAATAATGCCGGTTTTTGTTTCCGTTTCCATAGCAGGCTATATCGTAACTACTGCTTTCGCTTGTTTAGATTAATAAATAGTTAGGTAGATATTCAATCTTAAAGCGAAATATGAATCAGCATTATTGAGATTATAAAGATTTATTTTCTTTTATTTAGTAAATGCACTTGCACTGCACACTAGAATTTCCATCCGAGCACAAAGCGGGCGGTTAAATATGCGGGAAAAACCCCCCCAACAGAGTAAACAGCGGACATCGGCAAACAGAGGTCAACTGGAAACTCTACCCGGCTCCCTGGGCCACATTCTCCTTGGTCCCAGTCTCCAGCCGGGAGATGGGGAAGTAACCACTCTAAAAACATCGACACATTTCCATACTGTTTACAGATGCTAATGTACGGGGTTCTGTCAGGCTGCTACAGTAGCCGATATTGCCTCCTGCAACCAACCTTTACAATAATTATTTATTTCAGGAGGACTTTGATGAAAAGGTCACATTGTGTTCTGTATTGCATTTCGAATAAATCATTTTAAAATGCATATTATTTATTTATTTATTCATTTTGAACGCCCTTATGGGCTTTTACATAAGTGTATGATTCAGAAACACAACGTTTAAATAAAAAGATAACTTTAAAGAAATGAACATTATATAAATTGTTGCCATAAAGGTGAATTTAAATGACTATAATATAATATAGGAAAAGGGGAAGAGAAAAAATACCGAAACCAGTTTTTAATTTTAGACCATAAAAATAATAATATTGTGTAGGTTAATAATATAACATTTTCAGGTGAACAATACATGCATGACAAAGCGCGTGATACAGAAAAAGAAAATAGACAAACTAAATCCAAGGACGGGTTCTTTCACAGACTGAGCAATTTATCAAATTTAAATGTTCATATTCAAGCTCTGTGAAAGTCCTAATCAAGTTCTATTACTATCCAAGTACTATAAAATAACACGCTAATGACGAGATAATAACGGAACTTGGATAGGACTTTCATATAAATTGTATTTTAACTTTGAAAGTTGATGAATTAATCTTAATTATGTCCTTAACTTATCGAAGATCCCAGTCATTTGATTTTCGTGTTTCTAACCTACAGTTTCCTACCTTTTCATAATAATATGCTGACCGTTTAAAACGCAAATGTGGCAGTTAAATTAGTGTGAAAGCAAGCTGTTCAGTATACAAGCGTGAAACGTGCTATTAGCGTCTTAAAGGGGGATATCGTGAAGTAAAAAATAATTGTTGAATTTATAAATAAAACGGCTGTTTATTTAATTCAGTGAGCATTGCTCTTTGTAATTAATCCCCGTTAGTTCCCCCCGCGGTTACATTCAAAAATAGTTTAACCCGCAAAACCCGTTTCGCTCCTCGTGCCCTGTTGAAGTTTTAATATTCTTGCGAAAGGCTACACCTGTTATTACCTCTAAGGTCTAAATACATTATGCAAGCAATACATATATTCAACAATCCGGCGGCGAGACTACCCGGACGGGACGGGACGGGACTCAAAGAAACTCTCTTTTCCACTTTGGACCGAAAGGGAGGAATATGAAAAACGTTTTTTCCCGCCGGTGGCCGAGTATTTACTTAAAAGGCTCCACGGCGGGGCTTTGATATGGAAATGTCCCCCACCCCTCATACCTGTACCTCACCCTCCCACCCACTCTCGCCGGTCAGCGATGGGATGAATACATTTACGGACAACTTTATTTGCGAATATTTTTCTATTTGAATCGATGAATTACAATGTACCTGCCTCAAACAGTTTCAGTAACCATGAGCTATAAAAATTCGGAAACCTTCTCAAAAGATACATAATTTTCGATTGATCCGCAAAATTAAATTAATTTCTGGATATCTGCTCTATATTCATGTAATCCCCATTTTCTAATAATAATAATGTATATTATTTGGTTTTTAAAAATTAATACGGTGGAGGTAAGTGCGAAGTACTCAATATCTGCAAGAAGTTATTCTAAATACTATCGGGATCAGTCTATGATACTCTTCAAAGTATTCAGTGTTCTCTCATTATCAACCACATGCGCTACTCCTGGTGAGTATTCTGTGTTTTATAATATATACCTAGTCCCGGGGTGTTTAGTTCAAACCACTTCTTAATATACAGTACAGTATGAATGTAGCACGAATATATTATTTAATCCCTACCTTCTCGAGGGAGTTCACATAAACCGACCACTGAGTAAGTGAGCACCCTCTTTGAAATTTAAACCATAATAAGCCAATTTAGATTTACGTTTTTTCACCCTTCACCAGCATTTAAAATGTATATTCATTTCAATGTTTCTTACAACCCTTCTAAAACCTCGAGGGGTCTCATTTGCATCCCTGGGGGGCGCGGGGACTAATGCGCTGTGTGATTTAATTCGGCTACATAAAAAAAAACTCATTCACAAGTCTGTTTCTACAATGTATGCATACGCCCTTTATTGAAGAAGGGAAAGGGTGATAAAGCACCAAGGATATTAGGGTTAACCATGATTGGTTACTGGCTCTAGTGACACATATTTAATGACGTCCCTACTCCTCCATGTGGCTCTTTATTTACAATATTCCAAAATAAAAACATATTTGAAAATGTTTTTGACGGAATGTCATCCAAATATTTGCTGCTCTCTTGATTTTAACTTAGTAATAACAATAATATTTAGATGATTTGTATAGTGCCGTTTTTTTTTGTTGTAAAAAATCACCTGAAGGGCGCTGCTTATTTCTACAATCTTACTTCTTACTACAGACTGGACAAAACATTATAACAACTTATTGCTAAAGTATTGCATCCATCGGTTCGTCGATCACCGATACAAAACTAATGTGCAACGCTTTTGACCAATGAACGCGATGCCGCTTAAAAATATACGTTTATTTTTTTATTATTATTATTTATACTCTCTACAGTAGAAAATATACAGGACTACGTGGTGCCTTGTCAGTAATTTGATTATATCACAATTCAAACGCGTGCCGATTTGATTGAATTTTCATTTTTAGTGTTCCCGCTTCATCTACGGCTTTGCACCTTTTCGATTTCATCCGAATGTCAAGGTGTACGAAAGAGTTATAGATCGCGTGTCACCCACGTGTGTCTTTGCCAGTGTGTGTATTGGGGCTTTGGGTGTGTGTGTGGGATGCCATTATCCCATTCATCCTTTCAGCTTAAACACGCGCACATCTCCGCACATCAGAAGGAGTATGGGGCAGCCACGAACCACAACTCGGTACCTACACAGTCGGAGTCAGAGCATCCACAGATCTATTTATGACGATTGTTAAAGAGCGGTACAAGGGACAAGCTGCGCCGAGCAGAGAGCAGAAAGCCAAGCGTACTCCGCGGGCTGGTTGATTGACTGTTGACTGGATTGTCTCCTGTATGGCTCGCGCTACCTGCACTAACAGGAGATGAGACGGGTGCATTCACAAGACTTCATTATTCGCACTTTTATCCCTACTCAGCTCTGCCAAACTGCACAAAATACGCATAACTTTAGAAAAGTGTAATATGCTCTGAACTTCTCGTTGAATTGCGACATCCTTATGATCCTTGTTTACGTATCAGGAGGACTCGGGCTTTAATCCAGCTTGCCCAAGTAAATTATATTTGATTAATTTGTAATTTTTCATCTTTTAAAATAATATATGTATAGCAAATTTACGCCACTAGCGGTAGATTCTTTCAATATCATTTGGTGAAAGACCATCATTCAGGTCAGGAGCGAAACGTTGCTTAAAATGGCTTTAGTCATATTTCGTGACCTGATCTAAATATCCAGGTACTTTCCTACCTTCCTCTTCCCTATCTCCTTACCTTCCCCACTACCCTGAAACCCCAATTAGGGAAGCCACATTATCACTAGCTCCAGACAGTTTAGAGCAGTATAGTCGGAACTATTGTGCGGTACTGTCGTAAAAAATTAAAACATTGCCGTTAATTATGATATCTAAAGTTAAAGTTCAAACAAATGGTTTGTAAAGATATTGGGATCACAAAACACGTCCAGAAAGATTATATTTTACGGTTTGAACAGTAAAAATCTGAAGATGGTATTTATATAACATTTAATTAGCACAGTGGCGTATTTTGTGTAAAATAAAGACGTTTTATGTTCCAAGCATTGTTGTATTGTATTTATCGATTGGAGAGTAATTAGAGATTGCCAGTAGAGCTGAAATGATTTAGCGTCGAGTAGGTAATATTCTCACGAGGCAGTGGCGTAGCAAGAAACCTGGAGAAGAAGGAGGTAACGGGAAAAGAAGGGAAAGAAAACGCCGTTAAGTATTTCACCCCATCGAACAATATTTCGACTAAATATATCCCGTGTATTCTCTTTGTTAATTGTTTCCCTCCTACTGCAATAATAATATATTACGTACACATGCCCCGGGACAAACAAAAGTACCACTAAAAATGTCAATAGCCATATTATCCGAAGGGCAATATCATAACATAATATACGCTTAACGAAAGCGATGAAACTTTTCTCCCATAATGGTTTTGGCAGTGAAAGCAAATATTTATCGTACATTTAATTACTAGGAATATAATAAATAAAGAATCAGAAATATAAAACGGGGAAACATCTGTTTTTGCCGGCGGTAGTAAATAATCTGCGACTAAAAGTTACGCCGTAATGATGAAAGGCGTTATTACGTTTATACCGGCCACATTATATTGTATTCTTAGCCTTTCCTGGAAAACTGCCTTCCACCGCCACCTCTTTCTACTTCTAACTCGAGTTCTACACTCTCCATATGCGTAACCTAAGCGTTATAAACACAACATGGTGTTTGAAGGAGAGAGTACGAAAACAGTGTGCAATATCATAGTTGCGAATGATGAATACTTGGAGCAGGTGGACGGGTTTGTGCACTTGGGAAGTATGTTTACTAGAGATGGGAAGGATGATAGAGATATTGAAAGAAGGGTAATTGCAGGTAACTCAATTAATGGAGCTAACATAAAACTATCCAAAGAAGCGAAGCCAGCAGTCCACAGTGGAGTTACACCCTGATGTATGGCAGTAAGGCGTGAAACTGGTAGAGGAAGGATGAAAGTTGACTGAATGCTGTAGAAATGAGATCTCTGGGGCGTATGTATAGTAAAACCATGTATAATCATGTGAGAAATGTGGATATAACTAGAGTTATAGACATAACCGAAATTAGTGTAATATTTAATTTTTCGAAGATTTATTACACGATTTTAGCCATCACTAAATTTATTGATTGGTGAGTTCAAGTTTATTTCCCTTTTCTGCAATAATTGTACAGCTTTTCATAATATCAAAATTTAATTAAGTGTTCGAATTAGTAGCCGATTTCTGCCTCCACAGTAGGTTATACCGCTCCATGCCCGCAGCATTCTCGTTTGACAAATTATTTAGCAAATCCGTTATATAATTGAATGTGCACGACGCCATTAAACTGGTAAGTAATATATATCTGGCGGTTAGTCCTGGAGAGGCGGGCGCTACCCCGCCTGGGCCCAGTCAGAACCAGCGGAGAACTAGCGCAGAACTAGCGACGGGACCAACTAATTAACAGATTATTTGGCGCGGAAAATTTACTGCAACCAGCGGCAATAAACTGTCATGGCGGCTGGCGGCCGAACCGAGGCCTCAACACACTGAACATTATGAACACTAATTTTAATATTTGGATGATTTGTATTGCGCCGTTTTTGTGAAACATCACCTCAAGGGCGCTGTACAAATGTATAATACATATATCTCTACAATCTAACTACAGACTATACAAAATTAGTAGATATAATTACAATAATTATAACATCTTGTGGCTAAAATATTCCAACTCATTTGTTACATAGCTTTTTTTTAAGTTAATTCACCCTAAAGAGAGTGCTTTGTATGTAACATAATTAATACATTACAATTGAATTAATTGTACTATAAAATAAATAGAAATTTTATTTTATGGGACTAAAATCAATCCAACTAGATTTTTGGCAGTTGAAAATGAATAGCATTTATATTTATATAATACTAGCTGACCCGGCAAACTTCGTACCGCCTCAGAATCAATAAATGTTGTGTTTAATTTATTAGCTGTTCGAATTGATTCAAGTTATATCGACCAACGCACATTATTTGAAAAGCCGTTCCCTACAAAATATATGAAAAAAATTATTTTCTTCATAATTATTTTTCCCGTGATCTTTTCCGATGTTTTAATAGTTATTCTGTTAATCGGGACGGATCCAAATCCAACAAATCAAAGATCATAAAGATCGGTCCAGCCGTTCTTGCGTTATAAATGGTGTAACTACTACGACTTTGTTTTATATATTAAGATTAATAAATTTCACTTTGAACGTGATTTATATCACACGTTGACTTGGGTAGTGGGGATAAAATAAACATCTACAATAAAAATCTACCAATATGAATTTTAGTAAAAAGGTATGATTTATAATAAAGGTCGAATACAGGACCCTTATCCGTAAATTTGTAAGTCATACACTATTGTTCAATTAATTCCCCTAATTAAATAATTAAATTTGTTCTGTTCTTGGTACTTGATAGTCTACAGCGGGTAGGTATCACCGACTACTGAATGAGTGCATTGCATTGGGGCTACGAACCCGCATTTAACGTTAACATATACACTTCATTTAAATCAACAATAAATTGTTAGTCAATATGGCAATATATTTATCAATTTATTAAAGTGATTAACAGAGCGATAAAGGATGCATTATCCTTACAATGTATGCCTCGACTGCGGCCAAATACATGTGAATTTTTAAAAAATGTGCTTGCTTTGTGGTTACACTGCTGCTATAATATTGTATTTATTATTATTACGAATTATATTTTTAAACACATATTAGACATTATTTCGAAGGTTATATCGTTGACCAATAAAACTGGGACATTTTAAATTAACATAAAAAAAACGAGAATAACAATAAAATATAAAACATTTATCTTGTTTATTTACGCTTATTAAAGACTTTTAAAGGTTTGCTACGTTTGGTGACTAGCAAGGGTGTCTGGATTCATCGGGTGAGGTTTGTCTAAGTCTTGGCGGTGGATGGTGGGCCAGATCGGGAGAGGCTGGTCGAGGGTGACAATTGATCATCGTCTTGCACCATATGGATTCATACATTCGTCACTCCTGGACATATGACCCTAAGATTCCTACCCACCCCTCTTAAATTTTTCCTTTTCAGAAGTTTACTTTCCCTAAACAGAGCTTTCATACAGCAACCCCATAGATATCATCGTGAGGTCCTGTGGGATTTTTTCATTAGTGCCTCCTATGTGGAGCTAATGTAAAAATAAGATAAAGTGGTTTTGTTCAATTCAAACTATTGAAAGCAAAAAGATAGAAATTATAATGAACAAAATAATTCTGTTTGTTTATTTGTCTTTAAACGTTAATTATGAAAATTCCACCCTAGAGTATGCCGGCAATTCGAATTACCTCCTACAAGTGGAGATGGATTCGGGGTTAACTAGAAGAAGAAGAAGTTTTAACACTTTTTTAATATATTAATATTCTTACCTGCATTCTATAGCAGTGCTAAGAATCTAAAACGTTGCGTGAATTATAAATATTTCAGGAATTAATAAATGTTGAAAAAAACTTAAACACCAACCAAATACTTGAAAACAGACAGCTTTAGCTGTGACTGGTACTCATAAATTTGTTTATAATTATTATGTCCTAAAATGTTTATCAGTTGTCAGGCTGTCAGGCCACAATGCTGGTGGTGGCGCCCCCCGCTCCCCCGCGCCCGGATGCACAAGCAAGCCCGTCTTATCCGAGGATCATCAAATTCACTCTTTCCTAAAAAAAACTCTTTTTAAACAAAATACTAAGAAACAAATATAAAATCCGAACACAAAAAAACTGCAGGTAAAAATGTTAGGGGTGAAATAAAAATAATAGCGCAGCAGAATTCTACAGAAAAAACGAATAAAATTAAGCAGCTTTTAAATGTGTTTTTCGGTTGATCTAGTTAATGCGAAAAAAATACACTCAGGTAGGGAAAATAATGGGTGACGCCAAAAAAATGCGTAAAATTCAGAAAAAAATGGTATCCCAACCCGGCAGTTGGTGGCGTGCTGTTAAGGCACTACCCTTATTAATGTTCCTGAATAACAAAGATGCATAAAAAACACACCTAAATTTATACAGAGAATTGCATGATGGGGGATGGTTTTATTGCAAAATCCAGACAATTCTACCTGCGGGTTTTGTCGTTCGCGCAATAATGCCAGCAAGGGGTAACGCGAGAACTTCTTAAATTGGGATTTTTTTTAAAGAAACTCACATTTCCGGCCTACTCACGTATTATTGTTCAGTACCTACGCACTACGCAATCACCGGCGGTACCTACCCAGTACCCAACACTATTAGTATTAGTATGCTAGATCGACACCGCGCCGCGCCGTACTACGACTGGAGGGGGGTGCATTGAGACGCTGCCCGCTCCGAGAACTCGCAGCTCGGAGCACCCTTTTATTCCCTAACGGGGTGTCGAGCCGGAACGTACTAGAGCAAAAGCTGCTCTTACTCACTCGTCTTTACGTCACAAGTGTTTCGAACTTTAGATTGTCAGAAAACTACCTAATTTAAAATCGAATTAGTGAATTAATCTGCGTATTTACTTTCATCGCTGCGTTTCGTGAAGTTTATTTTTTTTATATTTTTTTGAATAAATATAAACAATGGTGATGCTATCGTCGTGCAAGATGAGGGGTCAGCTGAATCTGAAGCCTCCCCCGGAAAGAAACAACAACCAGGTGATGCTCACCAAGGCAGCCTTCATGCCGCCCTACTCGTCTTATCGTGAGTTCAATTATATCAACATTTAACTTTTTCAACACATATTTTTTTAACTTTTCCGACGCAAATGTATTTTTTTTAAGTTTCATGTTTCTCCACAGAATTTATTAAAATTTTTAACTTGTTTCTCAAGTGATACGGTCATAAGTTAAAAATATTTTGAAAATGAGTAATTTAGTGGTTGAACATTATGTTACTAATAATTACAACTTTCTGTAGGGATGTTCCTCGGAATAATTTATAACGATACATAATATATGTGCCTTTTACAAAACTGCACTATTTAAATTAATTGTTTTTATTATGTATTAACTTGCCAACCTCTTTATTATTATTTTTATCTAAGTAGTTATAAAGAATACATATTTTTTATCCTAACATAACCTTCATAATTTGTATGTACCTGCATAATCGTACAGTTTATCCTAAAGTCTATTTTTTCTTCACCATTCTCGTAATAATAATTAAGTTTGTGGTATTTTTTTTTTTTTTATATGAACACGAGAAGAGTCCCAACTGTTCCCAATGGCCTGGAGCCATAAGTCGTCACAAATTGGGGTATGTTGTGAGGCTGAAGATAATGGGGAGGGGAAGGCGAATTACCTGGCTATTCAGATCTGGTCACCAAACACGGCTTAAGCCATTTCAAGCAACGTTTCAATTCCGAATGGTTTTTCTTTCACCGGGAGATACTGAGAGTATCTTCCTTATAGTATTTTAAATTGTTAAATTGTGAAAAAACACAAATCAATCAAATAAAATTTTGTTGAGCACGCCGGGATTTACACCCGCAACTTCCAAATCGCTAGTCAAGAGTCGTACCCCTCGGACACGGAGCCCGTTATTTTTTTAATACACAAATGTTTTCATCAGTTCTTTAGTAATTTAATTACCTACCTACGCAATTTACCACTATTTTAAACAAATTATTAAATTAACCTGCTCTCCCCAAAACCTTTTTTTCTTCAATTAATTATTAAATTAGTGATATAATAATGTAGGTAAATTTTTGTAATAATGTGATACCTTAACTGTTATTTCTTGTTTATTTCAATGAATCCAAGCGGATTAATAGGATTCCACTAATTTATTAAAATAATGGAAATGATCTGTCAAAAATACTCTGCGCCATAATCTGATCGAATTGACCCCTCTCTAACAGTAACAGTAGCGGACCTTATTGTTATTCCAAAGCAATTTAAATAATCCGCTTCGGAAAAGCGATATCATCAAAGTGCAGCTTTAAGCGAGCTTTTAGGTCATATTGTAATTCGTAAGTAGCATAATTTAATTAAGAATTTTATAACTGAATCGCCGACACGTCTAGGTGGGCATTTAGACTTTTCACCACGGTAGAGAAAAGATTGAATTTAATATTTTTTTCATAATTCATAATAATCCTTCATTTAATCCCTCCAACTAATTTGTATGCTTTTCGGAACAATTCGTGTAGGTCTCATAGAAATCGTTATGTCTCCCTTACACTCATAGTGAAAAATATGATTTAAACGGTGTTAGAAAGATAATACACAACGCTTTTTGCTTAAATCTAAAATTTAACCACAAAAGAAGTAAAATGTCCACATTTATGAAACCGAAGTTTCGGATCGCAATTTAAAAAAAAGATTTTTATTAATTATTTTTTGAGGGAACGCCAAAAAAGTGTGGTGACAATGATGTTCACAATACATTTGTCTAATAAAATGTGTATGTGCTTTAATTTTTTTTTCGTTATCAGTAATTTTAGTTTAAAATAAAGTAAGATGAGAATTATTAAACCTTTTTATGTTTGCATGGAAAATTTTTATACTTATTTATGATTATTTCGGTTTATAAAATTTTAAAGCGTATTTTGTCATCTTTCAAAAACAGTTTTTAGTTTTCGGATGTGTTTATAAATATTCCATTTATTTGGGTTTTATTGCACAGCGAAAATATATTAATCCTTTGACAAAATATGGTCGAGGCCGGAAGTAATAAATATAATAAAAAATGGTCAAACTTAGCTGTGCAATTATTCTAACAGGTAACCTATTACTTGGTTGGTTCGTAAGTTGAAAGAGTAGGTATGAGAGTAAGCTCATTGTAAAATTACATCTAAATCTAAGTACCTACTCTCCTCTGTGCTGCACAAAATGGTAACATTATATTTCTCCTGCGGCGAGTTCAATTTACCAGAAATTAATTAATGACATCAGGCGCCATTTTCTATTCTCCCCACCCTCCTCCCGGGGGTACCACCTTCACCTCATCACCCCCTAAACTACCCCCACAATAAATATATCTGATGTATGTTCTGATGTTTATTAAAACCCTTTTTTAAATAATGTCTTATTAAAAGTTAATGAGTTTCCAATACTGCGTATGTATTAATTTTTATTAATTAATTGGTATCCCTTCTTAAATTTAATTTTTTCCCTCTCTACCGGTTTCGGAAGAACCCTTCCTTCGTCAGGAAAATATTAAAACTGTTTTTTTGATGCCTTAATATAATAGAATCTACCTTAGGACTTAGCTATACATTTGGATGCCTTTATACATAGAATAGAATCCATCTATTGCAGATTATTTTACCGCAAAGTATATTATAATAATAAAAAAAATTATGAAAATGTTCTCACTTTTGTAAAGCGCACAATAAGGTAATATTAAATAATAATATAATTTTTTTTTTACTTAAATTAATTTGTATAACTCTAATATCTATCAATATTATAATTAACCTATTATTATAAATTATTATTATCAAAATATTTAGAAACCTCGATGTATATTATTTGTAATTTTATTTAATTTAATTTGTATAATTTAGTAAATTATAATTCAATTTATCAACTATCATACTATGTAACTTATAAATAAATTATTATTTATCTGTAACCCACATTTCCATAAATTCATGGTCATATTATCCGTAAACTATTTTCAATCTTCAATCGTCAATTATTTTATTATCTGTAACTTCGTTAACATAAATTCAATGTTATATTATCTGTAAATTTCATCTATCAATTATTATTTTATCTGTAAATTTCATTGTCATAAATTCCTTGTTATATTTATTACCTGTAAACATCATTATCATCAATTACTATATTATATGTAAATTTCATTATCATAAATTCATTGCTGCATTAACTGTAAACCTCATTATCATAATTATTATATTATCAGTAAACGTACTTCATTACCTTAAATTATCTAATCTGCATACTTCACCCCGCCATAACACAGGGACATCCCTAGCATGGCGGGCGAAATAACACAATATGTACACTATGTATAAAATTCTTTAATAAATAAACAAATAAATAAATAAAAAATGCATTTAAAAAATATTATTAATTACCATATTATTATTAAGTTGTGTATACTTGCAAGATTTCGTGTTTAGCCAATAGCGAAATGATTTTAATTACGACATTAATTACCGTTGCAACTAATATTATTTGAAAGTAAGTCCCAGCAAATGTACTATTACATGTATTCACGAAGAACACACTGAGGATAATATATCTATGTAGGTATACCACCCGCACTCCTATATGAGTAGAGTAGTAAGGGAGACCTCTTTATTATATATATTATAATATTATACAGTGTAGTAAGGAGGAAAGCGCCGCGTGGCGGCGACAGTTGGGACTATTAATTGTTGGGAAAATGGAAAAGCTCTCACCGCTGCAGGTTGCGAAAACCTCTCCTGGGCAGAAGGTAAAGTTTCCCTACTTTGCGCAAAATAAACCACTAATAACCTACGATTATTCCATTCATTCCTTCTTATAATTATGCATTGTATTTTGAGTAGTAAAACATAATTATAAACAAACAGCAACTTTCAGTAGTTTAATTCGTTTTATTACGTTGGACTATATTATTTTGTTTCCTGTCTATTACATGTGTTTCCACTAATGTGCGGACTATATCTAATAACTAGTGTAATTTTTCTAATAAATAGTATTAATCTTAAATGAGCTACGTGTGAATCAAGTATGATTACCTGCCTGTACATGATATAAACTATAAACGGTGACCGGATAACTCAGAATGAATTCATCTCAACACCACCTTTTAAAAGTCATGAAAAAATGGTCAAATAGTTTATGTTAGGCTAGGTTATGGGCTATTTTTCAGTATTTTTTAGAACTTTTAATGATTTTTGAAAGAGGTGTTGAGATGAGTCAATTCTGGGTTATCATGGAACCAATATAAACATGTGTGTACATTTTTACGCAGCATCAAGTTAATTGGTCAAATGCACTGTACTTAAAGTTTTGTATTAGTAATCGAAGAACCGGTGGACTCAATCTATTAGCCATAAGTTATTATAATAGTTTGTCTAGTGTAAAGTCAGTAATGAGACGTAGCATTAAATAAATATATTTGTGCAGCGCCGTTGAGATAAATTTTCACTAAAACGGCGCTATATAAATCTTTTTTTTTTTTTAAACATTTACAGAGCGTTAACAATTATGATATTGCAGTTGGAATGTGCACAGATATTAACACTCAAATTTAAAATGTTCACAGGATGCGTAATCAAGTTTTTGTTATTTCTAGGCGGAGATTCTAGTAGGGAAAATACAGAAATATTAATCATCTTTGTATTATTATAATCAACATAATATTGCCCCTTTGAATAATCGTCCGTAATGCAAAATGCAGTGACACAGGCTTCACCTATACATGCACTATACATTAGTATGCAGTAATAACAGCAATGGCGCTGAGCTTTCTTGCGAGAAGTTAGTTATGAGTTATCGTTACATTAACGGCCGCTAAGAAGTTTGCGGGGGCTGACCACCCTCTCCCCCACCCAGTCACCCAACACCCCCGACTGGGGAGAACACCGGATACTGTAATATTACTAGTGTAAAGGATGGGAACCAATTTACAACATAAATGTGTCAGAAATTAAAATAATTCATAAAATGAGAAGAAAATTTGCCCATCAAATTAGTTACAACTCTTTTTTAAATGACTTCAATTTGAGAAACTTTCGAAAAGAACTGAAACTCTTAGAAAACTGAAAGAAAAAATTAGAAAATGTTTTTCACTGAGTTGCTGCTGGGTAGTTCATCGAGTGTACGAGTTATGACCACGAAAATACTATTCCTGAATATAGAAAATAGTGAACATAAATTTATTTAGCGAGACTTTTCTCTATTCCCGATAGACTGTCGCATTTATACAGTTGCATATGCCGTTCCAAGATGGCGCGTCCCTCCCTTTTCCCACCCCCTACTGGACCACCCCCTCCCCCTCACACCAGAGGGTTGCTAGGCGACGGGGAACTTGTCTCAATTACCCACCCACTTTTAGTCAGATGCACTTAACGCCATACACACACACACACACAACCCCGACAACTTAATTAATACTCCCACTGTTTCATATTTCACTCGGAAATGTTTACCTGAACACATTTACATACAACTTGATGTACCTGCTTACATCATCATATTGCATTAAATCATTTGAAAATATTTGTTTGAAACTCTCGCATGTTTAATTCTATTAATTCGTAATCGTAATATGATCTAAATGGTATTGGAAAGAAAAAACAACGCGCTATATATTCAAATCTAAAAGTTAACCGTAAAATAATTCAAATATAGACTAATATAAAACCAAAAAAAAAATTTAACTTTGTCAATTTTTTATTTTTCCATGAAATGATAAAAGAGATGATAATAAATAACGTTTATAATTTGTTTGTCTAATAAAATATTTGTGTGTTTTTTTAATTTTTTTCGCTTTAAGTAGATAATTTTAGTTATAAAAAAAACATAAGGTAAGCCATTTTTAAAACTTTTTAAAGTTAAAGATTATTTACAACAATAAAATTTCATCACCTTTCCAAAACAGTTTTTATTTTTTGCATACGTTCACAAATATTCAATTTATTTGGATTTTATTGCAAAGCGGAAATATTTTAACCTTCTAATAACTTACTAACTTTTTTTAATAACTTACGTTCCTTGTTTTGAAGCCTTCGCTTAACTTCCATGAATATGAATAGTGGATTATGAACACCTAACCGAAAGCATGAAATATCGCAGGCTCTCCCATCCATCCATCCTTTTAACCTTTTCCCGGCCGGTTCATTTATAATTCTATTAAAGTCGTGTTGTCGATGGCGGCCGTTACCAGGTAGGGAAAGTAATTGAAATCATATCGGAACTACTCATAGCATGCAAAATGCCTGGCATTTGTACTTACTCCACTGTTGTTCTCTCCATACATTGTGTATCAAATGTCAGGTTGTAATTGAATAATTGAATATTTCATGGGAACCATTCATATAGCACCTGTTTATTCCAATTATATTTAACACGAATCAACTTGGAATTATGAATTAATACTTCTACCGTATCGACATTTGACTACTGATAATAATCATTAATGAATCACTAATATTCATTTATTATTTATTAAAGGCCTTTTATGAGCATTTATTATAAATAACTGCGCTGCCTCAATAACAACATTTTGTATTTGTTCAGTGATAAATTGAGATGTTAATTGACTTATTATTATTATTTTCCTCCATTAGTATTCTGGGCAAAGAGGAATAGATATAGTAGTTATTTCCAGAATTAGTGCATTGAAATAAATCCCGGCTTCTAGTTTTAAATAGTTGCATCCGAAAGATTGTCAATGAAAGCAATTCTGGACTATCATCTACATCGTTTAAAATTTTATGTAGAAAAACCAAGTCAATGAAAATCGTTCCGTCTGACAGTTTAAGCCTAATTCGTACCATTTAAAAGAGTTTTGTAGTTCAACAAAATTGCTGGAATACCGTTTTTAAAACTTAAGAATTTATTTTGTATTATTTTGATAGTTTGTACATGAATATTATAATGTGAGTTATTTTATTTATTGCGAAATGCAGTGATCATCAATATACATTTATACGTATATAGGGCATATTCAGGCACCCAGATCACCTGATATTGATCCCATATTGTCTTTTTCATAAAATATTACAAAATTCTCATGTACCTACCGCCTGTATAATAAGTTACAGGCGCAGACCCTTTAAAAATCACGGAATATTATAAATTTTGAATTTGTAAAGCTCAAATCAGTCTCAAAATCATTGCCTTTCAAAATAAGGAATTTACCCATCAAACCACAGCAAACTTGAAAAAATATAACATCTATCATCACATCATATAACAAAAATACAAGACACGTTATATTCATACGGTCTGTTCCCGTCTCGATGAACGACTAAAATATAAGGGACTTTCCATTTTAAGCCGACGTAATAAATACTTTAAATATTTTCACGAACTTTTCCCTGTTTGAATGGTGTAAATGTTTGTTTTTCTGTCGGCGTCGTGTTTTGGATAAGGTTTCCGTTAATAGGGGTTTATGCCCCGTGACGTCATGACCACTCCATATCAGCCATAAAGCGGAATGTCTGGGATGCAAAGTGGTACTGAATATTTAATTCCACATCCGACGGAATCTCTCCACATTTAGATCAACGAATTGCGACTGGGTGTTGGTTAGGCAGTGGGCAGTAGGCAGTTGGCTGTGGGCAATGGGCAGTGGGCAGTTGGCACTGTAGGAAGTATAGCGATGGGTTGTGAGCAGTTGGTTGTAGCGGTGTTCGCGGTGCTTCCATACGCGGAAGACCCTCATTCGAACGCAAATGGCAACCCATTTATTACTGCGTTTTTTGAAATAAATTATATGTCCATCCAAATACCATCCAACGTGTGCGAGAATGGATGTTTTCACTTGATCGTATTCCTAAAAAAGGCTATTAATCCAATCTCTGTGGACATTATGGTATAGGTTGTCTCAAGTAATAAGGCGAAAACTAAACTTGTGCACGGAGAAAAATGTTATTCGAAAAAACGATCATTTTAATAGTAAAAACGGTTAAAAACGGGACTGAAGTTCTTACGAACAAATTAACAGGGCTTCAATGTTTATTGGCGGGAACATGTAAGAATAATTTGTTGGTATACTACTTATACTATATATTTGTCACGTACTTCAGAAAATAATTTCACCAACTGTTCAATGTTTATCAAACGTACAATCAAACATGTTAAATTCGGTTGTCTTTAATGTAGGTTAGGTAGGACTAGTAGGTAGGTATGTAGGTTAATCCTGCGTAAAATCTGACTAAAGAGTGTGTTAGAGCTTTTTTAAAATGTCTTTGCATACACTTTATTTGAATTATCAGCCATCTAACAATGGTGTCTTAAAACAATTTTTCTTTGTTTTTCTCTATTTATATTTTTAATTTTAAGTTTATTTATTACAAAACAGGGTTAACAAAAAAATTACAGCGGACGAATTGCTTAATAACGGGGTACAATCATATGTAAACATTCAACTATTTGGGTAAAACAACGCCAACAAAAAGCCAGAGAAAATAAAGTAAAGTGAATTCTAATTCAAATAACCACTCGAGCGCTTTTTGCCACATTTTGGCACTATTTCCAAAACCTCGGATTTCTTTTTTGCCAAAATGTGGCAAATTTTCAAAAAAAATTTTTTTATTAAAACTACTATATAATATATTTTACATTCAAAATATAACCAAATAAATATTATCTAGACTCTTAAAAATGTGTTAAGGTTAAAGATTTAATTATATTTTTTTTATAAATCCCCATATTTGTATATGTGATCCGAAATCTTGCTGTCACCGTGGGTGTTATATAGTCGACACATTCGCAAAGGAGGTTGGGGGAATATTCTTTGGAAAGGAACATGAAAAATTTCGGGGTTTCTTAGTAGATAATGGTATTGGTATTGAATTTGATTTTGGCCATAAGGAAAGATTCTAAATAGTTTTATATCATTCTTAAAAGAAAGTGGATGTCATTTTTATAACGACGTTCATTTAATGTTTCTAATTTAAAATATTCGAGGCTACTTACGTACAATATGTTTTTGGTTTAAAAAATACATAAATGTTCTTAGTTTGTGGTGAAAAGATACTAAGTATTTGTGAACGCGTTACCATTCATCCAACATTGTGGTCATTCCTTAGGCATTTTCTCTTCGACACTCGGATCTTTGAAATGAAGATAAAGTTAGGTCGTGGTGTGGGATTACGGCAGCCAGTGGCATGTGTGTTCGGGGGCAGACTGGGCAGTGGAGAGTGGGCAGTGGCTTGTGTATGAGAGTGCATGTGTCCCCAGCAGGATTAGGGCCCGCCGGGGCTGACCAGTGTTTTAGGGCCATATTACTTTAAACGGCTCCCCCGGGGGTCACTTCTCAACACACCGCTATTATTTTTCAACCCCAACCACCCAAATTGTAAAGTACTAAAACGGGACCATCTCCATATCGACAGTTCGGCAGGGAAAAGATCCCTATCAAAAAGCAGATCGAAATAATAAACAATACATACAGGAAAAAAAAGTAAGCAATATATACTTACAAAACATTTACTAGTGGTGAAAACACACAACAAACTACATCAATAAATCTATATTATATGTAGATACATGGAAAATGCTCAGATCCATTAGTCAAAAAATCAATGATCAAAATTAGTAAAAGACATTTTTTAAGTATGCTTTAGCATAGGTAATTTTATGGTTTGCTGGCCCAGACACGTGAAGAATTACGGAAATTGTAGATTTTTGTGAATCCGCTAATATTTGGCATAAGATTATTGCATTTCAAAAACAAATATTTCAAATATAAATAGAAATTTAGCATTCGAATGAACACCGTTAGAAAACTTGAAAAATCACGAAATCTGTCAAAAATTTAAACAAAAGAAATACACTTTCCAAATATAAAACCAATATTTTCATAAAAAGCAAATACTTTGTGATGTGACTTTAAAATAAACAATAACTTTGTAAACACCCAACAAACAGCAAAGTAATTTCAAAATTGAATAATTAATTCATTCATTTAAATAAAATATTTTATGATTATAGGTAGGTAACTACTTTATGATGCATGAATTATTCAAATTTTGAAATTGACACTTCTGACAATTGAGAGTTCAATGAAAGTGAATAATTTCACAAAGGAATAACGCACATCAAAAACAACTGCAATTAATATGTTTGATTGACATTTTCTTCTTCTAATATAGCTTATAAAGGTGTAAGAAAAGATAACATCCCTCTAGACTCTAGATCGAACGAATTGTGTGGATAACTTTCCGCGAATCACTTATTTCCGCATCAGCGAACAAGTTGACGTTAAATACGCACCAACTATCTTAAAGACAGAACATAAAAAATGAAAATTGACAATTTTTATAATTTGCAAGCAGAGATAAAAATGGAGTTCCGCGGGGAACTGTACTTGGCCCGATTTTATTCTTATTAAATATAAATGATTTAGGTAATTTTGTATTCCCTGGAAAAACTGTATCTTGAGCTGACGTTGTGGCAATAGTAAATGGAAATTCTTGGAGAGAAACATTTTCTAAGTCTGCTTTTAACATACTAATATTTTAAAAACCCCAAACTTTTACCAAATTATCGCAAATACGAATACTTTGTAGTTTTATTGGCCCTCCTATATTTAATCTTCTACCAAAACAAATTCAAATAATTAATATAAATCAAATATAATCTAATCACATTACACAAAAGAATAAAAATAATGGCTGAATGATTCGGATGTTGTAACATTTTTCTTTGTAAACTTTCATGTTTCACTTTTCATTACGATGCCACCATACCTTCAATACTGGCATTATACATATACTTTATGTTACTGTATTTCAAAAAAATAAAAACATGTATTTTTTTTAATTTTAAAAACCTTGAAACGTTTATGTCTCACTATTTCAATATAATTTTTACATGTCTCTATACCTTTATTTTTAGACCGTAACTTTGAAATTTCCATTTTATACATAAGTACTTGTTTATGTATTTTAGGTTATATTACCCACAAACAGGTTTGTCACAGTGGGTTCCCATTACTTATTTTTTTATGCGTGTGTTTATTGTTTATACATTACTATATTAAAAGCATGTTAAACATTTATTTTTAAAATGTACGTAGAAATAATGGGAAGAAATAAAGAATAACAATAAGTCACTTTAAATTCCCGCACGCGACAATTTCTATTTTAACTATTTTTAATATTTTACAGCGATAATTCCGCAAAATTGCAAA
Organism: Limnephilus auricula; assembly: GCA_951813805.1. Taxonomy (NCBI): domain Eukaryota; kingdom Metazoa; phylum Arthropoda; class Insecta; order Trichoptera; family Limnephilidae; genus Limnephilus; species Limnephilus auricula. The sequence goes on along the minus strand of OX638395.1, from coordinate 372,162 downwards.
ATATACCCGTACGTGAATAAGTTTTTTGTAAAATGTAAAAACATCATTTTCTCGTAGTTTGGTCAGCCCTACTGGAGCCAGGGATGCTTTTACGACTCCTGGGGCCCATCTCGGTGACAGGTGATGGCCTTCTTACGACCGCGACCCAAACTAGCCTCCTGCTGGACACCCCTGCATTATTTAATATTCAATACACTGTCCATATAATACGGTGCTTATAGTCCGATCTGCAAAACATGCCCGCTGGGAAAACTGCAAGGGAAATTAAAGACACCGCACCAAAATAACCCGAAAATGCATTACTTTACTAAAATATCATATTGATGAATTGTCGCTTTCCATGTATTGCCGATTGACTGAAAGTTTTCATTTTGCATTTTTGCGATCACTCGTTGAAACCGATGTACAGCTAGCAACTCCTAAAAGCACGAACTAATATTAATTAGTCAGTATTTAAATAGGACCAAAGTGTGTTTGTGTCTATTTTTCTATAAACGCTTGGTTAATAGAAAGAAAAAAAAATCCTTTAATTGCTGAACGATATATATAAAAAAAAAAAAAAACAAGTGGAGACTCAGTTCTGCTTGGTTGTTTATTTGAATTTAGTTATTTACTCCTAAATTTTAATTTTACGCTCTACAAAGATCGCGTACGAGCACGGAAGTTCAAAAATTGAGCATAACCTACAAACAGGCGCCATCTGCACAGATTTCATACAAAAACTTACAGGATGTAGTGTTTGCCTTATCCACAGGCAGACATTAGTAATTGTGTGGGGCTCTTCAAAAATAATAGTTTCTTGTTACAAACTGGTTTATTATTATGTGTTTACAATATATTATACTTCTGGATCTTACGACCGACGATAACTGTCCAGGAATTAAACCTGAGAGCACGAGCTCTTGTTGATCGGGAGTACTCTCCGGTGAATCTACTCTAACTGCCCGACATCTGTCGGAACTTGACATAAGCTCCAAGCTTACCGATATCTTTAAAAAAACAACTGAAACTACGTGTCATTCAAGTACACTACACATGAGGATTAAATAAATAGGTATTACTTCATGGAATCACTTAATACGCCTTGTATGTCCTTGATTAATAATGGATTATTTTTGTTGCAGATTTACCTGCCAGCAGAATGGTGAAATCACCCTCCCCTCCGCCCTCGAATGGTGAGTTCTATTAGTTTATTATTAAATCATTTTATATACCTATACGAGTCCTTAACGATAAATATTACATTTCACCGAATGCAAACGTAGACAAAATGTTATACCGTCCTTGTGTTCAACAGTTCTTCTATTTATTCCGTCTTCTGTATTTATTCCGTACTACAAAAAGGTTTTCTTCGAGTCCTAGTTTCTTTCCTTCCTCTTATTGAAAAGACCCTCGGTGCCGCGCCCTTAATTATGACAATGGCAACACTGATTAGAGTTAATATATTCATCTACCTAATTATAATGATGGTATGATCAATGAAATTGATAGTAATATTTTTTTCTTCAGGCCCTCTGGCACACTCGATCGATAAGGATAACTTTCGGTAACTTCTCATCGTTCCCTTGCATGACTGCAGATCGCCAACGATTATGTTACAGTTCACAATGACTAAGTGTCCTTAATATATTCTTCATCAACTGTTGTTTGTACGTTAGTGATCTGCAGTTGTCCTAGGGAACGATGAGAAGTTACCGAAAGTTATCCTATCAATGCTTATCGATGAAGGGTGCTAGGGGGCCAGCTCGCCTATTAAATAAAAAAATAATAATTAAATTTATTTTTTCTATTATTCTCTACTTTGAGGGGTAATATAATTATCTCTTTTGTTTCCAATACTAAACATATGATTAGAATATTTTGTAAATGGTCTGGAAACTCTTTATTTTGCTTCTATCAATATGCATTATTCGTTTTCACTCTGTTAAATATTCCTAAAAAATTTAAATATAAACCTTTTAAACATTCTTAACACAGCATTTTCTTCTTGGCCTCCTGGGTGTAGGTGTAAAATTTAATTAGTTAATATTATAGTGGGTAAAGTGGGTTATGTTGTGAAAAGATATTATTTATTATTGAATGGTACAATATGAAAATGGCAATGAAGACAACTAAAATTAAACGATGTGGATTCAACAAGCAGCAAGGAAGGAGTTATTGAAAATGTTCTTGTGTAGCTTTCTTTTGTATAGTTAGGTAATAATAATAATAATAATAACAAAGCATTTGTATAGCGCAGTTTTGTGATGTTTCACTTTAAGTGCGCTTAACTATAACAAAATTTAAAAATAATCCTACAGTGCTTACAAAGTATTGAAAAGTAATTTTAAATAAAGAATATACAGTATACGAGGTAATTTCTAGTAGGTAGCTACAGTGGGTACGAGGACAAATAATTTATTGATCTAAATTTTAAAAAATATTCTTTTACGGTAAAGAGCGTTTTTTATTTTTTTTAATTCACATTTATAAAAATAAATACACCCGTCTTGTTGCTCGTGTACCTGATACATATATGGAGAATAACCGTCTGTGATTTTCCTACCCCCGATATGAATCCAGTAGAACGGAGGGAATATTTTAGCATCCACTCAATATTATGAATGGCACGTAACAAACGACTGCGGATCGCCAGTGGCTCTGCAACGATCCCACACAATCCCGGATATATTTAAATTCATTTTTTATTCTATATTCGTATGCAAACAGCGCTCCCTGGGCCCCTACCCATAGTACCCACAGTCAGGCCCCGAGTGTCCGCCTCAACTAACTTCCAAGATCTTTAATTTCTGAAAGCTATCAGCCAAATTAATTGATTTATTCACTCATTTATCTGGATTTATAAAACGATAATTGTAGTTATCCAGAGAATTTCTGCGAGTGAATGGATAGGATCCCATTAGCTCAGTAGTAAGTAGTTCGAATCCTAAATGTGATCATATCTTTTTCTGATATTTCGGTTTCATATTTTCAATTGAGAGTCGCTAATATTGCCTTTATGAATTAAATATTACAATTTGTTGGTTTACTTAATTAGTTAAAAGTTCATCCCAGACATGCAGAAAACTCAATAAATGTTGAATTTAAAAAATAATAATAATTTTTAACTTTTTAAGTTAATGAGTTTAACCTCAAATTATAATATTTTCATTATTGAAGATAAGATAAATTAGCGAAACTCAATCGAAAATCAGAAAAAGATACTGATAAATCTGGGACTCGACTTGGGATTCGGAGTGGCCCGGAAAGCCGAAGGTCCTGGGTTCGAGTCCCAGATGTATCCGTATCTTTTTCTGATGGTTCTATTTCAGATTTTCGATTGAGTTTCGCTAATATTATCTTCATTAATTAAAATATTATAAAAATATTATTAAAATATTATTAATAAATTTATCCAAGACCCTATCTAGGTAGCGTTTAATTCGAGATGAATCTTGCAATCATACATAAAGATAAGAGGCAAAAAAATATGCGTAAGAGGAATAAGAAAATGAAGATAATGTTGCTAGTTTTTAATTGAAGTATGATACAGTTAAATATGACAGAAGGGGTAGGGTTCCATTAGCTCAGTGGCAGATACTAAAGTCGTGGGTTCGATTCCTAGATGTACCATATCTTTTTCTGATTTTTCTTTTCCAAATTTTCCATTGAGGGTCGCTAATATTTTCTTCGTTAATTAATAATTAAATCAGTTTAAACATTGGATATGATTTGAGACTTTCACGACCAAAAGTATTATCGTGATTTATGTTAGCTATTATGCCGCGTTGTTTTTCTTATTGTAAACTTGAATTTGTTATAGGTATAAGGTGGGAAAGGACTTTTGAAGAAGTTGAACCTTTTTTTATTTATTTCGACGAGAATGTATTTTTTTATTTATTTCGACGAGAATGGAAAATTTTTTTAATAAATGATTTATTTTTTAAATTTTGATTTTGTAGATTCAATATTATATTGTCCTTATTTGATGAAAATCTAAATGCACATATCATTCAGACATAATTATTATCAGGGGTTACTTTTAAATGGCAATACTTACTGCTGGTAATGTAGTACTATTAGAAGTTTTTAAAGTTTATTTTTTACTTATGCTTTATAACAATGTTATTTAAAAACGCCTATTATTGTAAAGTTTTTAAAATAAATAAACTTGAATTAAATTCCATCGTGCACCATTAAAATATGTAAATTAATATTAATTTATATTCTGCTAAATATTACAACATGCATTCGAAATCATTTAAGTTTCAATAAATTTTTCACGGCGTCAGAAACTTTCAGATCCCTCTATGCATTGGTCATCTTCGGAGAAACATTTTTATTGAGTCGATTTGGCATTCAAAGCACAAGCCGTTATTCAAATTCTCAGAAAATATGAAAATCTCGAGTGGACCGTGGCGCAGGAGTTAGAGTTAGGGGCTTTACGCTGTGCCTCTATCTATTGACCATTGCTTCTGCCTATTTCGGATCTTCTCACGACTGACTAGTCACTTCTCACATGCTAGATTCCTTACTACACATGAAATAATTCTAATTTTAATCATATATGCTTATAAATATAACATTCGTTTGAAAAATATTATTAACTCTATAATTATTGGTGTGGGGTAAACTAGACTATGATTGCCCACAACTAGTAATTGCCCACTCTCACTTTGATTGTCTATCAGTGAATCGAAAAACTGCCATATCTGCAGAAGCAGCCACATTGTTGAAAAGTGAAATTAGATTAAGCAGGTATTTCTTATATTATTTAAATTTTTTACCTACTAACTTTGATGATAAAAAATGAAAATAAGTTTGTAGCATTTTCAGGTTGTTTTATTAACGATTTTTATCGAATCACTAAAGGGGGAATCACTGCTGATCACCATAAACAAATGGGCTATTGGTGTATTTAGTTATAATTTTTTGTTCATTAAAAAAAATGACATTTAGTTATGATGTAATACAATCAATGGAATGATTTGATAAGTAATTATTTTAATATAATTCAAGTACTTATCGTTTTGTATGACGGTGGGTAAGACAAAACCTACACCAATTCAAAGTCCATATTTCCTTAAGTGGGCAATCATTATCTATTTTATCCCTACATTATATAAAGTTAAAAAGCTTAGTTCTCGATGAGTACATTGATAGTGTTGTGTTGTGACTTCTTCGATACCACATAGTAGGAGTAAGGTCACTGTTTCGGGATCGGGTCCATTTCTGGCCTCGTCATGTTGATTTGTACGTGGGAACTGCAACAGGGGGAGTGGTTGGTGGTACTTGGGGGGAAGGGGGTGGGGTGGGTAACAATATCCTTATCCGGTCAGCCGTTTCTCATCACTATTCCTGACGCATACTTCGCTGCTTAAAGCAACGTCCCCAAAATACCCCCTCCTTCTACACAACCAAATAATGTAAGCCAATATGCGAAACGGTTCCAACTATTTACTCCGCGTTTAAAATGCAAATATCAAGTTTTTTTATGAAGTGGCTCATTTTTGTGTATACTTACGCATATTCGAAACCGAGTTATTCCCTGCATTATTATAAGGGAACAAGTACCTATTTAAATTAGCATTTCGGTGGTTGCAGAGTCTTGCAATACATTCTGCAATGCTCCCCTTTTACCGCCGCTACCCTTTCGGATATTATTTACAGCCCTGAGTCGCCTCACTGAGCAGCGTCTTTATAACACCTATATCAAACTTATTGCAACTATTTCTTTCACGAAAATCGATGCATCACACTACTGTGCCAAACAAAACGTAATATTCAAAGAAATCTTTAGTGTTGGTAGAAATAATGTTTTAAGCCGTGTATTCACTGAGAAACACTTGTTTATAAACACTGTTTCAGATACAAAATCTACGTGTTTCTAAAACAAATTAATGTGTTTCTGAAACAGATAAAATTGTTGCTGTTAACACTACGCGTTTCCGACCATGTTTATGTGCTCCCCGCTGGCGGTGGAGAACACAGAAACAAATCAGTTTTGCAACAGCAGTTGAGTGTGGATGCCTGTCTAATTTGTCTAAACATTCGAAAACAATAATTTCATTACATTAATATTCAAAACAACTAACTGATATGATATGACATAAACATTGTTTCTGTAAACATCTACGTGGTGTAGTCAACACGTGGCTTTAATATTACTCTTTTACCCGGTGATTTTAATCTTATTATACAGTGAATTATTTTGAAATTTACTTAAATATATTATATTATTTCTTTTCTCAGATTATCCGTGGTAATGATTGTTCATTATTCTAGTAATAATGCGTATAACAGTGAATGTAAAAGAGTTATTATGATTGATTTTTTGTAATATATTTCACCATATAGCCGGATGCAATTATGTCGTGTTTCTTGTGTTAGAATGATTTTCCAGCTAAGTATGACTAGTATCGCGCAAGTATATTCTACGTTAACGTTTTTATGACTAAAAGTTTTGAGAAACGTTCCCTTCAATTATTAATAAGTATTTTTGTATTGTTAGGCGTAAACCTTTCTTAAAAATAAGTCACATTTTTTATTTGTATCTCCTTGTGACCGTATTTACGTCATCTTTTCAACCAGCCGTTTTTAGTTTTGGGGTAAGAGTTAAGTTTGACCGAAAATATTATAAAATACGGTTAGCTGTATCAATCAGGGGGTTTGACAGCAAGGAAATTCGAAATATGTATTATTATTCACACCACGTCACTTGGTTCGGACCTCCGCTGTACCCACCGAGCGGAAACTTCGCGAAGGGAAACTAAAAGGTTTTTCATAACCAAAGTAACCCCGCGTATCAGAATAACAACTGCCAGTGTTTACCCTTTTAAATATCGTTGCAAAATCATTTTAACAATCAAAGTTTCAAAGTTTTCACAAAAAATAATCATAAATAAATATATTCGAGTTCACGATTCGTGGCACATAATTTTGGTCATTATTTATTTGATAGTAGGTGAAGTTAAGTACCTACGTCTAGCCGTAGTTTGTAAATACGCCCATAATTGATGTAAGTAAGCTCCAAGTCAAGAAATCCTCCACTAGTAACACTCGCAGCGTCTCGATGGTGAAGTGATGTGATGATATGATGTACTGGTGTAATGGTGTGATGGTGTGGTGATGAGGTGGTGTGGTGATGAGGTGGTGTGGTGATGTATGAGTGATTAACGAGGATGCTCCCAAATAACTGTTATTTTTGTTTCAGCGTCTGTGGGAAAGTCATTAGCACGCCTTGTGTGTGGAATGACATAACAATATTTTTTCGACAATAATTTATCTTTAGGTCTCTCCCACTTTTTGTAGATATTTATCGCTAGGTACTTACGTACCTACTATAGGTACATACCAGAATGGATATATTAGTTGATGACTAGAGGATAGTAAGAGAATTAAGCGTTTAAAGTTGCTCAGAAAATTAGGAAAATTACGTCACTTCCATATTTCACGGTAATGATCATCTTGCACCATTCTATTCTACGATAACGGATAATGAAATTAAATACGATACAATTCATCTTAATAACGATGTTCATCTTTGTATTAACATCCACATGAAGTATTAGGTCGAAATACGATATAACACTACCTACCACTACCATAATATATTTTATCACAATATCATCCAAAAGAGATGCCTACGAGAAATTACAAATTCTGATCACCTGGATTCATGTAGACCCATATTTGAAAAATCTTCAACTTCTGACAGTGACAGACATATATTATACTCGTATAATGTGGTTATGTCCATTAGTTCGATCGTCCCCAGAAAAGTTCCCACAAAAAAACTCAACACTACAAGGTTCACAGAAAACTTACTAATACCAAAATCAAGCATAACTCTATTTCAAAAAGGACCACACTACATGGTCGTATATATATTATAACAACCTTCCACGTAACTCAAATTTAAATCATCACTAAAAAAAATCTTTTTATAAATAAATGTTATTATTTCTTCAATCTTTGCAAAATTAAATATCATTACACTACAAATGAATACCTTACATACGTTAAGTACCTCTGTTTTATATGTATAATATGCAATTTTTAGGTTTTATAATACTCGTACAACATATATTTACATATATTTTTGGGTTAGTTGGAAGAAATGGGATGTACCTATAAGTTATACCTGTTGTACTTTCTATATTTTGTACAATAAATGTTTTTTGAATTTTGTATCCCAATTTTTGGTTGTTGTTATTTTGGTGCAACACTTAGATAAATACATCACAATAATAATACTGCAATAAAATCGACCCTAGTTTTAATCGAATAATAAGTCACAAGACACGCGCAGATAGCATCGCTCATTGTAGCCGATCCAACCCTTTCACACTGCAAGCCTCCGCCTAAATATTCATACAATAACGCAGGTAAATGAGGCCACGCGCCACAGCTTACTATTGTGACTTTTAGCAGGGGTTTTTTTATTATTATAATTCAGGTACTTATTTGGGCATATTAAAACCCCCTTCGTTCAATCTCACCCGGGATCACTCTCACCGCGTCTTGAATACACGCGGAATAATGGTAATATGAAAGATGTAGTGAAGTTTGAAAGGGTTGCATAATAGATTTAGATTTGACATAGTATAATGAGGGTTATTTAAATAAAAGGGGTGCAGGGATGTTTGAATGAGAGCCCATTTGTAAGGTGTGTATCAACGAGTCATTTGGTTAGATTCATTTGTTTGTGAACCGCGGCTCTATTAAGCGTGCAGGTAATAGCACTGCTTGTAAGGGGAATTTTTACACGGGAAACTGATTTGAATACATTAAATTACCCTAGGGTGAAATATCAAGTGTCGAGGGCAGGTTCATAATGGAGACAAATTATTTATGTAAATTTTTGTTATCATTTGGCTTGCTATAAAGTACGTACATTGTGGGGAATATTATATTGTAAATAAATGCAAATTAATAGCATATGGACGGTTTGTAAAATAGGTACTAGGTTAATATGCACGAGTATTAATTCCCGGAAAATTTTGCCTATGTCTTTGGGGATGTTTCTTGCCAGGATCTTTTGGGGAAAGGGAGTGGAAGAAGTTCTGGGAAGGAAAAAGGTATGAGGGATGGGTAGAAATCTGAAGATCAATGTGTCCAGGGTTACGGACGTATTAATCAATCAATCAAACTGCGGAGCAAAGCGACAGTCCGGTTTGAGACAGTCCGGTTTGAGGGGTCTAGGTTAGGTCCCCCTCAACCATTATCTACCGATCCGGCCCGCCACGTAGTAAGTGTAATCAATTTAATTAAATATGCATCATATAAATCTTCGCAGAACTCGTCAGTTTTATCCGTTTATTTTATCGCAAAAAGATACACAAGTATTAAGAAGTAGTTGTTGCTTTTTCTTTTTTGCTTTTGTTTTCATTGTACAGTTTTTTTTATTAATGCGTATTGACGAGTACTCCTTTTCTAAGTAAAATCAACGGTTTACATTAAGGAAAATTATATTGCACTAAATTATGTATCGAAAACAGATATTTCATATAAATTTAGGTGTGTGATAAACAGATATGTACCTACTTTATTTTAAATAAATCCATTTCAAATGGAAATGTACTTTGCATTTTAAATGTTTTATTTACCCATTTCCATTTTAAATGCTTTTCTAAATGCATTTTGCAACATTTTTCCTATTATCTTAACACATCTCTTTTTCATATTTTACGTCTGTCAAGTTCCCTGGTATATAGAAGCCCTGGCAAAATAAGTGATACCATTACAAAAAATGGGTCATAGACGCTGTAATATTAAATTTTCGTTAATAGTTCCTATTTTTTTAAGCTAGCAACATTGGCAGCTTTCTTCTGCTCTTAATAATAGTAATTGATGCGTATTTAGATATACCGAGGTTATTGGTTTTTTATTTCAATTTTTACCATTTATCCAAACATAATTGGTTGTTTCTCGAAGTAATTAACTTGAAACGTAGTGTAATTTTCAAAATATATTTAAAAGTCTATTAAAAGTGTTGGTTTTGGTAAATATCGTGGAATATTTACCAAAACCAATAAATGTTACAATAGAATGCTGTATAGTTTATAAAATATATATAAACTTTATCCAGTATTTTACTTTTTTGCTATTTTATTGTATGATCTGAGAAACCAATTTGCGTTTTCAATGCATTTTGAAAATAGGTATTTTGCATTTTGCATTTGAAGTGCTTTTCAAAAAACAGTTTTGCATTTCGCATTTTTAAATGGAAAAATTTTGACCCATTTCCATTTTGAATTTCAAATGGTTTTGGGTACCCATTTTGCACAACTCTGGTGATAAAAAAGTACCTAAAAGACGTCACTCGACCAATGTAAGAAAAGTAAGTTTTCGTCCAGGTGGTCATCAGGGTTGGTGCAGAGAGCAGGCAGCAGGCAGCAGGCAGTAGGCAGTGGGGTGTGTCGATAGGGTTAAAGATGATGGAGCGAGCTAACACGCGTCGGAACTACCCTTTTCAACGGAGATTGAACCGCTTTAGGGATGAATTTATAGCGCAGGCTTAACTATCAATCATCCCCTTTATTTCTTTGATTGGCACACCAGTCTGTTTTTTAAGCTTCTACTCGTACCTACAGTACTCTAATTGTTCCACTCTTCGAACAAACGTTGCAAAATAATTTATTATTACACTGTTGAAAAACAAATAGTTTTTAATTTATATTATTTTTATTTTATTTTATTATTTTCTTTTGTATTTTCGTGCATACGGTTTACATAATAAGTACTAGATATACAAAATACGTTAATAGTCAGCAACAGTATTTTTTTACATGAATACCGTACAAGAGTCTCAATTGCTACCGTCTGGAGCCAGTGAGACTATGGTATCCCCGATTGGGATATGTTGTGAGGCTGAAGGTAGTGGGGAATGGAAGGAGATGGGGAAGTACCTGGCTATTCAGATCTGGTCACCAAATACGGCTAAAGCCATAAAGTTTCATTTCTGAATGGTGGTCTTATACCAGGACGATTCTGAGAGTATCTTAATCTATCGACTACCATAATACGGACATGTGTGTGGTAGTCGAAAAGCACGTAAAAAAATTGTACACAAATATTTCATGGATAAAGAAAAAAAAATTTAAAAATCTTCCACTATGGAACATGCTGCAAATATAATATATATTATTTTTAATTATAAATTTTGAAATATCCCAAATTAATCAAATAAAAATTATTTGTGCACGCCGGGTTCGAACCCGGTCCTTCAGATTGGAATTCAAGAACCTTACCTCTCGCCTACGGAGGCCGTCATGTGAGTTAGTAGGTAGTAATGTTTCGTGAACACCTCACTAGGAGTACCTGTGCTGAGATGTTCGCATGTTTTAGATAAACTGTTATTTTGTTAATTAGTTCATTACATTCCATTTAAAGTGTGCTTTATTAAACTGTAGCAGATTTGATGCAAGTATTAACCGTAATGTTTTATTTGTTACTGACAAAATAAAATAAATTCTGTTTTGTTTCCTTGAGTTGGCCTTGATTTTGGAATACGCGTACACGCGATTTATACCTTCTTACGCATCCTTACATTATTCAGAGACAGACGTTCACGTTCATTATGGTTTCATAGTGCTTTAAACGAAGTATTGAATTCCATAAGTCTAAACTTAAACTTTGTGGCGCACAGTTTACTGTGTAAGCGGGTTCCCTACAGAGCGTCAGACCATCCCACAATATCCTACGTTCATCGCAATAACCTTTTTGATTGTCGATTCACCATTTAAATTCAACCTCGGATGCATTATTCCTAAATCCGAAAACTTCGCTATCATTTTGACACGCGACCCCTTTCGCTACCGTCAACTGTGAAAAAGCAATAATCGCCCATAAATCATAATTTAAAGACAATTTGAAATTCCGCCTCGTGTCAAGGAATAACGAATCACATCGCCTCCAGTGAGATCCGCCGCCATAATGTGAACTCGCGGCAGTATTAAAAAGTCAACAAAAAGCAATTATCCACAGCAGTACATAAACCTTCTCGCATAATCGCCGTAGAATGGGGTGAAAGTGGAATATGGGATGAAGGGGTAACTCCGGCACCGGCTGCTTCATAATATAAGCCGTATATCATCGCCTTATAGAAATCAAGCGGGAAATATGTAATTTCTGTTGTGATTATCGGTCGTGTGATGGTCTCCGGGAGGGGAAGGGGAGCGAGTATTCCAATGACTGGCAACAATGAAAGGGTTGGTCGGGGAGAGGGGCAAGGGGAGGGTTAAAGAAGCGATTGGCTGCTAATGCGCGATAAACACCACCCTCCAGCGACCACCCCTATCCTAAACAATGTTAACAATTGTGAAATGAAAATTTTAAATAATACGACGATCACAACTCTTCTTCTATTACTAAATATAGTATATACCTACTGCATTTTACACAATTACATAAAAATAGCACGTGGCTACTTGTTTTTATCTTTAAAAAAACTCTTATAACATGATTGACTAGGTTATTTGAAATGACTTTTATTCTTATTTTACGTGAATACCGCATAGACAGAAAATAAATTAATGTCCCAACCACTTCCAACTGCCCTGGAGCCAATGAGACTGTGAGATATTGAGAGAGACAATTGAGGTATCTCATGGGGCTGAAGGTAGTGGGGATAGGAAGAAATATTTATTTATTTTTATTTGTAAGAAAAAAAGACAAACAGAAGTTTTATTGTTCTTTTAAACTAGTTAGTAAGTAAAATATGAGAGGAAGAGGAATATAGGATAAGGGTGATATTTATTTATTTATTTTTTTACATTGGAGACATTTAAAGCAAAAATAATAGTAATAATTAATAATACTACGTAATAAGAGAATATATTTATAATGAGTACAAGTGTTATTACGTTTCTTAAGGTCGATATTAGTTCCTAGTTAGGCTAATTGTCTGTTCTAAGGAACCAAATGTTAGTGAAATACCAAATGCAATTTAATTTGTAATTTTTTTTTTAATTAAATATATACAAAGTTGTTACTAAATGTGTCATGAATGTAACCATGGATAGTTTCAAGCGACATTATATAATAGTTTTTCGGACTCTATTCCCGATACATTTCACACTCTCGTATTAATTTATGATTTTAGGCGTTACTTCGGTTCGAATGTGTTCGTTGTGAATTTTACAAATTTACATACGTTAGTGAGAAAAGCACGGTCAAAGTGAGCGTGGGAAATCACAAGTTTACCCTATTTTCATTTGAGAATTTCCATATATTAATAATGTTTGTTATGACAGATGGTGAGACTGGGGGCGACAGCGGAGACGAGAGGAGTGGGGGCAGCGAGCGGCTCCGGCACCATCAGCATCAGCACCAACACCCTCACCATCAGCAACACCGCCAGAGGCTCGGCATGGGCCCCCACGACGACACCTCCCTGGACTCCGAGCGGGGCGGAGCCCTCAACCTGGTCAGTGGACACTCTTACCCTCAATGGCATACCTAACAACCCGATACCCATTGCTTCTGTAGGTACTATTACTCGCAAGAGATGCTCTTATGACAGAAGGGGCGGCTCTGTCACTGCGCCTGCGGTGCTGCAATAGGTAGTGCGTGGAAGAGTTGTGAGACTTGCAAACAATACTTTGATATTATAATATTATATATATACAACCCAACAGAGTGCATTTCAACACCCCTTTGAAAAGTCATTAAAAGTGATGAAAAAAGCCCATAGCCTAACCTAACTTAAACTATTTAACAAAAAAATAAAATTAATTATTTATAATATATAATGACTTTTCAACGGAGTGATGAAGATGTACATTGTTGATTTGTCCGTTCACCATAATATTCGTACTTCGTTCTTTAAATAAACATAAATATTAACTCCGATAATTAGTATAATATTCACTGTACAATTTGTATGACGATTAAAAAAGAAAAATAATGGAAGCGGCTCTCGTAAACGCAAACAGGCCTTTTATACCGTTCGTTCGCGGTTCGCGTCCTGCACGGAGAAAAATGTTGTTCGAAAAAACGACCATTTTAATAGTAAAAACGGTTAAAAACGGGACTCAAGTTCTTACGAACAAATTAACAGGGTTTCAATGTTTATTGGCGGGAACATGTAAGAATAATTTGTTGGTATACGTAATTTCGTACGTACATCAACAATTTATTCTTACATTTTCCCGCCAATAAACACTGTAACACTGTTAATTGGTTCATAAGAACTTCAGTGCCTTTTTTAACCGTTTTTACTATTAAAATGATCGTTTTTTTTAATAACATTTTTCTCCGTGAGTGTACATTCATCAAAGACATACGTTCACTAGTATTTCATAGTCTCCGACCTACGTTCAATACTGTTAGGTAGGTACCTTATTTTTGTTCGTCTTGTTCTTGTCTTGATATAGCAGTCTTCGCCTTGATAGAGAATTCCGGTTTTAGATTAATTTAAAAAATAATATCTCTGAATTAATACGGAAACATATTATAAAATACTTATTATGGTTTCGAGCCGATGAATCCTCCTATATTTCACCGTTTGTCTCAAATTTTTTGGTTTTATAGATTCATTAACTCATAAAAATTACCTATCCTACCCCAAATGTGTGTAGCTATCGCTCAAAAACATTAGCGGTGTTACCCAAATTTGGGTAGCTATCGCCTGTTTGTTTAATATAGCAATTTACAGTACAAACCGGAAAAGGGAGAACTTGACAATTGACCTCTTGAAGTCAATAAAAGTCTCTCCATTGACCGCATATTTCTTAAATCTTATTTACAAAACACAACACTGAGCAGTGAGCACCCTTCAAATAAAATTCATGCATTTCCCGACATTTCCCCCGTGTTATTATTTTCCCTCTAGTTTTTACATTGTGAAGGGGAGATCGGATTCATATAAAATGTTTTAAATTCTTCAGGGAGAACATGTGTTACATTGACATAACATACATAACTCTCCCCGCGAGGCGAGGAGGGCGGAAAAACAAACATTTTCTTTATTATCGTGTTTACACGAAATACTGAATATCATTTTTGATTCATGCTGATTTCTTATTATTTTTATATCTCACAATGTACTATTAAAGTTAAGAGTCATGTGTAGAAAAGAAAGTCATTAGGTGATTTTGTAAAACACCCTCGAGATTATGATCGTTGGTCCAGGTTCAGACTAGAATGCGATTTATCACATCACCGTAATGAGGGGGTTTCTCACCATCTCCCAATAGCTTCTCTACAACGATCTATAACGAATAGTATTGAAAATAAAAATAAAATACTCGCAGTGGTTAGAAAACTCGGCCAACTTATCCAATATATAGTCACTATTCATAGGTTCGAGTACCGAATTATAAACTCCAACTTAATAAATAAATAAAAGGTAAATCGTAAATCGTAAATCGAAAATATTCGTTATTAATGTAGATAAGCTATTGGGAGGATGATTATCCCGTTAGCTTATCTACCCTAATAACGAATATTATTAAAAATAAAAATAAAATAATCGTAGTGGTTAGAAAATTCGGCCAACTTATCCAATATTCCTAGGTTCGAGTACCGAATTATTAAGTCCAACTTAATAATTAAATAAACCGTAAATCGAAAATATTCGTTATTAGGGTAGATAAGCTACTGGGAGGATGGTGAGAAACCCCCTAAGTGTAATAACACTTTCAAACACTTTGAATTTAAATTTGACTCTCGGTTGTTAAAGTGAGGTGTTACCAAATTAATAATTTTAATGACTCGGTGGGTTTTACACTTTATGTCTTAGAGGGTTTCTCATTATCCTCGTAATAGCTTATCCGTACTATAAAGTTTATTTTCGATTTACGATTTACGGTTTATTTATTTATTAAGTCGGAGTTTAGGTATTATTCGGTACTCGAACCTATGAATAGTGGCTATACATATATTGGATAAGTTGGCTTAGTTTTCTAACTATTGCAAGTATTTTATTTTTATTTTTAATAATATTATTTGTTATATAGTATGGATAAGCTATTAGGAGGATGGTGAGAAACCCCCTTAGTCGTTCTTCTCTTTTCTTGACCTATAATTGAACTCGACTGTGGGAGTGGCGAACGAATTATATTATTTATTAGATTAGGAATATTAGAATTTTTTTTAACTGCTCTGAATGATGTAATTTTAGTGTTATTTTTAACCAGCATGCATTATGCACACCCGGTATGCATTGCAATGCTAATTAAACAAATAAATTGTTTCTCCCTTCGTGTCATTTCCCATTCGTCCCAATTCATCTTCCGACTCCTCTTCCTCTTCCCCTCCCGCGTCCCCTTCCCCTCCCGGGTTCCAATTTTTTTTTTAAATAATAGCAATCGGATGAAATTTTAATCGCAATCGTATGAATAGTATAGGAAATAATTTCATAACGCCAGAGCTCACTATCCTATAACCATCCCGGGTATGCGCAAATCATATTCCCAAAGTTTCATCGCAATCGGATGAACGGTATGGCCAAACAAAAGCCAATAAGTACGAACAAACAAACCTTAATTTTTATATTATAGATATGTAACGGAGTTGGCTTATTATTACCATTCAGTGAGTGATTATTATCTTGGAGATGCTTTGCAAATTGTGACTGTATTTTATTATTTTTATTATTTATTTAAGGACCGTCCAGTTTGTCCAACACATAAAGCGTTGCGTTCGTCACACTGGAGTTTATAAAAGACGCTGTTTTTAATTTGAGTGCTTTACTTTTTTAGTTTTTAAGAGATGATCCTAAATTATTATCTGTGCGGAAGAAAATATTTTTAAACTTTTGCAATTTTATTGAATGTTGGTCCGACGAATTCGAATGTGTTCAGTAAAGTGTTGTGTGTATTTCAGGTGACTGACGTATCCCAACGCAACAGCAACAGCCTGGGCGGCAGTTCGCCGCTGGGCGGGTCCCCTCTGGGCGGCTCCCCCCTGGGCGGCGCGCCCCCCGGCTCCGTGCAAGCCGCCCTGGCCGCGCACATGTCACTCAATTCACTCAACTCATTAATGACGCAGGTAAACACCAACAAGACTCCAATTTCGTTATTGTCATTTTTCCCATATTTCGAAGTTTCTATATCAGAATCTGTTCAGATATGTAAAAGATGTTAAGGGACTTACTTGACTCAATTTTTTTTCTTCAAAATCACTGGTCACTCAGCCGAGTAACCGCCCGACCCCTCACCCGACCCTAACTGCCCAATACATACTGACTTTTTTATGATTTAAGTTGAAACAAAAAAAAAACGCAAAAAGTCACCTGAGACCAAAAATGGATTTTAATGTGAAATTAAGTAAAGTACGTCCGCATAATACATTTAATTTAATATTACATTAATGTAATTCCAACTTTATAATATTGTGAATATTATTCGTCTCGTGAAATCTTAAAAAAGCGCATTTATATTAAAATACCACAGAGTTGGAATGTTTTATTTAGCATGCCACATTTCAAGGGACGGAACTTCAAATCATTCAACTCCCTACGAGATGTAAACATTTTCAACTACACCGTAAAACTCTAACGAAGTAAAATTGATTGTATTTGTCATATTATGAGGCAAAAATTTTGATATACTCAATTTGACTCCTACTTATTATATATATTAATGGAACTTAATGGGTTTATCGTAGGTTCATTTCACAGTAAAATTATCAAATTATTTAACTTTTTAATTCGTAAATATAATTTAAAAAAACTAAAATAAGTCAAGGCACGCAAAGTGAAAACTTTGACTACTGATGACGTACAAAAAGAAGTTGGACGCCCCTGGAAAACCTAATTGAGTTCGTGTAACAGAACACTATTAGGTACCAGTGCTGCCTAGAGTACAGGCCTAGGCGCGCGATCCTCAAATTACGAAGTTAGTGCTGTCGTTAAGGCCCCGCCCCGTAGTAAGCGCTCAAAAAGAAGAAGAAAGGGAGATATGTAAATACAAATGTAAGAAGAAGCCCGTTGATATAAAAAAACGATTGTAATTAAGCGACAATAGTAAAAATATTTAATAAAACACAACTAGTTTAAAATAGAGCAAAAATCTCTCGACAAATGCTTAAGTTGCATTTATAGATATACTGTGAAGTTGTCGTAGCTATAACATGTTAAATAACAGAACAAATTGTGTTTTTAATAATTTTCGGAGCATAGTTCAGCATTTTTTTCTATCGAGTGAATTTCATGTAATTACCGTTTTGGCTCGACCATGTACAGATATTATCTTCAAAAATAACATATATTTTTTTTGGAACTTAAAAACTGAAAGTGTTCAAGAGAAATATGTTATAAATTGGTAGAAATGCGGAATGCCGCGGCTTATATAAACTGCACTATATATAAAATAGCCTAATTACTCGGTTTATTTAAAATGCTAGCAATAAAACAACATGCAGTACCTAATAATACCAACAATTTGAAAAATGTCGTTGCTCGATGGCACTGACTTGATCACGTGACACATAAAATCTGTCGCAAGCCAAGGCCTGATTAGGTACCGATTGACGAGT
This sequence comes from Limnephilus auricula, assembly GCA_951813805.1. Taxonomy (NCBI): domain Eukaryota; kingdom Metazoa; phylum Arthropoda; class Insecta; order Trichoptera; family Limnephilidae; genus Limnephilus; species Limnephilus auricula. Next base: position 353,700 of record OX638395.1, on the reverse strand, counting down.
TTAGAGCATCAGTAGTAATGTGGTGTTTGTTGTGTACAGGGGCAGCAGATGTACGCGCAGAGCGGAGGCCCTCTGGGCGGAGCGCTAGCGGGGCTGTCGGGGCCCGAGCTGCAGGCGCTGCAGAGGGCGCTCCAACATCAGGCGGGACTACGGGCGCAGCTCCATGGTCTCGCCATGCTACAGCCCCCGCCACAACAGCAGCAGTTCTTTCTGCAGAATCAGGTAAATAAGCACCCTTAAATTATATACCTGCTCCTACCTTCTTCATTGGAAATTGTGATATCCGAAACTAAGAAATCTACTGCATTTTTCTTCTTCATACGATAACGTACATTTTAGATTTATTAAACACATTTTATTTATTTAAAAAATCTAAGGGTATTTCTCACTATCCTCCGAATAGCTTATCTACACTAATAACTAAGAACGAATATTTACGATTTACGGTTTATTTATTTATTATGTTGGAGTTTATAATTCGGTACTCGAACCTATGAATAGTGGCTATACAGGGTGTAACAGGACGTACACAAGAGATTTTAACCAACGATTCCTGAGGTTATTTGGTGTAAGAAATGTACATGTCGTTTTGCTCTTTGATGATATTTTTTTTTCTATTAAAAACTAAAAAAATGTTTTTCAATCACACGTCGCCACTGGCAATTATGATTGGCGTAGTTGCGAGACAATGCACGTGAACGTAGCGTGTACACAGGAGAAAGGGAGCGAACGCGCGGTAAGGAGAGCAAGGGAGCGCGCTGCCCATCTGCGGGGGGTTGGCTGGCGGATAGGAGGGTGGGGTCAGCGGGGTTTATACGCGATCGCCGACGGGGTGTGGAAAAACATTAAAAAAAAAAAATTAATTGCAAAAAAAATGTCACCGTACAGCAAAATGATATACAGATGTTTTACTCCAAATAAGCTTAGGAATCGCTGGGTAAAATCTTTCGGATACGTCCTTTAACACCCTGTATATTGGATAAGTTGGCCGAGTTTTCTAACCACTGCGAGTATTTTATTTTTATTTTTAATAATATTCGTTATTAGTGTAGATAAGCTTTTGGGAGGATGGTGAGAAACCTCCTAAGTTTACTATTCGGTACTTGAACCAATGAATAGTGGCTATATATAAAATTTGTGGCATTGAATTGTTATCATTATTAACCTATTATTATAATATACCATGATTACTCTGATAGTATATTACTATTACTACATTTAGAAACCATGAAATATTTGTAATTTAATTTAATTTGTATAATTTAATAACTTATAATTTAATTTATCAACCATATTATCACCTGTACACGTAGTGAATTTTTCTTAATACTTGTATTTATAATAGCTTACTCTTTGTACTTTTAAGTTGTTACTACAATACTTACTTTTTAAATTTTTTATCATATGAACTTTTCATCCAACTCTCAAGCAATTTCCCATTAATATTTTTCTCATTTATATTTTTCTTACATCTGTATCTGTATCCATATTTCAAATGATTGTAATTCCTATGTAAAAGCCGTTAATCGGTGTCAATTAATAATAATGGTATTTCACAAATTCACCTACTTAAATTTGGGGAGCTATTACTCGAATGGAGAATGAGAATTGTTTGGTTTTCAGGTGCAGCAAGCGGTGGCACAAGCTGCGCAACAGTTGCAACAACTTCAGCAGCAGCAACAGCCCCCGCACTCCCCCAGCCCCGGGCAGACCGGAGGGCCCGCGCAGACCACTCCGCCCAACCTGGGCCTGGGCGGACAGGGGGGCCCGGGGGGGCTGGGGCAGCTGGGAGGCCTGGGCGGGCTGCCCGCGGGCATGCTCACCCCCTCCACGCCCAGCTCGGGGGGCCTCACCCCACACCACCACAAGAACCCGCGCATGTTGGAGCCCTCGCCAGAGGAGACCACAGACCTCGAGGAATTGGAACAGTTCGCTAAGACCTTCAAGCAGAGACGGATTAAATTAGGTTAATATTATTATTTCATTTACTTAGCCTTATTCTTAATCTTGATGATTGAAATGCTTGATTTTTATGCTCTGAAAGCTTGTCTAAAAATATTTTTTGGTGAAGGGCATATTCACCAAAGTTTTTACTTGCATTTCATTCGGTTACTTTTACTTAACTAATATTCTGATATTCTAAGGTTTCTGGATAAATTCCAATAATCATGTGTGTATATTGTCTACCAATACTGAAAAGAATCAATAATTTGTTCGAATACATGATGTTTTTGCATATTCTCACTATGTATTAAGGCTTATTTTCTAATTGTTTCAGGATTCACGCAAGGAGACGTCGGTCTCGCGATGGGCAAACTATACGGAAATGACTTTTCACAAACGACAATATCGAGATTCGAAGCTTTAAATCTAAGTTTCAAGAATATGTGTAAATTAAAACCGTTGCTTCAGAAGTGGTTAGAAGATGCGGACAATACGTTAAATAACCCCAGTTCCTTGAGCAACCCCCTCACCACCCCCGAGGCGATAGGACGGCGCCGCAAGAAGAGGACCTCCATAGAAACCAGTGTGCGCGTGGCGCTGGAGAAGGCCTTCCTCATGAACCCCAAGCCCACCTCCGAGGAGATCTCCTCGCTGGCAGACAGTCTGTGCATGGAGAAAGAAGTGGTGCGGGTATGGTTCTGCAACCGGCGCCAGAAGGAGAAGCGCATCAACCCGCCCAGTTCGGCCATGGGTAGCCCGGGCTCCATGAGCAACGGGCAGGGGGCCATGTTCGCCGCAGCCCTGGCCAGCTCGATGGCGGGGGGCGGAGGACCCCTGGCACTGGTGGCGGCACCTCAGCACTACGCCCCCATGAAGCAGGAATGACCCCGGCACGAGTGGGATCTCTCCGTACTCCTTGCCTCCGACAATCGGTATATAGACTAAGTGAAGTGTGCGGTGCGTGGACTATATAGCGTGAACTATTATACTATTTGTGCAATCCGGTAAATGAATGTCCTCAGTGTTTACCTATTACCTCGAATTATTAATTGTGTGTATAATACTACATTGAGACGCTTCGGTTGTTATATAAAAACACTATGTTGTTAATAATATTATTGACAGTAGGAGAGAATTGTGTAAATATAACATTTAGTGAAATATGCGCAACAGGAACTGTAAATATAATATGAAACGGTTAAGATTAAATAGCTGTATTCCAGTATTCTGTCTGTCCAAAGAAATATTAACGACTGGATCTCCATAGTGTTCAATACTGTGTATGTCAAATTTCCCCTTTCGTTGTGAATTACTTCATCCCCACTGTTTTCCCCACCTAGTTACTAACTACTAGCTATATACTAACCTAACCCCACCCAATCCAACCCAACCCAACCCAACCCAACCCGGTCTTCCACGGACTAAAGTTCCTATAATGTTTAACTGTAAGTTGACACTTTCCAAGTTTCCTTTATTCTTGAGTATTGTTGTATCAGTGTATTAACATATCGTATTGTATTAGCCGCATACATGATGGTGTTGACTGCGTATACTCGCCTTAACACTGTCATGTATGCCGAGTCTTGCATTGTCTTTACTTTTCCTGACAGAAATGTCTGAATAATGTGACTATTGATATTACAAGCTATTGGTGAAGAAATACTAAAGCATTTATGTAGGCAAAGCCTTCTACATTTAAAACCCTTCCACGGAGGTTTCAAATCGACTAGGCTTTGTGATTTTACTAAGAGTGTCCAGGTCCGGAGTCTGAAGGTGGACCTTTGGCATCTTGAGAATATTCAGTGAGTGGCATTTTCTCACAAACATGCAGGGTCTTAAATCAAAAATATATTTTCAGAGTTGTGCCACTTCTTGAAATGCAGAATTGGAATGAAATTAGCATATCTCCTTTTAGAAGTCATCTTTTCATAATGTTATGAAAGCAATAACGTGTTTAATTTATCCTTTGGACATAATAAAGTATACAAGAAAGAGGACCAACGTGATGAGTTCCTATTTCATTTCCTTTAAACCTTGAATAAATGTAAAATAAAGTACTCATCTCACGAGCGAGCAAATTGCTAGCTAGTTTAGATTCTAAGAAAGTTTATATAACTGATTAATGTAAGAATTGTTTAACTTCTAGAATTGTTACATTGCGAACTTTGTTAGACGAGGAACTCTTTATTATTATGCCCTGGAAACTATCCACGTATCCATCTGCTGTACATATTAACTATATCTGATAAGTTTTACTCTAAATATAATCAAATACAGATTAAAAGTGTTATTTTTTCATGAATTATGTTTTTCCTAAGTATAATGATTACATATTATTTATTCACATATCTTCAGTACAAACAACTGAAATGTAACATGTTTATTAGTTTTAACATCATATTTTATATAATAAAACAATATTCTTTCAGCGTCTTATTTTCATGTAAAATTAAACCAATAGAGTATTAATTGCACATTCATGTTTTGTTGATAGAAATTAATATATTTTACAATTGAATGACTTTTCATGACAAATAATTTTCTCACAATTTAAACCCAACCATATAAATTTATTATGTCATGTTTTTCACCGCAACACATTCCCTAGAAATAAAAACCATTTGCAATAAATGCCACCTTCCAATAGTCACAGTGGCAGTAAGTAATATTTACAGCCATGTGAATATACATGGAATACCTAACAAACTTCTTCTGACAAATTAAATAAGTAATACGAATGTATAATCTCCAAGAAAATACAGAAATTTTCGTTGCGCTAGTGATATCTGTAAGGAGATCTGATTTTAAATGCATCATTTCTACAGAATAAAAATGTAAATAAATTCACACCATTATTCGGTAATTTTTGTACATCATAGAAGCAATAGTCAGTAATTTTAAGACAACAAAAAATCTATATTTTTCTTTATTTAACATTTTTAACTCTTATAGATATTTCCGGCGCAGCATCGATATACTGACAACAAATGTAGCAATCCTTATACAAGTAGATAATATGCCCAACTTCCACCTTCCATTTAATACAATAAATTGCCACCGGGTGTTGGATGGGTGACATTTAGACAACTGGGAGAGGCAGAGGTATTTGTGGTTTCTTTAATTTTTCTCTTCAATCGATGTCATATCAATAAATATAAATACTCACAACCCTATTTTAACAGAATAGTGATGCTAATTAATACAATGGATGTGTAGAATTAATAGAATATTGTAAGTCGTGGAGATCTTTCGTTTTTACATTCTCTGAAATAAATAAATCTGTGAACACTTAAATATATAACATTACATATTATTAAAGACTTAAAGATACGCTAAACATAATAAAACATCGTAATAAATGTATGTGTGTAGGATATTTTAAAAAATAGAACAAAAATGTGTGTTGAACTACCACCAAATAAAACTACAAACAAATTATACACTTTTTCATTTAACAACCCTGTTTATTTAGCAATATTATTATTTTATGCATCGCTTCTGAAAAGGGAGAAATTATTCATTTTGGTGCCAAGTCATGAATTCTAACCATATCTGATTGTGACTAATCGAAGATGGAAATCTTAATTTGACCCACTTAATTCCCCACCTTCCTCTTCCCCATGTACATTCCCTCGCCACATTAAAGTCTTGAAACTCTAATACATATTAAAGTGGTGTCCGGAAACTCCTAGTACATATTAAAGTGGTGTCCGGAAAGTCGTAGTACATATTAAAGTGATGTCCGGAAAGTCTTAGTACAAGCGGAAAACTGGTGAATCTACATCAAATTTGGAGATGTTTTTTTGGTATACCTTTTTTTATTTCAGTTATCCTGTTTGAGTAAATCCATACCAGAGTTTTAATTTTCAGATTTGAAAAAAAATTTGTCACTAAGAAGTTAATCTCAGCTGCTTTCTTTTTAATCTTTTAAAATGCTTCGAAGCTTAGATACGGCTCAGAAAGTTTTTTTAACCTTTAGTTGACGTAAAAAAATGGATTGGAAATAAATTTTGGGTTCTCTATACGACGTAGATTAACCCAGTTTCCCGCTTGAACTACCAATTTCCGAACTCTGTATATTTGTATACAGGGTTTAAGGTACGTACTTGACTTACTTTAACCAGTGATTCCTGACATTATTTGGAGTAAAACTGTAAATAAAATTTTGGTCTCCGGTGACTTTTTTTTTAAATTTTTTTCTCTCTAAAAACAAACAAAAAAAAATCTTCCGCATGTCGTCACTGGTCACTCAGCCGAGTAACCGACCAACCTCTTACCCCGACCCTAGCTGTCCAACTCCTACTATTATTTTTGTTTTTGTAGAAAAAAAAAATGTCACCGGAGACCAAAATTTTATTTACATTTTTTACTCCAAATAATGTCAGGAATCACTGGTTAAAGTAAGTCAAGTACATACCTTAACACCCTGTATAAAAATGCACATGTATATTCTCTTGGCCACTCCTTTGTCCTTGGTCTTTCCATTCACTCCAAACAAACTTAAAATGCTGGGGTGGCCTAATAAATTAATAAGGGAAGTTCCAATAAGAATAAATAAACATGAAAATAGACTTATGTATGGCAAAATATTTTTATTCTTAGGAATTAACATAATAAACATGTCAGAATAATTACAGAAAATTTAAAAAATAAATAAAATTACAGTTCAATGATACATAAAATAAACTTTAACCCTTGCTCCCATTGTTTTCTATGTACATAGGATAAAGACGGTATAAACAATATAACAGCGAGAGATTATTATTAGGTACAGCTAGGTAATTCCAAAATCAGCGTTTAGGAGTTACACACGGTACCTTTAATACCTCGTCACAACACACAGCCGACGTGGTCCAGGGGCAAGGTTTTGGACTCCAATTCCGATGGTCGCGGATTCGAACCCGTGCGCAAATAAATTTTATATGATTAATTTGTGTTATTTCACAATTAATGAATTAAAAATAATACATACTATATTTGCGGAAAGTTCCAGAGTGGAAGATACTCTCAGTATCGCCCTGGTGTAAGACCATCATTCAGAATTGAAACGTTGCTGAAAACGAATAGCCAGGTACTTCCCCACCTTCCTTTCCCCCATCTCCTTCCCTTCCCCGCTTACCTTCAGCCTCACAACATACCCCAATTGGGGATGCCGTAGTCTCACTGGCTCCAGGAGCAGTTGGGACACTTGTGAGGTGTTCACAATAAAAAAAAAACATATTTATCACGTAACAGGAAAATGCTGATTTCGGAATTACCTAGTTGTAGTGATTACCCAGCGATATGTAGTTAGTAATTACATATAGGATGGATAACAGACATGCACAGCATCTCTTTTCATTGAAATGAATGCATACATATACATATGTATTACTATTGCTTGCTGTAGGGCAGATAATTCACACACAGCATACATAATATGGCTTATGGCTTATTTTCAACAATTAAACTGAGCGCCCACTAAGTTCAAGTTTGATTGAAGGGCACAATAATTTCGATATTAAAATGCATAATGTTCGCTTAGAGACAGAGATCGCCGTTGATTAACCTCTACTAACCTACTACATTATGGGATACTCTCCATGGATAGGAAAATGAAGCAGAAGTCACCCAGAGATTCGCTGACAACTTAAAAAGAACTACCGAGCATCAAGAGAACTGCCGAATCCACAAAACTGGAGACATTAATTTGAGAAAATTTGAATAAACCTTTTTAATCAAATTTTAACATATTAAAAATTTAAAAAAGAAACTACAATTTTTTTTTTCTAGTTCCAAGGAACTACAAAACAAAACTTGGGAAAACTTTATGTGTGGGTTCCAAATTAAAACATTTTAAAAATTTTAGTCCCTAAAAAAACACAACTTATGTAAAAACTTGATGAAAACCTATGTGCAGACTTTACCGGATGGAGCAATATTCAACAATGTGAAGGAATAAAATATAAAATTAGTAAAATACTTCATGCAGTCAATTAATTATTGAGAAAATATTTTACCAAATATTAACAACCTCCCTCCAACAACTAACATACATATATACATTTTAAACCAACAATTACAATGGAATAACTAAAATTATTACTTTTTATAAATAAACTAAAACAAAAATGAGGATTCAATGACAGCGGCAATACTTGAATTGAAGGTGGAGTCAGCCAATATTCCGGAGATGTGATATCTGCCTTGCAGCAAGCGCCCAGCGCAGCATTCATTACATCAAACTTAAGAGGAAACACGGTCGGACAAATTTGAATAATAGATATTTTACCAAACTGTTGCTGTCACTCCCCCGAATACTAAGCGAAAGGGACAACTACACCGTAGGATGATAATACTGAAATAAAATCGTTGAAATGGAAGTTTTGTATTCCCAGTATTTCTCCTCCAAAACTGAAGTTTTTTTATCAACTGTTTTAGAAGAAAAAATCTGTATGTTATGCTTTTTTAAAAATACATTGTCTAGTTTATAAACTGAATGTCTATTGATGGCGTTCAAATCAGGCATTTTTTACAGTTTTTGGATGGTCCTAACTCCTATAAGAAGTAACTATCAAAAATAACAGTACAGACATGCCAGTTGTCGATATCTATATAGCATCAGAAAATATCCTTGTTGTGGAATACGTTTGTATGGACTGGGACCGGAACAAACAGAGTGCCAAAATATGCACTTATCCACAACAATATATCTACGCTTTGGTAATAATCCAGCCCACTACTTCTCAACTCAACGCCAAATGTAGATCATTACAACTTACAGCAATCATAACAACTTTATAAACATTCATCAAACTTAATAATCAAACACTATTGTAAGTTTATGAAGGAGTTTATGAAAGACAAGTTACAGGCAAATCATTTTTAATGTACACCGATAGTACTCAAACTTATCAACCAACAGTCAAGTAATCAAACAGTGCACCAGTGCAGAAGCAAGAATCTCTTTAAAATGATTTGCCTGTAAATGGCTACAGAACTATCTAGTGAACAATCATTGACAATTTCTCAGATATGGACTGCACGAAGGTAGTCTCAGTGAAGAGTTTGCGTGTTCGAAGACGAGTGCTGATCTGATCCTGGTGTGGCTCTGCTTTCGCACTGCGCTCGGGCTTCTTGACACTGGCACTGTTGCTTCTTCTCAGTTTGGTTTTGTATTCCCCAAAGGACAGCTCCGGAGTGTTATCCTCCAACACGTCAGATTCTAAATATACATCCTGAACATCGGGACTTTGTTTTCGTTTTTCCGCCAGTCTTGGTCGTTCCCTGACAGTTATACGACTGGGTGATATTTTTCTAAGGCTTTTCGTCATTTGTTTATTTCTCCTATCAGCTGAAATTGAAATCACTTCATGAACACTATGTATGAAGCATACATTGTATTACGTAATTGTGTTGAGCACAGCTGTGCTTTCTACAGAGCAGTGTAACGACAAGCTCTAGTTCTAATTAATTCATGCATCAAGTAATTAAACCCCTGTAAGAACTTTTAAAGAGACTTTATTGCCATAGGTTACTTGGGTTCTGGCTTGTTTAGAAGGTTTGTCCCAGTTGCGACCATTATATTTTATTATTTTTCTGTATCTTGTTCATTTTCATATTTTAAAAAATTAGATTATTATTGTTATATTCTTCTTCAAAGATATGTTTAGAAGGAATTGCCACATAGCCCACTTTATTAAGAGGTAATATTCAGCAATCCATTATTCCGTTTTTGTTAACAGCGCTGCGGGCGGATGTTATTACTACCATGAAGCTAAACGGTACTAGTTTTAAATTTATTGCGAAATGTTGTCAAAATGAGCAGCGCCAACAGACAACTTCACACGGCCGCGACTCAGCGGCTAATGAATCGCGAGAATTTATGTCTCGAACAGCCATAAAAATGATCAAACGGGAGATGGTAAATGAATGAAAATTATATAGGTTTAAATTATATAATTAAAATTAATTTTTGATCAAAATAATTTACAATTTTTCAATAATGTCTAAACAAAATAAGTGTGTAAAAAATATCTGAAATATTTTAGTTTGTAAGACCTTAAATAAATAGAAAAACTAAGGTATTTTTGTCACAAAACACGTTCTCGGTTTTATTTTTTAATGATTTTAATTTGTCTAAAATTTTAATTTTCAAAACTGTGTTGACTAGATTATATATTGATTTATTTTGTTGTATGATTATTAGTTAATTAGTTAAACTTTCGGTTTCGGTTTCGGCCTAGTTTCGGCAAAAAAACAGGTTTCGGCCTAGTTTCGGTTTCGGCTGCCATCCAGCCGAAACTACAGCCGAAACCGAAACTGAATTCGGAAAGTTTCGCGCTGTGATCGGACATGTTCGGTGCACTCTGCTGCTGCGTGTCATTTTACTGCGTCCGTGATCATCGATCGTCGGATCATAGTCTTGTCAGAACTTGCTTCATTTGCTTGTGTTTTTGCCGCTAGCTTTGCGGTGGTTAAATTTTTTGTTGTTGTGAAATTGGGAGTGTTTATATCATTATTAGGTAAGTTTTATTCGCTATTGAAGTGATTTAGTTCATGATAATTAATAAATAACCAAATTTGGTTTCTTTAATGTAACGATAATGCGTAGGTTTTGGTACGTTACGTACTAACAATAAAAGTTAGATTAGGTATTTAAGTATTTGAAAGTTTTCAGTCAGTATAACTTTATTGCTTTTTGTTTTGTAACTTTTATTTTATGTTATTCGTAAATATGTAACGATAAAAAGAAATAATAGGTAATACCTACTACATATTTCTTTTTTTAATATTTTATAATAAATACAGGTTTTTTTAGTTTGAGAGAAGTATTATTTTCATTAAAAATATTTAGTTATTGTACTTAGCAGGTAGTACTTTTGTGTAGCTCATTTAAAAGAGTGCCATACAAAATGACCAAAATTTAGAAGAAATTATTTGGTTCTCAAGATGAAAGAGTATTTTTTGTTTAGTGTTCCTAGGTTAAAAAAACGTAATTTTGTTTTGTGCCCTTTATTTTATGTTAACTAAAATAACGTTAAAAAATGATAATAATAGGAAATACCTACTATTTATTTTTTAATATATTTAAGTATTTCTTTTTTAATATATTTAAGGAGTTGATCAACTCCTTATTTCAAAAAGCACAAATAATTTATGTGAAATAAGGAGTGATAATTATGTTTTTTTTATTATTAGTTCAAATATCAAAGACTGAATGATTAATATATGATTTAAAAGTAAAAGAAGATTGACTATTTTTTTCCACGAAAACATGACCTTATATAAAAGTTTCGGTTTCGGCCGAACCTGAGATCGAGGCCGAAATTCGGTTTCGGTTTCGGCCGTAATAACTAGTTTCAGTCGGACACTAATGATTATATGATTTGAAATTTGTGTTGTTTAATAACCCATCGTTTGAAAATTGAACAAAGTCTCCAACGACCAACGGTTATACACCTTAGTATATTAAAAAATACACTTAGTTTTTCAACATTTTAAAACTGCGTGTACCAGATAAAATAACAATCTTTCAAAATCAATTTATGTTTTTTTGTAAAAAAGAGTCAATTACGTCTAGAATTTGATTTAAAAATGACTAATTTCCGGTATTCTCTGGTAAAACACTCTTTAAATGTAATTCATATAAAAATGTTAAAAAATGCAATGGCACTACATATAATACAAATTATACAACAATAATATGATTATTAGGTCATGTACCTGTGGTTAGAAACCCTTTTCTCGGCCTGATGACTATCCCAAAATTACCATCGTGCACCCGGTCCCTGCTCTTCCTCTTGATGATGCAACCTGCAATCAGACCACATATTCAATTTATATTCACCAGGCAATGCCTGCAAGCATAAAGGTAAGAACATAGTGGGCGGAAGCATGCAATACACTCAATACTACGTTCCCAGGTCGATGTGCACACTGGTTCTACACACGCATTGCTCTTCACCATACAAAAAATGTTCTCTATTTACTGACATTCACCAGGCAATACCTTGAAGCATAAAGGTAAGAACATAGTGGGTGGATGCAAGCAATACTTATATATATATAAGCAATACAATACTATAGAACTATGTTCCTGGTTAATGTGCACACTGGTTGCTTGTCCCCACACGACAAATGGTCTCTAGTTACTACGAACGTGGCGCGCAGGAGGGTCACTTAATTTGACATTTATTTTTTAGGTTATATTTATGTGATTTACTTCTCAGCAGACGTTAATTTCATAGCTTTGCCATGTCTTATGATTCTGAAAGCGAATTTGAAGACGTCTTACTAAGATTATTATTTTTTAAATAATATTTCGGTAAAAAGAAAAATAAAAAAGTGAGAAATGAATTTGGATTCGTGAATTTGGAACAGTGTTTTAATCATGCAATGTCCTCCGTGTGCGAATTCGTATCTTATCCAAGCATAAACTTTCTAATTAAAGTGTGTTTATCGGAAGTGACCTGCCAGGTAAGTATGTTTCTGCATCTATGTAGATTCTGTATCTCTGTAACTTCTGGGGTACCACAGGGCTCAAATCTTGGCCCCTTGCTTTTTCTTATATTCATAAATGACCTTGGCTCGAAATTAAAATGTAATTATGCTTTTTTCGCCGACGATCTTAAAATTTTTCGTAAAATCAAGTCTGTTTCCGATCATCAACTGCTTCAAAATGACCTCGACACGCTCAATAACTGGTGTACTGTCAATGATATGCACTTAAATGTTGAAAAATGTTACATTTTAAACTTCACTAGAAATAGAATTATAAAGGATTTTTCCTATGTCATTAATAATATTATTCTCAAAAAAGTGTCTTCAATAAGAGATCTAGTATAAGATATATATATATATATAGATCTAATTATATCATTCTTGATTATAAATTCATATTTGATGTACACATTAACGACATTAAGTGCAAATCATTAAAAATGATGGGATTTATTCACAGAATGTGTAAGCCTTTCAAAGATCCCCAATCAATTCTAACCCTTTACAATGCCTTAATTATTTATTTTTATATTTATTTAAACGCCCATAGGGCTTTTACATACATAAATCAATACATGTTTTGATTAATTACAGTGAAGAGTTAGAAGTGAATAAAATACAGGTAAATAACAGAAAATATTAAGACACATAAAAAAGGTTAGATAAAATATGAGTTGACAAAATGTAGGTAATACAGAATATAAATAAAGTAAAAAAAAAATAGCCTGCCAATATCCTCCAAATCACCAATAATAGGTATTAATAAAAATGTATAAAATTGGTATTTACAATAGTTTATGAATTAAGTAGAAATAGTTCGCATATACGGCGTTTAATGTTTGCCAAATTCAAATTATTGTCAAATACATCAATATTGTTTAAATATTGGTTACCAAGACTATGTAATCGTTGTATTGGGGAATGCAATTTATAGTTAGAATGAGATGTGTGTATATAAAATGTTAATGTTTGTCTAGTAGTTCGTTTAGGTACATGTAGATTTATTAAATGCAAGAGTTCACAGCAATCAAATTTATAGATTAATAATTTTAATAAAAAGGTTAGGTCGGTTATTTTTCGTCTGTTTTCTAAAGTTGGAATATTTAACATATTTATTAATGATGGGTAATTTATGTGCTCTAAAGGGATGTTAAGTTTAAAATTTACAAATGTTAGAAATTTTCTTTGAATTCTTTCAATATTATGGATATGAATCTTGTAGAAGGGCGACCAGACTATTCAGTTATGTTCGATTAGGCTTCTAATTAGAAGTAAACTTGAATATGGAAGCACTATTTGGAATCCACATTACTGCAAATATGAAAACATTGTAGAATCAGTCCAAAAAAAATGCTAAAAATGTTATCCTTTAAATGTGGACTACATGACCATCTTAGATCATACGACGTACGTCGTGATTACTTCAAGATTGACACACTTAAAACTAGAAGGCAATTGACGGCTCTAATATGTTTACATAAAATCATTCACGACCATCTTGATACTACACTATGTCTTAGCAATATTGAAATAATTGTTCCCAATTCCCATTGTTTAAGACGCCATAACACTTATCACCTGAATACATTTAAAATAATAATATCGCCTACTTTAGCCCTCTGACCCAGATGTGTCGACTATATAACAAGATAGAGTGTGCCAAAGTAGATATTTTCGTAGATAAAAAAGTTTTGGCGCTGTTAAAAAATATGTTTAACTAATTATTTTGTGTCAATTGTCTCTCTTTGCATGCCTTTCGTGATTTCTATGTCTCTTGCCTCTCATTATAATATGTGTTACACTAGGAGCTTGTATAAAATTTTGTATTTTATTTTTATTACTTAGGTATATATTTTTTTTTTATTTGTTATTTTTCTGTTTTTCTAATTGTATGTATCTGTATTTAATTGTATGTATCTGTATTTAATTGTATGTATCTGTATTTAATTGTATGTATCTGTATTTAATTGTATGTATCTGTATTTAATTATATACAATTGTAGATTTTTTGTAATTGTATGTCTCTATTTGTACAATAACTGAGTTTTATAACTGGATGTTCTCACATAAGTGCGAACATAAGAAAAAAAGTTCTGGCGCTGTTAAAAAATATGTTTAACTAATTATATTGTGTCAATTGTCTCTCTTTGCATGCCTTTCGTGATTTCTATGTCTCTTGCCTCTCATTATAATATGTGTTACACTAGGAGCTTGTATAAAATTTTGTATTTTATTTTTATTACTTAGGTATATATTTTTTTTTTATTTGTTATTTTTCTGTTTTTCTAATTGTATGTATCTGTATTTAATTGTATGTATCTGTATTTAATTGTATGTATCTGTATTTAATTGTATGTATCTGTATTTAAATATATACAATTGTAGATTTTTTGTAATTGTATGTCTCTATTTGTACAATAACTGAGTTTTATAACTGGATGTTCTCACATAAGTGCGAACATCTGTAAAAACCCAGTATAAATAAATAAATGTATTTGTAAATAATAAACTTAGTTAGAGCCTAAGAATTCATAATAAATTGTACAGCGCCATTAGCCGGTCAGTGGTTGAGTGGGCATCGCGTTTGGGTCCCACCCAGGCGTTCCGTGTTCGATTCCTCGGCTGGCTAAGTCCTCCATCACAACACAAGCAACATCTTCCGCTTAGTGTGGTGGTAGTAGGAGATTTTCAAATGTTGTTGGGTTATTCGTAACCCGGGAATGTTTGTCTTTCTTTTAAAAAAAAAAAAAGGAAAAAAAAAAAAAAAAAAGGAGATGATTTATCACAAAAATGGCACTCTACAAATTATCCAATTATTATTATTATTAATGATATGGTATTATGATATTGTATTAATGATACATAGGTAATGGTATCATACACATGGCATTTCTTTGTGTTGTTGTGCTTTCTGCAGCCCACTCCTACCTATTATAGTGAGCTGCTGAAGAGCCCTGCTTCATTTATTCATTTTTATTTATATCTGATCTATAATAAATGCATGTTACACCAACTGCAGTTCAATCAACTGTCAAATCAGAGCATAGATAATACTACTCAACTGGTTATACCACCCCCTTACACCTTCCACAAGTCCCTCGCTGATCTGGCCGGTCCAGATCGACATTGCGATGGGAATGTTGGTTTGCGATGCGTGTGATTCTGAAGCATCTATTTCCATAGAAAATGTATGTCCAGATATGGTAATGTGTCGCTCACGTAGCATATGTCGACCCAGTATGTTCTTACCGTGATGCTGGTGCATGCTATTGCTGTTGTTGTTAGTACATACCTTCATTTGCACCTTTCACTATTTTGTAAACGTCCTCTTTTTCCAATCCATAATCACACAATTGAGGCAGAATATATTTGAGAAAACGGGTCCTTAAGCTCTGCCAAGTTCTATCTGAAATAATATAACAGTTATTCAAGGAAATGATTTAATAACTCAGGTACGGGCCATACGTCATTCCTATGTCTACCTACGTTAAATTATCGTGAAAACAAGCTTATGTGTTCAAGCGGTTAATCATTCCGGCGTGAGAAATTTACTCACTCCGCGCCACCTATCTCATCAAACAAGAGAAGTTACAATAAGTAAAGATGGGAAATAATGTTAATTTTAATTTTTACACTGTTTTTCGCAAAACATACATTTTTTTCATGGTTAGTGCAACTTTTTCATTTTTCCACAAAATAAACGGCAGTTTCCCATGGCAGATGGTAAATGACCTAAATGTATTTCTGTATTTTATTTGTAATATGTATTTCTAAAAGCTCCAACACGCATTCAATTTTTAAAAGACTATATAATTTCTAAATCTTCATTTACCTCCATAACTAGTTGGGGCACATCGCTTGATGAATCTATTTATGGTATCCCTTCGCTGCTCTATCTCACTCGTTTTTCAAAACACATGTTTACTGACAAAAGGCAACAGTTGTGGGCATGAAAACCCATTATGGTCTATGGAGATAGATAGATGATAGTTTTCCAACTGTCCCCACAACTAAAGTCTCTCGTCTGTAGGTGCCCTTAGTTACCTTTTTTTAATTTAAGGTTTTAATATTGTTTTTACTGTGTTTTTACATTAATAAACTACTTTTAAAAATGCAATCAATGTTTCGGTTTATAGAAATTACTTTGCTAAAACTCAGACTTTAATAACACAATTATTCCTAAGAAAAAATCAATAAAAAAAATAACCCTTAAATAAATCTTAATTATATTATCGTGCTCACAATTTTTTTTTTGTGTATAAGGCAATTCGAGTTCTATGTGGTTTACTAAATTAATAAAAACCGAACCTGCAGACAGGCCGCCATGTTCTTATAATAAAAATAATAAATCATTAATATCTGTACCTGAGAAGCATACGGATGCAACTCCAAAATTTGAAGAAATGAGTTTTTGATGAGGATGTGTAGTAAATGATCATGTTCATCAGTGGCAGAAAGATGGTAGTCATATTTTGAAGAAATATAGGGTTTTTCAAAAATGTATAAGGATGCAACTACCATTATTCTTAGAAGCATTAGAAGCAGAAGGACTCAAGTCCATCCTTCTGCTTCTAATCTCTTTGTTTTCTATCTAAATAGACACAATAACCTCATATATCAACAAACGACACCTGTGATATTGGTAATCATTAAACAGGAAGGATAAATATAAAATAAAACTCCAAGGGGAAAAAGAAACGCATTTACGTGAGACGAAAGTGCGATACAATCTGAAAAAAATCGGATAAGTTGCGAGGGAAGTCATCGTATTCAGTATTAGTTTTGATGACTCGGATATGGAAAGATGTCTTCCGTGCCCGTTCTGAATATTTTTATTTGAAAAAATTGTGGTGTTTAAATGAAGCCATTCTGGGCAGCACCAATGACAAGGCAATTTTTGCATGTGGAATGAGTCAGTCGGTGTCAGGGGGGCAAATGAAGAGACTTCTTACCTCCTGAAGTGGATATATAGCGATATGGGGGATAATATTGAATATGGTCTGACAACTGTGAAGGCCAAAACACATTGACCCCCGTATTCATACCCATCCTTCATACCTTTTTCCTTCCCAGAACCTTCTTTATTTCCTTTCCCTAAAAGACACTCCACACAGCATCTCCAAAGATGACATAGGCCCTGGGGGATTTTTTTTCTCAGGGCCTACTCTGTGGAGTTAATGTTGAAAAAAATCCACTGCATTTTTTTAACAAAATTTTAAGTCATAAATGCCAGATTATCCTCCGTCAAATGACGAAGATTTGGAAAATACCAATAATTAGTAATAATTATATTAAGAAATATACAATAAAATGTATTTTTCTTTTACCTGTTGTGTATAGTTATTATTTTACTTCCAAATAAAATTTTCAAACATCGATCTTTTAATAATTTAATTTAATTTTTTACTTGTTATATCGAAATAGTCTATTGCATTTTGAAGCAGAAGGACTCAACTCCATAATGATTTATTTTAAACATTTATTTTTAGGCTTTGCATGTAAAATATTTCGTTTTATTTTCTCAACTTATAAACAAAACTAATTGAATTAATAATTACGAAAATTTCATCAATCAGCACGAATATCTGCAGAAGTTATGAGACCATAATTACAGAAAAAATACGGTTTTGGCTCTACTGAACATTTGGCTTTTTGGAGTTGCATCCGTATGCTTCTCGGGTACAGATATGTACTTCTATAATAGAGATGCTAAAATAGGATAAACTGTTTTACTCTCTTACTGTATTAAATAATGTATTGTAATTTACCTCCACCGGGCATGATGTGCAGATTCTCCAATTTCTGCCAAATAACGTTCCCTTTGACCTTGGTATAATTACTTCCCTCTGTGACCCAATTTATGATGCAACGGTCTTCTTTGGTAGTGTAGAAGGCATTTACTGATGCTCTGAAATAACATCCATACAATGAGCCATTATCGAAATTAAATACTTTTCCAAGAAACCAATCAATTTGTGGTTTGATTTTATAATACAATTAAAAGTTACTTTATTATACATTATATCAACATGACTGCCCTGAACACAGTTAGGATATATCCTAGACTAGTTTTGTGGTTTGATTTTATAATACAATTAAAAGTTACTTTATTATACATTATATCAACATGACTGCCCTGAACACAGTTAGGATATATCCTAGACTAGTTTTGTGGTTTGATTTTATAATACAATTAAAAGTTACTTTATTATACATTATATCAACATGACTGCCCTGAACACAGTTAGGATATATCCTAGACTAGTTTTGTGGTTTGATTTTATAATACAATTAAAAGTTACTTTATTATACATTATATCAACATGACTGCCCTGAACACAGTTAGGATATATCCTAGACTAGTTTTATTATACATTATATCAACATGACTGCCCTGAACACAGTTAGGATATATCCTAGACTAGTTTTGTGGTTTGATTTTATAATACAATTAAAAGTTACTTTATTATACATTATATCAACATGACTGCCCTGAACACAGTTAGGATATATCCTAGACTAGTTTTGTGGTTGGATTTTATAATACAATTAAAAGTTACTTTATTATACATTATATCAACATGACTGCCCTGAACACAGTTAGGATATATCCTAGACTAGTTTTGTGGTTTGATTTTATAATACAATTAAAAGTTACTTTATTATACATTATATCAACATGACTGCCCTGAACACAGTTAGGATATATCCTAGACTAGTTTTGTGGTTTGATTTTATAATACAATTAAAAGTTACTTTATTATACATTATATCAACATGACTGCCCTGAACACAGTTAGGATATATCCTAGACTAGTTTTGTGGTTTGATTTTATAATACAATTAAAAGTTACTTTATTATACATTATATCAACATGACTGCCCTGAACACAGTTAGGATATATCCTAGACTAGTTTTGTGGTTTGATTTTATAATACAATTAAAAGTTACTTTATTATACATTATATCAACATGACTGCCCTGAACACAGTTAGGATATATCCTAGACTAGTTTTATTATACATTATATCAACATGACTGCCCTGAACACAGTTAGGATATATCCTAGACTAGTTTTATTATACATTATATCAACATGACTGCCCTGAACACAGTTAGGATATATCCTAGACTAGTTTTATTATACATTATTGTTTATTGTTTGTTTATTGAGGCATTTTAAGTAGGTACATAGTTATCTATGTCCTAATACAATCCTTAATCAACATGACTGCCCTGAACACAGTTAGGATATATCCTAGACTAGTTTTATTATACATTATATCAACATGACTGCCCTGAACACAGTTAGGATATATCCTAGACTAGTTTTGACTTTTTGATAACCTCGATATATTGGATATTGGCAGAAAGAGCTCCAGGACAAAAAGCCCCCTTTATCTTTCATAATATATTAATGGTTGTTGAAAAAATTATACAATTTGGAGTTAGTTAAAAATTATTTTCAAGAGAACATGACTGCAATATGGGGAAGTTAGACTTACTATTTATAGAATTAAGCTTAATCTATACCAGCGCTCTGCTAAATGGTATAAATTAGAGCAGTGTAGGTAATGTAGTTTTTGTGTCTTACTGAATTATTTTAGTTTAATACATACTTATTGTTTTATTTTATGTTACTGTTACATGTTTTATTAACACACTTTGATCGGGAAGGGTATTTCTACCTTTTACGCCGGTCCCACTGGAATGCCTGGAAAGGCGTTTCCTGTCAAATATTTTTATAAGATTATTGTACACCAATGTCTTTGTAAGGGTCCCAACTATTCGTACATGTATAAATATGTAAGTAATATAAATATTTATGTGTATGTGATACAAAATGGAGAAATCTTCTTATCCCCTTGTCTTTTGTGTGGAAGAATATTTTATCAAAAGGAGGCTTACTATTTGGCACTGGAGGTGCGCATTTGTTCTTTTTTTGTAATGATTTGTACCAAAGCAAAAAATAATTTTTTTGTAATGTAATACAATATGTACATTTTTTACACATAAAACATCACTAAATGGCCCAACTCTGACTTTAACTTCGGTGTATCCAATTAGGACATAATTAGGTTATAATTTTACAATACTTTTATATTTGGGGTATATGGTGAGCACAATATAAAAAATCATTCAGATATATCGGTTTAAAACAAATTCCATTTTCTCAAACGGGTTCCTTGTTTTCGCCCGATCAGAGTGTGTTAATATTTTTTCACATTTAGTTTATCAGTGTTATTTTACTTCAGGCTTTAAAAATTTTTGAATAATTTTCGAAAACTCTTTAGTTATGTTTTGTTCATAATCTATGTAAAAGGTCAGCTGAGCGTAAAAACAAATAATTTAAATTAAATCATACTTAAATGGATGTCGTTTTTTCTCCCGACTGGTTTCCTCCACCTCAAATGGTTTGTTCTGTTTAGGAGTGAATTTCCAATTATCAATAAAAGAAAATTGCTGATTGGATACGTTATTCCTTTTCACTAAGTTTTCTTTGTTTATTTCATCAGTGAACAATTTGTTTTCCAATTTACGCTTGTTGCGTATTCTGTCTAGAGCACTCGTGTGAGACTCACAAGTTTTATTCAAATTTCTTAAGGTCTAAAACAGAAACAGAAATAACAATAAATGGAGAAAAGGGGTATAAGAAAAGGAAAGTGCTAAATAACTACCACGCTGTTTCTCTGCAGAGAGAACGGACCACCAAACAACTCGGTCTTGGCACACACTCTTTGCCTCGTTCACATTCATACAACGTCTCATACCTACTCTTCTATTATTCTGACTCTTGACATGGCCCAACTCAAGTATCTGATTCACTTGATCGTGCCGGTGACCTGACAATCCGGTGATCCGGTGACAATTCATCCGCCGACAGTTCATCGGCCGACAATTCATTCCCCGGACAGTTGATCCGGCGGACAGTTCATCCGTCAGACAGTTGAAACCTCTGCCAATTCACCCCTCGGACAGTTCATCCCCTCAAATATTATTTTAGGGGATTATTTATTCAAGTGAGTATGCAAAGAGGATAGTATGTCAAAATACTTATCTTTAGGCGTCTTGAGTGGATATCGGCCATACAAAATTTCTTACTAAAAATAATACCGAGTCGCGAAGGAGCCTACGGTGACGCTATTCGGTTGAGTAATAAAATACGACATGCTTATACGAGCAGTCTGTTGAGGGTAAAAACGCTATATGTACTTAAAATTTAATAAGCGGATCTATTTACCGCCACCCCGGGAACTATTTATTGGATAACCAACACCCCTGCCATGCACTGCCAAACAAACGCAGGATAAATAAGTGGTGCCCTGCGTTTGGTGAGGTATGTCTAGGTCTATTGCGTGGCGGGCCGGGTCAGGGAGACCTTTCCATCTCACCAGCCTGACTCCTCCACCCATCGCCTTGCACCGCAGTGAACAGGATGGATCATACAAGGTTTTACCAGACATATGCCTCAGGGATCTCATTTCAACATCATTCAGTCAGCTTTCATCCTTCCTCTGCTGGTTTTATGCCTCCCTGTCATACATCAGGGTAGGTCTGCTGGCTTCGCTTCTTTGGACTTTTTTTGTTAGCGCCAATGGCATTCAGTCCTCCATTAATGGAGTTACCTGCATTTACCTTTCTTTGAACATCTCTATCAGCATTCCCATCTCTCGTAAACATACTACCCAGCCACACACAAACTCAACCACGTGCTCCATTTATGATTGACTAGGTCTCGTAGACTGTAGATCTTCCACACTGTTAGAAATCAGCACCGCATCATCAGCACACAACAGGCAACATACTTTTAGATTACTCAATTTCGTAAAAGGTAAGTGCAGTGCAGTAATTAAATTAATTATTTGATCAGTTACCCTTGAGTTGCGAGTAGAAGACTGGCTGAGTTGTTTGCTGAGCGTGTCGCTGTGTATGAGTCCCAGCTGCTCAGCAAACTCCGACTGACTCATCTCATTCTGCTCGTCCGATTCAGCGGACAACTCTCTCGGTGAACTCAGAACACTTTCCACGTCTACTCCATTCTCAGAGTCACAACAATTGGTCTTCAATGGAGATTTTATAACACTCGGTTTCATTTTCTTTCGAAGTTTCGGCAAATTTTTATCCAAAACTACTGTGGGGTTTATTGCAAATATCAATTGATAAAAATAATCATCGTCATTTTCAAATGTTCCTTCCGGAACAGAATCCATTCCCTTGTATCTGATAAAGTCTCTATTTTTTGAAGCCCATTTTCCGATAACCCTCAAGTCGTCCGCACTGATGTAGAAAGAGGCTTCACTTGTCTTCCTCTGTACGCGAGGCCCCACGGCAGCGGTGGAGGAGACTTCATCATTCTCTACATGCTTTTTCACTTTATCATCGGACTCATCCAATTCAATCAAATATGTTCGGTTTGCACTCTCCTCCGATAAACTATTCCTCCTACTTAGATCTCTATAAAAAATAACATATTTAATATTAATAATCATTCACTTTTTTATTATTTATTGAGTTAGTTTATACCATGTTAGAACATAAACTAATATATACAAGGTAATATTTCATTTTATAAATTTAAATACGTTAACAGTAAGCATAACATTTCTTTTTAAATACATGAATTCTTCAGACTTTCAGGCATTTCATCATACATCTTTAGTCAAGTATACATTAGGCAGTTCTGTGATTTAGATTTTTTCATAAGTGGCAATCTAACTCTATTTATATTTCTGATTTCGTAAATACGTACATGTCTATTAAAAACAATTTCATCCTTAAAAATATTTTGGCAATTGATTTTTCATGACTTTATGCACAAAAATTAACACGTTAAATAACAGTTTCTTTTTTATTGGAATCCTATTTAGCTCCTCTCTCATTTGATTAACTCTGTTAAAAAGGGTATTCTAGTCTAGAGGTACAAATTTCGGGCGTTTTTTCGAGCTGTATAAAATAAAAGGAGAAAATTTTTAGTATCTTTCTTTTTATGATTTGTTTATTTGTATATTTATATTAGGGTGTCCCAAGACATTGATTAAACACCGGCAACCCGTGCCGACTTGATGCCAAACATATGGCACCAAAAATTGTACTGTTAACACAACTTATAATATGGAAGGATTTTAAACTTTAATTTTTGTCAGATAAATAAAACTAAAAAATGTACAAATGTTCAATTATGTAGTATTTTATATTTAAAAATGGTTTATTGATTAAATTTTCGCTTAAAATCTTGTTTGTTTTTTACAGTCAGGATAAATCTTCCGGTGTTCCTGAACGCATCTTAACAAACATTGTTTTGTTCCTCTCCTTGCATTAACTTAACAGCTCAAGAGTGAAAACAGAATCTCTCAGCTTCAAGAATGAAAACAGAATCTCTCATACTTAACTGGCACCTGTTTAGCGTTGCGACTAACTTTCGAGTAATGAAGTCTTTTCGCATCGTCGTTTTCCTGGTTTCAGGTTGAGTGTTCCGTAGCGGTTTTGGCAAATCTTCTAAATCTATGTCTTCGTTAGAATCAGAAGATGAGTCGTTTTGTAACGATTCGTAAGACGATATCGTAGGAGTTGACGCAGATAAATATTTAGTACGCCGCTTTTCTTCCTCGATTGTTCTAAGGCGCTTTTCTCTCCTCGCGCGATTTTCTCCTCTTTATCTGTAAGATTTTCTCCACCCCCTCTAAGTAGCCAGGATGATCTGGCTCTCTTTACCGCTGTAAGAATATTCTATCTTCATTTATTTTTATTAATTTTTAGCAATGCCAAATAAATTGTCAAAGTTTTTGACAAACTCTTAACGATGTTGTTCAAATATGGCTTGCGTTTTCGGCACATTTTTTTGCAAGTCCCTCCAAACTTGATCTAAGTTTACAAGTTTCTTCACACAATTAGGTAAAGATTTGGTTGGTACATGCGCCTTTTCCCAATAGATGACACACTCGCAAATAGTGAGATTAGCACTTTCATAGACAGTTAAATTCACTTTCCGGATATTGTAGATCAAAACTTCAAGAACTTGTCCATTAGAGGGCAGTTTAGAACCCGATATTTGATGTTTTACGACTCCGATTAAAAATATACTCTTATTAGAACTGCGTAAATCTAAGGACATTTTGCCTGAATTAATAATATGCGTTTACTAACAAAAGGAAAGTTACTACAAGTGCATCAAACACGTTTGCTCGCGGGCGTCTTAATATACAAATACTAATATGTTTCGATGCAAGTCGGCATGGGTTGCCGTAGTCCCACGTAAATGAAATTTTATTTATAAGTGTTTTGTCATTATTGAAACAAAATTAGAGGTTATATGCGTTGAAAAATAACAACTTTCATTTTTTTGGGACACCTTAATTTATTTATTTTTTTTTAAATAAAAAATTAAACAAAAAAAAAATATTCAAAACTTGGAAAGTAATCGGCTGGTAAAGTGGGGGATCCAAAAAAACGGGACGCCCTGGCGTGCATGATTGCAACCCTTCTGGTCATCTGGAAAAAAAAAATCGAACGGATTCTTAATCTCTCGTTTGTCGTAAGCCTGCCGGCGGGCAGCTGTCAGATTAAAAAATAAAATGCGATTTTAACCCTTATGTATAAAGAAACTGTACAAGGACATGGTCAGAATCGCTTGCGCCAATGTCATTTCAGACTTTGCTTTGCATTACAGCACTCTAGCTTCTCAGAATGCTCTGATATTAATTTTCTGTGAAATACGGCCTTGACATCTTAACCCGTCGCAGGCCGCAGTCCCTCCGGCGGGTCCGGATTTTTGAAGCGATTTTGTCCCTTATGTATAAAGAAATTGTAGGAAGAACAAGGTCAGAATCGTTTGGGCCATTCTCGTTCTTGACGTAACGAAATACTGGATAGCGTCTAGCCTCTCCGAATAATTCAAATTAATTCACGATGACGCACCGGGCATCAAGATGGCCGACAAAATTGCCGCCGCTTGATAATATGAACGGAATCGTATTCGAAGTCTATATTTTTTAATTTTTTTTTATATAAATCCATTGTGGAAAGAATAGAATTGAGTGATTATTAGAAAGATCATTTTATCTACATTAATTTGATGTAATTTTTGTAATATATCACAAAACAAATGTTATAAAAATTGAGTTCGTAAGAAAGGTGAGAAATGTCAAATATTTTACATTGTATTGAAAAAATATATTTTTCCTATGCTGGCTTTCAAAAGGTTAACTGTCATCCGACATTCAAGTGGTTAATCAGTAAGAAATTCGCTATCGCCGGGACCTCGGAGGAGTAAAATTTTTTTTTTTTCACAAAATAGCAGCTGTTTGAAAAAAAAACATGTTTTTTAGTTTCAAAAGTTAAAATTTTTTTTAAAATAGTAAATTTTTTCTTTGATTCTGCTTGGGGCCATAAAGGGATGTGTGGAGAAGGTTCGTAATAAATTTCAAATAAATCGATTCCGTAGAACTCTAGATATCATGTACGCCAGCTTTAAAAAAGTAGTTTCAAGAAAAACGCGTTTAAAGTTTTGAGTAAAATTTCAGGCAGTTTTATTCATATAATGGGTACGGTGTTCTTACTTACGTTACGCTACTAGGACTCTCAGTTAAAAATAGATTATATTTGCATTATATTTACACTATATAGGTATATAATATAAGAAAGATTTTATGGGGTAATCCGGGTATAATATGGGGTAATCTGCAGGTAGTCGGGCAACGTCTACCATGTATTGTTCAGTTTGTTCCGGCCAGACCGGTTTAATCGGCGCGCCACAAAAAGGCCTATAACTCCGAAAATAATTTGAAATTCGAAAAATCCTTTTAAGGACGTATTATTAAAGATCTAAACATTAAAAATAAGTTTAAAAAAAAAATTTAAAATTTCGAAATTTTAGACTAGAATACCCAAGTTACAGTTAAAATCAATGTATCTTTTCTAGAAAAGAAGTACTCAAAAGAGAAGATTTAGCTAGACGACTAGGGACGCTTGAGAAAACGCAGGGGAGGGGTGGGAGACGAGGGATTGTTAGAGGGAGAGATTTCAAAGGAGACATAGTAGCAGTAGGGGATAGCAGGGGGTAAATTTGGAAAATACATGCTTTTCACACGTATTTGGCCTACTCACGCGTCGGTAAGCCTTCTGATTCATTTGTACCACACTCAGAGCACTTCAATAAACAGAATTAAAACACAAATACTTTCTTCTTTGAGTAGCCGGTTACTCGCTAGTTATTTAATAACTCAGGTCCGGGGCACACGTCATTCCTATGTCTACATACGTTAAATTGTCATCAAAACAAGCTTATGTGCCCAAGCGGTTAATAAAATTGAAATATAGATAAATTATTGGCAAACCTTTGAGAAAGTGCACTTTGATTCAGCTTCTGAGACTCGTTCAGCTGACCCCCGCCCCCGGGGTGTTGGCAGCACTGGCATTTATTTACATTTCCAATGGCTTCTTCGAGATTTTCTAACTTCTTGCATAACCTTTAAATAAAAAGATTTTAATTACAAAGATGGAAAATAGAGTAAAGGTGAATGTAATTCTTATAATATAATAAAACTTATGTAGACTTTAATTTATTGGACAGAAACCGGTTTCAATCTGTTAAAGCCATCTTCGGACTGGTGATAAGAGAAATGGCTGTAACTTTAACAAGATGACTAAGGGCATTCTTAAAATATAATTTAGAAACTTTTCACCGATAGATGGCGTTATTTTCAATATTGTCAAATAAACCCGTTTTAACGCGTTATGCTTAAATTATTGGTTCGCGAATGTTTTAAAAAATATATTAATGATAGGGTAGAAAGATGAGGATTGAAAATAAAACTTTTTTCGAACATACATCTTATACGTGGTGTCCGGAAACTAGTGGTAAAATAAACTGGTGAATCTACATCACATAGAGAACCCAAAAAACTTTTTTGATCTGAGCACTTCGATTTTATTTTAACTTCGCAACTTTTCGGCAAGTAAACATTTAGAGCCTTGTCTACGTTTGGTGTACGTGAACACAAAGTACGCGGGTTTCGGCTTTCTGATTAGGCAGCACTCGGGTACTTGACTATGTTCAAGAATGCATCTATCATTCTACTTGCCTACTTTTAGCTGATGATCTCAAATTACTCATGAGGGTTTTAAAATTGAACACTCTAAAATAAATTTGATTGAATTTACCTAATATAATTTTTGAGCAACTTTATGAACTATCCTATACACAAGATGATTGAACAAGAACAAGCATACAATATAATATATGAAAGAAGGTAAATGCACGTGCGGTATATAACTGGCAAAAGAAGGATACTAGAAGAAATGAGATTCTTGAGGTGTCTGTGTACTAAATCTATATATGATTATTCTACAAGTTAGTGTCAAATAGGTATGTGTATACTGTATCAGGAAATTATTATTATGAGGAAAGGATGCAAGGCCTTTGCCTTACACTCTGGGATTCCACCCGATTTTTTTCATAGAATCTACGAAAAATATCGATGAGAACCGGCTTTCTATACGATAGAAACCCAAAGTTTTATTTTTATTTTTTTATATTAACTCCATGCAGGAGGCCTTGAGGAAAATAATTTCCCTCGGGGCCTACGTCATCTTTGGAGATGCTGCATGGAAGGTCTTTTTGAGGAGAGGAAGTAGTGAACATGGGTCTTGAAGAGACCCATGTTGTAGGAAGGAGGAAACACAGAGGCCGGCAAATCGTTCCACAGCCGAGCTGTTGAACTCAAGAAGGAGTCGTAAAAACGACCAGTTCTCATGTGACAAATGTCAACCGTGTACATATGTTGGGCGAGCGTTTGGCGTGTTTCCCGACTATGCACCGGTGCCGAGGGGATCAATGACGCTAGTTCCTCGGAGCATCTTCCATTGAAATACTGGTAGAACGAGGATAGCAATCCCACCCGACGCCTGTGCTCTAAAGATTGCAATTCGTTTGTTAAAACGGGAGAATCTATCACCGTTTCTGCAAGGAGTTGAGGGTGTTTTTCAGGTACTTTGGGGCTCCAGACCAGAGGTGGCTGCCAAATTCAACAGTGGGGTGCACTAGCGATTTGTACAGGGTTAGCAGTTGTGTACTATTAAAGTAGCTGCGGGCCCTGTACAGTACGCCCAGTTTCTGAGAGGTTAACTTAACTCTGGCCTCGATGGAGCCCCCATATCCGAGCTGGTCACTTAGAGTTATAACGAGCATATCAATGGAGGACCTGTTAGGAAGAATAGTACCGTTGAAGGAGACTAGATAGTCATTTCGATCCCTTTTAGACAAAATTTGACATGATTGGGTCTTTGAAACATTGAATTCGTAGAGATTATTCTTACCCCCAGAGAAAACACTCTCGAGGTAAGCATCCATTCTTTGCTTCAAAGCCCTCCGAGCCATTGGAAATTGTGCACCCTTTGGGGGCTTGCCAAACAAAAAGCTATCATGCACTGTACTGTCATCTGCGTAACAACGAATTGGTGCACATGTCAAAAGGTCATTGATGGACCGATCCCTGTGGGACGCCAGCGTTTATCGAATGCGAGGAAGAGGTGAAACCGTCAGCAACCGTCTGAATCGACCTCTCCATCAAAAAGTTGGCAATCCACCTGCACAAGGATGCGGGAAGTCCGTAAAAAGGCAGTTTGTTGACAAGTCCTCAATGCCAAACCCGGTCAAAGGCCTTGGAAATGTCCAGTGCAACCGTTTGGGTCTCACCGAAACGTTCCAGGCACCGCCCCTAAACATGGTCACATACGCGAGAAGGTCACCGCACGAGCGGTTCTGCCGGAATCCATATTGACGGTCGTTAATAATTTTGTTCTTCTCGAGGTATGTGAGCAGTTTGTCATTGATCACACGTTCCATCACCTTCAATAGAACTGATGTGATCGCTATGGGGCGGTAGTTGGCCGAGTTGGAGCGGTCACCCTTTTTTGGAATAGGATGGATGACCGCTTTTTTCCAACCAGAGGGTACAGAGCCAGAATTCAGGGACATTTTGAAAAGCTTTGTCAAAATCGGAGCTATTTCTGCAGCCCACCTCCGCAATACCAGGGCGTGAATTCCATCAGGCCCACTAGCTTTATTAACATCAAGCCCTCGTAAAACCTGGAGCACATCCCGATGCCGGTTCCTCAGCTTTTTCATATAGAAACCGCAGTGAGGAACCGACGTCGGGACTGCACCCCGATCACCGAGGGTTGAGTTATCCGCAAACATTTTACGTAATAGCTTAGCCTTTTCGGTGGCGGTGTTTGCTAGTGAGCTGTCACATCTGGTAAGAGTTGGCAGACTGGACTTGCAGAAATTGCGACCTATTAAGCCCACAAGCGATCAGAAGGCTCTGCTGCCATGCGGGCATGCAGCCAGCTTTTTGCTGATCTGCAGGTCGTGCTCGAACTTTGACCTATTTATGATCTTTTTGCTTTTCTTTGCCAATTTGTTATATGCTGCTCTGTTTTCAGATGTTCTAGATGTGTTGTAGGCTCGGTAAGCCGCGTTTTTTCGCCGAACTGCTTCGGAGCATTGTCGACTGAACCACGACTTTGAGTCCACACCAGTTTCTTTAACAGTGGATGAATGAAGCCATCCATCGCGGATGTGATGACTTCACCAATTTCCTGGGCACATCTTGAGGGATCCAAAGTCCAAAAACAGACAGCTGACCACGGGAAAGCATTGAAATGAGCCCGCAGACCGAACTAATCTGCTGACCTATAGTGCCACACTTTTCTCTTCAGCCTTTCTTTTGGCGGTCTGAAGTTGACAGGGATTGAGGTCGTCACCAGGCAGTGGTCGGACGATCCTAAAGGCGCTGTGACCTCAATCTTGTAACCTTGTGGCACAGTGGTTAAAAATAGGTCTAACAGATTGGAGCGGTGAGTCTGGACATCATGAACACTTGTAGGCTCCTGAACCATCTGCTCCAATCCGTGGCAAAGGATTCCGCCTGTCGGCCAGCCGAGTCTGTTGGTCCTGAGAACTTCAACCATGGTTCGTTAAGAACATTGAAGTCCCCCAGAACCACAAACTCGGCCGAAGGGTAGCGGGGCAAGAGATCATCAATAGTCTCGCTCAAATGTTTGAATAGCTCGGATGTGTCTGATTTTCTAAGGTTTGGTGAGCGGTATAAACACCTATAGAATCTTGCCGTACTGTAAAGATTGTCACGCACCCACATTACGTCGAATCTGGGTTTTTCCAGATTCAACTGTGGCACACAGATAGGGTATAGAGACAGACACCTCCTTTGGGTTTGAACTTGCCAACGAGGGCGTAGCCCGGGCAGTCCAGATAGGAGGCGTCTGGAGGCTCGGCTATCTGTGTTTCAGAGAGGAAAAGAAGGTTAGGACGCATTGATGCAAGGTGGTGATCAGTGGCGGTTTTCTCTAAAGTGCGTTTCTGCGGTGAACCCCCATTAAAAAGATGAGAAAATAAAACAAACTTGTTGTATAATAATATAAGCACATTATAGATAGCTCGACATTAAAATTCCGCCTTTAAAATTCGCGCCACCGAAAAATACAATACCTATTCCCGTTTTGTGCGCGATCACCCGTACAAAAAAATTATAGCCAATACAAATCCCTGTGACGGTGAAACGAACAAAACCAAGCAATATTAACCCAGCTTGGTGCGGCGCTCGCGGCGATCGCGAGTAAAGATGTCACGTGACCTCCGAACATTGACGAGTCCCGCGCGCAGTTCGATGCGCGAGTTTGACGGTTGACCTTTGCACCATATGGACGCAAGTTAAATGTTATAATATATATTATGATATTTAACTTCGTAATCATTTTGGTACATTTATTATTTTCTTGTTTCTGCATTTCTCCAACCTTTTGCTAATGGCATTTGTAAATCTACTATTGAAGTAGACCGATTTTGACTTCTGTTTTCGTATTAATTTTTTTTTAGATAAGTTTTTAGATTCCTTAGTTACGAGTACCTACATTTACTAATGTTTCGGCAAACGTCGCTAGTTATGAATGTCGCGAATATTCTGTCGCAATTTTTTTTTCACAATGGCGGAATATAGTGTATAATATATACAAAAAATAACGCTAATACTAATGAAAGAAGGTTGGAAATTAAAAAAAAAATAATTGTTTAAGTGTATAATGGATTTTTTGTATAAGTGAAAAAAGCTAATTTTATTTCGTGCCACCTTTATTTGTGTTTTTTATGTTTTAAAATATCAATTACATTATTCTACATTCTACGTTATTTTTCTTATTGAAAAAAACAATAATAATGAGCAACGTACATTGAGTGCTGTAAAAACCATTAAACAATTTAATTCCTCTAAAACTTTTCTGGTTATCGAATTATTGTGTCGCAGAGTGTCAAGTTATTTAAAAACAATA
Organism: Limnephilus auricula; assembly: GCA_951813805.1. NCBI lineage: Eukaryota > Metazoa > Arthropoda > Insecta > Trichoptera > Limnephilidae > Limnephilus > Limnephilus auricula. The sequence goes on along the minus strand of OX638395.1, from coordinate 321,929 downwards.
GTATGTAGGTACTAGGTACCCTTCCCAGTAATTTTATTTAAGTTGTGTGACAACAATTTTTTGGGAGGCGGGAATGGGTACCGCCGCCCCGGGAACCATTTATTGGATAACCAACACCTCTGCCATAGGTCACCCCAAGTGGTTCGCTACGTTTGCTGACTTAGCATTGGTGCCCGGGTTCATGGGGTAAGGTTTATCTAGGTCTTGGCGGCGGATACATTTTTTACTCCAAATAATGTCAGGAATCACTGGTTAAAGTAACTCAAGTACGTACCTTAACACCCTGTATGTAAACCTGAGTAATTCGCCGTTTAACACGTTTTTTTTACATTAGCTCCACACAGGAGGCCTTGAGGAAAAAATCCCCTCAGGGACTATGTCATCTTTGAAGATGATGTGTGGAGGGTCTTTTAAAGGAAGGGAAGGAGAGGAAGTCCTGGGAAGGAAATAGGTTTGAGGGGTGGGGTCGGAACCTGGGGATCAATATGTCTAGGAGTGATGGACGTGTGAAGCCATCACTCTTACTGCGGTTCAAGGCGATGGGTCGAGAGGGTCCGGCTGGAGAGATCAAAAGGTCTCCCTCAACTAGTCTCTCCCAATCCGGCCTGCCACGCAGTTGGTGGGCAGACGCATCCGTCACCAGGTCCCGGACAAACCTAACCCAATGAACCCGGGCACCCCTACTAAGTCTCCAAACGTAGTGAACCACTGGTTGTCCAATAAATGGTTCCCAGGGCGGCGGTACCCATACCCGCCTCCCAAATTAAACACCTTACACTCAATCTAGGATTTACTCTCTTCCCCGAATATATGTGATTTTTATAAAGTGCACGCCTCATTGTTATGAAAAAAAAAAATGCGTTTTACAAAATCGTTATATAAACATGGTTTGTAATACAAAAGAAAGTTCACCCTTTATAGCGCCTGCTCGCGTCAAGGCAAGAAAAACATCCCAGTTTTCAAGTAGTTTAGCGGCTACGCTAGGTTTGTGTAACATAGTTTGTGATACAACGGAAAGTGCCCCTTTTATAGCGCCTGCTCGCGTCAAGGCAAGAAAAACATCCCAGTTTTCCTATAGTTTAGCAGCTACGCTAGGTTTGTGTAACATGGTTTGTGATAAAAAAGAAAGTGCCCAAAGTGAAAAAAATATTTAATATTTAATTTTTTAGTTGTTTATTTATTTAGTAAATATAAAATGGCATTACCGCATAAGCGAATTAATTTAAACAAAATTAAAATGTTAAATGCATACTTTTTGCATGTTTTTTGTCTCCCGCAACATAAATACTCCACTTTTCGTGATAATAAAGCTAAATCAAACTGTTTGAATAAAAAAATATTCCATATTAACGAGTTTAAAGCATAAATAATAATTATTTTTTTTAATTGATAAACTAATGTTTAAGACAAGATTTTTTATGCATAGCACAAAGGGTAACAATTATTATAAGCAATAATTATTAGCCTGAAACACTCATCAATATTGAAACCTCTCCCGAGAAAAGATATATGTCGCCGACGGGACTCGAACCTGTTCGGGTTCGAGTCCCGTCGGCGACATATATCTTTTCTAGGGAGAGGTTTCAATATTGATGAGTGTTTCAGGCTAATAATTATTGCTTATAATAATTGCATAAATAATAAAATCTTGCCTGAAAACCTTTTGTACATTTAAAACACAATTGGTTTCAGAGTATTTTTTTAAATTCAATTATATTAATTTAATTTTATTAATTTAATTTTATTGTCTCTAGCTGTTTATTTCTTCCTTCCCGTTTACATTATATTATTAATTCTGTTTTTCATTAGTTATGCGCCTTTTCATGTATCCCACGAAGTCAGCTACAGTCATATCTAGCTCTTGTTTGTATCAGGGATGTTTGTATCAGTGACAGAATGACCGCGGTTTGACTACGTATCGGTTCGCGAAGTGAAATTTAATTTTACGCAATTGAAAATTAAAATGCATCATTTTCCGCCGCCTTTAATGCAAAAAGTTTCCTTTTATAGTGATTAAGGCGAATCTAAAGTTTTTTTCTAAAAATTATTCGTAATAAGCATGCACACTCATTATGAAAATTTACCGAAATAGGGTTTATATTTAGATTAATTATATTATTATAATGGAATTCCACCACGAATTGTCAGTTTCAAAAATAGAAATATTAATGTCATTCTTATTGGATGTTTTTATATTAATTTGCAACCATATCTTGTTTAAATGCACTTCTGAAAAAATGTTCTCTCGAAAGGTAATGAATTGAAGATTTCTATACATCCTAAGTTTAGAACCTCACTGAATGCTCTGCCACTCACTTAGTGAACTAAATGACTTGACTGAGTAGACATGAAGAGGGAGAGCTTACCGCCTCGACGGATTCCTCAGCCTAGCAGTCCGCTATCCGCTAGCTATCCGTCCCCCCTAGCAGAGGGGGGACGGACACATCTTCAACTGTCTACCGCGGTCCCACCGAACTTTTTTTAACGGTTTCCATAAAACTGTAATTTTTAAACTTACATAGAATATTTTTGTTTATAATCATCACGATGTCGGCGTTTATCCAACAATTTAGGTTTACATTTGTGGTGCTTTAGAGATTCTTTTATTTCAATGAGTGCATCGTCAAAGTCCATGAGCACCATTTTGTTGGAGGGCGATAGATAAAAGAAATTCAATTTTTCCTCCTTTTTTGTTCCTGGATTGATGACGCTGCCTTCGTTAACCTCTATATATTTTCCATTTACTTTGATGTAGCACTTATTCCAATCATTTTCACTGGTACCCATTTTAAAATGATATACGGGAGGACAATCAAAAGGTTTCTTGTAACAGATTCCACACATTCAAAAGTTTATTTTGAAATTTGACAACTGGAAGAGAACAAACCCAAGCTTTCTTGAGCATTCGTATTTTGATTGTGTTGTCTTGTTGGTAGTCCCGAGTAGCGATGAGCACAATCGATGAATAATCGATGATTTACTCGATCTTTTTTACCATCGAATGATTTTGATTCATTTCCATAGATAAATCGATTCTCGCTCCTCGATTAAGCTGGAATCAGACGATTCACTCGAGGAAAGGTTTCCGCCATGTTTTTTCGGCCTAATCGTCCATTTTGTTTCATTCCATGTTCACACGGCGCTATAGAAATAAGCGTTCACTCGTCCATTCCGACCACAGCGTCGCCGAGCGAGGTCAACAGCGCTGGATTTCGTTTGTTTTCCAGCGCGGTCCGGCCCCGAATTTTAAAGAAAAACATGTCAGATGCATCGATTTTTACGCAATTTTGTTGACACAATTAAATAAAAATAAATGAAAAAACAGTATTTTGTCGTCTTATAAACCTTTTTATTTTTTATGGCATAATAACACAATTTGATTTCACTTTTTTTATTACGAACATTTTCCTACAAATTAATAATATTACATATATTAAAAAACATAAAATACATGGATAATAAGGGAGACCCAAAAATTATAATAATAATAACACGTGTTTCTTAGTTTGTAATAAAAATGAAACCATTGCTATAGTAAGAAAACTTATTTACTCATTTAAAGATAATCTGTTAATAATTGCATACGAAAAGGTGTCTATAACGTACATGTTAATTAGAGGTTATTTTTTAACAAAAACGACATAAAATTATTATCTTCGTATTAAACATAGACACACTGTCAATATTATTAATGGGAATTTGTACCTAGCGGCTAAACTAAATATTTTATTAGATATTTGAAATTCGTGGAAAAAAGGAATAACACTAATGTTGCCATCCAACAAAAAGGAATTCGCCAATTTGCCATTGCCAAGAAAGAAAAACGGTGATTGAAATGTTGTTGCAGTACTTACTTACTAATGTTGCGTTATTTAAACATGTTATTAAGAGATTGTTTTTGAACAAAAATGGCATATAATTATAATTATTGACATATTATTAAACATACAACAACAACATTTCAATCATCGTTTTTCTTTCCTGGCAATGGCAAATTGGCAAATTCCTTTTTGTTTGATGGCAACGTTAGTGTTATTCCCTTTTTCTACGAATTTAAAATATGTGGGCATCTCACAACAATAAAATTACTAATAAGATATTTAGTTTAGCTGGTAGGTACAAATTCCCATTAATAATATTGACAGTTTGTCTGTGTTTAATACGAAGATAATAATTTTATGTCGTTTTTGTTAAAAAATAACCTCTAAATAACATGTAGGTTATGGACACCTTTTCGTATGCAATTATTAACAGATTATCAATAAATAAAGTTTTTTACTATAGAAATCGTTTCATTTTTATTACAAACTAAGAAACACCTGTTAATTTCAAAAAAATTAAATATATTTGGTCATATAAAGCAGAATGTCCATATGAAAACATATTACTTGCTGATTTTAGTAGAGTATTGTTTACTGCCCTGAAGAAAATAGGTTTTAGCGAAACCCGGTCGGCATTAAATATAAAAATGGTATATACTAAGTTATTGTTTTAATTTAAATTAAATATACAATACCCAAATAAAATGATACATAACCTCATAATAAACATTTTTAAATTGTTGAAAGCTATCACCATCGCAATTTTTTACGTATAAACTATACTGAAAACGTAAATGGTTACCAAAAAGTTTTCATTCATAATTTAAAATTCACACATCAGGTTGATTATAACATGTACCTATAAAATATTTCGTTTGTCAAGCAAAATCACTTTCGATGACGTTTCAAGACTATGCATTCGAATTGATTCTGACATCGAGAAGCGAGAATCGATTCCAAGTTCGATGACGTTTTAAACCGATTGTCTCGGTTTAAGCGCCTCCGCCCACTCAGGCAACTGAAAACTCTCAACTGCCAACTGTCTTTGTATGACAATGTGATGGCCCGCACACTTCACAATCACACAAAACCCCGTTGTCAATGGTAACGCAAGCGGTGACTTGCGACCATCTTGCGACTGTCACGGCTGGTTGCCCTGGGCGGCCGTTTTTAGTTGCGAGCTGTCAGCTGATTGTTCTTCATCTATGGTTAAACAAGCTTTTTGACCAATCAAGAAAGAGAAAACAGCCAGTTTTAGTTGGTTTTCAGTTGCCTCAGTGGGTGGAGCGCCTAACATTTCGATTAATTCTAACCAATGACAACGCTTATCTCACTTCGATTAATTCTGACCAATCACAGCAAAGACTTTCGATGACGTCTCAAACCGATTGTCTCGGACTGTGCATTCGAATGAATTTGACATCGAGAAGCGAGAATCGATTTTTCTATGGAAATGAATCGAAATCATTCGATGGTAAAAAAGATCGAGTAAATCATCGATTATTCATCGATTGTGCCCATCGCTACTTTGACTAGCGATGGGAATGATCGAAACTTTTATATAATCGATTTTTTTTATGCATTTCACAAAATAACAATTATTGTTAAGCTACTTAGTTTAGCCCGTTGGTAAAAATTTCCATTAAAAATATTTATGTATGTTTAATAATATGTCAATAATTATAATTATAAGACATTTTTGTTCAAAAACAATCTCTAATAATTAACATGTTTAATTTTTTTTTTTTATTATTATTGAGTTAGTTTATACTACATGAATATAAACTAATAAGCACAATGTAACATTTCATTTGATAAATTTAAATATTTTTACAGTAATCATAACATTTCTTTTTAATTCTTTCTTCATTCTTCATAGTTTCAGGCATTTCATCATACATCTTAAAATAAATAACGCAACATTAGTAAGTAAGTACTGCAACAACATTTCAATCACCGTTTTTCTTTCCTGGCAATGGAAAATTGGCAAATTCCTTTTTGTTTGATGGCAACATTAGTGTTATTCCTTTTTTCCACGAATTTCAAATATGTGGGCATCTCACAACAATAAAATTACTAATAAGATATTTAGTTTAGCCGGTAGGTACAAATTCCCATTAATAATATTGACAGTATGTCTGTGTTTAACACGAAGATAATAAATAATTTTATGTCGTTTTTGTTAAAAAAATAACCTCTAAATAACATGTAGGTTATGGACACCTTTTCGTATGCAATTATTTGTATTTATATTTTTATATTTGTAGTTTATCATTAAATAAAGTTTTCTTACTATAGAAATCGTTTCATTTTTATTACAAACTAAGAAACACCTGTTAATTTCAAATAAATTAAATATATTTGGTCATATAAAGCAGATATGAAAACATATTACCTACTTGCTGATTTTAGTAGAGTATTATTTACTGCCCTGAAGAAACTACGGTTTTAGCGAAACCCGGTCGGAATTAAATATAAAAATGGTATACACTAAGTTATTGTTTTATTTTAATTTAATATACAATACCCAAATAAATGATCATAACCTCATAATAAACATTTTTAAATTGTTGAAAGCTATCACCATCGCAATCTTTTACGTATAAACTATACTGAAAACGTAAATCGTTACCTAAAAGTATTCATTCATAATTTAAAATTCACACATCAGGTTGTTTATAACATGTACCTATAAAATATTTCGTTTGTCAAGCAAAATCACTTTCGATGACGTTTCAAGACTATGCATTCGAATTCTGACATCGAGAAGCGAGAATCGATTCCAAGTTCGATGACGTTTAAAACCGATTGTCTCGGACTGGGCATTCGAATGGATTCTGACATCGAGAAGCGAGAATCGATGTCAAGTTCGATGACGTTTCAAACCCGATTCTCTCGGTTTAACATTTCGATTAATTCTAACCAATGGGTACGACCATAAAGAAAGCGGGTTTGGCTTTCAGATTAACGGCGCTCAGTGCCCCAGTCCGTCGACTGCAATTGGCGCCGAGTTGTGGACATACAGAACGCGGATAAAACCTGCGCGGTAGCCTGACAACGGCCGTCAGCTTGTATTTTGTAATAACAGCAAATGTCATTTAATACTTAATATACATACAAAATATTTAAATGGTAAAGCAATGATTTTTATCTTTAAATATTTAAAAAAAAAAACTAAGGAGAACGTGATAATATTCTTTACACGCACGCCTAAAGGGAATTTACTTGTGACATTTGAGGTTATTTCAAAATGTTATGTTATGTTTCCAGCACTTGTCAACAACATTTCTGTTGCTATGAAACGCATCTCTTTTATCCCAGATTGGCGATTTGTTGAAAACAGCGGCAATTAATAGATCGCGCATTTTGATAATAGACTTCCTTCAAGCTTCACCAGTGTTGCCAAAATGAAAAACCATGTTTCAGGGAAAAAAAATACTAAACTGAAGTTTAAGAATAACATTCCTGATTTCAATCAGCAATCCAATCAAAAGTACACACTTTTGTTAGTTAAATACATATTTGACATAGTTTTTAAATAACCGTGGAGGTGACCATAGAGAACACCAAATCATAAAATAACCAAAAATCCATGAAAACGTGGTAAAAATCATGAACATAACAACACCGAGTTGCACTGACCGGCGTCACCGGCAGCAGGAATTAAGAATTCATTCCGGTAAAGCTTCTCGGCGCCGCTTCGCGCGGACACAAATCTGAACCTGTCTTCATTGTGTTCGACCTCATACGTTGACACACAAACATTCTCGTCGGCGCGGCCGCGCCAGTCGGCCGTCCATGTGCCGACTAACCAGAAAGCCGAAACCCGCTTTCTTTATGGTCGTACCCAATGACAATGCCTATCTCACTTCGATTAATTCTGACCAATCACAGCAAAGACTTTCGATGACGTCTCAAACCGATTGTCTCGGACTGGCATTCGAATGAATTTGACATCGAGAAGCGAGAATCGATTTTTCTATGGAAATGAATCGAAATCATTCGATGGTAAAAAAGATCGAGTAATTAATCGATTATTCATCGATTGTGCCCATCGCTAACTTTGACCAGCTTTGACTAGCGATGGGCACAATCGATGAATAATCGATTATTTACTCGATCTTTTTTACCATCGAATGATTTCGATTCATTTCCATAGAAAAATCGATTCTCGCTTCTCGATGTCAAATTCATTCGAATGCACAGTCCGAGAGAATCGGTTTGAAACGTCATCGAACTTGGAATCGATTCTCGCTTCTCGATGTCAAAATTCTTTCGAATGCACGGCCGAGACAATCGGTTTGAAACGTCATCGAACTTGAAATCGATTCTCGCTTCTCGATGTCAGAATCCATTCGAATGCACAGTCCGAGACAATCGGTTTTAAACGTCATCGAACTTGGAATCGATTCTCGCTTCTCGATGTCAGAATTCGAATGCATAGTCTTGAAACGTCATCGAAAGTGATTTTGCTTGTCAAACGAAATATTTTATAGGTACATGTTATAATCAACCTGATGTGTGAATTTTAAATTATGAATGAATACTTTTAGGTAACGATTTACGTTTTCAGTATAGTTTATACGTAAAAGATTGCGATGGTGATAGCTTTCAACAATTTAAAAATGTTTATTATGAGGTTATGTATCATCTATTTGGGTATTGTATATTTAATTTAAAATAAAACAATAACTTACCATTTTTATATTTATGCCGACCGGGTTTCGCTAAAACCGTAGTTTCTTCAGGGCAGTAAATAATACTCTACTAAAATCAGCAAGTAGGTAATATGTTTTCATATCTGCTTTATATGACCAAATATATTTAATTTATTTGAAATTAACAGGTGTTTCTTAGTTTGTAATAAAAATGAAACGATTTCTATAGTAAGAAAACTTTATTTAATGATAAACTACAAATATAAAAATATAAATACAAATAATTGCATACGAAAAGGTGTCCATAACCTACATGTTATTTAGAGGTTATTTTTTTAACAAAAACGACATAAAATTATTATCTTCGTATTAAACACAGACACACTGTCAATATTATTAATGGGAATTTGTACCAACCGGCTAAACTAAATATCTTATTAGTAATTTTATTGTTGTGAGATGCCCTCATATTTGAAATTCGTGGAAAATGGAATAACACTAATGTTGCCATCAAACAAAAAGGAATTTGCCAATTTGCCATTGCCAGGAAATAAAAACGGTGCTTGAAATATTGTTGCAGTACTTACTAATGTTGCGTTATTTAAACATGTTATTTATCAAAATTTATTATTGTTATAATTATATAGTTTTTGACAAAAATGTCATATAATTATAATTATTTTCATATTATTAAACATACATAAATATTTTTAATGGAAATTTTTACCAATGGGCTAAACTAAGTAGCTTAACAATAATTGTTATGTTGTGAAGTGCATACCAAAAAACAACAAATAAAATTACAACAAACAATAAGCGTTGCCATACATGATGCACCATAATAATTTTCGGCTTCCTACCCCCCCCCCCCCCCCCCCCCCCCCCCCCCCCCCGTCACAGACAAAAATCCTGCCCCTGACCGTAGCTATTGCTCCCGAACTCCGAGCAAAAAATCGATTAATCATTCGATTATTGTGATGTCTCGATTAAAAAAAATCGATTATATAAAAGTTTCGATCATTCCCATCGCTAGCTTTGACTTTTTTGAGCCTCTCAGCCTCTCTCCCACTCTCTCCTATCTTCGTGTTTGAGAATCTATGCACAATTAAGATAGTTCGTGTAGGTATATTTTGCAGCAAAATTTTTCGCCAATGAATTTCGTCAGGAGACCGGTTATTGAGGTTATTGCATTTTGTGCACCGAAGACAATCAGGCGGTCGCTGTTCATTTCTGCTAGCAAGATGGCTCCAATTAAGGTAATATCTTGCGTATTATTATGTAATTCTGTTTTTATGTTGACGTATTGTGTCCAAGAGTCAATATATTGTTATTGTTGAACAAACATGACATTATTCAAGCCAGTTTACTGGTTAGCTTGAGCTTTGAAAAATTAATGGAAGAGTACTTCTCTTATTTTAGTTACTTCTGAATGAGATTGTTTCATTTTTGAGTAAAAATACGGAAAAGTGGCACACAGCTAAAGGCACATTTTATTTTAAAAACACCAGTTAGATAACCATGAAAAACAACAATTTCAGTAAACGAAAATGGATTATACTCAGCTATTTCCTTGAAAATGATAATTTGACGTATTTTCTTCACGCTATGTTTTGACATAATAATATTAAAATGGTGGTAAACTTCAAAAGCAAGGATTCTGAGAATGATTCACAGAATGTTGTCATTTTTGCTTCTTCTGGGGAATGTCAAGTCTGGCAAGTCACCAAATATCGTCCTATTTTGGGGGTCTACGAAGGCTTTCCTAGTTATCTCAATGGTAATCCTTATTACTTGAGATTAACTTAAGAAATGGTAACCCCCGGTGTGTCAGTACTTGTTTTCTCTATTGACTTTTACAGTGTCTCCCAATAATGAACTTAAGTGGTGCAGGATATCACATCTGTGGAACCATTTTTACATGTGATACTGAAACACTATTGTTTGAATACATTTTATTTTGATTCATTACCAGTTGATTAGACATAGTATTTCATTTAACCTTTTGAAAGCCAGCATAGTAAAAATATATTTTTTCATTGACGTAAGAAATTTGACATTTCTTGCGAATCCAATATTTATAACATTTCTATTGTGATATATTACAAAAATTACATTAAAAGAATGTAGATAAAACGTTCTTTCTGATATTACCAGAAAACTAAGCTCTCCACAATGAATTTATATAAAAAACAATTAGAGAATAAAGAGTTTCTAAACCAACTCCGTCCATATTTTGACGCGGCGGCTACTTTGTCTGCCATCTTTCATGCCCGCCAGGCGTGAGCGTTATTAACGTAACTAGATGCAATAGCTAGTTTCGTTAATGTAACGGAAATAACTAGTTTTGATAAAATTTCTAGTCTTTTTACTCAGTTCTCCTCACTAGGGTTTCCTGTTCTGAGGCGGCCTGTAGTTTTTTAAACTTTTGTATTTAGTAATAATGATATGCGCTCCATCGCCGCGTCGCCGTCTAGCAGTCTAACCTCAACACTTATCTCGTGTGCACGTGCGTACGTATTTTATTATGATTTTTTCTCTATATAATCCAGTAATCCGGCACCCTCTGGTTTTTAATAGTGCCGGATTAGTGAGATTGTACTGTAGTTATTTTTGTAAATGCGTTATTACTGTTAACTGTGATTGTTGGTGTAGGGTGTGATGCGAGTACTGAGTAGTTTCGCGTCGCGCTTTCCAGCCGCGTATTTCCAATCAGTGGCGGCCGCTGTCCTGAAAATGTGGTGGTTCACAGACAATTCGTATTTACTTGACAAAAAAAATTATTAAGCAACATTATTAAAAATAATTTTTAATTATTAATTTATTTTCAAACAAACTGTTGTTTCTCCTTATATATTCAACACTGAATGCACTCATTTTTGTAATAAAATTATATATTAACAAATTATGTTACTAATATTTAACACAATCAATACAAAAAAAAAACAAAACAATGACAACATCACGGGTCAAAATAACGCGGCTAGATGCAAGACTGATCTATGAATTCGCCGAACTTCGATTATATTCGTATCACATCGGGTCACAGTTCATGGTCAATCGGTAAACTTCGGCAAGGTTCGGATTGTGTCGGTTGCGGGTGGCACACGGATTCAAGCCAAATCCTGGTACAAATCGCGAGATCGACGCACTTCCAATGTTTTAAATAACACATACAAAAACATAAATTGGTCCGTGTGCAAGCTTCTGCACACGGACGATTCTAGCGGCGCTCGGCGGCCACGCTATGTACTAGGACCACAAGCGTTCTCCCTGATAATATTCGTAGCATTATTTTGATAACTAATATTTTTAAATGATTTTTTCGTTGCTCTATCTGTTTGTATGAGGGTGACGACCGTAATTATAGAAGGGTAAGCAGAGAGGATAGACCGCTTTTTTTTTTACCTACAATTTTTTTTTTACATTGAAAATTCATTGTTTTAAAATCATAGATTCATTGTAAACACTAATTAATCATAAATACATTTAATGCAGTCAGTCCTAAGCCTGAATAAAGTATGAAGGGAAGTTAATTTAATATATATTGATTTCACTGCATAGCTACAACACTTAGATGCTACATAGTGATTTAATTTATATTCGTTTTGTGTGTAACTGTATAGTTAGTGGAGGTATTTGCAAAAAATCACAGTAGCTGAATGAAAATAACGTGTTTTGAAACAGGTTATGCCGATCAAGAAACTAGTTTCGTTACGTTTCTTTAAAATGACGTAACAACCCACGTCTAACGCCCGCCGCATCATAGACAATTTATTAAAATTATTCCGAGAGGCTAGACACTATGCAATATTTCATTACGTCAAGAACGAGAATGGCCCAAGCGATTCTGACCTTGTTCTTGATATAATTTCTTATACATAATGGACTAAATCGCTTCCAAAATCGATGTTACACCGGAGTACGTACGGCCAATGACAGGTTAATTATTCATTTCGAATCACCAATTCCGAAGGAATGGAGAGGTTGACTAATTCAATACAGGTCATATTATTTGAATTTAGAACACAAACAGATAGCTTTTGCAAAGCGATAACATATTAGTATCATTGTAGTGGGAATAGTTACAGATTAATGGTAGATTCAGACTGGGTCGACGTACGTATGCATCGCTACGCCTAACAATATCTGGGCTACTTAGCAACCATACATTTTCAATGAAAATTTATGTTTTAGATTCACATTGGCCACACGCATCGCGACGTGCGATGTCTGGCCATTTTCATAGAAAATGTATGGTTGCTAAGCATTGTTTGGCGTAGCGATGCGTACGTATGTCGACCCGGTATGATTCTACCTTAATACTTTTGTTATTGTAGTTGAGAATTTAGTCTTTATTGAATTTAGGCCATAATGTGAATTTGCCAAGACAGAGATGTCCATTATGCTTTTTGAGAGTTAAATACAAGAAGAGTTATTAAGTCCTATGAAAGCTGGTATCTGGCAATGGTGGGCTGACTCAAAAGCAAAAAATCTTTATTTATCGTAGGTTTGCCTCACTCTCTTGCCTGCCCACATTACCACCTCTTACTAGCGATGTAATGGACTTCTGCTTCCACAAATGCAGAAGTTCTGCATACTTTTCACTTCCGCCTCCCGCTTATGCAAAATTCACTTCATCCAATGAACAAAACCCGTCGTTAAATTTCTAATACCATCCTGTAACGGGATAATTAAATACGAATATTACTTTTTCTTTTTTTGTAAGTTTTTTTTCCCCCTTTTTATTCAGAAAGATACAAAAAAACATAATTTTCATAATTCTAACATTAATATTTTTTTCCATAAATATATACTTATAACTACAAATTTTATTTGGTATAATAATCCTCAGAGCAATCAGGTAAAGAAAAGGGCCACTTTTTAATTTTTTACATTCCCATTGCGTTTCGGAAGTTTTATTCCTGGCCCGGCATACTGAAAAAACATATTATTGCCAATACTATGAAAAACTAAACAAAACACAATATTGCCAATAATACTACGAAATGAATGCTTTATTACCTATAGAGCGTTTGGCTTTTGAATTTTTTTCTTAGATGACATTGTTGGGCTTGTATTTCGTTTTATTGGTCGACCTACTCTATCCCGTCAGGCTGCCGGGGTTTGTGTTTAAGTACCTGAGTTGCTCACCTGTGGGTTTGCCGGCTTTTGTGGCCGATGGGTTAATGATCCCAATTTATGTTTGCAACGAATCAAATCACAACAAAAAAATCATAATAATATCATGACTTTGAATCCTATTATGCAAATTATTTACTTTTACACAAACAATTATGTACGTGGTAGATATAAAAACAATAGTCCAATTAATGTCAATATTCTAATGTTGCCTCATTGTTTTTTAGTACCTGAAATAATTAATCTAACTACATAATTATTATGGCTGCATATAACAAATGTTATTTGACCTTCAGATTGAGAACACGCCATTCACTGAATAATTAGAGTAGAGCTGCTACCTATAATATTATAATAACAACAACAACAAATTTTACATTATGTTTTGTCATTTAGGTGTAGATCATATGAATATTCCTAGACGAGAACATACAGGCCAGGGGTAAACACCAACTGTAGCGGGACGCGGAGTGGTGAGTTGACTGTGATTCGTCAATAAATCAATCTGACAGTATATAGGCATCTCTCATTGTAATATCACTATTTAGTTCTTAAAAGTAAAATCTGCTTTTGAATGAATAGACCTTTTTACATGGGAGCGCGAATTGCTCGCCACGTTTAAATGAACTCGCGAAGACCAAATATGGCAAAGTAAAGTTCGTAGCTATTTTCAGAGTCGAATATTTTGTTGCTGTATTTAGTTAAGACACTTTTAAATTTTTCATAATTTACTTACCCCAGTAAACAACGAAGAGCACACTCGAGAAATGCCTCGCCAGATATATCCGATGTCGTAGTATATGTTATTAAACTGATTATATGATCTGAATAAGCTTAAAATGTTGTAAAATAATACTTACCTATGGAATGCAATAAGACTCGTAATACGTTCGTAAAAGAATGGTGACGTCTAGATTCACGTGAAGCCATACGCGAGTCCAGCCGGCTCCAAATGGAACCGGTATGGGGAGGGGGAAATAATAATATGCTTTTATGACTTAGGGCAGGTCTAGTAATATTATGTCTATGGTGTAGATCTATGTTTACATTTATTGTAACATTGCTTTCACTTCCTTGTATTGTCTGACCTCCAATTATTGTTATCATTGCTGTCAGCACCACTTGTGATGTTATCAATTATTATTGCTTGCTTTACATTATTTGAGTAGTAAACATAAAATATACATGTAAGCCGATCTTAAAATTATTTCATCGAGAAAATGTTCTAAATTTACAAGAAAAGAATAAGGCTAAATAAGATAAAATAAAGATTTTGACTAAAAATGCAGGTAATATTGTGTGACTTGCACACAGGTCTGCGGATGACAGTATATTTGTAGCCAGTAAACTGTATTACGGATAAGAATGCTCCATTTAATTGGCTATATGTCTGAACCAATCATAAATTTAGAATATAATTCTTGTTCCAACAATTCTATGCAAAGCAATTTTTCAAGTTGCGTGCAAGCCACAGGTTAAATGAAGCAGATAAATAATGGCATGTATTGCCTCGGTAAGTAAAACACAGTATCTTCCTTGACAGCCTTAAGGGGGGAGTCTGGTCCAGCCGATCCAAAAAATCGACTTCATTTTTGTTATCTAAAAATGTTCCTATACATGTGCAGAATACATTCAAAAAGTTAGGGCATCAAATTCGACCTTGAAATATAGTTAGGAGCGGTGCGCGCCAAGCAGGGAGACGGATAACGGAGCGATCTGGTTAGAAACAAAAACTTTAAACGCGTTTTTCTCTAAATCTTTTACAAATTGGTTGACATTGTAGCTCATTGAATTTTCATCCAATTCACTTCATTCAAAGTTTAAATTAAGGAAAATTAAATTGCTATGCGGATGAAACTTGAATTTCGAAAAATTATGGTTTTTGGAAAAAGTAATTGCAAAATTAAGGCTGATTTTTTTTGTCAATTTTTATTTTATGTCCGCCATTTCTGCAATCAACAATTTGCAAACTAAGGTTTATGCCCATGCGATATTCATACTATAATGATTTTTTTTAAATTTAATTTTTCAGATAATTTCCAAAGACTCCAGCGTTCCAGCCAATTTGGTCGGACCCTCAGCTTGCGGTCACTATATATATATATATATATAGATGTTCAAGTCGAATTTTCAATAATGTTTTTCCTTGTTCAAATGTTCCTCTATATGTAACAAAAGTTTCGTGAAGGAAAATAAATTATATCTTTGAAAAATAAAAATGCATTAGAAAAAAGTGAAAAAACACTCGGCTGTGCCAGACTCCCTCCTAAGAAGGATGCTGTGTTTTTACTTACCGCGGCAGTATACCTGATTTGTAATTTCCTGGCTGTTTCTGTGAAAACTTTTTTTAGTTAACACAATATAATTTGTTTTAGGAAGGAGACAAAATCCCCAGCGTGGACCTGTACGAGGACTCGCCAGCCAATAAGGTGAACATTGCAGATCTGTGCAGCGGCAAGAAGGTGGTGCTGTTTGCCGTGCCCGGAGCCTTCACGCCCGGCTGCTCCAAGACGCACGTACCCGGCTACGTCAAGGATGCCGACAAGCTCAAGAAGGAGGGAGTGGCCGAGATCCTCTGCATCTCTGTCAATGATCCCTACGTCATGGCTGCCTGGGGCAAGGACCAAAACTCTGTTGGAAAGGTAATGCTTTTTCTTCCATACCCTATTCGCCATCTTGTGCTATATAACTATATTTATAAAAGTCTTTCAATAAGGATGCTCGAATTTAAAACGTAAATAAAACAAAGTTGAGTCTGAGATATCCACTCAATTTTTATTTATTTGAAAGTATATTTTATGCCATTAATAACTCAGGTACGGGGCATACGTCATTACTATGTCTATCTACGTTAAATTGTTGCGAAAACAAGCTTATGTGCCCAAGCGGTTAAGTGTGGAATATATGGACACGCTTGGTGGCACGTATTCGGGAGGTCCAATTTTCAATGGCTTTGTCTCATAAATCTGGCGGAATTTACTGGATGGTGTTTGTTATGTTGACTTTACGGGCGTCGATTGTTTGCGGTTTATTCGCATAGACCTGCAATTTAAGATATCCCAAAAGGAAGAAGTCTAAAGGCGTTAAATCGCACTATCGCGATGGCCAGTTCACGTCGCCGCCGCCTGAGATAACCATACCTTTTGTGATCAAATTTAATGATTTGCACACCTTGTTCAACGCTATAACCTTCCATAGTGATTTGCCGTACACTACTAAACAATTGACAACAAATTTGACAGATGTCACTTTAACAACATAGCTGCTATAACCAAACAAAGTTAACTTAGCGTCCCTATTGAAAGACCTTGTATAAACCTCTGCAACTATTAACACATTGACAGACACTTGCTGGAAAACAGAGGCTTGTGATACGACACATGCTGTCACCTGTGTTTTGTGAAGTTGATCAAATCAGTAATATAATTTGGTGTGAGATTATCAAGTATAGAAGTGTTTGTTGTGACACAAATAGACAGGCTACATACACTAGAATACAACATCTTACTTCTCTGCCTATTGGGTAGTATTGTGTCCCTGACTAAAAGATGTATATTTTGAATATTGTGTCATATCACATCTCTTCTAAAACAATGTCAATAGATGCTGTGTCTGTTGTGTTAATTTTGTTATTTTTAGTTCAATTGTGACTTTTAATTTTCTGTTGAAAAAGCTCAAACAGGTCTGCCAGTTGGCATCCAAAATGAATTGCTTAATTATTTAAGGAGTCTAAAATAAAATAATTATTTCTGTATTCACCAGTAGAATGTTTAATTTCTGCCCACCACTTTATTCTCAATTTATGATAACTGTTTGTACAAGTATACATTTACAGTTTGACAACCAAATGTAAAAAATTTATGACGTGAAATAAAAATTTTCATTACAATTTCAACACCTATTTACTCTGATTTTGGAACAATAATTATTGTCTGATGTGAGGTTATGTTTGACGGACACTTGCTGGAAAACACTTCACATAATATGTCATAAGCAAGGCACATCTGTTCTTAAGGTCGAACCGCACTAGAGTGTCGCTGTGTTGCATTGCACGGCGTGATGCATCTACACAAAATAAGTAGCCGATTTTTTATAAAATTAACAGTAGTTCAACACCACAATGGAATAAAAAATATATAGGACTTTGTAAACGAGTAATTTTAGTTCAAAGAAGTAATTTTAGAATCTCAAAAGATACAAAATCAAATAAGGGGTAAGCGAAATTAAAAATAAATAAAATAGTTAAAAAATAATGAGTTTTAACCCCCGAAGCCTCGAGCTTATTTGACTATTATATCTCTTAATTACCCTGTCAAATGCCGCAGAATTCTTGAGTATTTCCGCATCGTAATAAAATCAAAATAAATCGAATATTTATAAATGTATCCAAAAACTAAAAACTGTTTTAGAAAGGTGATTAACCCCTCAGGCCTCGACAGTATTTTTTCAGAGTGTCGAAATATTTCTGTTTTGCAATAAAATCCAAATAAATGGAATATTTCTGAATGTATCCGAAAACTAAAATCTGTTTTGAAAATCTGATGAAATACGCTTTCAAATTTTATAATTCAAAATAAACATATAATTTTTGAAATATAAAAATTTTAAAAATGGCTCACCTTAAATTTTTTGTAACTAAAATTTCTGATAGATAATGAAAAAAAAAATCATAACATTCATATTTTATTAGACAAATGTATTATAAACGTTATTGTCACCTCTCTTTTTATCATTGCATGTAAAAATAATGAATAAGGAAGTCTCAAAGATTCATAACTTTGGATTTTATGAGACCCATATGAGTAGTTCCGAAAACCAAACAAATAGACCTGACCATTACAACAAACTACAACAGAACTGTGTTAAGTGAATGAAGAAATGCGGTAAACAAGGTACATAATAATATGTTTGTGTACAGATCCGTATGTTGGCCGACCCCCTGGGGAACTTCACCAAGGCTGTGGAGCTGTCCGTGGAGCTGCCCCCGCTGGGAGGTCTCCGCTCCAAGAGGTATTCCATGATCCTGGAGAATGGAGTGGTCAAGACCCTGAACGTGGAGCCCGATGGCACAGGACTCTCCTGCTCTCTCGCTGACAAATTGAAAATCTAAACATCACTAAACTAGTTTTAGATTATATTCATTGTTATGTATACATTTAATTACTTTTAGTAATATTTCTTTCTCCTCTTCGATGGCGCTACAGCCCATATCGAGCTTTGGCCTCCCGCAACATTCGCCTCCAACTCCTCCTGTCCTCAGCGGCTGACTTCCAGTTTGTTACCTGGAGAAGCTGTACTGCATCCCCTTTTACCTCGTCTTCCCACCTCAGTCTGGGTCTTCCCACTTTTCTCTTTCCACCTGGGTGTCCACTGTCCAGTTTAGTAATATTTAGTGCACATGTATACAGTTACTGCTTTTATTTCTATACCCAATTTGCACACTGCAACAAATTATATAGATGTTTAAATAGTTGATACTATAATATGAAACCTGTAGATCGGGAAGAATTAAATTAGGAAAAATAACCTAAACCCTCTTAGAGGTTCACCTGTTTCCTTTTACTAAGCTCTTGTAAACTCAAGAAAATATGACCTTCCTTTTAACAAGTTTATAGCTTGCTTTACATTTTATTTACCGACTAGCTGAAGTGAACCCGGCGTTGTTTAGGGTTATGAAGGATTTGGAGTAAAGTTTTGAGATTATAAATTTTAGTGTACCTGAAAACTGGGTGCTCGCGTCTTCCATTCAAACCACTCTCTAAACACTCCTGGCACTAATAAGAACAAACTTCAGCGAAATCGGTTGTGTAGTTTTTGCATCTGTAGGCTACTCACCCAGACATTGCCTTTTTTTTATATAGTTTTCTTAATTTTAAGATTTTAAATAAATAAAGAAATATCTTTAGTCATAGTGAATTTTTCTATTTCTTACTGTATTTTTTTATAATATCGGGTAATCAGTGTATTATAAAATTATACTATTTGTTAAAATTTACTTCTTTCTTTTTTACTTAAACCATTACATTAAGTGCATTCGCTCAGGTGGCAACTAAAAAAAAAGCCAGTTTGCAACCCAAGTCGCTATCCTGTGTATTTCAATGTGATGGTTTTCACACTACACAACTTTTCAAAAACCCCTTGTCATCGGCAACGCAACGAGTCACTTGCAACCTGCCATTCTAGTCGCTAGTCACTTAACACTGTGAATTTTTTCATACGTATAACTTGTAAAGTAACAGAAACAAATGTGTAAATAATAATTTTCGATTTTTGCGATTTTTGCGGCTCTACAAATCTAAAAATAACATATATTTTTTTAAGAACTTAGAAACAAGTGTTCACAGAACATATCGTCGTTGCATATAGAATATGAACCATGTGAGACTGAGTACATTCGGAGAAAATCGATATGAACTGTTTAAGGAACACCAATGAAAAATATTATGGTAAAAATATAAATATTTATAAGGTCAACAAATGCCGATTTTGAATAATTATACCTATATTTAAAAAATAATAAAACATTATATCTTCAAAAAGCCTATCGCTACATCTTCCGTTTTTAGCGTCAGGCTGAGAGTCTTGGCGGGTTTTAAATTCTATATTCTATGAAAACTTTTTATAAGAAATTTGTGAATCTAATGGATTTTGGATGCACGAAACCTAGTTCCTGCATTCGAAATTCAAAAACAATGCCTTATGCGTAGGAAGGTGGGAAGCCCAACGACTTACTTAAATCCACTGCAAATGTCACTTCAATAGGCCACTGGTTTTCACAATAATAATTTAGGTACATATAAAAACAATAATTCAATTTATTCTAAATAACACAACCACATAACACTCGATAGTGTCGAAATAATAAGAAACTGCACTAATTTGTACAATTCCATCTGGCGGTCAAACAGCGGTTTTGGGGGGTGGTTTACCACAAAACTGGTCACAGTGGATAATTGATTATTACCAAACCTAATCAAATAATAAGCAAACGTCTGCGATGAAACAATATTTCATATGGCGTGTGGCGGAAAACGAACAAAAAATACGCCATAACGTATCAGTGCCTGCGGGCGATCAACATTTTACGACAAACTGTGGCGCGTGGAGGCGGTGCATTGATATTTATCTTATTTTATTTTTATTAGGAACATTTACAGATTAATAACATTACATGCAGTAGATTATAATAGTTAGGTTACAACCCAATAACAAATGTTCACATCATGCCCAAATAATAAATAAAAAAGTCAATAATTATGAACAATTTTTTTTTTTTAGCACTTTGTGAAATAAAAGTTAAATGAAAGTAAACGATATAACAACAAAAAAAAGAAAATTGTAAAATATATTGTACGCATTTAGACATATACGTATTACATTCTTTTTTAATTTCAAATACAAAAAATACTTGAAAAAAGTATGGTATCAATTTTTTTGTTTGGTTACAATGAATTAATCTACGAGTATTTAGTAATAAATTGGTTATTATAAAGCTCCATTAACTATATATTTGAAAGAGCTTAAAGTACACGACAAGATATCAGCATCGATACATTTTTTGTTATAATGATTGCGAGTTCTAAATAAGAAAGAATTTTGCCTGACACTAGTTGAAGCAATTTCGACATGAAACAATGACTTGTCCCTAGTTTTCTTACTCGGGACTCTAATATTAATTGATGACAAAAGAGCATGACAGTCAATATGACCATTCAAGACTTTGCGTAAGTCATATCCATAATGTCTCTCCTACTTTTTAGTGTTTTAAGTCCATAGTGTTTTATAGAACTGTCCATGTCATAATAACGCACATGTCTCTTGAAGTTCAGGTGATGTATAAATTTTCTTTGGACAGCTTCTATGCGCTTTGTGTATATATTATACAGAGGATTCCATATAGGAGAAGCATACTCAAGATGACTACGAACATAGGAGTAGTATAATATTTTGAGGGTTTGGATATTGGTGAACTCCTTTCCAATACAGAAAAGAAATCCTAACATGCCCAAGGATTTCTTAACAATCATATCAACATGTGCCTTAAATGAAAGTTTGTTGTCAATGAGAACACCGAGGTCTCGAATTTGATTGAGTTTTTTAAGCACTTGACTGTTAGTAATACGATAATGTTCGAACAAGGCGGATAGCGGTGGCAAAATGAAGAAATCCCAGAGCCGCTCATTATTAAAGGCAAAACAATTATATTATTGTTATTTAACGGGTTAAATTCGTTCTAGACACAGTGTAGTGTTCGCAGCTGTCTGGTATAAACCACGAGAGACCTAGTATGAACTAATATTCAATTTTTATAACGAAATTAGTTTTCATACAAAGAATACTTGGAACACTTTTTTGTGCATAAACATATATTGGCGTTTCAGTCTTAAGATTGCGTAATATCAATTGTCCTTTTTATGAAATATAATATCAAGTATAAAAGAATTCACCAAAGTAAAATTTAAAAATATATTAAAAACGATCTAACAATTCTATAGGTGGGAGGCCTATACAGTTCCAGGTGTTCAATCCTAGTGCGATATTAATGTCGGCAGTGATAAAACTGTGACTTGTAAAAGTGGAATTTTTATGAAGAGGCTAAATTCAATCTCACTAAAAAAGTCTTGTTTCGTATACTGTTCTTTACCAGTGGCGGCTCGTGACTTTTGGTGAGCTAGAGTGCTAATATTAACAAAAATGGCATTATTGATGTCGTTGTAGCCGAAATATATATATATTTTTTTTTTTTCGAAAATTTATTTTTGTATGAAGATTTTCAGGAAATTTCAGTTTTGCCGTGCGCCGCACAGATTTCCTGAAAATCTTCATACAAAAAATAAATTTTCGAAAAAAAAATAAAAAATATTTTTCGGCTACAACGACATCAATAATGCCATTTTTGTTAATATTAGCACTCTAGCTCACCAAAACTCACGAGCCGCCACTGTTCTTTACCCTTTCTGCGCTAAAAATACTTAAATCTGTTTGGTAGCTACGGACCACTAGCTAAAATATGAAATGTGATACGCTCTTTATCGGATTATTTAGAAATGATAATGATGTTATTTGCGTCTCTCTCTCGATTAGAAAACATTGAAAAGAAAGAGACTTTATCAAGATATCTTATGTGAACACAATCCTTTTAAAAGTACATGGGGAAATTGAAGTTTGAGTTGGAATTAGCATTGTCAATTAATTATTGTAATATTTTTAAAAACAAATACACTTTTGTCATCTTGGCTAGCAATATGGTGGTCGCGGGTTCATATTCTGGCGCGCACAAGTAAATTTTATTTTCACAAATTAATTTAAACATTAAAAATAATATGTAGTATATTTTCGGCACGTTCCATAGTGGAAGATACTCTCAGTATCGCCCCTGTGTACCTAATACCACCATTCAGAATTGAAGCGTTATATGAAATGACTTTAGCCGTGTTAGGTGATCAGGTCTGAATAGCCAGGTACTTCCCCATCTCCTTCCCCTCCCCACTACATTCTGTCAGAACGGTTCTGGCTTCAGACGGTTGGGAGCTATTGGGACTCTAGTACGGTATTAACATAAAAAACTTTGTTTTTTTAAAAATAAATTAACTCCACATGGAAGGCCCTGAGGAAAATATTTATTCCATAGACCCTATGTCGTTTCTGGGGATGCTGTGTAAAGGGTTTTTCGAGAAAAGGAAGGAGTGAATATGGATTTTGAAGAGATCATGTTTTAGAAGAGAGGAAACATAGAAGCCGTCAGATCGTTCCACAGCTGAGCTGAAGAACTTAAGAACGAGCCGTAGAAACGACCCGTTCTCATGCGACACGAATGTCAAGCGTGTACAAATTTCCCAATTATACAACCAGACCGAAGGGATTACAGATGCTAGATCGTCGGAGCATCTTCCATTGACATACCGGTAGAAAACTGATATCATTCTCGAACGAGTCGTAAGAACGACCCGTTCTCATGTGACAAATGTCAACTGTGTGCAAATGTTGGGCACGCGTTTGGTGTAAATATTAGAATAATATGTAGCATACTCGTATTTGTAGTGCATTCTGGAGTGGAAGACACTCTCAATATTACCCCGCTGTAGGACCACCATTCAGAATTAAAACGTTGCTTGAAATGACTTAAGCCGTGTTTGGTGACTAGATCTGAATGAGCAGATAATTCTCCACCCTCCTCTTCCCCATCTCAATCCCCCCATCGCTACCTTCAGCCTCTCAACACCCACTTTTACGTTCACTGGCTCAAGACGGTTGGGAGCAATTGGAACTGTTTTGCGTTATTCACATTTAAAAAATGTTTTTAAATTTATTTATTTTTACATTCAGTTCACACAGAAGACCCTGAGGAAAATAATTTTCCCTCATAGCCTATGTTATCTCTGGGGATACTGTGTAAATGGTTTTTGGAGAAGAAGAATGAGTAAATATGGTTCTTGAAGCGATTCATGTTGCAGAAGGGAGGAAACACAGAAGCTGGCAAATCGTTCCACAGCCGAGCTGTTGGAACTCAAAAACGAACCGCAGAATGTCAACAGTGTAGGTAAAAATGTTGGGCGCGCGTTTGGCGTGCTTCCCAATTATGCAACGGTGCCGAAGGGACGTACCCTAGATCCTCGGAGCATCTTCTATTAAAATACAGATAGAAAACGGACAGCATTCTCACCCGACGCCTGTGCTCTAAAGATTGCAATCCAATTGGGGAAGCTATCAAACGGACTGCCCATTTCTGCTCAGAGTCAAGGATTTTTTAAAAGTATTTTAGGGCTCTGGACCTCTGGAGGTGGCTGTCAAATTTAACAGTGGAGTGCACTTGTGATTTGTACAGGGTCAGCAGTTGAAGGATATTCCCAATATACATATATATTAAACGAGGTGGCTGTCAAATTTAACAGTGGAGCGCACTTGTGATTTGTACAGGGTCAGCAGTTGAAGGATATCCCCAATATACATATATATTAAACGTATATATCACATCATTTATAATAAGTCAATTTTTAATGCTAACAACATTCTCAATTTCACGCATGCTAAAACCGGGAAGCGGTTTAAAAATAACTGTTTAATATATTGTACCTATGTGTTTTTTGTGTGATTAAACATGATGAAGTTGTTTTTCCCTTGAGTACGGCACTGGAATAGCCACCGCGTGGACGCCTACTAGTTATTACATAACATTTGGCTGTATTCATGTGGAGATAGTTGACAGTACAATAATTATTAAGTCTATTAAGATCTTCTTGAAGTTTATAGCAATCAGTAATAGAGTTGATAGAAAGAAATATTTTCAAATCATCAGCAAAGAGTAAAACTTTACCATCTTTGGGCATATCATAGTGAACGGAATAGAGGGACTGCATTTTAGGCTGTTAAGTTACTTTTAATTTTAGCAATCGATAGGCAATAAATGATCCGCGCAAACAGATTTGCTGTTTTTTAATGTACACTAAAATGAATAACTGGTTTTGAAAGCAGATGAAAGGATCTTTCAGATTTTAATATTACAAAAGGACGTATGCAATTCAAAATATGAAATATCTGATTCAAAAATAGAAGGCCTTACCGCTCGACCACGGTAAAGTAAATTTTATTTGATTTATTTTAGTTGTGTTATTTCACAATTTAATCATTTAAAAATAAAATAAGGTAAAAATATAATAAAACAAATATAAAACTTATTTCCACTTTACTTTAAATTAAAGTGGAAATTAAATTAACACATAATTGACCGGTCAGTGGTTGAGTGGGCATCGCGTTTGGGTCTCACCCAGGCGTTCCATGTTCGATTCCTCGGGTGGCTAAGTCCTCCATCACAACACAAGCAACATCTTCCGCTTAGTGTGGTGGTAGTAGAAGATTTTCAAATGTTGGGTTATTCGTAACCCGGAAATGTTTCTCTTTCTTTAAAAAATAAAAAATTAAATTAACACAAAAGTAAAGTGGAAATAAGTTTTATATTTGTTTTATTATATTATTATAATGGAATTCCACCATGAATTATCAGTCTCAAAAATAGAAATACATGTTAAAATAAGGTATATTTATGGTACGATTCACGGTGGAGGATACTGTCAGTATCACCCTGGCGTAAGAATTGAGACGCTGCTTGAAATGGCTTTAGCCGTTTTTGGTGACTAGATCTGACTTCCCCATTTCCTTTCCCTCCCCATTATCTTCAGCCTCACAACATACTCCAATAAGGTATTTCCATGCAAAAATTTACGATGATTATGGCATTTTTATTTTATTTTTATGTTGAAGAATTAATTTTCCACATGTGATGACTTCAACACTACGTTCGAAAAAAAAAAAAACATCTTCTTCATCGGAAGAGCTCATACAAAATTTTTCCCACCTAAACGAAATTTCAAATCGACTACACTAGCGACCGCTATTGAAAAGGACAGAAAAATCACAATCTGAGAAGTGCTGAGGTAAATAAAGGTGACGACATAATGAATAGCTCGAAGTTTCAAATGGTACCATGTTTAAAATTTATCAATTTTGGATGTAAGCCGACACTTCGGACCGATCATAAATTTTAAATTCCAGAGCGTATGCGAAGAGAGTTTGTTTAGTAACAAAAAAAGCTAACACGGTTTTGAGAAATAAATGGGGTAATTAAGCCCAAATTACCACTACAGAATACAGACGGAGTATTGAGAAAACCAATTAAAATTAACGACGTATACAATCTATGAATTAGTGCTACAGATCGAGATTTTTCAAAAGGTAAACAACGCACTCAGATTAAAAGTAAATAAGCTTTTTAGAAATGATAAACAAAAAATGAAGTCAAACAGGTACGTACTGGACTATAGAGCTAGTTGAAATGCATTAAGAAAATGAATTCTGAATTAATAAGGTGATATTAGTTATTACCAGACAAAGTTTTACGAATATTATATCTGATCATGAAAAGGGACGAAAGATAAAAAAAATAGTTGTAAACATCTACGGACGCGAAAAATGAAGTATTTGTACGAAACTGCAAGGAATGTGATGAATCAAGTTTATGGACTATGTCTATGATGTCACCATGAGAATTAAGCCGAAATACTACTGAATTCAATTTTACCTGCCGCAAACGTTAAACAAAATAATAAATGGGGGAGTGCGGGAGTGATAATTATTACAGATGTAAAATCACTATTAGCCGAGGAAATTTACCGATTATTAAGGAAAGACCGATTGCGGAATTCTAGGAAAAGTTTAAAGCAAAATTGCATCAAAAGGGTGAGTTACACTTATCGGCGGCCAGATAATGAAATAATTAAACGGACATATTAAGATTGGAGAGAGAGAGAATCATGAAAAATATCATATCAATGAAAGTTGAAATTGTCTGAACTCTCAATTATAAAGCGCCCTACGGAAGACGAGGTGTACGTCCTAAGTCCGAGCCTGGCATTTTTTTTGGAGAAGATATTCGAGACTACCGGCGATGGGACAGTCGAGAGACGGCCTAGGAAGAAGGATAACCGTGATAGTGAAGTTTCTGGATATTTTGTGTATAAATAATTGGTGTCGTTCGTATTTAATTTATCAATATTATAAAAACGAGTGCTGTAAGGAATAATCCAAGGGAGAATTAACAAAATAGTGCTAAAACAGTGGCGGGTGTTTCCTGATGTTGGGAGGAAATATCGTAATATTAAAGGATTTTTAAGTCTGTGACTTCGTGAGAAACAATAATTCGTGTCAATAAATTAATTATTTGGCTTGTTAAAATACTGTATTGAAAATTAGCTGCAGTGATTGACAGTGCACCGCGAGTGAACTAATTAAATGATAAGATCAAGTTGAATTAAAATAAACTCAGGAATTGTTCGAATATAAAAACTAAAATAATAATCAAAGTGAATGAAATACTTAGCTTCAGTGTGTTAATAATAACGTAACTTTGTGTTTTAAAAATAGTAGGGAGTGCATTGCGCGAATTTTGATTTGAAAT
This sequence comes from Limnephilus auricula, assembly GCA_951813805.1. Classification (NCBI taxonomy): domain Eukaryota; kingdom Metazoa; phylum Arthropoda; class Insecta; order Trichoptera; family Limnephilidae; genus Limnephilus; species Limnephilus auricula. The sequence continues at coordinate 294,360 of OX638395.1, read as the reverse complement.
ATAAAATTAGCGGAGTCAATAATTACGTACTAATGTCATCTTCAATCTTACACCAAATAATAATATCAAAACAACATCAAAAATACACCTACGTACTTAAAATTTCTTCAATCTGCGCCGAACAAAAAATAATAATAATACAAAATTTACCTACAAATACCTACGTAATAATGCCTTGCTCAATCTTTCGCAAAAACAAAAAAACAAATAATAATATTAAGTATAATGTATATAAAAATATAAAATACCTACATGGTTATAATTTCTCCAATCTTCCGAAAACAAAATAATATTATAAAGTAATACTCACAAGTTTATATTTTCTTTAACCTCCCGCAAAAATAATAATAATATAAAATAAAACCTACACGCACTTGTAATTTCTTCAATCCTCGCAAAAACCCAAAATAATAAAAATATTAACAAATACCCACATACTAGTGTCTTCCTCAATCTTTCGCAAAACCATAAAAATAATATAAATACAATGTATATAATAATATAAAATACCTACATGTTTATAATTTCTCCGACCTTCCGCGAAAATAATTAATTACCTACGTACAAATGTTACCTTTGATCTTCCGCAAGCGTAATAATAATATAAAATAATACCTACATGTACCAAATTTCTTCAACCTCTCGCAACCAAAATAATAAAATAACATCAACGTACATCTAAATACTTTCTTCAATCATTCGCAAGTCAGTGATGTTCTGACAATAAATTATTCTTCGACATAATATATTTAACCAATTCATTACAAGACAAAAATGAGTAAATAAACGGCTGTTTAAAGGTCCGATGACCAATTGTTCAATGATAATAAACAATACCTACGCGCTTGTAGTTTCTTCAATATATCATATAATCAAGATAATACAAATATTCAAAATAATATCAGCATATACCTACGTATAAATGTCGTATTCAATAGTCGCAAAAAACAAAAGATAATAATAATGTTAACAAACAATAAAATTTTTTCAGATGATATTAAAATGACTTTTGGTCTAGATAAATGTAGAACGATCCATATAGAGAAAGGCAAAATTATAGATGGAGATGAGGGTATATTTAGAAATTTCAAAATTAAAAGTATGAAAGGGGATGAGGTTTATAAATACTTAGGATACCCGCAATCGAATAGATTAGATCGTACTAGTATTAAAAATGATATTAGGATTAAATTTCAAACTAGGATAAGAAAAATTTTAAAATGCAATCTATCTGCTAAAAATTTAGTAAAGGCAATAAATAGTTGGGCAATACCTCTATTAACGTACTCATTTGGTATAATTAAATGGTCTAATACAGATTTAGATAGCTTAGAACGATTAATTAGAACTACGTTAACAAAGTTTAATTGTCATCATCCAAATTCAGCTATAGAACGAATTAATTTACCTAGAAATTTAGGAGGTAGAGGTATAGTCAAAATAACTTCTTTAAAACAAAATCAGGTAGAAATATTAAGAAATTTTTTTTTCATAGAAAAGCTAATAGCTCAGAGCTGCATAAAATAATTTGCAAGGCAGACAGAAATATTTCACCTTTAAATTTATACGACGAGAATGCCAACATTTTTATAAATACCAACCAGGAATTATTAGATTCCTGGTCAAATAAAATTATTCACGCAAAACACTTCAATTATCTCAACCAAACGTATGTTGACAAACTTTCGTCAAACAAATGGTTGAGTATTGGAGAGTTGAGCGCAGAAATAGAAGGTTTTATGCTTGCTATTCAAGATAGAGTAATTAATACCAAAAATTATAGGAAGCATATAATCAAAGATCCAAATCAAATAGATGATTTATGTAGAAAATGTATGGCTTTTCCGGAAACTATAGAACACATTATATCAGGATGTTCTATATTAGCGCCGTCTGAGTATACATTTAGGCACAATCAGGTTTTAAAAATAATTCACCAAAGTTTGGTAATTAAACATAACTTGATTGACTGTCATAATATAGTACCATATTATGAATACGAACCAAATTCATTTTTAGAAAATAATTTCTTTAAAATTTACTATGATAAAACTATACTAACAGACAGACCAATTGGTCATAATAGACCTGATATAGTTTTACATGACAAAATTAAAAAAATAACTTATATTATTGATGTAGCTATTCCAAATTCCTGTAATATTCAAAAATCTGTTTCTGAAAAAATAAGAAAGTATACAGATTTAGGAAATGAAATTAAAAGAATTTGGCATTCTCAGACTATAAAAATATTACCTTTTGTTATTTCGGCTACTGGCATTATACCTAGCTCTCTTATTAAAAATTTAGGCATATTAGATTTGTCAAAGAATTTGTATATAAAAATGCAAAAATCAGTCATTTTAAATACATGTAGAATTACGAAAGATTTTTTAAATATTTATATTGAGGGATCAGTAGGATTTATCGGTCAAATTAGGAATTCCACAGAGCCGAACCCTCTGATATGAAAATATCTGGAGACGGTGAATTATATTCTCATTTAAGGGCCTTCCTTACTAGCGATCTCAATCGTTGTATGGAGTATCATGAATTCTCAGATTCAAACGACAATCTAAGTTATTAATCGTCAAAATATCGATAATGTAGCCACGTTAAGCTATCATAAATACATTTTTCTGTCGAAATATATATTTTTATTAAGAACTTATTTTCGTTAAATACTATATAATGAACATCTAAGAATTCTCCTACTCATTCGGCTCTCCGAGGTGGCCGCGGATGCACGCTTTTTACGGTCCGTCGTGTCAATCTTTTTTCAAAGTTCAAAATTCCGCATGCGTAATTATTATATTTCCATGAGACGCCGACGTTTCAACAATATTCCACTCTATGCGTTCCGCGTAGGGACTATAATAGTGTGCCGCCTTTTTTATCTTTCAGCTGTGAGTTTCCGTCGAAGCTGTGTAGTGTCAAATAGTATTATTAAGAATTAATTTAGTGTTAACATTTTTTCGGGTTTCTAGGTAATAAACAATTTGATATTTTTAAAATATAAAAGTGTGGAAATGGCCAATAAAAAATTTAGAACAAAGTATCCCTTAGCATTGAGGAAGATTGTCGAGACGTATTTTACGCCTTAGAACGGCTGTACGTTGTGCAATAAAGTACCGGAAGGCTATGAATTGTAGTCAAGGGGAAAACATAAAACAGCTATATTTGGATATATTGAATGCTCACGATTGGTTTTACAAGGTTCAGGGCCAATTACATGTAACAAAAAGAGATATTTGTATGTTTGATGTATGGACTGAACTCGGAATAAAAATCGAAAAAATTTTACGGGATGACGAATTTTGGCAGACTAATATGGTTGAACAGCTGAAACGCTTTTACAATTTTTGCATGCTACCCGAATTAATTGATCCTCGACATAATCGCTGCATGCCTATTAGAAAAAAATAGTATTTAGAAAAGTGCATAATAGCGAAAAAAAGTAAAATTGGTTAGAAGGAATTGTTTCGAAGAAATCAATAACATTTTATTTCATTGAAGTGTCTTCAGGAGAAATTTCATTTATATTCCTAATGAATGTAGTTTATATTTTTAGAGATAGGGAAGAGGAGGGTTGGAAAGTTCCTGGTATTCAGATCTAGTCACTAAACATATATACGCCGTTCTCAAGCAACTTTCAATTCTGAATTATGGTCTCTCACCAGGGCGATACTGAATGTATCTTCCACTTTGAAACGAGAAACAGATTATTTATATGTACCTATATAAATTTTATTTAAATTCTACAATATGATATACTTATAATAAATTAAATTAAATTTGTTTTGTCCTCGCCGGCTTTTGAACCCGTGACCTCAAATCAAACTAGACAATTTAGTATTAACAGTGCCCCGCCGCACTGCGAAACCAGGCTGGAACAAAAGCCAAGCCTTTTGTCACTCTTTATAATTGTATTACTACATGTACCTTTTTCATCTATGTATGTATCAAAAAAAAATCCAAATTAAAAGGTATATTAAACGACTTAAGTTACTGAGAACCTCCTCCATCAATTAAGCTATCGTTATATTGCATTACATTCTAATATATATTTTAACATAATTTTCATAATCACAATATCTTTAATTAATAATAATTTGTTTTGTTCTGTGCGACTTGATTGTGAATGGAACGCACCGGCCAGCTGCAGGTGCGGGCGGGTTCGATATTCGAATTCGAGCTGGAAACATTTAATACCGAGGGCCGTTAATAGTTTGGTAGATTAACGTGTTGTTCTTGTATTGTTTTGTATTAATTATACTTATATAATACACTTGCATAACGTGGATTTACTAGATGATCATTTATATGGAAAAGTGTATGAAAGGGTTTAGTTTTTCCTATGGGAAAAACTAAACCCGTTCCTGTAAATCTGGTGAAAAATAATTAATAACCTACGTATTTTCTTAAACTCAAATAATAAGTGTGACATAGATCCATGGTGCTTAAATACTAGGAACTAAATTACCGTATCATGGGGATAGGAAAGTTCTTTCTTTATTATTTTTCCTCCACAGGTATTTAGTTCACGAAATCAGGCTTCGTTCAGGTGAGTGAAAGAAACATTTAAATTAATTACAGGTCGTACATGGTCCCGATGCCTGAGCCAATCTACAATAACTAATAACAAAAGAAGTTTATGTTCCAGGATATAATTGTGTTTTAAAAATTATTCTCGATGTGTAATTATGAAATTTGTCCCAAATTAAAGCTATTATCAATGTAGGTTCAACGAACTTATATTTTTTTTTGCGTGCCAGAAAGGACGAGACGAACGCGCATAATTAAAGGGTCCCGGCCATAAATCGTAGCCGGGATGAACATCGTACGGTCATCCAAATTAGTAGGGTTTTTTCTGAGGTATGCCGAACCAAAGTGGAAGTGACGGGAACATCCATACCATACTGGATATTAGTTCAAAAATGAAATTTGGAGAATTGAATTTAAACATTATAATTGTTTACTAACAACAATATTATCATGTCAAATTTCTTTCAGGCTTCCTTACAAAAAATGAAATCAACATTATTTCGGTAATGTTTTCTCAATCAAACCCTTCCAAAATCCAAATTTGACCTGCGAAATATAGACTTCACGATTGGGGGATGCAATAGCGTCACTGAAATTATATCCCCACAAGATATGAGACAAAGGGGGCTTTTTTTCTTGCGCTATCATGCGATAGGGGATGTCAACATAAACTGAGCATTCACGCGGGATACTGGAAGTTATTCCCTTTCGCGGGGTCATGCAGAGTGGAAAGGCATGAAAGACAGGATAAAAAGAAAACGCCACTTGGAATGGTAGGGTATGATTCGCTGTCGGAGGCGTTTTGACCGAAGGTATCCCAAGTTTTGCGAAGTTATGTGGAGGGGACGTCGGCGTGGTATTCCGTGAGAATAAGTCTGTAGCACTATCGCATACTACCAGTGGTGTCGACCTGAAAGCAAACATAGTTTTTACAAGGTAGAAGTTATGTCAGCTCTTGGAGGCGAGGAACGCAAGCCAATGATTATCCTCGTGGGAGACGAAAGGATCATCTCAAACGGCTCCGTACGCACTCAACGCGGGTAGAATCGTGATAAGGGAAGAAATGGACATACCCCTTCCAGAATCAGTCGAGTTAAAATCAATTCTGGAGGATAGGAAGTCGGGGTAATACTGGAAGTAACATGAGGACTCTGCGCTCTTTTATCTGGCGTGAAGGGACCCTTTCGTAGCAATGAAGTTCATGCAAGAGAACAAAATCAGGACTTAAGGACCATCCTAGCAAACGTAATGATTGAGTCTTTGTCCGGAATGTTGGTCACCAGTATCTATTTGGTTAGAGGAGGAGCCGACTTATTCAGGAAACAACATTCCCCAAAAATCCACCTATCTCCCCTCCTCACCCTCCACTTCCTCAGTAAGTGTGGTGTTTAATAATAACAATTATAACTTGACCATTTAGGTGCAGTACAACGACACTGAGAGCTTCGCAAGGATCCCGACATGTATGTCATAATACACACTGTCAACGTAATGTAAAAATAATCCAATGTAAATCTATAGACAGGAAAAAATCGAGTAAGAAAAAAACTACGACGTTGAATTTTATAAACCTCTACTCTAACCCGCTACCTCTACATTTGTTTAAAATTAATGTAACCGCACCATATTGAAAAAGTGAGTAGCCAGCTTCCCATCACCCCACAGGAACAGGTAAATTAAACTTTACAAAATAGTAGATTTAATTAAAAAAAGGTTAAGATCTAGGTGGTCCAGTGCTGAGGAGCATTGATAGGTATTTCTACAAACTATTGCTTTTGCGCTCGCTCAGAGACCGAGCTATCGATAATATATGTTAGTAGGTCCCAATTAAACGTGTGTGCGTGGTCTGGGCCCCTCTCGCCCCCCTGCGTCTCCCGTCTTCTTCCGCCAATATCGTCGCTTGCAACATGAGTTTCGTCAGGCTCAAGTCTCTACAGGCGCAAGCCAGCTGAATCATTTTAATATTTGTCCGCTATATTATTGACTCCGCTATAGGGTATAACGCTCTCCATAGATAGAAAAATGTGCATTATGAACTGCAGCTATTCAAAAATGTAAAAATAAAAAGAGTGGTATTCATTATTAGCTCGCTAAAACGGACCGAGGTTTAGAAATAAATATATATTTCGTGATTTGGGAAAAATAAAATAATGGGTCCATTTTTCTTTTTTTTTTCATTCCATAACTGCAGTAAGTACAAAAAAAATAAAAACAAAAAAATAGTCAAATATTCGTGATCTAATTGTTAAAAATGTGAAAGGAAAAATAATTCCGTATCTGGATAAAATTAAGATTTTAAACACTAATATATATAAACTGTACTGAATAGCCAGGCAGTTCTCCACCTTCCTCTTCCTCATCTCCTTCTGCCATCCACTATCTTCAGCCTCACAACATGCCCTAATTGGGGATGCCATAGTCTCACTGGCTCCAGGCGGTTGGGAGCAGTCGGGACTCTTGTGCGGTATTTAGATAAAAAACCTATGTTTTTTTAACAAAATTCAACAAATAAAATATTACAGTTGGACAAAACTGAACGCAGTGATTACTTTTTTTTTTTTTTTTACATTTTGCTCCACACAGGAGGCGTGAGGAAAAAAATTCCCTCAGGGCCTATCTCATCTTTGAAGATGCTGTGTGGAGTGTCTTTTAGGGAGAGGAAGTCTGGGAAGGAAAAAGGTTTGAGGGGTGGTAGGAATCTGGGGATCAATATGTCCAGGAGTGATGGACGTGTGACGATGCGGTGCAAGACGATGGGTCGAGAGCTAAGAGTATGGATATTGGAGAGACGGCATGTGAAGTGTGCCCGCGCGCTCCAAGTGTGCCTTTTCGAGAATTTTACCCAAGCGGCTTATATTGGCTGCTGGTTTTTGGCCGTTTAATACGTTCCGACAGCAGCCATTTTACATGGTGACAGCCAATGTGAGCCGTGTGGGTAGAATTCTCGACAAGGCACACTTGGAGCGCGCGGGCACACTTCACATGCCGTCTCTCTAATATCCATACTCTTAGGTCGAGAGGGTCCGGCTGGAGAGATCAAACGGTCTCCCTCAACCAGTTTTTCCTGATCCGGCCTGCAACGCAGTTGGTGGGCGGGCGCATCCGCTGCCAAGTCCCGGACAAACCTAACCCCATTAACCTGAATACCCCTGCTAAGTCACCAAACGTAGCGAACCACTTGGGGTGACATGTGGCAGAGGTGTTGATTGTCCAATAAATGGTTGTCGGAGCGGGGGGGTGTATTTTATTTAGTTAAGGGGCATGGAAAAAGGCATGGCATTCAACGCATGCCGGGTATTAGCTAGTTGGTAATAAAATAGCTGGACATACATCATTTAATAATTGTATTTCACTTACTACCAAAGTACATACGTACACCAACCAAAATATGTAGGTACGTACATTTTTACAGCCTATCTGGAGGTCGCGGGTTCAAATCCCGGCGTGCGCAAGTAAATTTTATTTAATAATTTGTGTTGTTTCACAATTAATTCAATAAATATTCAATTCCCTTGCAACAGTTACGTGGCTAACATTATTATTTATTGCCCAATATGTTTTTAACATTTTATTTTTGTTTTTTATATGAATACTGCACAAGAGTCCCAAGTGCTCCAGTCAGGAGCCAGTGAGACTATGGCATCCCCAATTATTGTATGTTGTGAGGCTGAAAGTAGTGGGAAGGAGATGGGGAAGAGGAAGATGGGGAAGTACCTGACTGTTCAGATCTGGTCACCAATTACAGCTAAAGCCATTTCAAGCAACGTTTCAATTCTGAATGGTGGTCTTACATCAGGGCATACTGAGAGTATCTTACATTCTGGATAGTGCCGCAAATATACTATATATAATTTTTAATTAATTACTTGTGAAATAACACAAATTAATCAAATACAACTTATTAGCGCACCCCGGGTTTGAACCTGCGACCTGCGCCGGCACGAATTATTATTGGGCTCTTGACTACGAATCCACAGGTTGCGGGTTCCAATCCCGACAATTAGTTTGTGTTGTTTTGCACAATTAATTCATAATAAATATTCTTAGAAACAATAATCTTCTTTGTTTATAATAACCATACTCTTTAAGTGATTCAAGTTGTGTGATAAAGGGAAACGTATTAAAATAACAAATATATCCACTGGAGCGTCAGAGTAATTTAAATCTTTTTTCTCGAGATATCGAGATGTATCGAGAATCGAGACATACAAACTGATTATAGTTCTATATGGCCAATGAATTCACCCATCTTTTGTCTATTATCACATATTCGTAGGATTTATAAAAAAATATTATTAAAAGTTTAAAACATTTTAAAGAATCTATAGAATATTTATTTTGTTATATTTTGAATGTACAACATATTATATAGTCGCTTTAATATAAAAAAATTGCCATATTTTGGTAACAATCAATCCGTGGTTGTAGAAATAGTGCCATATTGTGGCAAAAAGCGCTTGAGTGGTTATAATTAAAGAATAAGATAAATACTAACAAATCTAAACGAAATATGAAATAGAACAAGTCACAGAAAAAAAAATGCTTTCGGTCGTAACGCCTTTACCAACTAAGCAACAGAGACCTCTTATTTTTGTCATGTTTATCAATCTCATATTTCAAATTCAGAATTCACTATATCATCTTCGACCATTTTTTTCTTTTTCCATTAAAAGGTAGCTGTAAAAATCTTGGAATAATTTTTTTTGAAAAGAACCCAGGATCTCAGCCTTGCCTTGCAATATTCATCCTAGACTTACAGAAAAGTAAACATTTGTCGCATATTAAATAAAAAAATGATAAATTTATCCAGGACCAAACATAAGTAGCATTTAGTTCGGGACGAATCTTGCAATCATAAAAATAGCAGCCAATAAAAACGTGCGTTAAGAAAATGAAGATAATATTGGTAGTTCTTGGTTGAAGTATGAGACAGTTATTTAATTCCTAGGCGTGAACGTATCTTTTTATGATTTTTCTGTATCAATTTTTCGATTGAGAGTCGCTAATATTGTCTTAAGTGATTAATAATTAAAATTTGAGGTTTTACTCATTAAATTAATTCATGTAATTGGTCACCATGAAAAACAAGCCGCCAACTTGGTATGGTGATTTAATGTGTACTCGACGTAAATGACTTAATTAAATATCATATATATTATAAATAAAAGTTAAATAAATAAAATGACAATATATATTAGACCATTGACGAAGATTATAATATTATGATGGGTAACCAAATGTTATTTAAAATGTTTTTTTTAATTGATTTTAGTGTGCCGTACCCAAATCGGCAATACAGAACGAAATCACTTTGGAGTCGGTCTGGCCGTAACCGACTAACCGATGTTTTTTTTTCAGAGACTGTTATTTGACGTAAGTCATATTCTAATACTACACCAAAACCAAATACAAAAGTGACCAAACGGAACAAAAAATCTAAAGAACATCGATTACTCGGGACAAGACAACACTAGAATATCGAATATCGAATATCGATCATTGACTATGTGACATCACTCCGCACAAATACATACGTATTTATCTAAACTCTCTCCCCTCGCCCCCTTACCTCCCGAATACTGAGCGAAAGGGACAAATGCACCTCGGGCTACTAATACCTAACTAAAATCGTCAAAATCGAAGTTTTGTATTCCCCACTTTTCTACTCCAAAAGTGGACCGATTTTCAATTTTTTTTACAAACTACATAAGAAGAAATTATTCTATGTCTGTACGTTTTGCTTTTTTTTTTAAAACATTGTCTAGTTTGTATACTGAACGTCTTTTGGCGGCGTTTAAATCAGTCAATTTTATAGATTTTTGGAAGGTCATAACTTCTATAAGAAGTAACTTATCAAAAAAACAAAAAGTACCGACACGCTAGTGGTTGATATCTATTTTATGTAAAAAAATACGTTTGTATGGAAAAATCACCGCCCGGTTTCCTCTATATGTACAGAAAATATTAGAGACCTACATTCTAACCAATTCTAACTATGTAATCATTTTTGATTTAATGCAGGCTTAGTATTCTCGGAAAGTTCTCAAAATTCTCACTCCCGGGAGCAGGGAGTCTGAGTAGCGATGGGCACAATCGATGAATAATCGATGATTTACTCGATCTTTTTTACCATCGAATGATTTCGATTCATTTCCATAGAAAAATCGATTCTCGCTTCTCGATGTCAAATTCATTCGAATGCACAGTCCGAGAGAATCGGTTTGAAACGTCATCGAACTTGGAATCGATTCTCGCTTCTCGATGTCAAAATTCTTTCGAATGCACGGCCGAGAGAATCGGTTTGAAACGTCATCGAACTTGAAATCGATTCTCGCTTCTCGATGTCAGAATCCATTCGAATGCACAGTCCGAGACAATCGATTTTAAACGTCATCGAACTTGGAATCGATTCTCGCTTCTCGATGTCAGAATTCGAATGCATTGTCTTGAAACGCCATCGAAAGTGATTTTGCTTGACAAACAAAATATTTTATAGGTACATGTTATAAACAACCTGATGTGTGAATTTTAAATTATGAATGAATACTTTTAGGTAACGATTTACGTTTTCAGTATAGTTTATACGTAAAAGATTGCGATGGTGATAGCTTTCAACAATTTAAAAATGTTTATTATGAGGTTATGTATCATCTATTTGGGTATTGTATATTTAATTTAAAATAAAACAATAACTTAGTATATACCATTTTTATATTTAATGCCGACCGGGTTTCGCTAAAACCGTAGTTTCTTCAGGGCAGTAAATAATACTCTACCAAAATCAGCAAGTAATATGTTTTCATACGGACATATCCAAATATATTTAATTTATTTGAAATTAACAGGTGTTTCTTAGTTTGTAATAAAAATGAAACGATTTCTATAGTAAGAAAACTTTATTTATATATTTAATGATAATATTTATATATTTAATGATAATTTGCATACGAAAAGGTGTCCATAACCTACATGTTATTTAGAGGTTATTTTTTTAAACAAAAACGACATAAAATTATTATCTTCGTGTTAAACACAGACACACTGTCAATATTATTAATGGGAATTTGTACCTACCGGCTAAACTAAATATCTTATTAGTAATTTTATTGTTGTGAGATGCCCACATATTTGAAATTCGTGAAAAAAAGGAATAACACTAATGTTGCCATCAAACAAAAAGGAATTTGCCATTGCCAGGAAAGAAAAACGGTGATTGAAATGTTGTTGCAGTACTTACTTACTAATGTTGCGTTATTTAAACATGTTATTTAGAGATTGTTTTTGAACAAAAATGTCATATAATTATAATTATTGACATATTATTAAACATACATAAATATTTTTAATGGAAATTTTTACCAACGGGCTAAACTAAGTAGCTTAACAATAATTGTTATTTTGTGAAATGCATACCAAAAAACAACAAATAAAATTACAACAAAAAATAAGCGTTGCCATACATGATGCACCATAATAATTTTCGGCTTCCTACCCCCCCCCCCCCCTCACAGACAAAAATCCTGCCCCTGACCGTAGCTATTGCTCCCAAACTCCGAGCAAAAAATCGATTAATCATTCGATTATTGTGATGTCTCGATTAAAAAAAATCGATTATATAAAAGTTTCGATCATTCCATCGCTAAGTCTGAGTCTGATAAAGCAATGACCATCCAATAACGTTGTTTTTTGCTTACACTGGTCAGAACGGTAAAAAGCCATTAAAAAAAGAAAACGAAGAAGTCTTTGGTTTTACTGCGCGGCGTGTTGCCTCTCGTTAAATGTCAAGTCCAAATTAACAACAATAGAGTTTAACGCGATCGGTTGGTGACTTTAAATGGATTCATCTCGTAAATACCCATAAAAAACCCGTTGAATAATGTTTATTTACAATGCTCAAGGGCGTAAATTTACTTTTGGGCTTGATATTTTTAGTACTTATTTCATTTTCATTCACAAAACTCGTATCTTACCTCCGGGGGTCTGCACTTTATACCGGCCGTACAGAAGCTGATGTTTGGCTGGATCAAAATGAATTGGGAGATTATAAACAACTTTTTAAGGATAAAGGTTAGTCAAGTTTTTACTGTACAGTTGCCCTTTAGTATATATGCGCGCAGTTTTTGTGATTTTTCCAGTAAGAAGCGCAAGTGGGATGGTCAAATGTTCAATACAACGTCAAAGATGAATGCATAAGTAAACCAATCTGGATCAATGTAGTAGAGTTTTGGTAAAAACGTAATGTTTCAGAGTAGTTGGACACGCTTAATAAGAATTTTTTTTTATAAAAAAACTAATTAATCTGGGTACTATAGAAGACAACTATTTTCGCCAGGGGAGATAGTAAAAGACAATTATTTACACCAGGGGAGATGGTAATAGTCAATTATTTACAACGGGGATATGGTAAAAGACAACTATTTACACCAGACCAGGAGAGTAATAATGGTGGATAACTATTTTCGCCAAGGGAGATAGTAAAATACAACTATTTACACCAGGGGAGATGATAATAGTCAATTATTTACGCCGGGGATATGGTAAATGGCAACTTTTTACACCAGGGCTGCTATTCTCCACGCAAGGGCACTCGTAATCGCCGTCGAAAGTATGTACATTGGTCAACTCTGTTATTCCTGAGTCTAGTCGAAGGTAAATGTCGAAAGTCATTCCACTCGAACGAGTGGTGCGGACCACTCGTTGTTCGTCCAAATTGTCAAAATCTAGTACATCATATCCTAACCTAAGATCATTTCGCACTCTCCGAAGGACAGAAATTAGGTATATATTTATTATTACCATCCTAGTGGGCTTTAATACGAAAATTTTACAAATTGTTCACAGTAATTAAGTATAACAAGATAAAAGCAATTGTAGTAATTGTAAGAAGACAATACATTTGTATATAATAAAATTTAGTTCAAATTAGCAAAATACTATTACAATGATTCAATATAATATAAGCCTAAAATAGTAAGTAAAAGAAAATATTATGTAAAAGTATTTGTGTACGTATACTCACAATAATAATACCATTATTTCCACCGAGTCGAACCCTCTGATATGAAAATATCTGGAGTCGGTGAATTATTTTCCCATTTAATTGTCTGGTAGGTTAACATGTTGTTCTTGTATTGTTTTGTATAATTATACTTATATAATACACTTGCATAGCGTGGATTTACTAGATGATCATTTTCATGGAAAAGTGTGTGAAAGGGTTTAGTTTTTTCTATGGGGAAAACTAAACCCGGACCTAAAAATCTGGTGCGTAAAATACAAAGTTGTTTTAAAGTTCCATAATATAATGGTCGAGTGACCAGTGAGTACATGTAAAAGTTTTGTTCGATTTTGAAAAAAAAGACATCAAAATTGTCACTGGAGAAAAAAAAATTATTTAAAATTTTTATTTCAAATAATATCAAGAATCACTGGTATGTCCCTTAACATCCTTTTTATATAATAAATATTGATTAAGATTAATAATTATCTGAGAAGACACATTTTGGAAGCATGAATTTTATCAAAGGGTTACTTTTAAATATGATAAACCATCTCCACTTTATTAAACATGAAAATAAATATCTATACCATGTAATTCTTTTAAATTTTAACAAAGATAATGCCTGCGAATTTTCAATATGCAGAAAATCATTTGGAAAGAATGCAAGGCTGATGTAAGCGTAATTAATAAGATTAAGAAAGGGACCCTCGGATGGTTTGGGCATGCAGAGTAAATGAACGAAGAAAGGAGTGAATGTGAATGGTAGAAGAAGTTGTGGACGCCCGAGGAAGACATGGTACCATCAAGTGAACCAGATACTTGGTCAGGCCATGTCAAGAGCCGGAATAATAGAAGAGTGTGTACGAGATGATGTATGAATGTGGTTAGTTAGTTAGTTCTGTAAATGGGTAGCACCAGGTTGGTTGCTCTGGTTACTGGTTACTGGTTGGTTTCCAGTGGCCCAAGTTGGCACTTAGCTCTGTACTAAGATACGAGTATTTGGGTTTATTTAAGATTAAGTTATCCACCCCCCTTCACTTGGTGACTAAACTTATTAAAATTACATTGCAGAATAATTCTTTCGGTTCATTTCTACCATGCACTCCCTGCGGGTATTCTGCTTGTACCCTGTGGTATCCTGCGTGTATCCTGACTTTAACAGTTTGTTGGCTGTATCCAATATTCACCAAAATACGATTCTCAAACAGCATTTCAATAGAGAATGGAGCTGCTTGCTCCTCGGTTAAAGTATCTTCCATTCTGGGCTTAACTAATGAATATTTTAATATCATTCCATTCAAATATTTCTTTGAACTATCCCAAAACTTTGATTTATTATATTATAATAAAACAAATTTAAAACTTTTTCCACTTTAATTTAATGACCGTAACCGGTTTCAGCTTGTCAAAGCCATCTTCAGACTGGTGAAAAATATTCTTAACCTAGGGATTTTATACAAAACATATTAGGGAGGGGGAGGAGGGGGCGGGGGGAGGGAGGGGTGGTCTACAGGGATTTTATTTATTGATTTGATTTATTAATTGTGATGTTTATCAACGAGAACAAGCAAACCAAATTTAGAATCTTTACTGATACAAAAGTGAAGACTGCATAAGGATAGGGTGTGGTGATCAATTGATACTGTAGAAACACAATGCTCACCCGGACAAATAGCATCATCAAAATCACTTTACTGGAAATAAACAGTTGAGCGCCGTTCTATTTCAAAAAGTGGGTTCGAGACGTGCTGAACTATTTTTTTCTACAAATTTATCTTAATAAGTCAGTTCGGGTCATACGTCATTCCTATGACTACCTACATTAAATTGTCGAGAAAACAAGCTTATGTGCCCAAGCGGTTAACAACTTATACTTTCTACTAAATTTATGTAAACAATTTTAAATCATTTATTCCATATTACTAGTGGGATTTATATTCTAAGGTAACAATTTTAATTACAAGGTTGTATTTAGATAGTAGATGTAGATGTAGATATTCCATCAAATTATTCCTGTTTATTATAAAAATAGTAGGAAATGTATCCTACAGATTTAACTTTGCAATCCAAGTACCATTCTACCAATCTAATGAAGACAATACAACAATAGGTGTTACATATTACTTTGAAATAAAGTTACTTAGATTAAAGTTAGTTTAAAAATCAAACAACATTGTGTTCGAGTGGTTAATAATATCTTTTTGATGAAAAATTGAAGCCATCTCCACCGGCGAAAATAGTCGTCTTTTACTATCTCGCTTTGCGAAAATAATTTTCCACTATTATTACCTAAGAGTATGGATATCCATATCCATACTCTTAGATTATTACCATCTCTCCTGGGCTGCTATTCTCGACGAACGAACACTCGTAACTCGCCATCCACGAATGAAAAATTACTCGTTGTTTTGACCAAGTTTTACGAACGTTTTATTTTTACGTATTTTTCAATGTCGAAGGGTTGAAGAGATGATTATATTGACAGCCCTGTGAAGATTGTCTATGTTTCTGATGTGCTTGACGTTTCTATGGTGCGAATTTAAAATTACTTGAATTGAGCGCACTTTCTTTGAAATGGTTGGCGGGTATCAACGGGCTCAAAATCAAAAATAGTTTTAACCACAGCGGAAAAGGAATTTAATGTTGCTAACACTTGCAAAACGACATTGCAGCAGATTATTTAGGAAGTTAATTTTCATGTGAAAACTATCTACCCTCCGGCGAAACATTATATCAAAGCATCCGCTTCAATTTGCTCTACATTATGTATTGCAACCAATATTGTTTTTGTTGAAAAAAAAGTCACCGGAGAACAAAATTTTATTAACATTTTTTACTCCATATGATGTCAGGAATCACAAGTTAAAGTAAGTCAAGTAGGTCCCTTAACACTCTGTATATCTTTATCTTTATATATAAAAATATTGCACGGTAAACTCCGAAACTACTTAACCGATTTTAATGAAATTTGGTGTAATTTGGTCCAACTTAAAAAATAGGCTAGTTTTTATCTCGATTATTGACCTCAATATTTATTATTGCGAATTAAATGTTTGTTATGGGACAATGGTTTGAAATTATTTATAAGTTCCATAAGTTTCTGACAGATCGCGGTGTGAGTTAATTTATTGATACAACAATTGGTTATCTAGGTTAGGCAACCATCCAGTAGATGGCGTTGTGTTTTATTAGCCCCAGCAACGTGTGGGCGGGTCTGCTAGTATGTATATAAAAATCTCGCGTCACGATGTTAGTGCAAGATAAACTCCGAAACTAAATATTTGTTATGGGACAATGATTTGAAATTATTTGTAAGTTCCATAAGTTAATATACCTATAACCAAAACATAATATACCGAAGAACAAGTAAACAAATATATGATGGTACTTTTTACAATTTTTTTTTTTAAATAATTTTTTGTATATGAAGGGGTAATTGCTTGAATAATTTTGGTCCCTTTTGTAGGTTCTTTCGGTATTATTGAAAATATCTGCTACTTCTGCGAATTGTTTATTATTCAGTCGAAAGTTCTTTAGTACAATATTACAAGCCCAAAAAGTGGTTATTATTTATACCAGCGTTTCCCAACCTTTTTAGACCTGCGGACCGGCAAAAAAAGGTATTATTTCGCGCACCGGCTGCCGCGTAAAACGAGCTCACTGTACGACACGTGTGGGTCTTTTGTACACAAGCTGTAAAATAGGGAGCTGGGCACACTTGGTAAGCCAATGGTCTGTTTAGTGAATTTACTGCTGGGTAAATGATTCCAGTGAAAGGGCAAAACTGATTTTAATACTGCAAGGAGATTTAAAATGTGTTTGCACTTTGAAGACTTTTGAAGATTTTTGGAATTAGCAGGAGACTAAGTTTACTGGGAAGAATTGAATTTAATACTTTAGAATAGGTTTGAACTTGTAGACTTTGGTTTTGCAGGAGACTTGTAGCTTGTTGGCCGTTATGCCTTGTTCTGACTGGGAGAGTATTTTAGTCGAGTAGCGAATATATTAGTAACTAAACGTCTCCGAACAATTTTAGTAGAGTAGGCCAGTCAGCTCTTTAGTAGGTCGAATCCATTTGGTTCTATTTTTTCGGCGAGTAGACTCCTCCTCCACGCGTCCCTGCGCACTGACATGCGCAGTTCATTCGTAGACGCAGACACGCGCAATATGTCGTCCCGTTGCGTTGGAACGAAAATGCTACTCTAAAATCCTTTATTTTTGCGGCTATTAATCTATTTTCGTGACCATAGTTTATTTATTTTCATCTCATTATTATTCTAACATAAAGCTAATTTGGAGTCGTAAATATGCTCGATTTGGATTTTTCCTTTGTTCGCTTCGACCAATAGCTCGTCGGAAGGCGAAGTGGGGAAAACGTAAATAGTGGAACGTTCCCTTGGTGGTGGATCATTTGCTTGTCTGCAGGCTCTGGTGAGGGATCTACGTGGTCCTTAAGAGGCTAGACTTTGAACTACACGCGGAACACCCGCGACTGTCATTCTGTCCCGCTCACAATAAGCTCACGCGCACTTACAATACATGCGAATGCAAAATGTGCGAATGAGACAACGCTCAAATTTACCTACAGAAATCGCTCGAAAAGGGGTTTATGGAGAATACACTTTTCTACACCAAAACTTTCACGAAATTGAAATTTAAAAAAATATATATTTTTTAGAAAGAAGAAGCTACGTCGGTAGCTTTTTATAATTTTATAAATGTTTATGTGAATTGAGTTAGCAGCACTTTTTCCTTAAATAATATTTTTTGATAAATCGTACATGTTTGACAGTGAATGTTTACGTTAATACGAAATGCATCGAAAATTCGAAAACATACCGACAAGTGTTTTTTTCCCGGGCGTCCTTTTTGTATGGGCCGAAAAGCGAAGTCTATCATCTTAAGATGTGTTCTGTAGTCTGATTCTGATGGATTTTTTAAATGGAAAATTTAGTTATCTCAGATGCATTCGTGGACTCGTTCGATATACTGACGCTTTAACTTTTATCTTTTGTAGATGATTCAGCTATTTAACCTGTTTCCCGAACCATTCTCGTGTTCTTACTACAATTTTAAATTACACGAAATACGAATTAAAATGGTACTCTATATTTCATCACAGCGCATTTAAACCATCCTCGTGTTCTGACTGCAGTTTTTGTGTTAATGAAAATTGAGTTAAAAAACGCGCATTCATATTCACCGCGGAGAACCAATGCATTCTAGAGTTGTGGCTGCAGCTATTAATGATTTAAAAAGCCGTATTTAAAAGATATTTTTATTTAAATGCCGGGAAAACCCTTTAAACTGGTTTAATTCCAGTCAAATCGGGACATGTTATAATTTGAGGCATCAAGAAAGCTTAGCTTTCGATCGAGCCGATTAAAGTATTTTACCATCTCGAAAATCAAAACACATAATTGGGTGAGAAATTATTCCCATATTTCGGATGCAATTTTTAAATAACGGCATAGCATCACTTTATTGGAAACAAACCATTCCGATGTTTTGTGGGAAAAAAATTAAATTCTCTTTAATTTTCTTCAGATAATCATAATTTGCGAGTTCTGCAAAGAAACCATTCCCATGTTGCGAATGAAAGGTGTGGTCATCTCTACCATCATATTTATTAAGAAATTTACTCGAAGTCACCGGGGCAGAAACCATTCCCATGTTCTGAGTGTAATAAATAATGTTCTATTAAATCATCTCAAATTAATCATTTTCGGATTAGCTCCCCAAAGAAACTATGTACATGTTTTGAGTGCAAAGCATAATTTCTCTATGAATAACATTCTGTGAAAGAATACAATCCCATGTTAACGTTAAATAGTTACGCCAGCCTTAAGTTCGATTTCAGGTAGGTTTAACTAAAATATTCACGCTGTGGTGATTAGTTAATTTGTCAAGTTTTTCACTATTTTGACCTTAATTGACGCGTGCATCGGTGCCTTCTTTCGGATATGGATGGATAGCGGATGAACCGTTGACAACTAGCAAGTAAACTAAGTAATTCTTAAACATAGGTGGGAGGGCCTGAATGTATTACAAGAACCACAATTGATTTCGAACACTTTATTTTGCCTTTTTCTCTGGCTTGCCATTGAAGTAAAATCATGTATGGTTTCATAGTGCTTTCACACAAACGAAGTATTGATTTCCGTAAGTCTAAACTTAAACTTTAGGTCGCACAGTTTATACCCGCGCTGTGCAAGCGGGTTCCCTACAGAGCATCGGACCATCCCTTACGGATCATCTTTTATTTATTTGCTAGTTGTGAATCTCTCACGTGCATTGTGCAGACTGTCTGGACTCTGGATGAAGCTAGTGAGTAGTTCATTATCTGCAGCGTCCAAATCTTTCGCGGACCATGGATTGGGAAACACCGATTTAGACTCTTTTGTTATCTGGACATGTCTACGATCGACGACCCACGACCTGCGACCTGCGACTCGTAGGTTGTAACGGAGGATAATAAATCTGAAGGTGGCGAGGTTTTGCTTGTAGCTATAATAATACAGGGTGCTCCCGAATGAATACACTCTGTTAGTGGTGTGTCAATGTTTGATGGATCTCTGTGGAGAAGTGGGGGTGCGCGCGCACCCTCCCGGGCTGAGCCCCCCTCGCGCCCCCCGCCCCCGCCCCGCCCCCGCTCTGCCACACTGACACCACTGCCGCCTCTGACGTCGGCACCGCCGGACTCTTGGCCCGACCATCCAACCCACCCCTTCCCTTAACCTTTCTCCCAATCGTCCGGAATCTTTCACTATTCCCTCAGAGCTAGCTAACCTCGACAAAACTTCCCTCCTATCCGTCATCCATCACCCATCATCCGATTCCTCCCCAAATACCCTAACACCAGTGATAATACTAAATAGTATATAATAAAGCCAAACCGCGAAGGCAAGCGACCTTTCACCTCAAGTCACTCGAGTCAGGAACTTCTCTCTGTGTTATGAGAAAACAATATAAAGTTGTGACAAATGTTGTGCCGTTAAAGTGATATATTTTTACGTACTAGAAAATGTACACGCGTCAAATATTGCTCAAATCAATTATTGTCAATAATAATTGTACTGCAATTTCTTATTTTTACACTTTTTTAATAATAAATGTTGTTTTATCGAGTATAACCTAGTAACCGTTACATTATACAGGTAATAGAATTATCGAAATGTGGTCCTTTGGAGATTCGGAGATTTACTCCATTGGAATGGTCCATCCGTCCAACAGCGCCTCTTCAGGTACCTCAACATGTTATTATTATTATTATTCTAAACTGTCCTCTACCCTCTACCCTCTTCTTCCTTCATCGCTCATTATCATATTATCACCACCTTCCATCACGGCACTACTCTGTATTGGATATATCTAAAGACTCTGACCTCTTGTGGTCAGAGTCTCTAGATGAACTCGTTGTACAGGTGTCCTATATTTCAGGATGATCAATTATTGGATTGATCCACTGTAAATGTAAACTGGACCGATTGTCTTTAAAATGTTGTTACGATGATAGATAGATTATAATAGACTGACTCTTGCCACAGTTGCTTTCAAACTGATTGAAATATAATATCTCAAGTTTTATATATTGTATATTATTTATACTCTAATATGTTTTTTATTTATTTCGTACTTCAGAGCTTTGTATATAAACGGCTTTTCAGTTTCATGCGATATGCAGTTTGTTTAAACTAACTTTGAATTCGGTACATCTCTTCTTCAAATTAAGTAAGGCGACACCATTCTGAAATCTATCCAACTGCTGTGGAATTAGCACAGTGCAATAACGCATGCCTACTACTCGCTTGCTTAACAGTAATAAGTATGCATCTTTAAAATCTCCACGTGTCTGCGCATCAGAATCCGTAAATGGTTGAATAATAATATTGTGATATCAATTATCAACATAACCATAATCAGAAAAAATAAATAAATGTAAAAACCTCTAATACATTACAATATTGTAACTACTCCCATCAAATCAACATTTGAAAAGTGTGAACCTGTTATGCAATGCAGTAGATTAGATTAGATGTAATGATTAGTTAGTGATATTGTGCAATATTTAATATTATACACAGATACATTACGCGATTAACATAAATAATAACTTTCTTTCTGGTGTGTATATATCGTCAATTGTAAAGAAAATAAATATAAAATCTATATTAAAAGTATATAAAAAAATTTATATCCCAACTAAACCAAAGTACATGCATAAAATTTAATTATGTATTATCCACTGGAGCGACAGAGCTATTAAAATATTTTTTCTCGGATTGATAAAGGAAATTTTTCCGCCCACATTAAAAAAATCATACCTCCAAATTTGAATATGGAGTCATACAAACTGATTATAGTTCTATGTAGCCAATGAATTCCCCTATATTTTGTCTATTATGACATTTGTAGGATTTATAAAAAAATATATAATTTAACCTTAAAATATTTTAAAGAATCTAGAGAATATTTATTTTGTTATATTTTGAATGTACAATATATTATATAGTCAGATACGTTTTTAGATTTTCACGGCCAAAAGCATTTTCGTTGTTTGTTTTTGGGGTGTTATGCCGTGTTGCGCTACCTCCTTCTTTAGCCGACGCTTCTGCCCTGGATCTACCGCCGGATCTGCCCTGATGATGGACACTGCAACGCTGTCCGAAACGTCGGCTAAAGAAGGAGGTAGCGCAACACGGCATAACACCCCAAAAACAAACAACGAAAATATTATTTAGTCGTTTTAAAAAAAAAAAAAAATTGAAAATTTGCCACATTTTGGCAAGAAAGCAATCCAAGGTTTTGTAAATAGTGCCATAATGTGGCAAAAAGCGCTCGAGGGGTTATGGAGGATCTCTTGTTGTAATTAAAAATGTACATGAAATACCTATACTGTTAAATACGATTAGAATAATGAGGAAATCTTAAATTGATTTCTCATAGTAAATTGCACAAGTATAAATATTAAATATGAACCAACCATATTGGTGTAATCTGTTGTTTTCCCTGAAATAAAATAATAATAATATTCATCCCAACCACAACCAGGTTATTTAATTTTTTACGTACCTATTTTAACCCTAGAAAGATAATCGTATTTTTGAGGCAATGCACCACGTCATGTAAAATTCGAAATCGGACATCTGACAATAACACTCCTTGTGTGAATGGCGATAAGGTTTAAATTCTCGCTTAAGGGGATACCCGGCGGCGATTTTTCCATACAAACGTATTCCCTATTTATCTCTCAGGATTTTAACCCTAGAGAAAATATTGTTTTTACATAAAATAGATATCAACTACTGGCGTGTTGGTACTTTTTGTTTTTTTTGATAAGTTATTTTTTATAGAAGTGTATATATAAGTAAATATAAGTTATATGACCTTCCAAAAATCAATAAAATTGACTGGTTTAAACGCCGTCAAAAGACGTCCAGTATACAAACTCGACAATGTTTTTTGAAAAAAAGCAACAGACATAGAATAGTTTTTTCTTATGTTAATTGAAAATCAGTCCACTTTTGGAGGAGAAAAGTGGGGAGTACAAAACCTCGATTTTAGTTAGGTATTAGTAGCCCGAGGTGCATTGTCCCTCTCGCTTAATAACCGGTGGAGTAAGAGCAACAGTGACAGCAATAATTTAGTAAAATCTATTTTTCAAATTTCTCCACCACCGGGTTTCATCTTAACACAAGCCGCTTAATTGTTGATTTACACCAAAAGGTGTGTTTTATTTTATCGCTATCATTTTATTACGAGCACTTAATTTTCCACATTATGATTTTAAATTCTAAAGCTGTTTGTATTTCCAACATTATGCAATAAAACCATCCCAAAAGGAGTTTGTAAGTAGAAGATTTTAAATTCTAAAGCTGTTTGTAGACCTGATACTTTATTTTTCTTGGCTTATAAAAAGACTTGTCAAAAAGTGTTCATTATTTCAAAGTCCCGTGATTTGATCTACTCGCAATATTTAATTTAAGAATCTTCTGAACATATTAATATTATAAACATATTTTTAAACCAAAAAAATATGATATTGTATTGCTTAGTAGCAGCCCCGGATCTACGACTTTTTCGAACCGGTGCAGAAACTCCCTCTGGCGCCCTAGTGACGCCCACACGGTACTTTAAATCTATGATTTCGCTAATCATTTATTATGTATTTAACGCTGA
Source organism: Limnephilus auricula (assembly GCA_951813805.1). Classification (NCBI taxonomy): domain Eukaryota; kingdom Metazoa; phylum Arthropoda; class Insecta; order Trichoptera; family Limnephilidae; genus Limnephilus; species Limnephilus auricula. The sequence goes on along the minus strand of OX638395.1, from coordinate 270,635 downwards.
TTACTCGCACTTTCGCATCCAACCTCTATTAAAAGTGTATATAAATATACACAAAAACAAACAGTGAGGTGAGCGATCGTCGCTTCGCTTGGCGTTCGATCACTCGGGTTTATTCGGCTCAGCTCGTGTAGCCCTTAGTTCTAGATTCCCCATTCCCCTGGCGGAGGGGATTACTACACGCGTTCAAAATCGACTCACGATACTTTAAGACGATAGACTTCGCTTTTCGGCCCATACAAAAAGGACGCCCGGGAAAAAACACTTTTCTACATCGAAAATTGCACAAAATGAATATATTTTTTTATACGGATTTCTAGAGGGTGAAAACTATGTTGGTATGTTTTTGAATTTTCGATGCGTTTCGTATTAACGTAAACATTCACTATCAAACATGTACGATTTATCAAAAAATATTATTTAAGGAAAAAGTGCTGCTAACTCAACTCTCATAAAGAATTATAAAATTATAAAAAACTACCAACGTAGCTTCTTCTTTCTAAAAAATATATATTTTTTTAAATTTCAATTTCGTGAAAGTTTCGGTGTAGAAAAGTGTATTCTCCATAAACCCCTTTTCGAGCGATTTCTGTAGGTAAATTTGAGCGTTGTCTCATTCGCACATTTCGCATTCGCATGTATTGTAAGTGTGCGTGAGCTTATTGTGAGCGGGACAGAATGACAGACGCGGGTGTTCCGCGTGTCGTTCAAAGTCTAGCCTCTTAATAAACCAACTAAGGATGTGTTCGAAAATCACCTTGGCGTCTTAAAATCAACTGAATAATCGATAGAACAACGTCCGCCGGATGCCAGGTGCTTTGTGAAAAGTTTTTTTTTCAATCAAACATATATAAATTACGATTTTGTCGCCCCCTGAAACTGCAGTCCGGGGCAGCGTCCCGGTTTACACCCACGCAGATCCGGCCCTGCTTAGGCCTTTTTTGCAAAACGTACCTACGTATGAGGGAGGTAGATTTCTTAATTTATTTTTGTAGTCTAGGGTTTTAAGAAACCATAATAATAATAATTGGATAACTTGTAGAGCGCCGTTTTTATGAGAAATCACCTTAAGGGCGTAATGTAACAATGTATATGCCTATAATAGTGGAACGAGATTGAAGTTAATATGTTAGAAGGCAAAACGTATGTGATACTGTGCATGCACTTTGCGTATGTGTCTGAAGATCGCAACGTAGGTAGGTAGGTACTCGTAGTAATTCTACTGTATACAATGTATAAAGTGGGATTATATGTATAATGAATAATGTCATTTAAAGCACAGGTTCTCAAAATTATTTCGACCACTGCGAGATTTATAAAAAAATCTAGTACCCCCATATTTTTTAACTTATCTTTTTACATTGCATTATCCGTCGCGTATCTTAAAAAAGTTTATTGGAAATATAAGTTTTAAACATGCATTATTCTATGGATAGGGTTGATTTGATAGGGTGACCCTGTCATGTTTCTGAGATCAAAGAATTCTTCAATCAATCTTCTTATATATAAAAATTAATGTTTGTTTTGTTTGTTTGTTTCTTTGTTTGTTTGTTCGTATGTTATGCGTTGCCATACCGTTCATCCGATTGCTATGAAACTTTGGGGATTTGATGTGCGCATGCCCGCGATGCTAGTGAGCTCTGGCGTTATGAAATTATTTCCTTTACTATTCATCCGATTGCGTTTTTTTTTTGTAATTACCGTGAACATGCCCGCGAATGTTTCTATATATGTATATACTGGAGAGCTCTGGCATTATGAAATTTGCATAATTATTTAAATAGGTCATACGCGAGTTCTTTGAAAAATGAGTGTATTTTATTGATTTTAGCGGCAGGGAAAAGAGGCGTGAGGGGGTGAGGAATACGGAAGGGGCGGGGGGGGGGGAATACGGAGGGGGGGGGGGATTCGCGGGAGGGAAGACAGTAGTACGAGTTTAAAAAAAAAAGATGGGTTGAAAGGGAGATATTTGTCAATACGAATATTAGAGGAAGCGCGCTGATATTAAAAAATAAGCTAAAATATTTAATAAAGCATGACTTATTTACTAACTAACTAACTAAGTAACCATCACGCCGTTTGACCGCAGGGATAGGCAGAGAGGACGGACCGCCAAGCAGCTCAGTCTTGGCATACACTCCTCGCCTCATTCACATTCATAAATCTTATCATACATGCTCTTCTATTATTCTGACTCTTGACATGGCCCGACTCAAGTATCTGATTTACTTGATCGTGCCATGTCTTCCTCGGGCGTCCTCGACTTCTTCTACCATTCACATTTCCGTCATATAGTCTCTTGTATATATATATATATGACTTATTTAAAATAGCAAAAATCTCTCAACAAGTATCTTAAGTAGCATATAAAGAATCACTGTGATTTTTTCCATATCTATAAACATGATAAATAACAGAACCAGCTGTGTTTTTTTTTATAATTTCGATTGAAAAGGCTACTTGCTCCTGTAAATGTATGGCCGCATTTTAAATGATAGTTTCACCGTTAGAAGTCCGAATGATTTCGCAAACTAATTTTGAATTCAGATTTGTTTTTGGATTTTCACGGCCAAAAGCATTTTCGTTGTTAGTTTTTGGGGTGTTATGCCGTGTTGCGCTACCTCATTCTTTAGCCGACGTTTCGGACAGTCGTCGCCCACATCGTCGGATCTGCCGGATCTGCCCTGATGATGGACGCTGCAACGCTGTCAATTAAAAGTTATTATTATTATCGTTGTTGCTCATAGAATATGAAGCATGTGAGACCGAGTACATTCCGAAAAAATCGATAAAAACTGTTTAAAAAAATAACGAAACGGAAAATGACAATTCTAATTATGTACAAAGTAGGAAAAATATATTTTGTTCATTATAAGAATATATTTATTAATAATTTTATGCCAGAAAATTGAATTTTAATGCGTTTTTCTCACATGCTTCATATTCTATGCACAATTTTTCTCACATGGTTCATATTCTATATACAGTTGTCGTCATAATTTTAAATACCAAAATAATGTCAAAATATTTATCGAAGGAAGCGAAGACTTTGGGGTGTGACATTAATAATAATTGGATAATTTGTATAGCGCCGTTTTTGTGAGAAATCACCTCAAGGGCGCTGTGACATTATATATTTAAATGAAAAAACACACTTTGTAAAACACCACTTTTATTAATAAAAAAATATTAAATAAAAGTGGTGTTTTACAAAGGTGTTTTTTTATTTAAAAATAAAAATATTTAATTTAAATTTATTCAAATTTGACAGCTAGGCATCACAAAATGGTGTTAATATTATATACATACCAAGGTAATTGAATTGTGTAGTGGTATGCAGAGGAAATGACTTTTTTATATTTTTTATTATTTACTATTTTGATTGTCCTCACGTGTTTTATTTTCTATCGCCTTAAATATTTGATGGTTTTACATGGCTCAAATTATAGAAGATGGAGAAAAAAAAGAAGAAAATTAACTTTATATTTAACTAATTTTCGTCAAATTGTTCATATTAAATATGACGTTGTTATTGGACGGCTGGGATTTATTATTTATAAAAAAGCGACAATTCGCAGACATTTTATTAATGGATGCTTGTATGCAAAATATCACAACCTCTTACTGCCGAGAGTGATGAGTGATGAGTGATGAGGTGTAGTCAAAGAGTATGGATTAGTTCCGTGGGTGTAGTAATAGGGACATGACCTGACTTTAATCGTTGCGTCGCCGTCGGGGTGAAATAGCGATGGAGGAGACCTCGACAACATCCGTCGAAGCCTCTTTATTTTTCTTTCAGCAAAGAGTACTAATAAATCTCTCTGTGCTAATAATAGACCCACTTAAGGCCCCACTCTCTCCCCCCTTGTCAAGAAGTGAAATGTGACCTTTGCCCATTGTAAATCTGATATTTCACCGAGGCGCAATACACAAATTATGATGTATTTACATGTTCGCTTGTGCAGAAAGACGCGAGACTCAATGCCATGATAGGAATCTGCAAACAACATGATGCAAAACCATAAGACATAGCAGATGCAGGAACACGTTTTCTTGTTGCTTTGTACGGGGGTTACATGGATGAAGAAATCTTGGAAGGAGTCCGCAACCAACGCAACGTTTCGCATAGCGACAATAAAAAGCAAATTCAATCTTGCCTCTTTGCCACCGACGAATGACGCTGCACGGTACCATGCATTAAGGACGTAGATACTATCAAGTCCAAAAAATGGTATGGAATGCAAAAAAATACAGAAAACTGGGCTGGAAACGTGGCACCAATAGGCTTGTTCCAGTAAGAATTACAAAGAAACCAGCACCCGAGACTTTATTAATGTTTATTTCATGTAATTGTAAAAAAAAGATGCGGCGTTGCATGCGGCTCCGTGAAAGTTGGATTGAAGTGTTCTATTGTGTGTGGGTAATAATGGTCAAAATTTAAATTGAAACCAAAAAATTAAAATTAAACCAAAATTCTATTATTACATCGATATCGAGGACAAAGATGAAGATATTTTGTCAATGGAAGCCCAGAATCACAGTACCACAGATACAAAAATTTAGAATTTCACAATTTTTTTGAAAAATATTTACATTTCCGCCACTATAACTCGTTACCTATTAGACTTACAAAAAAAAAAAAAAAAACAAAAATTATTACAAATTCTATCTTCTTTAAGATTGTCTTTAACAATTTGGTTGTAAGATCAACCATTGCACAATTATTTTGAAAAAACCAAATTTTGGGACCTTCAATCCAAGATGGCGGCTCGAGCTCGACCACCCCAAGGTCGAAAACTTTTTTGTTTCGTTAAAGTCCCAATCTAAACAACATATATGAAAATCGCTTCTACTTGACCTTTTGCAAGGTAAAACTCCCCACTGACTGGACTATTGATGCAAAAAGTTTATATACTTTTATTACAGTTTACAATCCAATTTTTAACCTCACTGGGACAAGCCTATATAAGTGCATACATAACTAACCATCACGCCGTTTCTGCAGGAGTAGGCGGAGAAGTAAACAACTCGGCCTTGGCACACACTGCCTCATTCACCTTCATACATACTCTTCTATTATTCTGACTCTTGACACGGCCCGACTCAAGTATCGATTCACTCGACCGTGCCATATCTTCCTCCAGCGTGTCCAACTTCTCCTACCATTCACACTTGCGTCACATTTTCTCCTTACACTATCCTTTCTTTGTTCATTCGCTCTACTAGTCCAAACCATCTGAGGGTGCCTTCTTAATTTTACTTTTATACAAATGTAAAAGCCCCTAAAAATGGCGTTAAGTAAATAAATACTATGTATTATTGTTGGCGTGTAGACTAAGAAGGTCGGGGGCGTGATGTAGGTACCTCGACTGGACCCATTTTGACACTATCGTGTCAGGAACTAACATCAGCCAAGTGATAATATAATATCGACTGGCATTAAGACGATACACCATAAGGTGTAAAATTCGGGATCAGGCCTCTAACAACAACACTTCTTATGTAGATGGTGATAAGGTTTAAATTCCCATAAAGCCTGGTTTGATGTATTCAAGAGAAAAACTTTTTAAAAAGTTTAGGCACAAATATTTAAATGTTTTACGATCATTTTCTAAAGAATTTAATTCTTCACATTGTACAATAAAACTACAACCAAAATGGGGATTTTGTGGCGATTTTGTGATCATGGACAATAAAACCATAACCAAAAAGGAGATTTTTCGACTTTAAAGCAGTTTTAGTAGGCATGATAGGTCATGTTTTTTTTTGGGTTTACAAAACACTAATCAAAAAAGTACTCGATTATTTTAGAGGCAAATATGTGTTCTAATCAAAGTATTTAATTAGAGCGTCTAAAATATTTCTAAGCGATCTAATTTTCAAATCAAAAACACATGCATCACCTTAAACAAGATTACTTTCAGGTCCGAATCTGTATTAGTGTGGCGTAGGTAGGTATCTCATACAAGATGCACTACAAATGTCCCGTCACCTCACAAAATATAAATATGTAAGTATTTGTCCCAACACTTTTTCTAAGAAACGGTTTTATATTAATACACAAGTTTTGGGGTGGTGGGGTGTTTGTGTATTGACACTACATTAATACATGTCGTGTGTGCGTTTAATACTACGAAAATATTCTGGGTAAATATTTTCCCACCCTAAGATTTTAGCTCCTTTTTGTCTCTTTCACACCTCACCTCATTTGAGGTGAGACATTCCTCATTTCACCAGTATTTTAGTATCTCACATTCATTCTGAAATGGTATCCTGCCCAACACTAATCGGTATAGCCAAGAAACCAAGTTAAGAATAATAGCAGGCTTAAAAAAATATACAAAAACACAGTAATGTAGTTTTAGTCCGGCCAGTTATTAATGTGAGATGCTAAAATTTCAACATATTGGCTCGATGCCAGTTGTGGTAATTGATATGTCAATGCGATTGCGTTTTCAATTGAAGGAAATAAATCTGAATTTGGAATTATGAACGAACTGACATTTTTTTACTGCCAAATTTAAGTATAACATTATTGACAGGGCAATAGTAAAATGGTTTATATGCGAACCGCGGAAAAAAATATTTTCTAAAGAAGAACAATTTAGGATATACATTAAACATGCATTTTTATAATGTTCACATCATCGACCAACTAGTTTAATATATCGATGGTTCACACACATTAACTTTACTTATATCCAATCTTAAACGAAACAAAATGGTAAGGATTTCGGGGCGAATATTCTGATTTCAATTTGCCTGTTCATATGGAAGCACGATTGTAGCTCAGAAACTTGGAAAAAATATCGAACCAGAACGTTGTTTTACGATTCTTATTCGTGAATATAACATTAAAAAGTAAAAGGATGGATGATTGGGCAATTAATTGACTTAACGTTAAGAAGTTCCATTTTAAATCGAACGTTTTGCATTTCATTGTGCTGCACACAGTGTATTATTCAAGCAAGCCTTACTTTGACTATGGTTTAATAGAGATTAATTTTTGAAATATGAAATCGTAGTCTTTATTTGGACGCATTTTTTCAATATTATGGCAGGTACCATTGAAAAAAGAATTGTCAAATTATCTTAATTCTGTATTTGAACATTACTTTAATTCTGTATTTGAAAGGGGTATTGGCTTGTTTAAATTTCTAAGGATTAATATTGACAAGAAAAGTAAGATTCTTAATTTTTTTAGGGTCTTTCCTTTTCCGTTTTACAGACGTAATATCCAGTAATCTTTCAGGGGTCTGCAATAGAGCATATTATAATTTAATGATACGGAATAAGGCGTTACGGGGTGGTTTGACTATGTCACCGTGGTTATTCAATCTATACATGGATATTGGTATGCAAGGATTGAAAGAGGTAGGGTTAGGCGCGAAATCGAGTATTCTAAAAGTATATTGCCTGTTGTATGGTGATGATGCGGTGCTGATTTCTAACAGTATGGAAGATCTACAGTCGCTCGTGTCTAGAATGAACGTCTAGAAAGTATGTATGAAGAATGAGTTATTGATGAATGTAAGTAAGTCTTAAGTCATGGTGTTTGAAAGAGAGAGTACGAAAACAGTGTGCAATATAGTTGTGAACGATGAATACTCGGAGCAGGTGGATGAGTTGTGTATTTGGGTAGTATGTTTACGAGAGATGGGAAGGCTGATAGAGATATTGAAAGAAGGGTAAATGCAGGTAACTCCATTAATGGAGGACTGAATGCCGTTGGCGCTAACAAAAAGCTGTCCAAAGAAGCGAAGCTAGGAGTCCACAATGGAGTGCTTGTACCTACCCTGATGTATGGCAGTGAGGCATGGAACTGGCAGAGAAAGGATGAAAGTAGACTGAATGCTGTTGAAATGAGATCCCTGAGGCGTATGTGTGGTAAACGATGTATGATCGTGTGAGAAATGTGGAGATTCGAAAAGAATGCAAGGCTGATGTAAGCGTAATGAGTAAAATTAAGAAAGGAACCCTCTGATGGTTTGGGCATGTAGAGCGAATGAACGAAAAAGTAGCGTTAGGAGAATATATGATGCAAGTGTGAATGGTATAAGAAGTAGGGGTTGTCCGAGGAAAACATGGCACGATCAAAAGAATCAGATACTTGAGTCGGGCCATGTCAACAGTCAGAAAAATAGAAGAGTATGTATGAGACGATGTGTGAATGTGAATGAGGCAAAGAGTGTGTGCCAAGATCGAGGTGTTTGGCGGTCCGTTGTCTCTGCCTACCCCTGCGGGGAAACGGCGTGATGGTTAGTTAGTTAGAATAAGGCGAAAGAATGAGTTGACACGCGCAAATGGTAGGTGGGTGGGTACCAGGTAGATGAGTATCATAGGTGGCTGGTGGATACACCAAGATGCCTTTCAAATAACTACTAATGAAACAGAGCAAATAGCATTACAGACGAAAATATTAATACTTAAGTTATCTTCTACGTGTATCTCATTATAATTATATTATGCGGTTTCCTTCGGGGCTGCTGTAGGGAGGGTTTTTTAAGGAAACGAAGAAAAGAACCATGTGTCAAAAGAAGAAAACAAATGTCAGAAAATCATTTCACAGCAGAGCTACTGTGAACAAATTGTTTCGCGTTTGGCGTGTCTCCCGGTGCCGAAGTGATCAATGGCGCTACTTATTCAGTGCATCCTCCATTGAAATACCGGCTGAACATCACAGAATCCAATAGCCGAGTGTAGTGTAACGGATATGCAAATCACTAACCAAATTTTACTTAATTTTGGCGAAGGGCTACAAGTCCTTTTAGCCTTACATTTTAAAATATTGTCATTGGAGAACTTCACACATATTTCACAAATTCTTTCATTTTATCGATTTTTTATCAACCTAACATAAAATATCGCAAATTTTGCCATGTCTCTTCGTATTATTTTCTCAAAATCTATATTTTTATTCATGTAGATACTTTTCAGAAGAAGGTACTTTTTGGACGTAAATCTTTCGGTTTAGAACTGTCTATGTTAGAATAGCATAATAATAATAATCATTAGAATGGCTTTAGGGCAAATACTTGATAGTTCAGAATTGCTAGCATTTATTAGCTTTCGGATCCCACTACGTAACACATTTTACTAGAAGACGGGATTTATTTCAGTGTAGTAATTCTGCGACTAACTACCATATCGTTCGCTAAGGGTTGGTTTGTACTATGTCCATTTATGGGTTTTTAAACTGTGACCGCAGTAATATTAATCATATTTTTATCTACTATATTTACACACACAAAAAAAACAAATTTTCAGTGGGAACTTACATATTGAAATCAGTTTTTGTTCTATCTCCATAGTAATTACAAAAAAATGAGGGTTGGAGTGTACTATGTCCATTGGCCAATACTATTTTTTTCTATTATTTATTAAACCCTTTGTACGTGTATGTAAAAATTACTAATGTTTGATTACTCTATACATTTTATTAATTCATACGACAATACTAAATTTTCTCATTTCTAATGAAGAATTTTTAATATTTTATACTTTATTATTATTTATTAAATCCGTGAATGTCAAATTATTATTGTTTGATGTGCCATAGGATGATATTGCTGTTGATTTGGTCTATTTTCGCCCAGAGTATTATGGATATAGTATAAACAATATGGTCATGGTACAAACCAAAGTTAACTTTTTTGCTATTTTGTTTTAAAAAAGTGTACTTATACGTTATTGATTATGCTTTTATTCAAATAAATATTCAACCAATTATGTACGTTGTTCTTTTACTTAAAGGTAGATTAACCCTTTTATTTTATATTATTATTTATAATAATTAGTTTGAAGTAACGGAAACAAAAATACCTTTTTTTTTAAACTTTAACCTCGTTCTCTCAATACGAGTTTTTGTGGACATAGTACAAACCAACCCTCAGCAAGCGATATATATCCCTCTTTTCCCAGAATACTAATAGAAGGAAATCATTATACCAATTCAGTGGACATCTTCAATTTGTCACTAAAGAAATACAAAATGTTGTTACTGAAGCAGTTCACTTATGTCACATAAATACTGGGTATATAATTATGTAAAAGCCCCTAAAAAAGCCGTTAATAAATAAAATCACCCAATGCCAATATATAAATTCACTAAATTATCAGAATAAAAAACATACAATTATATATTTTTAAACAAACATAAATACTGTTGTACATATATACTTAAATATGTATATAAGTATAAATATGGTATTAATTGTTCTATGTATCAGCTAAGTCTGGTTGAATGGGTTAATGGAAACGCATTATAGATAAATCATCTTAAGTGGAACCTTCAATGTGGTTATGAACACACAATAATTAACCCATCGATCGTTCCGCTTTAAAATGCATTGCATTTCAGGAATGGCGTGACCTCCTCAGTTCATGTAGGCCAATCTTGCCGATAGCGTGACTGGCGTATTGCCCGTTGCGCGGCACTGGCACGGCACACGGCACTACAAGTGACAGGGAGCTAGTAGCAGTTTTTAGCAAGGAGCAGTGGTACCTACACCTACTCGTGTATCACAGTCACTAGTCGGCAAGAAACAGTCCGTACTTTGGGTTTCAGTGGCGAGTTACCGTGCCAGATGAGCCTTGTAAAACTGACCTTTATGTTTTCTGCAATTAGGTATGAGGTCATTTTCATGACTAATTACACAGAAGCAATTTTAACCCTCGCGTAAACACGTACCTACGTTATACTCGTAACTTATGATTACGTAAGACCTTTTAAAATCTGGGAAACGGCTAAATTAATAATAATATGTTGCAGTCAAATGACGTGTAAATATGACTAACTATCACGCTGTTTATCCGCAGGGGTAGGCAGAGAGGACGGACCGCCAAACAATTTGATTGGCACACACTCTTTGCCTCATTCATATTCTTACATATTCTCATACATACGCTTCTATTACTCTGATTCTTGACATGGTCCGACTCAAGTATTTGATTCATCTGATCGTGAAATGTCTTCCTCGGGCGTCCCCGACTTCTTCTACCATTCACATTTTCGTCGTATATTCTATTCACACTTGCCCAAACCGTCTATCGGTCCCTTTCTTAATCTTACTCATTACGTACTTATTGTTTTTGGGTTTAATTTGTAGAACTCCATTTAATTTTTAAAAAATTAAATTTAAATTTAATTTAATAATGTTTATTTTTAAGTTCTGCAAGTGTTTTACTTTTTATTATTGTGACAGCTGTTTCGGCTTACAAGGCCATTTTCAAACTACGAATTTGAAATTTTCAAACTCACGAGTTTGAAAATGGCCTTGTAAGCTGAAACAACTGTCACAATAATAAAAAGTCATTTTCAAACTTATGAGTTTGAAATGGCCTTGTAAGCCGAAACAGCTGTCACAATAATAAATACTAAAACACTTGCAGAACTTAATAATATACATTATTGAATTTTATTTAAATTATAATTTTTTTTAAATTAGTCATTACGATTACAATACCCTTGCATTATTTGCGATTCTCCACATTTTAGGTACCAGCATTCCATTGTGGGCTGCTAGCTTCCTTTCATTGGACAGTTTTTTGTTAGCGCCAACGGCATTCAGTCCTCCATTAAGGCCGCGCTAACACGCTCAAAAAGAAGAAGATGGAGAGATACGACAATACGAACATTAAAAACCGTAAAATTCATGCGAAAATTGTGAAAATATTTAATAAAAGACGACTCGTTTTAAAAAGAGAGAAAATCTTATGGGGAATGTGTCAAATAGCATTTAAACAAACATTATGATATTTTTCATACATATAACTTGTAAAATAACAGAAACAAACTTGTTAATAATAATTTTTGGAGCATACTTTGCAATTTATTTCTATCGAGGGAATTTAAAATAATTACCGTTTCGGTGGGGGAATGTATAGATATTATCTTAAATAATAACATATTTTTTAAGAGCTTAAAAACTTCAAACGTTTAAGGAAAACGTGTCAGAAATCCGTAGAAATTGGGAGAGCGGCCCCTTAAGAGTGATTGACCAGCGGCTGAGAATAAAAGTTTAAAAATGCTTGCAACTGTACAGGGAGATTCCAATGAGAAAGATCGATTATTCTCCGTATCAAATTTTTAAAATAAAAAATTTACTTAATATCGATTTATTTCATTAAAATCTTGCTTTAATAACATATACCTACATTCAAGTAAGCAATAAAAATGCTCAAAACGCACGATGATAAATTATTAAATATCGTGTACTTCAAGTATTTTTTGATCATAACTCATAAGTATTTATGATTTTTCAATAATGTCTAAACAAAATAGGTGTGTAAAAACAATTGAAATATTTTATTTTGTAGCTTAAATAAATAGAAAAACTGAGATATTTTTGTCACAATACACGTTCTAGGATTTATTTTTGAATGATTTTAATTTAACCCAAATTAAAATTCTAAAAACTGCGTTTACTAGATTATGTATTTATTTATTTATTTTGTTGTATGATTACCTATATGATTTGAAATTTGTTTTGTATAGAACTTATTGTTTTAAAATTGAACAAATCTGCCAACGACCAACGGTATAACCTTAGTATATTAAAAATAATCTTAGTTTTTCAAAATTTTAAAACTGTGTGTACCAGATAAAATAACAATCTTTCAAAATATTTTTTTTTTGTAAAAATGAGTAAATACGTCTAGAATTTGATTTAAAAAGGACTAATTTTCGGTATTCTCTGGGAATGCCCTCTAAATGGGGTCACCTGAATTTACCCTTCCTTCAATATCTCTATCAGCTTTCCCATCTATCGTAAACATACATCCCAGATACACAAACTCGTGCATCTGATCCAAGTATTCATCATTCACAACTATATTGCACACTGTTCTGAATCATGACTCTAGACAATAATTAACTCATTCTTAATACATACTTCGTTCATCTCAGACACGAGAGAATGTAGATCGTTCACATATGTACTAGATGTTACGTCTGACGTTGAAATGATATTCTTGTCTAATATTATCTCCTAAAACTTCGACCAAGTAGGTATATCGACTCATATCGAGGCATACCGTGTGGGTCTTAAAAATGACCCCGGAACAAAAAATATTGGTTTACGAAAACATTTATCAAGAAGAAAGTGCACTATAACACAGTCAAAAGATCGCACGAAGCAATTTTTATTTTTATTTTAGCGACTGTATAAAATAATTGTAGATACAAAATATAATGGTGAATTTAAGTACAGGTATTGTATTTCTTAGACCTCCTCACTAGGGAGTCCTGTACCTAGGCGGACTAAAATTATTTAATTTTTCTGGATCGACGATCACATCGACGGATCTGCCGGATCTGCCCTGATGATGGACACTGAAACGCTGTCCGAATCGTCGGCTAAAGAAGGAGGTAGCACAAGACGGCATAACACCCCAAAAACAAACAACGAAAATTATTTAATTTTTGTTTATTTTCCTTAGTTTTTAGTGTCTTTATTAGGATTTTTCATTGACATCTTTTGACCATATTTTTATTTTTGATTTGTACTAATTAATTTTTTTTAATTAATTGTATATATTGGGGAAGGATGTTGTGGAGTTTTGTTGAAAATTCGACAAAAATGTTTAATTTCTTCCTAGCAAAACAACTACGTCACGCAAGAGATACTACGGAATTCGATGGGTAGTTTGTATTATGAAATTACTCTTAGGTGGTGTTACTTTTGGATTGAAATAAGGTATGGGAGGGCTAATCTATTAGTTGTTATATCGATGCCTACAACCCTTAAGGGCCTTCCTTACTAGCGATCTCAATCGTTGTATGGAGTATCATGAATTCTCAGATTCAAACGACAATCTAAGTTATTAATCGTCAAAATATCGATAATGTAGCCACGTTAAGCTATCATAAATACATTTTTCTGTCGAAATATATATTTTTATTAACAACTTATTTTCGTTAAATACTATATAATGATCATCTAAGAATTCTCCTACTCATTCGGCTGATTCGGCTCTCCGAGGTGGCCGCGGATGCACGCTTTTTACGGTCCGTCTTGTCAATCTTTTTTCAAAGTTCGAAATTCCGCGTACGTAATTATTATATTTCCATGTGACGCCGACGTTTTAACAATATTCCACTCTATGCATTCCGCGTAGGGACTATAATAGTGTGCCGCCTTTTTTATGTTTCAGCTGTGAGTTTCCGTCGAAGCTGTGTAGTGTCAAATAGTATTATTAAGAATTCATTTATTGTTAACATTTTTTCGAGTTTCTAGGTAATAAACAATTTGATATTTTTAAAATATAAAAGTGTGGAAATGGCCAATAAAAAACTTAGATCACCGTCAGAAGATACAAAGTATCCCTTAGCATTGAGGAAGATTGTCAAGACGTATTTTACGCCTTAGAACGGCTGTACGTTGTGCCATAAAGTACCGGAAGGCTATGAATTGTAGTCAAGAGGAAAACATAAAACAGCTATATTTGGATATATTGAATGGGCCAAAACATGTATTTGGAGACCACTCACTACGCAAGAAACGGGCATACTTTTGCAAAAGGGATACTGGCGACACTAATTACGTATCCAATATGACTTCGAGCTTGATTATGTCCAGAATCATGCAGCACGTTCGACTTTTGGCATCTAATGCTCGAAGTTTAATACATGATGTAGGCAGCAATACTGTGGAGTGCTATAATAATGTTGTAAATAAATTTGTTGGTGGGAAGCGTATCAACTAAGCTCTAAAACGGTCCTACAAAGGAAGGTGCGCTGCAGCAGTAGTGGCGTTCAACACCAATCTTCCACACTATTCTTTGCATAAATTTGCAACCGGTAATAGTCGCGGAAAACTCTAAAGCATTTAGAATTAAAAAGATTGCAGAAAAATAATCAACAAAAGTAAAAAAAAAAGAAAAGAAAAACCCTGCAGCTCGCTCCAGCAAAAGATCAGCATTATGGTCCCAATGCAGAAAAACCTGATATGGCCCAAGCATCTTATGAGGCAGCTAAATATGATTTTTTAGAAAGGCTTTTTACCATAGCCAAAGATAGGCAAGCAATTGAAAGGGTGACAGTACTTCAAGCATCTAGCGGAAAGTGGATCGAGATGCGCCGCAATATGATTACGGCATCGTGGTTTGGAAAAGTGTGCAAACGGCGGCAAAATATCAGTTGCGCTCCATTAGTCAAAAATATACTGTACCAGAAAACCTTATCAAATATTTTTTCAATTCGACACGGACAAAAATATGAATACAATGTCCTGAAGGAGCTTGCAGAACTAGAAAGCATTGCCATAGAAAAGTGTGGTCTTTTCATAGATGAAGAGTATCCGTATATGGGGTGCGACCCCAGATGGAATTTCTTCTGAAGAACAAAAATGGAGAAATGCTGGTAAATACATCTCACGATTGGTTTTATCAGGTTCAGCGCCAAAAAGTGTAACATGTAACAAAAAGAGATATTTGTATGTTTGATGTATGGACTGAACTCGGAATAAAAATCGAAAAAAAATTACGGAATGACGAATTTTGGCACACTAATATGGTTGAACAGCTGAAACGCTTTTACAATTTTTGCATGCTATCCGAATTAATTGATCCTCGACATAATCGCTGCATGCCTATTAGAAAAAATGAGTATTTAGAAAAGTGCATAATAGCGAAAAAAAGTAAAGTAAAATTGGTTTCAGCTAAAACCAAAACACGTTAGAAGGAATTGTTTCGAAGAAATCAATAACATTTTATTTCATTGAAGTGTCTTCAGGAGAAATTTCATTTATATTCCTAATGAATGTAGTTTATATTTTTAGAGATAGGGAAGAGGAGGGTTGGAAAGTTCCTGGCTATTCAGATCTAGTCACTAAACACATCTACGCCGTTCTCAAGCAACTTTCAATTCTGAATTATGGTCTCTCACCAGGGCGATACTGAATGTATCTTCCACTTTGAAACGAGAAACAGATTCGTTATATGTACCTATATAAATTTTATTTAAATTCTACAATATGATATACTTATAATCAATTAAATTAAATTTGTTTTGCCCTCGCCGGCTTTTGAACTTGTGACCTCAAATCAAACTAGACAATTTAGTATTAACAGTGCCCTGCCGCACTGCGAAACCAGGCTGGAACAAAGGCCAAGCCTTTTGTCACTCTTTATAGTTGTATTACTACATTTATCTTTTTCATCTAGGTATGTATCAAAAAAAAAATCCAAATAAAAAGTTATATTAAACGATTTAAGTTACTGAGAACCTCCTCCATCAATTAGGCTATCGTTATATTGCATTACATTCTAAAATATATTTGAACATAATTTTCATAATCACAATATCTTTAATTAATAATAATATGTTTTGTTCTGTGCGACTTCATCTCTGGCTTGCCATTGAAGTAAAATCATGTATTGGTTTCATAGTGCTTTCACACAAACGAAGTATTGAATTCCGTAAGTCTAAACTTAAACTTTAGGGACTTGATTGTGAATGGAACGCACCGGCCAGCTGCAGGTGCAGGCGGGTTCGACATTCGAATTCGAGCTGGAAACGTTTAATACCGAGGGCCGTTAAGGGTTTTCTGGAGAGTAGCGGTGGTAATATATATTATATAGATGTAACCCCATCTAAAAGTACCTATGTAAACGAAGTCGTTATTTGCAAATAGGCATTAGGGCCCATTAGACCTAAAATGATCACCCCTCCTCTTGTAAGAGTTCTGACACGTTCTGGCAACCATATTTGAATACTTGCCAATTCCTCTTTAGCCTACGAGATATAAGTGCCCGATATCAATGTCGTTTACATGCAGTTTTTACTTTAGTCATAGACAGTACCTATAATGTGAATGTACCTACCTACTGCAGTATTTTATTAATTATTTGTGTGTATTTTAGATAATTTTATTTGTTTTTACGTCTAGTTGAGCTTAGATTATATAAATTACTAGCGAGTACCCGTCTTGCGTTGGAATGCCACTGAAAGAAAGTGTTTTTGTTTTAATTCTGTTTATTATACAAATTGTATAACGCCAAAGCTCACTATAATATGTTATGTAGAAAGATTCGCGGGCGTGCGCAAAACAACTCACCAAAGTTTCATCGCAATCGGATGAAGTGTACAGCGATTCCTGAGCTTATTTGGAGTAAAAATATACATGTCGTTTTGCTGTCCGATGACATTTTTTCTCTAAAGCAAAAAAAAAGGTTTTTAATCACACGTGCGACTCACACGTGCGAGTACCCTTGGAATGCCACTGAAAGAAAGTGTTTTTGTTTTAATTCTGTTTATTATACAAATTGTATAACGCCAAAGCTTACTATAATATGTTATGTAGAAAGATTCGCGGGCGTGCGCAAAACAACTCACCAAAGTTTCATCGCAATCGGATGAAGTGTACAGCGATTCCTGAGCCTATTTGGAGTAAAAATATACATGTCGTTTTGCTGTCCGATGACATTTTTTCTCTAAAGCAAAAAAAAAAGGTTTTTAATCACACGTGCATGTAATTAATAGGCCAGTGCAATTAGCGTTCCGCGATCGGAATTATTCCGGTAGTCCCAATTTTGATATATGTTTTATACACTCATCTCCTGATGTACAATCTGAGTTTTCGACCTTGGCGCACTTGAGCTTTCGCCGCCATTTTGAAAAAACCAACCGGTTTCGCACCAAAATCTAGTTTTTCTCAAATATCTCGTTTCCAGTACAAATTTCGGCTACAGCAGCTTTACAAGATTAGTAGAACATAAAATTACCTGCTATTTTTTCGTACAATATTTTCTTCTTTCTCTAATAAATATCGATATATGCAGTCGTAAAAATGTGTAAAAGTTTATAAATGCAGGTAAATTTCACGACTTGGTTTTTTGAATATATCTTTGTTCCAGTACAATTTTGTGAAAAAAATTACTGATATTAATTTTGTAGAAAATAAAATTTCATAATTGATACATAAGAGGTACCCTTATAATGTTTTTATCTCAATTAGGTAGCCAGGTTCTAATACAAAAATTAGGTCAAAAATTGAATCAGAAGAATATTGTTTTAGTCTTGGCATACCTTGATTATTCTTTTTTTAAACAATTATTGTTGAAATAACACGTAACATACATAACAGCAACATTAACCATCAAAATAATCACAACATATCAATAAAATTATTAATTAAGGTACAAAAACAAGTTAAAAAAAAGAAAAATAGTATTTTCTTAAAATTTTTGACTATTGACTATAGTTCTGTTTCTTACTGCCACTTACGGGCCACAATAAATACTTCCTATATCTCATCAGCCGAATTTGTGGCGACTGGGTCAACAAATTCCTCGTCATCGTAATGAACGAAGGCTTCCACAGCATTCTCGCACGAGTTTCCATTACAGTGAATACAGAGTAGGGAGCATTTTAAACCTGACTTTATCATGATATGAAAGTTCAGAAACGCCTGAGGTGCAGCCAACTTCAACATTGGTACTGGAGTTAGTAACCCAACAGCGTCCCTTTTCTACCCCCATTCAGTTGGATCTTTATGGTGACCAAGCCAAGTTTGCCCTTGCAAGTAAGTTCTTGAAGCATGTTGCTGGACTGCATCTTTGGTGGGTGGTAGCCTGGATAAATTGAATTTGTTCTTTGACAAAAATAATGTACCTTTCTTTGTAGCCGAATCTGGGTATCCATCGAACACCACTACTGCATTGGCTCCATAATTATATTTATTGTTATATTTATTACCTGTAAACATCATTATCATCAATTACTATATTATGTGTAAATTTCATTATCATAAATTCATTGCTGCATTAACTGTAAACCTCATTATCATAATTATTATATTATCAGTAAACGTACTTCATTACCTTAAATTATATAATCTGCATACTTCACCCGCCATAACACAGGGACATCCCTAGCATGGCGGGCGAAATAACACAATATGTACACTATGTATAAAATTATTTTAATAAATAAATAAATAAATAATAATTTGGTAATTGTGATTATATTAGTGGTTTAAACAAAGTTATTTGTTTTAATTTAAATAAATAATGATTTTGTACGTGCAGCAATGACATATTGCTGAAACATTATTAAAAAGGGTTAAGCACGACCCCGTGCAACATTGTGTGGTAAATATCTTCCATCAACTACGTGTATTTTACTGCTTCCCAGTTTTGTGTTATTTGGTAAAGGGTTAAACGATGTGTAAAATATGGACTTGGTTCATCTGCGCATGCCTTCCTCTGAGAAAAGAGACAGTGGGACAGGAGATATTGGAAATATTCTTTAAGTTCAATTTTAGACTTTTTAGCAATACACATACGATGGAATAGCATTATTGGATCTATTGTCACGGTCACACTCTGATTTTTTTGCTGCTGGTCACCGCCGGAAGGGAAACTATCGCATCCTTTCCTTAACGAATTTACCCATCTTTTCAGCCATGTGACAAGTCACTTTGCTATCCCCGATCTTGCCACTGCTTATATACATAATCATGTTAGTTTTAAGAAATAGTTCACGGCAAGCAAATCAATCAATGAGAGTTTGGACGTCTTTGTCATCCCTCTTTATTCGCGTAGGCCTCATCTCTACATGTTGCTCTGACGTTCCTGATTCAACCCCACAGAATGACTCGATACCCTCAGAAATGCTATGCAGATAAACTAATCCAGCAGTCCAACAAAGAATAGAACTGTCTGTGATTCCTCGTCCTTGGGTCAAACCTCCAGATGTTTGCATCGATCTCATCAGAGTTTGTTCAATTGTCATGTCAGACCAAATCCTTAACCAAAAATGATGAGATCGTCGAATCGTAAAGAAACCCTCTTTGGTAAATCTTTCATATTCTATTGGATCCATCTTTTCTTTCAATGTCAACATATCTTGAAGATACATATGTGCACTTTTGGCGTAATTAAAGTGGCAGCTGCGTGAAAGAAAAGTATAATTGTTTGGACCGTTGCAAGATGGAGCTCCCAATTTCCAGAACGTTCCGCTTCAATATACAGCTCAATCAGTGTTGTCATCTGGAAGTACTGAACCCACAGCTGGGAAGTAGGTCCGTTTTCTTTTAATTTTTTCAGTATATTAAATATCAACCTGCCTGAAAAGCATGATTGTCCTGAGCATTGAATACCACATTCTTATCTTCACTTGAAAGTATTTCCTCCATAGCTTTACGTTATTCATCACTAAACTGAACCGTCTCAAACATCAAGCACGCTAAAGCTCGACGTACCAAAATATTACCTCTAACAGCCCTAGAAACGGGATCACATCACAGGTCAGATCCAGACGCGACACTGGTGACACCCGATGGCCCGTCCTGGAGTGGCAACTGCAGGGAACCAAGGAGTGGTGGGGAAGAGAGGGTTGGAGTAGGGGGAGGGGGTGTAACTCTCGTTAATTTATGGTTATAATATGTAAATATCTAAGGTAAATTTTCTGTTTTCACTTCTATTTCACGATATTTGTTTACTCTTTATATAAGTGAAAAAAACTGCAAAAAACTTAAAAATCACACCTCTTATTAATCATTTTATTCTCTACAAAATTGGTATAAGTAATTTTTTCACAAAATTGTTCTCTAAAAAGATATGTACAAACAACCAAACCAAGTCGTGCAATTTACCTCTTTTTATAAACTTTTACGATATGTATTAGAGATAGAAGAAAATATTGTACGAAAAAATTGTAGGTAATTTTATGTTCGACTAAACTTGTTAAAGCTATTTTAGCCGAAATTTGTATTGGAAACGAGATTTTTGAGAAAAACTAGATTTTGGTGCGAAACCGGTTGGTTTTTTCAAAATGGCGACAAAAACTCAAGTGCGCCAAGGTCGAAAACTCAGATTTTTCATCAGGATATGACTATATAAAACATATAAAAAAATTGGGACTACCGGAATAATTCCGATCGCGACCCCCTTTTTTCCGCTAATTGCACTGGTGTAAGGGAAAGGGAGCGAACGCGCGGTAGGGAGAGTGAGGGAGCACGCTGCCAACCTATGTGGAGTTGGCTGGCGGATAGGGGGGAGGGGTTAGCGCGGAGTTAACCCGAAATATGAGATCAGCGACAGGCGTGGAAAAAAGTTTAAAAAATGTTGTCGTACAGCAAAATGATAAACAGATCTTTTCCTCTAAATAAGCTCAGGAATCGCTGGTTAAAATCCCTCGGGTACGAGCTGTTACATCCTGTATATAGAAACCTTCTCGGGCATGCGCACGACAAATCATCAAAGTTTCATCTCAATGGATGAATGGTTTAGGTACCGCATAAGAAAAAAAAAAAAAAAAACATCATTTTTATTTTATATATGACTAGCTAATTTACTTAAGTGGCATGCGTTGCAATGCAATTCAACAACACCCGGGTTACCGGCATTGAAATTGAATTGAATTTCTGAATATATCGGAAAACTAAAAACTGTTTTGAAAGGTGATGAAATAAGTTTACAGATGTTGTTATTAAAAATACAAATATAATTTTTGAAATATTAAAATTTTTAATATAAACATAAAAAAGTTTCAAAAATGACTCACCTTACGTTTTTTGTGTCTAAAATTACTGATTAAATAAAAAAAGAAAAACGCACACAAATTTATTGGGTAGATGTATTTTTACCGTTATTATCACCTCACATATTTGTCGTTTCTTAAAAAAAAAATTATTTAAAAATTTCAGAAATTTTATACATTTTCTGAATTTCGGAAACTTTGGTTTCATAAAGAGGAACACATAAATGTTTGTGGTTCAATTCTAGATTTGAATATTAAGCGTGGAGTTTTCTCTTTCTAATACCGCTAAGGTCATATTTCTCACCATGACAATAAGGGAGATACAACGATTTATATGAGACCTATGCGAGCTGTGACAAATATGGTCTCCTGTGATACGGGTTAAAATGAGCTTCACATAGGAAGCTCTGTATAGTAGAAACTGTATTTTTCTTACACGTTTTGAAGTAAAACTTCTTTAGGCGCGATGTGAGGAGTAATTCAGATGTTTTTCGGACGGAAATAACGTTTTCAAACGGAAATGACGTTCGGATATCGGTACAATTACTGCCTTTTGTGTTTATTTTTATTTTTAAAGGGTTCTCGCCTTCGCTAGAATATTTTTATTATTGTCCGAAACTTGGATGAAAAATAATTTTGATTGCATTTCTCAATACAAGCGACCAAACTCACAGCCGTTGATGTAGCTGAATGATTTTCTACAGATGAATGATACACAGCTATACCTTTTATTGCATTACCCAATACAAGCGACCAAACTCACGGCCGGTGGTGTAGCTGAATGATTTTCTACAGATGAATGATACACAGCTACACCTTTTATTGCATTAGGTACTCAATACAAGCCACCAAACTCACAGCCGGTGGTGTAGCTGAATGATTTTCTACAGATGAATGATACACAGCTACACCTTTTATTGCATTACTCAATACAAGCGACCAGTGGCGGTTCGTGGTCTTTTTACGGGGGGTTCAGAAATTCAAGAGAAGATATATTGTCTAATCAAAATTTACTCTTGTCATACAAATTAAATAAAGTTAGTGGAGGGGTACCTAAATAAATACTATTGTTTTTAAATAACTTGACACTCCTCGACACAATTATTAAACGACCAAAAAAAGTTTTAGAGGATTTAAATTGTTTAATGGTTTTTACAATACTCAATGTACGTTGCTAATTATGATTGTTTTTTTCTATAAGAAAAATTGCGTAGAATGTTGAATATAATATAATTAATATTTTAAAACATAAAAAAAAAAACAAGAATCACAAATAAAATGAGCTTTTTTTCATTTACACAAAAAATCCATTATACACGTATACAAAAAATAATTATATTTAATTTCAAAACTTTTTTCATAAGCATTAGCGTTATTGTTTGTATATAACACTGTATTCCGTCATTGTGTGAAAAAATTAGGACAGAATATTCGCGACAACCGATAAATGCAACCACTTTCAATTTGAAAGCCGAATCAATACTGGGAAAGCTCAACACAAAATTGCATAACTAGCGACGTTGTTTGCCGAAACTTAAGTAAATGTACTCGTAACTACGGGATGTAACGACTTATCTAAAAAAAAATACGAAAACAGAAGTTAAAATCGGTCCACTTCAATAGTAGATTTACAAATGCCATTAGTAAACGGTTGGAGAAATGCAGAAACAAGAAAATAAAAATGTACAAAAATGACTACAAAGTTAAATACCATAATATATAACATTTAACTTGCATCCGTCGGTGCAAAAGTCGACCGTCAGCCGGTCATCCTGCGACAATCTCGGGCTTCGTTTCGGCGAGACTCGTCAAAGTTCGGAGGTCACGTGAGATCTTGACTCGTGATCGGCGCACCAAGCTGCGTAGTTTTGTCCATTCTACCGGCACAGCGATTCGTATCGGCTATGATTTTTTCGTATGGACAAATGTGTGCGGATCGCAACGCGCACAACATGGGAATAGATACCGTATTTTTCGGTGGCGCGAGTTTTATAGACGGAATTTTAATGTCGAGCTATCTGTGAAGCGCTTATATTACTATACAACAAGATTGTTTTATTTTATCATCTTTTTAATGGGGGTTCACCGCACAACCGCACTTTAGAGAAAACCGCCACTGCAAGCGACCAAACTCACAGCCGGTGATGTAGCTGAATGATTTTCTACGGATGAATGATACACAGCTACACCTTTTATTGCGTTACTCAATACAAGCGACCAAACTCACGGCCGGTGGTGTAGCTGAATGATTTTCTACAGATGAATGATACACAGCTACACCTTTTATTGCATTACTCAATACAAGCGACCAAACTCACAGCCGTTGATGTAGCTGAATGATTTTCTACAGATGAATGATACACAGCTATACCTTTTATTGCATTACCCAATACAAGCGACCAAACTCACGGCCGGTGGTGTAGCTGAATGATTTTCTACAGATGAATGATACACAGCTACACCTTTTATTGCATTAGGTACTCAATACAAGCCACCAAACTCACAGCCGGTGGTGTAGCTGAATGATTTTCTACAGATGAATGATACACAGCTACACCTTTTATTGCATTACTCAATACAAGCGACCAAACTCACAGCCGGTGATGTAGCTGAATGATTTTCTACGGATGAATGATACACAGCTACACCTTTTATTGCGTTACTCAATACAAGCGACCAAACTCACGGCCGGTGGTGTAGCTGAAGGATTTTCTACAGATTAATGATACACAGCTACACCTTTTATTGCATTACTCAATACAAGCGACCAAACTCACAGCCGGTGGTGTAGCTGAATGATTTTCTACAGATGAATGATACACAGCTATACCTTTTATTGCATTACCCAATACAAGCGACCAAACTCACGGCCGGTGGTGTAGCTGAATGATTTTCTACAGATGAGTGATACACAGCTACACCTTTTATTGCATTAGGTACTCAATACAAGCCACCAAACTCACAGCCGGTGGTGTAGCTGAATGATTTTCTACAGATGAATGATACACAGCTACACCTTTTATTGCATTACTCAATACAAGCGACCAAACTCACAGCCGGTGATGTAGCTGAATGATTTTCTACGGATGAATGATACACAGCTACACCTTTTTATTGCGTTACTCAATACAAGCGACCAAACTCACGGCCGGTGGTGTAGCTGAAGGATTTTCTACAGATTAATGATACACAACTACACCTTTTATTGCATTACTCAATACAAGCGACCAAACTCACAGCCGGTGGTGTAGCTGAATGATTTTCTACAGATGAATAATACACCTTTTTCAAACTTTGTTTGCGAAATTCTTTTGTATTTTGTAATACAGATTTTAAAAAATAAAATGTTTGATATTAGCACCCGGAAAAATCTTAACGATTGCTAATATAAATTATCGTATTTCTTACGATATTTTATAAAACTCTCTTCTGTTATTTATATGTTTTCAGAAACGTTATTAAATGGAACCCATGCAAAATATAAAGATATCTAAGTTTTTTGCTAAACCCCTTTATTATCAGAACAGAAACCGTTTTATATGAATTCTTTACGGCATTTTAAAAATATTTTATTTAGCCAAGTGGAAAGTATCTACTGAAAGGCTCGCGGGCCACAAGAAATGGGCTAGACGCACGAGTAGAGTCGGGAGAGGGGGTGAAGTAGGCTAGACCCACGAGGCACGAGTAGAGTCGGGAGAGGGGGTGAAGTAGGCTAGACGCACGAGGTACGAGTAGAGTCGGGAGAGGGGGTGAAGTAGGCTAGACGCACGAGTAGAGTCGAGAGAGGGGGTGAAGTAGGCTAGACGCACGAGTAGAGTCGAGAGAGGGGGTGAAGTAGGCTAGACCCACGAGGCACGAGTAGAGTCGGGAGAGGGGGTGAAGTAGGCTAGACGCACGAGGTACGAGTAGAGTCGGGAGAGGGGGTGAAGTAGGCTAGACGCACGAGTAGAGTCGAGAGAGGGGGTGAAGTAGGCTAGACCCACGAGGCACGAGTAGAGTCGGGAGAGGGGGTGAAGTAGGCTAGACGCACGAGGTACGAGTAGAGTCGGGAGAGGGGGTGAAGTAGGCTAGACGCACGAGTAGAGTCGAGAGAGGGGGTGAAGTAGGCTAGACGCACGAGGCACGAGTATAGTCGGGAGAGGGGGTGAAGTAGGTGGCATCCCTCTGGAAAAATGTGGACATTAAATTTATTTTGCGAGTAAAATGCCTTAAAATTTGTGCCCTGCAACCTTGAAAAAATGTTTACCCGGGTTTTAATAATATTCTACCCACCTTGAGTGTTTAATCTTCAACAACAACCGCACCACTAAATAACTTTAGGGAAAGCTTCTTTAATCTAACTTCCGGCTGTACGTGGCCTCTAACTCTAACCAAATGGAAACTAGTCCATTAATCTTTGGCTCGACCTTCTTTTCTCAACTTCTCGAATCTTGGTTCGTATTTACAAACAATAATTCTGTGATTTTATTTATTCGTTGAAAAATATACCCCGCACGAAAACAAAAGTCATAAAATATGTACATATATTAATGAATAACACGATATGTATTTATTCTCTTTTGTTCGAATCTACGCACTCTACTGGTATATTTTTATGATTCTAAAAGTTTTGTCAATAAAAATCAATAATCCGATATATATATATATATTATACATATAAACATATATATACTATTATTAGTGTCTGAAAACGCCGCCAGACGCTGCACTAGCAAAATAGGATGACAGGTAGCGGTAGCGTCGCTTGCAAGTAGCTAAGTGAACGATGGGCGTAAGGAATATAGAGTTGTCTCGATATTTGCATTTCATTTCAATAAAATTCCGAAAATAGAGGCGTTTAAATCTAAAATAAATATATATATATTTTAGTATTTTAATTTTCTACAAATATTTATTTAATTTTATTATCGTTCGCCTTGCCCGATCACACTTTTCGTAACGCTCTCGTCACGCATTCCAGCTTACTTCCTAAGTCAAGCGTGCGTAAAGAAGTTTTACTTCAAAAACCAGTTTGCAACTAAACTCAAGCAACCCAAGCAGTGACTCGAAACTCGCCGTGCTAGTTGCTATGATGACAGCTGATTGTTCTTCGTCTATGGTTAAACAAGCTGAGATAATTACAGAAATCGTAAAATTGAGTAGCGCCGTCATAGAGGTTTGGTTGGAAACCACAGCAATTAGCCAGTTTTAGTTCGGTTTCAGTTTCCCCGGTGAGCGGACCGCCTAAAAACGCAGAAAAGAAACTTTAAACAGTTCTACTGCAAAACTACAAAATCGACATCTGACATTGTTCTTCGGGACTGTCGAAATACTTCAATGAGTAGGTACCTTCCTACTGTGGCTGTAATAATGTGGTTTGTTATTAATTAAAATGCCTATTTAGGCGTTTAATACCCTTTTTATGTGACGCCTCACAGGTCCACCCCCTGCCTGTACGTTGGAAAGACAGGGGACAGTGGCGAAACTATAGGATGGCAGGGCTGGCAAAATGCCACGGGCCCCGGCCGCCGCGGCTGAGCTCAGGAGTAACCTCACAATTTTTAACAAAATTTTGTAAAAATTATAAATTTTATATAAGTACATAAAATCAACTAAAGTTAGACACAACTAAAGACCATATACAAATTCAAATGAATTATTAACATTTAAACGGATTCATAAGAAAAGGTTGTCATTCAATTTTAGAACGTATCCATTGGTTGCTAAATTTTTGTCGCGGTAGTTTGGCGGCGCGGGCGAGCTAGAGACGCTCGGGGTATTCCCGCATTTTGATAAGCAAGAAAGTATTTTTTTCGCGGCGCTGTCGGACTAGCGACGCATGGTCCGGGATTCCCCTTGTTAGGTCCACTTTCAGAGACGAAATAGAAAAATCTTCGTGTATTAGAAAACTTGCTGGTTTATTAATAATAAAGAATCATTATATGGTGCAGCTTTCCTGAAGTATGTACTGCATTAATGTTATTTGTTACAATTCCTGTGACTACAGCCAGCCCCGGATCTAGGACTTTTTCGAACCTGGGCAAAAACCCCATCTGGCGCCCCCTCTCGCCAGCAGCGGCGGCATTTGTTAAAGCTTTTTATTTTTATTTTACAATTTATTGTTCAAAAAGCAATTCTTTTGTATTTTAACCCAGATAGCTAACTGAAACTTTTGTTTTCTTTTGGTTTCATCATTAAAAAAAATCACAAAGTACTATAAAATTACTTTTTTAAATATTCGTTTGATATTGTGGGAGGAATTTTGGTACGGTAGGGTAACAAGTTTCTTTAAATTATTTTTCAATTGCTGGTCAGTGCTATAAAAACTGACTGGCGACCAAATAAACAAAATTTTAATACTACCTTCAGTAAAGGTCAATTCTTTTCTGATCTCACTTCTCTAAATTCTGGTGATGAAAATGTCGTTCGAATTGAAAATTTTCCGGGGCCACAGTTTCAAAATGAAGAAGAATAAAGGTTAACTGATGACGATATTCCATTGCCATGACCACCACAAATGCTTTATTTTGAAAATGTTATTTTTATAAATATTTAATTCGGAAAAAATTTCAATTCTTATCTCATTTTTTCACCAAAATCTAGATCAGTCAGGTCAGAGGTCACCCTACTGGTGGTTATGTGCAAATTTTTCTTATTTGGTTGCCTTCGTCATCACTTTCTTCCAGAAAGGGCAATTTTTACATGCAATGACAAGCAACTGAATTTTTTTTTTAAGAAAACATCTTAGACGCCTATATCCCTACCGTACCAAAATTTGAACACTAAATTTTCAATCACAAAAGTATTGTTAAATTACATTACCTATGATTTTTGTTACAATATAAAAAAACGCAGTTTTAATGCATGAATACTTACTTTCTAAAATAGGTATATATTTTTCGATTTTGTGACGTGCAAACTTCGATTAATTTTTTTAACCACAACAGGTATGCTGTTTGATGTTTAAATCGTAAAGACTAGCACCTACATGTACAGTAACACAAGCCGTAGACAAACTTATATTTTTAAACTTTATGCCTACTTATAATTATTTTTTATTCCGAACCAAAATTGGTACGGTAGGGCTATGTGTGTCGTGTGTTAAGTACCGGGTTTCTACCTCCTTACTTCTTGTATTCATGGTAAAATGTCAATTCTTTAATAATACAATGATTACAATACAAACAATCATAAAAATTAACCAATATTAAAGTTTACTTTGCTTTTTTAGTACGTGATAAATGGCTCCCCTTTCGACAGTAAATAATATATGTTATTTTTCGTGACCGAGATAATAAGTACCCTCCTAATAAAATCTTTTTTTACCTATTTTTACTAATAAATTTTCATTTATGTGCACAACAAAAATGCACACAATATTAGTAATGCTGTTGAGTAACTTCTTAAGTTTTTTATAAAAAAATCAATTGCAGCGCGACTGTAATTGATTTTTTATAGTTTCGCCACTGACAGGGGAACTATATCGCCACCCGGTTGTGAGGCGGGTTAAGATAGGGGCTGTAGGAAGGAATTTATTAATGCGGGTCTCGAAGGTGTCCAGATTATATGGGGGGGGGAACAGATGCCGGTAGCTCATCCCACAAAAAACTCATGACTTACACAAAACGAGCCGAAGAAACGACACGTTCTTATGAAGGCCGGTCTCTTGCGACCAATTTCACAAACAATACCTCAAACATGACCATATACATGGGGCAGTGCCACAACGTTTATTGTTTTCCATAGGTCACGAAAAGTCAAAACATTGTGGCCCCGACTTAACTATCCACAAAGTGAGTGAACATTTTCGTCGGAGGAGACGCCGCCGCACAGTGTTTCGTTTTACAAGCTAGACGGAAAAAACTCTTAGATAATAATAAAGTGTTTAGAACCCTCTTGTGGGAAGTATTTAATCCGCATTTATTGAAAAATTGGGTTGAAAGTGATTAATATAATTTTTTTTCTTAAAAAAATAGGAAAAAAGTCTTTTAAATAATTAATTCTATATTAATAGGGTATTTAAAGGTTTATAATGAAAACTACTTTAAACAGTAAAAAATGTCTATTTTAAGGATAATAAGTAGGTAAAAGTACAGTCAGAAAATATAATACAAATCACTAAATAATTGCAGGTAAAAATAAACAAAACAATTATTACTTAAAATTTAAAATAAAACAATAACTTTTTATACACCACTTTTATTTTTTTATACTTTGTCGGCATAAAGTATAAAAAAATAAAAGTGGTGTATACAAAGTTATTGTTTTATTTTAAATTATTATGTCACATCACAAAGTAACTATCACATCATACGAACAAAAATTATTACTTAACTAGGAAAACTATTTTATTCAAATTTAGCAACATAACTTAATAAAAACAAGCACTAATTGTAGAATGTATAGTCAGAAAAAAATCAATAGATGAACAAGAACTTAAAGTAAAGAAACAAAACTAGAGAAATGAACTATGGGTAGATAAATGTTTAATTATGTACCCATAGTTCATTCATTAAAGACAGAGAACAGGACTAATAGATTTGTGAGAAAATAAAGTACCTAAACAGAATGCTTATCGAAACTAGATGCTATCTGAGTTAGGTTCAGAGTCTTCAGAGGAGTTCTTGACTCGGAATTGGGTGGAACAATTAAATTTGAAGTCCTCCTACTCACTAAATCACATTCTTTCATTCTCTTACTCCGGTCACTACATTCCACAAAGTCCTTTGCGGGCCTTCCAGTAGTATAGATGTAGTCGACTGATTTTTGTCTAATTGAGAATTTTCACGCAAATCTTCAATTATGAAAACGTTTTCACTACCTTGAAGCCACTCACAAAATTTAACAACAAATTTTTCGAGAATCCGAGAGGTTTGCAATCCATTTTTTGCTTATATTTGTAGCGATTCACCTACTCATGTAGCTGTGCCTTATCGCACTGCATACGCTACCTACTTAGGTACTCGCAATGTTTAGTACTGCGCGCCTACTGACCACCTTCTGGAAAGAGCTCGGATTTGGGTCACATAATACACAGCGCTGCGCTGCAATATCGAGAAACTTCTAGCGTGTGCACGATTTCGCCTGCCGTTCTCGTACCAGGCTCGGCCCTATATATATGGGCTCGAGTAAGCCAAATCCAGCAGTCGTTCTTCATCAGTCTTCACGGCAACCGGCCGCCGCGAAACACATCAGCAGTCCCGCGTCGGAATTTGTAAATACGGTGCATATGTAAATACTCACATTTGTAAATAGTGCATTATGCTAATACTGTAAATACACCATCATCTACATCATCATCTCCTCGTATTTATTATTCCGACCTACAGCACGCGGAGATATCACGATCCACCGATATCTCCTCAACCAACTGGAGACCCATTCATCTCCTCACAGGACATCACGCAATTGCCTCTAAATATTCAAAGATATTAACTGTATTTAGCTTTTCAATTTTTTTTCACTGCTTGCACTGAGATTTTGAAGTTCAAATTTACTTAAAATAAGATTATATATTCCATGAAACTTTTCGTTATTGGGAAAACTCCTCCAGGTATCGAACAACTCCTGCCTGGAAATCTGGTATGTGGTGCCTGAGTGACAAAATATGATTGGTGAGCATTAATGAGCAAAAATATCGAAACTGATTTGAATAGAATATTAATTGGTCAATCTACAAAAAAAAAATTACGCGACCTTATTGATATAAACTCCGAAATAAACTCTCGTGTAGTTAGAAATTAATATTTTTAAACTACATAAAAACACTCAAGTTAAATATTATTTAAAAAAAAAACTGATATGTTTTATATTCAAACTTTACAATAAAAACATACTACATACCTTCCAAAGTAGCCTCCATTTTTTTTAGAACTGAAACAAAACACTTTAAACACATAAACAACCTTACAGCTCGGGCGACAAGATGCGAATGAAAATAATTCGTAATTCATTATCTAATTTACCTAACTTTGGAGCTCTAGTATGAGTCAACCCGTGCATTAATTACCCCAATTAAAAATTTATTTGTCATACTAGCTACCTGTTAATACCCCCATGATGTCATTTTTCAAAAATTCCAAAGTGAGTTTTTTCCGTCTAGCTATATGAAATGGAACACCGTGCGCCGCTTGAAACCAACATCAATCTGTGAACGGGTGTTCGCTAAGTTTCGCCTACGTACACTGGTGCACAGGGGATCAATACTACTAGCATAGAGTAGTCTCTATTGAAATACCTGTAGAACAGACTCAGCATGCTTAGGTACATTGCGTCTGTGCATTAAAGATGGCAATCGGTCTATTAACAACGGATTGTCATCAGACCGCTTGTCTTCCTTTACACAGAATCAAATTCATATATCATTTATTTGCAAAGTGGTCCGTACGGACCGCCAGGGGTTCCTGGGATCATTTAGGGGGTCCGTGGAAATTAAAATTGATTTGAGGGTCCCTGAACAACGTCTGATTAAATTAACTTTATGATTTTATGATTCCTGAAATTCTCTAGCCACCCCCCCCCCCCCTCCTTACAGAATGGATGTCTAACGGAATTCTGACCGATGATGAGGCAGGAAAACTCATTCCCTATTCCCGGGGTCCGTTGGTCCGGGGCGTTAGAGTTTGTGAACCACTGGTGTAGAGCTAGTGAGACTATGGCATCACCAATTTTTGGGGTATGTTAAGAGGCTGAAGATACGCGGGGAGGGAAGGAGATGGGGAAGAGGAAGGCGGGGAAGTACCCGTCTATTCAGATCTAGTCACTAAACACGGCTAAAGTCATTTCAAGGAACGTTTTAATTTTGAATGGTGGTCTTACGGCCGATACTGAGAGTATCAACCACTCCGGAACGTGCCGCAAAAATTCCTTATATTATTTTAAATGATTAATTTATGAAAACACAAATAAATCAAATCAAATTTATCTGCGCTCGCCGGAATATGAACCCGCGACCTCCGGATCTCTAGTCGAGAGCCTTGCTCCTCGACCGCGGAGGTGTACTATGGGGTGATGGTTAAAGGAACGCACCTGTCGGGAAGTTAAAGATTTAGATAAGCGTTATATATTTAAGACTAACACGAACGCTTTTTAACTAAATGAATAATTTATAATCGATATTATTGATGTTTACACCAAGTTGATAACCTTTTTCTTAATAATAATAATATTTCCCAGTAGTTGTTAGACAACATTAATCACAGCCATCGATTTATCTCCTCAATTATTCACCCGGTTAAGAAGTGTAGGAACATAACATTATATAACCTCGTGAACATTATATTTCACTTTGCTTGTGCTATGACGACGGTTATTTATGGAAAAATATCATTTATCGTGATTTATTTTTATTTATTTTTATTTATTGAAACATTTACAGAGTATTGCCGTTGGCAAATGATGCGGATGAAATTTCGGTCTGTGACGTCTCGATCGGTACCGAAGACGAACTCGCAGCTAAATTTCGAAATTGTGCATAACATGTGGATTAGGCCTACAGGGGACGGACACCTTGATAAAAAAAAACGCACCGCTTACTCTACCTCAAGGTGGTGTGGAAATGAGTTTTTTTATCCAAATCGCATATTGAAGTATACTCCGCGGCGCTCGTACGCCAAAACTATTAATTTTTCAAAAAAATTGTTAATCCGTTAATTGTACGAAATTTTCTCTAGTTTATTTTGTCGATACATGTTTTTATCGTCAAATGAGTCGGAAAGGAGATTGTACCTGTCAAAAACTGCTATTATTGTGCTTTTTCGCCTTTTTTAAATACGTTGTCAAATTTCTAAACTGAACGTCAGTTGGTGGCGTTCACTAAGCAAATTTAAGGATTTTACTTCTACGAGAAGTAACTTGTCAAATGTAGGGACATGCCAGTAGTTGATATCTATATTATGTTAAAAAAATATTTGCGCTGGTGTCAAATTCCAGAGAAGAATTGGGGAATACGTTTGTATGGACAAAACTCCTACCGCGTTTCCTCTAAGAACCCAGAATGTTTTAGTGATTAGAAGTGGAAAGGATTTATAATAATAGGTAAGTACCTACCTAATATTTGTTTGGGTAGGTACGTACATATTCTTTGCAATATCCAAAATTAATTATTTTCGTAATGTAATAAATTCTTATTGCTGACTGTGGGGAAAGCAAGTGCACTTAAAATGTATAGATTTTTTACAATTTCATCCGGTACATAAGCTACACATATGTACGAATGATGTGCTTAGCTGATAGCTATCAAAGGTTGGGGTGCTATTATAATAATAGGTTTTATTTGATAGCCTTGATAGGAGTGGGTTCTTAACCTTTTTACTTCCCCAGCGGTCCTAGCCAGTACGCAGGGCAGGGCAGGGAAGGGAAGATTATTCAGTATAATAAATCGTTAGAAGTACTCTATTGCGGATAGAATAATAATAGTGTAAACTAATAGATAGGTTTCTTCTTCAGGCAGGGTGCTCGCGAACATAGGAACTCTGCCGTTCCGCGGCCGCCGACTTGTCATTCGGATCTGCTTATTTATTAAACTGTAATAAGGCAGGATGTTCGGGAACTGATAAATTCTGTATCCGACCTTTCATACGGATTTGCCTATTTACGACACCATCATAAGACAGGATATTCGGGAACTGGGGAATTCTATATTACTGCGGCCGCGACCTTTCACACGTATCTGCCTATTTATAAAACAGTGAAAAGTAATAAGGCAGTGTGCCTGGGAACTGAGGAATCTACATATTCGCGGTATTCTATATATGACACTATAATAATATGTATCTATAATATGAAAATGTGTTATTTATATTTTTTCCGGTCAATCATGAATCATCTCGGAAAAACATTCCACGTTCCTAGTGTATGAACAGCAACACTATAAGCATAAAGGTTGACGCAATAACATTGTTGTACGCTGAAATATTGTGATAAGCTGTTTTCTATAAAACTGCAAGGTTTTCTTTTACCGATAAGAATGATTTAAAACAATAAAGTTTTCTGTAATTGTTAGTCTTGAGAATCTTTATTGTAATACGGCTGTGATGAATGATTCAGTTGAAAATAGCTGAACAATTTTTTCCTAATTTCTACTGCGTTTTCTTCATATTTAGAAATATGTATAACCTACACGTTAACCCTCCGCTTGCCTGGTAGGGTCTGATAGACCCAGGATATTTAAAACAGCTGTAACTATTTAAAAGTTTGCGCGCGAATGTCTTGCATTTCAGTAGCTGCCGCTAATAAATCACGCTAGCATTACTTGAAAAAAAAGCTAGATCTACCCATGCTGCCCTCGGAAACGTACTTTGTCAAATTCCGCGTGGGTTTCACATACTCTATCAGGCTTAAGAAGTAGTTATTTTGTAAGTAGCTACAATTATTTAGTTTTATTTAAGAAGTGTTTATTGTTTCCTTAATTTATATATTTTTTTCGAAATTTGCACTGTTTACAATGTCTTCGGGACTACTGCAGACAATATTGAAGTATTTTTAATTGAAGAAATCCAAAAATTAGATATTGTAATGATGATTGTCAACCACCTCCCTGATATAAAGCACAGGTGTAGAACATGTCCCAACATAAAATATCGCTAGATAAAGTATGTATGTCACTCTTGCAGTAGTCATATTTGTTTATAGCACTCAATTTTCTTCTTCAAACCCCTTTTTGAGCGATTTCTGTAGGTAGATATGAGCGTTGTCCCATTCGCACATTTCGCATTCGCATGCACCGTAAGTGTGTGTGAGCTTATTGTGAGCGGGACAGAATGACAGGCGCGTGTGTTCTGCGTGTGGTGCAAAGTCTAGCCTCTTCAGTCCCGGCATTCGGAATTTCTACCGTTTTATAACATATTTCTCTTGAACATTTTAATTTTATAAGTTTCTAAGAAAATATGTTGTTAAAATATCTATAAATTTTCCACACCGAAACAGTAATTATATGAAATTATTGAAGTTAATTATTACCTTATTGAAGTTTTTTCATCAAGTAGTGGAATATTTTGAAGCTATTTAATTTGACTAACACATTAACAGTATTTTGTCAGCTGAAAGAAAAAAATATTTTGGATTTTTTTATATTTTTATGTATTTTGTACCGACATTCTGTGTGGATCAATTTCAATATATTGTTACTTTATATTTATTTTTGTGCAAGTCAAATCAAATCAAATCAAAAACTATTTATTGTACAAATAATAAATACAAAGGGTGTAGCTTATGGGTAGACCCCATTTCTTCCAGCTAACCACATACATGTTTTATTATAATGTTTATATAGATAAAAAAATACAAATATACCAATAAAAATACAAAAATAGGTGTTTCATTTATGTGAGGTATTCACTTAAGTAAGAATTTTAAACAGTCGTTTCCTGCACTGTTTACGAGAATAATTTCGTAAATATTCTTATATTACAAACATTTATTTATTTATTTATTTATACGCCTATTGGGTTTTTACATACATAGTTCATAAAAAATATTCTTAAGATTGTAAGTTCACAGTAACAGTAGTAATACATAGTATAATCTATCCATTTGACATATTATAACAGCAAGTAACTAGTAATGCATACGATGATTAATTGTAGGTATAAATCTGTTGTACAAAAATAAGAATTTGCCTACTCCTAAGGTTAACAAACGTAATTTAGCTATAAAGAAATGTAATGTTTATATGTACATAGTAGATAGTGACAGCAGTAACATGGTATAATACGACATAATAATATAGTGTATGGTATGAGGCCTTTGAATTAGAGAGTTAACGAAATAATTGTTGGCGGTATTGTTAACATAATATACCTAGATCGTTTGACCAGTTATCGTGGCCCGTTAAATCCAGGGCGTTCGATCTGCCATTTTACATAGTTTATAAAAAATATTATACACAAAGATTATAAGTATAGAATAGTAAAAGCAATAATTTAACCTTAACCATTTGACATATAAAAGCAAGTAAAAAGCAAATGAAAACATGATAGTTTGTAGGTGTAAACCTGTCGTAAGAAAATAAGAATATGCCTACTTCTAAGGTATAAAAACCAAAAATTGCTTATAAAAATGAAGGTTATATGTACATATTAGGTAGTAGTAGTATTAACATAATATCTATGCGACACATAAAAGCTAGTGTATATATTAATTTATTCCTAGTGTATATATTAAAAGCCAGCCAGTTTGTAAATTGATAAATAATTAAAAATAAAATAACATTTTTACTAAATGGTTACAGTAATTACATGTGAAAAAATAATACAGTTGTAGTAATTGCAAGAAGTCTACATTTATTATTGTGTCAAACATGAGGAAATATTTCGATCAGAGGTGCAATAGCTAAATGTTTATTGAGTCTAGTTTTTTAACTGTTAATTCATGGTGGAATTCCATTGTATTAGATATGAAATTAAACAATTTTTTTTTTTTTCTTTTTTTTTCTTTTTTTTTTTTTTTTTTTCTTTTTTTTTTTTTTTTTTTTTTTTTCCATCTGATTACGGTAAAAAATACTTATGTTCAAAAATAATAAAAAAGGCTACAACGAATAGTAAGTTTTCAAGCGAAGCTCGTACAATAAAATCAATTAAAAATAAAATTAAAGATAATAACTTAATTATTTCAAAAGCTGATAAGGGGAATAGCACAGTAATTCTACCAAAAAATATTTATATTGAAAAAGTCCAAAATGTGTTGGACTCTAGTGGTGTAATTTTATTAAAAAAGGATCCCACCCCAAAATTTACCGCAGAAATAAATTTGATTCTTAGTACATGCCAAACACTTGTTAAAGATAAATTCCAAAAATCCAACCTCACTGTCATGAACCCCCAATGTCCACGGCTGTATGGACAACCGAAAGTTCATAAATTAGACATACCAGTGAGATCAGTCGTAGCATATAACTCAGCACCAGCCTACAAGTTAGCAAAATACGCCAATAGAATCATTAAAAACACTTTAAATTTCAAACCAAAGTATGGAATAAAAAATTCTTTGCAATTAATAGATCTCATCAAGGATATACATATACCAAAAAACGCCTCTCTGGTGTCATTTGATGTTGTTAGTCTATTTACAAGCGTACCTACAGATGAATTAAAAATAATATTCAATAACTACATGGAGAAATCTAATATAAATATAATAAAAAAGAGAGAAATTAATCAAGTAATAAATGCATGCATAGAACAAAACTTTTTTAGATTTGATAATAAATTCTATTTACAATCGAAAGGGTTGGCAATGGGTAGCCCTATTTCTCCAATATTAGCAGAGTTCATGATGGACCACTTAGAAGAGACCATTGAAAAGTTAAAATCCTTTAAAAATGTTATTTTCTATCGGAGATACGTGGATGACATTTTAATCGTATGGACCGGTACGCAGAGGCAACTAGATATCTTCCTCAAAGAAATAAATCAAATCAATAAGTCAATTCAATTCACGATGGAGACAGGGGGAGATAAAATCAACTTTTTAGATATAGGAATTAAAATCTTTAATAACAAATTAGAATTTTCAATATACAGGAAACCGACATATAGCGATAATATCATTCATAGCTCCTCAAGACACCACATCTCACACAAATTGTCGGTATTCCATTCTCTAATCCATAGACTACTACATGTACCACTAAATGATATAAATTACAATAATGAATTAAATATTATCAAAACAATTGCAAAAAATAATGGTTACGATAGCAGAATAATTGATACTTTAATAAATAAGAAGAATAAAAAACTCACTTTAGCTTCAGTTACATATGGCCTTACGCCAGACGAGGAGATCGAAACAAAACAATGGACTAAAATACCGTACCTTGGCAAAATTTCAAATAAAATTGCAAAATTAATAGACAATGACAAAAAATGTAAGACAACTTTTTATAACGTAAATTCTTTGGGTAAAATATTCATAAATAATAAAGATAAAAGAGATAATCTGGAAAACTCTGGAGTCTACCAGGTGACCTGCGCGAACTGCCCTGCATATTACGTAGGACAAACAGGGAGAGCAGTATCAACCCGTATAAAAGAACATTTCGCCAGTTGGGTTAATCAAAAAGGGGAATTATCGAATGTCGCCATGCATTTATTAGAAAACCGACATACTTTTGATAAAGATAGAGATGTCAAAATCCTTCATGTTTGTAACAAAGGAGCAAAATTAGATAGATTAGAGTCACTAGAAATTAATCGCCTAACAAAGAAAATTGATCTTAAATATGTTATGAATAAACAGTTGGAACATAATGCTCAATCACCATTAATATATCCATTATAATTCACTTAGAATAATTTTACTTCAGAGAGCAGTGGTGTAATTTAAGTATGTAATTAAAAATGTATAAACCCAAATATATGTAAAACCCTAATAACAATAATTACCATAGGGCTATCAATATTTGTTAATTAAGCCCTAAGCAACAAGGAGGGAATATCCCAACATTACCAAAATAAAATATCAGTGATCACAGACCTTTTCAATTATATAAATTCATATAGATTCATGTCAATTAAAAATAACCTTTTACTATGTATCATCATTCATAATTTTAATAATAAACTTTATAATTATCTATATGTATCTTAACTTAACAAAATAACTGATAATACCTTAAATTAACAAAATAGAAACATTTATCATATAGAGACAATGTTGTGTGCCCCTGCCTAAGTTTGTATAAATTCCGTAGCATAAGAATTTCAACTACCAGTCTGAAAATGTCCGTAGTAGGACGAAACCGGTCCTGGTGTAAATAAACAAGTGGAACAAAGTGAAAAAATTGTTTAATTTCATATCTAATAAATGTTTATTGTTTTATTATAAAAGTTCTAATATACTGGTTTTAAATTTGGAAACCGATTGAAAACGATAGACATCAATTGAACTATATTTGTTTCCAAGTGTATGAAGCCTTTGAATTGGAGAGTTTACGAAGTAATTATTGGCAGATTTGGTAACAAAATATAGAGCGTTTAAACGAGTATTGCGGGTAGGTATACGCAAATTAATTAAGCTCGTTAAATCGAGGGCGTCCAGGCTGCCATTTGATATATTGAAAAGGCAAACTAAGTCACTCACTGTGCGTCTTGTAGTTAAATCGCTTAGGTTTAGTAATTCCATTAAACATGTATAATTAAGTTCTTCAATTGGTATTCCAAGTTTGTAATTAATGAACCTAAGAAACTTATGTTGTACTCTTTCGATTTTTTGCTGATGAGTCTTATAAAATGGAGCCCAGATTATTGAGTTATACTCCAAATTACTTCTCACCAATCCAGTGTAAAGCAATTTAAAGGAATTAATTGTTTTAAATTCTTTTATCGTCTTCAGAATGTACCCCAGGCATTTCATTGCCTTATTGGTTATATATATATATGTAAAAGCCTTACTAGGCGTAAATAAATAAATAAAATTCCCTCGAAAGAAAAAAATCGCAAAGTATGCTCCGAAAATTATTATAATCGAGTTTCTTTCTGTTATTTTACAAGTTATATTTATGAAAATTTCAGTGTTTCTTTAAATGCTATTTATGACATTTCCCATGAGATTTTTGCTCTATTTTAAATGAGTCGTGTTTTATTAAACATTTTCCCAACTTTCGCCTAAATTTTATCGTTTTTAATATTAGCGCGCTCTCTCTAACATTCGTATTTACGTATCTCCCCTTATTCCTCTTTTTGAGCGCCTACTACCGGGCCTTAATCACAAAAATTAATTTAAAAGTTTAATATAGAAAAATGGTTCCTGTACAACAAACAAATCTTTATTTTTATATAAACGGGATTCCTCCTAGTTGGGCAGTCAAAACACTTTATAAATAATGTAAAATATAATATGTATAATCTTTTACTAAATAAATAAAAAATAAATTTTGTTGAGGAATTTATATTATATTTAAGTTTTATGCGATTATAAAAAAAGCATAACATTTGTAGATAAAAGTGAAAGGCTTTGTTTTTGAGGAATTTAAAATATCTGTTTTTTTTATTTACTTAGGTACTAAATCATAAATAAAAAAGAAACATTAATTTATACAAATACAAAATGGTCAGTTAAATTTCGCCGGGTCCCACAGACCCTACCAGGCGTAGAACGTAGTATAATTTCACCAGGCAAGTGGAGGGTTAAAAAAATACGATTAATCTTATAAATGATATTTATGACCACTTAGGTACGGATTCCATTCTTTTTACGTGGGCCGTCTTTTAGCAACTAGTCCACTTCAGTTCGTATAAAATAAAATAAAATAATATATTTTGTGTACACATGTATATATAATAGTGTTTGTTTGTTTGTTTGCAGGTATCTCCTCCCTGACGTCGTGCGGCACTCCTGAGGAACTGCCCGAGCTGCCGGCGCATGACGAGCAGCGGCTTCGTCGGGCCGCCCGACTTCTGCAGCAGCGTCTCGTTCTGCGCCAGTGGCTGCTCTCCCATCGCTTACACCACATTTACACCAGGTCTGTTTGGCTGGCTGGCTGTCTGTCTGTCTGTCTGTCTGGCTGGTTGTATGTCTAGCTGTCTATCTGTCTAACTGTCTGGCTGTCTCTCTGTCAGATGGCTGTCTGTCTGTCAGCTGGCGGTCTATCTGTCTAACTGTCTGACTGTCTTTCTGGCTTTCTGTCTGTCCGTCTGTCTGTCAAGCTGGCTGTCTGTCGGGCTGTCTATCTGTCTGGCTGTGTGGCTGTCAGCTGGCTCTCTGTCTGTCTGGCTCACTATCTGTCTGTCTGGCTGGCTGTCTGTCTATTAGTCTGTTAGTCTGGCTGTCTGTCTAGCTGGCTCTCTAACTGTCTAACTGGGTGTCTGTCTGGCTGTCTGTCTGTCTTTCGGCTGGCTGTCTGTCAGTCTGTATGGCTGTCTGTCTGTCTGTCTCGCTACTGCTCCGCCAAAAGTTTGATAGGTATCTCTAGCTGACTATGTACTCCATTTTAGACTGCTGAGTCTGGACGTGACTTCCCTGGAGGATGTGTACTGGCTGGAGGACTCGTCGGCGCGGCAGGTGTTGGGCCCCCGGGACTTGGAGAGCTGGGCGACGGCGCGCCAGGGGCTGCCCACTGACGAGGAGGGGTTACGCACCCTCAAGGCCGAGCTCTGGAGCACCGTGGTCAAGAACAGCCGCCACCAGGACGCCTGGACTTGGGGTAACCAAACCTATTATTTAATCCATCTATAATCTAAGCATCATATAATTTATAAACCAAGTGTTTCTCTTGCAATCCTTATCTGCTGGCTATCGGGTTGGGATTTGCTCAGATGAACATAATCAGTTGGAACGAATTATTGATAAATGTTTATCTTTTAAAATTTAACTGCTTTTAAATATCCTTACCAGTTTGTGCAAGTCTTCCTAGAAATTCAAACACAGATAAAACATTATCAATAACATACAGAACAGTGCTATATTAGTTTTCTAATTCTCTAGTGAAAGCAGCGATGAAAGAAATGGGGAAAGTGTAACTAGTTGAACCACTGCCATTAGTCATTATCAGAGTCTACACTTTTGAAAAGGTAGTAACATAAAGCAGGTATCTTATTTATGATTGCAATGAAATTATTTCATTAGGTTATCAGAGGTGTTTGAATTTCTTGTAAAAATAATAATATTATGATGTTCTGTCTTTAAATTGAAGTGCGTATGTGTGGTAAATTGCAGGGAAATCGTTTGTGATGATTGTGACAGTTGTATGTATATGTGTAATGTTGTTGTGTAGGTGGAATGCTGGTGGTGTCTGTGTCGGTGGCCGGGCTGGTGACGCTGGCGGCCATGACACAGCCCTCGCTGGCCCCGGAGGCCAAACACTCCCTGCTGCAGTACGTCACCGGGAAGTACCTGCATCCTCCTAACTGCAAGGTACATTCCTTGTCATTGACCCAACTGAATAGTACACAACTGCTAACCCTGCACAAATCGTAAGTGCGCCCCACGGTTAAATTTGGTTGCTACCTGTGGTCTGGAGCCCCAAAGTACCTGATAAAAAACCCTGTGCAAAAACGGGCGGTCCGTTTGATAGATTCTCCCGTCTTAACAAATGGATTGCAAACTTTAGAGCGTAGGCGGGAATGCTATCTTTGTTCTACCGGTATTTGATGATGGATGGTCTGAGGAACTAGCGTCATTGATTCCCTCGGCACCGGTGCATAGTCGGGAAACACGCCAAACTGTAAAAATATATAAACTTGCCTAACATATGTACACGGTTGGCATTTGTCACATGAGCACGGGTCGCTTCTACAACTCATTGTTGAGTTCAACAACTGGGCTGTGGAACGATTTGCCGGCCTCTGTGTTTCCTCATTCCTACAACTGGGTCTCTTCAAGACCCATGTTCACTCCTTCCTCTCCTCAAAAAGACCCCCCCACACATCATCTTCAAAGATGACATAGGCCCTGAGGGAAATTATTTTCCTCGGAGTCTCCTGCGTGGAGTTAATGCAAAAAAATATGTATATTATTCAGCTAATACAGTGCACGGTGTAATCAGATGTAATGGATTGGTGGGTGGTTGGTTGCAGGTGGAGTGGGAGTGGGTGGAGCCCCAGTCTGTGGGCAGTACAGTTTGCTTCACGGTGAAGTTCTTCCAGCGCAACGGGCAGCCCTACCCCATCTGTGACACGGACCAGCTGTGTGTCACTGTTTCACACGGCGCCAGGAAGGTTATTGCATTGTTTTTCTTATATTCCATTCATTAATGTTTTATGTATAAAAAAAAATTTTATTTTTAAAATTACCGAATCAGTTTGACAGAATGTGTCAAAATTTATTTGAACTCGATGGATTTGAACAGTTGAATATTTTTTCTTTAAAAAACTTAACATAAGTTTTTATGAAAATATGTTACAAGTATAGGTTTATAAATATAGTAGTGACAGTTAACCTCTTGGGTATTTTTGTATCTTTTAGTAAGCGATACATCCAAAACAGAAGAGTATTTTTGTGTACTTTACAACACAAACTGAGATGAACTCATGAAACTCATTCCGTCTCTTTTTGAACTACCGTGAGATTTATGAAATTAGCAACACCACCCTTATTATCTGCATTTAAAATTTTACAATAGACACTTCCAAATAATTGTAATATTTTCCAAAAACTCATCGAACACCATTGAATGCATGTTTGTGAAAAATTTGTCAAATTTGTGATAATTTTTATTAATTATTTTTATATGAAACATAAAAAAGGGAGGTGACGTAAACCTTTATAATGTGTTTGTGTAATTAAATATGTTTTTTAGTTTCATTTAATGTGGTATTTTTTCAGTTTCCAAGAAAAAACAATCAGAAGCTACTAAAAAATAATAAAGAATTCCTTAATTTTTTTTATCTAAATTTTTATGTTTTGTATTGCATATTATTTATATTATATTTAACTAACTAACCATCACGCCGTTTCCCCGCAGGGGTAGGCAGAGAGGACGGACCGCCAAACAACTCGGTCTTGGCATACACTCCTCGCCTCATTCACATTCATACATCTTATCATACATGCTCTTCTATTATTCTGACTCTTGACATGGCCCGACTCAAGTATCTGATTCACTT
This sequence comes from Limnephilus auricula, assembly GCA_951813805.1. Classification (NCBI taxonomy): domain Eukaryota; kingdom Metazoa; phylum Arthropoda; class Insecta; order Trichoptera; family Limnephilidae; genus Limnephilus; species Limnephilus auricula. The sequence continues at coordinate 226,631 of OX638395.1, read as the reverse complement.
GATCGTGCCATGTCTTCCTCGGGCGTCCTCGACTTCTTCTACCATTCACATTAGTATCATATATTCTCTTGACACTCCTTTCTTCGTTCATTCGCTCTATATGTCCAAACCATCTAAGCGTCCCTTTTTTAATCTTACTTATGACGCTCACATTGGCCTTGCATTCTTTTCGGATCTCCACATTCCTCACACGATCATACATGGTTTTACCACACATACGCCTCAGGGATCTCATTTCTACAGCATTCAGTCTACTTTCATCCTTTCTCTGCCAGTTCCATGCTTCACTGCCATACATCAGGGTAGGTACCAGCACTCCATTGTGAACTGCTAGCTTCGCTTCTTTAGACAGCTTCTTGTTGGCGCCAACAGCATTCAGTCCACCATTAATAGAGTTACCTGCATTTACCCTTCTTTCAATATCCCTATCAGCCTTCCCATCTCTCGTAAACATACTTCCCAAATACACAAACTCATCAACTTGCTCTAAGTACTCATCATTCACAACTATGTTGCACACTGTTTTCGTACTCTCTCTTTCAAACACCATTACTTTTGACTTACTTACATTCATCATCAACTCATTCTTCATACATACTTCGTTCATCCTAGATACGAGTGACTGCAGATCTTCTATGCTGTTAGAAATCAGCACCGCATCATCAGCATACAACAGACAACATACTTTCAGACCATTCAATTTCGCGCCCAATCCCGCCTCTTTCAATTCTTGCATACAATTGTCCATGTATAGATTGAATAACCACGGTGACATTACGCAGCCTTGTTTAACACCTTTTATGATGTCAAACCACCCCGTAAAACCACCGTTTACCCTAATGCATGCAACGCTTCCCTCATACAGAGACGCGATTGCCTGTATGAGAGTTGTATTCACTCCATACTTGGACAACACCTTCCATAGCTTTTTCCTGTCGACGCGGTCGTATGCTTTTTTTCTGTTTGTAATATTAAATCCGAAAGAGTATTTTTTCTGCTTTCAAAAACAGTATTTCATTTTATGATTTGTTTAAAAACAGCAAATCTTATAGAAAAATAACGTCAACCGGGTATAATTCTAAATAAATCATGAATCTGACGGATCGTTAGTAACTTGACAATAATATCTCAAAATACTCCAGAGGTTACACGCTCATGTCCCTAGTTTTTTTTTTCTGTTTAAAGTCTGGTACTGTTTTTTTTTTTTTACTATATTTATATTTCCTCTATGGCACAATAGTAAAAATTATGTATTATGATTTTGTTAGTATGTAATTATTAAACCATAAACTTTAAATACGAATTGTATTGCAGATAAGCACAGTTAGTGAATTAGGCTCCTCCACGGACCCCAATGGAGCCAATATTGCCAAAGTGAAGTTTACCGTCCGCACTTCGGGGACCTACAGCATTTCTGTCATGATTGGTACCAACACCACTTCCTTATATAGAGATATATGGTGAGTTAATAGTAATATGATGATGTGTACTGATGACATGGTCGTGTGTTCCAGGGAGTGTGGAGATCGCAGGCAGTCCCTTCCAGAAGTCGTTTGTGTCGGGTGCGGTAGACCCGCGCAAGAGCGTAGTGATGCGCCACACGGCCACGCTGGTCTGCACGCAGAACACTCCGCACAACATCCACGTGCAGCCGCGCGATGCCTACAACAACCCCTGCACCTTCCAGTCCACGGACAACCCCACCGAGGTGAGTAGTGCCACCACGCGACTTGACGCAACTCTCTATGTACTGTGTGTGATATAAGCGCGGGTTAGAATGGGAACTGAATTTCCACTCTATACGCGCAATGCCTGTGGATCTTGATGTGGTATGTTTTGCTGAACCAAATAGTAAGGTATTTCACAAGGGTACTCCCGGCAGATTGTGTTTCTTCCGGTAAGTTGAGATCCTTCATGATCGATGTTTGACTATCTTCTGGATAAACCACGGGCAATAGTAGTGCTCTTGTTATGATTTATTCATAATGCCGGTATTTTCAACTTGTAGGTCGAGTAACTTGTCACGATAAAGAAGAATGACACAAAGCGTTGCGATGAGAACAATAAACACTTTCAAACTCACTGAAGGCGGTTGTCGGCGGGCGGCTATCGTCCAGTGTAGGTACCCAATGTGCGAATTCAACCATCGATGAAGCAGAACAAACCTGTTAAGATCCAATTCGTGTTACGTTACGAAACACTATGTATAATGTAATAGTTAGACAGATGGATGTTTGTTGGTTGCAGGGATACTGCATCCAGATCTCGGCGCTGGGTTGCCCGGTGGATGAGAAGCTGTCTGCCGCGGCTACCTATATCTACGACACGGTGAACCAGCGGCTGGTGGTGTCCGTTTGCTTTCCGCAGCATGGGATTTATCGTGCCTTATTAAATTTCAATAAAATTACTCTTCATAATGGAGAGTTCGATGTTATTGTACTTACAGGTAATTCTTTTTTTATTGTTTTTTTACTTGAATACATATTGAATACTTCAATACATATTGCCAACTAATTAATTAAATACTTTTTTTGAACGGTATATTATTAGTTATTTACGCTATTCATCACTCTTGTTTTGCAATGTATTTCTTTTAAGTGAACAAATTGTGTGGGAAATATTTTCGCATTACATTCAAATCCAGATAAATTCGGTGTTTTTTAACATATTTCTTTTGATGAAAGCTGAAAGACCATTCAGATAACTTTTTTTTCATTTTATATAAAAATATTTATTAAAAAATTAGCAAACCATGACATATTGTTTCATGGAATTATTTTTAATTTTTCGGGAACATCTAGGACAACATTTAAATGCAAACACAAAGTGTGGTGTTCTCTCTTTCTAAAACTATTTAAATCATACAAATTACCATAATACAAAATGAGATAGCATGACTTTTCTAAAACTATTTAAATCATACATCTTACCATAATACAAAATGAGATAGCATGACTTTTATGAGTGGGAAAAATATTTTCCAAAAAGGCTGGGGGGGTTTGACGTCTGCTGGAAATATCGGTTAATAAAATGGTTAATGGATTTGAATTAATACATGTTGTTAACTCCTCGGGCCTCGAACATATTCTGTCAAAGATCACAGTATTACCGCTTTGCAATAAAATCCAAATAAGCTCAATATTTCTGAACACATCGGAAAAAACTAAAAACTATTATTGAAAGGTGATAAAATAAACGTTTTAAATTTTATTATTAGAAATAAACCTATAAATTTTGAAGCGTTAAAATTTTGAATGCAAACAAGGGCTTGTCCTATTGAGGTTAAAAAATCGGATTAAACAGTAATACCGACCATGTAAAGAAACAATAAATATTCATTTTTTTTATAAGAAAAACTCACTTTTTAACTTTTGAAGGTTATTCCCATAATGGTCGCAACTGGGACACAAACCCAAATCTCACGTCTTACCGGAATGGCACGTCTACCGATTCAGCCATTGCGTCCGATTATAAAACCGCCATAATTGTCAAAGTCCCAGTTCATTTTCAATTATGATTATGTATCAATTATTTTAGTATTTATATTTTAGTTTATAATATATTGTCATTTATATTTTGCAGCTAGTGACGCGGCGATAGTTCAGAAGAATGTGTCGTCTAAAAGTCATAATATTTGCTATGAGGCTCGCCTGCTCTCATCCCTCCAAGGAAGCTCCTCCGACAAGCCCCCAAAGCCCCGCAAGGTCCTGTGCCACGTCAGCCCCAAGCAACTTACTCTCAAAGAAATGATACTTAAGTTTATTCCCAAGAGACTCGCCACTTTCCGACTTTGTCCCTCCACCAAGGTAACTAATATTATCCATTATTGGGTTTTATTCACCATATTTTGTACGGATTATTAACTTTTTATACAGGGTGTCCGGGGGTATAGTGCATTAACTTAGGGAGGTGATTCTATATGATGGTAAGAGTAAATAAGATAAATACCTTTTTCCGAAATTTCAACTTTCTTTTTCCCCTACAAAAAGGCGTACCTACTAAATATCTTTAGTGTGAGATACACTTAAATTCAACGTGGCAACGTTGCACATTTCTGATTGGAACGTATCCATGGAAAGCGCATGTAAACAATAATGAGCCGAGATTTTGACAATCACAAATCGCTACCAAATCTTTTGTTTTAAATAAAATTCAAAAAGTTAACTGCACTAAATAACAAAAGGAAGTTACACGTTTAACAATAAAATTATTTAACACTTTTAACCAATGTGATTGCTTTTGACTAATTTAAGACATTTTCAAAATGTTCACTTCTGCTTGTAGGCAATCACGAAAAAGAATATTATTAGTACAGGGAGGTCGTTAATCAAGAAATGCAGGTAGTAATGTGATCCTATTATTTGATTGATGCCTTAAGGACTGTGGGTTTATCAAAATCGCACAAAAGAAACACAATTTTATCAGTAAGGTTAGTTTACAACTAAATAGATAAGAACCATGACGACGTATTGAACCGTCATTGACAACAATAAATTAAAGACGCACTGAACAAACATTTTCTTTTAAGTACTCGTAAGTAAGTAAGTCTTACTAAATACACACTACTTAAAAACACAAAATTAACGAGTTTTGATCATAATAATAGAGTTTTCGTTGTTTGTTTTTGGGGTCTTATGCCGTGTTGCGCTACCTCCTTCTTGAGCCGACGTTTCGGACAGCGTTGCAGTGTCCACCATCAGGGCAGATTTGGCAGATCCGACGATGTGTTCTGCACAACACATCTACAACAATACCAGTGTTGTATTGTTTTAGATGTGTTGTGCAGAACACATCGTCGGATCTGCCCTGATGATGGACCCTGCAACGCTGTCCGAAACGTCGGCTAAATATGAAGGTAGCGCAACAAGTAATACAACACTTGTATTGTTGTAGATGTGTTGTGCAGAACACATCGTCGGATCTGCCGGATCTGCCCTGATGATGGACACTGCAACGCTGTCCGAAACGTCGGCTAAATATGAAGGTAGCGCAACAAGTAATACAACACTTGTATTGTTGTAGATGTGTTGTGCAGAACACATCGTCGGATCTGCCGGATCTGCCCTGATGATGGACACTGCAACGCTGTCCGAAACGTCGGCTAAAGAAGGAGGTAGCGCAACACGGCATAACACCCCAAAACAAACAACGAAAATGCTTTTGGCCGTGAAAATCTAAAAACGTATCATAATAATAGAGTTTTTAAATATAAATACTGCAGGGTACATTAAATTACCTTCTTTGCTAATAAACAGTAAAATGACAGTTGCATTCAAAATCAACACTGACTGTGTACTGTGTAGTGAGTGATGGATTTGGCAATAATGCAAAATAATTAAGCCGGCCTCGGGCTAATTTTACCTTTTTACTGAAATAGTACACCTAAAAGTTGAAATTCCGAAAAAAGTTATTTAACTTTTTAATTCCTACCATCATGTAGAATAACCTCCCGAAGTTAATGCACTTTACCCCCGGACACCCTGTATATTACAAAATGGGATGAATGTTCCCGCACGAGTCCATTAAACTGCTTATTGAAAATACTATAAAGCATTAGCTTGCTTTCACAAACAATGTAAATATATATTGGAAAAGATGTCTAACAAATATAACCTAGATGTTTAAATAAAAAGCCAGATTATTATCTTTTTGTTTTTTAGTAGATTCTTCTTTTACCGTCCGTAACCATGATAACCATTTTTCCTTCATACAATAGAGCCATTTTGTGTAGATTCCTGTTTTATCATGTCCACTACAGTTCCTTCGTTTAAATTCTAAATTTTCGGTCTTCAAAATGACAAATCATTGACAACGGCTTGTGACTGAAGCGTCCAACTGTTTTATATAGGGTCTCTCCCATTCAATAGGGACGCTCCCATTTCCCACCCTCATTAAAAACAGATCATTCCTCCGAATTTTAATATGGAGACATAAACTGATTGTAGTGCTATAGCCAATGAATCCACATATATTTTTCTTTTATCCCATATTTTAGGGTTTATAAAAAAATCGAAAACTTTATAAATGTGCGAATTCTGCATGTTAGTTCTTTTGAAATTATTGTCTTGTGTGGTACATAATTATATTATGGTATTATTCTGATCAACATTGAATATGTTCTATTTCGGTATATTATCTATGGCCTAGTTGATAATCACAGATACAAATATGTACTAAGGTTCAATTTTTAATGTAAACAGCTGTTCAAAAATTTTGAATGAAAAATATTTTTTACAGAATTGGGGTTCGCGGACTGTCAAAATTGAATAAACTAAATTATTATCTTACTAATATTATAAACGCGAAAGTTTGTATGGATGTATGTGTGTTTGTTACTCTTTCACGCAAAATTTACTGAATTGATTTTAATAACTCAGGTACGGGACATACGTCATTCCTATGTCTACCTACGTTAAATTATCGTGAAAACAAGCTTGTGTGTCCAAGCGGTTAATGAAACTTTACAATAATATAGCTCATATATCAGAATAACATAGGCTATAATTTACAAAGCTAACTATTTATTTTCAGTATATTGAAAATAATAATCATTGTTTAATAGAAAATGTCAAAATTTGATAACGACATTTTGCAAAACAATGATTGTTAAATCAAAATTCTATTTTAGAAAATATTTAAATTAGTGAATTTATTTGAAGTACTCGCCTAATACTTTGAATCGAATCAAGAATTGTACATATTTTAAATAAATAGGTTAAGAATTTTGGTATAAACGTAGATGGGACCTAGGAAAAGAAAATAGATTACTCGAAGTACTAATCCTACGCAGACGAAGTCGCGGGCAGAAGCTAGTATTTAATAATAATATATTTACCACAAAAAAACTGCTATTATATTAGAAAAATTCATTCTCTGTACAATTATTATCAATAAGATTAATCTCGATTCTTGTTTTATTATTTTTATATAGTTCAATTAGTCGTTTTACAGAAGACACCCTATTTCGCTTATTTATTGTTTTTGTGTTTAACCTGTTGTCTGTCGCTCGGACGCCGGCGTACGGGATTTTTTTTTTTAATGCGATTTTAACTCTATGTATAAAGAAACTGTACAAGGACAAGTTCAGAATCACTTGCGCTAATATCATTCCAGATGTTGATTTTTATTTCAGTAATCTAGCCTCTCGGAATGCTCTGATATTAATTTTCTATAGTATATGGCTATTATGTGACCAAATGTCAGCCGACATAGAAGATGTTAATTCACACTCTGTTTAAAAAAAAAGCCACTATTTTTTAATTCACATCAGAATAAAACATGTAAAATAGTAAGGTAAATCAATTACAAATACACTGGTATATAAATATGTGTAATAAAAATGAAATAAAACAAACACCTATGCCATTTAATAAGCGCGCTTTCGAGAAGAAACTTTTGTTTAGACCCGGCATTCCGAATTTCTACTGATTTATAACATATGTCTCTCGAACACTTCCAGTTTTTAAATTCCTAAAAAAATACATATATTTTTTTAAGATAATATCTTTAGACTGTCGAGCCAAAACGGTAATTATATGAAATTCATCACGAAAAAAATCGCAAAGTATGCTCTGAAAATTAATAAAAACACATTTCGTTCTGTTATTTAAGATGTTATAGCTAAGAAAAAATTCACAGTGTATCTTTAAATGTAACTTAAGTGTTTGTTGAGAGATTTTTGCTCTATTTTAAACATTTTCGCTTGAATATTATCATTTTTAATATTAGCGCACCCTCTAAAATTCGTATTTACTTATCTCTCCTTCTTCTTTTTGAGCACATACTACTGGGCCTTAATCGGACACAGGAAGTCGATTTGAGGTATTTGTGAATAAGAAAGTATTATCTCAACTGGTTATTTAAATATAACATTAAAGCAAACATAAAAAGGTACATAAATTTTCCACTTTTGCATACTTGGCATAATATGCCAAACATCATTTGAGTGGTTATGGAATAAGAACATCAATTTTATATTTTACCGGAAATAGTGATAAAAGTTATTCAGGAAATTTTAGCTATGTTGATTTTTACCATCATCACTGGAATTTCCTCATCAATGATGACAGTTTGTATTGTCTTGTTGCAGCTGATATTCTGTTCAGGAAGTGGGGTGGCCGGGGCCAGTGGTGTGTTCTTGGTGGATGACGGGACACAACCACCGATAGAACTCTCCTCCCCCGACCGCGACGTCATCGCCGCCACCTTCACCCAGTTCCTGCTCAAAAACATTGGGGGATCAGAAACTTTTAAGGTAAAAATAAGGCAAACGTTCTGTAATGATCTCAACATGAAAATTTTGCAATATTAGAATACCTATATTTAGAAATATTATATAGGTTATACATATACGGTGTACGTTTCAGGATAAGCAAGACTTCTTCTACTGCGAAGTTCGGAAGTTCCACAGCCGTCATCAGCATGAGAAATTATCAATGCGGGTGTGTAGAGAAAACTTAGTCCAGAGCAGTCTTAAAGCAACCAAACACTTCAGCGTAGCCGATTGGTGTCGCAATTTCGACATCACCTTTCAAGGAGAACAAGGTATAAAACATGCAAACATGTTTGGAATATTGTATGCATATATTTATATATTAGATATTAGCTGTTGTATATCCGGTATTGTTCTAAGTGGTTGTGAGTCCTAGTAAACTGGGTGTAATTCTAAGTCCTGACTTATTCATATTGGAATATTGGTTTTTGAACACGTTTATCAAAAAGAAAGTGCGCTATCTCACAGTCAAAAGATCGCACGAGGCATTGGTTTGTACCTTCAGTTGGTCTGCCTGGAGCAAATTTGTTTTCCAGCGAGTTCGCGGCAACGGAATGACTAGCTTTGTGAAGATCATTTTAAAAACACAAAATTGAGGCAGATAGAAATATTTTAGGTATGGGCTGTCGCGGACTTTATTATTAACAATTTAATCAGTTATATGAATACTTAAATATATACTTAATAAATAGATTGGAGGCAGCGAATCGAGAAAAGTAAGATTCGATAAAAATGTTTAATTTGGAGATGCGACGGAATTCGATGGGTAGTTTGCATTATGAAATTACTCAAAGGTGGTGTTATTTTTGGATTGAAATAAGGTATGGGAGGGCTGACGACCTAAAACTCACGGCTGGACATCAATGGAGAAGAGTAGCGCGTGACAGGTCCCAATGGAAAATGTTAGAGGAGGCCTATGCCAAGAGGCAAACTGAGCTTCGAGATATATTATAACAAACAAAACATGTCTAATATTCATACATCATAACAGAAGTCCAGAATAAAAAGCTTATTATTATTATTATTACATGGGAGGGCTAATCTATAATAGCTATTATATCTTATATGAATGGTAATGGTGGATTGATTACAGCTGTGGACTGGGGAGGAGTGAGAAGAGAGTGGTTCTCTCTGCTCTGCGGGAAACTGTTTGACTCTCAGTTTGGCCTTTTTGGTTCTCTCCACGACTCTCCCACCGGCCTGGTACATCCCAGCCCTCTCCGCCCCCCTCAACTCAAGGTATGGTTCACCTCTCCATTACTTTACTGTGATGTTCTTCAATACCAGTGATTGAGATTTCTTGAAATGTGTTCGGGAAAACTCCAATAAAACTTTAATCAATCGTCGAGATTACAAGTTGCGTTATTATTTACGTTACCGTAAGGTTTACAATAAATATTTAACTGGGCCATATGTCCGGCCTATTGGATGTTCTAAATAATTCTAAATCCCAAGAACTGTGGGAACCCAGCTGTGTATCGTGTATCATCGGCTATTTTCGTAACTGTTTATGCATAATGGTTCTGACATACATGCTCATAAATGGTCATGCTCATTTCTCCTTCCACCCGCAATGCTATCTAGTAGCATGTATGTAACGCCCAAATGAGCGTGCTCACAAATTAACCGGCTGTTGATCTGTGAGCATGCTCATTGATTCGCCGGTGGAAGGGGAAATGAGCATGCTACTAATAAGCGTGTGTGTTGGAACCATGACAACCATAATCGCCACTCTTCTAGGTATTCCTTAACTGACATCTGTTGAGACACCTCAAAATTTACATATAACAAACTGTACTAACGACATCTGTTAAAGGATGTTAAAACTATATGTATAATCCTGTATACCACAGTTACTATACCTAACTGTCCTTATTCTAATGGCTTGCAATCTATACAGACTGAAAAGCCGTGCCAACCTGTTATCTGTGAATTTGGTAACGAACTTATAAAGTTGTCCTAGAGAAAGGTTTGTATATGACGTCAGAGTATCTTCTGTCTTTTTCGTTTTCATACAATACAAGTGAGAAGGAAAAGGATGATCATCGATATGTACATACAACCTCTCTTTGGGATTACTATTTTATCAGTTGGCCACAACAATTGTGGTTAGCGTAAGCTGAGATTCTGCTTACACTATAAGCGATATCTGCCTCTCAAAATACTTTGTTTCATACACGTCCATACATTACAAAATCTACACCTGCACATTCTGCATGTGCTGCGCTGCCTGAATCTCAGCTTACGCTGGCCCTTAGCAGCTCTTGATAATAAAATGGTCATTTTCAAATATTTATTAAACAATTAATACCTGAACTTATTTAACTACTCACGACACCTACCTATGGACATACAGCAATGGACGCCACTGCATTACAGCCAGGTGGAGGTTGTTGCATAATTTCTAGGTTTACAAGATGTGTATTGATGATTTCAGTTGAAGCACTTTGAGTTGGCGGGCAAGATAGTGGGCAAGTGTCTGTACGAGAGTGCGTTGGGCGGGACGTACCGCCAGCTGGTGCGAGCGCGATTCACCCGCAGCTTCCTGGCACAGATCATCGGCCTGCGCGTCCATTACAAGGTCACTTTCTATTCTTTTATTAGATCAGTAGAAGAATCGCTAAGGCCAACACCAAATATTGATTCCCGCTTCTTTATTAATGTTTTATAGTATTAACCCCACAGGACACGTCTTTATTTTTTCAGTGGGTCGAAATATTGTCATTTTGCAATAAAATCCAAATAAATGGAATATTTCTGAATGTACCAGAAAACTAAAAACTGTTTTGTAAAGATGATGAAATACCCTTTAAAATTTTATAAATCAAAATAAACATAATTTTTTAAATATAGAAATTTTGCTTGCAAACATAAAAAAGTTTTAAAAATGGCTCACCTTATGTTTACCAAAATTACTGATAATGAAAAAAATAAAAACACCAATGTAATTTGTCTTTATAAACTTTATTGTCACATCACTTTTATGTCGTTTCATGTAAAAATAATTCATAAATAATACTCAAAGTTTAGTGTCCGACCGAACTTTCGGTTTCGGTTTCGGTTTCGGCCTAGTTTCGGCAAAAAAATGGGTTTCGGTTTAGTTTCGGTTTCGGCTGCCATCCAGCCGAAACTACGACCGAAACCGAAACTGAATTCGGGAGGTTTCGTGCTGCGATCGGATATGTTCGGTGCACTGAGCTGCGAGCGACGAAGTGTCATTTTGCTGCGTTAGCGCTCATAGTCGTGTCTGGACAGTCAGGACTTGTTGATATGCATAAGTCAAATAACATCCTGCTATGATTATTTCAACATTATTGGATCCCAGATTAAAAAATATCTACATATTTGAATTCTGATGAAGTTGATAATTGTGCGCGGACGTCGTTAGTGAAACAATGAGCAAAAGCTGTAATTCTGGAGACCCACAGCTATCTTATATCTTATCTAAAAAAAAATGAAAGAGGAGAAGGGCTGTGCTATGCCCATGAAGTTTAATGGAAGAAACTTCTGGTGTGGATAATTGTGATAATCGCATATCACAAGTTAAGCAAATTATTCAAGCCTACTTAACAGAGCCAAGGTTTCAAAGAAACGCAGATATTTATTCTTACTGGAATTCTAGTCCATTTCTGTTTTTGACAAAGGTTGCAGTGAAATTCTTGTCGGCTCCACCGACGAATGTTTCCAGTTAACAACTATTTAGTGCTGCTGGTCAAATTTATTCAAATCGAAAAAGAGATTTCTATGGCAAAAATGTTAATAAAATTATTGTTTCTCAGTTATAATATAGATTGTTTAATTATGATTACTGATAATAATTAATAATTAATTCATTAAAATTATTTATTAATTAAGGAGCTCTTCACATTTTTTTAGTTTGAGTTCAATTCTGAATGGTGATCTTACACCAGGGCGATACTGAGAGTATCTTCCACTCTGGAACGTGCCGCAAATATACTATATAATTTTTTTTATATTAGATTTTATTTTTAATCAATTAATTGTGAAACAACACAAATTAATCAAATGAAATTTATTTGCGCACGTCGGGTACGAACCCCCGACCTTCGGATTGTAAGTCTAGAGCCTTGACTCTAGACCACGCTGGCCGTATTATTTATAGTCCAGTTATTTGGTTCGAAAAAAAAAGGTTACCAGAAAGTTTTCCGGAAGTTTTGAATATTGGTAATTTTTGGCTCTTTTCGAATTTCAAATTTACCACCTCGTTCTTTGCAGGTCGGATAATATTTTGAATAAAATATTTTGGAGAAATATATGAAAAAAATGTGGTGGTGTAGATGAATAATAGTTTGCGGCGCTCGTACGACAAAATTATTGATTTTATCAAAAAAAAATGTTTGTACGTTAATTGTAGGAAATTTTCTCGAGTTTAATTTTGTACATATTATATTTTTATCGTAAAATGAGTCGGAAAGGAGATATTGTCAAAAAAAAGCTATTAGGCGCCTTTTTTTCAATATGGCGGCGCGAGCGGCAAAGATACGAGGTGGCAAAGTTGAAATTCGAAAAGAGCACATCGAAATCTAAAAAATTACCGATTTTCGAAAACTCCCGAAAAAACTTCCAGTAGATAGGTCATTTTTATTTTTATTTTATTGAATTTCATTAAAAAGAGTGCCTTAAAAAATGACCAAAGTTTAGAAGAAATTATTTTGTTCGATGTAAGATATAAAGTTTTTTTTTTTTTAGTGTACCTAAACAAATTAGGTGCGAGAATCAAGTGGTGTGTGGTTCGAACAGGTCGTATCTAGATTACTCCTGTCTCCCTTTTCAAATAACTGGTGTTTTATTCAAGTTACAAATCTGAAATTTGTTATGTAAACGCGTAAAAATCGGCGTAATCTGCTACATTTCGCGAAATAAAATTATCTCTCTCGGAAAAGAAGTCATATTGGTTTTAAAACTTGTGTTTTAAAAATATCAAATATCTTTGCTTGAATTCATATCACATTCTAAAACATACCCTTCGCGACATCTCAAGTGTTTTGGTTTGAGTGAACTTCATAAAAAAACTAATGTAAAAGAGGTTCATAGTGTCACCAAGAGAACTGGAATACAGCTAAGAAGACCTAAGAAGAGCCATGAAGAAGCGAAAATATCCAAGAAGAGGCAAGAAGAGACAAGGAGAGCCAAGGAGAGGTATGAAGAGACACGAAGAAGCAAAAAGAGCCAAGAAGAGACGAGAAGGGACAAGAAGACTCAATAATAGATGAGAAGATTCACGAAGAGGCAAGAAGAGACAAGACGAGCCAAGGAGTGGCGGGAAAATCCAAGAAGAGCCGAGAAGAGGCAAGAAGAAGAATGGGAAAAAAAATCATAACGCTAAATCCATTCCTTTATTCCTGCCCATCCTACATTCCAATATTGGCTTATTAGGTTGCCATGTATACCTGTCGATAACTCCAACCTCCTTCCTATCCTTAGAGCACGTGTTCCAGTCCTAACAAATCAGTGCCCTCTGGTGTACCGGTCTCACCGGGACAGGATTGCTCCTGGCTGGGGTGGTACAATCGTATCGTATCGTATCGTAGTGTACCTAAACAAATTAGGTTAAAAAAAAGGAATTGTGTTTTGTACCTATTATTTTATGTTTTTCGTAAATAACGTTAAAAAGATATAACAGACCTACCATTTCTTATTTTAATATTATTTACGAAAGAGTTCATTTGAAATAAATATACCTAGAATAAGAAGTTACATGTATTTCAAATCAATGTACCTAGAATAAGTAGGTATATTTATTTCAAATCATTAATTCAAAAAGCACAAATAATTTATTTGAAATATTTATTATTAGTTCAAATATCCGAGACTGAATGTTTAATATAAGATTTAAAAATAAAGGGTGACTGATTAAGATTGATTATTTTTTTCCCATGATTACATGACCTTATATGGAAGTTTCGGTTTCGGCCGAAACTGTGATCGAAACCGAAATTCGGTTTCGGTTTCGGTTTCGGTCGTAAAAAGTAGTTTCGGTCGGACACTATCAAAGTTACATAATTTTTTTCCAATTTGCGGTCAGAAACTTTGGATTCATAAAGGTGTACATTTGAATTATTTTGCGGTTATCTTTTAGATTTGAATATAAAGTGATATTTTCTCTTTCTAACACCGTTTTGATCATATTTCTAACCATGATAGTAAAGAGACAAAACGATTTCTATGAGACCCATATGAGTTGGTCTGAAAACCGAATAAACACACCCGACGGTTAATTATCTAGTTATTAGCTGTCTACTGCAAAATCAATAAATTCGAGTTACGCCTTTTTGAATCATGGAAATAAATATATATGTGGGCTTGTCCTATTTTACCATTTTGCTCACCATACATTCCCAGTGCAAATGTATCGCGAGTGATATGTATTACGAGACACATCTGCCTATTTGGCATTTGCATTATACCTGCATTACTTTGCATCACACCATTACGTTGAAATTGCAATAAAATTTGTATTATTTTTTTTCAGTATTTTGAACAAGACGACCCAGAATTGTATTTATCAAAAGTGAAATATATTTTGGACAACGACTTAGACCAGCAGTCCTGCGGCGCAGAATTATATTTTGTGGAGGAGGAGTATGATAAAACCGGCCACCTAGTCTGTAGTGTAGATCTTATTCCCAATGGAAACCATATCAAGGTACCTTCTTTACCTCCTTTCTTTCATTACACAATGTCTATTAAACTATATACACTGATGTGCAATGTCTAATGTCTGATGTTTGAATGTTTCCAGGTGTGTAATAGCACAAAGCATCGTTACCTGGATGCTTTAGCCCAGTACAAACTAGCTACGAGATGCAAGGAAGAAGTTGATTCTTTTCTTAGAGGACTTAATCAATTGATTCCTGATAATCTTCTTAGTATATTTGATGAAAACGAATTGGAGGTTTGTGACACGTTATTCATTTGTTTATCGAAACGTTGACACTTACTAGTCATTGTGTACTGTAATTTAAGGACTCCTTTTATATTCCATCTTGAAATAATTAATAACAACATTGCATACTTCAATCCACTGACCCCAAAGTTTTGTCTGTATAATAATACTATTGCATGTGACCAAATAGATATCTTCGCAAACAATCTCGCATACTTTATAAATCAAATTGACAATCTTCTACCACAATGTCATGGAGAACAGTTATGTTATTGCTTTATTATTATGTTTTTGTTTTCTTTCTTTCTTATCTTTCTATGTATATAATGTACAATTACTGTGTTATCTCATGTTTTATATTTCATTATGATTATTATTATCTCAGTTTTTTCACTACTAGAATCTCCGCCTAGTAACAACTAAAACTTGATCAGGCATACTGAGAACATTTTTAATTGGAGTGTTAATATCTGTGCACATTCCAATGGCAATATCATTAATGTAATAATTGTTGAACACTCTGTAAATGTTTCAAACAATAAATAAATACTGTGTTTTAAATAATAATCTGTGTATTAATATTTGGCAGCTACTGGTCTGCGGCACGGGCGAGGTGTCAGTGACAGACTGGAAGACGCACGCGATAATCAACGGAAGCGGACGAGACTTTGAGCGAGTTCTGGGCTGGTTCTGGGCGGCCGTCACCAACTTCTCAACGGAGGAACGCGCCCGGCTGCTGCAGTTCACCACCGGCTGCTCGCAGCTGCCTCCGGGCGGCTTTCAGGAGCTGAGTCCTCGCTTCCAGCTGACTGCGGCGCACACGTTTGGCGCTCTTCCCACCGCACACACATGCTTCAACCAACTCTGCCTGCCCGACTATGATTGCTATGAACAGTTTGTCAACGCCCTGCTGTGGGCCATCAACGAAGGCAGCGAGGGTTTTGGAATGATTTAATCTTCTAAATCTATTTATGGAGTGGCCGCGTTGCGGTTGCCATTACCCGTATTCGCCATTACCTGATAACCGGGCCCATTGTCGTCTTATTGTTATACTGTTGTTAACAGATGGACACTTTCCACATTGGTAAGGAGACACTAAGGTAAGGATGCACTGGGCCCACGTACGCAACGTATGCAATACTACGTTCCCAGGGCGACTAGTGTAGTGTTTGCCTTATCCACAGGCAGACATTGTGTTTGGCTCTTCGATAAGAATAATAATAGGTCTTTGTACAATTCTGGTTTATTAACAATATCTATGTGTTTAAAATATTAAATGCTTCCGGGTCTAGGGCTCTCTTTGAGCGGCTGTAACTCGCCGGGTGAAACTACTCTCACTGCCGATATCTTTCGGTATCTGACCTAAGCTCTAAGCTTGCCGACATCTATCAAAAACAACTGAAACTATATGGATACTAATCAAGGACACTACACTACTTATCCTACACATGCAAAGCAAATTTGAATCGTAGTATCGCTGAATTCAAAGGATTTAACATTTTAAATCACTTTGTAACGTCTTACCTAATCTATTAGTTGTTCATCTCGAAACAGACCACCATAAACATCAAATCAACTCATCATAGGCCTTTAATCATCGCCATCTTTCTTTCAGTCCCACGCCGATCTGAACAACGCAGGTCGGCGGCAGGTGTGTTTCTAAAGTGTCTATTGTCATGGAAAATGTATGGATGATAAATTCTACAGATGTCTTAATGCATTGCCTACGTTGCGTAAGTGAGCCCATTGTGTCCTTATCTTTAACAATATAATACTTGACCTTACTATTGCTTGAATACTTTTTCCTTTAGTCTGTTGTTTATTTAAGAAGTACATTTTTATTATTTTGTCTATTGCATATGAAATGTAAAAAAATTAATTATTGATACAAATCCTTTTAAACTTATCGACTCAACGCCGCTACTCAGAAATATGATTATGTATTCTGCGATACAATAATTTTATTGTCAACATTATTTATTTATTGTTGTATTTTGAATGTGATATTTTTTTGTGTTGTTTTATTTTGAAATGATATTACTTATCTAATTTTATTATTATTGCTCACTCCTGTAAAAATATTAACCCACATAATTAATTTATTTTTGTAATCAATCTCTAGTCAATGTTAATTCTTGTAATTATTTTGTACTCACCAAAGAACCTTTTGGACATTATCTCATTTTGTTATTCTGAATGTTAATTACTATGACATATCTTCAACAACATATTTCCTCTTTTAATAAGTTTTTCAAATTTCATATCATAAATGATTTATTTCCTGCAGCAAATGTATTCATTGAGTGCTTTTATTATTACCGTGACGACCCGCCGAAATGGCACGGCGATGGTAATGGCTCGCGCCATCTCATTTCTTTAATAAAAGTGAGGCAAGAAAATGATTACTTTTCTTGCCTATCCCTCACTCGTTTTAAAGAAATGACATGGCGCGAGCCATTACCGTAGCCGTTTCCGCGGGTCGTCATGGTAATGATAAAAGCACTCATTATGCTTGCCAGAGTCAAACAACATATTTTTAGTATGAATTTCAAAAAGTTACCAAAGAAGGGAACCGATGTTTGAATTTCTATTATGTATTATGTTGTTTTTGTGAAGTAAAGACTGGTCAGTGGCCGAGTTGGCATAGAGTTTGGGTCCCACCCAGGAGTCCCGTGTTCAATTCCTCGGCTGGCTAAGTCCTCCATCACAACACAAGCAACATATTCCTTTTACTGTGGTGATAGGAGAAGATTTTCAAACATTGTCAGGTTATTCGTAACTATAACCTGGGATTGTTTGTATTTCTTTGATTATTTTTTTATACTTTTGTCTCCCTATTTTGTAATTTAGCTTCTATTCTAATGACTGTAATGCTGCACTTGATAAATTCCTGGTTGTTTGAAATAATAAGCAATATGTAAGTTATTCACAAATAGGTACTATTGTAGATTATATTGGTTTGTAATAAAATAATATAGACTGCGTATTCTAGTGAAATATTTAACTAACTACTTATTATAAGTGACACAATAACTTTTTATTTTAATTTGTTGAACCAAAGTTTAAAGTTGGGGCCGCGATGCAAATAATAATAAGCACGCGTAATAAACCTGTCTATTTAGTGTTAAGGAGTATTGATTCCGTTCTGTCCATTGATATTGTGTCGCTATCTTTACTCGGAGAACATTCCATAACACAATGTCGTCTGTCTTCAGTCGTCAGCCACCATCAGTCAGGCACTTTCCGAATTAACAGAAAAGTGGGTTGTGATCAACTTATATTTCAGTGCCTGTTCGCGTCTGTGTCTGTCAGCCAAAGTCCGTTGCTAAAGTATTGTATGATATGTACATAGAAGTGTGTTTGGGGCAATGAGTTACATTCAGAAGCAGAGAGGCTATCGCGCTAGTAAGGATAAATGGATATTAAATTATTCATAAGCTGATAATTCATAGATTTCATTTAGTTAACCTCTCCACGATTATGTAACAAGTGAAATAATGCCCAGAAGAGTATGGCTGAATGTTGAATCCCCAGCTATAATTCAAACGCTGTAAAAAACTCACTCCCCATGAACATGTAAATATGTAATATAAATAGTTTTGTCTTAGAAAAACAATTCTTTCAAGAAAGGCATATAAATTCAATATGGAATCGGTGATCCAATCCAATATTGGATTTGTATGCATTTCTTGAAATAATTGAGTTTTTGTAAGACAAAACTATTCATATTCCTTATTAAGAGGTGCAAACAAACAATTCGTCTTAATATTTTTTAAAGTGTTGTTTTTTCCTAAAATAATTAAATAAGTGCAACCTATGAATGAGCAGTTTATGAGTAATTTGAAGTTTACCTGAGGTGATGAGGTGATGAGGTGTCAGTACTGACCAACCGTTTATATGCTTACTAATAAATAGTAATTAAGCTTTTTTTGTTTCTCAACCTACCAGAAGATTTAAACAACAATTTAAATAAATTATACATACTAATATTTCTTGAAGTAGATTATATTATTAATTATAGGAATTCTATGCAAATAATGATTTTAATTCTTAGATCCATTTAAATATATCACGAGATTATATCCCACGGCTGGAAAATTATTTATAATATGTTCATATTTCTCATAATATTTATTCACAAGCGGTTAAATATTAATTTATTAGTGTTAATGGAAAACTGTTATTTATAAAATGATCTTTTCTGCTATTGATGATCAAAAGCTTTATTTTTCTGGTATTGATAACAAAAATACATTAATTACCAAAAATACTGTTTTATTGAACAGAAATAAAGACGTACATGAAAACATGGCGCAAGCACCCACACTCGTTGTGTGTTTAATGTAGTTTAGAATTTGTAATTAAATATTATACGATGTTGCTACCAATTTAAATTTTAAATACAAAGATTTATGATTTAAAGTTATGTACATATATTGCATTGCACTTTAACTGACATGTTCATGTAGGACACTAAAGTAGTAGACACTAAAGTGTTTTGAGACTTGAAATGTTGATGCACATGTTGATGGGATCAACTATATTTATGTATAAAGATAAACATTATATCAAATAAAAATTCTTGTTTTAGGAGTAAACTAGGGTATTTTTAATTCACCGTGTTCTTTGAGACATTGAATTGTTTGAAGAAGCTTGCTATCATTTGGTCGACATATAAACCAACCGTCCAAGCGACCATTGGAATAACTACCAATGGCTAAATGACTAGATGCATTGTGAATTTATAGAAATGCATTATTAAAAAAGGAGGACAAATTAAATACTGCCTGTCTCACGTTTTTAATGCACATTAAACATCTGATCCCGCCCGAGTATTGTTATTTCTTGTTTTGTATAATTAAAAACAAGATTAAATTATAAATTTGTCTGAATCTATCGTCGGGTAAATGCCAAACTCGCGAATCCGCATAAACATCATTCGGAGATATTGAGGTTTGAAGTTTAGAATTGCTGTCATAAATTGATTTATATCATTACTAAACCAGCTTAAATTAAACTTTAGTTTATACATAATAAAGTATAATAAAAAATAAATGGCAAGGTATGATGCTCCATTTAAAATGTTTGTATAAAACTTTAAAGTGACAAAAATGCCGATTCACAACTTTGGCATTATACGACGATATACATTATGCATACATACTATATTAACCTCTTGAATTTCGGCTGTTTTCCGTACAAAATGAATGTCAAATCATTCCGAGAGTACTGTAATAAAAAGCAAAATCTGGAATGATGGCGCAAGCGATTCTGACCTTGTCCTTGAACAGTTTCTTTATACATAAGGGTTCAAATCACATTTTATTTTTTAACTCTCATCTGTCACTCGCCCGCCAGCGGGCTTACGACAAATAAGAGGTTAATACGCACGGTGTCCGAAAACTCGTGGTACAAACGGCGAACTAGTACATCACATTTGGAGACGATTTTATAGTTTGGGTCAAATTTGAAAAATATAATTCACTTGAGGTTAATATCCTGTTTAATGTCTTTTAATATGCTTCGAAGTACAGACCCCGCTCCAAGTTATTTGGGTTCTCTATGTGATATATATTCACCAGTTTCCCCCGGTTGTGCTACAAGTTGGTATTGATTATATCTCGGTTGGGTTGTTGGGTTGTTTGTCGACCATACATTATACTTTGTCAATATTTTGAGATTTGAGAAAACATAATGTGTAATGATAATGTTCAACTTTCTAGTCATGTGCTGGTTTATCCCCACTTCTTGGATATTATTCTGAACTTGTTGAAGCTGATCCCTATTCTCCCCTCTGGATAAGGCAAGATGGTATTTATTGAATCAAATATTTGGCCTTAACATAACTCTGTGATCATAAAATTTTAATTAATTATTAGAAATATTACATATTCATCTACAACTAACAGTCGAGTGGTCCTAGAAACAAATGTACGTACTTAAAAATATCATATTTCTGCTGGAAATTGTTTAGTTATTTGCAGCAAATGTTTTATTTCACTCTTCATATTGCAAATATTGACCTCCTCAGCAGGATGCAAGTTCCACAGTCACTGGAGATTACTAACTAAATCAGGCCAACAGACTCCTGACATGAACGGAGAATTGCTTAGAATTTAAGAATTTATTTCTCTACGAAATTGGATAGCTTTTTAACATATAAAAATATTGTAATTTTCTAACACCATTCCACATGTAAACTACTAACCAAAAGATTATATTTATGATTTCTCTTTAAAAACTCTTTTATTTGCAGAAAAATATGTGCATATGAGGAGTGATGGCAATCTCCAATTATTTTTATTTTGAGTAACACGCAAACAACGTCTTTTTAGTTCTTTGACTTTACTATTTCATTGGCGGCAACCCGGGCGTTTATTGAGATAAAATAATATTTTCTAAGCGAGTAAGTCTCACGAGTAAGCCTCACTAGTCACTAGACGATGTCTGTTCTGAGACGGGTAATAATTCAAACATTAAAAAAGGTGTACATGAAAAATTGACACAAAATAAACATAAAAATACAAAATATTACCATCAGTTACACTCTGCTTATATTTTATTGCGATTAAATGGTAAATTATTAAGTTATCTTCAATTAATATAGCGAGATTGTCGCTTTTGTTCCGTCTCTATGATTGGCCCAAAGGGATACTGCCGTTTTTGTTCCGTACCCCGCAATTTTTAATGGCAATTGCCGTTTTTCTTGCAGAACTAAATACATTTATTCAAAAATGTATGGGTTACTGTCATTTATGCTCCTAACCCTTTGTAGCTGTCAATAGTTTTTTTTTCTCTATCCATGGCTATATCTAACTCACTTTAGACCAATGGTAGAGATTGCTGTCTTTATTTCAACACGCCTCATATTTAGACCATCCTTTTATAAGGTTTTAATTTAGGGTTTTAGGCTGAAATAGCCAATGGTTATTATTTCCCTCAATGGGACACGTACTGCACTCTCAGTATGAGGATGACTTTTAGACTAAATACTAAGGCATTCAGTCAGCAAACCATCTACAAGTCCATCATGTCACAATTCAGTGAGTCTTAACTCTTGACGTATGGTAAGCCTGCTTCAAAATACAGCACATTTGCTAATCAGAATAAATTGGCAGCAAATTTTTAATATATTCCTTGGAATCATAATTTTTTTCTCATGATGACGGGAATTGATTTTTCTTATTTCTGATTATATATATATTAGTTAAGTAGAAGTTCTCTTCAGATGGGAGTAAGGAAGCGCCCGGCTCCTTTTTGTAGAATAGCCACTTTATAATTTAATATGGTGTTCATTATTACATGTACCACATTTTGATGAAAGACATAGCCGACTGTTATTTTACTCCCCTCTGAATTGGGCATTCTTTGCTTTTAGTAGATTTAGTGGTAATATACTTTAATAATTCAGGTCCGGGGAATACGTCATTCCTATGTCTACCTACGTTAAATTGTCGTGAAAACAAGCGTATGTGCCCAAGCGGTTAAGCACTGACAAAAGCGAGGTTTTAAAATGGTTTAATAAAATTGTAAAAATAATAATATGTATTGTGTAATATTATTTTTTGTGAAGTACAAAACTTGTACTATATAATGGACATGCTGCTATGTAGTGTGTATATGTATATTACGTTATGTTATGTTATGTTATGAAGATTACACGGATGATTCTTAAAAGTAACCTTTTTCCTTTGTTATAAAATATTTTTTATTGAAATATGTTTACTTATTTGATTGATCATGTGTCGAAATAAAACTAGTCAAAATGAATACCTATGTTTTAATAATTATTGATTCACCAAATTCAAAAGTTCATTTTCGAGTTCTCTTATTACGTAATTTGTATACATTTAAAAAAGCTTCACAGAACTGAAATAGTAACTAAATTTGAATAGAACTTTCACGGAACTTGAAAATTAACTTTGAAATTGGATGAATTGTTCAAAATCTTCATTACAACTTATGGGTCCTTAATATTCAAGTTCTGTTATTTTCCAAATACTGTGAAATAATAACAGAACTTGATATTTAACTTTGAAATTTGACGCATTGTTCAAAAATACACTGTAGCAACATGGTTCCCTTTGTGTATGTGTGAGGAGTGAAGATGGATAACTAGGATTTAGGAGGACAAGTTCTGAAAGCAAATTTGCGGAATAAAAAAAAATATCATAATTTCATACACATTTATTAGTTATTTTGAAGCAAAATGTTGTATTGCAAAATATAAAATAATATTCTATTTAAGTGAATAATCACCAAAAAAATAACCATAAAAACACATCTTAATATTATAAATGCAAGAACTGTCTATATTTTACTAAAATAAAGAACACAAAATATTATTAAAAATACTTTTTCACAAAACAATCAAGAAATTAATACAGTCGATTCCGCTTAATTGGGAAACATTGGGAATCAAACATTTTAAATTAGCAAATTTATGAGAGATTTAAAAAAATCCTTTGTTGAGCTTTTTTAAATGTATACATATTACATTTATTTGAGTTTTCTCAAACGTGTTTTTAAACTTTATTAAATTTTACAAAAATATTTATTTACATGAAAATAATTACGTTAACAAAGTCATCATCCAAATTCAGCTATAGAACGAATTAATTTACCTAGAAATTTAGGAGGTAGAGGTATAGTCCAAATAACTTCTTTGAAACACAATTAGGTAGAAATGTTAAGAATTTTTTTCTATAGGAAAGCTAATAGCTCAGAAAAACACAAAATAATTTGCAAGGCAGATATAAACATTACACCTTTAAATTTATACGACGAGAATGCCAACATTTTTATAAATACCAACCAGGAATTATTAGATTCGTGGTCAAATAAAATTATTCACGCAAAACACTACAATTATCTCAACCAAATGTATGTTGACAAACTTTCGTCAAACAAATGGTTGTGTATTGGAGAGTTAAGCGCAGAAATAGAAGGTTTTATGCTTGCTATTCAAGATAGAGTCATTAATACAAAAAATTATAGGAAGCATATAATCAAAGATACAAATCAAATTGATGATTTATGTAGAAAATGTATGGCTTTTCCGGAAACTATAAAACATAAATTATATCGGGATGTTCTATATTAGCGCCGTCCAAGTATACATTTAGGCACAATCAGGTTTTAAAAATAATTCACGAAAGTTTGGTAATTAAACATAACTTGATTGACTGTCATAATATAGTTCCATATTAATATAGTTCCATATGAACCAAATTCATTTTTGGAAAATAATTTCTTTAAAATATACTACGATAAAACTATACTAACAGACAGACCAATTAGTCATAATAGACCCGATATAGTTTTACATGACAAATTAAAAAAAATAACTTGTATCATTGATGTAGCTATTCCAAATTCCTGTAATATAGAAAAATCTGTTTCTGAAAAAATAAAAAAGTATACAGATTTAGGAAATGAAATTAAAAAAATTTGGCATTCTCAGACTATAAAAATATTACCATTTGTTATTTCGGCTACTGGCATTATACCTAGATCTCTCATTAAAAATTTAGGCATATTAGATTTGTCAAAGAATTTGTATATAAAAATGCAAAAATCAGTCATTTTAAATACATGTAGGATTACGAAAGGTTTTTTAATTATTTATATTGAGGGATCAGTAGGATTTATCGGTCAAATTAGGATTTCTACCGAGCCGAACCCTCTGATATGAAAATATCTGGAGTCGGTGAATTATTTTCCCATTTAATAGTCTGGTAGGTTAACATGTTCTTGTATTGTTTTGTATTAATTATACTTATGTAATACACTTGCATAGCGTGGATTTACTAGATGATCATTTTTATGGAAAAGTGTGTGAAAGGGTTTAGTTTTTCCTATGGGGAAAACTAAACCCGGACGTAAAAGTCTGGTGCGTAAATAAAAAATATAAGTACAAATATCATAGCTAGGCGCGTAATACCTCCAATGTGAAAAAAATTCAATTTTATAAGAAAGTGGAAATTTTTGGAACAGGAACACGAAGGGAAACTCTCCTTTATTTTTAGTTGTTGTGTAGGTATGTACATTCATAATCATCTATATATATAAAAATGAATCTCTGTTTCCCTTGGTCACGCCATAACTTCAGAACGACTTTACCTATTTCATTCACCTTTTTTTTAAAAGTCTTCTAACACTTTGTAAAAGGTTTTTACGGAAAGAAAAAATTAGAAAATTGGATAATTTCAGAAAACTTAACGTCTTTTTTAACTTCCTACGTTTGACAGTTTGACATTGGTGTGTGTCAATTATTTCAACTTTTGAATTCAGAAACGCCTGGGGTCTCAAATGTTCCGTTTACAAAGAAAATCAGAGCTCGCTAAAATGCATTGAAAATCAGAAAAAACGCCTGAAACATGTATTTTTAAATTATGATAATAATTAATATTTTTTTCACAATAATTACTATTATCATAACATGTTATCATTAAATTTTGAGCATCCATTATTTTTTATTCGTTGTATTTTGTTTTTAAAAAATGGTGTAGTTATTTTCGTTGTTTGTTTTTGGGGTGTTATGCCGTGTTGTGCTACCTCCTTCTTTAGCCGACGTTTCAGACAGCGTTGCAGTGTCATCATCTGATGATGGACACTGCAACGCTGTCCAAAACGTCGGCTAAAGAAGGAGGTAGCACAACACGGCATAACACCCCAAAAACAAACAACGAAAATGCTTTTGGCCGTGAAAATCTAAAAACGTATCGGTGTAGTTATTGTTTAGTATCTTTATTTTATCCAGAAAAAGTGTTATTTTCCCTTTTTATATTTTTAACACATCACATATGTTTCAAAATTATTATTTTTTACGTTCTTTTGGACTACAGTTATGGAATAAAAATTAAGTTAGCTACAAAATATAAAAAATAGACCCTTCATTTTATTTTTTTCCCGAATCACGAAATCTAATTTGCCACTTAAGCGAGCTAATAGTGAACACCAATTTCATTTATTTTTATGTTTTCGAATAGTTACAGATCATACGCAACTTTTGAGACCCCGGGCGTTTAAAAATAAGGCTTTTTTTTCTCTCTGTGGAGAGCGACACTCGCTATTGGACATGCCCGTGAGTTCTGGAGTTTTCAATTTGCAAATAAAAATTGCAATAGGGCATACGTGTATTTGAAAGGAGGAAACACAGGCCGGCAAATCGTTCCATAGCCGAGCTGTTGAACTCAAGAACGAGTCGTAAAAACGGCCCATTCTCATGTGACAAATGTCAACCGTGTACATATGTTGTGCGCACGCTTGGCGTGTTTTCCGACTATGTACCGGTGCCGAGGGGATCAATGACACTAGTTCCTCGGAGCATCTTCCATTGAAAAACCGGTAGAACCAGGATGTTGCTTGTCATGTGCTGATATGTCGTATGGTGGTGATTTTTAACAGTATGGAAGATTTAGTCTCTTGTGTCTAGGATGAACGAAGTATGTAGGAAGAATGAGTTAATGATGAATGTAAGTAAGTCTAAAGTCATGGTGTTTGAAAGAGAGAGTATGATAATATATTGATAGCTCAATATAGTTGGGAATGATGAATACGTAAAGCATGTGGATGAGTTTCGTATCTGGGAAGTATGTTTACGAGAGATGGAAGGCTGATAGAAGTATTGAAAGAAGAGTAAAACTCCATTAATGGAGGACTGAATACCGTTGGCGCTAACAAAAAAACTGTCCAAAGAAGCAAAGCTAGCAGTCAACAATGGAGTGCTGGTATCTACCCTGATGTATGACAGTGAGGCATGGAACTGGCAGAGGAAGGATGAAAGTAGACTGAATGCCATAGAAATGAGATCCCTGAGGCCTACGTATGATAAAATCATTTATGATCGTGTGAGAAATGTGGAGATGCAAAGAATGCAAGGCTGATGTAAGCGTAATGAGTAAGATTAAGAAAGGGACCCAAAATGGTTTAGGCATGTAGAGCGAATGAACAAAAATAGGAGTGTAAGAAGAAAATATAATGCAAATGTGAATGCTAGAAAAAGTCGGTTACGCCCGAGGAAGACATATCAAGAGTCGGAATAATAGAAGAGTATGTGTGAGACAATGTATGAATGTGATTGATTCAAAGAGTGTGTGCCAAGACCGAGTTGTTTGTTAGCTTGAAACAGCGTGATAGTTAACTAAATAATAAACCGGTGTACCAATTAAGCGGAATCGAATGTACACCTACTTCACAATAATAATTATACTATTATTATTTATCTCTTCCCAGTTTGAAAGTAATATTATATGACATGTTATAAATATATGTGTAAATAAATAATAAAATTAGTCATAACTAAGAATCGAAATAAATAAATAAAATTGCATAAAAATAAATGTGAAGGACATAATGAGGATCAGCGGGTGGCGAAGATCATGGCCACGCTGAGCAGGCGTTGCGTGAGGTGTCCCCACCAGGAGGAGGGGGAGGCGGTGGGGGCAGTGGCGGGCCACCAGGAGGCGGGGGGCGCGAGGTAGAAAGGCCATCGCTGCAGCTTCTCGTGCGCGGCCAACAACTGGCACTTCAACTCCTCCATTTGAGAAGTCAGCTCTTTTGCTTTCAAACTTTCCACCTGCAATTCGTTGTCTTTGCATTTAGTGTCCATGTCCTTCAGCTTCAGGGCCCTGTCACAAATTTAAAGTTAAGAAACAACTCGAAGGGTAAGTATGTCATAATTATAAAGGTACTGCATTCAAATACATTTGAAGTCGGAATTTTTAATATTGTACCATTTTCATTAAAAAAATATGTTTCTGTAATTAATGTATCATTGGGGACATACCTGTTGAGACAGATTATTTCAGTTTGAAGAGATTGGAGATGCCCCTCCTTTGTGTTTACTAACTCCTTCAATTGTAATATTTCTGAATTAGCTTCTTGCAGGTCACTTTGCAAGCACTTCTTCTCTTCTTCATTTTGAGTAATCTGGAAAAAAATTTATGTCTATATAGAATGCAAGGCTGATGTAAGCGTAATGAGTAAGATTAAGAAAGGGACCCAAAATGGTTTAGGCATGTAGAGCGAATGAACAAAAAAAAAAAAAAACCTGCATATCGTCGCATTAATTTGTAGAATGCGTAACCACCAAATGTTAAATTTTACAGGAGGCACAAAAAACCTGAAAAAAATGAAAGACGAGTCATTGTTTTTATTTATGGTTCGAACATACCTACAATATATTTCGAAATTTATTTTCAATCATTTAATTTTTGTCAGTTAAAGCTTTCTATTTCAAACCGGAGTTAGGAAGTTTACATAAAAACCGAGAATGGAGAAAGGTACGTATTTTACAAAAGATATATACTTTTCTGCCAACAGTTAGCAGTATCCTAATTTGTGTTTATCAAAAAAAAGTTTTTTTTTTTAATTTGCGAGTTTTACTAATCGATGCGGGACTAATTTTAACACCAGATGGCATTAAAAACATATTTTCTTAAAATTTGGAGTTACGCAGTCTACGAATTATTGCGACGATATGCATATATATAACTAACTAACCATCACGCCGTTTCTCCGCAGGGGTAGGCAGAGAGGACGGACCGCCAAACAACTCGGTCTTGGCATACACTCCTCGCCTCATTCACATTCATACATCTTATCATACATGCTCTTCTATTATTCTGACTCTTGACATGGCCCGACTCAAGTATCTGATTCGCTTGATCGTGCCATGTCTTCCTCGGGCGTCCTCGACTTCTTCTACCATTCACATTCGCATCATATATTCTTTTGACACTCCTTTCTTCATTCATTCGCTCTATATGTCCAAACCATCTAAGCGTCCCTTTTTTAATCTTACTTATGACGCTCACATCAGCCTTGCATTCTTTTCGGATCTCCACATTCCTCACACGATCATATATTAGCGAAAAATGTTTTATCAGTCCCGTATTACAAAGTCAAAAATATGTAATATGTAAGTCCACCAGTTCATTTTGAGTAGTTTTTAAAATTTTATTTATTGCTTTATTGATTTGTAACATACTGGAATAAATTTAAATGTTTCAAATTTATTCGAGTATATACCGATATATCGGGACGGATCGTAACCCCAGTATAGCACCACATACATTAAACACTTAAATTTAAATTAAAAAATAAATTAATAATGAAAAACAAAATGTGCTCCGATAATTTTAAATGCTCTCAATTTATTCGACAATTAAACATTTTGGTGAGGGGAGCTCTTATTACGCCACTGTTCCCGGGTTTATAAAATCAATAATTGACCGACCACTTGAATTCTTTCCTTATACCTCACAAACCAACACCGAGGCATTATCTACCGTGTGCAACTTCAATTTGTATAAAATATATATGTACCTACTCCCGATAGCCGTATGCAGAGTTCAGAAAATAAGGTGAACTGCTAGGCGGCCCTTTTCATACAAAACTTATATTTAGATTTGAGGGTGAAATACCGATACAAACTGGAAAATTATTTTTTTAAACAAAAAGTATATATTACGGATATGCGCTATTTTATTTATTTGTGTTTTAAATTATAAAATATTGGCCATTAAAGAATTGAAGATTTTAGAGGCAACTTTGGCAATTATTTGTTAGTTTAATTAATAATTAGCTTTTGCCCTGTTTGGTGACAAGATCTCCTCTCCAGATGGTTGGGAGCAGTTGGGACTCTCATAAAAATAAAATATCTGTCTGGCTACGAAAATTTCGTTAAAAGCATTCTGTGGATTTGGTAATAAATGATATTTCTTATTTGCACGTAATTTGTTTTTTAGGCTATTGTTTTTGTTTTAAGATTTTCTTTTATATAATATTCAATAATATTGTTTTTAGGGATTTGTTTTTTGGGTATTACTCCTTCTTTAGCCAACGTTTCGGACAGTACCACAGTGTCCATCATTAGGGCAGATGTGCAGACGCATCACGGCATAATAACCCAAAAACAAATCATTTTAGAGAGTATCTTCCACTCTTATTAATTATGGATTATTAATGAATAATTAATTAATCACAATTATTAATTAATTACAATTGATATTTTATTTATAAACAAGTTTTGATGTGAAATTATTAAAAGTGTTGTATCGGACTGCATATGGATGTACCGTCACCCATTTCTACAATGACTCTTATTGATAATTTTTTAAGAGTTGTATTTATTGCCTTTGCAAAGTTGAATTACTCTCATGACAAATCGTTAGACCTTATTAGTTAAATTTGTCGACTATAAGGCTTGTATTGTTTCGTCCACGGCCAGTGGCATAACTATACCATCTGAGGCCCGTGGCAATTTCATTTGACATGGCCCCCCCAGTAAAAATCGTCACGTTGTAATTGAATTTTAACAAATCACTTTCTATATTACTAATTTTGTGTGCATTTTTGTTAAATAATATCTTATAAATTTTATTTTCAAAAGCATAGGTATTACATATTTATAATGAAATAATAATTTAATCTTTATGAGATATTTATTAATAAAAATTTTTTCTCCGAGCTTTCTGTTCAACGAAAACATCAATAACGTTATCAAAGTTTCGGGCCATAGAATTTTCAATGGACTGAATATCCAAGTTACGTAGCCTGTCTTGTCCCACTGAGTTTCCTAAATAGGTTTTTATTAATTTTAGTTTCGAAAATGATCTTTCAGCGCTATCTGTAGTCAATGTAACTAATAACTGTAACTAATAACATTGAAGGTAGCGGCAGACTCACAGCTCACATCAAAAAGTTATTTATAACACAATAGCGCTCGCCATACAATCCCATGAGACCCGCCACACGTAAAAAGATGATGCGCTGTGATCGCGGTTTGAATCTTCGCTAATCGGAATTATTTTTCGTATTCGCTACAGTGGCAATATCAGAAAAGTTATGCGACCCCCTCTCTACCGTAAACAGGAGAGGGGGTCATTTTTAATACACGGTAATACACGGAGCATGCACGGAGCTGTCAAGTTAACATATCCAGTACAAAAAAATGATATTCTCTCGACCGCTTCCGATTTCAACTGACCCCTTCTCCTACCGTAGGAAGGAATATTTTATAATGTAGTGTGTCGGTAGAAAAGATACTTATAACGCAGTATCTTTTTGATGTGAACTTCGCATTTGTCGCCCGCTTAGGCATTTGAATTTGTATATGGTCTTTAGTTGTGTCTAACTTTAATTGATTTTATGTACTTATATAAAATTTATAATTTTTACTAAATTTTATTAAAAATATTAGGTTACTTCTGAGCTCGCGGCCTCTCGGGCTGGGGCCCCGGCCCCCGCAGGACCCGTGGCATTTTGCCAGCCCTGCCACACTATATGTTTTCTGGATAAGAAATAATTAACACGTGTAAACGTGTAGAACTGTTTACTTTTTAGTAGAGATGCAACTGACTAAGGGGGATTTATCACCATCCTCCCAGTAGCTTATCTACCCTAATAACGAATATTTTCGATTTACGATTTACGGTTTATTTAATTATTAAGTTGGAGTTTATAATTCAATACTCGAACCTACGAATAGTGGCTATATATTTATTTATTTATTTATTTATTATTAATTTTCAACGCCCTGATGG
Organism: Limnephilus auricula; assembly: GCA_951813805.1. Taxonomy (NCBI): domain Eukaryota; kingdom Metazoa; phylum Arthropoda; class Insecta; order Trichoptera; family Limnephilidae; genus Limnephilus; species Limnephilus auricula. The sequence continues at coordinate 194,902 of OX638395.1, read as the reverse complement.
GCTTTTACATAGTAAGTATATAATACAGTGATATATATGTAATATATATATATATAATACAGTGATAATAATGTTTAAATAAGAAATATAAACTTATAGCAATTAACATTATAAAAATGGTAGGTATAAAGTAAGTAAAAAATATTATATTATAATAAAAGAGAAAAAGTAAAAATAAATTAAACTGGAACCAGTTTTTAAATTGCAGATGGCATAAAAATCTTAATATATAGTGTAAGTTAATATTAGAATTTTACAGATGAGTAATACAAGAAAAAGTTTACAATACAGAAAAACAAAAGAGGGTAACAAGTTTTTACATTATAGATAAATAGAAATAATACAAAAATATGTGCAACAGCTCCTACATTATAAGAATATGCTACATCAAAATATTATGGAATCTTTTAAATAACAGTAACTAATATTAAACACGTCTGATTTCGCATTCTGACATGAATGATTTAATAATTTCATGTTTGTATTGTATCAGCGACACATTCCATACATCTACGTGCGAATACATATTTCCCAAGTTTTGAATTCTCTGTAGTGGTATATTGAATTGGGCCCTGGTCGCAGTATTACTACAATAAAATGGTAGCACTGACCTTGTATTTCTGGCTGGCACATTAAGATATATATTGGATAAGTTGTCCGAAGTTTCTAACCACTGCGAGTATTTTATTTTTATTTTTAATAATATCCGTTATTAGGGTAGATAAGCTAATGGGAGGATGGTGAGAAACCCCCTAAATCAGTTAGTTGTCCAGTGACATTCGTGATAATAATGCATTCAGAAGGCGAAACAGCTCTCACGCATAATAATAGTTATACAACAGAACTTGTTTACGAATAAACTGCTTATATAAATTGAATAATAATATTATTGAATACATAAAAAATAAACGGAGTTCTCCAAATTAAACTTGACAACAATTAAAAGAAAGCTATGGTTTTTATTTTTATTTGGATGTAAATCTATATTGGTAGGTACATTGTGTTAGATACATAATATTCATAGAAGTGTGTGGTACAAACAACTTTCAAATTTTTAGACAATAATTGAAGATTAGGAAATATTTTTGTATAAATTCCAAATATTATTGTTGTGGAATTTACTCCCTTTGGAATCGTGTTTGCATAATCTATAGCTATGGGGTAATTTTTACACGAAAGAAAAGGGAGGGTTATCGCCAATCGCCCTAATATTCAACAGGGCCCTGTTTGCCCAGGGGCGGCTCGTCACGGTCACAGGACTGCATAGAGGAAGTGCCCTGGTTCATGGGCTGAGGAATTTCCAGGTGGCGAATGCGTTTGCCCACCTACTGCATGGCGGGCCGGATCGGGAGAGACCGGTTGAGGGTGACCTAACCTGACCCCTCCAGCTGTACTCTCTTTCGACCCAATGCCTTGCACCGCAATGGGAGGGATGGATTCATACGTTCGTCACATTACATTGATCCCCAGATTCCTACCCATCCACCTGTCATACATTTTTTCTTCCCAGAACCTCCTCTCCTTCCTTTCCCTTAAAAGACCCTTCACACAGCATCCCCTACGATGATATAGGCGTTGAGGGATTTAAAAAAAATAGATTCTTTCATTTTCCACATTATTATATTAAAATGGCGATTTGTTTGCGATTTACTTTCAATTTTGTTGGCGACGGTTAGTAAAAATTATATATTTGTAAAACGCATTAACTTTGTGGCTCGCCATAATTTACAATATTTATATATAAAAATCTCGCGTCACAATGTTTGTCCAAGGTAAACTCTGAAACTACTTAGCCGATTTTGATGAAATTTGGCTTAATGAGTGTAATTTGGTCCAACTTAAAAGATAGGATAGTTTTTTATCTCGATTATTGACCTCAATATTTAAATATTTATTATTTCGAATTAAATGTTTGTTATAGGACAATCATTTGAAATTATTTGTAAGTTCCATACGTTGCTGACAGATGGCGGTGTGAGTTAATTTAACAACACTTGGTTATCTAGATTAGGTAACCATCCAGTAGATGGCATTGTGTTTCGTTAGCCACAGCAACGCGTGGGCGGGTCAGCTAGTAAAAATATATAAATTTGTTTTAGACAACTTTAACAGTCTACCGGTTTCGGAAGAACCCTTCCTTCTTCAGGAGAATATTAAAACTACTTTAGGTAATATTCTCTTGACGAAGTAGTTTTAATATTCGCTTGAAGAAGGAAGGGTTCTTCCGAAACTGGTAGACTTTGATTAATATTATAGTGGTCTAAAACAAATGTATATATTTTTTAATTAAAGAGATTTATGTAATAAAAATATTGTTAGAACATAGATTTGCTTATTTCCTTTGGAAGAAGTGAAATCTTTAATGCGTGAAGAATAAATTAAAATTCTTGTCACCAAAATTATGAAGGAAATGAGCTATTTTAACCATTATTGTCGGTCCGCCCCTGCTCCAATTCCCTATATATTTGTCGGGACACGCGAGGCTCAACTAGTTCCAGTCCCCCAGTTGCATTATGGCGGCGGGCAGACTGGCGGACTACGGATAGAGGGTAGCGGCAGACTGCAGACTGCAGACATAGCAGTAGTACAGGCAGACAGGTCTGCGGGCGCCAAGGACGCTCGTGACGGAGGGCGGCAAACGGCAAACATGGCCACGGCGACTTGGCGCCCAAACTCAACCTACCTAATACATTTACCGCGTCCATGTGTTTTGCTGAATTTATTCGAAAGTTTCACGTAGATTGAGATATAACTTGAAAACACCTTACTTAGAATCTTCAAACGTGATACACACTAGAATATTATGAAATAACATTGCCTTTTCCAATAGTTTTTTTTTAAACAAAAAAATGTTTGTTGAAATTCGACAGTTTATATTAAAAGGATAAGTGGCACCTGTCTAGTGCCTACCCAATACGAAATACGTTCCTGTAGCCGAAAGCCGAGCGAAGAGTAGATACCTAAATAAATAATGTTGAATTTTATAATGAAACTCTAAACGGTTTCCCGCCGAGGTGCATGGGTGCAACCTTCGCTCCCGAACCCCCGATACTCCCGATGCTCTGCGGATACCGGAATCTTTCAAAAGGGCAAACATCGGGAAAATAGTGACACAAATATAAAGTTACAATATATTATCTAATAGTTATTATTGGCTCAAAGAAATAAAATATTACACAGCAAGGCAGGTATGCATGATGTGCTGGCCGGTTTGGCTCCAGATTGATTGATGTTAGTCACTTGTTATTCCAGTAATAACAGCTCAAACAGGTGAGTATTTAGTGGCGCCACAAGCTGGGTGAGCTGGGCGCTGGGCGGGAAAGCAGTGGCGCCGCGTCCTGCGCCCTACCGGTGTTTCACCGCAACCTACCCACTACCCACACCTTACGATTTCCGCCCTACATCTGACACCGAGGGAAAGAGAGGAAGGGGTGGTGAGAGTAGAATGCGAAATATCCATGACTTGGCTGAGTCAGAGCTCGGAGCGTTGTGCGTGGGTGGTGGGTGGTGGGCGGCTGAATCCACCGGCGACCGTTTCGTTGTCTTCTTCGCCCAAATTCCGATACTACACCCTTCTTACTAATAATAACGCACAACAAACTTTCTTCCTACGGAATTTTCCTCACTGGGATAACAATCCTGCGAGTTCAAACCCGGTGACCTTCTGGCTAATTTTCTACATAAAGATGCCTATCCCCATTTCTCTCAATTTAAATAAAACGAGCCAAAGAGTGTGTGAAAAAGTCGAGTTTTTTGGCGTTTCCTTTCTGCCTACCCCTTCGAAGAAACGACGTGATGGTTAGTTAGTTAAATAAAACAAAATAATGTTTTCTTAAGATCAGTCAAGGAAAATCTGAGTATTATTTCAATGGATATTCTCTTATTATAAGTTGAACATAGCGGAAATTCCACGGTATTTCTCGAGTCGGTTATGATGACGCATTTCCTCGAGTTTTTCTGCATTCACTATCTATGAAAGTCGAGGTAACGTCGTTATGACACTGAAAGCCATTCAAGACTTTCTCTTGTGGTTTGTTGTGTCTTGTCTTGGGACAGAGATTTTTCGCTTCTCGTCGCGTCGCCGTGAGTCATGGCGAGAACCATCTGAGATGCTGCGAGTTTTCCGGGAACAGGGATCAATAGTATTCGTAGTGACGAATATGCCGCTAGGAATGGGAGATGAGGTCCCGGCTAGTGAGTCACCTGATTCCAGGAATAAGGCTCCCCCGCCCCCTAGTGTGACTCACCGCCTCCCCGGCCGCCCACCGCGCTATGGGCCGCCCGACTCCAGCCGCCCAACGCCCTCCCGCCCGCCTGCCCGCCCAAGACAGCAGAGGCTCGTTTACTTCCGAATTTAATTAAAGGAAATCAAGTGAAAATAATCTCCTCACTTCTATAAAACAACATAAACATTCTAAACAGACTATGGAAACTCCAATCGGGGTATGTTGTGAGGCTGAAAGTAGTAGGGAGAGAATGGAGATGGTGGTCGCAACTACTCCTGTCTGGAGTAAGTGAGACTATGGCATCCCCAATTGGAGAATGTTTGTGAGAGGGGAAGGATATGGGAAAGAGGAAGGTGTAGAAGTACCTGGCTATTCAGATCTGGTCACCAAACACGGCTAAAGCCATTTCAAGCAACGTTTCAATTCGGAATGGTGGTCTTACACCAGGCCGCTACTGATCTTCTGGAACGTGCCGCAAATATATCTACTATATTATTTTTTATTAATTAATTGTAAAATAACATTAATTGATCAAATAAATTAAGTATATAATAAAAGTAAAAGTAAGTAAGTACTTTATTTTATCAGATAGGTAACTACCTAATTCACTGACGAAATCCCATTTTATGCTAACAACAATGACAGCCCACATTATATTTCACTGGACGTAGGTAAAGACCTAAGTAGGTACCTAATACTATATTATATATGTAAGTGCAAGCATGGGCGCCCGCAGGGGGTGGGGGCAAGGGGATATTGAACTGATTATCCCAAGACAGTGTGGAAGACAAAAGCATCGAACTAATCCGGGAACCATAAGTGTTGAAGAGTACTTCAGACAAACAGTTTACATTCCAAACTTAGATTCTCTAATTAACTCAATGAAGAGTCGATTTTGTGAAACCAACAGTGCACAATTTAACTTAGCGTTGCTACATCCTTTGAAATTGTGCAAATTGAATCGTGAACAGTTTAAGGATATAATGTCTACTATTAATCAGGTATACCCTTCGACCAAAGAGATTATCCCTATCGAAGGGTCCACATTGATAATTTTGAAACTGAAGCCTTGAGTAGGTTTGATTTTTGTAAAACGCGAGAATACAAAAGTAGCCAAGATTTCATCGATTTGTTACCTTTTACAAAGTTTTATCTGAGTGTCAGGTATGCCTTAAGCGCCATTCAGACGGTTCACTAATCGTTCATTTCCGTATTTCATTCGGCCTAGTTTACTCGGAATGACACGTCTGAACATGAAATGAAACGAAAGTGCCGAATACTGCCGAATGAAATCTTCAAGTGAACCGATCCAACAATGTTGCTCTCTTCCGCGCGCATGCGAAAATATCCAACATTGTTGGATCGGTTCACTTGAAGATTTCATTCGGCAGTATTCGGCACTTTCGTTTCATTTCATGTTCAGACGTGTCATTCCGAGTAAACTAGGCCGAATGAAATACGGAAATGAACGATTAGTGTATAGTAGTATGCCCTTCATTACTACAGTAAATTAAAACAGCAGAGCTACATAACACATGACTTACCTACATTACCTAACTAACCCATTGACCGTTGACATGTTTTAACCGATAACCTTGAAACGCATTGTTTGTTATTATTATTCAGTTTGATGTACTTACATCTATATCTAAGCCGCCACACATGTTGGCGCTAACGAATTGACGGAACCCACCTTTTCCAGTAGTTCAACATTCTGCTCCCTGATGACGCGATGCTTGGCCCGCTCGGCTGTCAGCAAGGCATGCGCCTGGGCAGCCTGCAGCCTCGCAGCCGCTAGGTCCGCCTTACAGCTTCTCCACAGCTCCTGGAGTCCGCTGGCTCGCTGCTCCGCGAGGTTCACTGACTTCTGCAGCGCGGACTTCTCCTAGTGAGCAGATATTCACTATAGTTCCTGAACATGAGGAGGTACATTATGTGGGATATAGTCTACTTCATCCCGACACCGCTAGGGTTGATAGAGGTTTATGGTTGTGCCCTTCTCCAGATTCTCCAGGTAACCCAGCGTCCGCCCCCGTTAGTCACCGTTTTTTTTAATGTTTTAACTTTATAATTTTAAAATTTTCCAAAAAATTAACTAGTGGAGATTGGAGACAGGCTTCGTATGAACGAGTCCGTGTGAACGAGTCTGAGATACTCGTGAATCGTATGTGAAAGCTTCACGACAAGATGCAGCCTTTACCTTCCCTATAGGCAGTGCTTATGTGCCTTTATAAACGGGATGCCCCTGCCTATATCCTGTGTTCTGGCTGGAGATGTGGTCCGACTATGCCGGAATCATCGTACTTCATATTCCAAACAGTTGGATAGATGCCAGATGCTATACCATTAGGTCGAGATAAGAACCAAGTAATAGGCGCACGCGATGCGAGAACATCATTTAGTCCACTCCACGTGCAATATTTTTTTAACCGAGCATAATATGTATATGTATAAACGCGTTTTACACAAAGTCGCTAACTTATAATTAGTTAGACTTCTAATATCTTTACTGAATGATGTTTTAGGGGGTTTCTCACCATCCTCCCAATAGCTTATCTAAACTAATAACGAATATTTTCGATTTACGGTTTATTTATTTATTAAGTTGGAGTTTATAATTCGGTACCTACTCGAATCTATGAATAGTGGCTATATATTGGATAAGTTGGCCGAGTTTTCTAACCACTGCGAGTATTTTATTTTTATTTTTAATAATATTCGTTATTAGTGTGGATCAGCTATTGGGAGGATGGTGAGAAACCCCCTTAAACAAGTAAGGTCTACTTGTTAGATAGTTAGGATTTTCTAAAATCTAAATGGATAGACAGTAGACGTAAACGAGCAAGGTTCTTATCCTATTCCTAAGCAAGATGGCTAGACAAGTTTATATCCGAAATTGAGTATCCGAGGCGAGGTATCCAACCAAGACTGGTGGACCCCTGGACTGAGTGCTGGTGAGATTGTCTGTTTAGTTGTCAATAGTAATCCCTATATAGGGATGTCAGTACCTAATAGATTTCTAGTTTTACCCTCCACCCAATCATCTAGTTGACCAGTGATCCAGTCATCCAGGGGGGCAATGCATCTTCACCAAATAATTAACAATTCAATTTATTAATTTTAAAACATTAGGTACAAAATTCATAATTTTAATGCGATTATAAATAAATTTGGAAGGGAGAATTACATAAATGTAAAAAAGTGGGTATTAATATTATAGGTACTAGAGACAACAGAGCTTGCTAGACAACAGAGTTTCATCGAGGCTAAATTATGTCAATATCCGAATTGATTCTGGTCAACAGCAAGGTTTGCTCTCCCAACCGGCACGACCATAGACAATAGGCAAGTTACTCTTGCTCCTGCTTACTGGGAGATAGAACAGTCTATTCTGTCGGTAACAGAGATAACCATCGGAAACATAGAAATTAATGCTCTCCATGATAGCCGAGTTTTCAAACCATCCACGAATCAGTCTGAAGAAAAATGTAGCAATATGCACATCCCTTCTGTCTGCAGATGGTCTATTTCGAGTACCTACCCAAGAGAAGGTCGATAGGATGGAGCCACAACCTACCTAGCTAACTCCCCCATGTAAACAAATATCAGAAATTGATAAATTCCTACCTATCACATACCTATTCAAATTTGTATAACAATAATAGCGAAAAAGCCATTTCATATTTGTTATACCTAAGCATTAACTTTGTGGCTTGCCATAATTTACAATAAAAATATGTAAACCGTTCTGTTATTGCCGGAATTCCCGAAATTACCCCCCCCCCCCTTTGTTAACCTCCCACTCAAACACGTAAAAAAAATTGTGTATATCAGTCAATATTTTGTATCATAGGTTAGTTTTAATATTCTCCTGACGAAGGAAGGGTTCTTCTGAAACGTAGAGTTTAATTAAAAATTAAAGTGGTCTAAAACAAATATAGGTATGTATTTATATTGTAAAAATCTATTTGTTTTTATCGATTATTCTCTTCGCCCCACCGGGTTTTGAACCCGTCACCTCTAGGTCAAGAGTCACCTTACCGCCAGCTAATCTCTCCGCGCCACGGAGGTCGAAATTTAAGATAATAAGAGTCATCAAAACCCGAAAGAATCCCAAGTAGGTATAGCTGCATACATTGAACGAAATCATTATTTCTGGATATTTGATATCAACACACGAGTGTAGATCATCATTATTATATTGTAATTATCGAGTAGCGGAATGTAGGACGGTCCAGTGCCAGCACCAGCACCAGCACCCAGCGTCCAGGCGCGATAGCTCTCTACTCTTTACAGCTCGATCTATGATACATTTCTAATCTCTCGTCTCTCTCTAGCCATTTCTACATCTAGCCACCTCTGGCCCAGTAGCTCTAGCTTGTTCTAGCTCAGTAGCTCGGCTGACGAACTCACCATAAATAAAGTTACAAAAATAAACGGATCGCGGTGATGTTAACACTGTCAGTTGTACTAAGCTAACCGTCCTAACCGATAGAACGGAGAAGCTAACACAAGCTAGAAGCAACCAATAACCAGCAACCAGTACCTAACAATCAACTTGCCACCAGCAACCAAGCAGAGGCAGGCTCTTCACACTCTCCACAGCTTACAGACAGACATACCCAACCTACAGAATGCAGACACCGACTTTGTGTACACTTGCTATTGTTGGCGACGTACCTACTCCATTGGTCTGTAAAATCTGTAAAGTCTCCTATCTGTAAAAAAAAACAATTCCACAAGCGGATAATAATTTCGGTGTTGTGATTTCTCGGTATCTCAATAATTATCTCACAAGGCAAGCATCCAACATTCGAAAGAAATAAATTACTATTTTAAAAACCCCGCTTTCGGTCTATGTATATTTTCATTCGAATTGGGTTACTCTGATGCGATGTTTCCATAGCACCGATTAATTTGTAACCCTATTGGAAATAGAAAATTTGGTAAGCTTTGTGATATACAAAACAGACACACATTAACCATAGACTAATATATATTACATCCATACAATAACCATGTATTTATAAAATATGGGTATTGCGGGATCCAGGCACATTTCCATTTTAAAATAAGCCCAGGAACAAACTCACTTGTGCAACAATGTGTTGACAGATAGCTAACTAATTAAAAGGCGAAGCTGAAATTACTACCTATTTTCGATTGACTTTTACTGCAAATTGGTTTATATGATAAAATTTAAAAAATATACATTAGATTAATTGAGGCTTTCCAATCGTTTCGCTTGAATAGAATTAAAATATAATTATTAATTACCTTTTTTTAAAGATAAGCGCAAACCACTAAAAAATGTATTTATCTTTAGAAATGTATAAACGCATATAAGAAGCAAATTTAAAAAATACTGTTATATGGCTAATATCATCTGTGACAGTTTCCTTCGATACATTTTTTTTTCTTACAGAATTATTCACAAAATAAGTAATAACCACCATTTCGTTAAAATCGATCGTTTCTAGTCTCCATTTGCCAAGCGATTTTATGCCTATTACATGTATACGTTGTGATATAGGGCACACTACTAAGATCATGCATATTTTAGGCTTGTGTGCATTCAGTAATAATAGATACCTCCGCAAACAATCTTACATACTTTAAAAACCAAATTAACAACCGCGATGTATGGAGAACAGTTATGTAATTGTTTTATTATTATGTTTTTCTTTCTTTCTTTCTTTCTTTCTTATCTTTCTCTGTATGTAAAGTACATTTACTATGTTTTATATCTCATGTTCTATATTTCATTTTGATTATTATTATTTCTGTTTTTTTCACTACTAGAATCTAATAACCAAACAAAGCACTCTTCTTAGGATGAATTGCCTATTTCATAAAAAAACTAAAACTTGATTACGAATGCTGTGAACATTTTTAATTGGAGTGTTAGTATCTGTACACATTCCAACGGCAATATCTTGTTAATACTCTGTAAATGTTTCAAACAATAAATAAATAAATAATTAGATAAAAAGCAACGTTACATTTTCAAAGTCTTTGGAGTCGTGATTTGCCTGGCGGACGCTAGCCATGGCGGAGATGAGCCTGGAGCGATCTGCCCTGAGGAGTTGGTTGAGACAGCGAACTTGGCGCAAGAGTCTCTCTTCACTGGACGACCGCGCCGCCAAGGTCTCTCGGAGCGACTTGACTTGGAGCCTCTTGAGACGCCAAGAGTTGACGACGAGAGAGAGCGTCATATTTTTAGCAGCCTCCTTTTTGTTCCTGTTTTGGTTTATTTTAAAATCTGTGTTATTGGTCGAAGCTGCATCCGACTGCGTAATACTCGTGGTGCTGCAACAGAATAATGGGTGCACTATTTGCATTACTGGCACCTACGACGTAAACAAACATCCCTAATTATTCCTTCACATAACATTACCAAAATGTTATAATATATTATATCAATTGTATAATATATCCTTGTCTGACCGACATTGTGAATAATTGTTCACCTCACTTAATAATACACAACTGCTAACCCTGTACAAATCTCAAGTGCGCCCCACGGTTGATTTTGGCAGCCACCTCTGGTCTGGAGAACCAAAGTGGGTACCTCGATAATTACAATACATGTATTGTAATTTAGCTAATTGTAAAGGCTCTGTGTTTCCTCCTCAAGGATCAAGGGTCTCTTCAAGACCCATGTTCACTCCTTTCTCTCCTCAACCTACCACACAGCATCTTCAAAGATGACATAGGCCCTGAGGGAAATTATTTTCCTCAGGAACTCCTGTGTGGAGTTAAAGTTTTAAAAAAAGTCCCAACTACCCGGAGCTAACGGGACTTTAGCATCCCCAATTTGGGATAGGTTTCGTGAGGCTGGTGAATTTGTCGATGGAAAGTGTATGCTTTGTATGTAAATACATAAGTACCTACTACATCAAACAATGAGTTTGCTTGCTTGCGTGGAAAAGGTTAAGCATACTTGATTTATACAGAGTACCTACTACCTACTGAATACTCGGGATCTCGAAAATATGCCTAAATAGCATTTTGGTAGTTCTAAATTAAAAGATATCCCAAATTGGGCGTGAACAAATAAATTAATAAATAATATAATATAAATATCGCGGAGAATTAGAGACAATCGACCAAACCTCATTATTCTATTGGTGGTTTTCCTATAAAATATGTTTTAAATTATTAACTTATTTGACAGGTCTAATAATGTTTTCCGAACGTTCTTCGTGAAGTATTTACCTTTTTTAAATGTTTAAATCAAAACCTTCTCTCTAACGTACCTACCTACTTACTACTTACCTCTACTTGTAACTTTTAACCTGTAGGTAAGTTCGGCTACGGGGCATTTTTTAATCGTGGTACATAAATGTATTGGTATTGTGTAGGTACTGATGATACACGCCGCGCGCGCCGTTGTGTTGTGAGCTTCAAAAGCGATAAAAGCATAATACAGTGTACATAATATTACCTAATACAGTGCCCTTGAGGTTTTTACTAGCGCCAGGCGCCGTTTGTTTCATGGAGCACCGGTGCATAGTCGGGAAACACCATTGAATATCTCTGAGAAACACGCAAACGCGCGCTCAACATTTTTGCACTGTTGAAATTTGTCACAAGAGAGCGGGTCGTTTCTACGATTCGATCTTCAGTTCACAGCTCGGCTGTGGGACGATTTGCCGGCCTCTGTCTTTCCTCCCGCCTACAATATTGGTATCTTCAAGACCCTTGTTCACTCCTTCCTCTCCTTAAAAGAATCGACACAAGCATCCAATACGCCCTGAGGGAAATTATTATGCGTGAATTTAATATAAAAAAACAGAATATCACCTGCGGCTATAGCTTCTTTGCCTATATACTATACTAAAAAAATGACCGTGGAAAATTCATTGGATGCCCCCCCCCCCCCCCCCCCCAGTAAAAATCACAGTCGCGTTGTAATTATAAATAACTTACGAAGTTACCCAACAGTATTACTAATATTGTGTGCATCTTTGTTAAATATCGGTTAAATTTTATTTTCAAAAGTATTGGTACCTATTACATATTTAGTTTTTACAAGATATTTATTGATAAAATTATTTTCTCCGAGCTTTCTGTTCCGCAAAAGTATCAATAACGTCATCACAGTTTAAAGATCGGGCCATTGAATTTTCAATAGACAGAATAGCCAAGTTACGTGGCCTGTCTTGAGCCCCATTGAGTTTCTTAAATATGTTTTTATTAATTTTAGTTTTGACAACGACCTTTCGGCACTAGCTGTAGTCACTGGATTTGTAACAAATAACATGAATGCAGTATATACTTCAGAAAAGCTGCACGACATATGATACACAAAACCTTTTCTATTTCGTCTCTGAAGGTGGACCGAAAACTGAGAATTTCCCTGGCAAATGATTCAGATATGTCTTTATTATATATTTCAACAAATTCTAGTGCTTTTTTAAAGAGATCAGAGTCATTTAAATTTTGCAAAGTGGCAGGTTGCAAAACACTGAAATTGGAAACAATTTCATTCATTGGAAGGAAGCGCGATTTCAGTTGATTAATAATGATGTCCATACTCGATAAAATATGTTCACTTTAAACAACCTTTCCGGATCTTGGAGACGCTCATCTTCGCAAAGTTCGTCAAAATGGCGTTTCACCTTCCTCCGACAGGTTTTAGAAAATTCAGGGTTGACGGACCACTTTTCTGCTACACTACTTGCTTCCTTTTTAAATTTTCAAATTCATGTCGATACCTTTCCAATTCTTCCAGAAAATTTTTCAAACGTTTTAAGGCATTTGAAAGATCGATGGCTTTGGACTGAAGTGCTTTAGAGGCTGCATCGATAGTTTGTAGAATTTTGCAATGGAAAACCAATAACATAATAAAACTGTATATTGTTCTTGATCTTCTTCTTGATTGATAAAGCTTCATTTCTTTCATCCGATTTGCAATTTAACAGAATTGTTTTCGTTAGCGCTTTTTGGACTTCAGCAAAACCGACTATTAAAGCAAAAATAGCATCATAACGTCCTGCCCATCTAGTAGGGTTCAATGTTTTTTTATGTTATCGAAGATGAAGACTCCCCTTCTTTATCAGATATATTCCATCTTTTGATACTATGCCCAAAAAAATTGACAATTGGTTGAACTGTTTAAAAAAAATGTTGCATTTCAATCTTCGACCAAGTGATTATACTTGGTCAATGATTTCAATAATCTCTTTTACTGCATCATTAAGTACTAGATTTAAGTTATGAGAAGCACAGTGAACATATATCGCATTTGGCTCGATATCTTTTATGAGTTTTTGAACTCCACCATAAGTGCCTTTCATTGTATTAGTACCATCATATCCTTGTCCTCGACACTTATTTAGAGGTATATTTTTGTGATTTATGGATTTAATAATTTGGTTGGACATGGCTAAGGCAGTTTGGTCCTTAACTTCATGAAATCCGGAAAATGACTCTTTAATGACAAGCGCCTTTGGGATTCCATTTTCGTCTTTCTCGATTATACAATAACGGTAAAGTTCACACATTTGATCAGATTTGAAATATCTAGTTGTATCGAATATGATAGAGTAAAACGGTGCGGCATTTATTTCATTAATGAGTGAATTTTCTAATTTTAGAACCAGAACAGAAATGAGCTCATTTTGTATTTTTGAACTTAAGTATTTTATCTGGCTCTTCGATTTACTTAACAATTCTTGTAAAATCGGAACGTATTTTGCTAATAACTCAACAATATTGAACTTTAAAATTGAACGACATCCTTTTCTTATGAATGCGTTTAAATCTTAATAATTTATTTGAATTTGTATACGGTCTTTAGTTTTGTCTAACTTTAGTTGATTTTATGTACTTTATAAAATTTAAAATTTTTACTAAAATTTGTTAAAAATGTTAGGTTACTTCTGAGCTCGCGGCCCCGCGGCGACCGGGGCCCCGGCCCCCTCGGGGCCCGTGGCATTTTGCCAGCCCTGCCACCCTATAGTTTCGCCACTGGTGTGTATCTATACATATATAGGGTGTAGTGTGCGCGGTGCACCTATATGTATTTTCTTTATTATGCCTTCGTGAATTTCGAAAGAGACCCGAAATTAAAAACATTAGCAAAGAGACAGATAAGGAAGGAAAGGGTAAGAAAGGCAGGGATAATTTGACGCGCAGGTGGATGATAGAAGAAGCCGAAAGCAGACATGACACAATCAAATAATTGAGTCAGATCATGTAAGAAGAGTATGTATGAATGTGGATGATAATAATAATAATAATTTGGATGACTTGTATAGCGCCGTTTTTGTGAAAAATCACCTCAAGGATATGATGCAAGGATTGTAAACCAAGTTCTGTGGCGTTTGGTCCTCTCTGATCATCACCTACTGGTGGCTCCACAAAATCAAGCACACACCCGCTTTTCATCAAATCTGGGTTGCGTGCTCCCTAAAATTAAACCTCATTCGCTCAACGACAATTCTGGTTCATCGCTCCTAAAATACATACCTAATGCATTAAGTAGGCGCTAGCATAAAGTCAAATAATTCTAAATGGCTTTTTGGATAACATGGATATTTGAAAGGGGCGAGCTTTCTTCAAAGGGGGCGAGCTTTCTTCAAAGAATGCATGAGTTCTACTCGTCTATCACAGCTTTTTTTCAAATTCTTTTATAGTACGAAATTTAAGTTTACTTTTAATTTTTACATTTGTATTTAATTTTATTTATCCTGATGTGAAGCCATACGCCAAATTACTATTTAGATTTATCTTTACTACGAAACGGTTTACAATATGAATATGAAAAAATATGCTATGGATACCTACATTGAAGCTTTTCTTACCTTCTCTACGTATAGGAATTAAAATAAAATTATTAATTACGTTACTAAAAATATAGGTAAGCGTAAAGTACTAAATAGCTTGTTTTTTCATTAGGTACCTAAATAGAAAGTTATATAGGAAAAAACTTTAAAAAATGCCCCTTTATGGCTAAGATTATTTTTGACTATTTCCATTGACTAACTTTTTTTTAATTCATGTAAAATTACTCACAAAAAAAGAACAAACAACTTTGTGCAACTTTCCTCGTGCAAATAAAACCAAAAATACGCCGAGTGCTAAAGGGGTAAGAAGTAAAATATTTCTGGAGTTTATATTCCTCTATGTATGTTTTATTTTCTTCTTTCTCGAATCCCTTTCATGTATGACTATCACAACACGGGCATTAGCCTGGTATGGTAGATGAAAAAATGACAAAATACCTACTGTAACTTATAAAATTTATTAAATTTTTTTTTTTCTTCTTCTTCTTCTTCCCCTTGTCCTATTCGGGTCGGGGACCCACTGCATCGACAAGGCTCCTCCATACGTCCCTGTCTTGCGCCGATTGATCGGCCTCCGTCCATGGCAGATCCATCCTCTCCTCGCACAGTTTTTGGATTTGCCTCGCCCAACTGTGTCTGGGGCGGCCTACTGGACGTCTACCCTCTGGAATGGCACTCAGTATTTTCTTCGGAATTCGGTCATCAGACATTCTTAGTACATAATAAATATTTTTTTTAATTTTAAAAATCCCTGGGGAAAAGAGGTTAGTAATCAGATAAGAGTTAGTTGCGTGCGACTATCGAAGAAATCCCGGTGATCTGGGTCCCTGGGTAATCCTGTGTCCTGACTTCTAAAAGTTTTAATAAAAATAATGTAAATCAGTAATCACGCTTCTATAATTCAGAGACAATAATGACATAAGAGACACATAAAAAAAAACTAATTAACCTACCCCCTCCGAAGTATTATACACATTGAGTATGAATGATTATACAGGTATGATTTTGATGTATGGTATGATGATGGTTTTGTTGACAATAAGAATTGCCTGGAGATTTGCAGGAGGTGGGTAGGTAGTAAGCAGGGACTAGGCCCTAGCACGCTTGCTCTATATCGATCGGTAGGATAACTATCGGTAACTTCTCATCGTTCCGTAGGACAACTGCACATCGCTAACGTACAAACAACAGTTGATGTCGAATATGTTAAGGACACTTAGTCATTGTGAACTGTAGGACAACTGCACATCGCTAACGTACAAACAACAGTTGATGTCGAATATGTTAAGGACACTTAGTCATTGTGAACTGTCACTTATTCGTTGGCGATCTGTAGTCATGCTAGGGAACGATGAGAAGTTACCGATAGTTATCCTACCGATCGATATAGAGCAAGCGTGCTAGGGCCTCTGTGTACTAGCACGGTCGCTCGATATGAAGTTACCGACCGATTGTCGGTAACTTCTCATCGTTCCCTAGGACAACTGCAGATCTCAAACGTACAAACGACAGTTGATATCGAATATATTAAGGACACTTAGTCATTGTCAACTGTCACCTATTCGTTTGCGATCTGCAGTTGTCGTAGGGAACGATGAGAAGTTACCGATAGTTATCCTATCGATCGTTATAGAGCAAGCGTGCTAGGGCCTCAGATACTAATATCTACAGCCTGTATGTCGGACGAATATCTACAGCTCATATGTTGGACAAATATCTATGAACTTCAGAGTGAAGACTAATATCTACATCTACAGAACCTAAGGTCGGATAAATATCTATGATGGGTCCCAGTGGTGACGAATATCTATGGAGCGTAGGTGGGACTAATATCTACAGAGGGCAGCTGAGCAAGAGGTTGTACGGAAAAGCATAAATTACTTCAATTACGTAAAGGCTTTTTTTATTTTTTATAGAGAATACCTCACAAGAGTCCCAACTGCTCCCGTCTGGAGCCAGTGAGACTATGGCATCCCCAATTGGGGTATGTTGTGAGGCTGAAGGAAAATGGGGAAGGGAAGGAGATGGGGAAGAGGAAGGTAGGAAAGTACCTGGATATTCAGATCTAGTCACTAAACACGGCTAAAGCCATTATTAAGCAACGTTCCAATTCTGAATGGTGGTCTTACACAAGGGCGATACTGACAGTATCTTCCACTCTGGAACGTGCCGCAAATATAGTATATATTATTTTTATTAATTAATTGTGAAATAACACAAATTAATCAAATAAAATTTATTTGCGCACGCCGGGTTCGAACCCGCTACCTTCCGATTGGGAGTCAAGTGTCTTACCACTCGACCACGGACGGTCGTTAGGCTTAAACGTTTAAAGTACGTACATGAAGTTTTTGTATAATATTACGTATTTTGCTGTAATTTTGAAATTGGCATAGCGCTTGCTCGTGTCAAGGCAAGAAAAACGTCCCAGTATTCAAGTAGTTTAGCGGTTACGCTAGGTTTATGTAACATGGTTTGTGATACAAAAGAAAGTGCCCCCTTCGTAGCGTCTGCTCGCGTCAAGGCAAGAAAAACATCCCAGTTTTCAAGTAGTTTAGCGGCTACGCTAGGTTTGTGTAACATGGTTTGTGATACAACAGAAAGTTCTTTAAACTGCAAACGCAACGATACGTTATGCCAATATGCTATACATAATTGCAAATCCAACCTCTGCCAGTACTGTAGATATTCGTCTACATCATCTGTACCGTAGATATTAGTCAGCAGTTTGAGCTGTAGATATTCGTCCTCACTTTGGTTCCCATAGATATTGTTCCAACATACCTCGTTTAGATATTAGTCAACACACGGATTCTCATAGATATTAGTCCGATTTGTTCAGTTTTTGAAATTCCTGTAGATATTAGTAGACGCCTTCGTAAGCAGGTACGTGACATTGCAGTAAATGGCAACGCGGAGGTCGCGGAATCAATGCTCGTCAAATAATGTAGTAAGAATAACGGTTGTGCTTTTCATGTATTCTGTTACTATCGGGAAAATGAAAACTAAGTAAATTTGTAAACATCCTAAATCCTAAGCTCTGCAGAGAGCGCTACACATAATCAAGGTCTCAACTGACCAGTGACCAGTGACCACTGACCATTGACCAAGCTTCCTGATTATCGATGTAAGGGGGTTTCTCGCCATCTTCCCAATAGCTTATAAATATAAAAAATACAAATTAATAATGAATATTTTCGATTTGCGGTTTATTTATTTAAGTTGGAGTTTATAATTCGGTACTCGAACCTATGAATAGTGGCTATATATTGGATAAGTTGGCCGAGTTTTCTAACCACTGCGAGTATTTTATTTTTAATAATATTTATATATATATAATATTTATATTATATCCCAACCTACCAACTAGAATATATTTGGAAATTATAAAAAGTCGAGAAAAGATGAAGAAGTCATAATAATATTTATTGGGTAATGGTATCACGTATAATGTTGAAGTAGGTAATCGTGATTATTTATAAGTACTGATTATTCTGTGAGTGAATTCAGTAAGTAGGTAGGTACCTACGTACCTACATATTAGTTATATTTATATCTTGCAATTTCCTCATTCAATCTATAAATTAACGATTGGTCAATGTTATTTCCCGCTAAGATTTAAAAAAAAAAAAAAATTATCTAGGTATAAATACTACCGCCTACCGGTTCAAGAAATCGTCTTGACAGGGCGTCTCATTTAGTTAATGCGGTAGAGATATTTTGGTTGGTTAGGTAGGTAGGTATTTAATCTGTTTATTTTAAGGCTTCCTTATCCGATAATTCCGCGAGCAGTCGGTAGGTGGGTACCTAGATAATAATATAATATAATATTATTTAATAGAGGGAGCACGTTAGTTAGTAATGAAGTGACGAGATGTGGGATGCATTTGGCGAAGTCCACTATGCGCTTGCAGTTATTGTCCAGCTGAAGGCGAGGCTGATAGCACGGCAGTAAATTCAGCGAGTAGGTGTACCTAGATATAATCGCTGTATACAGTTTTGAGCACTAGGCAGTCTAGGCGCTGGCACTAGAGCCGAGCACGGAGCACGGAACACGGAACAGTAGTCGAGTAGTAGTAGACATGACTGTATTATAATAAATGTATCCGCACTCCGCATGCGCACAGCCGCCAGATACGTCACCGAGGGCCATGTGACTCGGCCTGGCCAATAGCAAGTTGTAAAGTTACGTACAAGTATCATATCGCTCGAAAGTTGTGGTCACTGTTCCTAAAATAATTGAGTACACATCGCTCCTTCGACCTACCGGTTTGGGACGTGCGGATCTTTTCGAACATTTTCTACTTGTTTATTTCATTACTTCTTTAAAAGTATATTTGTCTCAGAGTTTCAGTAATATTCTTAAACAAAATAGTGTGTTCAAAACGCGATTACTGCCCGCTACTCGCTGCCCGCCTGGCGAGCAAAGTGATCGAGACGAGACCTTGATAACTTGTTTCTTCGAACGAGTGAATTACGACTATAATATTATAGGATCATGTTGATAGAGGTATGTGTATGGTTATGTTAATTTAGTGTGCTGTCCTTAGTTCTGTTGAAACAGGAATAAAGTTATAAAAGTGATGTGGTTGTGACTATATGAATGTGTCAACTGTCTGTATTATTTCTGGATGTCCGAAAATACATCTTCCTTAACTTTTAAACTTTTGTTAAGGGCTCTCGGCTATAATCGGAACGTCAGATCGCCTCAACAAACTGTTCTTATAACTATCCAGTAGATGGCAATGGAAAACGGTAGTATAGGTGTGTAAACAACAACTTCAAACAAAACATTGCATGACACTACAAAATAATATATTATAATAGACACCTACTTCTGCGTGCATGTTTAACTTTATCTCGAAACTGTATTTTCTTTAAAATTGTGCATGATCAAATGTTTTACATTCATTAATCACTGATACTATTTATTATATTGTTTATGTAGTAGCACAAAAGTAATAATTCAAAACAACGCAGTACATAAGCAGGTAACTCGCACTATTCCACGAATCCACTCGGAATCGAAGTAGAATGCATGTTTATTTTCTCGTTTCTGCTGACTTTTGTAATATAATTTCCATATAATGCAGCAGCCACTTCTGTAAGAAGATTACATTTTCTATTCATTCATCTTTATAATTACAATTAGGAACACATTTAAATAGTGGGCTAATCATTGGAAAGTTATAAATATATTTAAGTATATTATTTATACAATATAAAGTCATAATAGAAAAATAATTGATTTGTCACAACTGTCCAAATTAGGAAATGTCCGAGTAGGGAGTGCCTACCTACATTTCGGAAAATAAATTTTAAAACATAAAAATATAGTAAAGTTGCAGAATTCAGCCTCACGAAGAGTAGGGACCTACATACGCAAAAAAAACAACCCTTCGTTTCAACTTTATTACTGCAATAAACAACTTACTAATTACGTCGGGGGAGATGGAAAAAATGCACAAAATAGTTTCTTAGTTTGGGTTATTTAAAAAAATTATGCATATTTCCTAACATTCAAACATCCTAAGGGGGTTTCTCACCATCCTCCCGTTAGCTTATCTACCCTAATAACGAATATTAGTTAAAATAAAAATAAAATACTCGCAGTGGTTAGAAAACTCGGCCAACTTATCCAATATAAATATAGCCACTATTCGTAGGTTCGAGTAACGAATTATAAAATCCAACTTAATAAATAAATAAACCGTAAATCGTAAATCGAAAATATTCGTTATTAGGGTAGATAAGCTACTGGGAGGATGGTGAGAAACCCCCTAAATGTCAGATTATACTTAGGGAAAAAAGGGCGGAAAAACCTTGCCAAACTCATGAAATGAACTTTGAAAAAAAAGGGCAATTTAAATGCATTATCAGGGACGAAGGTAACTGACGTTATTTGGAGTAAAAAATGTAAATAAAATTTTGGTCTGATGTGACTTTAGATTTTTTTTCTTAAAATCAAACAAAAAAAATCCACATGTCGTCACAGGTCAATCAGCCGAGTAACCAATCAACCCCCCAACTGCCCTTAACTGTCCAATACCTATTTATTAATTTTTTATGTGTTTAGTTGGGAAAAAAAAACATCAAAAATGTCAATGGACACCTAAATTTCATTTACATTTTTTACTCCAAATAAAGTCAGGACTCACTGGTTAAATAAAATAAGTCAAGTAATACTTACATATTATTACAAATTCATGTAATCAATTGAAAAAATTACAAATTGATGTAATCCTATTACAATACACATGACATCATTTATATAACTTCACTGGTATAACTTCAAATAAATAAATGAAAATTTTAACAATAATATATTTTAGAGTTCCTGCCTAAAATGACTTATGAAACCTTCAAGGCCAATGTTGAAAATGTCAAGAGACCTAGAGATATCATAGTTTATTATTTTAAATGCTATTTCTCATTTCTCCTAGATTGGAGACTTTCGTAGCGCGTTTCAGAGAGCAAATCCTTGTGTTGCATAAATCCAGTGCCGGATTAGCCCCTAAGCAAATTAAGCAATTGCTTAGGGCATCACGTCTTGGGGGGCACCAGAAACTGCACCAAAAAAAAAATCAAACTGACGCACAATTGTACAAAATAGTTCACTATGATAAGATTGAATCAGCGTTCCCTAATGTGGACACAGCCCTGTGTATATTTTTATGCCTGATGATATCAAACTGCACAGCGGAATGATATTTTTAGAAATTGAAAATAATAAAAAATGAAAAAAGAACCACGATGCTGCAGGAAAGGCTCGATGCTTTATCAATATTATACAGATATGCTAAAAAAAGTTGGACTTATAAACTATTTTCCGCAAATTTAATGCCCCTAAAAGTAGCAAGTCGCATTTCAATGGATAAATAAAAAATGGTTTGGTTTTTATTGTATGTAATACCTTCATATAATCTATATCATTGTATCAAATAGGTTTTTTTTTTTTAAATAGCCGATACTAGTTTACTTATGGATAGGGGGGCCCACGGGCGTGGATTGCTTAGGGCACCAAGTAGTCTTAATCCGGCACTGCTTAAATCACTTTGCATTCTCAAATAATGATGCCTAATTTTGTTCTAGAATTCTATGTGGGGCCTCAGCCCAAACAGCACTACTGCTGTATTCTAGTTTTGAAAGTATAATGCAGTTGAAAATCGATGTCATTGCTTCGGGCTTCGAAAATTGTTTACTAGTTCTTATCACAATTCCAAGAAGTTAGTAACACAATGTAAATAGTCCTCTCTTGTAGTAAGGAAGCTTTTTTAATGTGAATACCTCACAAGAGTCTCAACTGCTCCCGTCTGGAGCCAGGGCATCCCCAATAGGGTATTTTCACAAAAGAGGGATTCTGTTGAAAATGTATGGAATATTTAAAGATCATTTTTCTGATTTTAATCATCCTACTAAAAATGTTTGTTTTTTTATTCATTCATTCAAATTTATTGATTTAAAAAACGATCAAAAACAGATAAATCCAAAACGGCCCGTGGTTGGCACGGGCACCAAATACGCTCGTCAACAAAAAAAGTACTACTGTCAGAAATTTTTCAAAGCCGGCCAATGCTCATGAAGTCGCATTATAGCCTCACCCCAAAATATCGTTTTGGCGATATTTAGACCCGCTGTAGAAAATTTATTCGTCAACATAAAAATATAATAAAAATGCCGTAATCATTGTAATTTTTTTAAGTGGAGAGGAGAAGGAAACAGGGGATTGGAAGGTGGGGAAGTACCTGGCCATTCAGATCTTGTCACCAAACACGCTAACGCCATTTCAAGCAATGTTTCAATTCTAAATGGTGGTCTTTCACCAGGGCGATACTGAGAGTATCTTCCACTCTGGAACGTGCCGCAATATAACTTATATTATTTTAAATGATTCAATTCACCCGCCGGGATTTGAACCCTCGACCTCAGGATCGCTAGTCAAGTTCCTTACCCCGACCAAGGAGGCCGTCAAAAGCTGAAACCATGTTTTATTTATTTTAAATGCGTATTTTAAGCATGAGGCTGATTTCTGAAACTTTACCCCCATTTTTTAAAAATAATATGTAAGTGTGTCTAATAATATCATATTTTTTTTATCGATTTCTTAAATTGAATCATTTTCATAAGAATGATTTAAATCAGCTTAGCATTTTTGCAAATACATTTAAAAAAATAAATTTATCAATATAGTTTTCATGTATTTGTAAATAATGCAATGTGATTCATCACAGGTAGAAAAATAAAACTTTTATAAATCACTTTAACATAAGTTTAATAATAGTGTGCATTCTATTTTCCTACCTATATTTATATATCCATACAATTACTTATTTCCCTAACATGTATATATTTCTAGAGAGGCTTATTTTTATAAAATGGATTTTGGAACTGATATGAATTTTATTTATTTATTTAATAATCTATAATTATTATAATTACATGGGATTTTTCAATGCGTGTCTCTTCAATGAGACAGACTTAGGGGTATACATAAATGTATACAAACATAGTTACATGACTAGAAAAAGGTTAAATACATTTTAATTTGAATGCAATAAAAAAAAGGTAATTGGAAGTGTGGATAAATCCTATAAAGAGTGTGATCTTCCAAATCACACGAAAGGTACTGAAGTACTGAAAAGAAATAAGATTACTGACACCAATTATTATATCTGTATATATATATTTCTTGTACCTTTTAAAACTATTTTTGAAGTCATCCGGTCTTATGTTTCCGTGATGTTAAACTACGGTTAATTCGAAGGAAAATAGGAAAAAATAATAAGAAGAATAAATAATAAAGAATCATATGCATACACCACAACTAACTGCAGCAAAACACCAAAATATACTTTTTTTTAAATACATAATAGAGGTTTTTGTCCCAACTGCTCCCTTCTGGTGCCAGTGAGACTACGGCATCCCCAATTGGGGTATGTTGTGAGGCTGAAGATAGCGGGGAAGGAAAGGAGATGAAAAGAGGATGGCGGGGAATGGTGGACTTACACACCAGGACCATAATGAAATTATCTTTCACCTTGAAACGTGCCACAAACATAATATATATTATTATTAATTAATTATGAAATATCACATATAATTGATTTGCAAGCCAGGATGGGATTTGAACCCACGACCTTTGGATTGCTAGTCAACAGCCTTACCCTTCGATCATAGAGACCGTTGAAGGGTTGAAATCACCAAATTAACTAATTTTTTTTTTTTTTAATTTATCTGCAACTGCAAATATATATATAGTTTTATTTAAAAAGACAGTATGATATTATAAGAAATGTTGTATTGAAAATGGTGTTTTTTTTCTGCAAATTTGAAATGAAAATGTATGGAATATTATTATTTTAGTTAATTTCTGTGTTTTAACCCCTCAGGCCTCGACCATTTTTTGTCAGGGGGTCAAAATATTTCCACTTTACAATAAAATCCAAATAAATGAGAATATTTCTGAATGTAACCAAAAGCTAAACACTGTTTTTGAATGGGACAAAATTCGCTTTTAAATTTTATAAATCTAAATAATCATATAATTTTTGAAATACATAAAAAAATTTAAAAATGGCTCATCTTACATTTTTTCTAACTAAAATTACTGATAACGAAAAAAACACATACATATTTTATTAGTCAAATGTATAAATGTTATTGTCACCTCCTCTTTTTTCGCCCCATGTAATAATAATTAATAAAAAATTACAAAAGTATCACAAATTTTTTTTCAAATTCTGATTCCAAATTTGGTTTCTTAAAAGTTTTTTTTACTTCTTTTGCAGTTAACTTTATTATTTGAATATAAAGTGTGGTGTTTTTTTCTTTTTATCTGCACTGTTAATATCATATTTCATTAATTATACCATAAGCCGCCACACTTTTAATAGGCACAGATTTTGAAAAGTTCACTACTTTTAAACATAGTTACCACAAAAAACATCGGTTTCAGTCGGGACCGGTGGAAAAATATGCATTTAAATTTACATTTCATAAAAAAAAAATGTACGTAATTTCTCGTTACGGCTGACATTTCATATTACATTAGTTGTTTGCATACTGAATAATGCCGAACAATTTCCACTATTTCCAGGGTACCAATTGATAAATATTAAAAAAAGATTACTATAAATGTTGCAAAAATCACACATATTCGAGGAAGGAACTAACTAAAGGTTGCACTATACAAATTTTCATGTTCTGAATAAATAAATAATTGAGTACATTTAGGACAAATTAAAATCGGTAATTATTGGATATAGATGGAAAATATATATATATAGTAATTATTATTTTAATAACTCAGGTGCGGGGCATACGTCATTCCTATGTCTACCTACGTTAAATTGTTGTGAAAATAAGCTTATGTGCCGAAGCGGTTAAAAATAATACATTCTCTTTTGTATCACAAACCATGTTACACAAACCTAGCGTAACCGCTAAACTACTTGAAAACTGGGATGTTATTCTTGCCTTGACGTGAGCAGGCGCTATAAAGGGGGAACTTTCTTTTGTATCACAAACCATGTTACACAAATCTAGCGTAGCCGCTAAACTACTTGAAAACTGGGATGTTTTTCTTGCCTTGACATGAGCAGGCGCTATAAAGGGGGCACTTTCTTTTGCATCACAAACCATGTTACACAAACCTAGCGTAGCCGCTAAACTACTTGAAAACTGGGATGTTTTTCTTGCCTTGACATGAGCATGCGCTATGAAGGGGGCACTTTCTTTTGCATCACAAACCATGTTACACAAACCTAGCGTTAGGTTAGTTTAGGTTAGGTTAGGTATATTAAATAATACGTTCTCCGACGACATTCAGAAAATAATAATTGAGAATTTTGAAGCTGTTTTTATATAAAATGTATTATTAGTATTATTACACATATCCGTTAGACAAGCACTGCTCTCTGTACAAAACGAAAAAGTAGAACCTGTGCGCTTGGCACTACTGATATACGTCACTATGAAGTTTCAATGGACAAGATTCAATATGGCATCGGCGTCAAAACGAAGAATTACGCATATAAAAGTTTTTACGAATATAAATTTAAATGCATGTTTTTCCGCCTTTTTCGAGTGAAACCGATGGTACTTGTGGTAATTAAGTTTAGGGGTAGTTTATTTTTTTAAATGTATGCCTATTAAAAGTGTAGCGGCATGTGACGGCTAGTGGTAAATTTACCCATATTTCTTACTATGATAGTAAGGGAGACTACGATTTCTACAAGACCTATAAGAGTTGTTCTGTAAAGCCATCAAATTCGTCAGACGGATTAACAATATGTATTCAATTATCGAAGAAAGCAATCACATTGTGGTTTGACATTATATACTTTTTTTATGTTTCTTTATTCTTTGAATAGTAAATATAACATTTGTGGATTTTATGGCCACCATACTAGGCACATGCCCGTGTTATGGTGGCCGATTAAGCCTTACTTACTTAGCCTGTCGTTCCATTAGGTCAGTAAGTGTAAGGAATCGACGTAAACAAATGGTAGTGAACTTTACTTCTGAACATGGACTTCAGTTTATGTCATTTCCTTACCCTTGCCGACCCATGGGACTATGGTCTATTTTTTTTTTGTACCGCTTTATTAGAATTTGTATATTTTGTCAACTAGTTTCGGTTATCTCAACCTTCTTCATGACAGTATAAAATAGTACCTACTATCCTGATATAGCCGAAACGTATTCTAATAAATTGGTTCAAAACAAAATAACTTTTCATTTAAATATTCTTTTATCCACTGGTGCAATGGCTAACCAAATTTAGGCATTTGATTTTTATAAAACCTAAAGAAATGGGATAAACGGTGAAATTTATTTATTTATTTTTTTCATGTTCTCTATAAAACAGTTATACACCAATATATATCATAGAGAAGATTATAAAAATAATATAGGTGGAAATATAGGTGGGTTCTTTGACTTTAAACCACAGTAAGCAGTTTTCCAGTTCAGATCAGAGAGAAATGGCCGAATCGAACACGAACACCCGGAAATCCCCATCGTTCCATCCAAATCACTTGTTCCTATGTAATAGCAAAAGTTTGTTATAGTTAGTAACTAACTCTATGATTCCAATGTCCCACCTAGTAGTTGCACTAAATGCTTACTTCACTTTCGGCATCAATAGAATTCCAACCGCTTGCGTTAAAAATATTCACTTTCATAATAAATTCCAGCAATCAATGTTTCCTCAGTATATTTGCAAAGTACCTGCACATTCTTAATACATGACGGTGGTGACTAGAAGATGTGACAGTTGATCAGGTCCTCACACCTCCACCTATCGGTCTTGTATTTGTGGGTGGTTGGTTTTCCAGTATTAAACCATTGTCATTCATATAACACGTGTTTATGTAGTGAGAACTTACTGTTATTTGCTAAATCAGTTTGGGAGTCGGATCCAAAGTTGTCATAAAAGATTACCATTTGTATTGGAATGTATTACAGCATGAGTAACCAGGTTTCAATTATTGGAATAAGTATATTATTAGTGTATATTAACTTGTAACTTCCCAGAGGCAGACCTAACTTGTCACTTCCCAGAGGTAGACCCAACTTGTCACTTCCCAGAAGCAGACCTAACTTGTTACTTCCCAGAGGTAGACCTAACTTGTCACTTCCCAGAGGCATACCTAACTTGCCACTTCCCAGAGGTAGATCTAACTTGTAACTACCTATCCAGAGGTAGACCTAACTTGTAACTACCCAGAGTCCCATTTTACCCAGAGGTAGACCTAATTTGTAACTACCTACCCAGAGGTAAACCTAACTTGTAACTACCCAGAGGTAGACCTAACTTGTCACTTCCCAGAGGCAGACCTAACTTATCACTTCCCAGAGGTAGACCTAACTTGTAACAACCCAGAGGTAGACCTAACATGTCTCTTCCCGGAGGTAGACCTAACTTGGCATTGTATTACCGCATTTATGTGCCACTCACAACTTTTCTGTCACACATTCATTGTTTTGTGATGGCAATTCATTCAAAAACAAAACATTCTTTATTTGCGTACAATAATATTCGTATCGCTTATGCTGGAGCCGCATCTGCGCCTATCGTCACGAAGCTTCGCGTAAACATATTATTTTTTTCAAATTTTCCTTTATTTATAATTACTTCGGGACGATAGGCGCAGATGCGGCCCCAGCATTATGGGGCCAACAGACCTAGCTATAAAAGCTATATTTAAAGCGTTATTTGGCTTGGTCTACTCCACCATATCGCTCGTTAGGAATGTACGGCAACCGATATGCCGAAATACGCCAAACCAAATAACGCTTGAGTTTTTCTAGCTAGGTCTGTTGGCCCCATTATAGTAAGACAACAAAAGCAGAAATAAAGGTGTCATTTGTAAATCTTAAACGATTAAGCTATAAACAAGCATAAGGTAGGCAGCCAGTGTGTGAAGGTGTTTCAAATAACATTTTGAGTTTTTGCAAATAATCTCTGTAGTAGTTATTTTGATGCTTGTAACTTTAATTAATATTTTGTTTACTAGTAGTTAGATGTACATTGATTTTCTAATAATATAAAAAGCATTTTGTTTTGGGTTCTTCTTACAACCAGTTAAGGTTTGCCTATACATTGTTAAAAGTGCAGTGCGGTATGTATTTCATATATGGACCCAAGCAGTCATTATGTGCACACGGCTGTAATGTGCAGCATTATTTACATTGTGTGTAGGCAAACCTTTATTGTTAGACCAGAAGTGAAAATGAACACATGTATTGTTTGTTGACATTGCAGAGGGAGATCTTTCGAGTTGTGAGATAGATAATGAGGACAACTGTCAGCAATCCAACATCAATATTAGTGATGTCAGTAAGTAACATACATTTCTTGTTTATTCATTTTTCATACTATACATACCATACATATACAATATCATTTATCACAGAAATATATGTGTCAGGTGAGCTTGCTTTGGTGTCCCTGATCCAATGTTTCCTGGTCCTTATGTTAGTGACATTGAAGAAAGCCAGCCACAGTCGTAAGGGGCATACATTAATTGCGTGAGCAAAAAGTAGGAGGGGGGGGTCCAGTAAAATCTCACCAAATCTCATTATACCAAGGGGGGGTCAATAAAAATCTCAACTTTAAAAGAGTATATATTATAATAGAGATAATAAAAAATAATTTAATTGTTTCACTTCTTTTGAAGTGTCCCATATTGCCCGCTGAAAAATGGCTATTATGAAAAATATGGGGGGGGAGTCCCACCAAATCTCACCGGAAGGGTTCTAAATTTTTCTTTAAACTGCTCACGTAAGTAATGTATGTCCCCTAAGCTAGTATGTATTGTTTTTTAATGAATGAATTTAAAATGTGGCCAAATAGAAAAATCACATATTCCTGAAAGAAGAGCCGATAACCTGCTACCTCTTGGCGTAGAATCATCTGTGCTTATATGTCAGGCTATGGTAACGTTAATATCAGGCTTATGGTTCGGCCCACTTTTACACATCCCGGACCATCGCTTTAAAACAGATAGCGTCATGAAGGGAATCTTCTTTTCTACCAAAGAATATAAAAGCTTAAAACTGTAAACACTTCATATTTATACCCCTTGTGTGAAAGCCTATGGCCGAATAAGTAGTTTACTTTTTGTCGTTTGCTCGTATTACACTTTAAAAATAGCATTTTATTGTATTATTTATTGTTTTTGTGTATTCGTAGAACTCCATTTATTTTTTTTTTTAATTATTTAATTAAATTTTATAATGTTATTAAGTTCTCCAAGAGTTGTACTTTTTTATTATTGTGACAGCTTTTTCGGCTTACAAGGCCATTTTCAAACTGACCATTTTATTGGTTTTTCTATTATATTGCATTAATTTTTTTAGTCCACTCCAGAATTCGTTTAGTGATTATTAGTGATTATTTGTGTAAAAAGAGCGGTATCTTAATATTAAAGTTGATATAATGTTCCAGTTGAAGTCATCCAAACAACAGATCCAAGTTTCGAAGCAGCGGTCCAGCACTGCGAGCCCGAGATGTTCAGCGGTGGCGGCCCTCTGCCCGGGCCTTCCCAGTCACAGTCCGGTGCCGGGCCAGCCGGGCCCGGGCCTGCCCAGCCCGGGTCGGCCCAGCCCGCTGCCCACCACCGCCGGAGAAATGCCTTTGTGAAGATCATCGAGCAACCTGCCTCCAAGGCCCTTCGGTAAATACTCTCTTCAAATGATTATTTAAAATTTTCAGAAAGATGAATGAACACAGTTTTTTTTTTAAATGTAGCCACACACTTCTTGCTTCATCCACATTGAAACGTCAAATCGCTTGGTGCTTTAACCAATTAGTTGCCTGCAACGGGCAAAAGCTATTATTCTTTTATTTATGTAGAAAAATTTAATTTCTTGTTAAAAATGCCCCCTTTTTTAATAAATTAATTAAAATAATCACACCATCTTAATCCTTACGTAAATACCTTTAAAGTGATATATAACACTTATATTTTAATATGCAACCTAAAAAAATATATATATATATTATAAAACTAAAAACTTTAAACGCATGTATTGTAAAATTTGTTATTTTTTAATAATGCCACTTTTCTATTTAACCGGCGATATATATTTTACAGTTCTTGTCTAAAATTACTCTTGAAACCTTCAAGGCTAATGTTGAAGATGTCAAGAGACCGGGAGATATCATTTAGCAGCACCATACCTCTTGTCATGCTATGCTGGGCCAGAACGTCCATTCTGCCATGTGGAATACAGAGCAAGTCGTGGTGGCGTCCCTGGCAGTAGTTGTTCGGTATGAATAATTTGTAGCATGCCAAGAGGTATGGGCTGTCAATGAAAGAGTTTGTAATTTTAAAAGCCTTTACTGAAAGGGTCCCCTTCCTTCTAAATTGGAGACTTTCATAGTGCGTTTCAGAGAGCAAATCCTATTATTACTATTAATACTATAACATAAAATACTGTATTACAGAATTAACTGTACTGAATTGCTTCAATTAATCAACATCCACATACCCAAAAGATCTTGCCGAAATTTACTACCCTTTTATTTTAACAACACCAGGACACGGACACTGGTGTTGTTAAAATCTCGTAAATAAATATTCTGATCTGGGAGATATACTTCACCTTAAAAATAATCAGTATAAATATTTCATTGGAGAAGAAGATAACACTAATAATCTAAATTGTAAACCCTGTAAATGTGGTACAAAAACTAATTATTAAAGTCATTTTAAAAAAACAACCTACATTCCCTTCTGAAACATTGTTCAAAATTTTCAAAGTTCCAAAAATTGAAGATCTCTCTCTGTAAATCCCGAAGAAATAAAAAAAATGACAGATTTGGCATTATTCCAGAAAAGGGTCAAACTATTCTTAAAAAACTGTCAGCAATAAAATCCCGTAATCTTAATCCTGTAAATCAAACCATAAAATATTTTATAATGTTTCTTTATAATGTTTCACACCCTTAGAAAATATCGTCTGTAGGTATCTAGAATCAAATCTTTGATCCTTTTCACACTGGACTCGCGAGCGATTTATCGATGTCTGCGTGCATGTGTTACTGCGTGCGGCTACTAGCCCTCCCGTCCCCCCGGCCCCGTACGTCACACGTCTGCCATCTCTGGTCGTAAAATTGATAGTTTTTGGTGGGCTGGAATGACTGGGCATGATTACTATTTTCTTTTTCCCTTTTTTCTCCCCGAGGCGACTTGAGCAAGTCCGCTGATGTGGTTCACTATTTTTGTTACGGGACCTGCAGTTTTTAGCACACAACAAAATTATAATGGTAGGTATTGTACATATTTTGGTCAAGAGATTTGCTAGAGATATTATTTATTTCTTTGCCTAATCCCGAGGTCACGGGTTCAGATCCCGGCGTGCGCAAGTAAATTTTATTTACTTCCTCAGTCTTCACAAATTCACTTTGTGACGTCATTTTAATTAAATGAAAACAAATCACTTTGTAAAATAGTTTATGGTATGGGCGGGTATGAGTACGCCACCCCCAGAACCATTTATTGGACAACCAACACCCCTGCCATTGGTCACCCCAAGGTTCGCTGCGTTTGGTGACTTAGTAGTGGTGCCCGGGTTTATACGGTGAGGTTTGTCTAGGTCTTGGCGGCGGATGGGTTTTCCCACCTACTGCGTGGCGAGCCGGATCGGATGAGACTGGTTCAGGGAGACCTTCAGCATCATAACATACCCCAATTGGGGATGCCATATTCTCACTGGTTCCAGATGGGAGTAGTTGGGACTCTTATGCTTTGTTTTCATTTAATTAAATTTTATTTAATTAATTTGTGTTGTTTCATTATTAATTCATTACAAAAAATACTCATTAAATCCTACGAGAGTCGAGAGTCTTACCACTCGACCACGCCGGCACAAATCTTATTATTGTGTTATTATTCTTTTTGGCCTCTTGACTACGAATCCGCAGGTTGCGGGTCCGAAAGTTAATTTGTGTCGTTGTGCACAATTTATTAATTAAAAATAATATTTTTACAAATAATAATCTTCTTTGTTTATTAACCGCTTGGACACATAAGCTTGTTTTCACGATAATTTAACATAGTTAGACATAGGAATGACGTATGTCCCGTACCTGACTTATTAAATCTTAACCATACCGTTAAAGTGATTCAAATTGGGTGATAATAGCCGGGGAGCCGAGAAAGGTAAACCCTACGTCATCGAGTACACGGATGAAACTACTTTATAATAATACAGATTTAGGAAATGAAATTAAAAGAATTTGGCATTCTCAGACTATAAAAATATTACCTTTTGTTATTTCGGCTACTGGCATTATACCTAGCTCTCTTATTAAAAATTTAGGCATATTAGATTTGTCAAAGAATTTGTATATAAAAATGCAAAAATCAGTCATTTTAAATACATGTAGAATTACGAAAGATTTTTTAAATATTTATATTGAGGGATCAGTAGGATTTATAGGTCAAATTAGGAATTCCACAGAGCCGAACCCTCTGATATGAAAATATCTGGAGACGGTGAATTATATTCCCATCTAATAGTTTGGTAGATTAACGTGTTCTTGTATTGTTTTGTATTAATTATACTTATATAATGCACTTGCATAACGTGGATTTACTAGATGATCATTTATATGGAAAAGTGTATGAAAGGGTTTAGTTTTTCCTATGGGAAAAACTAAACCCGTTCCTGTAAATCTGGTGAATAAAAAAATAAAAAAAATGAAAAAATTGAAGGATTGATGCTTGCTATTCAAGATAGAGTCATTAATACTAAAAATTATATATACTTTAAAAATCGTTCACAACAAACTGAGAGGCTGCTCTCTTATTTTTGTCATTTTTATCAATCTCATATTTCAAATTCAGAATTACCTACATTATCTACGACCATTTTTTTTTTCCATTAAAAAAAGTAGCTGCCAAAAACTATTTGTTATTCATATAAAAATATTTTTTTTTAAATAACCCAGGACCACAGCAAAATTATGCCTTGCAAAATTCATCGTAGACGTCAATATTTGTCGCATATTAAATAAAAATGGATAAATTTATCCAGGATACATAAGTACCATTTAGTTCATAAAGATAGCAGCCAATAAAAATGTGCATTAGTTATTATTGCATTATTATTATTGTTAATAATAATAATGTTAGTAGAAATATGAAACAGTTAAATATGAAAGAGGTAGGGTCCCATTAGCTCAGTTGCAGAGCATCGCCGCGGCAAGGCTAAGGTCCTGGGTTCAATTCCCAGATGTGAATGTATCTTTTTATGATTTTTCTGTTTCAAATTTTCGAGAGTCGCTAATATTTAATTTTTCCTATTTATGTATCCTATATTTATGGGAAAAACTAAACCCGGACTTGAAAATCTGGTGAAAATATTCAGTGATTAAAAATTACAATTTGAGGTTTTATTCATTACATTAATTCGTGTAATTGGTCACCATGATAAAAGCAGCCATCTTGGTATGGTGATTTAATGTGTACTCGACGTAAATGACTTAATTAAATATCATATATTAAAAGAATAATATATATTAGATCATTTCAGAGACTATTATTTGACATAAGCAATATTCTAATACTTCACCAAACAAACACAAAAGTGACCAAACGGAAAAAATTATAAAAAACATCGATTATTCGGGACAAGACAACACTAGAATATCGAATATCGATCATTGACCATGTGACATCACTCCGCACAAATACATATGTATTTATCTAAACTCTCTCGCCTCGCCCCCTTACCTCCCGAATACTGGGCGAAAGGGACAAATGCACCTCGGGCTACTAATACCTAACTAAAATCGTCAAAATCGAGGTTTTGTATTCCCCACTTTTCTACTCCAAAAGTGGACCGATTTTCAATTTTTTTTTACCAACTACATAAGAAGAAACTATTCTATGTCTGCACGTTTTGATTTTTTTTTAAAAACATTCTCTGATTTGTATACTAAACGTCCTCGTACCTCCTACCATCATGTAGAATCACCACCCGAAGTTAATGCACTTTATTCCCGGACACCCTGTATAGAGACACTAATAGATATAAAATTTCTGAAATTTTTGTTTACATTGAATATCAATTTATGTGAGACTTCTTATAATTTTTACCAATGTATTTTATTTTATTTTATGTTGTTGTAACATTTTTTTTTTTTCATTGTATTATTATTTCATTATTGTTTTAATTGAATCGTTGACCAATGGATTTCATACTTTTGAGTAAATCAAGAAAAACGTGTAGGCTGATGAGTTTTCAAGATTCCTGTTTTTTTTTTGTTTTATTGAGAAATTAATAGAACAAGCATGACAAAAATCAACCAAATGACCAAAATTTGTATGGAAAGAAACTGGTGATCATTTTGAGTTTGTTGAAATTGAAATTCTAATTAAAAATCTGACTTCTGATTCAAAATACTCCGTAATTCGTCTCAATTACGGAGTATTTTGGAACCGAAAATTTTGGAAGGTCGATATTGTCGCTGATGTGTAGCGGTGACGCTGCATTAAAAATGATCACCACAGTCGTAGAAGCTCTCGATACTGGCAATAAAGCAATAGCTGTCTTTTTAGACTTGTCTAAGGCATTTTATATCGTATCCCACGGTTTACCCTTAAAAGAACTCAGTTCAATAAGTATTGTTAATAAATCTTTAGATTGGTTCAGAACTTATCTTGAAAATAGAACACAGAGAGTAATGATTAATGATCACATTAGTTCAAACAAATCTATTGTGTATGGTGTTCCTCGGGGTGGTGTTCCGGGCCCAATATAATTTTTGTTATATATTAATGATCTCTGTAAACTGCCGTTTTCTGGTACTTCAATTGTATTTGCAGATGACACTGTTTTGGTGTTTGCTAGTGATACACGGGAAGAAATGTATTCTAAGTGCGAGACAGGATTAAGGGCAGTCAAAAATTGGCTTGATCAAAACCTGTTAACCTTAAATATGAACAAAACTAAAAATATTACTTTAAGATGATAGACTTCGCTTTTCGGCCCATACAAAAAGGACGCCTGGGAAAAAACACTTTTCTACATCGAAAATTGCACGAAATGAATGTATTTTTTTATACTGCCTTCTAGAAGGTGAAAGCTATGTCGGTAGCTTTTTGAATTTTCGATGCGTTTCGTATTAACGTAAACATTCACTGTCAAACATGTATAATTTATCAAAAAATATTATTAAAAAAAGGAAAGGAATTCTCATAATTACAAAATTATAAAAACATACCGACGTAACTTCTTCTTTTTAGAAAATATATATTTATTTTAAAATTCAATTTCGTGAAAGTTTTGGTGTAGAAAAGTGTATTCTCCATAAACCTGTTTTCAAGCGATTTCTGTAGGTAAATTTGAGAGTTTACGGCAGTCGTCTCATTCGCACATTTGACGTGTCGGCAGATCCGACGATCTGTCGTCGGATCTGCCCTGATGATGGACACTGCAACGCTATCCGAAACGTCGGCTAAAGAAGGAGGTAGCACAACACGGCATAACACCCCAAAAACAAACAACGAAAATGCTTTTGGCCGTGAAAATCTAAAAACGTATCCAAATATATATTAACTATTTTGTACACAGAGCGAGGTTAGTGGCGGTGTTTGATTGTTTGGTGTTGTTTGCAGATTTCGATACGAATGCGAAGGGAGATCAGCCGGCTCTATCCCCGGGGTGCACAGTACTCCTGAGAACAAGACGTACCCCACCATCGAGATCGTGGGCTACCGGGGCCGGGCCGTGGTGGTGGTCTCCTGCGTCACCAAGGACGCCCCTTACCGACCCCACCCACACAACCTCGTGGGCAAGGATGGCTGCAAGAAGGGCGTCTGTACTGTAGAAATTAATTCTGACAGTATGTGCGTTTCCTTTAGCAATTTAGGAATCCAATGTGTAAAGAAGAAAGACATTGAAGAAGCTCTGAGAGTTCGAGAAGAAATCAGAGTAGATCCATATAAGAGTGAGCACTGTTTATTATTTTATATTATTATCTGTTTCCAGTTTATTGTTTACTAGCTGCGGAACCCGGCTTTGCTAATGGTGTTATGAGATTGTGTGGTAGCCCTCTATACCCTACTAACACAAAAAAGGCTTCGAATGGTCCACAATCTTCTAGAACATCCCAAAATATTCAGAGTGTTCTGGAATGTTCCAGACTATTCCCGAACATTCCACAATGTTCCAAGATGTTGTGGAATGCTCTCGGATGTTCTGGAATGTTCCAGACTATTCCCGAACATTCCACAATGTTCCGGGATGTTCTGGAATGTTGTGGAATGCTTTCAAATGCTCTCGGATGTTCTGGAATGTTCCAGACTATTCCCGAACATTCCATAATGTTCCGGGATGTTCTGGAATGTTGTGGAATGCTTTCCAATGCTCTCGGTTGTTCTGGAATGTTCTAGAAATTTCTACAGAGCGAAACTTCCAGCCCTTATATCTTCAAAAGCACACCCTTCAGGTAAAAAAACATTCTTTATGGATGGTGGATAGAGGGCTACCACACCATATAACTCCCTTGATCGTACCGGGACGCGTATTTCCATACCGGTTCAGACACGGCGGTGACTGAAATGGGATAGGGTTTGTTGTGCGAAATCAGCTTACAAAACCTATACCGGTTCAGACACCAACGCGCTTAGTTGCTCTGTCTGTGCTGCATCTTTAGTGACGGTGACGAACGTACTTATGGAGTAGCTTTTGTTGTTGCATTTGCTTTGTCATATATATATTTTTTTATATTAATGTGTATTATACTAATGTGTATTATACTATATACATAATAATAATAGGTACAATACGTAGCTTGCCAAAAGTTAATATATACTATATTTACATACACTAGTCTATATTATATACTTATTATTTCAATCGTGGTATCAAACTCTTATACCATCAGGCCTCTTCTCCGCAGAGGTAGTCAGAGAGGATAGACCGCTAAACAACTCTGTCACACTACTTGCTTCAATCACACCCACACATCTTCTCGTATTTTGTTGTTTGGCGGTCTATCCTCTCTGCCTACCTCTGCGGGAAGCGGCCTGATGGTATAAGAGTTCGATACTACGACTGAAATAATAAGTATACAGAAGGTACGTAATTGACTTACTTTAACAAGTGATTCCAGACATTATTTGGAGTACAAAAATGTTGGTGAAATTTTGGTCTCCGGTGACTTTTTTGATGACATATTTTTTTTTTTTTTCAAAATTGTTTTTCTTCAAAATTAGAAAAAAAAAATTCTTCCACATGATGTCACTGGTCACTCAGCTGAGTAACCGCCCCATCACTTTGCCCCACCCCCAACTCTCCTCTCACCTACTATTTTTTATGTTTTTGTAGAAAACAAAAAAAAAACACCAAAAATGTAACGGGAGACCAAAATTTTATTCACATTTTTTACTCCAAATAATGTCAGGAATCACTGGTTAAAGTAAGTCAAATACGTACCTTAACACCCTGTATAATATAGGCTAGTTTACGTGAATATAGTGTTAACTTTTGGGAATACTATATATAGCAAGCTATGTATTGTACATGATTTTAATATAATATATACACATTATTAGCGACAACGTCCTCAAAAACCTATGTACCTGGAGCGACAACGTCCTCAAAGACCTACATATGTACCTTGGAGCTTCTAAACTGGAGAGAACTGCCACAAAACCGCGATGAGTGGAGGAAGACTCTTGAGGAGGGCAAGACCCACCACGGGTTGTAGAGCCAATTGTGATGATGATGATACTTATTAATATATAAAAAAATAAATATATGAAAAAGCAAATGCAACAACAAAAGCTACTCTGTAAGTAGATTTGTCACCGTCACTAAAGGCGCAGCATAGATAGAGCAACTAAGCGAGTTGGTGTCTGAACCGATATAGGTTTTGTAAGCTGATTTTGCACAACCAACCCTATCCCATTTCAGTCACCGCCGTGTAGTATAGGTTTTGGAAACACGCTACCGGGACTCGTTTCTGAGTTTGAGCGGCATGCACATTTTACACATACTTTTATAATATATATTGATTATTATCTGTTTATTAGCCCTGCTGTAATTCCCCTCTCTTTCTAATAATGTGAATGGGGGTTAGGGTACAGTGTTGCATCATCTGAATTTTTGTTTCCAGCTGGATTTTCACATCGTTCACAACCCACCAGCATAGATCTGAATGCAGTTCGCCTCTGCTTCCAAGTATTCCTAGAGGGCACTGACAGAGGGAGGTTCACACTGCCTTTGGTGCCCGTCGTGTCGGATACCATCTTTGACAAGAAGGCCATGAGCGATCTCGTCATATGCAAGATGAGCCACTGCTCAGCGCCTGTGGCTGGCGGCAGGGAGATTATTCTGCTCTGCGAGAAGGTAATTACATATTACTAAAGTGTTCTATTATTAGGATTCTCTAGCTTATCCCTGTGGATACTATTTACTTTAGTTTCTTGTTAAGCCGGTTCCTCATCGCCGAGGATCACGATCCCTCCAATTTCCATTTTTCTCCTCCACTGCTTGCACTCCTGCGCTGCGTGAAGAGCCAAGGACACCGACATACCAGACGCTAGTGATACTTGGTCACTCCAGCGCCCTCCAGTGACCTTTCTCTGCTTATTCTGCCAAACACTTTGCCAGTGATTATCAGTTTCTCCAAGTTTAGGCAGATAGTTGAAAGTCTATTGTGTATTACTTTAGTAGTAACTATGTATTATTGTTTCTGACTAGACCTTCAGTCAATCGGCGGACAGCAATCACACAGGATGCCCTAAGGAAAGTCGTCTTTGGGAATGCTTTAAGAGATCTCTTTTTAATGAAAGGAACTATAGAAAGTTCTTGAAAGGAAAAGGGTATGAGGGATGGGTACATAGACATTCAAATTGATAGACCAGCCAATCAGGGAAAGGGGAACAAACCGAACTGCACGGAAGGCGGTGTCACCGTCTCCATTTCTGTGATTTGTCGTATCTTATCTTACTAATATTATAAACGCGAAAGTTTGTATGGATGTATGTGTGTTTGTTACTCTTTCACGCAAAAACTACTGAATGGATTTTAAAGAAACTTTACAATAATATAGCTCATTCGTCAGAATAACATATAGGCTTTATAAAGCCAGATATTTTCAATATATTATAAATAATAATTATTATTTAATAGAAAATTTGAGAATGACATTTTGCAAAAAAATCAAATTTCATTTAAATCAAAATTCAATTTTAGAAAATTAGTAAATTTATTTGAAGTACTCGCCTAATACTTTGAATCGAATCAAAAATTATAGATATTTTAAATAAATACGTTAAGAATTTTGGTATAAACATAGATGGGACCTAGGAAAAGAAAATAGTAATATAAGTCGCGGGAAGAAGCTTGTCAATAAATAAATCTGACATTATACAGGCCACATTGTAACTGCAACTCGCATTGTAATACATATCACTGTTCAGTCCTCAAAAATAAAATCTGTTTACAATTTACTAGTCCTTTTTATAATGGCGCATACATTTCTGATTTACACACTTCAACCATTTTTAGCATCGCTACGCCAGGCAGTTCGTTTAAAAACGAACATTCAGATCGTGTGCAGCAAAGTACCGCAATGGACTGAGCTGCGTACCTCACTGTTATACTGTTGCTCACAATTGCCTTACTTTAGTGAACTTAGTCTGGTTATTTCAATGTGCGCTTGTCGGTGCTCAATGTACAACTGACATCATAATTTATTCAAACCGCTTTTGAACCCTCCTGGTGTCAAAAATATGGTTACGTGGTTTGCTTCCAGCTCTTCGAAATGTTACCCAGATTTCATGTTAGGTCTCTCAATTAGGATGTCTATGGTGTATGAAGTTGGGGGTCAGTGGGTCTTCAACTACTTAGGGTGACTTATGGCAGAGGTATTGGTTACACAATAAATGGAATTGCCAATGTGCCAAATTCTTGATTAATACAACTTGTATTTTCATTTTTATTTTCTGACTAATTTCCTGTACACCTTATATCTTTTTTAATGTTCTAATTATTACCCGTCTCAGAACAGACAACGTCTAGTGAGGCGGGTAACTTACTTGTTATAAAATACTATATTACCTTAATAAACGCCCGGGTTGCCGGCAATGAAATTGATTGAATTGAATGGCATTCAATGATAAAGAATACATATTAGATAGTTACCTCATGATGTATAAACTAATTTGCAGGTTGCCAAAGAAGACATCAGCATCAGGTTCTACGAAGAGCAGGATGGGCAGGTGATTTGGGAGGGGTGGGGCGACTTCCAGCACGCCAATGTTCATAAACAAGTTGCTATCGCTTTCCGAGCACCGCGCTACAAAACATTGGATGTTGAACAACCTGTCAAGGTAAACTAAATATATTCATTTGCAAATTCTCCATTGCTAATTTATTCTACACATTTCGTTATGCCCACAATTTGAGTTCATTCATATTCACCTAACCTATAAAAGGAAATTTTTGTAGTCTACTCTGTCTTTACCTATCTTTGCGTCTAATTCAAATGAAACATCTGTTTGCAGGTTTGTATCCAACTGCGAAGGCCTTCAGACGGAGCCATCAGCGAGCCGCTGCCTTTCGAGTTGCTGCCGCTGGACTCAGGTAGGACCGGCCTCTTGTCACGCCGCCGCAAGACGGACTTCCACCTCTTGAGTCAGATATTGGCAACGGACAGTCAGCATAAGCACAAACAAATGTCGCAAAACTCATTTGATTCAGATAATACCGTCTGTATGGCCGCCGGCACAGATGGCAACAATAATACTAACCATCACAACCCTAACTTCGAGCCTAACCCTGTTTCTGCATCGGAACCTTCCACTGTCAATAATTCTAATAATGACTTGACCGTGGATCTCACCACTCCTTGTGATGAAGTCCATAAAATTGAAGACCAAATTCATTCTCACGAAAATGGTATCGATCTGAACCACTCCAATTCATCGGACAATCATGATAAAAACCTTAATGAACTTTTAGACCAAGTAGCAGAACTCGACGAGATATATTCTGAAAATCAAACTCGTTTAAGCAACATGGCAGCCATCGACAATTATAACAATTCAAATAATATGAGCATGGATATAGATGACTTTGATGATAGAAAAACTTACAGCAGTCTTCAATTAGCATTTAAAAATCCCGTGTCAATAGTCGAGCCCGATATATCATACGAAGATGTGATCACCCAAAAGGGACCTATCATCGATCTCACTCCGCTGAAACGCGACACGACGGATGAGAAGCTTCCTCCCTTGCCCCCCAAGCGTATTCGTAAGACTCCTTCTGTGGAAGCTCTTCACCTCCGTCCGCGAGCCGCCACCTTATCTGTGGAGCAAGTTCTCAAGCCCGGGCAGCCCATCCCTCTCTCTCACTCTCCCACCCAGTCCCAGCAGGCGCTCAACAAGCGTCCCCAACAGATAACTATCACGAGGTCCGCCGACTGCTTGCCGTCCAACTTGCCTTCCGTCCCCCCCAAGAAGCGCTCCTTTCTGTCTCGCATCTTCAACAGAAAGTCTAAAGACAAATCTCCCCCTCGCCCTTCCTCGGACAGGAAGCCCGGCAAGCTCGTGGGCAGGAGCGCCAGCAGCGTGTCTGGGCAGCGTCCCTCCAAGTTCAAGCAAGACATTTCCCACACTTCCCTCAAGGGCTCCTCTGGGAACTTGTCTCTGGGGACTTCGCTGCGTTACACCGACAGCATAACCCATATTTCTTTGCACGGAGACAATAATGATTCTACCGTGTCTCTCTCTAACAACAGTACCGCCAATAACCGTGCCGGGTTACCTCCGTCCGACGGAGATACGATCCTCGTGGCTGAGAATGTATTGGCGATCGACGCCTCGGCCCTCAGGAAGATACAGGATAACCTCGACCTGACGGACGCCGAGCATTACGCCTTGTACATGGCGCTGGCGCCGCATGCCACTGTGTCTGAGTTCGACGAGTTGAGTTGTTACTATTCTCCGGTAGATGGCGGGAAGTTCCCCCTCATGGCTCCGTCCAATCAAGACTCTAAAAATTAATGAAATAGATCACTTTATTTACCAAAATATAGTATTATAAAATGCGTAATATTTGTACAGTGTACCTCGCTCATACGGTGGGTCACGTCCCAGCCAATGCTGTGCAGACCTCCATCATTTATATAAAGCACGTAAAGTAAAGAGAGATGGAACCACTGAGTGTGAATTTATGGAAATTGTAAAAACGCCGTAAAGCGGGTTATGCCTGTAACATGTTTAGTAAACAATATCATTTGGCACATTATTATTGTCTAAAAGTTGTGTTGTCCTAATCCCTTGTACTTATAACATTGTTAAATATTGTTTAGGTTATAAGGATATATTTATTTAAT
This sequence comes from Limnephilus auricula, assembly GCA_951813805.1. Lineage (NCBI taxonomy): Eukaryota > Metazoa > Arthropoda > Insecta > Trichoptera > Limnephilidae > Limnephilus > Limnephilus auricula. The sequence goes on along the minus strand of OX638395.1, from coordinate 152,015 downwards.
TTCATGTGACCTATTATGTATGTTGTAGACCCGGTAGTGTTGAAACGAAAGAGACAGAAATTTGCCGGAGATCCAAATGCGCACCTTCTTAGACACTTACAGGCCCCTATGCAAGACATTGCCAGTAAGTTCTTCCTTACATCTTCTTAGGTGGATGGGTCTTTATCATGTTATGTATATCATATGATGCATTTCACTAATATTTACGGATTGATAATGTCAAGTAATACAGGTAAGAAGACATTTCATCGGACTAAATACTTCAAGTCAGTCAGTTGACCTGCCACTTTATACCTACAATCTAATGTGAGTTATTCCTAAACTGGACAACTTTTTTATTTATATAATTTTATTGATAAATCTAGGTATTGTTTAACCCCTAGGCATCGTTCATTTATATTTATAGTTATTTCAAGCTCTCTTGTAAGAAGTTGTGAGAAAAATGGAGTTAAGTTTGTTGGTTTATTTTTATTTTTTACTAATTAGTCAAGGTTATAATATAAGACATAAAAATTTGTTAGCATTTTTCATGTTTATGTATATTATAAAGAAAACATATCATTGTTCTATTTATTATCTGGGAGCGATTCAGTAAGCTCCATATATAATTCATTAAAGAGGTTATGGAGCCAAAGCATTCTCCTATTCCCCCCCCTGCCACATCTGATAGGTATAGGTATGGCTGTTGCTAACTGTTAGGTTACTGAATCGCTAACGAGATATTGTTTTCTTGTTTGTATTGTTAAAAGTCCACCCATTTATTCATGCCAATCAAAATCATTATTTCATTATGTAATAATATGTATTTATTTCATTATAAATTATTGATTTTTTTATATTCACTATATTATGTATTTTTACCATATATTTTAATGGGTGCATTGTTTTAAGGTGCTGGCATTTTTTATCTTATTGTAATATTTTATAAAGATGAACAATAATCGTTTTCTTGATGTATTAAATACTCTAATAGTCAAATAAAAACTAGTCAATGTTACCTTTTGTAATGGAATATTGTTTGTGACGGGTGTGTTTGAAAGTTTATGATTCTACCGATAAGGATGGATCCAAATGAAATATTTAAGTACCAAAGCTTGAGTGAATAAATATTAAATAAATAGACGGATGCGTCCTTCATTTCCTAAACATTTACAGAACATAAAGGTGAAGTTTGAAGGAAATTATATAAAAGGTATGCCAATTTGTTCTGTAGCATGGTTTGTTGTTCTGCATGTACTGCTGTGCTTTCTTTTATTTAGTTTTTCATAATATGTGCTGTATCTATCTTACAGAGCCCTAGATTAGGTTTATTTGTTGTACGTATTGTGCCCAATCTGGAGTCTCACCCCACATTAAGTAATATTATTATTTTAAGGACACCGCCACCCCATCAATACGTAGATAATAATATATTACGCAGTACGTCTCTACACTTTTTTTCAATTTCTTGAGACAAAACCACTATTGTTTAATACGAGGGTAAATTCGTAAAGTAAGGTTCCCTATGCTGTCAACAAAGATAGGGAGAAAACTGGCAACTTTGGCTGACTCATCAACTCCCCCACTCTCTATCTCTGCCGCTCCCGCCACGCTACACCGCTCAGTGCCGGCTTGGCAGCCATCGAAGATGGAGCTTCCTATCGCTGTTTCCGCCAGATGCGAAATTCGCGCTGTGTTACGTTTTTTACATGCAAAAGGAACTCCGCCTATTGACATTCATCGTCAGTTAATCGAAGTTTATGGGGAAAGGTACATATCTGTCCAACATGTTCGCAAATGGTGTTGAGAATTTAGTGAAAGTCGCAGAAATTCACGATGAAGACCGGAGCGGAAGGCCTTCAGTTTCAGACGGAATCGTCGAAAACGTTGAGAACATAATACTTAAGGATCAGGGGATTACCATCAACGAACTTGCTCCTCGTATTCCTGGGACCTCCAACATCACAATTCACAAAATTTTAACTGAAAAATTAGGCTATCGTAAACCACGAATGCTCACAGAAAACCACAAGCAGAAACGTGTTGAGTGTGCCCAGCAACAGTGTAAAGACAGTGTGAAGTCAACAAGGAAGAATTGTTGGATTCCATTGTTACAGGCGACGAAACATGGGTGTTTCACTTCACCCCCGAAACCAAGCAGTAATCACGTGAATGGCCTCATTCAACTTCACCGAAGCCGAACAAGTTTAAATGAATGCAGTCTGCTGGGAAAGTCATGGCAACCGTCTCTTGGGACAGAAAAAGCCTGCTGTTGATCGACTAGGCGCCTCATGGAATAACAATAAACTCTCATAGATATTACGACACATTAAGAAAAGTGAGACGTGCGATCCGAGAGGAAGATTGTATAGTGGTGTGAGGTTTCTTCATGACAACGCTGACAGATTTTGGCTGAATTGTTTTGCCCCGCCCACCCTAAAGTCTGGACCTAGCCCCTAGTGATTACCACTTATTCCCTTTTATTTAAAGAAACGCTTGGGTGGAATGCGCTTCCATACTGATTTAATTTAATTGATGAAGTCAAGGAAGAGGTTATTCGATTTCTCAGAGGAATGGCAGAAGAATTTTATGACTTGGGGATACAAAAGTTGGAGTATCGTCTGCAAAAGTATTTAGACAGAAACGGCAATTATGTAGAAAAATAGAGTAAGTTTTAAGCTATAAAATGATGTATAATGCAAAGGAAAACAATAAAGCTGTATATTTAAAAAAATGTGGGAACCTTGTTTTATGAATGACTCGTATTATTAATTATCAAATCATTATGAATTGTATTAGAAAAAAAAAGAATACTAGTGATTGAGGCTTGCGGCAGCCGGGCATCAGCTCTCACCGCTGTGCTGTTGCACAAACCTTTAGACCTGCCGTACTACTCCACCACATGCTGTTTTATTGTTTTTAATTTACATATAACATAATTATAAGTTTTTGTTCTGTGAGAGGTGTTACTTAGTTGTTTATGTATTTAGCTTTTTTTGTTTTGTTTGTTAAGTATGGTGTGGTTTTATATTGTTTTTAGCAATGAATGATTGTGGTTATTAGTGAGTTAAACGGACACTAACAGCTTTGTATAATTGCAGGCATGGACCCGCTGGCGCAGGCGCCGGTTTACAATGTTTACGGCATGTCCCCGGAGCAGACCATCAAGATGGAGCCCAGAGGTTGCTATTCAATTCCTATTTTTTTTTATTTATAACATTAAAGTTATTTTAATCATTGAAAATCAATTTTAACCACTCAATGGAAAATGTGAAACAGAAAAAAATTCAGTCGCATTTGGGAATTGAATCCAGGATCTCTTCCTTGCTGAGGAAGTGCTCTAAAAAGCTCTAGTGCACTTCCCGGGAAGGAAGAGGTCCTTGGTTTAATTCCCAGATGCGATCGAATCACATTTTTTCGTTGAGAATCATTTAATATTGACTCCAATGATTAACTTCTTGAGCACTACGCCCGAATATACTCGAGCGGCTATTATGAGTGAAAATTCCCACACCCGAGACAACTCGGACAAACTTTGCCTGCAGAAAGGCCACTCCCGAATATACTCGGGTGAAAATAAATATGATTTATGATATGTGGAAGCGAGATAAAAGACATCTCTTAATCTCTGCAAATCGGGTCACGCGATGTACCTGCAGTAAGTACTACGCAGTGTGCAGAGTAGTGAAGTTGTGTTTTTTATTTGAGGTGCGTGATTCAATTTCAATTGATTTCATTGATAATCTTTTATATATTTTATCTTTTAAGACTCAGATTTTGAGTATGCATTATGAATTTCTTTTATTTCTTGACCCACCATATTATCAACTTTAGTCCCATTTTGGGCCCAAAATGGGTTTTATGAAGGATATATATGTTCAGTAAATAAAATTCATGTACAAAAATAATTATTCCTATATTTGAATGATTACTGAAGGGGTTGAATATTACAATTTGAAGTTTTAGTCATTAAGTTATTCCACTATGTATAAAATATATTGAAAAAGAGGGAGAGAGAACATCAAGTTGGGTGGTGGCGAGGGGGAGGTGCCTAAGAGGGAGAGAGAACATCAAGAATAGGCGGGGGTAAGGGAAATATGTTAAAAAGAGGGCTGTTTGACAAATGGAACTGTTTATTTGGTAAATTGGTTTTATTTATTTTTTATGATTTTTTGTCAGCATTACTGATGACGACTCTTTAAGTATAATATTTTCTACTATAGACTCTACTTTAAGTATAATATTTTCTACTATAGACTCTACTTTAAGTATAATATTTTCTACTATAGACTCTACTTTAAGTATAATATTTTCTACTATAGACTCTACTTTAAGTATAATATTTTCTACTATAGACTCTACTTTAAGTATAATATTTTCTACTATAGACTCTACTTTAAGTATAATATTTTCTACTATAGACTCTACTTTAAGTATAATATTTTCTACTATAGACTCTACTTTAAGTATAATATTTTCAGATCAAACCCCCTCACCGTACGCGGGACAGAGTGCGGTTCAGTTTGGAGGGGTCTACCGCACTATCCAGAGTAGTCCCTCTCCCAATCATCACGCCACTCCGTCTCCCCCCCTGCCCCCCCTCGAGTACGGGGCCGTAGGCGGCTGGGCTCCCCCCACCATGCTGCCAGGCCCCTCAGCCCCTGCGCCCCCCGTCATGCAGCCCCCCGACCACACCACCCTGAGCAGTCTTCTAGACATGGACAGCCAGCAGCTGACGCAGCTCAATTCCGCCGAGCTGTCGGGCCTGTCTTCACTGCTGGAGGGGACCTATCAACCTAACCCGTACCAGCCCTCTTTCCGCCAGGACACAAAGATGAATGTGGACCAGGAGAACATGACAGATAGTTTCACCCGACTGACCACCAATGCCATAAATGAACTCACCGGGGGGAACGGCTTGACTGATCACTACGGCAGACAGAATTAATAAAGCTTGTCGTATGGTGAATAACCGATATGTGTTATGATGTGATGTGTATGACTTTAACGTAACTGTATGTAAATGAATTGTGTATGTATATAAATATTTTTACAAAATTACTACCTATGTAAATAATATTTCCCAGTAAATTAAGTAACACTTAAATTTTTTGTGTTGATGGTAAAATGATCGTCCCATGTTAGTAATTTCCTACAAACGGTTATCGGTTTGAAAACAATTCAACACAGTGGCACCTCAACACATCTTTGAAAAGTCATTTAAAGTGAAGAAAAAAAATAGCCCATAACCACCTAACGTAAGCTATTTAACCTGGTTTTTTTTTCATCACTTTTCTATACTTTTCAAAGGTGTGATGATTTGCCGCCGTGTTGAGTTGTCCGGTCACCAAATTATCCTGTGTAATCTATTTGTTGTGAAGTTTATAATACATATATTGAGTCCTGCTATGGTAGCTGGTAGCTATCCATGAGCTCCACAAGTGTGTAGAAATAAAAATATTTTATCTTATGAACTGAGAGATGGGTGCCAGCTGAGCAGAGAGCAGTGGAGGAAGCAGTGACCACACTCCACAGTAAGTACTGCCTTTTTTGCTATCCTTGATGAAGAAAGAGTAAGGAAGGTAAAATAAACCAGTGACTCCGTCTAAGTCCATCTTGTGCTGATACTTGCTATGCTTGTGTCTTCGTTTGACTTTGGGACGGAAAACTAAAACTTATTTTATCAAAAAATCAAATAACTTACTTTACATCACTTTATTTTTATGTACATATTTACATGTTTCATGAAAATGTTCACATTTAGAAGAGGCTCAACTTTAGTGTACATTTACTCCTGAAGAAGTGAACATTGTTCACCAAACTTGTGTATATAAAAATAACGTGATGTAAACTTAGTTATTTGTCTTTTAATAAAATAAATAATGCCATCACAAAGTGATAACCGGATAGAAGAACTATTTGTCGAAAATTTTTTAATTTTACCTAACAAATTGATGGTAGAGATTTTGCTAAAGATATTTATGAAAGTGGGGAAATAATTCTACTGAATCTAATTCACAGCAATTAAATTAATCTGTTAAAAAGTTTGCATCTCTTTTCACTAACAATTGGTTTATTTCAATAGGCAGTCTGACTGATTATTGTCATGAAGTTTATTGTTTTAAAACAAAAAATATTCTGCCATTCATGGCAGCGCCGGATCTGCCATACGTTCAAAAACGTGCAAAAAACCTGGCGCCCACTACGAAGGGGCGCCGTGATAAAATAAATATTATTTTAAAATTCAATTAAAATATTCCCCGAATCGTTTAAAAATTACTCGTAATACGGAATTATTAGTTCGCGCTAGCAACACTCACTTTCCATATGCGTGAACCTAATGCGCGCGCATCGATGGTTAAAATTTAACGAAATACGGATTTGACTTACGTCAAGGAATTTTTTTCCAAATACAATATATTTCATACGAACGTAAGACCTATTTTTCCTTGTTGCTCTTACGACCATTGTATCGTTCGAAATTCAACAAACATTGTGATTGGTTCATTGATCGCTTCTCATACGGATCTCCCTTCGTTGATTACAAGTTGCTCTTTGATGATAGTTCGCTTTCGCCGCGTTATTGGTTTATTTATGTTGCCATTCGCGCGTGATTTGGCACCATATTAAACAAACTGATCAGAATATTATTATTTCTGAACTAAACTGCCTCCTGTTTTATATTATATTTTGTTATGATGTTCTTATTTTGTCCAGTGTCATAGATAGCTACCGCCAGGTCACTTGGAAAAGTTACTCTTGATTCTTGTTGGCGGGATATTAATTTATTTTAAACGTATTGCATAAATTTTTTTTTTATTTTTTTATATGTATATAAATTTTTTATCTGAATTTAAAAAAAATGTTGGGGGGGGGGCGCCATCGGTACTTCCTGCACAGGGCGCCAGATTTCGTAGAACCGGCGCTGATTCATGGGCATTTAAACTGAATAAGGTATATTGATTTCTTGTACAGTATAAATATATTGTTTTCAGATGAATATAACATTGAGTTATACGTCCTCTTCAAGCTGCTGGAAATCTGGTTATAGTAGTATATTATATGATGATAAATGACTTGATGAATAGAATGAATGAATGAATCCGACTGGATTAGTTAACCACTGGAGCGACAGAGCAATTAAAATATTTTTTCTCGGATTGCTAAAGGAAATTTTTCCGCCCACATTAAAAAAATCATACCTCCGAATTTGAATATGGAGACATACAAACTGATTATAGTTCTATGTAGCCAATGAATTCCCCTATCTTTTATTTATTATCACATATTTGTAGAATTTATAAAAAACATATAATTAAATCTTTAACCTTAAAACATTTTAAAGAAACTAGAGAATAATGATTTTGTTATATTTTGAATGTATAATATATTATATAGTCGTTTTAATTTATTTTTTTTTTTAATATTTGCCACATTTTGGCAACAAAGCAATCTGAGGTTTTGGAAATAGTGCCATAATGTGGCAAAAAGCGCTCGAGTGGTTAACTGGTAGAAATGTATCTGCCTATGTGAAGTCTGTGTGCACACCTGTATCGACATCCATAACACGCCAGTCAGGCTGCTTTTGGGATGTTCAAAATTGACTTTCCTTCCTGGTTTTAATACAGTATCTGAAATGGATATTTTTGTGTTTAATAATTAATGTATATATGTAGATACGTTTTTAGATTTTCACGGCCAAAAGCATTTTCGTTGTTTGTTTTTGGGGTGTTATGCCATGTTGTGCTACCTCCTTCTTTAGCCGACGGTATCCGACACATCGTCGGATCTGCCCTGATGATGGACACTGCAACGCTGTCCGAAACGTCGGCTAAAGAAGGAGGTAGCGCAACACGGCATAACACCCCAAAAACAAACAACAAAAATATATATGTAGTATCAGGGGTACCTACCCGCCGATAGGCCGTCGGGGGAGGTACTAATGGTAACTCTTAATGGAATACTTTTCAAAATAAGAATTTCTGCACTGAGTGCAGTTGGTTGTTTGTTGGTATTCTTTTGATTTTTTTTTCACAGAGAAGTGTTTAACAAGTGCAAAGAGCTGAAAGATGTTTTTGTAAACTTTGGATTTAAATTTTAATAAACGTTAACTAAGAAAAATCAATCTATCCACTTATTCTTGAAAAAGGATACCGTATACGTTTTGGGGGCTCGTCCGGGATAGATAGCCTAAAAGGTGATTTTTCTTGAGTTTAAAAAGACATATTTTGGGACAAAGAAAATGGTCTAGTATTTTTGACCGAAGAAGAAGTGACTCGAATGAAAGTACATGAGATAAAGGACGAGCTAAGAGGACGACGCCTCAGGGTAACGGGTCAAAAGCGCGAACTTCTACAACGGTTGATGGCCGCGTTAAGATTAGAGCAGGAGCATGGTGCACAGGAAGACGATGATGAAGAAGTCGACGACGATGAAGCTGAAGATGACGATAAGACGACCGTGCAACTCCTGTTATTCAACGACATGAACCAAATAGACCCAGTTGCACTCTGTTACTGCTTAAAGATGTAGATAGTTCACTGGAGAAATTCATAAATGTGAACCGATGGATTAAAGATTTCGAGGATATGGCAAAAGTGTGTGGGTGGACTGATGTTCACAAGGTCGCGTTCGGGAAGAAGTTTCTGACGGGCTCAGCGCTGGCTATTGTGAGGCAGGAAAGGAGTACGAAGACGTGGCTAAAGTTTAAAAAAAGCATTTATTTATTTTTATTTAAACGTCCATAGGGCTTTTACATACATAAAGCAATACATGTTTTGATTAATTACAGTGAAGAGTTAGAAGTGAATAAAATACAGGTAAGTAACAGAAAATATAAAGACACATAATATAGGTTAGATAAAATATGAGTTGACAAAATGTAGGTAATACAGAATATAAAAAAAGCAATAATAGATAGCCTGCCAATATCCTCCAAATCAATAATAATAGGTATTAATAAAAATGGATAAAATTGAACTAATAAATTAAAATAATCATTGAAAGAAGAGTTTGAGAACGGGGTGAGTGACTCACAAATTCACCGAAAGCTGATGCAAAGGAGAAAAAAATCCGATGAGACTTTGCAGCTATATGTACAATTTGTGGGACAAGGAAGAGTGGATACGCAATAGTTGATTGATTATTCAGGGCATTCCCGACGAAGTTACGAACAAGGCTGCGTTATACGGGGCTAGGACCATGCAGCAATTGTAGGAGTGGTTCAAGCAGTGTGATGCGATAAAAAGAGATATGAGATCGAAAACAAAAGCCGCAGAACAAAAGGACGATAAAGGAAAACGACCGCAAGTGAAAAATAATTCTAACCAGAAGCTGTTACCGGGCCGTTCGGGCAATTTCTACCGATTTCTTACATGTTTTCCTTAAACGTTTGAAGTTTTTAAGTTCTTAAAAAAATATATGTCATTCTTTAATGTATCTAAACATTCCCCAAGCCGAAACGGTAATTATTTGAAATTCCCTCAATAGAAATAAATCGCAAAGTATGCTCCAAAATTATTATTTACACGTTTTTTTCTGTTATGTCACAAGTTATATGTATAAAAAAATTCACAATGTTTCCATAAATGCTACTTGACACAGCCCCTACGAGATTTTTGCTCTTTTTCAAATGAGTCGTCTTTTATTAAACGTTTTCACAATTTTCGCATGAATTTTATGGTTTTTAATGTTAGCGTGCTCCCTCTTACGTTCGTATTGTCGTATCTCTCCATCTTCTTCTTTCTTTCTTTTCAATCTAAGAAGGTTGACTTGGATGCTAAGAAGATCGACTTGGAAGCTAGAAGATCGAGTTGGAAGCTATGAAGATCGACCTGGAAGCTAAGAAAATCGACTTGGAAGCTAAGAAAATCAACGTGGAAGCTAAAAAGATCGAGTTGGAAGCTATGAAGATCGACTTGGAAGCTAAGAAGATCGAGGTAAAAATTGTCGACAGAACCCTTATATCATTATTAACGAAATTAACTGCTCCAAGTCCAGATAGTTAGTTTAAGTATGGATAAGGTGCAGAAGTTTTTGAACTCCACAATAAATAGAAGTACGGGAAAGACACCATTTCAGCTTCTAGTAGGAGTCGAAATGCGATTTAAAGAAGATTCGAAAATCAGGGAGTTAATTGACGCAAAATGTACTACGCAGTTTGAGGAGAAATGATTACGAAACGATAACGAAACGAATTACGCGAAGAAGCAAATATAAGGTTACTGAGACGCAAGAAGGAAACAGGATAAACTTAAAAAAAAAGAAGAAAGGATGGAAGACACTACGAGAGCGGAGATTTAGTGGCCATAAAAAGGACAATGAAGAAAATATCTGAGGACAGATATTCCTGCAGGATGGCCGAGTGTAGTATCAGGGGTATCTACCCGCCGAAAGGTCGTCGGGGGAGGTACTAATGGTAACTCTTAATTGAATACTTTTCAAAATAAGAACTTCTGCACTGAGTGTGCAGTTGGTTGTTTGTTGGTGTTCTTTTGTTTTTTTTTTTCAAAGAGAAGTGTTTAACAAGTGCAAGGAGCTGAAAAGATGTTTTTGTAAACTTTGGATTTAAATTTTAATAAATGTTACCTAAGAAAAACCAATCTATCCACTTATTCTTGAAAAAGGATAGGTAATTATTGTATATAGATGGAAACGGTTAACACGCACTTATTTTTAAAAACTCTTTTGATTCACCTTAATTACATTCAGTTCAGTTTCAGTGCCGGCAACCCGGGCGTTTATTTAATATAAATTAAATAATAATAATAATTGTTTATTCCAGAAATGGTTTACAATTTTCAGTTCCTTTACATGCCTCACTAGACAAAGTCTAACATTAAAAGACAACTATTTGCATTGGGGGCAGTGGAAAATATTTCATTTTAAATTTCAATTACGTAAAATTAAAATTATCTTCGTCTTGTGAAATTCTGCCCATTTTGTAATCATTGTCGTATTGGTATGTTGGACATGTTGGTATTCCTGATACATTTTTATATATAACAAGCGGCTAGAAGATTTTGAAGATATGATGAAATCTGGTCATATTAGGTAAACACTAATTTAGGTACCGGAGTTTTGGAAATAAAATGACGTTAAAAAACATGCTTTTTTTATAGTAATTATTTTTTTTTAAATAATACATTCACTTTTGTATCACAAACCATGTTACACAAACCTAACGTAGCCGCTAAACCACTTGAAAACTGGGATGTTTTTCTTGCCTTGGCGTGAGCAGGCGCTATAAGGAGGAACTTTCTTTTGTATCACAAACCATGTTACACAAACCTAGCGTAGCCGCTAAACTACTTGAAAACTGGGATGTTTTTCTTGCCTTGACGTGAGCAGGCGCTATAATGGGGGCACTTTCTTTTGTATCACAAACCATATTACACAAACCTAGCTTAGCCGCTAAACTACTTGAAACCGGGATGTTTTTCTTGCCTTGATACGAGCAGGCGCTGTATCATCTCAGAAATAGTTCACTTAAAAAAATAAAATTTTAAGGTAAAAAAAAAAATTCAAGCTAATAAATTTTAATCACAACGCAGTACTTACCTAATACGCAGTGCATACGTATTAGGTAAGTACTAATTAGGCGGAAATTAATTTTTTTTACATAAAAAAAAATTCTAGCCGCTTGTTGTTTTTCATATATTATCAAGAATACCAACATGACATTTGACAATAAATGTTCGAAAATGGTTGGTTCGTTTTACAAAACGACAGCTAATTTTAATTTTACGTAATTGAAATTTAAAATGAAATGTTTTCCACTGCCCCCAATGCAAATAGTTGTCTTTTAATGTAATTAAGGTGAATCAAAAGAGTTTTAAAAAAAAAAGTGCATATTAACCGTTTCCATCTATATCTAATATTTACCAAAGGATATTACATGTTATAAGCATTATGTGATATTGATTTTTAGTTTATTATTTTTTTTAACTTTACAGCTGTGGAATGAAGTATTTATATATCAATAAAATAAGTTATATACCGCCTCGCAGTAATGATGTATGTGCCGTGTAGTTTATTTGTTCAGAATCTACACTGTTACTGTTTTCAAGAGTTTAAATTTTCCTGATTCTCATTCTCATTCCCCTTTCAATATTATGTATTCTGTGTTTGAACCATCGTAACGGTATCTTCCTGTGATATTTTTGACCAATTAAAAACAAAGTAAAGATTGTATCTGAAGATAGAATGGCATAAAGCATTGTTGTTGGTGGTAAATGCGGTACCGCTGTGTAGATGAGCTGTGCAGACCACAGAGTATGTTGGGTTAACCTAATGAAACAACATTTTTATAACACATTGACGCACCCTTGCGGGAAAACAGAGATTGATGATATTGTTATATTATGTGTATTTTATGTATGTTGTGTCACATCGTTGTATTATGTATAAGAGGAAAAAGAAATTGTTTTGTTGATGTGTCGATGAAAATCAGTACACAATAAAAGAAATTTACCACCTATCAAATTTATGTGTGACACTATCTATCAAGTATGTGACTCAGATAGTCTATATGGGACTGTAATCATTCGAGTAGTAAATCGCGTCTCAAGTGGTGTTGTGTCTAGATTCCATCGAATTTTTATAGAATTTGTCTGCCATCGCCCCTCTAGATTTCCTTAACGCCCCCCAATTTTCTTTGAGCCTTCTACTGCCCCCCTGAAGGCCTCCAGCACCCACAAGGGGGCGTTATCGCCCACGTTGAGAAAGACTGCTTTAAATAGAAGAATTTATGTGTGGCACTATCTATCAAGACAGAAGTGTTCGCACTGTGACTCAAATAGGCTACATTCTACTACAGGAGTGGAAGATACTTACAGTATCGCCCTGGTGTAAGGCCACCATTCAGAATTGAAACGTTGCTTGAAATGGCTTTAGCCGTGTTTAGTGACTAGATCTGAATAGCCAGGTACTTCCCCACCTTCATCTTCCTCCTTTCCTTCCCCGCTTACCTTCAGTCTCACAACATACCCCAATTGGGGATGCCATAGTCTCACTAGCTCCAGACGGGAGCAGTTGGGACTCTTGTGAGGTGTTCACTATATAAAGAAGAAGCATAAAACGACATCATTAGATGTTGTTTCCGTGAATTTCTAATCAACTACTTTACTGATACGTTTTTAGATTTTCACGGCCAAAAGCATTTTCGTTGTTTGTTTTTGGGGTGTTATGCTGTGTTGCGCTACCTCCTTCTTTAGCCGGCAGATCCGACGATCGTCGGATCTGCCCTGATGATGGACACTGCAAAGCTGTCCGAAACGACGGCTAAAGAAGGAGGTAGCGCAACACGGCATAACACCCCAAAAACAAACAACGAAAAAACTACTTTACTCTTTGGTTGAATTGGTAAACTTAACCGCTTTGGTAAAATAAGCTTGTTTTCACGACAATTTAACGTAGGTAGACATAGGAATGACGTATGCCCCGTACCTGAGTTCAAATTAGCATCCTGTTTGTATTCGCTTCATATGAGCTTTTATCAGATAGCAGACAACTCGGTGTGATTAAATTATAGTTTAACCAATTGTTATACTCTGGTACCGGTATTCGCTTGAAAGTATGGCAAATAATAATAAAGTTATGTAATTTTGTGTATTATTTGGCCGTTTTCAGACGTTTTGTAACTACTTAATAAATCAGCATATAAAAGCTGATCTAATATCTTTGACCTCATTAATTTATACTTATAAAGATGCTCGGGGAAACTGCTAATATTGTGAACATGCTTATTTGGCATTAGTAAACAAACATTCATTTTGGGCACAAATTCATTGTTTACATCAAAGTATAAATTCAATATTTACATCTAAACACCGTTGTACTATTTTCGTTGTTTGTTTTTGGGGTGTTATGCCGTGTTGTGCTACCTCCTTCTTTAGCCGACGTTTCGGACAGCGTTGTACTACATCACTTTAATTTAGATTTTCCCAGTAAAAGTGAGCATGGTAATGAAATGAACAACTACACCAATATTCCAGAGTAGAGTTCTTTAACACAATTGTCTGTGAAAGAATCAGATACTCCAGATTATCGACCACCGATGCAAGCATATTTTAGACTTATTAATCCAATGTGTATACGGATTAATTAATCATTTAGTTACATTGGTAACCTGACTGAATTGATAATCCTTTTTTTGCAAGGTTGGCATGATTTCCCCGACTTGGATTTTCATGGGTAAAATCCAGTAAGTGGGTTTTTCAACAAATATAATATGATAACCATATTATATAAGTACTGCAAAATGTCATAGTAATAATTAATAACTCAGGTACGGGACATACGTCATTCCTATGTCTAACTACGTTAAATTATCGTCAAAACAAGCTTATGTGTCCAAGCGGTTAAAAGTGATAATATAATTAATAAAACGTAAAATATATCCCTATAATAGGATAGTATAAGTAGGAAATGTTTATGAGAGGAGTGTAAAATGACATCACAATGTGAATTTGCGATTATGGAAGAAGTGAGTGTAAAGCATCTATGAAAATGTACCCAATAATAAAATATTCCTTGTAAAAAATTACTTTCAATTTTTTAAATTTAAAATCGTACCTTCACTAACAGTTTCTTCTAATTAAGTCCCAAAAAACCCACTGGAGTCCCAACCCTGCTTTTAGAAGATATAAAGTTATGCTCACTTGAACCCTGTGAAATAAAAAACCTGATGGAACTTCTGATGTCACTCAGACTGGTAAGAGCACAAAATGCAATCTTTGTCTCAATTTTTGGTATCACTCGAGAAATTATACCTATATCCAAGTTAAAAAGCTATTGAATATTTTTTTTGTTGTGCATGAATTTTTTTTAAATATTTTTGCCAGTCCGAAGATCTAAAAAGGTCTGAAAATGCTGCTCCAATTCTGCAAAGCTTTCTGCAGTATAACTTGTATAGCAGAACTTTTTTTAAATAAAAAGCTGTAGATAGAAATATATTTATTTATAGATTATGTATGTATTATAATTAGATAGTTAACAATGAAGTTTTGTATTTAGGTGGGTATATTCTAATACCGCAATCTCATTTTGGATATCTTCCATACCATTGCTGAGGGCATATATGTAGGGAGTAGGGAGTCTTGATTTTACGGCGAATGAAATTAATGTTCTCGTTTGAAAACTTTATGTTTCCCGCCATATCGAAAAAAGGTTGCCATTACAATATTTTTTAAATTGCGGAAGAACAGAAGTTAAAATTAGTTTTGAAAATTTTTTAACAACTTATTTATAGCATTGGCGACCATATTTATAGCATGAAAAAATATCCACAGGGCAGAACATGGTCACCATATCAACGGCGTACAACCGCTAACGGCGAATGAAATTAATGTTCTCGTTTGAAAACGTAATGTTTCCCGCCATATCGAGAAAAGGTTGCCATTTACAATTATTTTTTAAATTGAGGAAGAAACTTTGTCAAAATTTATTTCGAAGAATTCTTGACAACTTATTTATAGCATGAAAAAATATCCACCATATCAAAAAAAAACTTGAAAGTAAGGCTGGAATCGGACGGTTCACTCGAGTGAAGGTTTATTCTATGGTTACTCGAGCGAATGTTCCCATCTTCGTTTCACTTTTGTTTCATTTCTTGTTCAGACGTGTCATTCCGAGTGAAATAGGTGGAATGAAATACAGAAATGAACGATTAGTGAACCGTCTGATTCCAGCCTAAGCGAACCTATCAAACTCAGTCTTATTTCGCGAATCTGTTTAGTTTTTGGGCGTCGCATCTATTCTGACTAGTCATATTAAAAATATTATCGAGCTCCCTTTTATCACATGCCTCTTTATGCGCGTCACATTCTTGCGTTTCTGATCACTGGGTCACCCGACTTGAAAAACACTGCGCAGTAATCTATCAGGGCTGCCAAAATTACGAAATATGGTTTGTGTAAAAATGTAAAATTTTGAAATAATAAGATATCTCGGTGAGGCCGCTTTAAAGGGAAATCAAACATAATTATTTCAAATAAAAAAATTCCGGCTGCATCCCTTCTGGTGCGTGATAGTACTTATTTATCAATAGTATTTGTTTTAGAGTCCATTTCCTTCCCTGTAGACGGCGACTTGCCAAACTAGATCAAATTTATATTTATACGTATGTACCTTTGGTGAAAAAATTATTCTTACTAACTGTAAGTTCGCAGCCAATGGCTTCACAGGGTTGGAATAATTTCTATAATGTTTTTATTTCTTGCCTGGGCAATCCTGATGTATACAAAACTCATTTAAACCGTACATTTTAGTCTAAAATGGGAGATCATAAAACCAGGGCTTTCCTAACGAACATTATCTTTCTGTGCATGGTAGTTTCCCACCACCCCCACCCTGCTCTTGAATATTGTATTACTAGTTGGTTCCCGGCATTGTCCGGGCTTTACGCAGAGTTTTTCGAAACCACATGTAGGTATTTTTATCTTATTTTGAACATCAATTGAACAAAATATCATCAAGAATTATCAAAATTCTTCTTGGGTAAGAAATGGGGATGGGGGTAGTTTTTCGAAATCTCGTGTATTTATATTCCTCCTGTTGAAGGTCAAGCATACAAAATTTCATCAATCTCTGATAAAACTAGATTTGTATAAAAAAAGCCACACCCCCGCCACAGAAGATATTGTTCCTAAATGAAATTTAAAAATTTAAACTAACCAGATATTTAAAGCCACTTTTTCAGTTCAGTTTATTTTGATATATTCAGTTAATTTTTGGTACATATTTTAATTCTGTCTGCGTTTTCATTTTCTTTCCCCTCCCCACTACCGTCACTTCAAAATATCACCCTAATTATTGGGGATGCCATAGTCCCCATTGGCTTCGGACAGCTGGGAGCTTTATAAAATCTACTAATCTAACTGCATAAGCAACTCGTCGATATTTTGTTTGATTTTCGCTCTTTTCTGCTCCCACTGTTTATTTGGTATTTTTGCTGTGCTTTCAAAAATCTGTTAACTGCATTTTAAAAAAAATATTGAAATATCCACGGATTATCCCATAAATAATTAAGTTTGGTTGGATAGTTTGCATGGTATCAAAATTTGATAATTGTACCAAATTCATTATGGTTTCCAAATGTCAAAACGAACTCTTGCAGACACCCTCAATATGGCTATACGGAAGGAAAATGGAAGTTAGTCATAGCTTAAAGTACCTGGGATATATCATCATAGACGACCTGAAAGACATCGAGGATATTAGAGCAATTATGTTGTCAAGGCGTTTTCACATTTGCAGCCCAAACGGGAAAATACGCATATACTGCATCCCAATAAAAGCTTAAAGCCGCCTACAATAAAGCGCCATTCAGACGGTTCACTAATCGCTCATTTCCGCATTTCATTCGGCCTAGTGAATGGAATGACACGTCTGAACATGCAATGAAACGAAAGTGCCGAATACTGCCGAATGAAATTTTCAAGTGAACCGATCCAACAATGTTGGATATTTTCCTTCGGCATCCTTCACTCGCGCGCGCATGCGCGCGGAAGAGAGCAAAGTGAATCGTCTTAACACCGAGTGAACTCTCAATCAGTTTGTCTCACGTCCTGTACGGGAAGGACCATGAAAGGACGCTATCACATCGCATGCAAAACGTCAAAATGGTATTCGTTCGGCTAATTTGTTTGCTTTTGGGAACACCTCTCATATAAATTTTTGGGTCTCCCTTATTATCCATGTATTTTATATGTTTTTTAATATATGTAAGATTATTAATTTGTAGGAAAATGTTCGTAATAAAAAAAGTGAAATCAAATTGTGTTATTATGCCATAAAAAATAAAAAGGTTTATAAGACGACACAATACTGTTTTTTTATTTTTTTTATTTAATTGTGTCATCAAAATTGGGTAAAAATCGATGCATCTGACATGTTTTTCCTTAAAATTCGGGGCCGGACCGCGCTGGAAACCAAACGAATTCCAGCGCGGTTGACCTCGCTCGGCGACGCCGTGGTGGGAATGGACGAGTGAACGCTTATTTCTATAGCGCCGTGTGAACATGGAATGAAACAAAATGGACGATTAGGCCGAAAAAACATGGCGGAAACCTTCCCTCGAGTGAACTGTCTGATTCCAGCTGAACCGAGATACTGCAATGCTACGGAAATGTTCCTGGAGGGACGAGTGAACACTTTCAGAGCACTTCTTTGCCACCGCATGGGAAGCTTATGGCGCAGACTGCGCCAATCCAAGAATACGATCATCACTGCCATGATTAGCTGGATAGAGTCCCTCCTGGTGGCCCCCCGGAGACGAGGGACGGTGAAATATCTTACTAATATTATAAACGCGAAAGTTTGTGTGGATGTGTGTATGTTTGTTACTCTTTCCCGCAAAAACTACTGAATGGATTTTAATGAAACTTTACAATAATAAAGCTCATACATCAGAATAACATATAGGCTATAATTTATAAAGCTAGCTGTTTATTTTCAATATATTGAAAATAATACTTATTGTTTAATAGAAAATGTCATAATTTGAGGATGACATTTTGCAAAACAATGATTGTTAAATCAAAATTCTATTTTAGAAAATATTTAAATTAGTGAATTTATTTAAAGTACTCGCCTAATATTTAAAATCGAATCAAGAATTATAGATATTTTGAATAAATAGTTTAAGAATTTTGGTACAAACGTAGAAAAGAAAATAGATTACTTGAAGTACTAATCCTACGCAGACGAAGTCGCGGGCAGATGCTAGTCCTCCATAAACGTCAGCTTGCACAATTTTTTTTTTCAGTTTCATTTCTCACGTTTTTCATGCTTATTCGTTTTTTTATTTTTATTTAAGTATGTATTTTTATTTACCTTTTTATCTTATCATTTGTGTGATTTCTTTTGTTATTTTGAAATATGGAACGTTTTGCATTGCACTACCCCTGCGTACATTCTGGAATAAACAATTATTATTATTAATTTGAGTTAGAGTGGTTTCCGCCATCCGTCCTTCCGAAAACTCCTTTGCCCGCGGAACCATAAATAAACCAATCCAAGGGTTTATATGCAATAGCGACAAATGCACGCTCACTGCGTAGTCGGGGCGACAGTACCACGCGCCGCTCCTGGCCGCCATGCAGAAAAATCTCACAATGAACTGCGCTGTAAACCGTTAAGCGCCATTCAGACGTTTCACTAATCGCTCATTTCCGCATTTCATTCGGCCTAGTTTACTCGGAATGACACGTCTGAACATGAAATGAATCGAAAGTGCCGAACACTGCCGAATGAAATCTTCAAGTGAACCGATCCAACAATGTTGAATATTTTCATTCGGCATCCTTCACTTGCGCGCGCATACGCGCGGAAGAGAGCAAAGCGAAACGTCTGAACACCGAGTGAACTCTCAATCAGTTTGTCTCGCGTCCTGCACGGGAAGGACCATGAAAGGACGCTATCACATCGCACGCAAAACGTCAAAATGGTATTCGTTTGGCTAATTTGTGTGCTTTTGGGAACACCTCTCATATAAATTTTTGGGTCTCCCTTATTATCCATGTATTTTATATGTTTTTTAATATATGTAAGATTATTAATTTGTAGGAAAATGTTCGTAATAAAAAAAGTAAAATCAAATTGTGTTATTATGTCATAAAAAATAAAAAGGTTTATAAGACGTTTTTGTAAGTTGTAGGAAGCTTCCTGGAGACTAATGTCTTAGAGATTGCTAATAAGACACCACCACCTCTTGATTTAGAGCTGGTATTCTTGTTTCTATCCAATCTGTAGATATTGTGGGTTGGTAGCCCCAGTTCCGCTGTGTTGATATTAGAGTCCAGCCAAGTTTCAGTTAGGAAGAGGACATCGTGTGGAAGAGTTGGTGCAGTTTTTGAAAATTGATGAAGTTTTGTACGCAACCCACGCACATTTTGATGAAAGCTTCTTATTGTTTGTTGTGACCTTAGTTTTTTGGCGTTGTAATAACTATTTTTGGTGAGGAGTTTATATATTTAATGGTTAAATTCACTTCACCATTTTTCATACGGTCTTCCAATTCCTTTCTTAGGTCTGACAATTGCTTTCTCTGTAGTAAGGTTTGATCGCATTTGATCTTTATTTGATCAGGAACATCGCGTCTGTTTTGTAATATTAGTTTCACTTGTGATGGTTCTGCAAACTCCATCTTGATAGGGCGAGTTTTGTCACCACGCTTGGCTCCCAATCTGTATAACTTTATATTATTTTTATTTATAGTGGTGACCTTATTTAAGATATCCGTAACTCGATTTATGTCTTCAGCTATACATTGAGCTTGAGATGGGCATTGGCTCTCAGGAACATTAAATAGGATTAAGTTTTTTGATCTTGTTATTTAATAATCTTACATATATTAAAAAACATATAAAATACATGGATAATAAGGGAGACCCAAACATTTATATGAGAGGTGTTTCCAAAAGCAAACAAATTAGCCGAACGAATACCATTTTGACGTTTTGCGTGCGATGTGATAGCGTCCTTTCATGGTCCTTCCCGTACAGGACGCGAGACAAACTGATTGAGAGTTCACTCGGTGTTCAGACGTTTCACTTTGCTCTCTTCCGCGCGCATGCGCGCGCAAGTGAAGGATGCCGAATGAAAATACCCAACATTGTTGGATCGGTTCACTTGAAGATTTCATTCGGCAGTGTTCGGCACTTTCGATTCATTTCATGTTCAGACGTGTCATCCGAGTAAACTAGGCCGAATGAAATGCGGAAATGAGCGATTAGTGAACCATGTGAATGGCGCTTAAGCATGCGAGCTTTGACATTATATCAATACAACGTTTTCCCGGTGCAGTCGGATACTAGATACAATACGCCGCAATATTATGCTCAGGCACGAAAAAGGATTTGATCTCGATATCTATACATTAATAAATCATTGTTACTTATATGCTCGATATGGTTAACTTAACTTTGCGGGCGGTCAAAAGAGGAAAGAAAGACATGTCTTTTACATCAATGGTGTTGTTGTTTCTACTTTAGCGACGCCACCGACTGCAAAGTTACGTAGAACTGTGACAAGAATACGTTTTAGATACGCCGGGGGTGTTAGCAAGCATGGTCGATCGATAAGGATCGGTAAGGATAATTGTCGGTAACTTCTCATCATTCCCTAGGACAACTGCAGATCGCAAACGAATAGGTGACAGTTCACAATGACTAATTCACTTGACGGCCGGCATAGTCCAGCGGTAGAGCGTTAGACTTCCATTCCGAAGGCCGCGGGTTCGAACCCGGCGTGCGCAAATAAATTTTATTTAATTGATTTGTATTATTTCACAATTAATAATTAAAAATAATACATAGTATATTTGCGGCACGTTCCAGAGTAGAAGATACTCTTAGTATCGCCCTGGTGTAAGACCACCATTCAGAATTGAAACGTTGCTTAAAATGGCTTTAGCCGTGTTTAGTGACTAGATCTGAATAGCCAGGTACTTCTCCACCTTCCTCCTCCTCGTCTCCTTCCCTTTCCCACTTACCTTCAGCCTCATAACATACCCCAATTGGGGATGCCATAGTCTCACTGGCTCCAGACGGGAGCAGGATTTTAAGCAACGTTTCAATTCTGAATGGTGGTCTTACACCAGGGCGATACTAAGAGTATCTTCTACTCTGGAACGTGCCGCAAATATACTATGTATTATTTTTAATTATTAATTGTGAAATAATACAAATCAATTAAATAAAATTTATTTGCGCACGCCGGGTTCGAACCCGCGGCCTTCGGAATGGAAGTCTAACGCTCTACCGCTGGACTATGCCGGCCGTCAAGTGAATTAGTCATTGTGAACTGTCACCTATTCGTTTGCGATCTGCAGTTGTCCTAGGGAATGATGAGAAGTTACCGACAATTATCCTTACCGATCCTTATCGATCGACCATGCTTGCTAACACCCCCGGCGTATCTAAAACGTATTCTTGTCACAGTTCTACGTAACTTTGCAGTCGGTGGCGTCGCTAAAGTAGAAACAACAACACTATTGATGTAAAAGACATGTCTGTCTTTCCTCTTTTGACCGCCCGCAAAGTTAAGTTAACCATATCGAGCATATAAGTAACAATGATTTATTAATGTATAGATATCGAGATCAAATCCTTTTTCGTGCCTGAGCATAATATTGCGGCGTATTGTATCTAGTATCCGACTGCACCGGGAAAACGTTGTATTGATATAATGTCAAAGCTCGCATGCTTAAGCGCCATTCACATGATTCACTAATCGCTCATTTCCGCATTTCATTCGGCCTAGTTTACTCGGATGACACGTCTGAACATGAAATTAATCGAAAGTGCCGAACACTGCCGAATGAAATCTTCAAGTGAACCGATCCAACAATGTTGGGTATTTTCATTCGGCATCCTTCACTTGCGCGCGCATGCGCGCGGAAGAGAGCAAAGTGAAACGTCTGAACACCGAGTGAACTCTCAATCAGTTTGTCTCGCGTCCTGTACGGGAAGGACCATGAAAGGACGCTATCACATCGCACGCAAAACGTCAAAATGGTATTCGTTCGGCTAATTTGTTTGCTTTTGGGAACACCTCTCATATAAATGTTTGGGTCTCCCTTATTATCCATGTATTTTATATGTTTTTTAATATATGTAAGATTATTAAATAACAAGATCAAAAAACTTAATCCTATTTAATGTTCCTGAGAGCCAATGCCCATCTCAAGCTCAATGTATAGCTGAAGACATAAATCGAGTTACGGATATCTTAAATAAGGTCACCACTATAAATAAAAATAATATAAAGTTATACAGATTGGGAGCCAAGCGTGGTGACAAAACTCGCCCTATCAAGATGGAGTTTGCAGAACCATCACAAGTGAAACTAATATTACAAAACAGACGCGATGTTCCTGATCAAATAAAGATCAAATGCGATCAGACCTTACTACAGAGAAAGCAATTGTCAGACCTAAGAAAGGAATTGGAAGACCGTATGAAAAATGGTGAAGTGAATTTAACCATTAAATATAAACTCCTCACCAAAAATAGTTATTACAACGCCAAAAACAATAAGAAGCTTTTATCAAAATGTGCGTGGGTTGCGTACAAAACTTCATCAATTTTCAAAAACTGCACCAACTCTTCCACACGATGTCCTCTTCCTAACTGAAACGTGGCTGGACTCTAATATCAACAAAGCGGAACTGGGGCTACCAACCCACAATATCTACAGATTGGATAGAAACAAGAATACCAGCTCTAAATCAAGAGGTGGTGGTGTCTTATTAGCAATCTCTAAGACATTAGTCTCCAGGAAGCTTCCTACAACTTACAAAAACGTGGAACATATTTTTAGTGTGGTTAACACAAACAAAAAAAATAAAATCATTCTAGGTTGTGTTTATATCCCTCCCTCATCTGATCAAATTATTTACAGAAACCACATTGATGAGATCCAAATACTAATATCTAAATATCCTGAAACAAAAATTATCATTGCAGGCGATTATAATCTACCAAATATTAATTGGGACCCATTATCATCAGAACTATCTAGGACTAATAACTCCAGCATATCTGACATTGAAAGAGAAATTCTCGAAATGTCTAACTTTTTAAACTTAAATCAATTAAACGATAACAAAAATAGCAATGACCGAACTCTGGATCTAGTTTTTTCTAATGTCAAATCTGTTACTGTAACTAAATCCGCAGAAATTCTTCTTCCTTTGGACAATTACCATCCTTCCTTAGATATAACCATAAACAACACCATATGTGAAAATCCTAAAACTAAATTAACGTCTCATAACTTCCATAAAGCAAATTACACTGAAATTTGTAACTTCCTACTCAAAGTTGATTGGTCATTTCTGAATGATGGCGAATTAAATGACAATATCGAACATTTTTACAGCATCTTAAAACAAGCTATTGAAATTCATGTACCTGTTACTTCACGTAATACATCAACTTTTCCTAAATGGTTCAACAATGATCTTATTAACTTAGTTTTTAAAAAAAAGATTGCCCACCATAAATTCAAAACAATGAGAACACTCCATGATTATACTGAATTTCACAAATTGCGTAAGCAGTGTGCTGTAAGTTCAGATAAATGTTACAAGAACTATATAAAAGAAGTTGAAACCTCTATAAAATCTAATGTTAAATCTTTCTTTAATTATTCTAAATCATTACAAAACAACTATGCATCTATCCCTAGTATTATGAGCTATGGTGGTAAGACTTGTACCAAAACTGAGGATATTGTCAATCTATTTGCTGACTTTTTCAAAAGCGTATATGAGGACGATATCTCTGTTGACAGTGTTCCTGAATTTGTCACTGATATTAACTTGCAACTGTCTGATCTATTGATTGAACACAATGATATTATAGCCTCTATTAAACTCATGGAGCCAAAAACAAGTTCTGGTCCGGATAATATCCCACCCATATTTCTAAAAAATTGTGTAAATAGTCTATCCTATCCATTGTACTTAATATTTAACAAATCTCTTAAAACAGGTCAGTTCCCTAATAGCTGGAAATCTAGCTATCTCACTCCAGTGTTCAAAAAGGGTTCTAAAAATGATGTATGCAATTACAGACCTATTTGTATTCTATCTAGTATACCTAAGCTCTTTGAAAAAATCATTCTAAGCAAAATATCCTCTAATATTAAACATGTTATTACAAATTGCCAACATGGTTTTGTCTCATCCAGATCTACTCTCACAAACCTTACAGTATATGCTAACTACATAAATACAGCACTGACTAACAGGAAACAGGTAGACTCCGTATATACTGATTTTTCCAAGGCGTTCGACAAGGTCTGCCATAAAATACTAATCAATAAACTTGTAAAATTGGGGATAAGTGGCAATTTACTGGCATGGTTGATCAGTTACTTATCGGATAGATTACTCTTTGTTAAGATTAATGACTGTCTATCCTATGAATTTGTTGCTACCAGCGGAGTCCCACAAGGTTCACACCTGGGACCTTTATTATTTATCCTATTCATCAATGACGTTACCAACATTTTCTACAATGTCGAAGTTTTACTTTTTGCCGACGATATGAAGTTGTTTAAGGTCATTAATGATGCGTACGACTGTATAATCTTGCAAGAGAATCTTAACAACTTTTTCAAATGGTGTTTTAGTAATAAACTGCAAACTAAATATTAACAAATGCCAAGTTATGAGGTTCCACAAAATTAAACATCCAATAATGTATAATTATTCATTGTGTAATGTTGACTTAATCTCTGTAATCGAAATACTCGACCTAGGCATCATGTTCGATCAGAAACTCTGCTTTGTATCTCACATAACTACTATCGCTAACAGGGCTATGAAAATGTTAGGTTTTATAGTAAGAATTTCCAAGGATTTTAAAAATATCAATACATTAAAACTTCTGTTCACATCTCTCGTTAGAAGTATTCTAGAATACAACTCTTCAATTTGGTCACCTGTCTTTAATAATCACATTAATACCATTGAAAGAGTCCAACGCAAATTTTTGAGGTGTATTAACTTTAGACTTGGAATTCCTTTAGAAACAATAGATTATGATTTTTTATTACATTCATTGAAATTGCTTAAGTTAAGTGATAGAAGAAAAATTTTTGATCTTATATTTTTATATAAAATTGTAAATTATCATTTGGATAGCCCTGATATATTAATGTTGATTCAATTTCATGTACCTACCATTAGATCGAGGTCCTCTAGTATGTATTATTGTGACAATTATACCACAGTCTCAGGATATAACTCAGTTATAAATAGGTTGCAAACACTTGGTAACTTTTATGCTAAAATCGCCGATATTCTTAATATACCCCTTGTGAAGTATAAAGCTACACTAATTAAACATTTTAATGAGGTCACTGTATAACAGGTTTTTGTTTTTGCTTCCGTCTTTCTTAAAGTCATTATTATTTTATTTGTTATGTGTTTCAATATAATTATATAATTTTCACTCATCAAAATGTAATACTGTACTATCTATGTCTGTATAAAATAAAAAAAAAACTTATGTATGTAAATGGCACTAGTGCCGTAAATTCTAAATAAATAAATAAATAAATTATTAATTTGTAGGAAAATGTTCGTAATAAAAAAAGTAAAATCAAATTGTGTAATAACATGTTTATGGCGGAATCAGACAATTCAGTCGAGTGAAGGTTTACGCCATGTTTTTTCGGCCTATTGTTCCATCTTCGTTTCATTCCATGTTCAGACGGCGCTATAGAAATAAGCGTTCACTCGTCCATTCCCACTACAGCGTCGCCGAGCGAGAACGTACAGGACGCGAGACGAAGTGATTGAGATTTCACTCCGTGTTCAGACGTTTCACTTTGTTCTCTTCCGCTCGCGAGTGAAGGATGCCGAATGAAAATATCCAACATTGTTGGATCGGTTCACTTGAAGATTTCATTCGGCAGTATTAGGCACTTTCGTTTCATTTCATGTTCAGACGTGTCATTCCGAGTAAAATAGGCCGAATGAAATACAGAAATGAACCGTCTGATTCGTGCATTACTTCAACGGCCGGTTATTCAGTATACACCCAATAACGTTACGAACGGATCGGATTGTCAGGATTCCTACCCGATGGCGACTTGACGAACGTAAATATCTCTTAAGCCGAGCTTAACAATCGAATGAAATAATAATAATAATATTTTTTATCCATTTTTTCATCAATGGGTTTTTTTTTGCAATACAGGTACAGATTTTAGATTACTCATTAGTTCTATTGACGAAAAGGTCACTGCTCAGCTGCAATTCAGGATTTCTCCTAGAATGCAGCTGGTTTTCAGCAGTGCCTTCAATAAAAGACAGAAAATAAAATAAATTAAGATAAAATAATACATTTAAATTAAATTACATAAAAATAATCAAACCAAATCTCAAATTCAACACACATAATATAATACAATAGAAATAATAGAAAAAGAAATATAAATAAAAATATATTAATTGAAATATTAAAATTAAATTAAATATTAATATTAAATTGGAATTCAAAAGCTAATCTTAATAATAAAATCAATTCAGAATATAATCAGACAATTAAATATTCTGATATAATCAGAGAATTAAATATTCTGGGAACAATAAATAATACATCGGTTTGTTAACGCGTAGGAAGATATTGTCAAGAGCATAATTTGAAAACAGTTATTGTAGCATATAAAAACATAAAATTATAATACCGCTCGACACTGACAATACAATTGCCGTACTGTCAGAAATACCGGCCATATTACCGCGAATTCATAAACCACAACACAAGCAGTACCCTATTTGCTTAGGTTTGATCCTCTGAGAGGCAGGTGGTGCATCATTATGTCGATTCACGTCTAACCATGACCGTCATCGTGATTAGCAGACACGCTAAAATAATTAATTGATCTTAATACAGTGGCGTCGCTGGCTTCCATCCTGGGTAGAGAGCGGGGGGGGAGGGGCAGTTAATTTTTTTATAGAGCGTCACTGGTATTTTAAAATACTGACTGAAATATTTCATGCACTGGCTATGAAAGGAAGAGAGAAAGAAAATGTGCGCGCGCACTGCTCTCTCTTGCTCCCACAGTGTGATACAGCCCGTTCGCCTCGCACTTCGTAACGTCCGGCTACACTTTTCGTAACGCATTCACCAGCTTACCCCTCAAGTCAAGCGTGTGTAAAGAAGTTTTACTTTTATTTTATTTTATTTAGAAAACCAACAGTTATAAATAGTTACATTGGGGATGGGATGGTGCGAGGGAAGGGAAAGGGATGGATCTATTCTGTATAATTAGTAGGGTGTACGTAAGTTATGTAAGTAGTTATAATAAAGTAGCGAGAGATTGCCTGTGTGACTTTAAGGAGTGTGGTGCAGAGTTAAAAATGTCAAATTGTGTATAGTATGTATTGAAAGTGTGTGATGCACGATAAATGAAGGAGTTTTGCTTAGAATTGGTGTTGCATCGAGGAATTTTGTCTGATCTGGTTCGTTTGTTGGGAACTCGTAGTTGGATTCGTTGTAAGAGTTCCGGGCAATCTACGATGGACCTGGATATTTTCTGTAGAAAGAGGACATCAGCCGAGCTTCTTCGATCTTCCAATGATAATATATTGAAGTACGCGGCCGAATCTTTGTGATTTAAGTGGGGACGATAGCTACGGAAATCTAAGTACCGCAGGAAACGATTTTGGACGCGTTCCAGATTGTGTACATATGATTTGTACTGCGGGTTCCATACTTGTGAAGCGTATTCTAATAAGCTGCGGACGTATGCAAAATATAGGATTTTCATTATTTTAATGTTATTGAATTTTTTACATGTTCTGAGAATAAATCCTAACATTTTCGAGGCTTTTGATGTTACTGAGTCGATATGAATGTCGAATATAAGCTTAGAGTCCAATGTCACTCCTAAATCTTTGACTTCTGTTTTGTTAATTAGTATAGAGCCGTTCAGAGAATATTCATTAATAATGATATTTTTATTTCTTGTGAAGTTCACGACAAAACAATTTTTTACATTAATTTTAAGGTAATGCTGTGAACAATAAACATTAAGGCGATTTATGTTTAAATTATTGCGCAGCGATCCCTTAATTTGTAAAGATATCCACAAGTCTTCTGATTGAGATTGCCACTGTGGACGCCCGCGGGCTACCAGCTCGCGTCGAACGGCGAGCACGACACCGCCGCCCAAGCGCTGGCCTGTGCGAGAGTAGTCCCGATCTCGACGGTGTACGTCGTAGCGACCATAAAAAAGCTCTTCATTGTGGATGCCATCAACGAGCCACGATTCAGTCAGAGCGATAATGTCATAATCGTTGGACCGAACAGCCATCAACAACGTATCAGTTTTAGTGCGCAGCCCTTTTTGCAGCCCCGTTTTGGTAATATATATTCAGAGTCATTGGATGAACCGAGTGAGTCTATGATTAAGTATAAAATTTAAATCGATTTGAGTCCATGCTTGTATTGTATTATTGACGGATTTGTATTTATTTATATATAGTTCCCTAATAATCGCATATAAAATTGACAGAATAATGGAGCATGTTGGAGTGAAAAGTACCGTAGGGTAGGCATTGGGGATGAGGGAGGGTAGGATACATTCTAAGTATGATAAAAGAACATGAAAAATTAAAAAAAATTAAGGTGAAGTTAGTATTAAGAAGTGCAATAAATTTGAATGGCCTTATCTTGAAGCTTGGCTCGACTGAGGACCTTCTGCATCTACTCGGTTGGGCCCCGTTGCTGGAGGCTCGCGATTCATCTGCTTCAAGTCTGCCTCCTTCGAGATGATGATGGGCGCTGATGTCGTTTTTCGTCGAGCGTGAATTAGGCAGTTTTTTGTCCAGACAAATTGGTAACCTTTTTGTTTAGCCATAAGAGGATAAGAGCATAAGAGGAAACCGGGTGGCGATTTTGTCCATACAAACGTATTCCCCAATTTCCTCTCTGGATTTTTACACTACTGCAAGTATTTTTTCATAACATAGATATCGACCACTAGCGTATCGTTACGTTTTGATAAGTTACTTCTTATAGGAGTTAGGACTCTCCAATAATTGATAAAATTGCGTGGTTTGAACGCCATCAGCATACAAACTAGACACTGTATTAAAAAGAATACATTTGAGTATTTTCTTCTAATACAGTTAATAAAAAATATTAGAAATGATTTTATTTAGGCGCAGTTGTCCCTTTCGCTCAGTATTCGGGGGAGTAAAGCCCTCTACCCGACATGTCGGGCTATTTGACAAATTGCATCGTCAGTGGGCACAACCGGCTGCCGATTCCTTTGAGATTTGTAGCCATTCTGCAAACAATGGCGAGTAGAGCGCTTAAGTTGCAGTTTGGTAAAAAAAACCGTTGTAAAAATTATGCGGGGACCGGGTTTCCTCTTAAGTATTTTTTTTTAAATTTCCGCACGCCACTGCACGACAAACGCAGCAAGTTTCAAGCGAGGGGAGATCGGCCCGTGCCGTGCTAGCAGTAGTATAGTAGCAGTTCGAAGGTCGCTGTAGGATAGATCCGTCCGTGTGTGTTTGCCACCGAGTCAAAAAGGACAGACAAACTAAACAAAGTTTCGTTGTTTGAACAAAGGGTAGCACGTATAACACATTCCCCTACTGTATGAGCCATCTTCATGTCACAACCAACAAATATCTAAATAAGAATATTTATAAGTATCTATAATATATTTATGTAACAATTTCTAGGTAGAACTATAAATGGGCGAATTCTAGCATACATGATCAATTAATATTGTCTACTTTTGCAAAACGCCCGAAGGGACTTGGACTCGGTAGATGAATATACATGATTGTTCAATGGAAAACCATTCCCACTTATTATAGTGCTTACTTGGGGGAGGGGGCTAGGTAGGTAGTTTTCTATGTCATAATAGTTTATCTCAATAGTACTAATAGTAGCCAGGCAACAATAGTTATCGTTATGCGAGTGCCGTAAAGCACTAATCAAGCAGCTAATTTTCCCTAAAGAAAATAGAAAGTAACTCGGATGGTTAAATAATTTACTTTACGCTATAATTATTTTCTAAATTAACTACCTACATTTTCGTTGTTTGTTTTTGGGGTGTTATGCCGTGTTGCGCTACCTCCTTCTTTAGCCGACGTTTCGGACAGCGTTGCAGTGTCCATCATCAGGGCAGATCCGGCGATGCGTCGGATCTGCCCTGATGATGGACACTGCAACGCTGTCCGAAACTTCGGCTAAAGGAGGTAGCGCAACACGGCATAACACCCCAAAAACAAACAACGAAAATGCTTTTGGCCGTGAAAATCTAAAAACGTATCTAACTACCTACATCTTTAAAAATAAACATGGCGCTCCAAATTCCGACATATTTTTAAAGAATAATACTTACCTGCATGTAACAATGGCAGTCAATAATCATTAGCGAATTACCGTGACCCACAATTATATTTTGATAAACACATAGGTAGGTACTTGTCTCAAGAAATCGACAGCAAGCGATAAAAGTCAAAATGCGACCATTTATCTGCGGATGCAATTCTCGCGCTTCCGTTTTATATATAGTAACGAAAACTTCTCGCTTTTATCTTCGCTGATCCAAAAAACATGATTAGACAATTTAGACATACGTAGGTACACACATTATAAGAAACAAATTACATACCTTGGTAGGTACCTACCTAGAGCCTTCTAAAAACACGAATTAAAGTTTGTTATTCCGTATTTAGAAATTTTAATTATCTTCCGACTGATAAAAGCTCTGTCGCGGCCCTTATCTTTAAGTTTAGACACTTTGTTGGAAAGGTTTGTCCAATAAATTGGCAAATAAGCAAAGATGGCGATTTAGTAGTAGCCATGTTTTAATTGGTTAGCTAGTTTAGTTGGAAGCCCATGACTGACACTCTGGTATTATCAGTGACAAAGGTGATATTTATGGTGGAGATCGATAGCAGGAATGGATGAGGCCGGAACCGCGTGGCGGTGAGAGCAGGGCAGCAGGGGGCACCTGCCGCTGCCGGTATTCTAGAAGGCGGGAGCGTGACCCGGGCGCGAGGCGTGGGGCTGCGCGCGCACCGCGTCACCTCACTTTCCCGCGCCGCACGACCGCGGCAAGCACAGCGCGGAGTGGGTACGCGTCGCTAGTTCCGGTGCCCGCGGTAGCGCCTAGGCCCGATCGCCCAGCAGTCAGTATGCTACGACGCCAAGCTAGACAGAGCGAGCCAACCGGCGTTAGTTTGTTGGTTGCCAGGGGGCGGGGGTGCCGGCTAGCTTGGGAAGGGGACTCGATATTAAAACTGCAGTCGGGCATTTCGTTATTTTCCTCTCGCGAGGAAAATAATTTTATATTTATATACGTTCATTGTTGAAAGGTACAGTAATAACTACAATTTCCTATGTGTTTTTCTTATGTAAAAATATGCGCCAATTATTTCGGTCGAGTTGGAATGAGATTAAGCCGCGGGCGACCACTGTACGTAATTTTACAATATGGACAAAAAATTCATTACTATTATTACAATGTCAATGACCATACATACATACAGCGACACACGACATTTCTAAAACTTTCTTACATCCTAAATTTAACTTAAAAACTTATTTACCAAACCCAGATTAACTTTCATGTTCCTCTGATATTATTGCCAGTGGTATAAAAATAAAAATTCATTGAAGTCTGGAAAAGTCAAACAGAATTGATATACAATCTGATTATTAGTCATTTATGTCAAATCAAACATGATGCTTTTTTTCGTATTTTTTCATTACATTTCAAAATAACATTTGTACATTAATATATAATAATAATTAAAACGCCAGTGGCCAGTACATGCTAGTCCATAGAAACAATATTAACAATTCCAGCTGGGTTGGGAATATGTCCTCCTCGTGAAGGAAACTTGCTTGAATGTTCATGATCACTGCAGAGTATTTAAATTACACTTTTGTCATTTAAATAATATATAAAAGTTTGAAACCCAAACACCTCCCTCCGGTGAAGTCCGCAACGCCGGAGCTTACATACTTAGGGGTCGCTGCTTCATTTACAAAATAAAGTCGCGATCCTATAGCTATAGAGCAACATCCCTCGAGCTAACATTAATACATAAATAGGGAATACAACTAATTACTTCCAATATACAACACAACTTGACTGCGGGAGAAGCTAAATTCAAGACTAATCGGCTCGAGGGCTCGGGGATCATAACTCTACTCCTCGTAAGACACCAACTTGCGGATTTTGGGGGAGGGATGGTGCGTGGGAGAATCACCATGTTCTTCACAAATGTCACAACACCGTGAAAAGAGTCTGATAATTTCTCAACTGTTTGCTAAGCCGTATTACGCGTCGTCGTCGTCTTCCTCGCCTCCTATCTCCTCTTCTTCCTCCTCGTCTGAAACAAGCGAAATTACAATGACATTAGACAGGGTTCAGAAAGTACATACAGGGAAAAGTAAAATAAGAGAAGGATAGCAAGCATCATCAGGGGCACTCACCATCACCGTCGATCTCATCCTCCTCGCCCTCGCCGATGTCTTCTTCCTCGTCCTCCTCTTCTCCTTC
Source organism: Limnephilus auricula (assembly GCA_951813805.1). Lineage (NCBI taxonomy): Eukaryota > Metazoa > Arthropoda > Insecta > Trichoptera > Limnephilidae > Limnephilus > Limnephilus auricula. The sequence continues at coordinate 118,979 of OX638395.1, read as the reverse complement.
CCCTTCCTCCTCGTCCTCTTCCCCTAGCTCCTCCTCTTCCCCCTCGGGTTCCGCTCCTCCCCCATTCTCTTCTTTCCTCGATTTCTTTACTTCCGCAACCTTATCCTGCAACAAATATATTACAATTATTATTATCATTATATTACTGTTAATCTGCAAAAAAAAATATACTATAATAGGGAGAAATGACATTTTTATTATTTTGAAATGAGAGAAGTTATTAGTAAATCCCACGTGTTGTGTGACGCCGGGTGAGTACGTGCTTCCTAGTATTCTATGAGGTAACAATGACCCGATCAACAATCTGCAAACGTAATAGAGGCAACTCTAGTAGTTAAAACATTATCTAAAAAGCCAACATGTTTACAAGCGATGTAGAGCAGAGTTAGAGGGTACCTTTGCCCTTTCGGCGAAGGAGCCGGCTTGGCTTCCCAATTAGGAATTTTCAAGGGATATTTCAGTTTATAGCGGTGAAATAAGCCGAGGAAAACATTTTTACGCGATAAATGTTAGAATTTAATCGCACGCGTGAAAGAGAAAGAGCGAAGGAGCCGACGGAAGAAAAGCTACGTGCGAGACAAAGACGGCGATAGTAGCTCAGAACGGTAACACATCTGCCCGCCAAGGGAAAGGAAGTTGACAAATCATTCTACCTTCAGAGATATAATTATGCATATTATGAATAACCCGTAAAGATTCACAAATGAGCCCTAAAATAAACACGGCCGTCTAATTAGTAGCCAATACTATGTCAATTATATAGAGATAAGCTATCGAACGACGCGCGTGGGTTTAGAGACCATACACAACCTCAATTTGTTCGCCGCCTATCACTATCACATCGGGATCGATATAATATCGTGAGTACCGAGCGTACTCAGATTATTTCAAATATTCATATTTACCAATAACAAACGTTACCGATAGCTGTTATGAAATTGTAATAAGTTGAATTAGGTAGCAAAGAATCGCCATCTTTTCCGCCAAGGAATTGAAGCAATTGGGGAAAGAAAGAGGTTACGACACAAAAAACATAACTTGAATAATTTATGATAACAAAGATTTATCGAAGAGACCCTATATCATTTGTTAATGAATTATTGATTTGGAATACATCGCTTCCCGCCATGTTTTCTACGACCAAGGTCATCCAACACCTTCAATGAAGTAAACAAAGCTGAACGATGGCAAATAACGGGGAAATGAAAGCATTTATGAAATTATAACTAATCGTAGATACGTTACAATACGAGCGTCGCACGTTTTATCTTCCAAGCGTCGGTCACTCAAGAAGCACGCCACAATAAATAACTACAAGCGTGCATCACATGGCAACCGGATCACGTTATAAATACAAAACCGTTCAAAAATCTTAATTGTGCGGACATTTCAGCACGACGACGAAGAGTCCCCAGCAAACAATTCCCACGAATAACACAATAAAAATGGCGCGCTATTTTTTAAACTAAGAAATAAAAACAAAATATTACCTCGGCCGCTCTCTTGGTGCCCTTAATATCACACTTCGCGTCTCCTGTGCCTTTTTCGTCCCCAACCTTTTCCACGGCTACTTCACTGTTATTTTCCTTGGTGCTCATGTTTTATTTTTATTTCTTTCCTTCGACTTCTGAAGCGAACCTGCCAAAATCCAACGCGCGACTGACCGGCAACTCCGTACTTCAGTTCAAAAACGAAGATGGCGCGGGCTTCTCAAGCTCTCTATCGCCATTGGTCTAAATACCGGCTTTTTAAATATCGTATATTGCATATGCAATATCACCTGCGAATAAATTATTCAATCATTGCGATCATTTTTATTAAATTTTTTTATAAAACATATTGTAAAATAACTTTAACTGCATTCTCACAATTAACAAAAGAGGGGTTTGAGAGTAAACTTGTACCAGATATTACGGGGTTGGGGGTTAAAAATGAACCTAAACACTGCGACTGCAGATGGCGGTAGTAAAATTACTTCGCGCCAGATTTCGAACGTAGTCGATTTAAATAGACGATTTTAATTATATTGAAACTTTCAACCTGAAAATTTCAAAACCAATATTTCTGTTATTATTACTTCTGGAGTTCATCTTGGGGAATTTCTTTCTTCTATTATTTAATCAGATCCTAAATTTTATTTAGTAATTCTACTGAATTATCAAATAGATTTCAGAAATTACAGATTTAAAATGATGAAACATAATATGTAATTTATATACATAGGTATCTTGAAAATATTATTTTTCCACCCCTATATGACAATATAGTATTCCAAAATTCAAATACTGAACTATATTGTAGTTTTGTAACAACTTACGAGATATTATAGTATAGTGTGTTTTATGCACTTACCAAAGTCAAAACTTTTTGGATAGCAATAAAAATTTTTGTATAATTTTTTGCTAAGTTCTGTTTTTGAAAATTCACCTAGGGAAATATTTTATACTTAATATTGATGACCGCGTGATATACTGCATAGTTTTAAAAACGAACAACATTATCTTGGCTAATTGTTTTCATAAGATATTCAATTTTATTACCTACTAGCAGCGCAGACCTGTGAAAAATCACAGGAAATTCTGAATGAAGATGTCTCCTAATTTTTATTATTATGAAAATGTATTATATTAAATAAATGTGTTATTAAAGAGTTAAATTATAATAAAATTAGTTTTCGATATCTCCAATAATGAGTTTTCAAAGTGAACTTGGGTAAAATGGATACTTGTGACATCGCATGAGACACGATTCAGTACAATTCATAATTTGTATAGCGGTGCTGTAGTACCGCCGCTCATGTACCGTGATGTCACAAGTTTTTCAGCAGGCAGCGATTATCAACATTTTGACGGCTACATATATATATATATACTAAAGATTTGGTACCTACTTATTAGTATTTTCCAAAAATTCTATTATCAGCGTGCACTATCTATATAATCATTTGTAAAAAACATAAAATTTCATTGTAAGAGATGACATTATTCTCATTATTCTAGAAAAATCAGTTCGAATTCAGAAAATGGAAAATAAAATAATTTTCTGTTAAAAATATTATATTATACTATAATAAAGGTTCTTTACAGCTTCTCTTTTTCTCTTAACACTTCCAATTTTGAAAATGATGACACTTAAATTCAAAACAAAAGTTCTAGAGATCATTAACCCTTAACTAACTGCCACCTAATTTCGTCCCTTAACCACTTGCGTGCGGTCCGTGAGACCACTGGTATATTATTAATTTTAATTTGGAATCTGTTGCAAAAACGAAACAGCTGATTGAATGAAATACTTATTTATACTCTAGAACTTTATTTAAGAAACAAAAATAACAAAATTAACTTTAAACATTTGAACTATTCTTAAAATCTTTATAAAACAAGTTTTGTCACAAAAAAACACTATTCTAAGAAAACGAGATCTGTAGCATTAGGAACTTTAAATTCTGACTTCCCTGTAGTACTTTTTATAAATTGAATAAACGAATTATAAAATCAAACAAAAAAATTAGACATAAAGTTTTAAAAAATAACAAAATTGCCATGTAAACATTTACGATTTTTCGCAGCAGTTACAGCACATTTTTTCAAATACTCCAAACAAATAGGTACCTTGCACATAAAACATAAGTAAACCGTTTTGTGTTTTTTTTTTTTACATGTGAAACACGTTTTTAGTTTTTTTTTCATTTTGATACTAAAACAACAAAAATAAGTAAATACAAAACTTCACACAACCACCTACGTGCGGTCACACAGACCGAGCGCAAGAGCGATACCGCTCGATTTGTAGGAAAGGTACATAGACGCGCTCTGCCGGACGACACACACACATTGATAAATTAAATTAATAAATATGTTGCGGTCCCTGAGACCGGTTGTAGGTGGTTAAGGGTTAAATCAGTTTTAGAGAATAAAGAGAAAAACGGAATCACAACTGAAATTAGTCTTTTTAATAATGTTAATTTCAGTTAATTTGCAGAATTTGTAAGGCTGCGTATTGTCACCGTGGTTATTCAATTTATACATGGATAATTAATCGTATGTAAGAATTGAAAGAGGTGGGATTAGGCGCTAAATTGAGTAATCTGAAAGTACATTGTTGCACGCTGATGATGCGGTGCTGATTTCTAACAGTATGGAAGATTTACAGTCTCTCGTATCTAGGATGAATGAAGTATCTATGAAGAATGGGTTAATAAGTCTAATGTCATGGTGTTTGGAAGAGAGAGTATAAAGACAATGTGGCAAAAACAAAAAATATAACAGCCCCACTTTTGAAAAAATAAATACTTATCACAGACATTGGAAGAGCTCTAAAATTAAATACAAAAAAAACACATGTTCAAGTAGGTACATATAAACAATTTATTAGACAAAATAAAGGCTACTCATATAATCATCATGGAATCTATAAATTATACATATATAACTATTTTTTAAAAGGGACCACCAGAAAAAAAACTAACCATTTGCTTCATAATTAACTTAGTTAACTTTTATTATTATTTCTCATTGTGTTTTCTCAAATAAGATACACTTACAACATAATATTATGTAAAAGCCCTATGGGCGTTTAAAATAAAATAAATAACAAACCCAATGCCAAATGAAGTGTGGCAATACCATTTATAACCATAATTATAATGTACCTATATACACAGAGGGAATACAAATATATATGCTCAGATAACACTTTTTTATATTTATTTTTAAATTTTTCCAGGGTTGTCAGACCCACTCGCATTCCAGTGTTTTTTTTCCAAAGATATGCCACTCTCGTTACTATACAAACTTAGCAACTCAAGGGTTCTCTACAAAATAAGAAATACTTGGTACCTACTTTTACAACATGTAATATTTGTTAAACTGAAGCATTCATCTTAACTGTATAACTGAAATGAAATAAGTAAATAACCTACTCATTCAGATTACAGTTGGTTAATAACATCATAATTTCATTTCACTAACTCACTCTCATTTCTCACACCCAGGCATCTATTACAAAGGGCTAGTTTGCTCTTCCTTCATTCACAAATATATTTAAAAATAATGTGCAGCATACCTTACCTTTATTTTTTTTTAAAGTTTATTGACGTTCCTGACATTATTTTCGTATGCCACCATGCACAATGAAAAATTATAAATAATTTGCAGGTACGCTGGCTACTTACCTGACTTTTTTATTGTGATTTTCTTGAAAATGTTTGGCAATTTGTTTTGACATTATGTTACATGAACGTACAGCGATTTGACTACAGACATAAATATCAAAGGAAGTACAAAACCGTGGGATTTGGAGTCAGTATTCCCGCCAAGCCCAGGCCTCTCGGGCCTCTAGCCTAAGTCTGGCCTGGATCCCACCTCCTTTGAAATAAGAAATTCTAATTTATGGATATAACTTCGAGCTTATTTTAACATGAGCAACTAAAAATACCTACCACACAGTTCAGTAATACCATCGATATCTTAGTCTATGAGTAATACGCAAAAAAGATTACTTGTGTTGGTTAGTGGCCGAGTGGCAAGCAAGAGCTCAGGTACACATGGCATTGTTGGTTCAATCCATTGAAGGAAAAAATACTGAGATACTGATGAATTATCATGTGAGGAAGTATCGTTTATGAGTCAATTTATTATGAGAACTCAGATGGTAAGATCCCATATTACGATCAGACATTGAACCGTTTTTAAGCTTTAATTTTTTTTTTCTTCATATAAAAGTGGGCTTCATGGGCTTATAATCACAGGGGCCTATCTAATACACAAAGTAATAAGAGATTACAAAATAAATTCTTACATTTTCTAAATTTTAAAATGGTATTCCAGTACAATACTCTTTTAATGACATGCTTAAATGTCAGACAGAAGGATTTTCTCTGACTTAGTATTTCTATATAAAGTTTTAAATGATGTAGTTGATAGTCCAGAATTGCTTGCATTGTTAAATTTGACATTGAAAAACTAGAAGTCTTGGATTTATTTCAGTGCAAAAATTCTGGGACTAACAACTACCTGTACTAACTACTCTTTGCCCAGAATACCACTCGGAGGGAAATGATTATATGAAGTCAGTGGACATCTTCAATTATCACTAAACAAATACAAAACATTGTCACTGAGGCAGTTCAGTAATGTACAATAAATACTGTATAATTTTTACTATTCATATGCCCCTAAAACAAGAATTAATAAATAAAATAAAAAAATTTAGCTTTTCAATCCCGGGATTTTTTTATAGGGTACAGGGCATTTAAATTATTATAATAAAATAGTTGAATCAAATGTTTGACATTATTTTTTCATTTTTAGGTATTTTACATAGATTATAAAATAATTTCAAATAATATAAAAGCAGTCGCACAAAAGAACAAAAATAACAAATAGGAGAAAATTTATAATACAATACAAAAAAATTATTCAATATTTTGAAAGTTAAAATGTGATCTCAATAAGACTAAAACATCTAAGGTTTCATCATTTAGTGATGATCTTATTTTAGTTGCTATTTTCCCACATCCCGAAAAAATCCGTTCACATTCCATACTGGTAATTGGTATTGTTTTTAAATCCTTGTAGCAATTATCTAGATTTACTCCACGTTGCATTTCGGATTCCAAAATTGCCAAATCTCTTTTAAAAATATCAGATATCTCTCTGATAAGTATAATATTTTTGAAGAGATGTTGGAATTAAGTCCATGTCTCAATCCTCTTCTTTTTCTAATTTGAGAGGCGGATATGGTTATCGCCGCCAAGGGAACCATTAATTGAATAACCAACACCTTTGCCATAATTCACCCCAAGTGGTTCAATACATTTGGTGACTTAGTGACCTAGCAATGGGGTGAGGTTACTCTAGGTCTTGGCAGTTAATGCGTCTGCCAAACTTCTGCGTGACGTGCCGGATCAAGAGAGTGGTTGAGGGAGAACTTTTGACCTCTCCAGCCCGGACCCTCACGACCCCATCCCCTTGCAACGCAGTTGGAGGGATAGAGTCATATGTTTGTCACTCCTAAACACACCGACCCCAGATTCCTACTTACCCCTCATACCCTTTTCCTTCCCAGAACTACCTTTCCTCCCTTTCCTTAAAAAGACACCCCACACAGCATCCCCTAAGATGACATAGGCCCGGAGGGAAATGTATTCTTTTACAAATATAAAAAAAAAAGATGAGGTGACAACAGGAGAACCGACCGGGACGTAACGGCAGGGATTTGGAGGTGAGGTGACAATATCAATACAAGTGAGGTCCGGGCTCAGACAACATGAGAACTGATCGGGACGTAATGGCAGGGATTTGGAGGTCAGATGACAATATCAATACAAGTGAGGTCCAGGCTCAGACAACATGTGAACTGACCGGGACGTAACGGCAGGGATTTGGAGGTGAGGTGAAAATATCAATACAAGTGGGGTCCGGGCTCCGACAGCATGAGAACTGACCAGGACATAATGGCAGGGATTTGGAGTTGAGGTGACAATATCAATATAAGTGGGGTTCGGGCCTAGATAACATGAGAACCGTCCGGGACGTAATGACAGGAATTTGGAGGTGAGGTGACTCCCCCCGTCAGACGCTGCTTCAAGTTTCATTCATAAATTATATTTATTCTTTATTTTACTTTGTAACTTGGACACATTAATAATGTTCGGATAATTTATATAGCGCCGTTTTGTGAGAATATCACCTCAAGGGCGCTTAAAACGTTTAAAAAAAGGGTGCGTAATTTATAGTATTTGTATAAACATGGCAACAAGTTTCGCAAAACTGTGCCATTTTTTAACATTAACTTCATACAGGAGGCCCTGAGGAAAATAATTTTCTTTAGGGTCTATGTCATCTTTGGAATTGCTCGGCAGAGGGTCTTTTTGTGGAAAGGAAAGAGGTCTTAAAGAGATCCATGTTGTATGGAGGAAACACAGAGGCCGGCAAATTGTTCCACAGCCGAGCTGTTGAACTCAAGAACAAGTTATTTGGCTTGTTTCCCGACTGTGCACCGGTGCTCAAGGAATCAATGACGCTAGTTCCTCGGAGCATCTTCCATTAAAAAACCGGTAGAACAAGGACGAAGGCGTGCTAGTCCGAAACAGTTGGTGTGGTTGAATAAAAAAGTGAAAAGTGAGGCGCAAAAAGTCTAAGCCTTTTATTTAATAATGTTGTATCACTAAGATTTTTCACAATAATTATTTTAAGAGAACACTATTCGTGTACTGGCAATCTAATATAATAATATCAAAAACTTGTTGTTAAAAAAATTACTACATATGTAAGCAATGCTAATACGTAATATTCTAGTGAAAAAAATACAAAATATAAAGTTTTGAAATTAAAAATTCGTAGATACTTTAAATTGCTAATTTATACTGTAACAATGTATTTCCATGTCTCTAGACATTGTAATTGTATTATGTTGTAGGAAATTGCTAATTTATATTGTAACAATGTATTTCCATGTCTCTAGACATTGTAATTGTATTATGTTGTAGGAAATTGCTAATTTATACTGTAACAATGTATTTCCATGTCTCTACACATTGTAATTGTATTATGTTGTAGGAAATTGCTAATTTATACTGTAACAATGTATTTCCATGTCTCTAGACATTGTAATTGTATTATGTTGTAGGAAATTGCTAATTTATACTGTAACAATGTATTTCCATATCTCTACACATTGTAATTGTATTATGTTGTAGGAAATTGCTAATTTATACTGTAACAATGTATTTCCATGTCTCTAGACATTGTAATTGTATTATGTTGTAGGAAATTGCTAATTTATACTGTAACAATGTATTTCCATGTCTCTACACATTGTAATTGTATTATGTTGTAGGAAATTGCTAATTTATACTGTAACAATGTATTTCCATGTCTCTAGACATTGTAATTGTATTATGTTGTAGGAAATTGCTAATTTATACTGTAACAATGTATTTCCATGTCTCTAGACATTGTAATTGTATTATGTTGTAGGAAATTGCTAATTTATACTGTAACAATGTATTTCCATGTCTCTACACATTGTAATTGTATTATGTTGTAGGAAATTGCTAATTTATACTGTAACAATGTATTTCCATGTCTCTAGACATTGTAATTGTATTATGTTGTAGGAAATGGAAAATGTGGGAAAGGAATGAAGCGACTGCAAATGCCGCTTGCAGTTGCTTAATTTCTTTCCCGTATTTTGTGGCTCGGCTCACGCCTTTTTGTGTAAATGCATTCGCAGCTTAATGTATGTTATCAATTTTAGCTTAATTACTACAAGAAACAACTATTTACATGCAAAAATAGGTTATTAGGTTCTTAATTTGTGCATATTTAGATTGAAATGAAACATTCGCTAATACACTTTATACTGAAAAAAAATCTGGTAAATATTGGATATAGATGGAATCGGTTAATACGCACTATTTTTTGAAAAAAAATCTTTTGATTCACCTTAATTACATTAAAAGACAACTATTTGCATTGGGGGCAGTGGAAAATATTTCAATTTAAATTTCAATTACGTAAAATTAAAATCAGCTTTCGTTCTGTAAAACGAACCGACCATTTTCAAACATTTATTGTCAAAGTACGTTTTTAGATTTTCACGGCCAAAAGCATTTTCGTTGTTTGTTTTTGGGGTGTTATGCCATGTTGCGCTACCTCCTTCTTTAGCCGAAGTTTCGGACAGCGTTGCAGTGTCCATCATCAGGGCAGATCCGGCAGATAATGATATTATTATATTAGATACACTATTCGTGTACTGGCAATCTATAATAATAATATAATAAAATAATTATTGTAAAAAATCTTAGTGATACACATTGTCGGACCTGCCTGATCTGCCCTGATGATGGACACTGCAACGCTGTCCGAAATGTCGGCTAAAGAAGGAGATAGCGCAACACGGCATAACACCCCAAAAACAAGCAAGGAAAATTTATTGTCATATGTCATTTTGGTTGGTATTCTTGATACTATATGAAAAACAACGAGTGGTTGGAATTTTTTTTTTTTAATGTTAAAAAAATTAAATTCTGCCTAATTAGTACGTACCTAATACGCATGCACTGCGTGCTTTGTGATATAATTTATTAGCTTGAATTTTTTTTTTACCTTAAAATTTTTTTTTAAGTGAACTATTTCTGGGATGATATAGCGCCTGCTCATGTCAAGGCAAGAAAATCATCCAGATTTCAAGTAGTTTAGCGGTTACGCTAGGTTTATATAACATGGATTGTGATACAAAAAAGTGCCCCCTTTATAAAGCCTGCTCGCATTAAGGCAAGAAAAACATCGCAGTTTTCAAGTAGTTTAGCGGCTACGCTAGGTTTGTGTAACATGGTTTGTGATACAAAAGTGAATGTATTATTTTAAAAAAAATAATTACTAGAAAAAAAAGCATGTTTTTTGTGTCATTTTATTTCCGAAACTCCGGTACCTAAATTAGTGTTTAACTAATACGGCCAGATTTCGTGATATCTTCAAAATCTTCTAGCCGCTCGTTATATATAAAAATGTATCAGGAATACCAACATAGCAAAGCGGCAGTGATTACAAAATGGGCAAAATTTCACAAGACCAAGCTAATTTTAATTTTACGTAATTGAAATTTAAAATTAAATACATTCCACTGCCCCCAATGCAAATAGTTGTTGTCTTTTAATGTAATTAAGGTGAATCAAGAGTTTTTTTCAAAAAAGTGCATATTAACCGTTTCACATCTATATCCGGCAAACTTCGTACCGCCTCTGAATCAATAAATGTTGTGTTTAATTTATTAGCTGAAATAAATTAAGTTTTTATTAAGTTAAAATAAATAGGTACCTACTCTAAGTTCAAAAAATGAAATTGAGCTCTTAACTAAGCACGAAATGTTCGGCACACTACACCATTGACAGTTCGAATTGATTCAAATTATGTCGACCAATGCACATTATTTGAAAAGCCGTTCCATACAAAATATATGAAAAAATTAATTTTCTTCATAATTATTTTTCCCGTGTTTTTTTCCGATGTTTTAATAGTTATTCTGTTAATCGGGACGGAGACAAATCCAACAAATCAAAGATCATAAAAATCGGTTCAGCCGTTCTTTGTTTTATATATTAAGATAATTACCAAAAATCCAAAATTGCAGCACAAGATTACTTTACAAGAGAAATTTTGAACATTGATTGAATAAAAATGGAAGTTTAATTCATCTTTTACCATCTCTCCCGGCGTAAATATGTAGTAGTTTCTTGTAGTAATTAAGTTGAAACGAAGAGCAATTTCCATAATCCGTGCCTATTAAATGCGGCGGTTAATACCCAGGTAAATATTTACAAAATAGGGACACGCTTAATACAAACTTTTTTATTTCAAAAACTCTTTGTAGTAGTAACACAATAACGAGAAGTAAGTATTTCAGTTTCCTAAAATGGAAAAAATTCAATCTAATAGTTATTTCCAAAATTAAAATCGATTGTTCACCTGGCGAACATTGTTATTAATGTCAAAAATTTAACGTTCGTTTTTTTCTTATCTTATTTAATCCAAAATATTGTCCTATGATCCCAAAAATGTTCTTAGTTTGGGTTTAATTGTAAAATAAATAAAAAGAAAAATACTTCCTTCTATTATTATCTAACTGATAATAAGAGTTTTGAAATAAAAGTGCGTATTAAGCACGCCCCTATTTTAGACATATTTACTCTAAAAAAATTGCAAGGTTCAAAATTGAAATGAAAGTTTAGTCAGAAGAATTTAATAAAATACGAACACATAAAACATGAAACGTCAAATGTCAAATAAATGTCAAAAAACAATCAACTGCGCATAAACACACCACGCATCTTATTGTCTATGTTTCCTGTAGGACGTTTCAAGTTCCTACCCGGCCTACTCATTCGAAACGACACCAGTTTCGAAGACTCCAGATACTAATATCTACAGCCTGTATGTCGGACGAATATCTACAGCTCATATGTTGGACAAATATCTATGACCTTCAGAGTGAAGACTAATATCTACAGAGCTAAGGTCGGATTAATATCTATGAGGGTCCCAGTGGTGACGAATATCTATGGAGCGTAGGTGGGACTAATATCTACGGAGGGCAGATGAGAAAGAGGTTGTACGGAAAAGCATAAATTACTACAATTACGTAAAGGCTTAAACGTTTAAAGTACGTACATGAAGTTTTTGCATAATATTACGTATTTTGCTGTAATGTTGAAATTGGCATAGCGCCTGCTCGCGTCAAGGCAAGAAAAACATCCCAGTATTCAAGTAGTTTAGCGGCTACGCTAGGATTGTGTAACATGGTTTGTGAAACAAAAGAAAGTGCCCCCTTCGTAGCGCCTGCTCGCGTCAAGGCAAGAAAAAAATCCCAGTTTTCGAGTAGTTTAGCGGCTACGCTAGGTTTGTGTAACATAGTTTGTGATACAAAAGAAAGTTCTTTAAACTGCAAACGCAATATTACGTTATGCCAATGTGCTATACATAATTGCAAATCCAACCTCTGCCGGTACTGTAGATATTCGTCTACATCATCTGTTCTGTAGATATTAGTCAGCAGTTTGAGCTGTGGATATTCGTCCTCACTTTGGTTCCCATAGATATTGTTCCAACATACCTCCTATAGATATTAGTCAACACATGGATTCTCATAGATATTAGTCCGCTTTGTTCAGTTTTTGAAATTCCTGTAGATATTAGTAGACGCCTCCCCAGTACTGTAGATATTCGTCTACATCACCTGTTCTGTAGATATTAGTCAGCAGTTTGAGCTGTAGATATTCGTCCTCACTTTGGTTCCCATAGATATTGTTCCAACATGCCTCCTATAGATATTAGTCAACACATGGATTCTCATAGATATTAGTCCGCTTTGTTCAGTTTTTGAAATTCCTATAATAAATAAACTTGAAGTATGATACTTTAAGTTTATTTCTACAAGTTCAAGTATGTTTAGGAAGGTTTATGAAAGTGTCAAAACAATAGAAACATTTAATGTTTAATAAAGACAGTTTTCTTTTATGTGATGGAATCTCCACAGTACACAAAAATACCGTGGGAGGGCGGGGGGCACGTGCCCCCGTGCCCTCCCCTAAATCCGCCCTTGTATTTATCTACAATGTTTGTTTCTTACGAAAATAAATAAATAATTATATATTGTATTACCACTGGAGAAAAGGATATTAATAATAAACAAAGAAATAAAAAAAACAAGATACAGAAAAATAAAAAAGGTAACTGTGGCAACTGGGACTCGAACCCAGAATTTTTTATCTTACCAGGACAACTCGGCCATCGGGACCTCTTATTTTAAGTCATTTTTTTCGTTGGCATATTATTATGTAATCTTCAAAAGTTATTACCTATGACAAGAGATGTTCCAATAAAAATTGAATTACATACATTACATAATGATGTTAAAAGATATAAAATTGTTTTTTCCTTTTGAATAAATAAATTTAGTTGAGTGATTTCATAACGTTCTTCCCGGTAAAATCCGAAAGTTACTTTTTTGTAATGAAAAATTATTTGATTTGAAAAATGATTTAAATAGCATATTACAAGTACCTACTTACAGTACTAATGGCTGTTTTTTTATGATTACACTCTGGAATGTCACCAGTTGAATAGAGTTTTCAAGAAGAACGTAAAACGAATCCGCGCTTGAAGCAACTGAAATACCGGTCCTAATTTGTGAGTGACTGGCTAGCAAAATATGCATATTACTAAATTACACTGATTACATGTTGTCCGTGCTTTCATTATGTAAAACGCTGGCTTGAATTTTTTGCCGTAGCACTAAAAGCTGTCCGGTAAAAATTATAAAACATTGTTAGGCTCTCCGCCCACTGAGGCAACTGAAAACCAACTAAAACCTTCTGTTTCTCTGTCTTGATTGGTCAAAAAGCTTGGTTAACCATAGAAGAAGAACAATCAGCTGACAGTTGGCAACTATCAATGGCCGCCCAGGGCAACCAGTAGAGCAAGTCGCAAGTCACCGCTTGCGTTACCATTGACAACGGGGTTTTGTGTGATAGTGTATGTGCGGGCCATCACATTGTCATACAAAGACAGTTGGCAGTTGAGAGTTTTCAGTTGCCTGAGTGGGCGGAGGCGCTTAGAGTTATTATTTAAAAAAAGGTTGTCTAGTTAAAAATTACCTATTACATTTCTCGTCATAAGGTTTCTCTTTGCGATTGCTTAAAAAATATATTTTGACTGTCAAACTGAAAAACCGTTCATGAGAAAATGAATGCGACTATTTCTGTAATAAACTATATAATGTTTTTACTTGCATGTTAGTAATTTATTTCAGGTGCTCGATATTTCATTTGTTTCAAATTATTAAAAATTGTATTTTTTCAACACGATGTAAATAATCTATTTGCAAAATATAAAATAATTTTTCACTTATTCATAGCTTTGACATTATAGTTCTTTTTGTTTTTTTATGGTCCGAAATTACCGTTACTCTTCGGGCTTCCTACGAGGGTATTTACGTTCATCAAGTTCCTCTGTGCTAGGAGCCCTAGAAAGAGTTGAGTGATTATCATAAAAAAATACTGATATACCAGCCCAATGGGGCATACATCAATGCCATATTTGAAAACATTAATGGTATCGGCACACATGCTCATTAGTAGCATGCTCATTTCCCCTTCCACCCGCGAATCAATGAGCATGCTCACAAATCAACAACCATTTGATTTGTTAGCATGCTCATTTGGGCGTGACCCATATGCTACTAGGTAGTATTGCGGGTGGAAGGGAAAATAGCATGCTCATTTATGAGCAAGTGTGTCCGTACCATCATACATTTTTTTTAAATCCATAGACAGTAATATGGAAAACTTTGCTCTCTGGCAACCCGATCACATATCCGGTCTTTTGCGAGTGTAATTTTGACGGATCTAGCCATGGTAATTTTCGAGCTAAAATTATTTTGACATATCTGTTGACATCGGCTTTATTGCTGTGTTTTATTTCCTTTCCCGAACATTTTAAAGTATATTTCGTTATATCAGTCATATTTGCTATTATATTTATATCACCCAAAAAACTATATTTTTTTAGGTTAACGTACCGAAACAACGTCGTACCTTCTGCAAAAAATGCAAGGTACACAAGAGCCACAAAGTGTCCCAGTACAAAAAGTCTAAGGAAAGGCAGGTGTCACAGGGAAGGCGTCGTTATGACAGGAAACAGCAAGGATATGGAGGCCAGACCAAGCCTATCTTCAGAAAGAAGGTTTGTTATTGTCAGTTTATTTTTCAGTGAGATTCATTCGAGGTTTATAATGGATGAAGTTTCTCCCGACCCCCTGATAAATCGACGTAATTTCTGTATACAGACTTATTATGATCTGTCAGTTTATAATTTTAATTAGTTTTCTTTCCGTATGTACCTTTCTAAATTATTTTCGTTCCTCCAATTTCAAATGTAATGCAATTAATAATTCGTATTTCGCTTCCCACTCGTCAATAAGTTAACCTTCGTTAGTTGTACTTTGTCTTCTTGTATGATAGTTTTACAATGGTAATTTGGTACTGAAACATATGCTGTGTATTGTGCAAAATAACTGGTTTTTTTTTTAAAAGAGCTTGTTGCTTGTGTCTTACATGAAATAAAATTTCACCGGCATTTTGAGAACAGGTTTTTGATTGAACCCAAAAATTGATTATTGTGGAAAAATATTCATAGTAAAGGTAGCGACAGATTCGCAGCTCACATCAAAAAGTTATTTATAACACAATAGCGCTCGCCATACAATCCCATGAGACCCGCCAGACGTAAAAAGAAGATGCGCTGTGATCGCGGTTTGAATCTTCGCTAATCGGAATTATTTTTCGTATTCGCTACAGTGGCGGTATCAGAAAAGTTATGCGACCCCCTCTCTACCGTAAACAGGAGAGGGGGTCATTTTTAATACACGGAGCATGCACGGAGCTGTCAAGTTAACATATCCAGTACAAAGAAATGATATTCTCTCGACCGCTTCCGATTTCAACTGACCCCTTCTCCTGCCGTAGGAAGGAATATTTTATAACGTAGTGTGTCGGTAGAAAAGATACTTATAACGCAGTATCTTTTTGATGTGAACTTCGCGTTTGTCGCCGGCTTTATGCTTATAATGTTATCATTTATTTGATTTTTATTGCCATCACTCCAAACTTGTGTTGACTACGATACTTAGTAAATATCCAATTTGGTTAAATCAGTATTGAGGTTTTACAGTGGTCTAGTTCTTATATTCTATTTATCTGGGTTTTCTAGTGTTCAAACTATTCATACTAACTAGGGATGCATCGATGCCCACTTCCTCTTATACCGATATTTATAAAAAAAAGAAGGGAAAGAAGTCCCAGACTCTGGGAAAGAATTTCGTTTTTATCGCAAAACAAAATCGACAAAAACATTCATAATTTTAAGTGGCACACCTTGCTTGTGGAACAAGATTGAAATATGTTATACAGCAAAATTAAAAATAACTAAGGATTTATATGAATAAAGTAGAATCGTTATGTATTATAAACACAAAAAAAGACCTTTCGCAGTAAAGCCTTGGATAACTTCTAATATCTTAGAAAACATTGAAAGAAAAGATTCACTATACAGAAGATGGAAGAATTTTCCTAGCAATCAAATCTTTGAAATAGAATATAAAACTTTCAGAAATAAAGTTACTAAAGTAATTATTAATTAATTTTTTAAGTTTACCTTTAACAATAAATTCAAAAATTATTTCGGAAATACAAAGAAAACTTGGGATGAAATAAATAAATTATTAGGACGCAAGTCCAAAAGTAGTTGCGATGAAATAATCTCGAAATACATGTTAAAAAAAAAAACTAACTAACTAACCATCACTCCATTTCTCCGCAGGGGTAGGCAGAGAAATATATGTTAAATACGAATAATGAAGAAACCTTTGGCAGATAATTTTGTTGAATATTTTACAAATAGTGTTAGCTCTATGATACATAAATGTGATTATTTAGCATCGACCGTCAGGCCGAATGAAGTACAACATAGTATGTACCCACCCAGAGCTACGTGCAAAGAAATCAGCATTATTGTTAGTAAATTAAATAATTCAAAGTCACCAGGGATTGACAACATTCGAATGTTTGACATTAAGACACATTTTAATATTTTAGAACCTGTTATAACTCATTTTATGAATATAATTTTATCACAAGCAGTGATACCAGATGAACTAAATAGTAGCATCATTAGGCCAATTTACAAAGGGGGCAAACATACAGATATTCAAAATTATAAACCAATAAGCATATTGCCAGCCCTTGAAAAAATACTTGAAAAATACATTTCCATAAAACTTTTCAAATATTTAGAATCTTTCTCTTTGTTAGATCCCAACCAGTATGAATTTCAAAAGAAAAAAAGTACAGAAATGCTGCTTCAGGAATTTTCGAATCACGTAAATTATGAATTAAATCTAAAAAAACATGTGCTGGTTTTATTCATAGATAACTCTATTGGTAGATTCAGACTGGGTCGACGTACGTATGCATCGCTACGCCTAACAATATCTGGGCTACTTAGCAACCATAGATTTTCAATGAAAATTTATGTTTTAGAATCACATTGGCCACACGCATCGCGACGTGCGATGTCTGTGGTCATTATCATAGAAAATGTATGGTTTCTAAGCATTGTTTGGCGGAGCGATGCGTATGTACGTCGACCCAGTCTGAATCTACCTTAAGGCATTTGATTCCATTGATACAAATAAACTATTAGAAACATTGGAGGCAATAGGGATTAGAGGAAAGCTACTAGTTTTATTAAAAAATTTACTAACTGATCGACAAAGAAGAGTAAAAATTCTTAAAAAATTTAGCAAAAGAAAATTTATCTCAACAGGTGGATGCACAGGGGTCAATTCTAGGGCCAACCCTTTATATTATTTACGTCTCAATTATGAGAAAATTGTTTTCATTTGTTAAACATTTTGTGTATGCAGAAGATACGGCGCTCGTTAAATTCCAAAAAAACGAAAATTATGCACATCAGATTTATGCATGCCAGATGTAATGTAATTCCTTCATTGTATACACACACATTTGACTACATACATAAAAATGTTGCACAGCCCTGTTCATGTGAAACCATTGATTTTGTCAAAAATTATGTATATTCTGGTGTTACTATTGACTGCTACATGAAATGGGATGAACACATTGTTAATGTTTGTAAACGTCTACGAGCTGTCGTGGGTAGGATTTATATAATAAAATATTTCGTGCCTATAAGTACTTTAATAACTCAGGTACGGGGCATACGTCATTCCTATGTCTACCTGTGTTAAATTATCGTGAAAACAAGCTTATGTGTCCAAGCGGTTAAAGTTAATTTACTTATCTCTGGCTGAATCCACTATACGTTATGGAATTACTTCTTGGGGACATTCTTGTAAAACTAATATAAGCTATATACAAATATAAAATTGTTAATCCATAAATATGCCAATCAACACAGAAGTAACGTTAAATTAATCTACAAGTCTCTGAATGTTTTACCTGTCAAAGGATTATTGTTTTATAATATTGTAAGTCAACATGTTATATTGTCTGATTCATTGTATAGGGAAAGAGTTTGCCATAAACATAATACAAGATTCACTCAAAATGAAGGATTGGTGGTTCCGAAATGTACCAATAAATATGGTGAAAGAACTTTAACTTAATATTGTACCCAAAATATTTAATCAACTATTAATGACAATTAAAAATAATAACATGTATACTGCTAAAGTTAAATATAATCTAAGGAAATGGCTATTGGATAATAATGATTTACACTGATGCCCCACTGAAATCCTTGTATTCCAAAATGGAATTTCACATTCCCAGGAAATGGAAAAATAATTACTTTGTAATACCTGACATACTTACCTTTATCTATTAAACTATTGATGTACTTAATGATTATACTAATTTGTTCATACATTTATTTTCACTTGCTTATTATATGTATAAGGCTTATGCTGCTATTTATGTAAACTTTTCTGTAATTTGACCAACTTAAGTATTTATGAATCATCATATACCCTTTAAATTGATCATGTAATTGTATAACATGTTGTCTCTATGTCCCTGCTGACAAACTACATAAGTAGTTTAGCGGGTTTAATTGTAAATAAGTTTAAAAAAAAAAAAACAAATTATGAAACGCGCGGATTCCCCGAGCGTAGATAAATTGTGCTTGGTTTATACATCGAATTAAGTGCCAGGATTATATTGCAAAATTCAAAATGTATCGGTGTATCGGCAAATTAATATTGCCGATTTCGATATATCGGAAAACCCACACAAAACCGACGTCGGTAAGGGATGCATCCCTAATTCATACATACATAACATGTGAATTCGTAACAAGCTGACCTCAAACATCATGCAACTTGTACTGTCTGTAGTGAACTGTCTTGTAACCTGACTTGCTTGGTTTGGTATCTATGAGAGTGATTGGTATTGTTGGATGCGATGCAGGGCTGCACAACTGTATATCCGTAGTGGCAGAAACTTGAGATTTTTCAGCAAGGGCATTCTGTTTCTTCTAAAGGTGAGATTAAACCAAACGAGCATAGAGCTACAACAAAAGCGTTCATTCTTGATTTTAGTGTAAACGGTAATTCATTTTCACCATTTAAACCAAAAGAAACCAACAAACAAGAATGTCAAGAACCGGAATTTTTGCAAATGGTCTAGGGATGTTTAGATCAGGCGAGCGAATGCTCATTGCTCATTCTTGTTGAATCAGTGGTAGTGTTCACTACACCATGTCCCACAGTGAGAGCGATATTGTAATTTCAAGTGCTGCATTTATCATTATGGCTCATTTATCGAAAAAGTAAAGAAGGAAGAGACTAATTTTTATAATAATTTTTTTTAATTTTTCATAAGTTATTATTTATTTTTATTTTCCGTAAGTTGGATCCCACAGACGTCTGAAACGTTGTATGCTTCTATCATTTGTAGACATTTGTCATGACTGCAATCCAATCAGTATGAACAAGTAGAACACTTTAAAGAGACCGCCACGGGGAGCAATCGCATCCAGGAATACTCTGGGCAACTATTCGGGCACTTTCAAAATTTAGTCTAGAAAACTGGTATTTGGTATTTTATAAAACAGAGACCTTTAAAATGCATCAAATATAGATCTCACCAAAAAAGTTTTTGCACTGCGAAGGTAAATTTTTTGTACAATTAATAACTCAGGTACGGGCCATACGTCATTCCTATGTCTACCTACGTTAAATTATCGTGAAAACAAGCTTATGTGTCCAAGCGGTTAAGGTAAAACTACAAAATTTTGTCGTTTTAAGAATGTGCAAGAAAATCTTATTATTTAGAGCGGCCGATTCAAAACTTTGAATCTGAAGTTTACTGCTAAAACCGAAACCCTAAAACAGAACTGAAACAGTTGAATATTCTTTAGTGCAAATTTTTTGATATTTTATTTAGTTAACACATCGTAATCGGGCGCTCCGAACAATAGAATCTAGTCTATAGCGGGTGTTTTTCGCGATTAGCGCAAAAATACATCGCTTTCTTAAAATTGACACAATTTCTAAACCAAATAATATTTTCGATTGAAATTTTCAAAGAAATCATATATGACATTTGATCATCACTTGATTCACTGTGGCACAGTCGGTTGTCACTTTTCCTTACAAAACTTTGGCAACATAATATAACTATACATAATAAAACAAAATACAAAAAAAATACGAAATATAATGTTTATTTTATAATACAAAAATACAAAAAAAAATACGAAATATAATGTTTATTTTATAAACTAATAATGTTTTACGGTGTGGTAACGTTCGAAACATTTTCCAGGGTGAAGTGGTACACAGCAAAATTGGCAAATAAAACACGTTTCACTTCGCTTTTGGTGGGCTGCGCATACCCGACATTGTCTTAGGGGATTTTTTCTCTTACCCTTACCTACAATTTTACCTAATGTATGTTGTTTCATGTCCTTTGACAATCTTCCGGGAGGATCGAATTTTGGTGTTCGCTGCGTAGGTTGTGTCGATTGTCCCGGATCCGGGTTATCTAATTCATCATCAGAAGGTATTCGGTCGGTTATCCAATGCAATGCTACTTCATGCAGAAATTTTTTATATTTCATCTTTGGTTGATGAACCGAATTAAATATGACGAATGAATTAAAAAGTGCACAGTTTATTAGGTACATCGTTACCCTCTTTGTCCATTTTGTAGTTTTACGCAATATCGAATAATATGAGAGGTATTGATCAGCACGGTCAACACCTTTCATGTGTTTATTGTATTCGATTACAGATGTTGGTTTTATGATTTTATTGCGCGTTCTCCAATCCATGTTCTGGCTTTCTTTCATTTCAGCAGAATGAATGGTGGAAATCATTCGAACTTCTTTTTTAGATTGCCAAACTTGCAATAGTACATCGCCTTTTCTTTTGAAAATAGATTCACCTTTCTTCTGTTTAATCATTTGCAATGATTTGGGTAAACCCCTGTTTTTTCTTATAGTACCACAAACTCTTATTTTATTTAGTAACAAAGCCTTGCAATTTTCGACACTGTTGTAGTAATTGTCCATATAAAGATGATGCCATAAATTAGTATACTGAGACACAACTTTATTTACAGTTTCTAGTAATTTAAGTCCTTGTGCACAATATATTTCAAAATTGCAAATGTAGCCTGTATCACTTTCACATAAAATTCGCACAAGTATTCCGTATTTCACAATTTTAGAAGCATTGTAAACTCTAAAAAATAGTCTTCCCCTCCAAGGTATCATTCCCTCATCTAAACTTAATTCTTGGTGGGGTTTGTAAATGTTTATAAATTTTGGTAAAAAGTGGTCAATAATTGGTTTTACTTTGCATAATCGGTCGGAACTATCGATGATATCTTCATTGTTAGAAAAATGCTACGCTTTCCAAATCTGCCGAAACCTGTCTCTGGACATCGTTTTAGCAAAGTAAGGAGTTTCGGTTGTTGGTTCCGTAGACCAATACTCGTCCCTTATATCCTTTCGAACTTGTCCCATCAATATAATCAGCCCCAAAAACTTTTTCATTTCTTTCAAAGTAATATTTTTCCACTTTCTCGATTTTTTATATAATTTGTAATTATGTGAGTTTTGGTGGTAATATCTATTAGATTCGTTTACAAAATATTCAAACAAATCATCACCGATAAATAACTCTATCGCATCACTTACAGTTTGAGGACAATGGACATTTGAATTCAAACCGCGGCGGCCTAAAAACGATTCCAGAACTGGAGGATTATCAAACGATGACCACTCGTCCACATCCTCATCTGAGCTCGTCTCCGAATCAGAATCACTTTCAATAGTACGACGGTGAAACGTTCTAGGTCTTGGTATTTGTTCATCATCACTGGGTTCGTTGTCTGACACCTCGTCAATATCATCATTCCAAGAACAATTAGATAAATTGTCGGCATACACTTCATCGTCACTATCATTGGCTTGTAAAGACATTTTTGTAGGGATAAAGTTCTATACAATGCTAATATATTCAAATAATAAAATACCAAACAGTAAACAAAACAGTGCGAGCGGTATGAAAAATAGTCCAACACGTGAAATGACTCAAACTAAACTGGAGATTGAGATCGCATAAAAACTCTAGATTTCTGGCCACGCCTTTACAAGCGGCACACTAGCCAATCCGGACAATGCATCTCAAATAACGTCGACAGACTATCGCCTAGCACCCAGGTAGCAAATTACCCTTCCTGGCGTTTTACCCTTCAACCCGTATAATGCCGTTTCCCGCCAAGAACCGACAGTCGACAAAACGGCATTTGCCGTATCCCGCAGTTGATCGACAGTCCGCGAAAAACGGCAAATGCCGTGTCCCGACTACGATGTGTTAAGTGGGGCAGTAGGAAAAGCTCACCGCTGATCTAGATCTAGGATTTAGGTGACAAATTCCTTTTTTGAATAATTATTTGAAGTAATTTGATGGACAAAGATATCTTAGGGTTAATTTAATTTGGAAAATCTGTTTATTTTATTGAAATTTCTGTAAAAATAAGTTTTCTTTAATTACTCGCTATTTATTTATTATTGGTTTTTTTCTTCTCATTTTGTCTACAATTTACATTATGTCCTCGATTTGAAGTATCTGACGAAGCTCCCAAGGCCGCTCTGGTATTTCTTACTTCAGTGTCTTTCAATAACAAAACTTATTCTTTACAGAATATTGTAATTTATGGCTATATAATTTTGCAATATTCAATCTTCCCCCCTTGCCCTAAGACTTCACCGTTATTATTTAACGTAAGGCGTATTAAATGTGACATGTTTAAAATGTTTCCAGGCTAAGACTACCAAGAAGATTGTCCTGAGGTTGGAATGCACCGATTGCAAGTTCCGTTCCCAAGTTGCCCTGAAGCGATGCAAGCACTTTGAGTTGGGAGGAGACAAGAAGAGGAAGGGACAGATGATTCAGTTCTAACTGAATAATGTAATCTTTAAGCAAAATAAAAACTTTTAAAAGATTCCCTCGTGTTGTTCTTCCATATACTGTTTGCTCACCCCAGTAACTATTACTCGACACCTATCAATTCGCTCAGGCGCTGGTCGGGTTTCCTGTGTACAAAGCAATCATCAATCCCTTTTTATCTGGTGTAGGTATAACATGCTAAAATATTCAGAGCAATTTTGCTATAAAAATTATTTTGTCAAACCTGCTCAAAAATCTGGTCAGACATTCCTTCACCCTGGGCAGCTGGATTGTCTTTATTTGATAATGCTTTTCGCATATCTGGAGGAAGAAAGATGTCTTTTATATCTGGGTTCAGTACCATTAATTTAATAATTTTGGTTGATCACGCAAGGTATGTAACAGCTGCCTGTGTGCATCAACAGCAGTGGGTTTGGTCTTCCAAATATTTTTCAAACTAAAAAAAAGTTATGTAGGTTTGATTGAGGCATTTTAATAAATTTTCTCTTTGAGGGACCGAAAAAGCAACTCGCACAAAGTACGAAAACTTATAGGAACCTTGTAAGTTAGAATTGGGTTTCATAGTAAGTAGATTGATTAATTTAAAATATTGTATAATGAAATAACAATGGACAAATCAGTAATCTGAACTTTTTAGCATATACATAGTGCTGACTGCTGATAAGCTTAGGTAAAAGGGTTAATAATTTCCCAATGACTAATCAGAACTGCGTACACATTGATGGGAACAAATGTTATTGGTGGATGGTTTAGGCTCTTACAATACAAGCGATGGGCCACAATCAAAGCAGTATCTTCTATCAGATGCCATTGTCCTCCCATGAACTAGCTCTGTCTCTCTCTCTGGTTTCAATCCTGGGATTGGTTTGCAGCAATTTCCTTTTTTCTTCCATTCTTCCCTGTCGTGTGCGGCTCTTTTGGAGTCTGCATATGATGAGCAGCGGATGTCCACCAGCAGGTCCTCCAGGTATTCTCGGCGTGGGCGTCCCCTAGAGTTTGTCCCCTCGGTCATACCCTCCATTATGGCATGCAAGAGGCCTTGTCGTATTATATGAACTAGCTAAGCTTGCAGAAAAGTCAATAGATGTCGCATATTAAATAATAAATGGATAAATCTATCCTGACACTATCTAGATAGAATTTAGTTGAGTTGAATCTTGCAATCATACATAAAGATAACAGCCAATAAGAAAATGAAGATAACGTTGGTAGTTCTCAGTCGAGTCGATGATGCACTTACATATGACCAAATCGGATAGGGACACATTAGCTCAGTGGTTAGAGCTGCGGCCCGGAGAGTCGAAGGTCCTGGGTTCGAGTCCCAGATGTGACCGTTTCTTTTTATTATTAAAATAAAACAAACACTTAGTATTTAACCATGAATATTTATTATTTTATATATCGACCGGTTTCGCTTCGACCAAGCTTCATCAGGATATAGTAATAACTCAAAAAAACTCTTATGAAAAAAAAAGTATCTTTTTCTGTTTCAGATTTTCGATTGAGTTTCGCCAATATTGTATTGGTTTTTGGTTTCATAGTGCTTTCACACAAACGAAGTATTGAATTCCGTAAGTCTAAACTTAAACTTTAGGTCGCACAGTTTATACCCGCGCTGTGCAAGCGGGTTCCCTACAGAGCATCGGACCATCCCTTCTCCCATTCCCGTCTTCATTAATTAAAATTTATTTAACTTCGGAGTTATTGGTCTTCTTGAAGACACAAAATATTTCAGGACAAAATTGTGTTCAAGTTTTATCAAATCCTTCTTGATTGAAAAAGCTTGTATATCTGGCAGATATTTTCACTTACAAGGAAAAAGTATTACAATTTTAAATGTGAGAGATAAAATTGCATCCTTTGATAAAAAATTACAATTTTGGATTTCAGTTCAAACTAACAATTTTGGTTGTTTTCCTGCCTTACATGAATGTTTGAATGAATTAAATTTTTAAGTAGATGAAGAGGTTTCCAAAGAATTTTTAGAACGCCCGCATAACTTGAAAACAACTCTTTTGTAAGTACGATTCCTGGGTTCGGAATCCATTTTCCGTGACAGCTAAAGCAGGCTTAAGCGCAAGAGAGTATAAAAATTTAATTGATTTAATTAGTGACTCTGACTTGACACAACAATACAAAGATCAGTCCTTCAATTATTTCTGGGCGAGTTTGTCAGAAGAGTACCCCAATTTATCAAAACAAGCTATTATTTTTTTATGAGAAAAACTCTTTTTATAACTTTAGAAGGTTATTCCCATCAATGTAATGTATCATTGAAGAAGAAGATAACACTAATAATCTAAATTAAAATATGAAAATCAACTTTTTCTGTGACTTGTTCATTTTCATATTTTAATTTAGATTATTAGTGTTATTTTCTTCTTCAATGATATTTTATTTTTTTACTTCCGTTTTTTACAACCTATTTATACGAAGCGGGATTTTCTAATTATGCTGCAACCAAGTCAAAGTGCAGGAACAGGCTCGACGCCACGCCAGATATTAGAATCTAACTTACCATTATTTGCCTGATATTTTTTTTATATGTATACAGATTGACAAATCCTATTACAATACACATGACATATACATGTTGGGGAGGGGCCTTTAAGGCTTTCTTACAGCCCACAATTACAATACAAAGAATAATGATTAAAATCATCCTGAGAAAACCATACGACTTCCCTACTTTAGAGATATTTCGGGAATTTAATGTACCATCTATCACAGAATTGTATAAAAGAAACGCCTTATATCAAATTTATAAAGAATATTTTATTAAAAAAATTCACCCCTCAGATAACATAAGCTATAGATTCAAAACTAAAGGCTTAATAACCATCCCTATGCTTAGAACCACCACAGCTCAGCATCACTACCTGTATTTAGGTGTGAAATGGTACAATTTATTATTGTCCAAAAACAAAATTAGTATAACCGAAACTTTGAAATATGAACAATACAAAAAACAAATTAAGTCCCTGAAATTGGATAATGATATATTGTAACCTTAATTTACACTTAGTTTAATCTGCACTATTCAATGTAAAAAAAATATATATATATTGTTGTCTTTCAATAAAAATTTCTTTCTAAATTGTAAACCTATGTAAATAAATGTAGAACGATCCATATAGAGAAAGGCAAAATTATAGATGGAGATGAGGGTATATTTAGAAATTTCAAAATTAAAAGTATGAAAGGGGATGAGGTTTATAAATACTTAGGATACCCGCAATCGAATAGATTAGATCATACTAGTATTAAAAATGATATTAGGATTAAATTTCAAACTAGGATAAGAAAAATTTTAAAATGCAATCTATCTGCTAAAAATTTAGTAAAGGCAATAAATAGTTGGGCAATACCTCTATTAACGTACTCATTTGGTATAATTAAATGGTCTAATACAGATTTAGATAGCTTAGAACGATTAATTAGAACTACGTTAACAAAGTTTAATTGTCATCATCCAAATTCAGCTATAGAACGAATTAATTTACCTAGAAATTTAGGAGGTAGAGGTATAGTCCAAATAACTTCTTTAAAACAAAATCAGGTAGAAATGTTGAGAAATTTTTTCCATAGAAAAGCTAATAGCTCAGAGCTGCATAAAATAATTTGCAAGGCAGACAGAAATATTTCACCTTTAAATTTATACGACGAGAATGCCGACATTTTTATAAATACCAACCAGGAATTATTAGATTCCTGGTCAAATAAAATTATTCACGCAAAACACTTCAATTATCTCAACCAAACGTATGTTGACAAACTTTCGTCAAACAAATGGTTGAGTATTGGAGAGTTGAGCGCAGAAATAGAAGGATTTATGCTTGCTATTCAAGATAGAGTCATTAATACCAAAAATTATAGGAAGCATATTATCAAAGATCCAAATCAAATTGATGATTTATGTAGAAAATGTATGGCTTTTCCGGAAACTATAGAACACATTATATCAGGATGTTCTATATTAGCGCCGTCTGAGTATACATTTAGGCACAATCAGGTTTTAAAAATAATTCACCAAAGTTTGGTAATTAAACATAACTTGATTGACTGTCATAATATAGTACCATATTATGAATACGAACCAAATTCATTTTTAGAAAATAATTTCTTTAAAATTTACTATGATAAAACTATACTAACAGACAGACCAATTGGTCATAATAGACCTGATATAGTTTTACATGACAAAATTAAAAAAATAACTTATATCATTGATGTAGCTATTTCAAATTCCTGTAATATTCAAAAATCTTTTTCTGAAAAAATAAGAAAGTATACAGATTTAGGAAATGAAATTAAAAGAATTTGGCATTCTCAGACTATAAAAATATTACCTTTTGTTATTTCGGCTACTGGCATTATACCTAGCTCTCTTATTAAAAATTTAGGCATATTAGATTTGTCAAAGAATTTGTATATAAAAATGCAAAAATCAGTCATTTTAAATACATGTAGAATTACGAAAGATTTTTTAAATATTTATATTGAGGGATCAGTAGGATTTATCGGTCAAATTAGGAATTCCACAGAGCCGAACCCTCTGATATGAAAATATCTGGAGACGGTGAATTATATTCCCATTTAATAGTTTGGTAGATTAACGTGTTGTTCTTGTATTGTTTTGTATTAATTATACTTATATAATACACTTGCATAACGTGGATTTACTAGATGATCATTTATATGGAAAAGTGTATGAAAGGGTTTAGTTTTTCCTATGGGAAAAACTAAACCCGTTCCTGTAAATCTGGTGAATAAAAATGTTTGTATTTATCTTATAAGTCTTTAATTATTCATTACAAATTTAATTAGAACGTTATTTTTTTCATGTAAATACTCCTCCCATAAACACGAGCTCTTAGAGCTCAACTTATGGAGTAGTAGAATAATTATGTATAATTGTATAACTTTGCATAATGTTATCACCTGTAATGTAAAATCTTTTTCTTATCAATAAATAAATAAATAAAAAAATACATAACTTTACATAAATAAATGAAAATTTTTCAATAATATATTTTTTACAGGTCTTGTCTAAAATTACTCTTGAAATCCTCAAAGCTAATGTTGAAGATGTCAAGAGATGATGTTCCTAATGTTGAAGATATCATTTAGCAGCACCATACCTCTTGTCATGCAATGCCTGGCCAGAACGTCCGTTCTGCCACGTGGAATACAGAACAAGTCGTACTGGCGACCCTGGCGGTAGTTGTTCGGTACAAATAATTTATAGTATGCCAAGAGGTTATGGGCTGTCAATGAAAGAGTTTATAATTTTAAAAGATGTTACTGAAAGGGTCCCATTCCTTCTAGATTGGAGACTTTCGTAGTGCGTTTCAGAGAGCAAATCCATGTGATGAATAAATCGCGGATATTCGCCATGTATTCTCATATATAGATTACCTTTGAATTATTTTTGAATTTGCTCCAATAATTCTACGTATTTTTTTGGTATGGGGCCCAAAGAGCAGAAGCATATTCTAATTTCGATCGTATAATGCAGTTGAACATCGATGTCATTGCTTCGGGCTTGGAAAGTTATTTACTTAGTCTTTTCATAAATAATTTATAACATGATGATGCCAACTCCACTAAATGATCTGAAAAGTAAGTTTGGGATCAATTGTAACCCCGAGGTCTCTTATGGATTTCACTGATGACAATATTTCATTATTTAGTTTGTAATCGAATTTAATAGAATTTTTGGAACAAGCATGTCACTATGACATATACGCGTTCCGTCATCAATCAACAAGATATGCAATTCACGGACTCAAAATCATTAGATGCTTTATTTATTCCATTTTTTTTGTTGATTATATTCCGTTTTTGGTAAACACTCCATTTTTTTGTTTATAAACTAAATAAATATTGTGTTTAATAACATTTTTAAAATAATTTTTACTATTAGGAATTAACCAACCTAAATGTGAAGTGTTCCGTTAAAATTTACGGGTTTGCAAAGTGTTCCCTTGCAGAAAAAGTTTGGGAAACCCTGGGTTAGGCTATGGGCTATTTAAAAAAAAATCATAACTTTTCAAAGGTGTTGAAATACCCCTTTGTTGGGCCAAGCCCAAAAACGCTTGCTACAAATTGAAATAATATGTAATTGGATAATTTTTAATTTCAAAGGGAGCTACAATTTTTTGAATGCATTTCAGCACATAGGTACGTAAAAAATAAAATGAATTCCTAATGTTTATTACCTATTAAAAAGGTGTTAACAATATAAAACGGCTTAGTGATATAAAATAAGTGTGCGTTGGGAATATATTAATCTATCATATTTGGGTCCAATCCTTCCCCAATCATTTTTAATTTGACAGCCGGAACCGGAACACCAACTTGTATCATTTTGAAGAATCGATCATACATTGGATCTCTCCGGGTTGGTTCTGATGCTGGTTCATTTGCATCAGGTGCTTCTGCTCGGGATTCCTCAGAGTCTGTATTACGGCTTTCTATAGTCGGTGGTTCAGATGTTCGATCAGTATCCAATTCAATTCTAGAAACGGCCGCTGCAGCATTTCCTTTCACTTCTATGTCTCCACTTAACGGTTCTTGGATATCAGGAATAGAAGACAACTGAAAGCAAGTTTTCAATATGAGTTCATCTTGCCCACTAAACCCTACTACATTACATTGACTAGTGGAAAGAATTGGCTGCCTAGTGACTTCGGAAAGTCGCTATTTAGGAACATCCACAGATCATTACGAGCAGATGGAACACCTTCACATCTAATATCTCTCCTCCAAAACTATGCTTACTCATACCTCGCCATTGTTATTGTAGTAAATACATTATGGTCTATATTGATATTTGTGTTGAAAAATCTCCCATAGGCTAAAGAAGCTGGTCTCTGAAGTTCTGAAGAGAAATGAATCAATCTAGTGTGCTTCGGATAAAAACAAAAAAAACAGCACAGTGGCCCACTGTTCTATATTAAACAGAAAAGATTCTCATAATCTCATATTGTTAATTACCCAATAAATGATAATATATTGTTGAAGAAGAAGATAACAATAATATTCTAATTTTTTTAAATATGAAAATGAACAAGACACAGAAAAATAATAAAAGATAACGGTCGCAACTGGGTTCGAGTCCCAGTTGCGACCGTTATCTTTTATTATTTTTCGGTGTCTTGTTCATTTTCATATTTTAAAAAATTTGATTATTATAGTTATCTTCTTCTTCAATGATATATTACATTGATGGGAATAACCTTCAAAAGTTAAAAAGAGAGTTTTTCTTATAAAAATATGATAATATATTGATTTTTATGTACTTACTTTTGTCTCCAAGATTTTTAATGAGGCTTCAATTTTTTGCATTTTCATTTCATAACTGATCAATTTTGTTTCGCATTCATTTGCGAAGTTATTGAGGAACTGTACTGTTTTTATAACGAAATGATTTATAAACGCCAACATACGTTTTTGGTGAAGAGCCATGGTCTAAAATAGAAAAACCGGAGAAATGTTCATAGAATTCTAGATTAACACTATCAATAGTAGATTTCGTCTGTGTCTTTGGTAATTGAACGTAGATCGAAGGGATCAATTTGACTTGAAAAAAATGTAAATTATAGCAACAAAAAAGTGAATATCCAGTAAATCTTACGTTTCCTAATAGTCAGTTGAATATTGTTATAGTTAATTAATTGGTTAAAACAATAATTTCAAATAAAAAAACGTCTCTCGTTAAGTTTAAAATAATAGTTTTTTTCTACAAAAATCTGTTATAATAAATTAATATTATAATAGGTAAACCACCGAAGTAAACAATTTTTACGAAGCCAAAAAAATGACATCTGTCATCGCCGCGATGACCATAAATAAACCATCGCTAACTGTCATAAATAAACCATAACCAATCCATGACGGTTATAGATGACCTTTTTCTAAGCCCAGTTGCGATGGGCACAATCGATGAATAATCGATGATTTACTCGATCTTTTTTACCATCGAATGATTTCGATTCATTTCCATAGAAAAATCGATTCTCGCTTCTCGATGTCAAATTCATTCGAATGCACAGTAGCGATGGGCACAATCGATGAATAATCGATTATTTACTCGATCTTTTTTACCATCGAATGATTTCGATTCATTTCCATAGAAAAATCGATTCTCGCTTCTCGATGTCAAATTCATTCGAATGCACAGTCCGAGAGAATCGGTTTGAAACGTCATCGAACTTGGAATCGATTCTCGCTTCTCGATGTCAAAATTCTTTCGAATGCACGGCCGAGAGAATCGGTTTGAAACGTCATCGAACTTGAAATCGATTCTCGCTTCTCGATGTCAGAATCCATTCGAATGCACAGTCCGAGACAATCGGTTTTAAACGTCATCGAACTTGGAATCGATTCTCGCTTCTCGATGTCAGAATTCGAATGCATAGTCTTGAAACGTCATCGAAAGTGATTTTGCTTGTCAAACGAAATATTTTATAGGTACATGTTATAATCAACCTGATGTGTGAATTTTAAATTATGAATGAATACTTTTAGGTAACGATTTACGTTTTCAGTATAGTTTATACGTAAAAGATTGCGATGGTGATAGCTTTCAACAATTTAAAAATGTTTATTATGAGGTTATGTATCATCTATTTGGGTATTGTATATTTAATTTAAAATAAAACAATAACTTAGTATATACCATTTTTATATTTAATGCCGACCGGGTTTCGCTAAAACCGTAGTTTCTTCAGGGCAGTAAATAATACTCTACTAAAATCAGCAAGTAGGTAATATGTTTTCATATCTGCTTTATATGACCAAATATATTTAATTTATTTGAAATTAACAGGTGTTTCTTAGTTTGTAATAAAAATGAAACGATTTCTATAGTAAGAAAACTTTATTTAATGATAAACTACAAATATAAAAATATAAATACAAATAATTGCATACGAAAAGGTATCCATAACCTACATGTTATTTAGAGGTTATTTTTTTAACAAAAACGACATAAAATTATTATCTTCGTATTAAACACAGACACACTGTCAATATTATTAATGGGAATTTGTACCTACCGGCTAAACTAAATATCTTATTAGTAATTTTATTGTTGTGAGATGCCCACATATTTGAAATTCGTGGAAAATGGAATAACACTAATGTTGCCATCAAACAAAAAGGAATTTGCCAATTTGCCATTGCCAGGAAAGAAAAACGGTGATTGAAATATTGTTGCAGTACTTACTTACTAATGTTGCGTTATTTAAACATGTTATTTAGAGATTGTTTTTGATCAAAAATGTCATAATTATTGTCATATTATTAAACATACATAAATATTTTTAATGGAAATTTTTACCAATGGGCTAAATTAAGTAGCTTAACAATAATTGTTATGTTGTGAAATGCATACCAAAAAACAACAAATAAAATTACAACAAACAATAAGCGTTGCATGCATACATGATGCACCATAATAATTTTCGGCTTCCTACCCCCCCCCCCCCCCCGTCACAGACAAAAATCCTGCCCCTGACCGTAGCTATTGCTCCCGAACTCCGAGCAAAAAATCGATTAATCATTCGATTATTGTGATGTCTCGATTAAAAAAAATCGATTATATAAAAGTTTCGATCATTCCCATCGCTAATGCACAGTCCGAGACAATCGGTTTGAGACGTCATCGAAAGTCTTTGCTGTGATTGGTCAGAATTAATCGAAGTGAGATAAGCGTTGTCATTGGTTAGAATTAATCGAAATGTTAAACCGAGACAATCGGGTTTGAAACGTCATCGAACTTGAAATCGATTCTCGCTTCTCGATGTCAGAATCCATTCGAATGCACAGTCCGAGACAATCGGTTTTAAACGTCATCGAACTTGGAATCGATTCTCGCTTCTCGATGTCAGAATCAATTCGAATGCATAGTTTTGAAACGTCATCGAAAGTGATTTTGCTTGACAAACGAAATATTTTATAGGTACATGTTATAATCAACCTGATGTGTGAATTTTAATTTATGAATGAATACTTTTAGGTAACGATTTACGTTTTCAGTATAGTTTATACGTAAAAGATTGCGATGGTGATAGCTTTCAACAATTTAAAAATGTTTATTATGAGGTTATGTATCATCTATTTTGGTATTGTATATTTAATTTAAAATAAAACAATAACTTAGTATATACCATTTTAATATTTAATGTCGACCGGGTTTCACTAAAACCGTAGTTTCTTCAGGGCAGTAAACAATACTCTACTAAAATCAGCAAATAATATGTTTTCATATGAACATATCTGCTTTATATGACCAAATATATTTAATTTATTTGAAATTAACAGGTGTTTCTTAGTTTGTAATAAAAATGAAACGA
Source organism: Limnephilus auricula (assembly GCA_951813805.1). Lineage (NCBI taxonomy): Eukaryota > Metazoa > Arthropoda > Insecta > Trichoptera > Limnephilidae > Limnephilus > Limnephilus auricula. The sequence continues at coordinate 85,095 of OX638395.1, read as the reverse complement.
TTTCTATAGTAAGAAAACTTTATTTAATGATAATCTGTTAATACGAGGCGTATCCAGAAAGTAAGTGTACTGAGGCTCTCACGGCCGAATGAATTTTATTTTCGACATGTTGGCTACACTGACGTGTAGCCTGACTCTTCCCCTCCGCAACGAGACCGGTTCAAGGTCAGTACGTTTAGAAGTGTCGACGCGACAACACGTTTCGTGAAAAATGTCAATCCAATCTCCCGCCAAGTGCGAAATACGCGGCGACGTCAGTTATCTCGTTTGGAAGGGAAAACCTCCGGTCGAGGTTTATAATGAGGTGAAAACTGCATATGGTGATAAAGCTATGAATTGTACGAGTGTGTACAAGTGGTATCGCGAGTTTAAAAACGGTCGTAACGGGCGTCACACCTCTTCACCTTCCGCCAAAAAGTTAAAAACCACAATTTCAGCCAAGAAAATCATGGCATCCGTGTTTTGGGACTGTCAAGACATAATTTTGATTGAATATCTGTCTCAAGGGGAGACCATCAACTCTGCAAGATACTGTGAGACCCTAAAAAAATTGCGAAAGGCGATTCAAAACAAGAGGAGAGGCATGCTGACAAAGGGAGTCAGACTGCTGCACGACAATGCCAGACCACACACGGCCAACGCCACGAAGGAACTGCTTGCCTCGTTTAAATGGGATGTCCTGAACCACCCCGCGCATTCCCCTGACCTAGCACCTTCAGATTATTATCTCTTTACCTCCCTGAAGCTGCACATGGGTGGAAAAGGGTTTTCAACCGACGAGGAGGTAAAGGTGGAGAAGTGGATGAAGGGGTTGGCGGGAAACTACTTCGAGGAAGGCATCAAAAACTTGATACCCCGCTTCACCACCTGCATTGAGAGGAATGGCGACTATGTCGAAAAATAGCTTACATATGTACTATAGTAACCATGTAATTTTTTTGTTTCAATAAAAAAAATTGTAACCTACAAAAATTCAGTACACTTACTTTCTGGATATGCCTCGTAATTGCATACGAAAAGGTGTCCATAACCTACATGTTATTTAGAGGTTATTTTTTAACAAAAACGACAAAATTATTATCTTCGTATTAAACACAGACACACTGTCAATATTATTAATGGGAGTTTGTACCTACCAGCTAAACTAAATATCTTATTAGTAATTATAAAGTTGTAAGATGTCCACATATTTGAAATTCGTGGAAAAAAGGAATAACACTAATGTTGCCATCAAACAAAAAGGAATTTGCCAATTTGCCATTGCCAGGAAAGAAAAACGGTGATTGAAATGTTGTTGCAGTACTTACTTACTTTACTTAATGTTGCGTTATTTAAACATGTTATGTAGAGATTGTTTTTTAACAAAAATGTCATATAATTATAAATATTGACATATTATTAAACATACATAAATATTTTTAATGGAAATTTTTACCAGCGGGCTAAACTAAGTAGCTTAACAATAATTGTTATGTTGTGAAATGCATACCAAAAAGCAACAAATAAAATTACAACAAACAATAAGCGTTGCCATACATGATGCACCATAATAATTTTCGGCTTCCTACCCCCTCCCCCCCCTCTCACAGACAAAAATCCTGCCCCTGACCGTAGCTATTGCTCCCAAACTCCGAGCAAAAAATCGATTAATCATTCGATTATTGTGATGTCTCGATTTAAAAAAAATCGATTTTACAAAAGTTTCGATCGATTAATCATTCGATTTTTCTATGGAAATGAATCGAAATCATTCGATGGTAAAAAAGATCGAGTAAATCATCGATTATGCCCATCGCTACCCCAGGCTAATCCAAGCACCAGAAAAAATATCATTTAAGAATAATAATTGGATAATTTGTAGAGCGCCGTTTTTGTGAGAAATCACCTCAAGGGCGTTGTACATTTTATTATGACTTCTTAGGCTCTACCTAGAACTGTTATTTACAAATAGATACAGAAAACATATTTACCTGGCACGTCACTTCCGATAAACACACCTTAATTACAAAGTTTATGCTTGGAGGAGAAGCGGCTTTGCACGCGGAGGACACTATATTTAAAACATTGGATATTGCATAATTTTTACATTTGCTAAACCATCACTTTTCATTTTACATTTATAAGAATATGGTGTATACTTTATTTTTTTGGTATTATTCTACATTGTAAATGTAAAAGAACAACATTTTTTTTTACGCATAGTTAATTAACTACAGAAGGTACACTGTAGTGTAACTCAGGTCACAACATAGAACAAAAAAAAATCGTAGTATGCAATTCAATACTAAAAAAAGTCTAAGATCACTAATAAAAACAAAATTTTAAATCGTTTTAGGACACATTAGATATCCTAAGACATTTTAAAAGTACATTTAAAAATAATAAAAACTAAAAAAAACTTTTTTTTTTACATAAAGTTAGAATAATATTTACAAAAATAACGGTAATCTTATAATCTAAAAGTATGGTACATTTCAAAACAATTCTACATAAAAAATATATTACATTAAATTTATACCATCAGATACTTAATCATCGCTATAGGGTGACTATTGTCCATAGGAACAGGGAGGAGGAGATTACAAGGGAGCAGGAGGCCCTTGTGAGTGAAGGTGCCGGCGATCTAATTCTGAACATCCCATAAGGACAGTTCAGACCTGGATTCGACGAGTGCTTCATTCAGAAGGGCGTCCTGAGAATGACCTGCTCCAACAAGGAGTCAGAGGAATGGCTGAGGGAGATGGTGCCGACCTTACGGAAATGGCAGGGCTGCGACCTGGAGGTGGTGGGGTTAGATGAACTGCATCCCTGAAAATGCTGTTGTAAGCACCGAGAGGCTGCTGCAACAGCTGGAGAACCAGACCCCGCGGCTCCACACAAAAAAGTGGATCGTCCAAGACTCGATCAGGGAGAATGATAGATACCGCCTGATCATGAGCGTGGACGAGGACAGTGTGAAGGTGCTGCGGGAAATGGGGATGACAGCGCACGTCGGGATAAGGAAGGCCACCTTCACGGTGCGCGGACCCAACCCCGAGGAGCAGATATAGGGTATAAAGTGTAAGGATTAGACCCCTAAAAATGGCTAAAAACTTACATTTCATTCAAATAAAGTTGCATCGCAGCCCAGCAGCGAATGCCGTGCTCAACAGGAGAGTTACCCGGGACCGTGTGGATGTCATACTGATTCAAGAACCCTGGAGGTACAGGGGGAAACATGAACCAAGGTCTACTCTACTACAACGAGTCAGGGGACAGACCCAGGGCCTGCGTCCTCATCAGAGGGATGGCTGGCACACTGCTCCCCGAACACTGCAGCAGGGACCTGGTAGCTGTGAAGCTGCAGGTCACGCTGGACCAAAGAAGCAGGGAAGTAGTGGTGGCGTCAGCATACATGCCCTACGACTCTACGGAACCACCACCCTCAAGGGAAATATCTGTATCTGTAATTATCTGTAACTTCGTTAACATAAATTCAATGTTATATTATCTGTAAATTTCATCTATCAATTATTATTTTATCTGTAAATTTCATTGTCATAAATTCCTTGTTATATTTATTACCTGTAAACATCATTATCATCAATTACTATATTATATGTAAATTTCATTATCATAAATTCATTGCTGCATTAACTGTAAACCTCATTATCATAATTATTATATTATCAGTAAATGTACTTCATTACCCATATAATCTGCATACTTCACCCGCCATAACACAGGGACATCCCTAGCATTGCGGGCGAAATAACACAATATGTACACTATGTATAAAATTCTTTAATAAATAAATAAATAAATAATAAATAAATAAATAACGAGACTCATCTAAGACTGCAGGGAGAAGGGTAGGGAACTGATACTCGGTATGGATGCTAACTCGCACCACACTGTGTGGGGGAGTACGGACATCATACGGTTGCCCCGAAGAAATTGAGGACGCAGTAGAAATACTGAGGGACTCAATGATAAGGGCATACGAAAATAGCTGTCCTCTGAAGACAAGTACCAGTGACAAAACACCGTGGTGGTGCAGAAGACTGCAGGAGCTACGGAAACTAGTTGGGCAAGCCTTCAACAGGGCCAAAAAATCTGGAAACTGGGATGCTCACAAGCAATACCAGAGGCCCTAGGACGCTTGCTCTATATCGATCGGTAGGATAACTATCGGTAACTTCCCATCGTTCCCTAGCATGACTACAGATCGCCAACGAATAAGTGACAGTTCACAATGACTAAGTGTCCTTAACATATTCGACATCAACTGTTGTTTGTACGTTAGCGATGTGCAGTTGTCCTAGGGAACGATGAGAAGTTACCGATAGTTCTACCGATCGATATAGAGCAAGCGTGCTAGGGCCTCAGAAAGAGAACAAAGAAGCAATCCGGAAAGCCAAAACAGGATCCTGGGAAAAGTACTGTGGGGAGGTGGAAACCATCCCCCAGGCAGCAAGAATTCAGAAAATTCTTGCCAAAGACCCAGGGGCAGCCAAAGGCCCATTCAGGAAGGCGGATGGAAGCTTTACCAATAACTGGGAGGAGGAGCTGGAGGAACTGCTGGGAAAACACTTTCCCGGCTACAAAAAGTTAGAAGCAGGTGACACCGATCCACCACCAGCCCGAGTTGCACGGGCAGGTAAGGACTGGGACACTGCGGCTAAAATAGTTACTCCCTCCAGAGTTAAATGGGCAATCGAAGGGAGAAGATGGAATCTTTCCGGCACTTCTACAGAGGGGCCTAAATACAATCTTACTTCCGGTGACTAAGGTCCTGAGAGCGTGCTGCGCCCTCGGATACATCCCCGTATCATGGAGGAAAACGAGAGTAGTGTTCATACAAAAACCTGGGATAACCGACTACGACAAACCAGGCGCATTCCGTCCAATTAGTCTCGCCTCACAATGGAGAGGCCAATGGATAGACACATAAGGGACGGGGCACTGAGGAAAAAACCCCTCCATGAGTTGCAATTTGCGTATCAACCAGGCAAGTCGGTCGACGCGGCACTGCACAGGTTGGTGTACAAACTGGAGCAGGCGCAGGCGACTGGAGAACTGGCGGTAGGACTCTTCCTGGATATAGAGGGAGCATTCAATTGCACCACTATTAAATCCATCGATGAAGCGGCAGAAAGACATGGACTCGACAAAACCACCAGAAGGTGGTTGAAGAACATGCTCTCAGGCCGGATACTTACGGTGACAAGGGGTGAGGTGAACATCAGAGTACTGGTGACACGAGGGTGTTCACAGGGAGGGGTCTTGTCACCCTTGCTGTGGAGCCTAGTGGTGGACAACAACAAGGGCCTCTATACACAAGGGCATGCGGATGACATCGCAACCATAATAAGGTGTTGGGATGCAGACACAACCAGAGGCCTCATACAATCAACACTGGCAACAGTGGAAGATTGGTGTGAAGAAACAGGGCTGTCGGTCAATCCAGACAAGACAGAACAGTAATCTTCACACGCAAAAGGAAACTAGAGGGATGGAATAATCCAACCTTTTATGGAAAGGAGTTAGAACCCTCAGACACGGTTAAGTACCTCGGAGTCATCATAGATGCCAAATTGAGCTGGAAAAACCCGGTGGAAACTGTGGGCAGAAAGGCATGCGCACTAATGTGGGCAACTAGGCGGATCTGCGGCAGAACGTGGGGACTCAACCCTAAAATGATGTAATGGCTGTACACAGCTGTTGTAAAACCAAGGATCATGCATGCAGCCCTAGTCTGGTGGAGGAGAACAACACTGAAAGCAGTGACGGTCACACTCAACCACATACAGGGACTTGCATGTAGAGGAATCACGGGAGCTATGCGAACCACTCCAATACTAGCCATGGGAGTGCTGCTAAACTTACCCCCACTAAACTTAGAAATAGAGGGGGCGGCGATGGCAGCAGCCTACAGGTTACAATGTAAAGGTCAATGGAGAGGTGAGCTGCCCAAAAACAGTGATACGGAGATCGGAACAAGACTGAGGGCAATTAGCCCGACAGCTGGAATGAAGCAAGACGGCAAACAAGCCGACTACTTCTTCAGACAGCAGTTCGAGGTGATCTATCCCACAAGGGAGGAATGGGACACGGTTCCAGGTCCAACCTTTAAACAGGAACTAATCTGGTTCACAGATGGGTCCAAGGTGGAGGAAGGAACAGGGGCCGGGGTCTGTCTGTAGGGATCTAAGAGGGAACTCAGTATACCTCTAGGAACACACTGTACTGTGTTTCAAGCTGAGATGAAAGCCATCTTGGCCTGCGCACAGGAGAATATACGCATCGGGTACAGGAATAAGAACATAAGCATATGTTCTGAGTTCTGATAGCCAGGCTGCCTTAATGGCACTGGGAAGTAACCGATGCGACTCTAGACTGGTGATGGAATGCAGGACTATTCTCACAGAACTCGCTAACATCAATAAAATAACCCTGATTTGGGTACCAGGACATAAAGGCATTGAGGGCAACGAGCGGGCTGACGAACTAGCAAGGAAAGGGGCGAAAGCACCACTTGTAGGATCCGAGCCGGCCGTAGGAGTAGCAGCTTGCCACACAAAACTACATATCGATAGGTGGGTCAAATCCCAGCACTGCAAAGAATGGGAGAAGGCACCCGGAATGAGACAATCCAAAGTTCTCATAATAACCCTAGACGAACCAGGAAACTACTCGATATGGACAGAAACTGACTGAGGGAACTGGTAGGACTATTAACGGGACACTGCCATCTAAGGAGACACATGCAGATATTGGAAGTGGAAAACACCAATATATGCAGAAAATGTGAAGAGGATGAAGATACTCCAATTCACCTATGGTGCCAATGTCCTGCCCTGGTGGGAACTAGGCTCAGATACCTGGGGAGACATACAGTAGAACCAGAAGACATAGCCACATATCCAATGACAACCCTGGTGAACTTTATTAAAGGGACTGATTTGTTATTAAAGGATGGAGGTAAAATGGGAGATAGCACAATGGGCCTATGGCCTAAGTGCTCACGGGAGCTGCTTGTAAACCGTCTCCGCCTTATTAAAAAAAAAAAATTCATCGCTCAAATTGAGGATATTTTGAGGAACTGAAAGAACTAAACAAACATTAGACTTCACATAATGACCTAAGGTACACTACAGCGTACCTACTATTGTGTTGAAAAAATGGATTACTTTAGAAATAATTTATATTTATTGAATAATCTTACAAGTAAATATGTTACTCTCATAACTATAATCAATCTAAATTTCATTAATTTATTCCACATAAAAAGGTAATCTAATAACTAATAACTTACCCGGGTGAGAAAAAGAACTGGACGCCATTCTCAAACAATACTCTTGACAAGACTTCAAAATACGTTTTGAATAATAATTTTGTAAAAATGTCACAGCTGATCAATCCTGGCGGTAGAAATTAGTATTATTAAAGTGTTCAAGAGACAAATGCTATAAATCGGTAGAAATGCGGAATGCCGTGGCTTAAGGTTAGCTCATCAGACTGAGATTGGTAGAGCGGTGATTGGCTGAATATTCGTGACGTAGCTTGAAGTCCATGTTCCACAGGAAGATTTGAAATAATTGCAATACAAGTGGCAGTGGTTTACTTCAACTACGTCACGCGTTCGAAAGTGGCCCGACGAGTTTTTTAGAAAAACATATGAGCTAACCTTGTTAAACGCATTTTCTACGAACCTTGGCCCAGAAGTAGAATACCAACAAAATAATAATTTTCCTAATATAACTAGGTACCCATCAGTGGCGGTCCGTGACTTTTTGTAGAAGGGATGCTGGGCTATCAATAAGTATATAGGTAAACTTACCTACTACTATAAGAAGTACAAATCTATAGATTAGCGCCTTCAGCCAGATGGAATTCCTGACAAAAATAGTCTAATTAGCTCTATAAATCCTTAGCGCTCCGAAACATCAATTACTACAGAACCTAAATTTCTTATAATATGTCATTGAAAAATAAATAAAAAATCCTTGATGTTTAGAGCTTACATTCTGGCATGAGATTAACAATTCAAAGCTCCTTTTTTAAAAAGTAATCAATTATTTACATAGTCGAGAAACGTTGTCTTCTCATGCCAGAAGTATGTAGTATTTTCTCAATAAATATGATGAAATTATGAATTAAATAGGCAATCGGAGGAATAATCATTAATTAAACAATAATGTTTAAATTGTAATTATAATTTTCAAACAAAACTATCCAAATGCACCAAGAAAACAAGTACTAAACACAATCTATGCGATTAGTTAAAAAGTAATACGCTATTCTGAGCCTTATTCCTATACGCATTAAAGTAATTTTTTTGTATTCTGGATGCTCCCGGCACACAAGCAAAGAACTCCGCAGGCCAACTGAATACGCATGCGCCGTATCCGAAACCTTCCTAGTCTTTGGAATACTGAATACGAACAGCATCCAAACAGCCGTCGCCTGTCGGTTCGTTGAACGCAGCTAGTACTTTGAGGACGCTGTAATGTGTGTGTTTACGCGTTATCCGTTTTACTAGCATTGAGAATGTATATGTATTTCGATTCGCATCATGAGTCGCTCTGTTTCTTTGTGTGTGTTCTCTTTTGGTAATAATCAGTAATATTGCTGTTTACGGCTAGAATAAATAAATTCTAAGCCTTTTGACTAGAAAACCAAGGGATGCTGCGCTTCCACCGCATGTTTGGACCGACCGCGCCTGGTACCTATATTTTTAAGTTTGCCTCATGCATTTGTGATTCCGACTAATAATCACTTTGTATTATGTACTTAATTTGATGGGTTAAATATAATAGAGTACCTACGTACACATTTCCTTAGAATGTGCTGAAACTAGAATAAAAAATGATTTATCTTTAGAAATCGTTTTATTGAATCCACCTTACGCTAGTTTTGTGTTTCTATTAAATATGTTTTTTGTTTGTTCACCCCTAATCGAACTATGGTGACCAGAAGTAGAGTAAGCAAATGAAAGAAGTGAAGTAGAATTTGGAATAAAAACTAAAATAAAAGTTATAATAATTTCAAAAAAAGGAAATAAAACACAAACACATTTTCTGCATTTTTATTATCATGAAATACACCAGATAATAAGATTTTCACTATATCACCAAAAAATTATTATCCTAATATAATGTAACTTATGAAAACTATACATTATTCTCTAAAATAATAATATATTATTTCACATATTATATAAAATTGTTTAAAAAAAAAATTTAACTTAAAATAAAGCCTGTCTGATGTTCAGTTCTTTGAAAATAACACATAGATATTTTCATTTTAAAGAAATAAAACATAAAACTAATGATTCTCAATTTGATATTTGTCACGTAAGGTAGACGAGGATTATTCCCTCAGTCCGGCTACAGTTTAGTCCGTGATATTGACCGTGAATATACTGATGGCAAACTGATGGACTGACTGATGGACTGGACTGTTACACGATCAGTCAGACTGACATCAGTCTCCCCGAGAACGCTTGCATGGTGACATGCTTTCTGTGGAAAAACGATATATTACTCCACTATAAAGAAAAAGCTTTTTTGCAATAATAATAGCTTTGGCTACAAAAAAACGCGTTAAAGGGAAATGATGGGCTCAAAAATTGCTACCGATAAGGGATACATCTGTAGACGCATTTGAACTAATTGAGTGAAATAACAGAGACGATGGAAGAGGGGGACACGAAAGATGTCTGTTTTGATTACTTGTTGGAAATGGTGAAGCCATATTTAACAAGACAAGATACAGGCATGAGGAAGTCTATAAACGCTGAAGAAAAATTGGCTCTAACCTCACTAATACCTTGCTTCTGGAAGGAATATTAAAGATTTTCAGTTATTATGCTATCAATCAGGCTATAATGGACAGATGTCAAACACTACTTTTTTTTGTTCTCAACGGCAGTTCCTTCTTTTTGAGATCTTCTGAGGTGGCCAGAGTTTAATTTTTTTTTAAGTACATCATCAGCTGATGCAAAGCCTGATTTCTCTTGTATTTGTTAATATAACTTTTATACGTTTTATCCCAGAGAATAGGCAATGATTCTAATGCGATAAAATCTTTCTACGGCTCTAGAGCGTTCTCGATCGCGGTTCCGGTGTGTCTCCATCACTGTCTGAGTGGTGACAAATTTCACAATCAGTCTCCTGTTAATTCGCACCAGACTAATAAAAATATTTAAAAATCTGTCAATCCGGCTAATTATACAACACATTATACAATCAGTTTGACGTCATTCTGACCACAATCATGGAATGAACTGATGCCAGGCTGAGCGTTTAACCCCTGTCATAGGGTTGTTCAACAATCAGACGGTTCCTCACCTTACCTACATCACAAGCGTGGAATTTGTTATTGGCAGGTATTATGCAGTATGTAAGAATGATGACGCCAAATTATTGATTGTGAAAAAGCAATAACATCATTCATTTAAGTTGTAGATACATATGTCTAGAAATCAAAAGAAAATAGATTAACAGGTATACAAGTGCTAACCACCATTTGATCTTCTAAAACTAGATTAAAAAAACTTAATAAATATATTAATAGAATAATATTGTTATAATAAATAATATAAAAAGGAATAATGACACGAATTTCCCAGATTTAAATCAGTAAGTGTACCCAGTCTCTGATAATATCTAAGATCTAATACAGAGCCCTTGAGGTTTTTACTAGCGCCAGGCACTGTTTGGCTCAGAGTCGGCCTTGAGTGTACTATGTTCGATGTAGAGACTTATAACGTTCAATCAACCTTTCTGTAGTAAATTCAATCACTTATCTGAAAATTAAAATGAACATTTATTTCCATAGCAAGTACGTTGAGGGAATTCAGATTTTCTTATTCAATTTATAAAAAATGTTCTTTGAATAAAATTTGATAATGCATATGGTCACTGCTCTGACTCAATCTCGTGTATTTAAATCTTCTTCTTCCTTGCACTGTCCCAACTCATTGCCTAGGTAGGCTGTTGGGGTCGGCTCTCCTCGTTCTCAGGTTGTAGCTTCTTCGGTTCTGGGTATCGCGTGTATTTAAATAAGATTTGATAATGCATATGGTCATTGCTCTGGCAAGTGGTGACAGCTTGGCTGACCAACCAACTTGTGTGCGATAATAAATGCAGTAAATTTGAAGCGTGTCCACTGGACCTAGTTGAGTGAAACAACAAGCGTTGTCTCAGTAACCTATCTTCTCTTTTAATTGATCTAAGCAAATAAATGAACATTTTTACCTGAAACTATCCTTAGGTTGGAATTACGAAAAGTACCGATTTTTTACTTGTACTATCAGAGTAGAACAATAGACAGTGCTAAGTTACTGCGGGTCTGGGAGATACCCTGAATAGTTTTGTATTATTTAACGACAATAATAGATAATGATTGGATAACTTTTTTAATTAACTTTCACCATTTTTGTGAAAGATCACCTCAGGGGAACTGTAAAAATATTACTTTGTAGGCTCTATCTGGGTTAGTTGATGCAATTTGTTACCCATAAGTTACAAATTATTGAAATAGATTTTCTGAAAATATAAAGAGTGTCTGTGGTGGGCGGGCAGCGTGGATTCGATTTTTACACAAATCTTTTTTTTTATAGTGAACACCTCACAAGAGTCCCAACTGCTCCCGTCTGGAGCTAGTGAGACTATGGCATCCCCAATTGGGGTATGTTGGGAGGCTGAAGGTAAGCGGGAAAGGGAAGTAGATGGGGAAGAGGAAGGTGGGGATGTACCCGGCTATTCAGATCTAGTCACTAAACATGTGTAAAGCCATTTCAAGCAACGTTTCAACTTTGAATGGTGGTCTTACACCAGGGGATACTGAGAGTATCTTCCACTCTAGTAGTATAGTATATATTATTTTTAATTGATTAATTGTGAAATAACACAAATCAATCAAATACATTTTATTTGCGCACGCCGGGTTCGAACCCGTGACCTTCGGAATGGGAGTCCAAAGCCTTGCCTCTGGACTACGCCGGCCGCCTATAATAAATCTACAGTTTTATTCCGAGATTGATGGAAATTTGTACAATTTTGACCTTCAAAACAAGTGTAAGGTCACTGCCTACATGAGATTTAGACAAACTACCCCATATCATTTTCCAACCCCTTAAAGCAGAATTTTTGTTACTTCTCGATGAAATTTCAAACACTTGATGTTCAAAATAAGAGAAAAATCACTGTCTACATCTGATTTTGAAAAACCAGCCAGGTGTTATATAAAAAAAGTTTGGATACACAAACAGGCTAATCATGTATTCTTTTAACTAATTACATGTTTTGAAAAATCATAGGCAATTAAGTTTAGTAATATACATTATATTTGTTGATCCTAGGACATTCAGTTGATGCCTAAGGGAAGCTATACCCATGTAACCACACTTTACGTTAATTCTGTATAAAAATATAGAATTATTATATATTATGTACATACATTTTACTTTACACAGGCAGATTGTAAGCACGAAATTGAATGCCCAAGTAGATTTGCGCGATCTACGCATAAACTTAAATAGTCAATTTTACATATTTTCATCAATAATTTGGCATCACCTTATTTTAATAATCAGTTACTCATGATAAACAATATTTACACTTTCTTAACAGATATCAATATGCAACCATTCTCCTTATTTTTCTAGTGTCCGTGGTCAATGATGGTAATGGTAAATGACTAAAAATAACAATAATAGATGAATAAATTGGTTCATTACTATTATTAAGTGAAAATGTAGTGTGTAATATTTTTCTATAAAATGTATGGCCCAAATATATAAGTTTGCGTTGAGGATGAGGACATTAATAAGGATGTTTATTTGACCCCTTCCATAACTTTGTGGTTTGCATTTGAGTTCGATTAGTGTGCAGTCCTGTATAAATTAATATAGTATATGGGTGTTGCCAGGTTGAAATAAATTAGATGAACAATTTTGACTTAAATAATTTTTTTACAGAAGTAATACAGAAAAAAAATACAGTGGAACCTTGTTAAATCAGCACCTCTCATAAAGAGTAATTCACATTACAAAGAAAGATAAATCGTAAAAAAATTGCCCCCTTAACGAGCAACATTTCGCATAATGTGGAAAGGGCAAATATCTCTTCACGTCACTCGCTTGTGCACCGGGACTTTCCGCACCAGAGCTACATCAGTCTGTGTTTAGCACTCGTTCTGCTAGCATGTAAGTCTCGCTTGTGGTCACACATTTTTCCAAAATTTTGTTCAGACAAAAATGTCTTCGAAGAAAAAGTCGCAAGGCCATAAGAGAATGAAAACAACTGTAGAAATGAAACTATCTGTAAAATAATAAATGTAAAATAAAGAAATGTAAAATCTCTGAAAAGCGAGAATGAGGTTTGAGCATAGCTAATCTAGCACGCACATACAATCGGTCTATTTGCACTATCTTCAAGTACAAGGACAAGATTAAGGAGATAGATCCTACAAGAGTATCTACCCAACGGTTACGTATTCTCGACAATTTTGAAATGTTGCTTCTCATATCGATAAACGAAAAGCAATTGCAAGGCGACACTATTAACGAAAGTATTCCGACCGCGTTAAGAAGATGCCAGAATCATCAACGACCAAAGAAAAAGTATTTAAGGGAAGTCATGGATGGTTCGAGAAGTTTAAGAGAAGAACCGGCATGAACAAGCATTGTGAGACACGGTGAAGCAGCAAGCTCCGACACAAAGGCAATAAAGAATTTTATCGGCGACTTCAAGAAACTTGTAGATTGTAGAGGGTTATCTGCTGCAACATTTTTTAATTGTGACGAGACGGGTCTCTTCTGGTTAAACGTTATGTATATACAACAATTTTTTTTTGTATTTTTTCCAGCATGGAACACATCATGGTATTTTACAATTCATTTATATGGGAAAAATCGTTTCACATTACGAATTATGCTTGTTATGCAAGGTTCCACTGTATTTAAAAAAAAAATATTGCTTCATATTCGGGTCAATACATTTCTTCAGTCAAAAATTATGTATGCAGTATGTCAGTATAAACTACCTGTTTATTCTATTAAAATGTCTTTAGTTATTTAAATCATTCTTAATAATTGAATGGCCAATACCAGGAGCAGCACAGCTGTAGATGATTGGGAACCGCAGAGTGAACAATGGATTACGTTTGTGAATTTTATATTCCTAATGATATAGTCTTGCAAAATCTCTAAGGGCGTGAGTTATTTCTTTTCCTGATTTAGACCTGAAACATTAAAAAGAAAACATTAATTTGACACGGTGTTATGAGTTGCCCAAATATCGTCCCATATTTATTCGCTTACGTTAGAAAATTGAGCAGATTGGATACTACCTCTTTCAACATGCACAAAACATACAGGCCGCAACCAATTTCATTGCCTTTTATGGTGGATCGGGAGAGGTCACATGAACATGAACAGAAGCCCTTCTCTGATCCCGGGAAGCACAGCGAAAGTAGGAGAGCGGACAGTCCAAACCCGGTCACCGAGCTGGAGAGCGCAGGAGAGAAACTCCACAGCTCTCCCCGCGAAGTATGGATCAGCCGTCAGGCCACATTCCTTGGCCTCCAATCCAAATTAAAATTTTGTATGAAAGAGGCCGCACATCTTTTCCAATTAACAGCCTTGCATTCCGCATATCAAAGGTTCGAAGCCACCAAGTGTAACAACGAGCAATAAGCTAGGTATAATATAAAATAATCACCTGCTGACGGTGGAGTGAAAGTGATGCAACTGGGCCGGGGTTGCGGTGGCTCCGTTGATTGGCAGTTTCTTCAAAGCGTTCTCTATCCATACAACAGTTTGAGAGCGATTCAGTAGCAACATTTCCAATAAAACTTCGGCAACATCCGATAGCATGTAAGAATGTATGCAGTATACGCTGGCATGCATCAAGTTGCCAACAAGAGCTTCCCCGTGCTCCGTGAGCAGATGCATGACCGGGACTATGCAGTCCTGGCGGGAAGACTTTGGCTGTCCAATATGCACCAAATCACAGAAGAATTTCATTACTGAAGAATTGGCGTCTCTATGATCTAAGGAACAAGCCAGAAGGCCACACTGTATAACGGGTTCGATGGATGAACTTTTGAGGAAGTCAAAAGGCAGTTTCTGTAAGAAGCGCAAGCAGAGGCGAAACAAGTCATCCACCGTGTCGGGGTTCTGGTTCAGGCCGAAGGGATGCTGGAGGAGGTCGAAGGAAGGGATGATGAGAGTCTGCAACATTTCCATCAGCATCATGTTGCTGATGGGCTCGCCCGCAAACTCATCCACCAGGATGCTGGCCAAGTAAAGGAAGCAACTGTGCCTGTGTGCGGTGTACGTCATTACCATTTGTTTGGACATAGGTTCTAACAGAATTGATGCCTGTTTTCCCAATGATCGAATCGCAAAACGAAGACAACGGCACAACCTCTCCATTATCCGTAAATCTCCCCTGTATCTGAAGAAAAACAAAAACACCCGCTTAGTACATATTAACATCACTCTAATGCAGTTCCAACGTCCTCAACTGCACTTTTGAAAAGGTATGTATTAAACTTCCAGGTTCTTACCTGGAAGAATTGTACTGATTAAAAAGTCTGGGTCAATTATTGCCATGCTACAGAAACGGCACTACAGCGGTGCTACTTAAACATTGGTCAATTAAAAAAACAAATATTAAAATTGAAATTCCATCAATACAGTGAAACTGAAACCTTAAGAAGCTGTCGCTTAAGATGTTTTCCTGCTTAAGAAGTTTGGTTTTTTCGGTCCCTTGAAGACCCAATGGCCCAATTTTTCCCACTTATAAGGTTTTCCCGCCTAAGATGTTTTTTTTCTTGTTTCCTGGACAACTTCTTAAGAGGGTTTCACTGTAGTATCAAATTAGAAATTAACTAAACCATTAAAACATCTGGAAGCCGCCCCGTGAGACATAGAACAACGGAATATCTAGATTTATTTATTTATTACCTTTCCATGGCCGCGGAGAGCACTGGCCATGCCTCAGTTAAAACGGACATACAAGGATGGTTTTCACCAATACCGAGAGATGCCAATTTGCAGTATCGGAAGAGGGCAGCTAATCTATCAAGCCACAATGTCGGGTCAGAAGTAGTTTCCTTATTAATTGCAACATTATGTGTACTCAAAGTGGCCAGAGCAGTCAGTTGCACCGCACACGCTTCGTGCATGGCTATTGTAACCTTAAAGAAAACAAACATTCATTTATGCACAGTTTTAGGAGTAGTAATAGTTATAGAGTAATAATTGGTAGATATTTATGGATACCTGGTCATGAGGTAGACGACCGATAATAGCAGCAACTCCCCTCAGCAAGTCTATGGAGGCTTCGGAAGACAGACAGAGTGAGTCGAGGCTGCGTATGATCTGCAAGAGGCCAGCCAAGTGGACGCTCATGTGGTCGCGACAGGCGCTACAAATGCCCTGCAGGGCGTGGGCGGCGGCCGAGGCCAGCGAGGCATGTTGCAGCGCGCGCAGGATGCACTCCAGCGTGGCCTGCAGACACTCCGGGTGCTTGTCGATCCACTCGCACAGCTCCCCCAGTAGCAGCACGGACGTGTACCTCACCGCTATGTGCGCACTGTCCGGCATACTCAAGATGGCTTCCACCACTTTAGGAACCACCTCGTACTCCTCGGGTAGGACATTCTTGGCTATGGCTTGCATGATGAACAGAACGGCCTCCGTTTGCTCCCAACTGACATTGGGAATTTGCAGGGAAATGAACATTTGCTTGAAACAATGGCCCGACCCGATGATAAACACTATGTCTTTGGTTAATTCCAACACTTTCTGCCTAAAGTCGTAGAACTCGTCGTCCTTGTCCAGCAGTCCCTGGTGGTCGGGCTCCATCTGGCAGTGGCGGCAGAGGGCGCTGACGAGGCGCTCTGCGTACGGCTTGAACACGCTCGTCAGGGCGTCGTCTTCCTTCTTGTACAGCTCCTCCGACAGCCGGTACCACAAGTTGAAGGAAATCTCTGCTACTTCATAATCGTGGTGTCCGACACAAACGAGCACCAGATCTAGGGACTTGATTGCAAAATGTTGATTTTCAGATTTCATAGGACTGAAATTAACTATTTTCTCAAGAAAAGACTCGCCCAGTTCGGTAAAGATTCTACTATAATTAACGGCTTTCTCCTGATCTTCGTGAGCCACGGCCAGATGATAGGACGGCTCCAGAGATACCACACTATTAAACATAATCAGTTCTATTTGTTCATCTTCAGTTTTCTCTTCCAAGTTCTTCAGTAGAACACAGATACAATCAGAGGCCGCTTCGTGAAGGCCGATGGAGGTTGTGCGATCGCGTAACACCTGAAAAGTGTGAGACACGACAGAACTTTGGATGATCTCGTGCGAAGCCACGGCATTTATTGATAGCCAAGATGTTAAACATTTGACTATTTTGACAGTTATGTGGCTATTATCGAGTGCATTGTCTAAGGTCAGCCTCAGGAATTCACAAACAATTCCTGAATTTGTCATTAGATACTGTTTAATTTCATTTCTTCTGTTTGCACCTAATCTTAGTGAACGAGACATAACTTCTTCTGGTATAACGGTCATAATTTCCAACAAGGCCCAGACATTTGTGGCGGAGAACTTCTCTACCAGGTCTGTGATGGGACTGCTCCACAGACACATCTGCAGAGCGAGGTCGGCTAGGGCAAGGCAGAGCTGTGTAACGATTACTGTATCCGTGGCCGGAGTCACTTGGTTTATGTGCTCTAGGAGGGAATCTCGCAGGGACATGTGATGGTCCATGGGTAACTCGTGAAAAGAGTGTTGTATTTTAGACCTCATAGTTTGTGCACCAAAATAACAAGATTCCACACTTCTTTTCTGCTGCAATAGTTCGTCGGATATTTGCCATGAATGAATCTGAAAAGTAAATGTTAACATTTATTAACAAAATAGTCCGAAGAGGATCATCATATAAATAAATATCTTGATAGCGAATGTTTTAGCAGCCATATTTTCAGGAAAAAATATATGTCACCATTTTGCAGACCAAGGGCTACAAGCAAAGAAATCTTAATGGCACAAGGATAATTCTTATCGTGGAACAAATACGACACCAAACGCGCATCAAAGTTCTACAGATCTTACCGATTTTTGTAATTTTCCCAGCCAAGCGGATGCTTTTTCCTTTTCTTGCGGATTAGGGTCATTGTATAAGGCGTGTATAGCCTGAAATACTTCTTCAATTGGTGGGGGATCCATTGTTTTTAGTTAAATAATAAAAATAGTTGTAAATCGACACTAATATACAGTGAGAACGTACACATTGAAAATATTAAATATATTCCGCATGCAACCAACTGTCACAACAGATTTCCATAGATGAATTTACAAAATCTCACTCGCAAACCAGTGATACAATATTGATAAATAAAATTCCCCAGGATGGAAAATTTCCCCAGAAATTTCATTTCAGCCTGGAGACAAGTTTCCTAGCAGTATTGCCAACTTGACGGATTTCCCGTCATATCTGGCGGATTGGAGTGTCCGAAACAGGAGAATTTTGGTGAACAGAGGAATTTACAGATGACGGATTTCCTGGCGGATTCGAATAAAATTACAAAATAGAAATTCATTAAGGTACTGACACATTTGCTTATTACAAGCCGGCTTATGAGTATGCTCTTTAATGAGCATGCTCACACAACTGTACACACTTGCTCATAAATGAATAGGCTTGGCTTGAGCTTTCTAATGTATGAGCATGCTCAAAGCCAACAATTGAACACACATGCTCTTTAAAGAGCATGCTCATGTCAAATAATAACTGAAGACCCCAAGGCAAGAAGTTGTTAACTTACATTTTCGTAAAAAATGAGTTAGAATGCTCTCTAAACTAATTCGCATACGCTCTTTCCAATGAACACTATGCCAGAGCTTAAAAACGGCAAGAACATGCTTAAATCAATGTGATGAACATGTTAACTACGTGTTTCTGTGACATTAAGTTGATAAAATTAGGGCAAGAACTTGTTAACTACAATGATAACAAGTTCTTGCCGTAATTCTGTAATTAACAACTTCTTCCCATCTACATTGGTTGAGATTTCTGTAGTTAACATGTTATTCACTCACTTTGACGTTTACCTTGGTCGTTTTCAAAAGTTTTGCAGTGCGTGTTTTTTATTTAAAAATCATTGAAAATGAGTTCCAGGGGTGAAAAATGGTGAAAATCTGTCAACAATTGATCACAGAATCAGGTAAGCTGTATAAAACATTAGCATTATCTTAATTTGTCCATAAAGTAGTTTGAGGTTAGGAGTAGTTTGAAAGTGGGTGAAGCATTTTTCTTTTAGTGTTTTTCTGTCTAAAAGTCAAGCATTTTTTATTGTAATGCTTATTAATTTGTTTCAGAGGGCTTAGAGGGCGAGCAAGAGAAATAGCGCGGGACGCTAGGATGAGCATATTTGGAGCAGGTGGATGAGTTTGTATATTTGGGAAGTATGTTTACGAGAGATTGGAAGGCTGATAGAGATATTGAAAGAAGGGTGAATGCAGGTAACTCCATTAATGGAGGATTGAACGCCGTTGGAGCCAACAAAAAGTTGTCCACAGAAGCGAAGCTAGCAGTCCACAATGGAGTACTGGTACCTACCCTGATGTATGGCAGTGAAGCATGGAACTGGCAGAGAAAGGATGAAAGTAGACTGAATGCTGTAGAAATGAGATCCCTGAGGCGTATGTGTGGTAAAACCATGTATGATCGTGTGGGGAATGTGGAGGTCCTAAAAGAATGCAAGGGTGATGTGAGCGTAATATGTAAGATTAAGAAATGGACGCTTAGATGGTTTGGGCATGTTGAGCGAATGAATGAAGAAAGGAGTGTAAAGAGAATTTATGATGCGAATGTGAATGGTAGAAGAAGCCGAGGACGCCCAAGAAAGATGTGGCACGATCAAGTAAATCAGATACTTGAGTCGGGCCATGTCAAGAGTCAGAATAACAGAAGAGTATGTATGAGAAGATGTATGAATGTGAATGAGGCAAGGACTGTGTGCCAAGACCGAGTTGTTTGGCGGTCCGTCCTCTCTGCCTACCCCTGCGGGGAAACGGCGTGATAGTTAGTTAACCTGCCAGGTAAATAAAGCATCAATGACACGGGGCTAGTTTACTTGGCCGGCGAATTCACTAATGCGGGGAAACGGCGTGATGGTGTTCGTTAGTTAGTTAGTTAGGATGAGAGGTGATTCTTACGTTAATTATAAAAAAGTCTTAAATCTTGTAGTACACCAAAACTGGAAGAGAATCTTCCAATGCTGTCATCAAAAGTGAGAGATAACAAAGAAATCGATACGGCCACATGGAATGATATCCAAAAATTGTTACCATACCTGGATGAGGTTTTTTGTGGATTTTTTCAATCTCAAAAAAAAATTTTTACTCATATGCTCTGCTACCTTTTCTTTTCAATAATAATTATTATTTAGTTACTTTATAATATTTAAAAAAATGTTTAATTTGTTTGATTAAATAAGACAACAAGAATATAACACGTTCTTGCCTTTCAATTCTGTATCTTCCTCACCTATCCCTGTAGATATCTAGATGGCATGAACATGTTAACTACATTTTTTTGTAGAAAACGTAATTATTTTAACTTTTAGACTGCAAAACTACTTAATATTACTAGATGTAATGTAAATTTGGTTTGTTTACTACACCATGAAGGGTCAGTACATTGTATATGACATTCAAGTAAAAAATTATAAGGCAAAACGCAAAAGTCTAAATATCTCAGAATGCCTTCAATGTAAGTTAACAACTTCTTGCCTTGGGGTCTTCAACTGTCATCGTATCTATAGAGACAATTCCGTTCGCCCAGAACATCTTATTGCTTGCAACGCAATTATTAATTATTTAAGAAAATTATAAGGATTATAAAAGATTTTATTTATTAACGCGGTTAATCAAAGGATACCATATTATTTGTCCCAGCTCTCAAAGGTCTCATAGAAATCGTTGTATCTCCCTTACTATCATAGTGAGAAGTATGATTTAAATGGTATTGGAAAGATAATACAACACGCTATATATATTCAAATCTAAAAGTAAACTACAAAAAAATAAAATGTACAACTTTTTGAAACCAAACTTTCCGATCAGAATTTGAATAAAAATTATGAAACTTTGTGAATTTTTAAAGTTTTTTTTTTACATGAAATGACAAAAAAGTGAGGTTACCATTTTTAAAACTTTTAAAAGTTTTCATCCAAAAATTTTATATTTATAAAATTACATGGTTATTTCCAATAATATAATTTAAAAGCATATTTCATCACCTTTCGAAAACAATTTTTAGTTTTCGGATACGTTAACAAATATTCCATTTATTTGGATTTTATCTCAAAGCGGGAATATTTTTAGCCTCTGACAAAAATCGCCAAATTTTTGAAGGGATAAGAAAATTAAAAGATCGATATGGGTTCGTAATCGGATCACTCGAAGAGCAAACCTTGGAGCAAGTAATCATTTGTTAGTAGAAATGCGAGATGTCAACGGATATAAAAATCATTTACCAATGCTTCCGCAGTATTTGACGAGCTAATCTCTAGAATTGCATACAAAAACGAGATACTCAAATGCGGAATGCTATTCCGAACTGAGATCGGATTGAAATGAGCATGCTCATAAGCCAGCCTGTCCACACATGCTTAGAGGCTTCCCCTTCCATCCGATAATCCAATGAGCATGCTCACCAATCAAACGTCTGTCGATTTGAGAGTATGCTCTTTTGGCTTCAAATGAGCATGCTCATTACTAGCAACGTCACTGACACACATGCTACTAGGTAGCATGCTCTTTGGCTTCAAATGAGCAAGTGTGTCCGTAGCATTACCTGAAATTCTCTACCCCCCCCCAGGATGGATGTAGTGTTGAGTATCTCATATACAAGATGCACTACAAATGTCCCATACAAAGGCGTAAAATGTCCCGTCACCCCACAAAATGTATTTGTACCAACTCTTTTTATTTGTACCACTTCAAATATGAGGTGGTGAGGTAGTTGGTGTAGTATTACTACATTGAATAGGACGTATTTGAGGTCCAACTCTTTTTTTGTATTACTACAAATGTATGAGGTAAGGTAGCTGGTGTAGTAGCACTACATCTACGGGACATTTTGAGATCCAACTCTTTTTTGTATTACTAAAAATGTATGAGGTGATGAGGTAGTTGGTGTAGTAGCACTACATCGTACGTGATGTATTTGAGGTCCAACTTGTGATGGTCCGTCTCGTCACCCTACCCGCCGCGTATACTAATTTGTGACGATCCAAACCCCTGCCTTTACTAGCTCCTGTGGTCACGGGACCAGTTGTGATGGACCACCCCCTTGGGCTACCCGGCACCCGTTGTAATGATCCGTAGTCGTCTACCCTTGGTTTTTCTATTCTTTCCCTTTAACACTAGCTGTCGGGATCTACTGGCTACGCTACCCTTATATTTTGGCCTTCGATCAATATACCCTTATATCTAGCTACACCTAACTTTTCCTTAAACCCCTGCGATTTTCTCACAGTAAATAAGATTTAAGGTTTAATTGCACATTATTCCTATATACTACGTTGTGTCTGTTTTTTGGTTCAGTATTTACATCTGTATGTGTAAATTAATACACATACACACGTAGAGGAAATAATGTAGTGTGTGGTAACCTCAGATTCTTTTCAGAGAAAGTGTGAAAGAATTCCGTTTGATAAACTAACCCCGTTTTTTTCCGTCTATAGGTTTACATTGGATTATTTTTACATTACGTGGACAGTGTGTATTATGACATACATGTCGGAATCCTCGCGAAGCTCTCAGTGTCGTTGTACTGCACCTAAATGGTCAAGTTATAATTGTTATTAGTAAACACCACACTTACTGAGGAAGAGGAAGGTGAGGAGGGGTTGATAGGTGGATTTTTTGGGGAATGTTGTTTCCTGAATAAGTCGGCGCCTCCTCTAACCAGATAGATACTGGTGACCAACATTCCGGACAAAGACTCAATCATTACGTTTGCTAGGATGGTCCTTAAGTCCTGATTTTGTTCTCTTGCATGAACTTCATTGCTACGAAAGGGTCCCTTCACGCCAGATGAAAGAGCGCAGAGTCCTCATGTTACTTCCAATATTACCCCGACTTCCTATCATCCAGAATTGATTTTAACTCGACTGATTCTAGAAGGGGTATGTCCATTTCTTCCCTTATCACGACTCTACTCACGCTGAATGTGGCGTGTAGCTGTTTTAAGTGGATCTCAACTCCCACGTGATACACTTGAGCTAACACTCCCCACCTCTGAAATCTGCTGTAATTGCACCAAGGGAGCGTTCCAGTTGGTTTACATCAGCTTCCATGTCGACACCACTGGTAGTATGCGATAGTGCTACAGACTTATTCTCACGGAATACCACGCCGACGTCCCCTCCACATAACTTCGCAAAACTTGGGGTACCTTCGGTCGAAACGCCTCCGACAGCGAATCATACCCTACCATTCCAAGTGGCGTTTTCTTTTTATCCTGTCTTTCATGCCTTTCCACTCTGCATGACCCCGCGAAAGGGATTAACTTCCAGTATCCCGCGCGAATGCTCAGTTTATGTTGACATCCCCTATCGCATGATAGCGCAAGAAAAAAAGCCCTCTTTGTCTCATATCTTGTGGGGATATAATTTCAGTGACGCTATTGCATCCTCCAATCGTGAAGTCTATATTTCGCAGGTCAAATTTGGATTTTGGAAGGGTTTGATTGAGAAAACATTACCGAAATAATGTTGATTTCATTTTGTAAGGAAGCCTGAAAGAAATTTGACATGATAATCTTGTTGTTAGTAAACAATTATAATGTTTAAATTCAATTTTCCAAATTTGATTTTTGAACTAATATCCAGTATGGTATGGATGTTCCCGTCACTTCCACTTTGGTTCGGCATACCTCAGAAAAAAAACCCTACTAATTTGGATGACCGTACGATGTTCATCCCGGCTACTATTTATGGCCGGGACCCTTTTTTTTGGTACGCAAAAAAATATAAGTTCGTTGAACCTACATTGATAATAGCTTTAATTTGGGACAAATTTCATAATTACACATCGAGAATAATATTCAAAAATACAGTTATATCCTGGAACATAAACTTCTTTTATCATTGATTTTGTAAATTGTCAGAAACTCTCAGGCATCGGGACCATGTACGACCTGTAAATTAATTAAAATGTTTTAATCCACTCACCTGAGCGAAGCCTGATTACGTGAACTAAATACCTGTGGATGAAGATAATAAAGAAAGAACCTTCCTATATTTATAACTCTGTGGTTAAGTTCCTACTATCTAAACACCATGGATCTATGTCACACTTTTTATTTGAGTTTAAGAAAATACGTAGGTTATTAATTATTATTTGTTAACATTATTATTATCTTTTGTTTTTGCGACTATTGAAGATGACATTTATACGTAGGTATATGTTGATATTATCTTGAATATTTGTATTATCTTGATTATATGATATATTGAAGAAACTACAAGCGCGAAGGTATGTTGGTATTATTATTATTTCCGCGGAAGGTCGGAGAAATTATAAAACATGTAGGTATTTTATATTATTATATACATTGTATTTTTTTTTGGTTTTGTGAAAGGTTGAGCAAGGCATTATTACGTAGGTATTTGTAGGTAATTTTTATATTATTATTATTTTTTTGTATTATTATTTTTATGGTTTTGCGAAAGATTGAGGAAGACACTAGTATGTGGGTATTTGTTAATATTTTTATTATTTTGGGTTTTGTGGAGATTGCAGAAGACTTTAAGTACGTAAGACTGGAGTACGTAATTATTGATTCCGCTAACTTTATAATTCAAATCAAAATTCGCGCGATGCACTCCCTACTATTTTTAAAAACACAAAGTTACGTTATTATTAATTCACTGAAGCTAAGAATTTCATTCACTTTGATTATTATTTTGGTTTTTTTTATTCGAACAATTCCTGGGTTTATTTTAATTCAACTTGATCTTATTATTTAATTAATTCACTCGCGGAGCACTGTCAATCACTGCAGCTAATTTTCAATAAAGTATTTTAACAAGCCAAATAATCAATTTATGTACACGAACTATTGTTTCTCACGAAGCCACAACTTAAAATCCTTTAATATTACGATAGATATTTTCTCCCAACATTAGGAAACACCCGCACTGTTTAGCACTATTTTGTTCATTCTTCCTTGGATTATTACTCACAGCACTCGTTTTTATAATATTGATAAATTGTTTTGCTAAATACGAACGACACCAATTATTTTTACACAAAATATTCAGAAACACTTCTTTCACTTTAGCTACGGGGGATCTCCTTCCACTATCACGGTTATCACCCTTCCTAGCCTGCCTCTAGACTCCCCCCGACTGTCTTCAAAATCCTCTATCGCATGAGACTGGGATCATCTTGCCAGGCGCGGACTTAGGACGTATATCTCGTCTTCCGTAGAGCGTTTTATAATTGAAAATTCGTACAATTTCAACTTTCATTTGGATATGATATTTTTCATGATTCTCTCTCTCCAATCTTAATATGTCCGTTTAATTATTTCATTATCTGGCCGCCGATAAGTGTAACTCACCCTTTTGATGCAATTTTGCTTTAAACTTTTCCAAGAATTCTGCAATCGGTCTTTCCTTAATAATCGGTAAATTTCCTCGGCTAATAGTGATTTTACATCTGTAATAATTATCACTCTCGCACTCTCCCATTTATTATTTTGTTTAACGTTTGCGGCAGGTAAAAATTGAATTCAGTAGTATTTCGGCTTAATTCTCATGGTGACATCATAGGCATAGTCCATAAACTTGATTCATCACATTCCTTGCAGTTTCGTACAAA
Organism: Limnephilus auricula; assembly: GCA_951813805.1. Lineage (NCBI taxonomy): Eukaryota > Metazoa > Arthropoda > Insecta > Trichoptera > Limnephilidae > Limnephilus > Limnephilus auricula. The sequence goes on along the minus strand of OX638395.1, from coordinate 59,186 downwards.
TACTTCATTTTTCGCGTCCGTAGATGTTTACAACTATTTTTTATCTTTCGTCCCTTTTCATGATCAGATATAATATTCATAAAACTTTGTCTGGTAATAACTAATATCACCTTATTAATTCAGAATTCATTTTCTTAATGCATTTCAACTAGCTCTATAGTCCAGTTCGTACCTGTTTGACTTCATTTTTTGTGTATTCTTTCTAAAAATATTATTTACTCTTATCTGAGTGTTGTTTACTTCTTGAAAAGATCTTGAAGCACTAATTCATAGATTGTATACGTCGTTAATTTTTATTGGTTTTCTCAATAATTCGTCTGGATTCTGTAGTGGTAATTTGGGCTTAATTACCCCATTTATTCCTCAAAACCATGTTAGTTTTTTTTTGTTACTAAACAAACTCTCTCCGTATACGCTCTGGAATTTTAAATTTATGATCGGTCCGAAGTGTCGGCTTACATCCAAAATTGATAAATTTTAAACGTGGTATCATTTGAAACTTCGAGCTCTTCATTATTTCGTCACCTTGATTTAGCGGTCGCTAGTGTAGTCGATTTGAAATTTCGTTTAGGTGGGAAAAATTTGTATGAGCTCTTCCGATGAAGAAGATGCTTTTTTTTTTCGAACGTAGTGTTGAAGTCATCACAAACTCTTCTTCTTTGTATTACTACAAAGTTCCGAGTTCGATCCCTCGGCTGGCTAAGTCCTCCATCACAACACAAGCAATATCTTCCGCTTAGTGTGGTGGTAGTAGGAGATTTTCAAATGTTGTTGGGTTATTCGTAACCCGGGAATGTTTGTCTTTCTTTTTAAAAAAAGAAAGAAATGAATGAGGTGGTGAGGGAGTGGTGTACTAGCACTACTTCGTATGCGACGTATTTGTATTAGAGCCGCGAGCTAAAGCTACTATATTACAGCGCCCTTGAGGGGTTTTCTCACAAAAATGGTGCTCTACAAAGTATCCTTTTACGCACCAGACTTTTACGTCCGGGTTTAGTTTTCCCCATAGGAAAAACTAAACCCTTTCACACGCTTTTCCATAAAAATGATCATCTGGTAAATCCACGCTATGCAAGTGTATTATATAAGTATAATTAATACAAAACAATACAAGAACAACATGTTAACATGTTAAACTAACAGACTATTAAATGGGAAAATAATTCAATGACCCCAGATATTTTCATATCAGAGGGTTCGGCTCGGTGGAATTCCTAATTTTACCGATAAATCCTACTGATCCCTCAATATAAACATTTAAAAAATCTTTCGTAATTCTACATGTATTTAAAATGACTGATTTTTGCAATTTTATATACAAACTCTTTGACAAATCTAATATGCCTAAATTTTTAATGAGAGAGCTAGGTATAATGCCAGTAGCCGAAATAAACAATGGTAATATTTTTATAGTCTGAGAATGCCAAATTCTTTTAATTTCATTTCCTAAATCCGCATACTTTCTTATTTTTTCAGAAAGAGATTTTTCAATATTAAAGGAATTTGGAATAGCTCCATCAATAATATAAGTTATTTTTTTAAATTATGTCATGTAAAACTATATCGGGTATATTATGACTAATTGGTCAGTCTGTTAGTATTGTTTTATGATAGTATATTTTAAAGAAATTATTTTATAAAAATGAATTTGGTTCGTATTCATAATATGGTACTGTATAATGACAGTCAATCAAGTTATGTTTAATTACAAAACTTTGGTGAATTATTTTTAAAACCTGATTGTGTCTAAATGTATACTCGGACGGCGCTAATGTAGAACATCCCGATATAATATAATCTATAGTTTCCGGAAAAGCCATACATTTTCTACATAAATCATCAATTTGATTTGTATCTTGATTATATGCTTCATATAATTTTTAGTTTTAATGACTCTATCTTGAATAGCAAGCATAAATCCTTCTATTTTTGCGCTCAACTCTCCAATACTCAACCATTTGTTTGACGAAAGTCGAAAGTTTGTCAACATACGTTTGGTTGAGATAATTGAAGTGTTTTGCGTGAATAATTTTATTTGACCAGAAATCTAATAATTCCTGGTTGGTATTTATAAAAATGTTGGCATTCTCGTCGTATAAATTTAAAGGTGTAATGTTTCTATCTGCCTTGCAAATTATTTTATGGATTTCTGAATTATTTTATGCATTTCTGAATAATTTCATGCATTTCTGAATTATTTTATGCATTTCTGAATTATTTTAAGCATTTCTGAATTATTTTATGCATTTCTGTAAATATTATTAATTAATTTATTTATTTATATTTTAATATTATTATTACAATTTTTTTTTAATTACATCAATACATACGTACATTTAAAAAAAAATTTATTACACCGCACAAGAGTCCCAACTGCTCCCAAGGGAGGGGGACTAAGGTAGAGTCGTGATAAGAGGTGGGATAAGTAGCTGAGGGGATGTGGAGAGTGATGGTGAGAGGGCGGGGGGGGGGGGGGGGAGAAGTTTTTTTGAAAATGAAGCTCACTAATACATAATTATTTTTTTATATATTAATTTATAAAAACAGATTTTTTAAATATTTAAACAGCTGTCATTAAATAATAATATTTTTGAGTTTATAATAAAAACTCTCTTTTTTAATTTTTGAAAATTATTCCCATCAATGCAATATATCATTGAAGATAACAATAAAAATCTAAATTAATATATGAAAATGAAAATGAACAAGACACAGAAAAATAATAAAAGATAATGGTCGCAACTGGGACAACCTAGTAACTGAAACGCGCTGGTCGCGGCAAATAGCTCGGCGAGTTGCGAGTGACTGGTGGCGTCACCGTTGACAACTGGTCTTTGAGAAGTTGCCTGGTGTGCCGGACTGCAATTGAAATACACAGGATAGTGAATTGAGTTGCCAACTGTTTTTTTCTAGTTGCCCCGTGAGCGGATGGACTTATTTTTACCATTTCCCGCAGTTTCTTCACGAAGTTTCGCCATCCGAAAGAACTTTGTAGCAAAAATCAAAGAACTGTCTAACCCAGCGGTTGTCAATTTTTTTGAAGCCCCTGTATCTGTACCTCTATTTATCTTATGTACACGTATAATGAAAGACACTTTGGTATTTGTGTTGCCTTTTGTGTATGTTCGTATTTGAAATTATTAATCCTGGATAGGATTCGGTTTACAATCAATACCAAGGTTGTAAACGGGGACTGCGTGTCAGATGTTTATCACTATTATCAATAAAACACTTATCAGGTAAAACTAGTTAGTTTGTTTAGTGTTGAAATAACTTTAGGACATTAATCCATTTTACCCATGTTCCTTTCCAAATATTCCTTCCTTATGATTCCCCTCCTTTCACATCAAGGCCCTTTACCCAAGAAGCAAAAGAAGATGACTAAATCTAAATAATCTTGAAAAAATAACATATTTACACCTCGTTGTTTTGAATAAAAACATTCAATTGTTGTATTTGAAAATTCTGTAGGGCTTGCACAAGCAAATAACAATCATAAATATATTATGATATTCGTGTTAGTTATAACCATCGGATCATTAACAAAATGGAAAGTGACCGTGAATGAAGATCTGGGAACTGCCACCTCATCATCAAGGTAAGGGCCATTTCTGTCTTTATTCTTCCCCTGTCGATATAAAAACACAATTTTATGGACATTCATTATTCGCTTCAAAATTAGTTTTACAGTCCACAAGGTGTCATTGGACACTTATTGGGTCCGTTCTGCGAATTTCTACCGTGTTTTCCTTAATCGTTTGAAGTTTTTAAGCTCTTAAAAAAATATATGTTATTCTTTAAGATAGTATCTATACCAGGGATGGCCAAACTTTTGACCTGTTCGGTCTACTTGCGTTAAAAATTATTTCTTGCAGTCGACTGCAAGATAGAGTTTAAAAGTGACAAAATAAAACTATTTTGTGATAAATTTGTAAGAATTTATTAATGCAATGTAACATATAATTTTTTTTCACTAAGCTTTACGTTTTAGGGTGGATGTTTGGACACTGCACATTCTCCACAAGCTTATCATATCGGGAAGTGTACGAAGTAACTGCGATTCGCAAACACGAAGTTAAGTGGGCATCTATTATGCGGGAACGATGTTTGGTTTTTACTGCATTCATCGTTAAAAATGTTAATTAGCAAAGATAGGTAGAACCGAAAAATGATGTCAAATATAAAGCTACCTTTCTTAGGCATGGAAACTTTTCTTTGCAAATCAGTCTCCAAAAATCTGTACTACCAGATGCCCTAGCTTTCAAAAATATGTCGCTTCTCATTTTAATTATTTCTTCTTCGACCACAACAGATTCAGTGTCGGTTAAGTTACCGATTTTAACGGTGTGATGAGATAGGTTTTCCCCAAAGAAATTAGTTAAGGATTTGATACGACAATAAATAAAATGAGTTTGGAGATTTTCACTTAGTTGAGAAAACCATCACGAGGGAGACACCTCTTGAATAGGCTGCAAGTTAGAGCGGAAACTGTTTTACGGTTAGAGAGAGAAGGATGACGTGAAGAAAAATGAGACAACACGCCAAATTATTTAAAAATGGGGTTTCTCCCAATGGGATATCTTGTTTTGTTTCATGGAGCGATAAAATTCAAATAAGCCAATGAAAATACTGACGTAGGCGTGTTAGAAATCAGACAAAGGATTTGAACTTTACGCCCATCAATTATACGTTTGATTTATGGTTGTACTTTAGTACACGTGTCAGAGGAGGTCATTGGTTGCTTGATAGCTCAGTTCTCACGGAAAATTTAAGCGATCAGGAACCAACGATTTTGTGGAGGATAATTTACATATTTTATTATAAAAAATTACCAAAAAAGGAGTCAAAAGTGCTTGGAAAGAAGGGTAGACTTTTCATCTAACTACGTGCACTTCAAAAAAGGTTCATAAGATTAACAAATATCATCAAATAGCGGAAAATTATTACAAATTGACGTACATCAAAGGAAAAAATTATTACAAATTGACGTACATCAGGGGGAGAGGTTGGGAGAAAAATTGTTGAACTGAAAAGTATATAGTAAATGAATATTTGACAAAAAAAGCGTGGAATGGATACACGAAAAAACAATAATTTTAGACTGTGAGATGGTCCTGGATAGTGGATAGGATAGCGAATTGTTATTGACCGCTGACATTAAATATAAATAGGCGATTGTTCATCTCAAAAAATATTCGTTACATGACTTTAGCAATATAACAGACCAATTTAGCTGGAATATTGTCGTAAAATTTACATGGTCTATATGGCAGTGTTTATTTTATTCCAAACACATTATTTTTAATGGGGGAACGATTAGTTCAGAGTTCTCACCGAGTACGTACAAAAATTAACATCAACACAAGAACTTAATGTCCTTATACGAGCAAGGAAGAGAGAAAACTGATCAAACGAGGGGAGGGTCTTCGGTTAGACAGGAATTCGAGGGTCGAATTGGTGAAATTCTAAAGAAAATGTACATTTGAAAGGAAAAAAATATCTTGGAAAAATTAAATTAAACAAAAAAATCAGGACGAAAGACTACAGAAGCTGAGATTTGGTCGAAGCAAAATTTGCTGACGTTTCGGAAAAGTTGTTTAGAAGATAGAGGGTTTTTGAAGCGGATTATTACGAATAGCGGAAAATAAGCGTAAGAGATATTGATAAAGTCGCCATTGTAGGTTTGGTAGCGATGTGAATAAAAAAATTGTAAAGATATTAGGTGAAAATTTTAAATGAAAACGGAAAAATTTATCTGACAATACAAAATATATAGGTATAGTTTCTTGAAAACATGTGGTTAAATAGACATGGAAAAGGATATTCTATAAATGCATAGGATAATTGGAAATTCAACGGGAGAGAAAATAAGATACGGGAAGGGTTATTTGTGGAAGTACCAAATTAATAGTGAATGAATAAATACAGTCTGGATGATAATTATTTATATGATAATATAACATATCAATAGGTTAGAGACAGGACTTCATAGAAAATTACGTCATTATAAATAAAGTTCAAATTTACAACGTAAATAGAGTGAATACGGTTTCAAATGGAATTGTTCATAGAAAGGGCACTAAAAGTCGAAGAAAATCGATGTCTAATAAACATGAAAATTTTATAGAAAACACTTCGGTATGAGATTATCTGTGTTTTGCGATCGTAGATGTTATTTTGGGGCATGTGGGGTTTAAGCAAAGTATGGACCTATTTCAAATTAAGAAAAAGAAAACAAAAAAATTATGCGATTTTACATAAATTTCTAAGGGCAGATGAACAAAGGAATCTGGGCAATTTGATGGATATTTGTAGGTTCGGTACTGATAAGACGAGAGAGGGAGACACGTAGTTTCACGGGCCATGGTGGGACGTACTAAGATCTTGGATGCGACTATGAATGGAAAAAAATATGAATTCATGAGTTGATAGTGTACATTATTTTATATCAAAGAAAATTCGGTTAGGCTTTTCTGGGTCTCAGTGTGGTATTTATACGGGGACTTTCAGACAGAAGTCGTACGTCGGTCGGGAGATCTCAATAATATACCTTACGTCACGCCGTCGTTAAATTGGTAATATAAGTGTTTGAAATTTAAAATAATTCTGGTGTTCGGGGACTTAGAAAAATTAGGTCCTAAGTTGTCAAGTGTTAATTTAAAAAAGAATGGACTATTTAAGTATTTCGTGTTACAAAAAAAAATAAAATCAATAATAGTTATATAATAGTGAGTAATTGTTATATCGAATTTAGTGAAAATTTAAATGAAGGAAATAAAAAGAGATTAAAACCAAATAATAAAAATAGTGATAAAACTTAATATCAAAGTGTATAAATCAAATAAAAGTTATTATAAAAATTTAAATTTAAAAAAAAAACCATTAAAATTTTAAATTAAAGTGATCATTTGTGGTCCTTATTCGAAATTAAGTGTTCATTAAAAGTGATAAAATCTTTAACGGTTATAATTTATTTAAAACACTTAGCAAATCTTCAGTGCAAAAAAAAAAAACAATTTAGGATTAATTATATTACGTTTTAGAAAAAAAAATAATAGTTATAATCATCATCTTTAAAATAATTTTTTTTTTTTTTTTTTTTTTTTTAAATATGTTTATTCAGTTTTAATTTAACAATATTTTATTTTACAAATCTTACGAAACTGATCAATCAGTTTGATTGTAAGAAATCTCTCATTTTTTTTCAAATTATTTAATACAGTATACTTTTCAGTTTTACATAGTAAATACTAAATATAATACTTAAATACTAATTATTACGACAAACTAATTATTATAATGGTTATGAATTGCGTTGTAGTAAAAATATTTTACACAGTACAAACATAAGGCGAGAAAAAAATAAAATAGAAAGGAATTATATTATTTGATTTCATGTTCTTCGGAGGTAGAAAGATTTATCTTTTGTTTTGATTTTTGAATAAGATGTCTCATTTTTGATATTTTCAGGTAATGCGTTAAATATTTCCGGAATTTTATGCCTTTTTGTTCTATCTCCGTATACATTTTGAGATTTATTAATAATAAACATTTGTGCTTCTCTATGCCTAGTAGGGTAGTTGTGGTTTACAGGTTTTTTGAATTCTGTATTCCAGAATTCATCTAGCGTTAATTGGTAATTTACCTTACTGTGTATAGAGAGGACATTACACAAGGAGAACACTTTTTTATAATCACCTTCACATAATTGAATCTTTTTTTTGCCTGATATCAATTTTAGGAAACGAATTTGTAATTGTTCTATTTTATTTAAGTATGTTTTGTACGTTAATCCGTAACTATTTATTCCGTATCCTATAATTGATTCTGCTAATGCGTTGTATATACAGTATAATACATTTTTATTAACAAAATTTTTGAGGTGGTAAAATTTTCCTAATATGGATCTTAATCTATTACATACATTTTCAATGTGATTTGACCAGTTAAGGTTGACATCTATTGTAAGACCAAGGTATGTATATTGGTACACTTTTTGTATATTCGGGCAATTACACTGCTGGAATTGGTTTTTTGTGTGCAAACAATCATATGAGTGACTTTTTATATGCAATTCCTTTTCCTGACAATTTGCATATGGTGAGTGTATAAGCATATATTTGTTTTTTTTTTGCGTTAATAATAATGTCATTATCATGGGACCATTTAATTATGTTATTTAGGTCTGTTTGTAAAATTTCCTCAATTTTTAGTGGATCTTTGTCAGCACATATAATGCAAGTATCGTCTGCAAACATGTAGCATTTACAACGTTTTATTACGTTTGGTAGACTGTTTACTTGCATTATATAACATGTAGGCCCCGATATCGACCCTGTTGCTACTCCGGTATCTGTTAACATTTCATCACTAAAAATTCCGTCAATTTTAACTTTAATTTTTCTATTTAATAGATAATTTTTAATCAATGATTTTAAAGGACCTCTAATACCACATTCATCCATTGCCCTTAATAATGTTTCGTGGTCCAATGTGTCAAAGGCCTTTTTAAAGTCTATAAAAATTATACCAACATAATATTTTTCATTTAAATGACAATTTATATGGTCAGTGAATTTAGACAGTAATTGTGTAGTACTTTTTTCTTTTCGAAATCCGTATTGTACGGGATTTATGATTTTATTTTTTTCTATAAAAAGTTGTATTTGGTTAAATATAGCTCTTTCAATAATTTTATCAATACGTGAGAGAATCGCTATTGGTCGATAGTTTGTGAAATCTTTGTGGTTTCCTGATTTATATATAGTTCTGATAATGGATGTTTTAAGTTCGTCAGGCATAATACTTTTACTTACACAAAGGTTAATTAATTTAGTCAATATTGGGATTATATTATAAGCAATTAACTTCAGATCTTTAATTCTTATATGATCATTGCCTTCTGATTTTTTAACATCCATATCATTAATAATTTTTTTAACATCTTTTTGTGATACAGGTCTAAATCTCATTGACATACTAGCAGGAGTTGTATACGTGTTACGATCTAGGAATTTTTTAGTACAGTTATGTCTTATGTCTTTTATTTCATTTACGAATGTTGTAGCAAATTTATCACATAAAAATTTTGTGTCTCCTTGACTTCCCATATGTTGAAGGATTATTTTATCTAGATTTTGTTTAGGTTTTCCTATTAGGTTATTTATTTCGTCCCAGAGTTTCCTTGGGTTGCCGTTTAAACTGTTTATTACGTTTTTGTGAAATGTGTTTTTAGTAAAATTAATATGTTTATTTGTTTTATTTCTAAATCGCGTGTATTCTAAACGAAATACAGGGTTATTAGGGCTATTCTTGCATTTTCGGTAAAGATAATCTCTTTTTTTAATCATGTTCTTAATTTCTTCAGTAACCCATTGGTTGTTGTGCCTATGATTATTTTTAAATGATTTTTCTTTTTTCGAGGATTCATAGATATTATCAAAAATATTTTTTTAATTATAGTACAGTTCTGAGGGACATTCAGTTTGTAATAATTTACCCCATTTTACTAGTTTTAATTTGGAATATATCAATTTATTATCAATAATTTCCCTTTTTATATTTAAATCCTTTGTAAGTACCTCTTTTCCCATCGCAACTCCTGTTATATAGTGGTCCGATATTTTGTTAGTCACAATACATGAAAATACAGTGTTATTACGGTTACGAATTGCAATATGGTCGATACAGGAATAAACATTTTTACCGTTTAAAATTTCATCCCGGGTCACATCTAATATTACATTTTCTAAGCCATTTTCACTGAGTAGATTTTGGTATTCTGTAATTACACTATTTTTGGTATCCAATAAATTCAAGTTAATGTCACCACAGTACAAGTAATTTGAATCAGATGAGGTTAATTGTAATATTTGTTTTAGTTCCTTCAAGTATATATTCTTGTTGTTGTTCGGCGGGCGATATACTGCAAGTATATTTATGACATCTTGATGAACGGTGGTTATTTCTCCAGATATTGTCTCGCAGCTTTTAAAAGAAATGTTTGTTTTCTTAAAAGTATGATGGTTTTTTAAGTACATGATTAGTCCCCCTCCTCTTTTATTCTCTCTAGTATTTGCAATCGAGATGAAGTTTGGTATATTGAACATAGTTATTATTTCGTTTTTAATATTTATTTCCGTTAGAAAAATTACATCTATAAACTGCAGAATGTCATTTATTTCTGCAATAAATGAATTAAAATTCTTTTTCAGTGATCTTATATTTAGGTGAATAGCCACAAACCTCTTATTGATGCTTTTATCGTTTATCCAGTTATCCAAATTATAGCACTTCGTAAACTTGTGAGTTTGGAATTGTGTAGAATCTTCCATGACGTGGATTTAGTAACTGATAAATTAAGTGCTTCGGGTCAAAAGGTGTTTTGATATATATATATTTTTTTAAATGTATCTGTTTATGTCATTCTCATTTCTTATATGGTATTTTCCCATCACCTTCACTTCTTATTAATATTTTGGAATTTTGTACCCAAATGTATTTAAATTTTGTTTTCATTTTTTGTTTTGTAATGTATAGGAGATCTTTTTTTTCTTTTGTTAGATTTTCATTTATGTATATTCGGTCGTTGTTTCCGTTCTTGTAAATGTCGTTGTTCGTTAATATGTTTTTTCTTTTTTGCAGCCATTCATCTCGATGAGATTGACGAGTGAACTTCACAATTACATTTGCCGGTTTTGAGTCCTTTCTATTTGGAAGTCTCCAAACCTTTTCAATATTTTCGCCATTCGTATTTAGTTTATCTGCAATTGTTTTTATAGTAGTTTCAATATTTTCGTCTTTTTTCATTTCTATACCAAACAGTTCAATGTTGTAGTTTTTTTCTCTTTGTTCAATTTCTTGGATCCTTAAATCTCACTAATGCTCTATTACATTTTTCAAGGTATGTGTTTTTGTTTATAACTTCGTTGAGTTTATTTTCGTTTTCTTTTAGTTTTTTTCCCAATTCTAGATGTAGCGATATCAGTTCGTCATATTTGTTGGATAGAAACTCAGTTGACTGTGTGAGAGTCTCCATATCTTTTTTCATGACGTACATTATGCTTATTTTATTGTTTATTTCATTAAGAATTTGTTTCATTTCTGGGATATTTTCTGGGTTCGGGCCTTGTGACCCGCTGCCTCCGGCCGTTGCGTTTTCTGCGTTCGCATTTACTGTTCGTTGTACTTCACAGTTTGTACAAATAAATGCATTACCCACGTTAATGGCGGGGTTTGTACATAGTTTGTGGAAGTTTCCATTACAGTCGATGCATTTGACCAATTCACTGTCTTTAGCAACATATTTTTTACATTTCTTACACTGCACCATTTTAAAGTAGTTTGAGCGTTTTTCGTTTACTTTTAAATCACTTTTACAATTTATTTATCGCACACTGATTTACACCGTTCGTGTTCGCTGAGAGTAAAATTAAAATTGTGTGTTTGTTTAAATAATTAAAATCAATTTTGAAGAGTTAATAATAAACATTTTGCAAATTTCAAATTAATTAAAAGAAAGAAAAGGGGGTTTTATTTGATAGTTGTATACATTTTAGGTAGAGAAAAAAAATTTAAGATTGTCGTGTACACCCGACGGAAAAGTCTTAAGTCGGTAAGTCAATTATTTTCATAATTAATCATCAAGAAATCAAGAAGAAGAAGAAGAATTAATCATTTCCAGATTTGAGATGGGAGATAGCAGGAAAACTCGGGTGAGATTTATTTAATTTTTCTCAAGACAAATAAAATTATATGATATTTATATACTTTATGATTTTGTATAAAAAAAAAATATATATACATTGAAAATATATATATATATATATATATAGTTGGATTCAAATTCCAGATATTGTTAATTGAGTTGGATTCAAATTCCAGATATTGTTTTTTTTTCACCAGATTTACAGGAACTTTTATATATAAATATATTTATACTTTCATACACTTTTCCATATAAATGATCATCTAGTAAATCCACGTTATGCAAGTGTATTATATAAGTACTAGCTTTTGCCCGTTGCAAGGCAACTAATTGGTTAAAGCACTAAGCGATTTGACGTTTGAATGTGGATGAAGCAAGAAGTGTGAGTGTCTACATTTTTTAAAAATTAAATATTTAAAAAAAAAAAATCGATGTTTGAATGTGGATGAAGCAAGGATTGTGAGAACTACTCAAAGGGTCCTGTGAGTTAATCGCTCAATTTTGTACACCCGCTACTTAGCCACTTTGGTCGCCCTGGTTAAGGCGTTCAGTATGGGCCTTTTCTCGCAAAAAGGGGCCTAGAAGTTTACGGCTCAATTTTTTCACTAATAAATTGTTTCTAAATTATATGATATGCACTCACTTTTATCATAACTCCCGTTACACCTATTTAAATTTTTTGTACAAATTTGATAACGCCAAAGCTCTGCATTATATAAAGAAAACTTCGCGGGCTTGCGCACAATAACTCACCAAAGTTTCATCGCAATCGGATGAATATTATTGTACATAATTTCATTACGCTAGAGCTCATTATTATATTTTAAAACCATTTCGAGCATGCACACATCATATCCCCAAAGTTTCATCGCAATCGGATGAATAGTATTGGAAATAATTTCATAATGCCAGAGCTTATTCTTATATATAGAAACCATCCCTAGCATGCCAACATCGAATTCCCAAAGTTTTATCTCAATCGGATGAAAAGTAAAGGAAATAATTTCATTACGCCAGAGCTTACTTTTATGCATAAAAACCATCCCAGGCATGTACACACCAAATCTCCAAAGTTTCATCTCAATCGGGTGAATAGTATATGAAATAATTTGATAACGCCAGAGCTTACTATTACGCATTGAAACCATCCCGGACATGCACACATCAAATCCCCAAAGTTTCATCGCAATCGGATGAATAGTATAGGAAATAATTTCATAAAGCCAGAGCTTACTATTATGCGTAGAAACCAACCCGGGCATGCACACATCAAATCCCAAAAGTTTTGTCGCAATCAGATGAATAGTATTGGAAAAAATTTCATAACGCCAGAGCTTACTCTTTTACATAGAAACCATCCCGAGCATGCCAACATCGAATTCCCAAAGTTTCATCTCAATCGGATGGAAAGTATAGGAAATAATTTCATAACGCCAGATCTTACCATTATGCGTAAATAATTTCATAATTCCAGAGCTTACTATTATGCGTAGAAACCAACCCGGGCATGCACACATCAAATCCCAAAAGTTTTGTCGCAATCAAATGAATAGTATTGGAAAAAATTTCATAACGCCAGAGCTTACTCTTTTACATAGAAACCATCCCGAGCATGCCAACATCGAATTCCCAAAGTTTCATCTCAATCGGATGAAAATTAAAGGAAATATTTTCATAACGCCAGAGCTTACTTTTATGCATAAAAACCATCCCAGGCATGCACACATCAAATCTCCAAAGTTTCATCTCGATCGGGTGAATAGTATATAAAATAATTTCATAAAGCCAGAGCTTACTATTATGCGTAGAAACCAACCCGGGCATGCACACATCAAATCCCAAAAGTTTTGTCGCCATCAGATGAATAGTATTGGAAAAAAACCTACCTAACCCTCAAACTAAAAATATTTGTTCATTTACCTACGTAATTTCTAAAAAAAAAAAAACATTGCAATTTTATTACTTATCAAAAAAACCATCTTATCAAACTCAATTTTACTGCAGCAAAAAAATTACACAAAGAAATTCTTTAACAATATCCGGCTACCCGTGCACACGTATAATTATTTTTATTTTAAAATTGAATAATGTCCAAAGTAAACGAACGAATCCTGACCGATCTATTTTTCGATTTATATGCATATAAAAAATCTGTAGCACTGCATCGAACCCACCTAATTTATAAAAAGTACCTTCATACATACCTACCTACCCAGAGTACCTGTTCAGTACTTAGTTCCTACCTACCTGCATATCTACCTACCCCCGTGTACATCTACATTTTTTTGGAAATATCCATCTTTGGTTACTTTTTTTTATTTTATATCATATTTTTTTTGTGATTTAAAGGAAAGAAGTTCTTACTTAGAGTAAATATCGATATTTGAATTCAATGCAATCCGCATGCCTACTGAACTCCCTGATTGGACAGTCGAAATGAACGACAGGGTCCGGCAAAATTTCCTCACTCATTATTACAAAAACCAATCGATTAAAAAAATGATTTTTTTTTTAAATCGACTCTTTAATATTTTTTTATGGAAATGACATCTTTCAAGTATCCACCTTTTGATGTCACGGACGCCATAACTCTTTTCGTAATCAATAATTATTAATAACGATAAATGTATAGAAAATTAGAAAAAAAACTTTGCATCTTATTTAGATAAATTTTAATGCGCCGCAAAAACGTTGGTGGCAAACGCAAGACAATATTTTCTAAACAAAAAAAATTAAGGCAAAAATCATGAGTTTTAATAAAAAAATTAATCAGTATATTTCGAGCGGAATTTTTTTTACCACCCTGTTTCTGAATTTGAATTAAAAGACCGACAAACTGCAATCGGCATTTTTCCAGAAGAAACGCATTTAGTACCTACCATCTTTGGTGATTTCTCTTAATTTCAAACCATTTATTTGTAATTCGATGGAGCAAAGTAGGTACCTACCCAGTGATTATTATTATACCAATCCACCTGACCAGTAATATTTTTAAATCTTGTATAATTTGTTAGCGGATTTTTCATGGATTTTTTTGTAAAATGTCAAATTTTTAGCTCGATATTGTGGAATATTTTCAATGGAATGCCACTAAAAAAACGGTTGAATAAGTTTTCGAAACCTTTTGCCATTGAATATATCAAAAAACATTTACGCCAGAGGCCGTCATTTTGACGCAATTTCGTTTGCAAATGAAGGATTCTCAAATACGCCAAAGCTCAATTTTTTTAAAGGCTAAAGTCTAATTTTTTGTTCAGGCCCTAACACGCTTGCTCTATAACGATCGGTAGGATAACTATCGGTAACTTCTCATCGTTCCGTAGGACAACTGCACATCGCTAACGAACAAACAACAGTTGATGTCGAATATGTTAAGGACACTTAGTCATTGTGAACTGTCACTTATTCGTTGGCGATCTGTAGTCATGCTAGGGAACGATGAGAAGTTACCGATAGTTATCCTATCGATCGTTATAGAGCGAGCGTGCTAGGGCCTCTGACCTACCGCAAAAGCCGTGAGGATCTTACGCTAAAAAAATTCGCTGGGTGGGTAGGCCAACGCCTCTGCAATAGGTCATTTCAAGTGGTTCGCTATGTTTGTTGATTTAGAAGTGGTGCCTGGGTTCATGAGGTTTGTTCTGGTCTTGGCGGTGGATTCGTCTGCCCACCAATTTCGTGGCAGACCAGATCGGAAGAGACTGGTTTAGGGAGACTTTTTGGGTTCTTCAGCAAAGCTCTCTCGGAACATCACCTTGCACCGCAGTGGGAGGGATAAAATCATTCGTCCGTCACTCCACACACTGATCCCCAGATTCCTACCCACCCCTCATAACTTTTTCCTTACCAGAACATCATCTCCTTACCTTCCTAAAAAGAACCCTTCACACAGCATCCCCAAAGATGACATAGGCCCTGAGAGGAATTATTTTCGTCCGTCACTCCACACACTGATCCCCAGATTCCTACCCACCCCTCATAACTTTTTCCTTACCAGAACATCATCTCCTTACTTTCCTAAAAATAACCCTTCACACAGCATCCCCAAAGATGACATAGGCCCTGAGAGGAATTATTTTCTTCAAGGCCTCCTGTGTAGAGCTATTATAAAAATTAAATAAACTTCTCTTTTCCCGGTAGATTTTCCTAATTTTGTTTTAAATTAGTCGAGTAAGATCCATAGTTTATGCATAAACATTCACACGAAAAAGCCCGCCCTTAGGATTGTGGGTATTGGTGCATATAACGATGCAAAACGTCACTGAGATACATCTTTTTGCCAACCTGAATATATTTAGATATTCTTAAATCGACTCAGATTAACCGGTTATAAAGGGTTTGGTCATCCAACAAATGATTCACGGGGTGGCAGTACCAATGCACACCACCCACGACGAATGATATTATAATAACACTATTGTGCACTATTTAAAGAAGTACCTACACCATTAGGCAAAAAAAATGGATTATCCTGAGTTATTTAAACAGTTTTATTCATCATGTTAAATTCTCAATATTTGAAAAATAACGTTCCCACCCAAGTAGGTACCTACCCACTGGTAAATTATTTTCTATGATCTCGGCAGCCTGAACCGTTCGAATTTTATTTGTCTTTACAAAAGTACCAACCCAGGAATTAAAATCAACGTTATGTAGCTGGCCGGTAACGTTTAACCTGTTTTTATTTTGCATTTCTTCATAAACGTCAGAATTTTTTCAACTTTTATTATACATCTTCATGTATCCTGAAATAATTTACATGAAATGTGGTAAATGTAATGTATTATTGGAGTTCGGAAATCTATGGTTTTCAAAATTATAGAAAAACATCTTATCCACATATGCTATTTTTGACGTAATATTGATACTCGTCGAAATGTCAAATTAACATGCGAGACGCCATAGAATAATTTTCAAAAATGCCCCAACATTTCAGTACTTTGAAGGTCTGACGATAATTTTTTCCTTAATAAAGCATTTTTTTACTGGCTACGAACATTTTAACAGTTTTTAACTCGGATTTTTTTTCGTAAACGTCAGAAATTACCGACGTTTGAAAACGAATCCTGACAAAATTTCCATGAAAAGTCATAAATATAATATATTATTTATGTTCCAAAACCTGTCGTAGTCGAAATAATACAAAAACATCTAAGCCAGGTATCTTTTTTAAGTCGCAATTTTGATTTACCTCGAGGCTCGTCGGAATGTAAAGTTTTGAGGTGAGACGCCTTATATTTAAAAAAATATACACTTTACGATTTTAGTACTGAGGCTCTTTCACAAATTTTTCGTGAAGGTCTGACGATAAATTTTTCCTTTTTTGATGGGCGAACCTGGCGGCTGGAAATACAACTTTGAATTTCTTCGTCGAATAATGAGCGCTTCTAGTTTTTGCCGCTAGGTTTTCATACATCAGTTTTATTAGCAGTTTATTTTTTTTGCATCAGTTTTTTTATATGAAAATTTGCAATTGGTAAAATTCTGGCTGAATTTTTCCCATACAAATCAGGTCTGAAAAAATCGTATGTATTTTTATCCACGGTCGATGTCTCGCGAAAATCAGCTTTGAGGTCGGTTAAACTTGAGGGGCAGAGTGGTCGTTTTTCGCAAGACTTCGATTGACTTAAAATCTGGTGGTTACGAGCATTAATATATACTAGCTTTTGCCCGTTGCAACGCAACTAATTGGTTAAAGCACTAAGGCGCTCCGCCCACTGAGGCAACTGAAAACCAACTAAAACCGTCTGTTTCTCTGTCTTGATTGGTCAAAAGCTTGGTTAACCATAGAAGAAGAACAATCAGCTGACAGTTGGCAACTACCAATGGCCGCCCAGGGCAACCAGTAGAGCAAGTCGCAAGTCACCGCTTGCGTTACCATTGACAACGGGGTTTTGTGTGATAGTGTATGTGCGGGCCATCACATTGTCATACAAAGACAGTTGGCAGTTGAGAGTTTTCAGTTGCCTGAGTGGGCGGAGGCGATAAGCGATTTGACGTTTGAAGGTGGATGAAATAAAAAGTGTGTGCGTACATTTTTTTTTCATATTAAATATTTGGAGAAAAAAAACTATGGATGAATGTGGATGAAGCAAGGCTTGTGAGCCTTCACAGGGTTTGTGAAGATTGAATATTTTTAAAATATGAAGTATTTTTAAAATTAAAGAATTTTGAAATTTGAATATTTAGAAATTTTTGGTTTTTTAAAATCTACATGGTGACCTTAAATTTAAGTAATATGAAATCCCCTTCCTCGCTTTGTCAGAATCGATATGTCACATGACTAACCTAAGAAGAGTCTTAAAAAACAACATGGCGACCGAAATGTTGACTAATATGAAATCCCCAACCTCGGTTTGTCAGAATCGATATGTCACATGACTAACCTAAGTAAAGTCTTAAAAAACAAAATGGCAACCATAATTTTAACTAATATGAAATCCCCGTTCTCGCTTTGTCTGAATCGATATGACAAACCTAAGTTTCATCGCAATCGGATGGATAGTAGATGAAATAATTTCATAACGACAGAGCTTACTTACTGTTATGCGTAGAAACCACCCCGGGCATGCACACATGAAATCCCCAAAGTTTTATCGCAATCGGATGAATAGTATAGTATGAAATCCCCATCCTCTCTTTGTCAGAATCGATATGTCACATGACTAACCTAAGTAAAGTCTTAAAAAACAAAATGGCGACCGTAATTTTAACTAATATGAAATCCCCATCCTCGCTTTGTCAGAATCGATATGTCACATGACCAACCTAAGTAAAGTCTTAAAAAACAAAATGGCGACCGTAATTTTAACTAATATGAAATCCCCATCCTCGCTTTGTCAGAATCGATATGTCACATGATTAACCTAAGAAAAGTCTTAAAAACAAAACGGCCACCGTAATTTTGACTAATATGAAATCCCCATCCTCGCTTTGTCAGAATCGATATGTCACATGACTTACCTAAAAAAATTCTTAAAAAACAAAATGGCGACCGTAATTTTGACTAATATGAAATCCCCATCCTCGCTTTGTCAGAATAGATATGTCACATGATTAACCTAAGAAAAGTCTTAAAAAACAAAACGGCCACCGTAATTTTGACTAATATGAAATCCCCATCCTCGCTTTGTCAGAATCGATATGTCACATGACTAACCTAAGTAAAGTCTTAAAAAACAAAATGGCGACCGTAATTTTAACTAATATGGAATCCCCATCCTCGCTTTGTCTGAATCGATATGTCACATGACTTACCTACAAAAATTTCTTTAAAAACAAAATGGCGACCGTAATTTTGACTAATATGAAATCCCCATCCTCGCTTTGTCAGAATCGATATGTCACATGATTAACCTAAGAAAAGTCTTAAAAAACAAAACGGCCACCGTAATTTTGACTAATATGAAATCCCCATCCTCGCTTTGTCAGAATCGATATGTCACATGACTAACCTAAGTAAAGTCTTAAAAAACAAAATGGCGACCGTAATTTTAACTAATATGAAATCCCCATCCTCGCTTTGTCAGAATCGATATGTCACATGATTAACCTAAGAAAAGTCTTAAAAAACAAAACGGCTACCGTAATTTTGACTAATAAGAAATCCCAATCCTCGCTTTGCGAAAATCGACATGTCACATGACTAACCTAAGAAAAGTCTTAAAAAAACAACATGGCGACCGAAATTTTGACTAATATGAAATCCCCATCCTCGCTTTGTCAGAATCGATATGTCACATGACTAACCTAAGTAAAGTCTTAAAAAACAAAATGCCGACCGTAAATTTGACTAATATAAAATCCCCACCCTCGCTTTATCAGAATCGATATATCACATGACAAACCTAAGTTTCATCGCAATCGGATGGATAGTAGATGAAATAATTTCATAATGCCAGAGCTTACTATTATGCGTAGAAACCACCCCGGGCATGCACACATCAAATTCCCAAAGTTTCATCGCAATCGGATGAATAGTATAGGAAATAATTTCAGTACGCCAGAGCTTATTATTATATAGAAAAGCCATGCATAAAATCCCCAAAGTTTTATCGCAATCGGATGAATAGTATTGGAAATAATTTCATTACGCCAGAGCTTTCTATTAGGTATATATAGAACCCATCCTGAGTATGCACACATATAATTCCCAAAGTTTCATCTCAATCGGATGAATAGTATATCAAAAAATTTCATAACACCAGTTCTCACTATCATATTTAGAAACCATGCCGGGCATTGATGACGGGCATCAGAAACGGCGCTCTACAATTTTTTATTACTGAGCAAAAAATATTATATCAAACTATATTTCATTGCAATAAAAAAATAAGCGAAAAAATCTTTCAAAAACCTGTTAAAAAAATAAATGTCTATCGAAAAACCAACAATTATCTACCATCTTTGGTATTTAAAAAAAAAATCATTTCATTAATTTGTAATACAATGGATAAAAGTACCTACCATCTTTGGTACCTTTTTTATTTCAAATCATTTATTTGAAATACGGTGGAAAAAGTTTTATCTTCAGTTCAAACATACAGTACCTACCCAGTTATAATGTTCTACATATTTTTTATAAGGGCAAGACTGAACCATAAAAATTAGCAAAACCTCCTTCAATAAAAGCCTGAAAATCGAATTCCGCCATCTTTTTAAAAACATTTTCATACAAAACCTACGGCTAAAATGTGGCGGAGGTTTTGATACAGGCTGGGTCACTATACTCGGTGTTATCAGTCGTGAAGTTAGTCGCAAGCAATAAAGTACCTACCCGGTGGCTAGGTGTTCGCACTTCTACTGGCCGCAGAAAATTTTAATTCATGACAAAACGTTTTTTACACAATTTTTTCGCTAGATGTCAAAAGTTTGGCAAAGTTTAGCGGCAAATTTATAATGAAGAGGGTTAGATGTTTTGCCTGAATAAGATGGCCAATCCTCTCGTCTACGATCCTATTCAAAAACATTGCCACCAGAATAATTTTTTACGACCCAATCTCGAATGCCGTGGAACCCTCTCATATGTAAAATTTTCAAGCGAGTCGCCTAAGAAAATTTAAAAAACACACCTCAAGATACTGTTTTGTACTCAAATTTGTCGTGAAGGTCTGACGATAAATTTTTCCTTTTTTGATGGGCGAACCTGGCGGCTGGCAATATAACTTTGAATTTCTTCTTCGAATAATGAGCGCTTCTAGTTTTCGCCGCTAGGTTTTAATACATCAGTTTCATTAGTAGTTTTTTTTTTTTGCATCAGTTTTTTTATATGAAAATTTGCAATTGGTAAAATTCTGGCTGAATTTTCCCCATACAAATCAGGTCTGAAAAAATCGTATGTATTTTCATCCACGGTCGCTGTCTCGCGAAAATCAGCTTTGAGGTCGGTTAAAATTGAGGGGCAGAATGGTCGTTTTTCGCGAGACTGCAAAACACTTAATCGGTCATCCACGGTCGCTGTCTCGCGAAAATCAGCTCTGAGGTCGGTTAAACTCGAGGGGCAGAGTGGTCGTTTTTCGCGAGACTGCGATTGTCTTAAAATCTGGTGGTCAAGAGCATTAATATTAATATACTAGCTTTTGCCCGTTGCAAGGCAACTAATTGGTTAAAGCACTAAGCGATTTGACGTTTGAATGTGGATGAAGCAAGAAGTGTGTGTGTCTACATTTTTTAAAAATTAAATATTTGAAAAAAAAAATCGATGTTTGAATGTGGATGAAGCAAGGATTGTGAGAACTACTCAAAGGGTCCTGTGAGTTAATCGCTCAATTTTGAACACCCGCTACTTAGCCACTTTGGTCGCCCTGGTTAAGGCGTTCAGTATGGGCCTTTTCTCGCAAAAAGGGGCCTAGAAGTTTACGGCTCAATTTTTTCACTAATAAATTGTTTCTAAATTATATGATATGCACTCACTTTTCTAATAACTCCCGTTACACCTATTTAAATTTTTTGTATGAATTTGATAACGCCAAATCTCTGCATTATATAAAGAAAACTTCGCGGGCTTGCGCACAATAACTCACCAAAGTTTCATCGCAATCGGATGAATATTATTGTAGATAATTTCATTACGCTAGAGCTCATTATTATATTTTAAAACCATTTCGAGCATGCACACATCATATCCCCAAAGTTTCATCGCAATCGGATGAATAGTATTGGAAATAATTTCATAATGCCAGAGCTTATTCTTATATATAGAAACCATCCCTAGCATGCCAACATCGAATTCCCAAAGTTTCATCTCAATCGGATGAAAAGTAAAGGAAATAATTTCATTACGCCAGAGCTTACTTTTATGCATAAAAACCATCCCAGGCATGCACACATCAAATCTCCAAAGTTTCATCTCAATCGGGTGAATAGTATATGAAATAATTTGATAACGCCAGAGCTTATTATTACGCATAGAAACCATCCCGGACATGCACACATCAAATCCCCAAAGTTTCATCGCAATCAGATGAATAGTATAGGAAATAATTTCATAGAGCCAGAGCTTACTATTATGCGTAGAAACCAACCCGGGCATGCACACATCAAATACCAAAAGTTTTGTCGCAATCAGATGAAAAGTATTGGAAAAAAAATCATAACGCCAGAGCTTACTCTTTTATGTTCAAACCATCCCGAGTATCCAACATCAAATTCCCAAAGTTTCATCTCAATCGGATGGAAAGTATAGGAAATAATTTCATAACGCCAGATCTTACCATTATGCGTAAATAATTTCATAATTCCAGAGCTTACTATTATGCGTAGAAACCAACCCGGGCATGCACACATCAAATACCAAAAGTTTTGTCGCAATCAGATGAAAAGTATTGGAAAAAAAATCATAACGCCAGAGCTTACTCTTTTATGTTCAAACCATCCCGAGTATCCAACATCAAATTCCCAAAGTTTCATCTCAATCGGATGGAAAGTATAGGAAATAATTTCATAACGCCAGATCTTACCATTATGCGTAAATAATTTCATAATTCCAGAGCTTACTATTATGCGTAGAAACCAACCCGGGCATGCACACATCAAAGCTCAAAAGTTTTGTCGCAATCAAATGAATAGTATTGGAAAAAATTTCATAACGCCAGAGCTTACTCTTTTACATAGAAACCATCCCGAGCATGTCAACATCGAATTCCCAAAGTTTCATCTCAATCGGATGAAAATTAAAGGAAATATTTTCATAACGCCAGAGCTTACTTTTATGCATAAAAACCATCCCAGGCATGCACACATCAAATTTCCAAAGTTTCATCTCGATCGGGTGAATAGTATATAAAATAATTTCATAAAGCCAGAGCTTACTATTATGCGTAGAAACCAACCCGGGCATGTACACATCAAATCCCAAAAGTTTTGTCGCCATCAGATGAATAGTATTGGAAAAAAAACCTACCTAACCCTCAAACAAAAAATATTTGTTCAACAAAAAACCATCTTATCAAACTCAATTTTACTGCAGCAAAAAAATTACACAAAGAAATTCTTTAACAATATCCGGCTACCCGTGCACACGTATAATTATTTTTATTTTAAAATTGAATAATGTCCAAAGTAAACGAACGAATCCTGACCGATCTATTTTTCGATTTATATGCATATAAAAAATCTGTAGCACTGCATCGAACCCACCTAATTTATAAAAAGTACCTTCATACATACCTACCTACCCAGAGTACCTGTTCAGTACTTAGTTCCTACCTACCTGCATATCTACCTACCCCCGTGTACACCTACATTTTTTTGGAAATATCCATCTTTGGTTACTTTTTTTATTTTATATCATATTTTTTTTGTGATTTAAAGGAAAGAAGTTCTTACTTAGAGTAAATATCGATATTTGAATTCAATGCAATCCGCATGCCTGATTCTCCCTGATTGGACAGTCGAAATGAACGACAGGGTCCGGCAAAATTTCCTCACTCATTATTACAAAAACCAATCGATTAAAAAAATGATTTTTTTTTAAATCGACTCTTTAATATTTTTTTATGGAAATGACATCTTTCAAGTATCCACCTTTTGATGTCACGGACGCCATAACTCTTTTCGTAATCAATAATTATTAATAACGATAAATGTATAGAAAATTAGAAAAAAAACTTTGCATCTTATTTAGATAAATTTTAATGCGCCGCAAAAACGTTGGTCGCAAACGCAAGACAATATTTTCTAAACAAAAAAAATGAAGGAAAAAATCATGAGTTTTAATAAAAAAATTAATCAGTATATTTCGAGCGGAATTTTTTTTACCACCCTGTTTCTGAATTTGAATTAAAAGACCGACAAACTGCAATCGGCATTTTTCCAGAAGAAACGCATTTAGTACCTACCATCTTTGGTGATTTCTCTTAATTTCAAACCATTTATTTGTAATTCGATGGAGCAAAGTAGGTACCTACCCAGTGATTATTATTATACCAATCCACCTGACCAGTAATATTTTTAAATCTTGTATAATTTGTTAGCGGATTTTTCATGGATTTTTTTGTAAAATGTCAAATTTTTAGCTCGATATTGTGGAATATTTTCAATGGAATGCCACTAAAAAAACGGTTGAATAAGTTTTCGAAACCTTTTGCCATTGAATATATCAAAAAACATTTACGCCAGAGGCCGTCATTTTGACGCAATTTCGTTTGCAAATGAAGGATTCTCAAATACGCCAAAGCTCAATTTTTTTAAAGGCTAAAGTCTAATTTTTTGTTCAGGCCCTAACACGCTTGCTCTATAACGATCGGTAGGATAACTATCGGTAACTTCTCATCGTTCCGTAGGACAACTGCACATCGCTAACGAACAAACAACAGTTGATGTCGAATATGTTAAGGACACTTAGTCATTGTGAACTGTCACTTATTCGTTGGCGATCTGTAGTCATGCTAGGGAACGATGAGAAGTTACCGATAGTTATCCTATCGATCGTTATAGAGCGAGCGTGCTAGGGCCTCTGACCTACCGCAAAAGCCGTGAGGATCTTACGCTAAAAAAATTCGCTGGGTGGGTAGGCCAACGCCTCTGCAATAGGTCATTTCAAGTGGTTCGCTATGTTTGTTGATTTAGAAGTGGTGCCTGGGTTCATGAGGTTTGTTCTGGTCTTGGCGGTGGATTCGTCTGCCCACCAATTTCGTGGCAGACCAGATCGGAAGAGACTGGTTTAGGGAGACTTTTTGGGTTCTTCAGCAAAGCTCTCTCGGAACATCACCTTGCACCGCAGTGGGAGGGATAAAATCATTCGTCCGTCACTCCACACACTGATCCCCAGATTCCTACCCACCCCTCATAACTTTTTCCTTACCAGAACATCATCTCCTTACCTTCCTAAAAAGAACCCTTCACACAGCATCCCCAAAGATGACATAGGCCCTGAGAGGAATTATTTTCGTCCGTCACTCCACACACTGATCCCCAGATTCCTACCCACCCCTCATAACTTTTTCCTTACCAGAACATCATCTCCTTACTTTCCTAAAAATAACCCTTCACACAGCATCCCCAAAGATGACATAGGCCCTGAGAGGAATTATTTTCTTCAAGGCCTCCTGTGTAGAGCTATTATAAAAATTAAATAAACTTCTCTTTTCCCGGTAGATTTTCCTAATTTTGTTTTAAATTAGTCGAGTAAGATCCATAGTTTGTGTATAAAAAATGCATAAACATTCACACGAAAAAGCCCGCCCTTAGGATTGTGTGTATTGGTGCATATAACGATGCAAAACGTCACTGAGATACATCTTTTTGCCAACCTGAATATATTTAGATATTCTTAAATCGACTCAGATTAACCGGTTATAAAGGGTTTGGTCATCCAATAAATGATTCACGGGGTGGCAGTACCAATGCACACCACCCACGCTGAATGATATTAGAATAACACTATTGTGCACTATTTAAAAAAGTACCTACGCCATTTGGCAAAAAAAAAATGGATTATCCTGAGTTATTTAAACAGTTTTATTCATCATGTTAAATTCTCAATATTTGAAAAATAACGTTCCCACCCAATTAGGTACCTACCCACTGGTAAATTATTTTCTATGATCTCAGCAGCCTGAACCGTTCGAATTTTATTTGTCTGTACAAAAGTACCTACACAGCAATTAAAATAAACGTTATGTAGCTGGCCGGTAACATTTAACCTGTTTTCAATTTTCCTTTCCTTCATAAACGTCAGAATTTTTTCAACTTTTGAAGATGTATCCTGAAATAATTTACATGAAATGTGGTAAATGTAATGTATTATTGGAGTTCGGAAATGTATGGTTTTCAAAATTATAGAAAAACATCTTATCCACATATCCTATTTTTGACGTAATATTGATATACATGAGACTCATCGAAATGTGAAATTTACATGCGAGACGCCATAGAATAATTTTCAAAAATGCCCCAACATTTCAGTACTTTGAAGGTCTGACGATAAATTTTTCCTTAATAAAGCATTTTACTCTACTGGCTGCGAACATTTTAACAGTTTTGAACTCGAAATTTTTTCGTAAACGTCAGAAATTACCGACGTTTGAAAAGAAATCCTGACAAAATCTCCATGAAAAGTCATAAATATAATATATTATTAATGTTCCGAAACCTGTCGTAGTCGAAATAATACAAAAACATCTAAGCCGGGAATCTTTTTTAAGTCGCAATTTTGATTTACCTCGAGGCTCGTCGAAATGTAAAATTTTGAGGTGAGACGCCATATATTTAAAAAATATACACTTTACGATTTCAGTACTGAGGCTCTTTCAGAAATTTTTCGTGAAGGTCTGACGATAAATTATTCCTTTTTTGAGGGGCGAACCTGGCGGCTGGAAATACAACTTTGAATTTCATCGTCGAATAATGAGCGCTTCTAGTTTTCGCCGCTAGGTTTTAATACATCAGTTTTTTTAGCAGTTTATTTTTTTTGCATCAGTTTTTTTATATGAAAATTTGCAATTGGTAAAATTCTGGCTGAATTTTTCCCATACAAATCAGGTCTGAAAAAATCGTATGTATTTTCATCCACGGTCGCTGTCTCGCGAAAATCAGCTTTGAGGTCGGTTAAAATTGAGGGGCAGAATGGTCGTTTTTCGCGAGACTGCAAAACACTTAATCGGTCATCCACGGTCGCTGTCTCGCGAAAATCAGCTCTGAGGTCGGTCAAACTCGAGGGGCAGAGTGGTCGTTTTTCGCGAGACTGCGATTGTCTTAAAATCTGGTGGTCAAGAGCATTAATATTAATACTAGCTTTTGCCCGTTGCAAGGCAACTAATTGGTTAAAGCACTAAGCGATTTGACGTTTGAATGTGGATGAAGCAAGAAGTGTGTGTGTCTACATTTTTTAAAAATTAAATATTTGAAAAAAAAAATCGATGTTTGAATGTGGATGAAGCAAGGATTGTGAGAACTACTCAAAGGGTCCTGTGAGTTAATCGCTCAATTTTGTACACCCGCTACTTAGCCACTTTGGTCGCCCTGGTTAAGGCGTTCAGTATGGGCCTTTTCTCGCAAAAAGGGGCCTAGAAGTTTACGGCTCAATTTTTTCACTAATAAATTGTTTCTAAATTATATGATATGCACTCACTTTTCTAATAACTCCCGTTACACCTATTTAAATTTTTTGTATGAATTTGATAACGCCAAATCTCTGCATTATATAAAGAAAACTTCGCGGGCTTGCGCACAATAACTCAGCAAAGTTTCATCGCAATCGGATGAATATTATTGTAGATAATTTCATTACGCTAGAGCTCATTATTATATTTTAAAACCATTTCGAGCATGCACACATCATATCCCCAAAGTTTCATCGCAATCGGATGAATAGTATTGGAAATAATTTCATAATGCCAGAGCTTATTCTTATATATAGAAACCATCCCTAGCATGCCAATATCGAATTCCCAAAGTTTCATCTCAATCGGATGAAAAGTAAAGGAAATAATTTCATTACGCCAGAGCTTACTTTTATGCATACAAACCATCCCAGGCATGCACACATCAAATCTCCAAAGTTTCATCTCAATCGGGTGAATAGTATATGAAATAATTTGATAACGCCAGAGCTTATTATTACGCATAGAAACCATCCCGGACATGCACACTAAGGTGGGTCACGAATGTATGGGGAAAAAAAAATTATTGTTTTGATTTATCTAATGGTGATAAAAGGGTGCTAAATGACGATGAAAAATCATGTAATTTTTTTAATAATATTTTAATATCATCTTCTTCCTCCGGTTTGACTTTGAAATTTCACATATTAGAGAAAAACCCACCCTTGTTAAATCTTTAAAAAATGTTAGATAAACAAGTAAAAATGAACTATTTTTTAGTAAAACGCAAAATAGAGGGAATGTTTCAAATTATTTACTAAAAACATATAGGAATATAATTCAAATTATCTGATGGTAGTGTTTTCAAATACCACTAAATACCAGCAAAATCCTTCTTACTCTCAAATTTCGGCATTATTTTGCAAGACTCAATCTTCACCTTCTCTTGCAGACTTCATACATAAAGTAGTCAAGGCTTCAATAACAGTCGTCACACATCTTTCAACTGCTTGAGTATGACATGGCAGATGCAGAAAAGGCAATGTACCTTCTCCCCCATGAGCTACACATAATTGAAGATCTTCATCCTATATATTCTTCAGTATTGGCGGTTAGGTTACATGTTGCTTTCAAATAATATGATGCATCGAGGTTTATGTTTGGAAGTTGGAACAGCCCTGTTTTAATTAGTTTCTTATTGCGTGCTTACTGCGTGCTAGAACACGACGCGCAGTTAATTCTCGGATATCCTTGTGAGGGTCAGTGAACATTGCAAGCAATAAATTTTCGGTGTGTGCGAAGTAACTGTTTCTTTCTATAACGGGATCAATTATAGTTTTTAGTTCAGCTAATAATTATATATGCGCTGAGATTAACTACCACAGGTGATGTGCTCCATCTTTACAGGTGATATGAGTTTTAATGCTGAACCAAGCCAGAGCATACACTTTAACAACGTACGTTTCTAAAATAATAAGATTCTCTGAAGGAGCTTCCGTTGAAACATAAAGACGAAGAATTCGGTTAGCACGCGCAAGCTATTTGGCATGAGACATTTTTTCAGGAGATTTGTGGCATAAATCTTCAGGTAATTCCCCCAACCGTAACTGCAGATACTATTTTATACAAATATAACTGATCTGTATCCACGTCTTTAATAAATAATTCATGCAACTCTCCGTCAATTTTCTGAAAATGAACCATAGGCTATTTTTCACAGTTTTCCAAAGCTAGTCCTATTGTGCCTGAACATGTTTGAGGTCCAGATGTCTTACCGTCAAGATGTGCGAACAAATAACTCGTTCATGTGAAGCAAGCAAATTATCCATTGCAATGGTTTATAACTTTCGACGTGTTAGAGTTTGGTGCAATAAAACCTAAATATATATTGAGTCTGGCTTTTTATCAATAAAATATGCTCTTTAATGCGTCATTCTCTGAATTGCGTCCCCTCCCTTTCTCTGATTATTAATGTTTTATCTTTCCGGCCATCAAAATATATTATGGGTTTTTATAAAACTATGTGTTGTGCACTTAATATTTCCTCTTGTTTTCTTTCGTTCTCTGCGAAGTTTACTCTTGTCAATAAATCGAACATTAGACTTGATGTCATACAGAACTGCTAAGGAAATGGCTGCCGCTGCCGTCACTCTTATTCGACACTCCAATTCTATCACAAGTTTTAGACAGTGTGGAATGATCAATATTGACCGCAGCCTGCTTCTGAAGCGTTTGAGGTACAACATTAGGTTTGAAAACATCGTTACAATCGGATTCATTTGATGCAGAAGACGTGGAAATATCAAGTAGAGAGGTAGTTGGCTTACCTGTGCTTTCCTTTTTAGACGGACACAGGAATTTGTTTTGTTGAAGCGATATTCACGTTTCCTATTATCATTTTTCGTGTGGTACGTTGGTCAGTAATGAAACTCTATTCATTTACAGGTATTTTTTTATCTCTAGGACAGTCACATTTATTGAAATCATTGTATTTGCTAGACGAAATATCAAACAGCACTTTACTTTTGCGGCGAAATTCCTCCATTTTTTCTCCGGTATTAGTGCAATCAGTGCTCCCCTCGCCCTCACCTCGCGCCTCCAATAATCAAAACCGGGACTTTTTGTAAATGATTTCGTAAATATATTCTACATTTGCTATGGTAGATTACAAAAAATATGGTTAAAATGATTCATAGTAACTTTTATACACACTAGAAATAACCTCTAAAATTTAAAATTTTCAAAACTTTGAAGTGAATCCGGAGGAAGAAGATCGTATAGAAAAATTATAAAATTTTAAAAACGTCGTTTTGAACCCATTTGGCACCCTTTTATCGCTCTTAGAATTTGAAATTAACACTTTTTTTAAAATGACCCACCTTAATGCACACATCAAATCCCCAAAGTTTCATCGCAATCAGATGAATAGTATAGGAAATAATTTCATAGAGCCAGAGCTTACTATTATGCGTAGAAACCAACCCGGGCATGCACACATCAAATACCAAAAGTTTTGTCGCAATCAGATGAAAAGTATTGGAAAAAAAATCATAACGCCAGAGCTTACTCTTTTATGTTCAAACCATCCCGAGTATCCAACATCAAATTCCCAAAGTTTCATCTCAATCGGATGGAAAGTATAGGAAATAATTTCATAACGCCAGATCTTACCATTATGCGTAAATAATTTCATAATTCCAGAGCTTACTATTATGCGTAGAAACCAACCCGGGCATGCACACATCAAAGCTCAAAAGTTTTGTCGCAATCAAATGAATAGTATTGGAAAAAATTTGATAACGCCAGAGCTTACTCTTTTACATAGAAACCATCCCGAGCATGTCAACATCGAATTCCCAAAGTTTCATCTCAATCGGATGAAAATTAAAGGAAATATTTTCATAACGCCAGAGCTTACTTTTATGCATAAAAACCATCCCAGGCATGCACACATCAAATTTCCAAAGTTTCATCTCGATCGGGTGAATAGTATATAAAATAATTTCATAAAGCCAGAGCTTACTATTATGCGTAGAAACCAACCCGGGCATGCACACATCAAATCCCAAAAGTTTTGTCGCCATCAGATGAAAGTATTGGAAAAAAAACCTACCTAACCCTCAAACAAAAAATATTTGTTCAACAAAAAACCATCTTATCAAACTCAATTTTACTGCAGCAAAAAAATTACACAAAGAAATTCTTTAACAATATCCGGCTACCCGTGCACACGTATAATTATTTTTATTTTAAAATTGAATAATGTCCAAAGTAAACGAACGAATCCTGACCGATCTATTTTTCGATTTATATGCATATAAAAAATCTGTAGCACTGCATCGAACCCACCTAATTTATAAAAAGTACCTTCATACATACCTACCTACCCAGAGTACCTGTTCAGTACTTAGTTCCTACCTACCTGCATATCTACCTACCCCCGTGTACACCTATATTTTTTTGGAAATATCCATCTTTGGTTACTTTTTTTTATTTTATATCATATTTTTTTTGTGATTTAAAGGAAAGAAGTTCTTACTTAGAGTAAATATCGATATTTGAATTCAATGCAATCCGCATGCCTACTGAACTCCCTGATTGGACAGTCGAAATGAACGACAGGGTCCGGCAAAATTTCCTCACTCATTATTACAAAAACCAATCGATTAAAAAAATGATTTTTTTTTAAATCGACTCTTTAATATTTTTTTATGGAAATGACATCTTTCAAGAATCCACCTTTTGATGTCACGGACGCCATAACTCTTTTCGTAATCAATAATTATTAATAACGATAAATGTATAGAAAATTAGAAAAAAAACTTTGCATCTTATTTAGATAAATTTTAATGCGCCGCAAAAACGTTGGTCGCAAACGCAAGACAATATTTTCTAAACAAAAAAAATTAAGGAAAAAATCATGAGTTTTAATAAAAAAATTAATCAGTATATTTCGAGCGGAATTTTTTTTACCACCCTGTTTCTGAATTTGAATTAAAAGACCGACAAACTGCAATCGGCATTTTTCCAGAAGAAACGCATTTAGTACCTACCATCTTTGGTGATTTCTCTTAATTTCAAACCATTTATTTGTAATTCGATGGAGCAAAGTAGGTACCTACCCAGTGATTATTATTATACCAATCCACCTGACCAGTAATATTTTTAAATCTTGTATAATTTGTTTGTTGTTGATTTTTCATGGATTTTTTTGTAAAATGTCAAATTTTTAGCTCGATATTGTGGAATATTTTCAATGGAATGCCACTAAAAAAACGGTTGAATAAGTTTTCGAAACCTTTTGCCATTGAATATATCAAAAAACATTTACGCCAGAGGCCGTCATTTTGACGCAATTTCGTTTGCAAATGAAGGATTCTCAAATACGCCAAAGCTCAATTTTTTTAAAGGCTAAAGTCTAATTTTTTGTTCAGGCCCTAGCACGCTT
The DNA here is from genome assembly GCA_951813805.1 of Limnephilus auricula. Taxonomy (NCBI): domain Eukaryota; kingdom Metazoa; phylum Arthropoda; class Insecta; order Trichoptera; family Limnephilidae; genus Limnephilus; species Limnephilus auricula. Next base: position 26,992 of record OX638395.1, on the reverse strand, counting down.
GCTCTATAACGATCGGTAGGATAACTATCGGTAACTTCTCATCGTTCCCTAGGACAACTGCACATCGCTAACGAACAAACAACAGTTGATGTCGAATATGTTAAGGACACTTAGTCATTGTGAACTGTCACGTATTCGTTGGCGATCTGTAGTCATGCTAGGGAACGATGAGAAGTTACCGATAGTTATCCTATCGATCGTTATAGAGCGAGCGTGCTAGGGCCTCTGACCTACCGCAAAAGCCGTGAGGATCTTACGCTAAAAAAATTCGCTGGGTGGGTAGGCCAACGCCTCTGCAATAGGTCATTTCAAGTGGTTCGCTATGTTTGTTGATTTAGAAGTGGTGCCTGGGTTCATGAGGTTTGTTCTGGTCTTGGCGGTGGATTCGTCTGCCCACCAATTTCGTGGCAGACCAGATCGGAAGAGACTGGTTTAGGGAGACTTTTTGGGTTCTTCAGCAAAGCTCTCTCGGAACATCACCTTGCACCGCAGTGGGAGGGATAAAATCATTCGTCCGTCACTCCACACACTGATCCCCAGATTCCTACCCACCCCTCATAACTTTTTCCTTACCAGAACATCATCTCCTTACCTTCCTAAAAAGAACCCTTCACACAGCATCCCCAAAGATGACATAGGCCCTGAGAGGAATTATTTTCGTCCGTCACTCCACACACTGATCCCCAGATTCCTACCCACCCCTCATAACTTTTTCCTTACCAGAACATCATCTCCTTACTTTCCTAAAAATAACCCTTCACACAGCATCCCCAAAGATGACATAGGCCCTGAGAGGAATTATTTTCTTCAAGGCCTCCTGTGTAGAGCTATTATAAAAATTAAATAAACTTCTCTTTTCCCGGTAGATTTTCCTAATTTTGTTTTAAATTAGTCGAGTAAGATCCATAGTTTATGCATAAACATTCACACGAAAAAGCCCGCCCTTAGGATTGTGTGTATTGGTGCATATAACGATGCAAAACGTCACTGAGATACATCTTTTTGCCAACCTGAATATATTTAGATATTCTTAAATCGACTCAGATTAACCGGTTATAAAGGGTTTGGTCATCCAACAAATGATTCACGGGGTGGCAGTACCAATGCACACCACCCACGCCGAATGATATTATAATAACACTATTGTGCACTATTTAAAGAAGTACCTACACCATTAGGCAAAAAAATGGATTATCCTGAGTTATTTAAACAGTTTTATTCATCATGTTAAATTCTCAATATTTGAAAAATAACGTTCCCACCCAAGTAGGTACCTACCCACTGGTAAATTATTTTCTATGATCTCGGCAGCCTGAACCGTTCGAATTTTATTTGTCTTTACAAAAGTACCAACCCAGCAATTAAAATCAACGTTATGTAGCTGGCCGGTAACGTTTAACCTGTTTTTATTTTGCATTTCTTCATAAACGTCAGAATTTTTTCAACTTTTGAAGATGTATCCTGAAATAATTTACATGAAATGTGGTAAATGTAATGTATTATTGGAGTTCGGAAATCTATGGTTTTCAAAATTATAGAAAAACATCTTATCCACATATGCTATTTTTGACGTAATATTGATACACATGAGACTCGTCGAAATGTCAAATTAACATGCGAGACGCCATAGAATAATTTTCAAAAATGCCCCAACATTTCAGTACTTTGAAGGTCTGACGATAAATTTTTCCTTAATAAAGCATTTTTTTACTGGCTACGAACATTTTAACAGTTTTTAACTCGGAATTTTTTTCGTAAACGTCAGAAATTACCGACGTTTGAAAACGAATCCTGACAAAATTTCCATGAAAAGTCATAAATATAATATATTATTTATGTTCCAAAACCTGTCGTAGTCGAAATAATACAAAAACATCTAAGCCAGGTATCTTTTTTAAGTCGCAATTTTGATTTACCTCGAGGCTCGTCGGAATGTAAAGTTTTGAGGTGAGACGCCTTATATTTAAAAAAATATACACTTTACGATTTTAGTACTGAGGCTCTTTCACAAATTTTTCGTGAAGGTCTGACGATAAATTTTTCCTTTTTTGATGGGCGAACCTGGCGGCTGGAAATACAACTTTGAATTTCTTCGTCGAATAATGAGCGCTTCTAGTTTTCGCCGCTAGGTTTTCATACATCAGTTTTATTAGCAGTTTATTTTTTTTGCATCAGTTTTTTTATATGAAAATTTGCAATTGGTAAAATTCTGGCTGAATTTTTCCCATACAAATCAGGTCTGAAAAAATCGTATGTATTTTTATCCACGGTCGATGTCTCGCGAAAATCAGCTTTGAGGTCGGTTAAACTTGAGGGGCAGAGTGGTCGTTTTTCGCAAGACTGCGATTGACTTAAAATCTGGTGGTTACGAGCATTAATATATACTAGCTTTTGCCCGTTGCAAGGCAACTAATTGGTTAAAGCACTAAGCGATTTGACGTTTGAATGTGGATGAAGCAAGAAGTGTGTGTGTCTAAATTTTTTTTAAATTAAATATTTGAAAAAAAAAATCGATGTTTGAATGTAGATGAAGCAAGGATTTTGAGAACTACTCAAAGGGTCTTGTGAGTTAATCGCTCAATTTTGTACACCCGCTACTTAGCCACTTTGGTCGCCCTGGTTAAGGCGTTCAGTATGGGCCTTTTCTCGCAAAAAGGGGCCTAGAAGTTTACGGTTCAATTTTTCACTAATAAATTGTTTCTAAATTATATGATATGCACTCACTTTTCTAATAACTCCCGTTACACCTATTTAAATTTTTTGTACAAATTTGATAACGTCAAAGCTCTGCATTATATAAAGAAAACTTCGCGGGCTTGCGCACAATAACTCACCAAAGTTTCATCGCAATCGGATGAATATTATTGTAGATAATTTCATTACGCTAGAGCTCATTATTATATTTTAAAACCATTTCGAGCATGCACACATCATATCCCCAAAGTTTCATCGCAATCGGATGAATAGTATTGGAAATAAGTTCATAATGCCAGAGCTTATTCTTATATATAGAAACCATCCATAGCATGCCAACATCGAATTCCCAAAGTTTCATCTCAATCGGATGAAAAGTAAAGTAAATAATTTCATTACGCCAGAGCTTACTTTTATGCATAAAAACCATCCCAGGCATGCACACATCAAATCTCCAAAGTTTCATCTCAATCGGGTGAATAGTGTATGAAATAATTTGATAACGCCAGAGCTTACTATTACGCATAGAAACCATCCCGGACATGCACACATCAAATCCCCAAAGTTTCATCGCAATCGGATGAATAGTATAGGAAATAATTTCAAAAAGCCAGAGCTTACTATTATGCGTAGAAACCAAACCGGGCATGCACACATCAAATCCCAAAAGTTTTGTCGCAATCAGATGAATAGTATTGGAAAAAATTTCATAACGCCAGAGCTTACTCTTTTACATAGAAACCATCCCGAGCATGCCAACATCGAATTCCCAAAGTTTCATCTCAATCGGATGGAAAGTATAGGAAATAATTTCATAACGCCAGATCTTACCATTATGCGTAAATAATTTCATAATTCCAGAGCTTACTATTATGCGTAGAAACCAACCCGGGCATGCACACATCAAAGCTCAAAAGTTTTGTCGCAATCAAATGAATAGTATTGGAAAAAATTTCATAACGCCAGAGCTTACTCTTTTACATAGAAACCATCCCGAGCATGCCAACATCGAATTCCCAAAGTTTCATCTCGATCGGGTGAATAAAAATATAAAATAATTTCATAAAGCCAGAGCTTACTATTATGCGTAGAAACCAACCCGGGCATGCACACACCAAATCCCAAAAGTTTTGTCGCCATCAGATGAATAGTATTGGAAAAAAACCTACCTAACCCTCAAACAAAAAATATTTGTTCATTTACCTACGTAATTTCTAAAAAAAAAAAACATTGCAATTTTATTACTTATCAAAAAAACCATCTTATCAAACTCAATTTTACTGCAGCAAAAAAATTACACAAAGAAATTCTTTAACAATATCCGGGTGCACACGTATAATTATTTTTATTTTAAAATTTAATAATGTCCAAAGTAAACGAACGAATCCTGTCCGATCTATTTTTCGATTTATATGCATATAAAAAATCTGTAGCACTGCATCGAACCCACCTAATTTATAAAAAGTACCTTCATACATACCTACCTACCCAGAGTACCTGTTCAGTCCTTAGTTCCTACCTACCTGCATATCTACCTACCCCCGTGTACACCTACATTTCTTTGGAAATATCCATCTTTGGTTACTTATTTTTATTTTTTATCATAATTTTTTTGTGATTTAAAGGAAAGAAGTTCTTACTTACAGTAAATATCGATATTTGAATTCAATGGAATACCATGTCTAGTGTATTCCACCTCCACCTAATACCACCTCCCTGATTGGTCAGTCAAAATGAACGACAGGGTCCGGCAAAATTTCCTCACTCATTATTACAAAAACCAATCGATTAAAAAAATGACTTTTTTTAAAAATCGACTCTTTAATATTTTTTTATGGAAATGACATCTTTCAAGTGTCCACCTTTTGATGTCACGGACGCCATAACTCTTTTCGTAATCAATAATTATTAATAACGATAAATGTATAGAAAATTAGAAAAACAACTTTGCATCTTATTTAGATAAATTTTAATGCGCCGCAAAAACGTTGGTCGCAAACGCACGACAATATTTTCTAAACAAAAAAAAATTAAGGAAAAAATCATGAGTTTTAATAAAAAAATTAATCAGTATATTTCGAGCGGAATTTTTTTTACCACCCTGTTTCTGAATTTGAATTAAAAGACCGACAAAATGCAATCGGCATTTTTCCAGAAGAAACGCATTTAGTACCTACCATCTTTGGTGATTTCTCTTAATTTCAAACCATTTATTTGTAATTCGATGGAGCAAAGTAGGTACCTACCCAGTGATTATTATTATACCAATCCACCTGACCAGTAATATTTTTAAATCTTGTAAAATTTGTTAGCGGATTTTTCATGGATTTTTTTGTAAAATATCAAATTTTTAGCTCGATATTGTGGAATATTTTCAATGGAATGCCACTAAAAAAACGGTTGAATAAGTTTTCGAAACCTTTTGCCATTGAATATATCAAAAAACATTTACGCCAGAGGCCGTCATTTTGACGCAATTTCGTTTGCAAATGAAGGATTCTCAAATACGCCAAAGCTCAATTTTTTTAAAGGCTAAAGTCAAATTTTTTTGTTCAGGCCCTAGCACGCTTGCTCTATAACGATCGGTAGGATAACTATCGGTAACTTCTCATCGTTCCCTAGGACAACTGCACATCGCTAACGAACAAACAACAGTTGATGTCGAATATGTTAAGGACACTTAGTCATTGTGAACTGTCACTTATTCGTTGGCGATCTGAAGTCATGCTAGGGAACGATGAGAAGTTACCGATAGTTATCCTATCGATCGTTATAGAGCGAGCGTGCTAGGGCCTCTGACCTACCGCAAAAGCCGTGAGGATCTTACGCTAAAAAAATTCGCTGGGTGGGTAGGCCAACGCCTCTGCAATAGGTCATTTCAAGTGGTTCGCTATGTTTGTTGATTTAGAAGTGGTGCCTGGGTTCATGAGGTTTGTCCTGGTCTTGGCGGTGGATTCGTCTGCCCACCAATTTCGTGGCAGACCAGATCGGAAGAGACTGGTTTAGGGAGACTTTTTGGCTTCTTCAGCAAAGCTCTCTCGGAACATCACCTTGCACCGCAGTGGGAGGGATAAAATCATTCGTCCGTCACTCCACACACTGATCCCCAGATTCCTACCCACCCCTCATAACTTTTTCCTTACCAGAACATCATCTCCTTACTTTCCTAAAAAGAACCCTTCACACAGCATCCCCAAAGATGACATAGGCCCTGAGAGGAATTATTTTCGTCCGCCACTCCACACACTGATCCCCAGATTCCTACCCACCCCTCATAACTTTTTCCTTACCAGAACATCATCTCCTTACTTTCCTAAAAAGAACCCTTCACACAGCATCCCCAAAGATAACATAGGCCCTGAGAGGAATTATTTTCTTCAAGGCCTCCTGTGTAGAGCTATTATAAAAAATAAATAAACTTCTCTTTTCCCGGTAGATTTTCCTAATTTTGTTTTAAATTAGTCGAGTAAGATCCATAGTTTGTGTATAAAAAATGCATAAACATTCACACGAAAAAGCCCGCCCTTAGGATTGTGTGTATTGGTGCATATAACGATGCAAAACGTCACTGAGATACATCTTTTTGCCAACCTGAATATATTTAGATATTCTTAAATCGACTCAGATTAACCGGTTATAAAGGGTTTGGTCATCCAATAAATGATTCACGGGGTGGCAGTACCAATGCACACCACCCACGCCGAATGATATTAGAATAACACTATTGTGCACTATTTAAAAAAGTACCTACGCTATTTGGCAAAAAAAAAAGGATTATCCTGAGTTATTTAAACAGTTTTATTCATCATGTTAAATTCTCAATATTTGAAAAATAACGTTCCCACCCAATTAGGTACCTACCCACTGGTAAATTATTTTCTATGATCTCAGCAGCCTGAACCGTTCGAATTTTATTTGTCTGTACAAAAGTACCTACACAGCAATTAAAATAAACGTTATGTAGCTGGCCGGTAACATTTAACGTGTTTTCAATTTTCCTTTCCTTCATAAACGTCAGAATTTTTTCAACTTTTGAAGATGTATCCTGAAATAATTTACATGAAATGTGGTAAATGTAATGTATTATTGGAGTTCGGAAATCTATGGTTTTCAAAATTATAGAAAAACATCTTATCCACATATGCTATTTTTGATGTAATATTGATATACATGAGACTTGTCGAAATGTCAAATTTACATGCGAGACGCCATAGAATAATTTTCAAAAATGCCCCAACATTTCAGTACTTTGAAGGTCTGACGATAAATTTTTCCTTAATAAAGCATTTTTTTTTACTGGCTACGAACATTTTAACAGTTCTTAACTCGGAATTTTTTTCGTAAACGTCAGAAATTACCGACGTTTGAAAACGAATCCTGACAAAATTTCCTTGAAAAGTCACAAATATAATATATTATTAATGTTCCGAAACCTGTCGTAGTCGCAATAATATAAAAACATCTAAGCCGGGAATCTTTTTTAAGTCGCAATTTTGATTTACCTCGAGGCTCGTCGAAATGTTAAATTTTGAGGTGAGACGCCTTATATTCAAAAAAATATACACTTTACGATTTCAGTACTGAGGCTCTTTCAGAAATTTTTCGTGAAGGTCTGACGATAAATTATTCCTTTTTTGAGGGGCGAACCTGGCGGCTGGCAATATAACTTTGAATTTCTTCGTCGAATAATGAGCGCTTCTAGTTTTCGCCGCTAGGTTTTAATACATCAGTTTTTTTAGCAGTTTTTTTTTTTTGCATCCGTTTTTTTATATGAAAATTTGCAATTGGTAAAACTTCTGGCTGAATTTTTCCCATACAAATCAGGTCTGAAAAAATCGTATGTGATTTCATCCACGGTCCCTGTCTCGCGATAATCAGCTTTCGGGTCGGTTAAACTTAAGGGGGAGAGTGGTCGTTTTTCGCCTGCAGGGCTTGTCTTAAAATATGGTCGTTTAGAGCATTAATATATATATATAATTAATACAAAACAATACAAGAACAACACGTTAATCTACCAAACTATTAAATGGGAATATAATTCACCGTCTCCAGATATTTTCATATCAGAGGGTTCGGCTCTGTGGAATTCCTAATTTGACCGATAAATCCTACTGATCCCTCAATATAAATATTTAAAAAATCTTTCGTAATTCTACATGTATTTAAAATGACTGATTTTTGCATTTTTATATACAAATTCTTTGACAAATCTAATATGCCTAAATTTTTAATAAGAGAGCTAGGTATAATGCCAGTAGCCGAAATAACAAAAGGTAATATTTTTATAGTCTGAGAATGCCAAATTCTTTTAATTTCATTTCCTAAATCTGTATACTTTCTTATTTAATAAATTAAATCAATCCAATTTATGTCAGATCAACAAGAGGATCTTAGAATGCGCATAAATGTTATGGAAAAAGCCCATGAAACGGCCAACGAAGAATTAATTGCACAAAAAAATCATCATAACATCCTACTAAATACTATTTCGAAACAAGACGAAAAAATTGATAGGTTGGAGTATTTAAGCCAAACCTGCAACATCGATATAAGAGGTGTTCCGGAGGCAGATATTGAAAAAAATGCAGAAGTTCTTAAAAAATCTCTAAAATCATAAACTACGAAGATACCGACGTGCAATCTGTAATAACAAAAATCTACAGGCTTGGACCGAAGACTTCAGATAAAAACCCAAGATCTATCGTAGCGACGTTCAAAAACATTGAATCCCGCGATGACTTCCTATCCAAATGCAAAACTTACAAGAAATCTACTACTATCAAGACAAACAAATTAAACACAAGGGACCTGGGATTATCACAAGACGCCAGCCGCATTTATATTTCCGAAAACTTGACTCAAAGAGGAAAATTTTTGTTATCGCAAACAAAAAAAATTGCAAGGGAAAATAATTTCAAACACTCTTGGACTGCTGGAGGGCGAATTCTTTTGCGCCAAACTGATACTTCTAAGATAATTACAATATATAATATAACCGATCTTGAACGTGCAAAACGTCAATTACTGTGACTGATTATACAAGGTACCGTGCAGCTACACCCCTCTACTATATCGGATATCAATGATTATATTACAATATTCTATCTTTTTTTCACATATTGTATATTATATTATATTATATTATTATTATATTATATTATATTATATTACGCTCGTATATTATATTCATGTACTGATAGTTTTTACTACTCAAATACAAACAACACAGCGAACCAATATAATACATATTACCATCCATCTTATACATGTTGCAATTATTTTTGATAGTATCACTAGAGCTCTACTGATCCTAAACTCAATTTTATTTGTAACTTTGAGCAAAATGCAACCGAACCATATTTACTTTAAACATCTTTTTAAATATTTTCATCCATATATCAACTATACTACTAATATATGTTTTAAACATCTTATCTTACAAATAAATCATTTTGAAACATACACAATTACTACACTTATTCTAAACTATAGTTTTTTTATATTTTTTGAGAAACAAGTAACTAATCTAGTTAACAATATTTTGCATGCAATTTATATGAGTCATAGCATTAATAATTATATTTATCGTCAATATAAATATATATTCATACTTTCCTTAATAGATTCCTTTGGTTCTAACATAATTACCTTAAAAATGCGTTATTGCATACGATACTGCTCAATACTCTCACAATGTAGACAAGTAACACCTCTTTTATACACTCTTATATTCACTAACAAGAACAACATTTACAGTTACATTTTCATTGTAGGTTTACTTGCAACACTTCATATATTTATCGCTATACTAAAACTTGCTAAAAAAAATACTGCAAATGCTCAAGCTTGGTTTTTATCATATCATTATAACTGTTGATTTTGTTCTAATATATTTATTGTATGCACTTCTCTCCAGCATAACTACTAACCTTGTTCTTATCTATCTATCACATTCACATACTCTCTTTATAAATGTTTATGTTACATTCAGTTTGTACTTAAAGAATCATTGTTCTCTCTTTTTTAAACATTGTAAACCAAATAGAGAAAACAAAACAAAAAACAAAAAACTATTTTTGTCATAACAAATGAATGATTTTAATCTGCAAATAGAAAACCATGGTAAAATAATAACTCCGGAAACTAATGATCCCTCAAAGTGCATAAATATACTAGAGCCCTATACGCGATTAAAAGTATTTTCTACAAATATTCGCAGCATAGACAAGAACTATAATAATCTACTTGTAACGCTTGCAGGTTTGAATAATATTTTTGACATAATAGTTTTAACTGAATGTTGGATCAAATCAAATAACACTCAAAAACACATTGCAGGATTTACAGTTTTCAATACGCTGAATAATAAGACACAGTCAGATGGAGTAATTGTCTATGTAAAATCCGAATTAGATCCGATTGTCTCATCGATAATAATGCCAACTGCCTTAAAATAATAACAAACCAGACCACCATTATTGCACTATACAGGTCACCTAAACAACAAAATATTTCATCCTTCCTTAAATCCTTAGACTTGGCCTTAATGAACTGTGCACCAAATGAAGAACTAATGGTAATCGGTGATATTAACATTGATATACTTAAGCCCATGTCAACACAAATACTTGATTATAAAAATCTAATGACTCAACACGGGCTTGTTTCTCACATTAATGCCCCAACCAGAGTAACTGACATGACCAAATCATGTATTGACCACATATTCCTAAGAAAAAAAAAATGCAAAAGGAACTGTATATCAATCAACCATAACTGACCACTTCTCAATAGTAATTGGCCTTATGAATAAAAAACCTATTCCCATAACTTCATGTGATAATAGAATAAAGACTAAGATCAATTTCGAAGAACTCACCTCTAAAATTAAATTGGAAAATTGGCTCTCTACCTAAATTCCACAGACGTAGATGTTGCTTTTAATACATTTTCTGAAACACTATTGAAACTTATTGAGGCTGTTACCGTTGAATCCCCTTTGAATAACCCAAAAAACAAAAAACTTAAACCATGGATCACAAATGGTCTAATTTTTTGTATTAAAAAACGGGACAAGCTCCACAAAACTTAATTAATAATCCAGATATACAATCACAAATATTTTACAAAAAATACAGAAATATGTGTAACAACCTCATTAAAATCACTAAACAAAACTACTATAAAGAAAAATTGTCTAGAGCCGGCAATAACAATAAAAAATTTGGCAAATTATTAAAGAAATATCTGACACTGACCATCCAATACCACCAATTAATAAATTGAACATCAACGGACTAGACACCTCCATAAAAGACGATCCAGACACTGTGACAAATCATATAAATGAATACTTTTGTAACATCGGCAACAATTTAGCGTCACAAATTTTAAACAAAACATCAATAGATGAAAATGCTCTTGCTGACAAAATAAATAAATCAGTTTATGAAACAAATAATTCACTCACATTTGACCCCACTAACTCTGCAGAAATTTCACAAATTATTAAACAATTAAAGCCCTCTCATTCATGTTATCACGACAAAATATCCTCAAACATACTCAAAATAATTGAACCTTTTATAAACCAACCACTGGTACATATCATTAACCTTAGTCTCAATAAAGGTATATTCCCAAATAAACTCAAACTTGCTTTGGTTCAACCAATTTTTAAGACGGGTACTCCTACAAATATATCAAATTATAGACCTATCTCAATTTTATCGTCACTTTCCAAAATTATTGAAAAAATCGTTAAAAAAGACTTATTGACCATCTCACAATACATAATATTCTCTCTTCAAATCAGTATGGTTTCAGAGAAGGACTAAGCACAGATTCAGCTATTCTAGAATTAACATCACACATAACGCAAGCCCTAGACAAAGGTGACAAATGTTTGGCAATATTTCTGGACTTGGCTAAGGCGTTTGACACAGTATCTCGACCAATCCTTTTAGCCAAGTTACAGAAAATCGGAATAAAGAATAAGGCATTCGAATGGTTCAAATCATACCTAACAGACAGAAAGCAATTTGTTAAGTTACCATCACTTAAACCGTCTAATCCAACCAGAATCAACTTTGGTGTACCACAGGGCAGTGTACTCGGTCCCATACTGTTTCTCATATACATTAATGATCTATGTAGATTACAAATTGATGCCAATATGATCATTTTTGCCGATGATACTGCCCTGGTACTAAAAAGTAAAACATGGGAAGAAACATTCCACAAAGCAGAAGTAATATTACAAAACATTAAAAAATGGCTGGATAATAATCTACTCACGTTAAACATAGCTAAAACGAAATATTTAACATTTAGCCTCAATAGTATAAGCCAACCCTCAACTAATCATTCACTAAAAATACATTATTGCAGAGATCTCGCTAGTTGCATATGCAATCCACTGGAACGCGTAGACTCCATTAGATTCTGTGATGATCTCGCCTTTCAGCCAAAGAATTAGTATTTTCATTTGCCTAAAAAAGGAAGGCACATATCTTATACCAAAGGAAGCAGGGTTGAATTATTGACGTGGGATAATTTCGTGGGGTTGATTTCTTCTCAGACGTTGGGACAATTAACATTTCTAAAAGTTTAGTTTGAAGCAAATTTAAGACTGCAGCAAACAAAAAAATACGGGCGAAATCTATTCATGAAATAAGTAATGGGTCTTAAATTTATTTCAAGACTAACATCTGAGGCACAAAGGTTGACAGATTGATTGACTAAGGGTCAAATTATCGCTAAGGCGTTTGCACCAAGTGACATTCCTGGACCTCGATTTTGGCGCAGTTTAAATGAATTATGACAAACAAGAGGATGTTATTTTAACATCTAAAGACCGGACTACATGTGTGGGCTCGGAGATCTATTCATGAAATAATTCATGGGCTTTTGGTTTTTTTTTTATGACGTAGTTCTGAGTACAGAAGACGGCAGGGCTTGTACAGGGTCGGACTGGTAGACACGGGTTGGCAGTTTTATTGAAACGAGAGTAATAGGCGTATTTAGGGCCGTATCGTAAATAAAAATGATAAAAGTAAGTAACTTGTTATTTACTATTAAACGTAGTGCTACCTACTGAGTGGTTGATTCACTCCGCCATCAAACAATAACAAACAATGAATTCACTATAATAAATATTGAGGTTGGGCAAAATTACGGACAGTGTGCAAAAATGTCATCAGAATCGGTTGAGGGGTTTCGGAGGTTATCGTGAACAAACATCGTGACGCGAGATTTTATTTATATATTATGTTTGGACTCTTATCGTACACAAATGGGTGCAGGGAACATACTAGCATTGTAGGTCTATTTCCAATAAAGGCACTTTAATAAGAAGGTACGCTAATTTGTGCGGGCGAAGCATCCCTAGATACGGACCTGGCCTTGATTGTTTAATTCTGGGATAAGCAGTGAATAACAAAGACAGTCGGTTTCGGAGAGTATAGAAAACGGTCGGTTTTCGGGGGTAGATCGAGAAGGGTCGGTCGCTAGAAGTGAATGTGGGACGGTAGCATGAAGTTTGAGAAGTCTAACGGAGTAATTATTTACGAGAGAAGAGAAGCATGCGCTTTTTAACTGCATGAAATATATGATCGTAATACGGGAAAAATAATGTATAATACCGCTTGTGAATGTGGAAAAGGAGGCCGTCGATTCGGATAACACAGAGATGGTTGGGTAAGTGGATGCTCTAATGGACTAACATGCGGAAATCATTTAATTATTAATCAACACCTTGCAATTTGGGCCTTGAAATTTGAAAATTAAAATAGATTTGTGCATCTTGAAGCAAAACTATTTTCCTTCGTAAATGGACCTATTAAAGAGGGAGTAAGCAATATTTAGTTATCCCAAATTATATTTATAAAATAATTATAACTTTGCAAAGATTTAAATTTTCACACTCAATTAAAAGGTTAATTGACATTATTTGTATATTATTACCGGTAAGACGTAAGGTCCTGGGTTCGAGTCCCTGTTGCGACCGTTATCTTTAATTATTTATGTGTCTTGTTCCTTTTCATATTTAAGAAAAATTAGACTATTATTGTTATCCGCTTCTTCAATGTATTAATTTAAACATATTAACAGTTGCATGTGAATGCTAACTATCCCAAATAATTATATGTTCCTGCCCATAAATATAAGGACTTTTACTACTCGGTATAATGGTCAAGTTTAATCACAATGGAACAATTCTGAAAAAAACAAATTACCCTTCTTGCTAGCGCAATCTAATTTAAGGACATTATCTTCCCGTTTTACATCTCTACCGTTGACGTTTAGATTCATAACATTTAGGTATATTCAAATTGCACTTTTAGGTAGCCTAGTGCTTGTTCTTTCAATATCGGTACGTTTGACAAAAGGGCGCACACGAGGGATTATACGGTAATAAATATTTTCCCCACAGTATTATTAAAGATCTACTTATACGCAGCGAGCGTCGGTTTTGCATTGATATTCGATTTATTTGAATACCGTCTAAACAAACTTTACTTCAAAAAAACCAGCAGTGTCAGGTGATTGTTGAGAGATTAACTTCGCTGAGCTTCCCTATCCGGCGATTTGGGTTGTTTTCACGTACGTCGCTCATTAGGCGAAATGGACGAAATCCACGTGGGCTCTACTATCTCTTGATCGGCGGAAACGAAGGAAACGGATCATTGACTCGACTCTGTAATATCGGTGACCTTACGCTGGTGAACTTGAACCCTGAACCTAGAAATGGCCCTGTATCAGCTGTGTCGGTTGGCTGACCCCCGTGTCCCACCTTACCAAGGCACTTGATATTGTCCGGAGAACAAAGGACCTGCACCCACTATGTCCCTGGTACAGCCCCTGTTTCGACAGTATTAGCGGTAAGAGAACAATCAAGCAGAACACCTGTAGGAGGAGTCTGAGGTCATTGACAGCTTTTCTATTCCCGCTAGTCTACAGACGAAGAGGACAAGAACGTGATGGGCTCCGTTATCTTATGTTGACGCGTGAGGGATGACCCTTGTATTCGTTTGGACGAAGGGAACAAAGGCTTGTATTGTTTCGATGATTTCCGACGGGTTGTCGTTGTTCCTGAGAAACACTATAGTCGGGAATGAGTTCTGAACGAAGGTGTCGAAGTTCGTAGGGCGGAGCTGACCAAATTCACGACTTGGAAGGTTCAGCTCACGAGTTCTTGACCCGGAAGACCAGGATTACATTCTGGATTGACAGTGTGAGGCTGTTGACGCGAGATGAAGACGAGTGCTGTAAAGCTCAGGCCCGCGAATTTACACATGGAGTATTGTTTTCGTCGCGCTTGCTTGAGTCGTGCAGGGCCTAGCTTTCTCTCAAATTAACTACCGACATAAATTAGTCGCGTACATATTTTGGATATACTAAACACGCACTCTACAGTACGTACCTTTAACTTAACGGATTTGGCAGGTGTGATTGACGAAAGTATGGGAGCTGATAGTTTGCTATAAAGGATGCTGAGGAGACGGCGAAGAGCTCGGTCCCTGAGCCTGCTAATATTTATTTCTTCGAAACCAGTGGGATGCACGCGGGGATTCCCGACCCCTGACTTATCCGCAAGTATTCACTTCGGTATAATGTTCATGGCTGCGGTTAGCTGGGCGGACCCTTAACCTTCAGCATGCTGGCCATCATCAACATATCATCATCATCATCAGGCTCAGGCCGAAGGGCACGACCGGAACCGGGAGTCATCTGAGCACCTTCTGAGAGCTCATAGACATACTTCAATCACACTCGGCGGAACGGAGTGTCTAGCGACATTGAATGACCTTTCATCATGAACCTTCAACCTATCATCTTAATCATCATACCATCTTTACCTTGCGAAGGTTAGGTTAGGTTAGGTTAGGTTAGGTTAGGTTAGGTTAGGTTAGGTTAGGTTAGGTTAGGTTAGGTTAGGTTAGGTTAGGTTAGGTTAGGTTAGGTTAGGTTAGGTTAGGTTAGGTTAGGTTAGGTTAGGTTAGGTTAGGTTAGGTTAGGTTAGGTTAGGTTAGGTTAGGTTAGGTTAGGTTAGGTTAGGTTAGGTTAGGTTAGGTTAGGTTAGGTTAGGTTAGGTTAGGTTAGGTTAGGTTAGGTTAGGTTAGGTTAGGTTAGGTTAGGTTAGGTTAGGTTAGGTTAGGTTAGGTTAGGTTAGGTTAGGTTAGGTTAGGTTAGGTTAGGTTAGGTTAGGTTAGGTTAGGTTAGGTTAGGTTAGGTTAGGTTAGGTTAGGTTAGGTTAGGTTAGGTTAGGTTAGGTTAGGTTAGGTTAGGTTAGGTTAGGTTAGGTTAGGTTAGGTTAGGTTAGGTTAGGTTAGGTTAGGTTAGGTTAGGTTAGGTTAGGTTAGGTTAGGTTAGGTTAGGTTAGGTTAGGTTAGGTTAGGTTAGGTTAGGTTAGGTTAGGTTAGGTTAGGTTAGGTTAGGTTAGGTTAGGTTAGGTTAGGTTAGGTTAGGTTAGGTTAGGTTAGGTTAGGTTAGGTTAGGTTAGGTTAGGTTAGGTTAGGTTAGGTTAGGTTAGGTTAGGTTAGGTTAGGTTAGGTTAGGTTAGGTTAGGTTAGGTTAGGTTAGGTTAGGTTAGGTTAGGTTAGGTTAGGTTAGGTTAGGTTAGGTTAGGTTAGGTTAGGTTAGGTTAGGTTAGGTTAGGTTAGGTTAGGTTAGGTTAGGTTAGGTTAGGTTAGGTTAGGTTAGGTTAGGTTAGGTTAGGTTAGGTTAGGTTAGGTTAGGTTAGGTTAGGTTAGGTTAGGTTAGGTTAGGTTAGGTTAGGTTAGGTTAGGTTAGGTTAGGTTAGGTTAGGTTAGGTTAGGTTAGGTTAGGTTAGGTTAGGTTAGGTTAGGTTAGGTTAGGTTAGGTTAGGTTAGGTTAGGTTAGGTTAGGTTAGGTTAGGTTAGGTTAGGTTAGGTTAGGTTAGGTTAGGTTAGGTTAGGTTAGGTTAGGTTAGGTTAGGTTAGGTTAGGTTAGGTTAGGTTAGGTTAGGTTAGGTTAGGTTAGGTTAGGTTAGGTTAGGTTAGGTTAGGTTAGGTTAGGTTAGGTTAGGTTAGGTTAGGTTAGGTTAGGTTAGGTTAGGTTAGGTTAGGTTAGGTTAGGTTAGGTTAGGTTAGGTTAGGTTAGGTTAGGTTAGGTTAGGTTAGGTTAGGTTAGGTTAGGTTAGGTTAGGTTAGGTTAGGTTAGGTTAGGTTAGGTTAGGTTAGGTTAGGTTAGGTTAGGTTAGGTTAGGTTAGGTTAGGTTAGGTTAGGTTAGGTTAGGTTAGGTTAGGTTAGGTTAGGTTAGGTTAGGTTAGGTTAGGTTAGGTTAGGTTAGGTTAGGTTAGGTTAGGTTAGGTTAGGTTAGGTTAGGTTAGGTTAGGTTAGGTTAGGTTAGGTTAGGTTAGGTTAGGTTAGGTTAGGTTAGGTTAGGTTAGGTTAGGTTAGGTTAGGTTAGGTTAGGTTAGGTTAGGTTAGGTTAGGTTAGGTTAGGTTAGGTTAGGTTAGGTTAGGTTAGGTTAGGTTAGGTTAGGTTAGGTTAGGTTAGGTTAGGTTAGGTTAGGTTAGGTTAGGTTAGGTTAGGTTAGGTTAGGTTAGGTTAGGTTAGGTTAGGTTAGGTTAGGTTAGGTTAGGTTAGGTTAGGTTAGGTTAGGTTAGGTTAGGTTAGGTTAGGTTAGGTTAGGTTAGGTTAGGTTAGGTTAGGTTAGGTTAGGTTAGGTTAGGTTAGGTTAGGTTAGGTTAGGTTAGGTTAGGTTAGGTTAGGTTAGGTTAGGTTAGGTTAGGTTAGGTTAGGTTAGGTTAGGTTAGGTTAGGTTAGGTTAGGTTAGGTTAGGTTAGGTTAGGTTAGGTTAGGTTAGGTTAGGTTAGGTTAGGTTAGGTTAGGTTAGGTTAGGTTAGGTTAGGTTAGGTTAGGTTAGGTTAGGTTAGGTTAGGTTAGGTTAGGTTAGGTTAGGTTAGGTTAGGTTAGGTTAGGTTAGGTTAGGTTAGGTTAGGTTAGGTTAGGTTAGGTTAGGTTAGGTTAGGTTAGGTTAGGTTAGGTTAGGTTAGGTTAGGTTAGGTTAGGTTAGGTTAGGTTAGGTTAGGTTAGGTTAGGTTAGGTTAGGTTAGGTTAGGTTAGGTTAGGTTAGGTTAGGTTAGGTTAGGTTAGGTTAGGTTAGGTTAGGTTAGGTTAGGTTAGGTTAGGTTAGGTTAGGTTAGGTTAGGTTAGGTTAGGTTAGGTTAGGTTAGGTTAGGTTAGGTTAGGTTAGGTTAGGTTAGGTTAGGTTAGGTTAGGTTAGGTTAGGTTAGGTTAGGTTAGGTTAGGTTAGGTTAGGTTAGGTTAGGTTAGGTTAGGTTAGGTTAGGTTAGGTTAGGTTAGGTTAGGTTAGGTTAGGTTAGGTTAGGTTAGGTTAGGTTAGGTTAGGTTAGGTTAGGTTAGGTTAGGTTAGGTTAGGTTAGGTTAGGTTAGGTTAGGTTAGGTTAGGTTAGGTTAGGTTAGGTTAGGTTAGGTTAGGTTAGGTTAGGTTAGGTTAGGTTAGGTTAGGTTAGGTTAGGTTAGGTTAGGTTAGGTTAGGTTAGGTTAGGTTAGGTTAGGTTAGGTTAGGTTAGGTTAGGTTAGGTTAGGTTAGGTTAGGTTAGGTTAGGTTAGGTTAGGTTAGGTTAGGTTAGGTTAGGTTAGGTTAGGTTAGGTTAGGTTAGGTTAGGTTAGGTTAGGTTAGGTTAGGTTAGGTTAGGTTAGGTTAGGTTAGGTTAGGTTAGGTTAGGTTAGGTTAGGTTAGGTTAGGTTAGGTTAGGTTAGGTTAGGTTAGGTTAGGTTAGGTTAGGTTAGGTTAGGTTAGGTTAGGTTAGGTTAGGTTAGGTTAGGTTAGGTTAGGTTAGGTTAGGTTAGGTTAGGTTAGGTTAGGTTAGGTTAGGTTAGGTTAGGTTAGGTTAGGTTAGGTTAGGTTAGGTTAGGTTAGGTTAGGTTAGGTTAGGTTAGGTTAGGTTAGGTTAGGTTAGGTTAGGTTAGGTTAGGTTAGGTTAGGTTAGGTTAGGTTAGGTTAGGTTAGGTTAGGTTAGGTTAGGTTAGGTTAGGTTAGGTTAGGTTAGGTTAGGTTAGGTTAGGTTAGGTTAGGTTAGGTTAGGTTAGGTTAGGTTAGGTTAGGTTAGGTTAGGTTAGGTTAGGTTAGGTTAGGTTAGGTTAGGTTAGGTTAGGTTAGGTTAGGTTAGGTTAGGTTAGGTTAGGTTAGGTTAGGTTAGGTTAGGTTAGGTTAGGTTAGGTTAGGTTAGGTTAGGTTAGGTTAGGTTAGGTTAGGTTAGGTTAGGTTAGGTTAGGTTAGGTTAGGTTAGGTTAGGTTAGGTTAGGTTAGGTTAGGTTAGGTTAGGTTAGGTTAGGTTAGGTTAGGTTAGGTTAGGTTAGGTTAGGTTAGGTTAGGTTAGGTTAGGTTAGGTTAGGTTAGGTTAGGTTAGGTTAGGTTAGGTTAGGTTAGGTTAGGTTAGGTTAGGTTAGGTTAGGTTAGGTTAGGTTAGGTTAGGTTAGGTTAGGTTAGGTTAGGTTAGGTTAGGTTAGGTTAGGTTAGGTTAGGTTAGGTTAGGTTAGGTTAGGTTAGGTTAGGTTAGGTTAGGTTAGGTTAGGTTAGGTTAGGTTAGGTTAGGTTAGGTTAGGTTAGGTTAGGTTAGGTTAGGTTAGGTTAGGTTAGGTTAGGTTAGGTTAGGTTAGGTTAGGTTAGGTTAGGTTAGGTTAGGTTAGGTTAGGTTAGGTTAGGTTAGGTTAGGTTAGGTTAGGTTAGGTTAGGTTAGGTTAGGTTAGGTTAGGTTAGGTTAGGTTAGGTTAGGTTAGGTTAGGTTAGGTTAGGTTAGGTTAGGTTAGGTTAGGTTAGGTTAGGTTAGGTTAGGTTAGGTTAGGTTAGGTTAGGTTAGGTTAGGTTAGGTTAGGTTAGGTTAGGTTAGGTTAGGTTAGGTTAGGTTAGGTTAGGTTAGGTTAGGTTAGGTTAGGTTAGGTTAGGTTAGGTTAGGTTAGGTTAGGTTAGGTTAGGTTAGGTTAGGTTAGGTTAGGTTAGGTTAGGTTAGGTTAGGTTAGGTTAGGTTAGGTTAGGTTAGGTTAGGTTAGGTTAGGTTAGGTTAGGTTAGGTTAGGTTAGGTTAGGTTAGGTTAGGTTAGGTTAGGTTAGGTTAGGTTAGGTTAGGTTAGGTTAGGTTAGGTTAGGTTAGGTTAGGTTAGGTTAGGTTAGGTTAGGTTAGGTTAGGTTAGGTTAGGTTAGGTTAGGTTAGGTTAGGTTAGGTTAGGTTAGGTTAGGTTAGGTTAGGTTAGGTTAGGTTAGGTTAGGTTAGGTTAGGTTAGGTTAGGTTAGGTTAGGTTAGGTTAGGTTAGGTTAGGTTAGGTTAGGTTAGGTTAGGTTAGGTTAGGTTAGGTTAGGTTAGGTTAGGTTAGGTTAGGTTAGGTTAGGTTAGGTTAGGTTAGGTTAGGTTAGGTTAGGTTAGGTTAGGTTAGGTTAGGTTAGGTTAGGTTAGGTTAGGTTAGGTTAGGTTAGGTTAGGTTAGGTTAGGTTAGGTTAGGTTAGGTTAGGTTAGGTTAGGTTAGGTTAGGTTAGGTTAGGTTAGGTTAGGTTAGGTTAGGTTAGGTTAGGTTAGGTTAGGTTAGGTTAGGTTAGGTTAGGTTAGGTTAGGTTAGGTTAGGTTAGGTTAGGTTAGGTTAGGTTAGGTTAGGTTAGGTTAGGTTAGGTTAGGTTAGGTTAGGTTAGGTTAGGTTAGGTTAGGTTAGGTTAGGTTAGGTTAGGTTAGGTTAGGTTAGGTTAGGTTAGGTTAGGTTAGGTTAGGTTAGGTTAGGTTAGGTTAGGTTAGGTTAGGTTAGGTTAGGTTAGGTTAGGTTAGGTTAGGTTAGGTTAGGTTAGGTTAGGTTAGGTTAGGTTAGGTTAGGTTAGGTTAGGTTAGGTTAGGTTAGGTTAGGTTAGGTTAGGTTAGGTTAGGTTAGGTTAGGTTAGGTTAGGTTAGGTTAGGTTAGGTTAGGTTAGGTTAGGTTAGGTTAGGTTAGGTTAGGTTAGGTTAGGTTAGGTTAGGTTAGGTTAGGTTAGGTTAGGTTAGGTTAGGTTAGGTTAGGTTAGGTTAGGTTAGGTTAGGTTAGGTTAGGTTAGGTTAGGTTAGGTTAGGTTAGGTTAGGTTAGGTTAGGTTAGGTTAGGTTAGGTTAGGTTAGGTTAGGTTAGGTTAGGTTAGGTTAGGTTAGGTTAGGTTAGGTTAGGTTAGGTTAGGTTAGGTTAGGTTAGGTTAGGTTAGGTTAGGTTAGGTTAGGTTAGGTTAGGTTAGGTTAGGTTAGGTTAGGTTAGGTTAGGTTAGGTTAGGTTAGGTTAGGTTAGGTTAGGTTAGGTTAGGTTAGGTTAGGTTAGGTTAGGTTAGGTTAGGTTAGGTTAGGTTAGGTTAGGTTAGGTTAGGTTAGGTTAGGTTAGGTTAGGTTAGGTTAGGTTAGGTTAGGTTAGGTTAGGTTAGGTTAGGTTAGGTTAGGTTAGGTTAGGTTAGGTTAGGTTAGGTTAGGTTAGGTTAGGTTAGGTTAGGTTAGGTTAGGTTAGGTTAGGTTAGGTTAGGTTAGGTTAGGTTAGGTTAGGTTAGGTTAGGTTAGGTTAGGTTAGGTTAGGTTAGGTTAGGTTAGGTTAGGTTAGGTTAGGTTAGGTTAGGTTAGGTTAGGTTAGGTTAGGTTAGGTTAGGTTAGGTTAGGTTAGGTTAGGTTAGGTTAGGTTAGGTTAGGTTAGGTTAGGTTAGGTTAGGTTAGGTTAGGTTAGGTTAGGTTAGGTTAGGTTAGGTTAGGTTAGGTTAGGTTAGGTTAGGTTAGGTTAGGTTAGGTTAGGTTAGGTTAGGTTAGGTTAGGTTAGGTTAGGTTAGGTTAGGTTAGGTTAGGTTAGGTTAGGTTAGGTTAGGTTAGGTTAGGTTAGGTTAGGTTAGGTTAGGTTAGGTTAGGTTAGGTTAGGTTAGGTTAGGTTAGGTTAGGTTAGGTTAGGTTAGGTTAGGTTAGGTTAGGTTAGGTTAGGTTAGGTTAGGTTAGGTTAGGTTAGGTTAGGTTAGGTTAGGTTAGGTTAGGTTAGGTTAGGTTAGGTTAGGTTAGGTTAGGTTAGGTTAGGTTAGGTTAGGTTAGGTTAGGTTAGGTTAGGTTAGGTTAGGTTAGGTTAGGTTAGGTTAGGTTAGGTTAGGTTAGGTTAGGTTAGGTTAGGTTAGGTTAGGTTAGGTTAGGTTAGGTTAGGTTAGGTTAGGTTAGGTTAGGTTAGGTTAGGTTAGGTTAGGTTAGGTTAGGTTAGGTTAGGTTAGGTTAGGTTAGGTTAGGTTAGGTTAGGTTAGGTTAGGTTAGGTTAGGTTAGGTTAGGTTAGGTTAGGTTAGGTTAGGTTAGGTTAGGTTAGGTTAGGTTAGGTTAGGTTAGGTTAGGTTAGGTTAGGTTAGGTTAGGTTAGGTTAGGTTAGGTTAGGTTAGGTTAGGTTAGGTTAGGTTAGGTTAGGTTAGGTTAGGTTAGGTTAGGTTAGGTTAGGTTAGGTTAGGTTAGGTTAGGTTAGGTTAGGTTAGGTTAGGTTAGGTTAGGTTAGGTTAGGTTAGGTTAGGTTAGGTTAGGTTAGGTTAGGTTAGGTTAGGTTAGGTTAGGTTAGGTTAGGTTAGGTTAGGTTAGGTTAGGTTAGGTTAGGTTAGGTTAGGTTAGGTTAGGTTAGGTTAGGTTAGGTTAGGTTAGGTTAGGTTAGGTTAGGTTAGGTTAGGTTAGGTTAGGTTAGGTTAGGTTAGGTTAGGTTAGGTTAGGTTAGGTTAGGTTAGGTTAGGTTAGGTTAGGTTAGGTTAGGTTAGGTTAGGTTAGGTTAGGTTAGGTTAGGTTAGGTTAGGTTAGGTTAGGTTAGGTTAGGTTAGGTTAGGTTAGGTTAGGTTAGGTTAGGTTAGGTTAGGTTAGGTTAGGTTAGGTTAGGTTAGGTTAGGTTAGGTTAGGTTAGGTTAGGTTAGGTTAGGTTAGGTTAGGTTAGGTTAGGTTAGGTTAGGTTAGGTTAGGTTAGGTTAGGTTAGGTTAGGTTAGGTTAGGTTAGGTTAGGTTAGGTTAGGTTAGGTTAGGTTAGGTTAGGTTAGGTTAGGTTAGGTTAGGTTAGGTTAGGTTAGGTTAGGTTAGGTTAGGTTAGGTTAGGTTAGGTTAGGTTAGGTTAGGTTAGGTTAGGTTAGGTTAGGTTAGGTTAGGTTAGGTTAGGTTAGGTTAGGTTAGGTTAGGTTAGGTTAGGTTAGGTTAGGTTAGGTTAGGTTAGGTTAGGTTAGGTTAGGTTAGGTTAGGTTAGGTTAGGTTAGGTTAGGTTAGGTTAGGTTAGGTTAGGTTAGGTTAGGTTAGGTTAGGTTAGGTTAGGTTAGGTTAGGTTAGGTTAGGTTAGGTTAGGTTAGGTTAGGTTAGGTTAGGTTAGGTTAGGTTAGGTTAGGTTAGGTTAGGTTAGGTTAGGTTAGGTTAGGTTAGGTTAGGTTAGGTTAGGTTAGGTTAGGTTAGGTTAGGTTAGGTTAGGTTAGGTTAGGTTAGGTTAGGTTAGGTTAGGTTAGGTTAGGTTAGGTTAGGTTAGGTTAGGTTAGGTTAGGTTAGGTTAGGTTAGGTTAGGTTAGGTTAGGTTAGGTTAGGTTAGGTTAGGTTAGGTTAGGTTAGGTTAGGTTAGGTTAGGTTAGGTTAGGTTAGGTTAGGTTAGGTTAGGTTAGGTTAGGTTAGGTTAGGTTAGGTTAGGTTAGGTTAGGTTAGGTTAGGTTAGGTTAGGTTAGGTTAGGTTAGGTTAGGTTAGGTTAGGTTAGGTTAGGTTAGGTTAGGTTAGGTTAGGTTAGGTTAGGTTAGGTTAGGTTAGGTTAGGTTAGGTTAGGTTAGGTTAGGTTAGGTTAGGTTAGGTTAGGTTAGGTTAGGTTAGGTTAGGTTAGGTTAGGTTAGGTTAGGTTAGGTTAGGTTAGGTTAGGTTAGGTTAGGTTAGGTTAGGTTAGGTTAGGTTAGGTTAGGTTAGGTTAGGTTAGGTTAGGTTAGGTTAGGTTAGGTTAGGTTAGGTTAGGTTAGGTTAGGTTAGGTTAGGTTAGGTTAGGTTAGGTTAGGTTAGGTTAGGTTAGGTTAGGTTAGGTTAGGTTAGGTTAGGTTAGGTTAGGTTAGGTTAGGTTAGGTTAGGTTAGGTTAGGTTAGGTTAGGTTAGGTTAGGTTAGGTTAGGTTAGGTTAGGTTAGGTTAGGTTAGGTTAGGTTAGGTTAGGTTAGGTTAGGTTAGGTTAGGTTAGGTTAGGTTAGGTTAGGTTAGGTTAGGTTAGGTTAGGTTAGGTTAGGTTAGGTTAGGTTAGGTTAGGTTAGGTTAGGTTAGGTTAGGTTAGGTTAGGTTAGGTTAGGTTAGGTTAGGTTAGGTTAGGTTAGGTTAGGTTAGGTTAGGTTAGGTTAGGTTAGGTTAGGTTAGGTTAGGTTAGGTTAGGTTAGGTTAGGTTAGGTTAGGTTAGGTTAGGTTAGGTTAGGTTAGGTTAGGTTAGGTTAGGTTAGGTTAGGTTAGGTTAGGTTAGGTTAGGTTAGGTTAGGTTAGGTTAGGTTAGGTTAGGTTAGGTTAGGTTAGGTTAGGTTAGGTTAGGTTAGGTTAGGTTAGGTTAGGTTAGGTTAGGTTAGGTTAGGTTAGGTTAGGTTAGGTTAGGTTAGGTTAGGTTAGGTTAGGTTAGGTTAGGTTAGGTTAGGTTAGGTTAGGTTAGGTTAGGTTAGGTTAGGTTAGGTTAGGTTAGGTTAGGTTAGGTTAGGTTAGGTTAGGTTAGGTTAGGTTAGGTTAGGTTAGGTTAGGTTAGGTTAGGTTAGGTTAGGTTAGGTTAGGTTAGGTTAGGTTAGGTTAGGTTAGGTTAGGTTAGGTTAGGTTAGGTTAGGTTAGGTTAGGTTAGGTTAGGTTAGGTTAGGTTAGGTTAGGTTAGGTTAGGTTAGGTTAGGTTAGGTTAGGTTAGGTTAGGTTAGGTTAGGTTAGGTTAGGTTAGGTTAGGTTAGGTTAGGTTAGGTTAGGTTAGGTTAGGTTAGGTTAGGTTAGGTTAGGTTAGGTTAGGTTAGGTTAGGTTAGGTTAGGTTAGGTTAGGTTAGGTTAGGTTAGGTTAGGTTAGGTTAGGTTAGGTTAGGTTAGGTTAGGTTAGGTTAGGTTAGGTTAGGTTAGGTTAGGTTAGGTTAGGTTAGGTTAGGTTAGGTTAGGTTAGGTTAGGTTAGGTTAGGTTAGGTTAGGTTAGGTTAGGTTAGGTTAGGTTAGGTTAGGTTAGGTTAGGTTAGGTTAGGTTAGGTTAGGTTAGGTTAGGTTAGGTTAGGTTAGGTTAGGTTAGGTTAGGTTAGGTTAGGTTAGGTTAGGTTAGGTTAGGTTAGGTTAGGTTAGGTTAGGTTAGGTTAGGTTAGGTTAGGTTAGGTTAGGTTAGGTTAGGTTAGGTTAGGTTAGGTTAGGTTAGGTTAGGTTAGGTTAGGTTAGGTTAGGTTAGGTTAGGTTAGGTTAGGTTAGGTTAGGTTAGGTTAGGTTAGGTTAGGTTAGGTTAGGTTAGGTTAGGTTAGGTTAGGTTAGGTTAGGTTAGGTTAGGTTAGGTTAGGTTAGGTTAGGTTAGGTTAGGTTAGGTTAGGTTAGGTTAGGTTAGGTTAGGTTAGGTTAGGTTAGGTTAGGTTAGGTTAGGTTAGGTTAGGTTAGGTTAGGTTAGGTTAGGTTAGGTTAGGTTAGGTTAGGTTAGGTTAGGTTAGGTTAGGTTAGGTTAGGTTAGGTTAGGTTAGGTTAGGTTAGGTTAGGTTAGGTTAGGTTAGGTTAGGTTAGGTTAGGTTAGGTTAGGTTAGGTTAGGTTAGGTTAGGTTAGGTTAGGTTAGGTTAGGTTAGGTTAGGTTAGGTTAGGTTAGGTTAGGTTAGGTTAGGTTAGGTTAGGTTAGGTTAGGTTAGGTTAGGTTAGGTTAGGTTAGGTTAGGTTAGGTTAGGTTAGGTTAGGTTAGGTTAGGTTAGGTTAGGTTAGGTTAGGTTAGGTTAGGTTAGGTTAGGTTAGGTTAGGTTAGGTTAGGTTAGGTTAGGTTAGGTTAGGTTAGGTTAGGTTAGGTTAGGTTAGGTTAGGTTAGGTTAGGTTAGGTTAGGTTAGGTTAGGTTAGGTTAGGTTAGGTTAGGTTAGGTTAGGTTAGGTTAGGTTAGGTTAGGTTAGGTTAGGTTAGGTTAGGTTAGGTTAGGTTAGGTTAGGTTAGGTTAGGTTAGGTTAGGTTAGGTTAGGTTAGGTTAGGTTAGGTTAGGTTAGGTTAGGTTAGGTTAGGTTAGGTTAGGTTAGGTTAGGTTAGGTTAGGTTAGGTTAGGTTAGGTTAGGTTAGGTTAGGTTAGGTTAGGTTAGGTTAGGTTAGGTTAGGTTAGGTTAGGTTAGGTTAGGTTAGGTTAGGTTAGGTTAGGTTAGGTTAGGTTAGGTTAGGTTAGGTTAGGTTAGGTTAGGTTAGGTTAGGTTAGGTTAGGTTAGGTTAGGTTAGGTTAGGTTAGGTTAGGTTAGGTTAGGTTAGGTTAGGTTAGGTTAGGTTAGGTTAGGTTAGGTTAGGTTAGGTTAGGTTAGGTTAGGTTAGGTTAGGTTAGGTTAGGTTAGGTTAGGTTAGGTTAGGTTAGGTTAGGTTAGGTTAGGTTAGGTTAGGTTAGGTTAGGTTAGGTTAGGTTAGGTTAGGTTAGGTTAGGTTAGGTTAGGTTAGGTTAGGTTAGGTTAGGTTAGGTTAGGTTAGGTTAGGTTAGGTTAGGTTAGGTTAGGTTAGGTTAGGTTAGGTTAGGTTAGGTTAGGTTAGGTTAGGTTAGGTTAGGTTAGGTTAGGTTAGGTTAGGTTAGGTTAGGTTAGGTTAGGTTAGGTTAGGTTAGGTTAGGTTAGGTTAGGTTAGGTTAGGTTAGGTTAGGTTAGGTTAGGTTAGGTTAGGTTAGGTTAGGTTAGGTTAGGTTAGGTTAGGTTAGGTTAGGTTAGGTTAGGTTAGGTTAGGTTAGGTTAGGTTAGGTTAGGTTAGGTTAGGTTAGGTTAGGTTAGGTTAGGTTAGGTTAGGTTAGGTTAGGTTAGGTTAGGTTAGGTTAGGTTAGGTTAGGTTAGGTTAGGTTAGGTTAGGTTAGGTTAGGTTAGGTTAGGTTAGGTTAGGTTAGGTTAGGTTAGGTTAGGTTAGGTTAGGTTAGGTTAGGTTAGGTTAGGTTAGGTTAGGTTAGGTTAGGTTAGGTTAGGTTAGGTTAGGTTAGGTTAGGTTAGGTTAGGTTAGGTTAGGTTAGGTTAGGTTAGGTTAGGTTAGGTTAGGTTAGGTTAGGTTAGGTTAGGTTAGGTTAGTTAGGTTAGGTTAGGTTAGGTTAGGTTAGGTTAGGTTAGGTTAGGTTAGGTTAGGTTAGGTTAGGTTAGGTTAGGTTAGGTTAGGTTAGGTGGTAGGTTAGGTTAGGTTAGGTTAGGTT